>JAZKLR010000101.1:5138654-6423318 GCA_037103525.1 Ganaspis brasiliensis | reverse complement strand
ATTCCATCCATGTTCTAATTGTATTTCCCTTGGTGGTGTTGGTAAACTAAGAAGGGTTGAAAGCCTTTCTCCAATAATATAATCTTCCACTAAACGAATAAAGAATTAAAAAAGTAATAACAATTTGTGTAAAATCAGAAATAAGAATTAATAATTTATCTTACTTTTTAGTTTGTTTCACTATTTAATCTCAAATATTTAAATACATAAACTGCACCTTATATAAAATGAACTAATCCACATCTAACAGTTCACATATTTAAAAACTCATTTATATTTATTCATGTAAAAAGAAAAAGGTAGGGTTTTTTAAGAGAAAGGTAGGTGTTTTATAAGATAAAAAATATCGCTCCTTTACTGATAATTTGTACCTCTCCATTCTTTATGCATTGCTCCACCTCACACAATCCAAAACTCAGCCATGGAGCTAAAGACTTAATCTTCTTTTTTATATCTTGTTGTCTCTCACGCTCCTGTACCTCTATCAAATCTTCGTCACTCTCATAATTTACAATTTGTTCATTCTTACTCTCTTTTAATACATCTTGCTCTTCATAGTTTTCAATTCCTACTATTAATTCCATTGAAAATTTTTTTTCTTCCTCAATGTTCAATACAAACTCTTCCTCTTCTCTTTCCTCATTCACTACAATTTCTACTATTGTTTCATCTACGTTATTTTGTTCATTGTATCCGTCAATCTCATTGCTACAAACTGTATTATAAAAAATCTTTCAAATCTGTTCTTATTCTACAATAAAAATCTCCAACTTCTATCTGTATAACTTCTACAAAAATATTGTGATGTCTTAAAACAACTGGTTGATGACTCTTTTTTCCAAAAAAATTATGTTTTATACATGCAGCAGCTACTACTAAAAACTTGCTCAACTTTTCATCTGTGTTGCAATCTACCCATAAAATTGGAACATAGAATACTAGTGGTATTTTATGATAATTCTCCAAATTCTGAAACATACAAAACAGTTTATTAATCAAATTAAATATTAATAAAAAAATTATTATAAACATCATTTCTTAAATAATTATTTTTAAAATTGTTATTACTCTTATTATATACATTTATATATAAAAATTGGAATTATTATTATTATTATTAATTTTCCTATTATTATTAACAAAATAGTTTCCAAAACTTACCAATATATCTTGTAACTTATGCTTGTTGTAAGAATATTTCAATTGAAAAGGAAAAGTTTATTTGACATAAACTCTAGTCTCCATCGGACATGCGCATAACAGATTAACATAACCTCAAATTCTTTAGTTTAACATAACCTCAAATTCTTGAATTTATAATATTTTATCGAAGGAACGGTTATTAAGCATAATTTGTACTTGATTCAATGCATTTTTTGACTGGTACAAAAATTTCTCAGTGCCAACTGAGAGATTTAGATCTTTTTTTAACCATTTTTACATACATTAAACTAAATTTATATTTCTTACAAATAAATTTAATTATGATTAAACCACTCTTTAAAAATAAAATGTACTTCTTTCATCACTTACCTTACAATATTACTCGTAATATTCTTAGCACTAAATTTTTTATTTTTATAACTATTTATATTAAACCTTTTATCAATTATGAGAATGTTCCTCTTCAAACGACGTTTTAAGTACTGGTACAAAATTTTCTTTAAAACTATCTTCTGAGTAACAAATATCGCAAACACCACCCTTTACCCCTAATTCAATCCTCCTGATTGTGTAATATGATTCAATATCTTTCACTATTACCTTGTCTACTTTTTCAAATAACCTTGTTCAATGTCAATTTTCCCTCACCACTGCATTAAATTTCACGTTTCAATACGAGTTTTACTAAATCACACATAAAATACCCCCCTCCTCTGCAACCACCACCAACTGAGACAAACTACCCACCATTTGGATTGTGCAATATGCTGCAATATCTTGGTGACGTCACAAGGTTGACAATTTCACATGTAATTTGAGTCTGAGATAAACCCCACTCTTTTATCACTTTGGTTCATGTGTAGACTAAACTATCGGTAAAGAAGATCTCTGATGTGTCTTATCACCCCCACAACAGCAACCCCTTACCACTAAGAAATACCACCCACCATTAAAGAATACTCCCACCAATACACTTTTTCCCATCACTTGGATTGTGCAATATGCTGCAATATCTGTCTTATTACCCTTGATAACGTCATATACTCCCACCAATGCAAAAATGGTCTTAACACTTGCATTGCTCAATATCTATCCCCAACACTATAAAGGGTTTAGAGGGGTCACACAGACACGTACACATATGTTAAATTTACCAATGATTCAAATTTTGCACAATTGTGCAATATATTTTTCACGTAAATTTGAAGGTTAAATGAGCCTCACCTTTGTAAAGTCTTTTCCCAAAATATCTCGAAAACGGTGAGAGATACGTAAAATCTGACTAAATTTACTGGGTTCCTAAGGGCAGTCTACTTTTATGAAAGTTATTCAATAAGATTTTTCAAAATCAAAAAATTCAAAAATTTTCAAAATTTTCAAAAATTGTAAAAACCATTAAAACACGTCAAATGTCATGCAAATTTCTTACTTTCTTGAAAGTATATTACACTACATATGAACTCATGTTCTAAGATGTGTTAAAAAATTTGAAAATATCAACTCTAATGCTACCCCCACCCCTCCAAAAGTCTTTTTTCAAAATATCTCGAGAACGGTGAGAGATACGCAAAATCTGACAAAATTTACCTGGTTCCTAAGGGCAGTCTACTTTTATGAAAGCTTTACAATAAGTTTTTTCAAAATCAAAAAATTCAAAATTTTAACATTTTTCAAAAATTGTAAAAAACATTAAAATACGTCAAATCTCATGCAAATTTCTTAATTTCTTGAAAGTATATTACACTACATATAAACTCATGTTCTAAGATGTATTAAAAAATTTTAAAATGTCAACTCTAATATTACCCCCACCTCTCCAATTTGTCCACGAAAGTTCTCGAAGGTTACCAAAAAAATTGTACGCAGAATAAAACAAAGTGCGTTTGAAATAATCCCCCCACCTCTCTGACCCCCCATAAAAAAGTTCTAGAAGTTTCTCAAAGGTTAAATTGCGCATCAAATAAATGAAAAATACCCCCACCATCTCCACTGAAATCGAATGTTCTAGAAGCCTCTGGAGGGTTCTGCAGGGGTCACACGTGTAAAAAAAGTAACCCCCACCACCTAAAATCCAAATTTTTTAGAGGGTTCTGGAAGGTCACACACGCGTATGTAAAATCGGTGATTCAAATTTCGCAATATATTTTTCATGTAATACCCCCTTTTTTCAAGGTTAAATAAGCCCCGCCCCTTGAATGTTCTAGAAGCTTCTAGAAGGTCACACACACGTATGTAAAATCGGTGATTTAAATTTCGCAGAATTACGCAGTATGTTTTTCATGTAATCCCCCCCCCCCCTTTTATTTCAAGGTTAAATGAGCCCCATTGAATGTTCTAGAAGCTTCTGTGGGGTCACACAGGCACACACACACACGTATGTAAATTAAATTTTAAAGAAATGTGCGATGTATTCTTATGTAATCCCCACCCTTATTCGAGGTTATGTACTCTACTCCGAGACAAACCCCCTTCTTTCAAGGTTAAATTCCTTACCCCTACTCCCTTTCTGAAGGTTACCCCCCCCACCCTTCAAATATTCAAATTACACGTGTAAATGTCCCCATCCAAGGTCACACGCACGTGCTTAGAGGGTTCTGGAAGGTCACACACGCGTAATTTTTTATTTCATAAACTAATAATAATAATTGCATTACATTCTATTCACTTAAAATATGTATTTTACCAAAGTTCTTTATACTAAATTGAGAACTATTAATTTTTATTTAAATCGGTGAACCTGCTCAGAAAAACTGAAAATATTACCTGGAAGATTGGGGGGGGGGGTCACACAGACACGTACACATATGTTAAATTTACCAATGATTCAAATTTTGCACAACACTGTAACGTCATTTAGCTGTACCCCTACGTCAACTCTTATACTACCCCCACCCCCTCCAAAAGTATTTTTTCAAAATATCTCGAAAACGGTGAGAGATACGCAAAATCTGATGAAATTAACGGGGTTTCTAAGGGCAGTCTACTTTTATGAAAGCTATACAATAAGATTTTTCAAAATTAAAAAATTTTCAAAATTTTCAAAAATTGTAAAAACCATTAAAACACGTCAAATGTCATGCAAATTTCTTACTTTCTTGAAAGTATATTACACTACATATGAACTCATGTTCTAAGATGTGTTAAAAAATTTGAAAATATCAACTCTAATGCTACCCCCACCCCTCCAAAAGTCTTTTTTCAAAATATCTCGAGAACGGTGAGAGATACGCAAAATCTGACAAAATTTACGGGGTTCCTAAGGGCAGTCTACTTTTATGAAAGCTATTCAATAAGATTTTTCAAAATCAAAAAATTCAAAATTTTAACATTTTTCAAAAATTGTAAAAACCATTAAAATACGTCAAATGTCATGCAAATTTCTTAATTTCTTGAAAGTATATTACACTACATATAAACTCATGTTCTAAGATGTGTTAAAAAATTTTAAAATGTCAACTCTAATATTACCCCCCCCCCCCCCCCCCACCCCTCCAATTTGTTTTCGAAAGTTCTCGAAGGATACTAAAAAAATTGTACGCAAAATAGAACAAAGTGCGATTGAAATAATCCCCCCATCTCTCTGACCCCCCCCCCCATAAAAAAGTTCTAGAAGTTTCTCAAAGGTTAAATTACGCATCAAATAAATGAAAAATACCCCCACCATCTCCACTGAAATCGAATGTTCTAGAAGCTTCTGGAGGGTTCTGCAGGGGTCACACCTGCAAAAAAAGTAACCCCCACCACCTAAAATTAAAACTTGTTTACAGGGTTCTGGAAGGTCACACACGCGTATGTAAAATCGGTGATTCAAATTTCGCAGAATTACGCGGTATATTTTTCATGTAATCCTCCTTTTTTCAAGATTAAATGAGCCCCCTTGAATGTTCTAGAAGCTTCTGTGGGGTCACACAGGCACACATACACACGTATGTAAATTAAATTTCACAGAAATGTGCGATGTATTCTTATGTACTCCCCACCCTTATTCTAGGTTATGTACTTTACTCCGAGACAAACCCCCTTCTTTCAAGGTTAAATTCCTTACCCCCACTTCCTTTCTGAAGGTTACCCCGCCCTCCAAATATTCAAATTACACGTGTAAATGTCCCCCACCAAGGTCACACGCACGTGCTTAGAGGGTTCTGGAAGGTCAAACACGCGTATGCAAAATCGGTGATTCAAATTTCGCAGAATTGTGCAATTGCCCCTCCCCCCCTTTCAAGGTTAAATTCCTTACCTCACCTACCTGATGGGGCTCTAATTAGGCATCGCGTTACATACCTAGTTTAAAACGAGGCATACACTATGACGTCATCAAAATCCTGGCTCCTGATTGGTCCATTTCATTGTAAAGGTCGCTTCTGATTGGCTCTCACACAGACACACACATACATAGCTCACACGGACACACACTAGTTGGTCCAGATACCCCACTGTATATCTACTTACCTAGTTGTAAATTATCTACAAGAATGGAAAGTTTCTCGCGCGCCTGGGCATGCGTTGATGTTTTTAGTATAAAATAAATCTAATAACTAATTGGCTCAAATTATATACAGATTAATTTTGTTAAATAATAACAATATTAACGTTTTATTATTAATTTAATTCAATTATTTTATATTTTCTTACTGCAATAAGCTAAACAATTTATTAAAACAATTTTATATTTGGTCATGGAATTTTAAGAAAAATGGTCTGGAAAACCTGGAAGAGTCATGGAATTTTGAAATGTTGAAAGCGTAGCAACTCTGTTAAAGTATTTTTTTAGCTGGTATCACGATATAAACATCTCCGTGGTTTGAAAAAATATTTTAAGTAATTGTTTGTTGTTTTAAAAAATCCAAAGCATTATAACGTAATAGACTCGTCGTTTAGAAATACAAAGTAGGTGTACAATTCTATGAGTCGATCCAATACTCAGAAGAGTACAGTTTCAGATTAAGATTCCTCCGTGCAAATTGAAAGCTGAGGAAAGTTTGTCATTGGGCGCCAGATTTGAGCTAAAGTTTTTTAAGTAATTGCATAACAGAAAACTTGATACTCACATTGATTAAATGGTTTCGTCTTGGAGCAACAAATATCCCTTTACTTCCTCACAACTTGCTCTCTCAAGTAATTAAATTACCCTTTGAAAAAGCTTTCGTAGAAGCGAGATGTTGCGTGCAGTCGATGTTAAAACAAGTCTGTCAGCAAAACTGCAGCAGTGAACAATTCTTCCAATTCATTACTAATTTACCACCACTGACCAGTGTGCTGACCAAGTCGAATTATACCTTTTTAATTTTCAACCGTGCACTCTCTCGCCAACGCGGCAAATATTTGCTCGGTGGCGTCGACTCGAGAAGATCGAAAAGCTCCCGAGATGTACATTGGATAGAAGAAAAAAGAAAAGACAATCTGAAAGTGCGAGAAAAGGAAAGAGAATAGGCGAACTGTAAGTGTGAGAAAGGAGAAAGAATAGGTAGAATAGAAGTGAGAGAAAATGAACACAAAAATGGAAAAATGGAAAAATAGAAAAGGACAGAAATATTGGTCCAAGAATAGCGAAACGGCTATTGGGGTAGCGGATGGTGCTAAAGGGACAACTGAAACGCTTGAGACGTATATAAGGTGCACAATTCGAGTATGGCGAGACCCGATAACGGTAATCCAATTTTTCAAAATAATATTTGTCTTGATGATCGAGAAGCGGCGTAGTTCTCTTGGTCTTGGCGACTTTTTCTTGGACCTTGACTGACCTTATCCTATACAATGAAGAAGATTCGTGAAGAGGGAAGGTAGAAAGCAAGTTTTCTCTACACATAGATGAATATTCGTGTGTGTATAACGGAGAAAAAAAAAGGAAAGGGCGAGATGAACGAAGAACCGGGCGGCTGTGGGGGAGTTAGACCACCCTAGAATGGGTTTGCTTTCTGCCGAGCTAACGCGAAGAGAATTTCGATGAAGCAACTGAGAGGGCACGTTCGAACAGACGAGAAAGAGAAGCAAATACGAGGTGAAAGAGATAAAGGAGAGACAGAGCAAAAGAGACAGAAAGGAGATTTCGCCAAAAGTCGAAAAGTCGTCCAACCGCGAAGAGCACTCGATCGATCGCTTCATCGCGTCCGTGGCTAATTTTCCTGATTGAATCTATCTTTCTAGCCTTTTTTTCGAATTTTTACGCATCGTTGAACTCCCAAACGTTCACAGAAAAATAACTTGTCAAATCGACAACTCAAAGTTATTTGTTCGCAATTGACTGATTTAACATAAAAATGAGCTTATTTTGGTAAGATTAATTTTCACCCTCAAATATCCCGTTATCGTAATTTATTCTGAGATGAAAATCTGTGCGATTTCTCAGCTTGGGAAACGAATACTGAGCGATGGTCAGATGTCTCGGCAACAAATGTGCTCGAGATATCGCGGAAGACTATAACTAATAGGGGGATTTAGTGTAAAAGAGCTAAAGTTTTTGTTTGAGATTGATGCAATAAGATTCTTTTTGTACAGGGATTTGATTTCTTTTTTGTGAGTTACACCAGAAATGAGAAAAAACGAGGAACATAACGAAACCATGTCGTTTTATGAATCGTAAAAAGAGAGTATTTTTTCAGTTATGTAAAAAAGCAACGAATTGCACTCTATCTTGTGCGGAATCTCTTTTGGACATTTCAGTGCACAGATAATAATACGAGATAACGTCAAAATTCTCGGCGGATTTGAAATTAAGGTTATGCAATTTTAAGAGCGAGACGCGAGAAAATTAGCTTACATCGTGTCGGCAATATTAACTCTCTCAAGATGAGTTATTTTAAGAGAAAATTCTTACATTGAGCTATTGTGGAAGCTTCTTTGAAATTATATTATGTTCTGAGATATTATTTTAAAGGAGCTTTATACATGGTTTAATAAAGATATGTGTGTTTAATTATGAATTTTGAATTTGAAAAGTTAAAAATACGAATAAAGAAGAATTTCGATATTTATATCCAGTGTGCTTTGTTTCACCGTTTTTGTAATTTGAAACTACTGCACTGAAGATAAATTTTCACAGCTCGAAATAGATGATATATTTCTAAAATTGTGATACTTCTCTAAAAATATGGTGCATCTGTAAAAGAATGGCATATCTCTAAAGGATGGTATGCGGTAGAAAAAAATCTACAGCTCCTAAAATAGATGGTATAGGTATCTTAAAATGATTGTGCATTTTTAAAAAATGGTATACTTTTATTAAAAAGATTGTACACTTCTAAAAGAATGATGCACCTCTAAAGGGATGGTATATCTAAGAAAAAATTACATCTTTAAATAGATAGTATATCCTAAAAGGATTGTACATATCTTTAAAAAATGGTACACAACAGGATATAAAAGGATAATTTAAATCCAAAAAGTTGTATATCTGTGAATAAATCCCTAAAAGGATGGTACATCTCTAAGAAAGATGCATCTGTAAATAAATGGTGTATTCTAAGAAGCTTGTACATATCTAAAAAAAAATGGTACACGATGGTCCATATCCAAAAAATAATACATCTCTAAATAATTGATGTATCATCATGGTGTCTACTCACCGGGAATTCCAGAAAAACCGTGAATTTGACAGGAAAAAAAGTATATCCAAAAATTTCTTAAAATTTCCGCTAATTCGTTAACCCTTTTGTGCCCGCCGGAAATCTAGCGGTTGAATATTGTTAAAACTTGTTACTCGAGGATTTTCGAGGTCTCTGATTACGAAACTCAAGTTAAATTTTCAAAATTCAAAATTACAGATTCAATATGGCAAACATATTTTACAAAATTGCTCAGATTCACTTCAAACTTGTCACTTGGTGGTAATCCATGTCGCCGGTTACTAATCTGAAGTTAGATTTTCAAAATAGTAAATAATCAATCAATTTATGGTTATGAATTCCTCAATTTATTACACAGTTTTCAATTTTTTTCTACGAATTTCAATATTTTCTTCAATTTTTGGCAATTTTCTTCAATAATTTTATTATTATGTGTCAATAATTTTTAAATACTTTACACCCATTGCCAATTATTTTTTACAAGTTCCATTTTTTTTTTTCAATCTTTCATTCTTTGAATTATTTACATCAGTTATTAATTATATATGTCTCTCTAAATCTAAATTAGTGGTTTTCTACTAATGAATTAGCGAAAAGTGAGCTACTATTAAAATAGTAAGAATTTTACTAATTCTTAGTAGAAAACTACTAAGAATTAGTAGAATGCTACTAATTTTGTATTAGAAAACTACTAATTAAATTAGTAAAAAAATCTACTTTTTTGAAAAGTAAAGTTTCACTATTTCAATTAGTAGTTTTCTACTAAGAATTAGTAGCTTTCTAGTAAGAAATAATAGTTTTCTACTATATGAATTAGAGAAAAATGAGCCATGAATTTGACTAATTCATAGTAGAAAACTACTAATACAGATTTAGAGAGGTCAATATTCAATTATTTATCTCAAACTTTTATTTTCGTTATTTTTCATGTATTACTTGCAAATTTAATTTTTTTGTGATTTCTCAATTATTTTCTTCAAAATTCAATTATTTTTGTCATTTCTCGATTATTTTTTCCTATTAATTATTTTTGTCATCTTTTAATTGTTTTTTTTTTTTTTAAATTTTCAAATAATCTAGTAATTTTTCAACTATTGAGAATTCTCTAAATCTGAATTAGTTAAAAATAACTAATTATTAGTCAAATCGTGGCTAAGTTTATGCTACAGCAATTAGTAAAAAATAACTAATTATTAGTTAAAAAATGACTAATTGTTTGTAAAAAAAAAGTAACTAAAAAATAGTTAAAATTTGACTAATTGAATTAATAAACAGAATTTCACTAAAATATTAGTTATTTTGACATAACCTAAAAATGGAAATTACTAATAATTAGTTATTTTTCACTAAATGATTAGTAGAAATATAACTTTTTGTATTAGTGGCTGAGTTATTGCTATCATATTAGTTATTTTTAACTAATTCAGATTTAAAGAGAATATTTTCGACATTGTTTTATTACTTTCTCCAAATTGTATACTTATTTTCTTATATTTTTAAATTATTGTCATGAATTTTGTAATTTTTTACTTCAATTTTGATTTATTTTTGTCATTTCTCAATTTATTTTCAAATTACAATTTTTTTAATCATTTTTCAAGTCTTTTCTTCAAATTTTTGATTTTTTACTTAATTTTTAATTACTTTTGTCACCTTTCAATTATTTGGCTCAAATTTTTATTATTTTTGTTATTTTATTCTTTATTCTTTAGGTTTCACGTATTACCTGCAAATTTAAATTTTTTGTGATTTCTTCATTATATTCTTCCAATTTCTGTTATTTTTGTTATTTCTTGACTATTTTTGTCATTTTTTAATTGCTTTTTGAAATTTTTCAATTAATTTAGTAATTGCTCAATTATTATCAAATTTTTTCAACGTTTTTTATTACTTTTTCCAAATTTGACTTTTTTTCTTATATCTTTAAATTATTGTCATAGATTCTTTAATTTCTTACTTTAAGTTACATTTAATTTATTCATTTTTCAATTATTTTTGTCATTTGTCAATATTGCTTCATTTATTTTTAATTTTAATTATTTTTATTATTTTTCAATTATTGATTCCTAATTTTTATCTTGTTTCTCCATTTTTCAATTATTTCTGTCATTTTTTATGTCTTTTCTTCAAATCATAAATTTTTTACATAATTTTAAATAAGTTTTATCATCTTTCATTTTTTCTTTAAGGTTCAATTATTTTAGTCAGTTCTCGACTATTTGTTTCATTTTTTGATTATTTTTATAATTTTCAATTATTTTTGTCATTTTTCAATTGCTTTTTTTTAAATTTTAATTATTTTTATCATTTTTCAAGTATTTTCTTCAAATTTCTATCAATTCTATGATTTTTCAATTATTTAATTATTTTCTTTTATGGGAAATTTTTTTCTCCAATTTTTTAATTATGAATTGAGATCATATTTTTATTTTGTTTTTCCATTTTTTAATTATATTTTTGTAATTTTTTAAGTCTTTTCTTCAAAATTAAAATTTTTTTACATAATTTTTAATAAGTTTTGTCATCTCTCATTTTGTTTCTTTAAATTTAAATTATTTTTCTCATTTTTGAATTATTTTTTTTAAAACTTCTATTATTTTTACTATTTTTGAATTATTTTCTTCAAAGATCAATTTTAACTTAAATATTTATGTATTACGCACTTACTTTTTTCACTTTAAAACTCACTATTATCTAGACTTTCTATACCCATTCTGCTAAATATTTCTTATTAACAGATAATTATATTAATATTATAGCTACTCTCTAAATTTGAATTAATTAAAAATAACTAATTATTAGTAAAATCGTGCCTGAGTTTTTGTTTCTGCAATTAGTTAAAAGTAACTAATTATTAGTAAAAATATATCTAAAAAATAGTCAAAATTTGACTAATTGAATTGGTAAACAGAATTTCACTAAAATTTGAGTAATTTTGACATAACTTAAAAATGAATTTGACTAATAATTAGTAATTTTTTACTAAATGGTTAGTAGAAATATAACTATTGCAATTAGTGACTGAGTTTTTGCTTTCAAATTAGTTATTTTTAACTAATTCAGATTTAGAGAGTAATAATCATAGATAAAAGAAATCTTGGAAAAGAAAAGAAAAGAATTCTTTTCTTCTTTTTCCCGAAAAGAATTGTACATCTCTAAACAAGATGCATCTCTAAATGAATGGTGTATCCTAAGAAGCTTGTACATCTTTAAAAAAATGGTAAACTTCTGAAAGGATGGTCCATATCCAGAAATAGTACATCTCTAAATAGTTTATGTATCCCTAAAAGGATGGTACATCTCTAAAAAAGATTCATTTATAAATGAATAGTGTATACTAAAAAGCTTGTACATCTCTAAATAGTTAATATATCCCTAAAAGATTGGTACATCTTTAAAAAAATGGCACACTTCTGAAAGTATGGTCCATATCCAAAAAATAATATTTCTCTAAATAGTTGATGTGTTCCTTAAAGGATTGTACATGTTAATGGTGCATCCTAAAAAGTTTTGTACATTTTTAAAAAAATGGTAGACCTCTGAAAAAATGGTTCAAATCCAAAAAATAGTGTGCAACTCTAAATACACTCGAATCTCGTTATGACGAAGATGTCGGGACTTAAAAATCTCGATATTACGACGACGGGAGGGGTTCCCACTTCGCGTCCTATTGAAATGCGTGAATTTGTCTGTGATCGACATTACAAAGTGTCAAACTCGTATGACATTTTGAATAAACTATTTTTAAAAGTTATTTAAGTGCATGATAGTTTTCAATTATGGAATCAGATCAGAAAAAAGTAAGTATTTGTCATAACTTCATAAGTGAGTATTAAATTATAAAGTTTACGAAAATATTTAACTGTTTGTAATTATTGAAAAGTTGGTAAAATTTAAGAGGTATTTACCATCTAAATTTTTATTTAAGGTTATTACAATGTGAAATATATTTCGCTCTTAAATTTTACTTACTTTTCAGTAATTACAAACAGTTAATTATTTTCTAAAACTTTATAGTTTAATACTCACTTATAGAGTCATTACACATACTTACTTTTTCAAATTTTTCAACTATAGTTGAATTAATGGATTACCATATGTTTAGGTTATATAAAACCTTATCAAAAAATTTATTTTTAATAAATTTTTATTTTAATTTACTTCTAGTAAATAAAAAATTTACCAAGTAAAAAATTGATTAATTTGATAAATTTCTTTGTGCAATTATCCAAAACCCGTGTGGAAAAGCCAAGTGGGGCCAAACTGGCGCCCACTTGGCCCACCTGACCCAGGTGGGCTCCAACTGGCGCCCACTTAGAAACTGGGAAATATTGGGAACTTTTCCACACGGGAATTTCAATGTTTAGACTATTTCTTGATTAAATTTTACTACTGCAAAATTAATAATATAACCAATAGTTTTTACATCGAAATATTTTTAAATGATTAAAGGCATTATGTCCTATATTTAAATTAAATTAAATTTCGCAGTGTAGGAAATTTCAAAATATTACAAATTATTTTATAAAATTTAATATAATTTTATAAAAAATAGAATATTTAAGATATATTGTAAAAAGAACTCATAAGGTTACTTTTAAACGGTTATCTTGAAGAAAAGAGAAATTAATACTAATTGATTGTGTTTTTTTTTAAACAGAAAATTGGTAGGGGTAAAGGGGAAATTTTTTTTTCGTTGTATCGAGAGTTTCGTAGTAACAAGCGAACGTTGTATCGAGATTCGTTATAACGAGATTTGAGTGTAGTTTATTTATCCTTAAGAGAATGGTATATCTCTAAAATAATGGCGTAACTCTAAAATGATGGCACACCTTTAAAAAATACTAAATCTCTGAGTAATTGTTATATCTATGCAGCTCATTCCAAATGGTAGAAATTACTTCTCTGAAAAAATATAAAAAAGATAATTTCTATCTATAAACATATTAATTTAATTCTTAAAAATCGATATTCAGTATGGTTTCCAGTGGAAATTCTCATATCTTGGCAATTTCGCTCAAATGCATCTTGTTAAAGGCAGACAATGTATTTCTATGCATGCACGTGACAAAGATAAGAACGTTAAGGAAGCGAGATTTCAAGGAAACATCTTCTGCATATATAACGTGTTAAGTGCAACATTGAACGGTGTCGTGGGGGCATTTGGGTTTCGCTTTGGTCCAACTTTGAGAATAAAATTACCGTTGGAAAATTCGTCAACTGATAGGAGAGTAACGCCAAGTACCGATGCAAGTTTCGAAAGCGGATTTGCATAGAAAGATACTCCTTCACATATAAAGGTTTTGTTCACGTCTACACTTCTATCGTTACCATTCTCAAATCCTCTCCTTTGGCTCTCCCACCAATGTGTAGACATTCGAAGTGCGGGTACCCTCTTTTAGAATCGAGAGTGGTCCGATACGTGCTCGCCGGAACTTGGTCGACGAGTTCCAACGAGCGCACAGAGAGAAGTACTTTAGCCCGGGTAAATCCTTGTTGCGGTAACGAAGGAAATAGTTGGAGTATACTGAGAATAGTTACCTTCAAGTGGGTATCTCATTTTCTGCTACTGATTTATCCTTCTGTAAAATCTAATTCTTTTCGTAAAATCGAATCTCTATCAATGTCGTTTTTCCTTTTATTGTTGTATTCGTTTACAAAGCGTGAATAATACATGAGGGGTAAACAAATGAATCTTTTGAAATGTCTTTGAGAACCTTAAAAATGTTTAAGTTGACGAAATATACTTAGCGATGGCTCTTAAATGAAATGATCTAGTACAAGAAGCTGTTTATTAATTTACTAACCCCTCGTAAATACATTATAGATAATAAAAAATAATTGAACGATAACAATAACAATAGAAGATAAATGGCGTCATAAAAGAATAAAAGAAAAAATTCGAAAAGAATTTTTCTTGAGAGACAATAAATCAGTTTAGGTAATGTGAAAATAGTTACGATGACAATAGATGAAATAAAATATTAGGATATTATTTTTTATTCTTTACGCTGTCATAATTTAATTTACTGAATAGTATCTAAATAGAAAAATGTGTATCCTTGTTGACAGAGAAGTATTATGAGAATATATATAAAAGGGGATATTTTAAGAAGGTGAATTAAAACTTTCTGGGAACTTTGGTCTGGATTTTAAGACATGAGTATAAAAATGTATCGTCATTTTTTTAACGTTAATCGTCGCTATAAAATTTTATCTGATCGAAGGATACTTTATGACACGAAAGGCAGGTAAAATGGGTTGTAACGAAAGCGGTATCTAATATTTTTTATCGTGATTTCTTGCTGATAAGAAATTTTTGAAGAAACGTGCGTTAAATTCAGATTAAGTATTTTTACCGTAGATGATAGTTTTGATAGATAAGAGAAAGAGAAAAAAAAAACTTGTATTGGATAATCATAAAATCATATTGATTCTTTTTCATTCAACAGTGTGGAAACAAAGATTATTTTCTTGCTTTGAAATATTGATACCTGCATTGTTTCTTACGTTTACTTTCAATCATAAATTCTTATCTCTACCCCAGAATCATAAAACAGTCTATAAAATTTATATCAGTCTTTTTATTTTTAATGCCTTTTTTTTCTAAATGTTAGCGTTGGTTTCTTCTATTGATAACAGCAAGTTTCACTTTGAATAAAAATTTCATACGTTTCCAGAATGAATAACGATGAGTTGAATTTTAGTTTTTTGTTTCTGTTTGAGGGAGTGAGATTGGGGGCGTTGTAAGCTTTAGGGAAAGAAAATGCAAGGAATGGCGAGAAAATGTCTTTTTTCTTTGGACTTAGTCAGGGCTTTCTCTCCTCCACGTCTTTACTCGTGTGAGAAAATACCGTCGAGTTAATGGTCTCGTTTATTATTTCGTACGTCTCGGTCCTCTTTTCATTCGTTCTGCCAGCAGTGCACCTTCCTGGGGTGTCGCTTATCTCGCATGGATATCAAAATCTGCTGATGAAATCTCCCAAGAATTTGGTAATTTAATGTAATTTATTCCACGAGATTTTTCATGGAAAATTATCTTTCCTGTCGGAGAACTCTGATACTATAAAAAAAATTTACTTGAATTACATCTTAATTTAGAATATAAATATAAAAAATAATATCTCCAAATGCAGGCTTCATAGGCGTCCTCTATTTTCCCCAAATGTCCCCTATTTTGCGATTGGTTCCTAAAAGCCCCCTATTTAGAAAATTTTACCCTAAACTCATCTATTTTTCAGGAAATTCTATATTTAAAGTCAAGGTATCTACAAATTTTCAATCGTCAATAATTATTTCTATCACTCTCTAATTCTGAATTAGTTAAAAATAACTAATTTGAAAGCAAAAACTCAGTCACTAATTGAAATAGTTATATTTTTACTGACCATTTAGTAAAAAATAACTAATTAATTAGTCAAATTCATTTTTAGGTTAAGTCAAAATTACTAAAATTTTAGTAAAATTCTGTTTACTAATTCAATTAGTCAAATTTTAACTATTTTTAGGGTTCCGGACACGAAGTGTCAAATCCGGAACCCTTATGTTTTCACTCGTTTGTCTGTCGCCCAAAACCATTACCCCCCCCCCCCCCACCCCCACCCCTTAGCGGCCAAACTATTTGAGATTGAGAGTTGAAATTTGGTATACTTACTCTCTAAATCTGAATTAGTAGTTTTCTACTAAGAATTAGTAGTTTTCTACTATAAATTAGTCAAATTCATGGCTCATTTTTCTCTAATTCATATAGTAGAAAACTACTAATTCTTAGTAGAAAACTGCTAATTCTTAGTAAAAAACTACTAATTGAAATAGTGAAACTTTACTTTTTAAAAAAGTAGATTTTTTTGCTAATTTAATTAGTAGTTTTCTACTACAAAATTAGTAGTTTTCTACTAATTCTTAGTAGCTTTCTACTAATTCTTAGTAGCTTTCTACTAATTCTTAGTAGTTTTCTACTAAGAATTAGTAAAATTCTTACTATTTTAATAGTAGCTCACTTTTCGCTAATTCATTAGTAGGAAACCACTAATTCAGATTTAGAGAGTATGTATTTTCACGTGTAGATTACAGGAAAAATATAGTGAACATGATTAAACGTGATGTTCATAGCGTTGTCAAGGAAATAACAAGATTTTTTTTACAAAAAATGCATTAAAATGACTATTTACTCCCCCCCCCCCCCCTTCCCTATCTCCGAAACTTTTTGACCTAGAGTATTGAAAATTGGTACACATATATGTATTTTCGCGAGTAGAGTACAGGAAAAATATAGAGAACATGATTGGAGAAAAATAAATAATTAAAAAAAAATTTTCAATCCATTTTAAGTTCGTGTACGGAACCCTCTGTGCGCGAGTCCGAATCGCACTTGCCCGGTAATTTTTAGTTATATTTTTACTAATGATTAGTCATATGTTACTAATAATTAGTTATTTTTAACTAATTGCAGAAACAAAAACTCAGGCACGATTTTACTAATAATTAGTTATTTTTAACTTATTCAAATTTAGAGAGTATTTTTAAATTATTTCCTCCAATTTTTAATTTATTAAATTATTAAGCTATATTTTAATAGATTTCCTGAATTTCCAGTTCTTCATCTCAGATTTCAATTATTTTTTTCAATATACAATTATTTTTATCATTTTTTAATTTTTAACTACAATTCATACTTGTTTCTATTATTATTATTTAATTAATTTCATAATCTTTTAGTTATTTTGTTTCCTCATAGAGGAAACTTTGTGATCGATAAGATTTTAGATTTTCCAAAAATAGTCTAAATCGACTCATTTTCATATAAAAAGCGTAAATTTTAATTTTTAAACAAATGTCCAGATTTGGTGTGTGTGTATTGCATTTTTTGTCGGCAGGATATCTCGACAACTCGTTAACGGATTTTAATAAAATTTGGATGACTTATTAAGCTCATCCATATCTAAATTTGGACACAGTGATTTTTGAAAATACTTAATCAAATTTTTTTAAGCACCTTTTTTCATTGAAAAAAATCGTTTTTTGCCAAATTTTTTCCATGCTAAAAATACATTTTAATGAATACAAAAATCATATTTCTTATCTCAAAACGAATCGATTGACCAATATAACTTTTATAATTGATCAAAAAGTCGTAAAATAATCCATGTTTTTTTTTCATTTTTTAGCATTTAAAACTCTGTTTTTTAATAACTTTTCCAATTAACTTTTATATTGCTAATTTATTAATTCCTCATAGAGGAATTAATAAATTAGGAAGCAAATTATTTTGCTTACTTGGAAGCAAAATGTCCATGAAATGGACATAATTTTCACTTAGTTAATTATTCTATTCAATTTTAATTATACTGTTCAATTTAAATTGCTTTTATGGCTTATATTTTCATTATTTTTCAATTAATTTCCAAAACTTGCGATTATTTTGATACATTCTAATTTTTTTGTTGTGTTTATCATTTTTCAGTTATTTTATTAAATTTCAAAAATGTTTTGCAATTCTATCACTCATTTTTCATAAATTTTATTTATTTTTTCTTTTATTTTTCAATTTTGTGCTCCAAATTATAATTTTGAAAATGATTTTTTAACTGAATTACTAAACCTTTAATTACTGCTTTCAAATTTCAATTAATTGAACAAATTTTTAATGAATTTTACACTTTTTCAATTATTTTTTTTTTTAAATTTACAATTACTTTCGGTATTTTGTAATTAATTTCCTAAATTTTAAATTATTTATCACAAATTTGAATTAGTGAAAAAAATTTATCATTTTTTTCCATTTTTAATTATTTCCTTTCATTTAATAATATATTCTGTAATTTTTTTCAATTATTCTTCTTAATTCTCGATTGTTTTCTTTTAATTGTTTTATTTTTCCAAATTTTAATTATATTCATAATTTTAGGGTTCCGTACCGTAAAACGGAACCCTATTAAAATCACTATGTGTGTCCGTTTTCGCACCCCTTCTAACTTCTAAACTATATGAGCTAAAGTCTTCTAATTTAGTCCACATATGTAATTTCACCTTGGATTTACGAAAATGATATGGAAAACGCGATTCCAGCTCATGAACATGCCGAAATCCAGCAAAAACCACTTTTTTGCCCTAAAATTGAAATAAATGACCATGTCCCCCCCCCCCCCCCTAATCTTCTAAACTATTTGACTTAAAATGCTGAAATTTGGTACACATATGTAGATTCACGTGTAGATTACAGGAAAATTATAGAGAACTCTCGTAAAGACTGTCTTCATAGTGTTTACTAGCCAAAAAGTACGAATTTTTGAAAAAAATTCGAAAAAATGACCATGTCCCCCCCCCTAATCTTCGAAACTACTTGACCTAGGATGCTGAAATTTGGTACACATATGTAGATTTACGTGTAGATTACAGGAAAATTATAGAGAACTCTCGTAAAGACTGTTTTCATAGTGTTTACTAGCCAAAAAGTACGATTTTTTGAAAAAAATTCAAAAAAATGGCCATGTCCCCCCCCCTAATCTTCTAAACTATTTGACTTAGGATGATGAAATTTGGTACACATATGTAGATTTACGTAGGAAAATTATAGAGAACTCTCGTAAAGACGGTCTTCATAGTGTTTACTTGCCAAAAAGTACAATTTTTTGAAAAAAATTCAAAAAAAATGACCATGTCCCCCCCCCTAATCTTCTAAACTATTTGACTTAGGATGCTGAAATTTGGTACACATATGTAGATTTACGTGTAGATTACAGGAAAATTATAGAGAACTTTCGTAAAGACTGTCTTCATAGTCTTTACTAACCAAAAAAAACGATTTTTTGAAAAAAAAATCTTCCAAATCTTCCCCTAATCTTCCAAACTATTTGACCTAGGATGCTGAAATTTGATACACATATGTAGATTTACGTGTAGATCACAGGAAATCATAGAGAACTTTGTAAAGGCGGTTTTCACAATGTTTACTAGCCAAAACCTACGATTTTTTTAAAGAAATTCGAAAAATGACCGAGCCCCCCCCCCCCTTTTTAAATCGTTTGTAGTATTTGACTTGGGATCCCGGGAACAAGGGTTTATATATAATCAGATATATTTCAGATATCATCAGATATATTGTAGATATAATCAGATATATTTCAGATCTAATGATATATGATTTGATCTATTCAGATATAATCAGATATAATCAGTTATTTAAACATATATCTGCTTATATATATTTAGATATAATCAGATCTAACTAGATATATTTAGATATAATCAGATCTGATATTATATCTGTTTATATCTAGATAGATATCGCCTGATGTGAGGTCATATCTAACTAGATATATTTTAACATAGTCAAATCTGATATTATACCTTTCTATATCTAATTAGATATTGTCAGATATGAAGTCAGATATAATCATTTTGTTAACAGATTTAATCATACATAATATCAGATCAAACTATATCTAATGAAAAAATAATTTATTTATAATATATATAAATAATATAGTTTGGACTTTTTCAAATTTCAAAAATTTTTATTTTTTTATTAGATATAGTTTGATCTGATATTATGTATGATTAAATCTGTTAACAAAATGATTATATCTGACTTCATATCTGACAATATCTAATTAGATATAGAAAGGTATAATATCAGATTTGACTATGTTAAAATATATCTAGTTAGATATGACCTCACATCAGGCGATATCTATCTAGATAAAAACAGATATAATATCAGATCTGATTATATCTAAATATATATAAGCAGATATATGTTTAAATAACTGATTATATCTGATTATATCTGAATAGATCAAATCATATATCATTAGATCTGAAATATATCTGATTATATCTACAATATATCTGATGATATCTGAAATATATCTGATTATATCTACAATATATCTGATGATATCTGAAATATATCTGATTATATCTAAACCCTTTTTCCCGGGGATATAATCTACTTTTTATTTTATTAGTAATTTGCCGATTTCATTGAAATTAAATAAAAAATTCAATATAGTGCAATAAAATTTTGTTATTTGTTATAAGTTTTAAAATAATTTTAACTATATTAGTATATAAAGTTATAGGAAAATGACTTTGTTATTTGAAATATATATACAATTGCTATTGCATTTCAATCTCTATTTCATATAGTTAAAAAAATTATAGAGGTACGGAACCCTTCGACTTGGTACGAGTATAACTCGTACTTGCCCGATTTTTTTTTAATTAATTTCCTAAATTTCCAATTATTTTTTTAATTTACCATTACTCTTATAATATATTATATTATATTCTTCAATTGTCAATGATTTTGATTATTTTTCTATTATTTTTCTCAATTTTTAATTAATCTCATCATTTATATTTGAATTATAATCTTGAATTTTTAATTATTTCTAAAGTTCTGCATTTATTTTCTATAATTTTTAATTATTATTTATCAGTTTTAAATTACTTTCCACAATTATTCTCTATTTTTGTATATTCTGTCCCCTATTTCCCCTAAAATATTCTTCTTTGTCACCGTGAAGCCTGCAAGTGGTACCTCCCGTGTAGAAATTTTGTCTCGGTCCCGACTAGGGCCTGACAAGAATTCCCTATCTAGAGAATTCACGCTTTCCCAACCAGGGCCCCATGAGGTCCCCACGAGGCCCCGGTAGGGTGCACCGTCACCGGTCTAGACTAGTTCTAGATAGGGAAATTTCTTCACGGGCTATATTCTATTTTAATTTTTTTTTTTATATTTTTTTTAACTTTAAAATTTTAATGCTAATTTAAATGACTATACTTAATACGAATAAATGAATTCACTGCTAAGTGAATTTAATTCCATTTTAGTCCAAATTTCGAGAAATTCCCGAGTTTATTAAGCTAAATGAATTATATTAGGAAATGAGCGGATTAAAGAACATATATAAAGCAGGAAAATAGTTTTAAATTAAATGGGGATTAATTCAAGAGCTACATAGAATGGGTCAAAGGAAGTGGAACAAAATAATATACGTATAGTATTTGGGAAAGTTGAGTGGGTCAGAGAAAAACATGAGCGGATATAATGGAAAAGTCGGGATGGGGTTAAAAAGCTAGAAAGGTAAGCTGGTGTAAAGTGGGATGAGTTAATAGGGCAAAGCTGAGAGGTGAAAAATAGAATGAGAGATTCGATGGAATAAAATATGCTTTAATAAAAGGAGTGTAAAGTATCTGACAAATGGACATTCTCTAGTTTCAGATCTCCATTATATTTCAACGTTTTGGACTGACTTTTAAATTGGTGAAAATCCTTAAATCGCAATGGCAATTTACCATTTTCAAGAAAGTGTGTGTGTGTGTGTGTGTGTGTGTGTGTACGTGTGCGTATTAATCTACACATATATACCTGTATCGGATAATGAAAAGAAATAGGGAAGCAGCAAATCTTCCGCTTCGTTTGGCCCTCTGCTTCAAGAGACTACCGAGTAAAACAAAAGAACAACGTGAGAGATGGGAAGGCGGAAAGCGCGAAGGTGGACGTAAAATATGATGCTTTTAAGCCAGGAGAAAAGCGCGCGGGAGCCCTTTTAAATTTGAGTTCGAAGATCGAAGACCTGCTTGCCAGTAAAATCAAGCGAGCAAGGTATGCAAATACAGGCGACTAGGAATGCTTTAACAGGGTGACGAGTGGGTGGAAAAAGAGACGCTAGAAATAGGGGAAGGTGAACGTTCAACGGTGAGAAATAAAGAGAATAAGACCCTGGTGAAAAGAGGATGAAGCCAGACAAGATGAAGAAGAGAAGAATCCATGTTGCTTCGCTTAAATGCAAGGAAAGGAGCAAAAGAGCCACAAACGAGAGAACAGAATGTTGAGAGAGACAAAAAACATGATGTAAAATTATTCAGAACCTTCTTTAGCGAAGTGGTCGTACGGCATTCTATCCGCATCATCGAACCAATCCATCTTATTCTGCATTTTTAAACAGGCTCCGATTTGCAAAAGCACATGCTAAACTATGTCATGCAGGAAAAAGAAAGAAAACTTTGAAAGCTATTTTTTTAATTCTCATTGGACAGACATTTTTTTCACAAAAACCAGAGGCCATTTTCATATACCCAAACAGATTACCTTCCGCTTCGAATTTTTCGAACTAGGATTAAGCTGAGACCACAAAAACCTCCGCTCGATATTTGGCGCCGAGTTTTGTTTGGGTTTGATTAAACATTCGCAACGACTCAGATCCTTCGTTTTCTGCGTTTAACGAACGACATACGTCGAGCATCGACAATCCAGCTAAATTTAATCACTTTTCGTGAAGCTTGCATTTTGAAATTTTCTGTGGATTATTATTATAGGGATTTTAGAAAAGAAATAAACAAGTGTGTTGTTCGAATTGATTGAGTTTTAATCGATGATGTTATTGTGTTACCAGAAGCTGAACATACAATGTTGAAAAGTTCTGGAAAATGGCAAAAAAAATCGAAGACTGCTCGTTCTCACGGTTAAGGCGATTATCAGTTTTATTTTCTCTGTCAAGTTTATGCCATCAACTCGGCAACCGTCTTGAAACAATATTTTCATTCTTTCGGTTTTCAATTTTCCAAGTGGTGCTCGGGCAAGCTAAGAATACACTTTTCTTTTCGCAGGGTGAAGATAAATTCTTTAAGTTGTGTATAAAAAATTACAGTAGAATAGTCGAATGTCAGTCTTGAAGAGTTTAAAAAAAAGTGTGCTTTAGAAATCAGGTCATATCGACTTAATAATTACTGCTTTTTATTTTCGGATCTAATTGAAACTTCATACTGTAATTAACACATAATGGTAGAAATTATGACTCGTAGTGGCACTTAAAAATCGACCATTATTGCCATCAATTTGACAATGTTCACTTTTAAAACAGGGTTGCTACGGTCCTGGAAAACCTGGGAAAACTGGAGTTGTTATGTAATTTTTTTGTTGTCAGGAAAAACCTGGAAATGTTGGGAAATTTTATAAAATATTATTTTAAAAAATTAATTTAATAAATTTCTCTTTTTATGATTTCAATGAGTGAATTGTCATTTGAGCTAATTCTAAGTTAAAAATTGCTAAATTGTTAGTGACCTTTACTTGACTGATCAATAGAAAATAATTGAAATTTGTAATGTTGTTACTGAAATTCAGTTTTCAATTGACAATTTATTATTATCCTTCAAATTTGTAATTAATCTTTAATTTTTAAACTTATTTTGTTTTAATGTCGATTATTGTTGCCATTTTTCGAATTCTTTTTTCAATGTCAATTATTTCCCTTAAAATTTAATTTCTTTCGTCACTATGTAATTTTTCCTCCAATTATCAATTATTATCTTCAAACTTTAATTTAATTCTTTAATTTTCAATTTATTTCTTCAAGTTTTAATTACTTTTTTCAATTTTCAATTATATTTATTCATTTTCAATTAATTCTTCAATATTCAATAATTCTCGGAATTTTGCAGATATTTTTTTAAGGGCATGTGATGGATCATGACGTCACTTGTATAGGCAAAATTTGTCCGTAACTTTTTTCCTAAAATATTAAATATTTTTTCATGAGACTTGGTAGAATTACTTAAAATATCA
Organism: Ganaspis brasiliensis; assembly: GCA_037103525.1. Taxonomy (NCBI): domain Eukaryota; kingdom Metazoa; phylum Arthropoda; class Insecta; order Hymenoptera; family Figitidae; genus Ganaspis; species Ganaspis brasiliensis. The sequence goes on along the minus strand of JAZKLR010000101.1, from coordinate 6,399,018 downwards.
TTAAGAAGGCCTCTCAGACCCAATTTTGTATAAATTTTGGCCCAAAATTATTTTTGGAAAATTTTCGAAAAATAGCATATTTTTTAAAAATTAATTTTTAGACAAATTTCAAACAGATTTGAGTCAGAGAGACCTTCCTAATGATATTTTAAATAATTCTACCAAGTTTCATGAAAAAATATTCAATATTTTAGGAGAAAGGTTACGGACAAATTTCGTCTATACCAGTGACGTCATATCACATGCCCTTAAATTGAAAAAAATAGTTTTAAAATTTAAATTCAATTCTACAATTCTACAACTATTTTCTTCGATTCTCAATTATTTTCTTTAAAATCCAATTCAATTGTTCAATTTTCAATTACTTTTTCAATGATCAATAAGTTTCTTTAATTCTAAATTCAATTGTTCAGATATTGTCTTCAACTCTTAATTTTTTTTCAAAATTTAATTCCGTTCTTCAGTTTCAATTATTTTCTTCTACATTTAATAATTCTCGGCTTTTTTCAATTACTTTTTTCAATTTTTAATTATATTCTTTAAATTTCAATTCCATTCTTCAATTTGCAATTATTTTCTTCAATTTTGAATTGTCTACTTCAATTTGAATTACTTCTCTTCGATTTTCAATCTAGTTGTTCAATATGCAATTTTTTCCAACAATTACTATAATTTTCTTAATTTATCAATTTTCAATTATTTAGTTAAAATTTAGTATTTATTGTTTAATTTAAATTTTTTTTTCCAATTATGTATTAATCCAGCCATTTTACGAATTTTGTTTTCAATTGACAATTATTATCGTCATTTTTCAGATATTTTCTTCAATATCGCAATTATTCTCGTTATTTTTCAATTATTTCTTTTAATGATTAATTGTTTTCTTCATTTTTCCTTTATTTACAACAATTTTGTTCAATTTTCATTTCTTCTCTTAAACTTTTATAATTATACTTTAACTTTTTTAATTATTTTGTCCTGTTGTCGATTATTCTCGACAGTTAACGAATTTTTTTATTCATTGTTAATTATTTTCCTTAGTTCTTAATTATTTTCTTTAATATTTAATATTAAAGAATAATATTAATAATATAATATAAAGAATAATATTCCGTCCTTTTGTAATTTTTTTAACTATCAATTATTTTCTTAAAATTTCACATTTAATACTTTAATTTTCAATTCATTTCTTCATTTTTTAGTTATTTTCCCGAATTTTCAATTATTTTTTTTTATTTTTAATTAATTTTTCAATATTCAATATTTCTCGGCTTTTTTCAATTATAAAAATTCTTTAAATTTCTAATTGAATTGTTCAATTCTATAACTATTTTCTTGAATTTTCAATTATTTTCTTTAAATTTTAATTCCATTTTTCAATTGTAATTATTTTTATTTAATATTAAAAAATTAGCGCCTTTTTTCAATTATTTTTTTTGATTATCAAAAAGTTTCTTTAATTTTAAATTCAATTGTTCAATTATTTTCTTCAATTTTCATTATTTTTTAAATTTCAATCCCTTTTCTCAGTTTTTAAATATTTTCTTCAATATTTAATAATTCTTGGCTTTTTAAAATTACTAGTTTAAAGTTTCAATTATATTCTCTAAATTTTAATTCTATTCTTTAATTTTTGAATTATTTGTTTCAATTTTCAATTATTTTCTTTATTTTTTAATTATTTATTTTAATTATTAATTATTTTCTTCAATTTTCAATAATTTCCTACAATTTTTTCAGTTTTCAATTATGCTCTTAAAATTTCTATAATTATTCTTTATTTTTTTCACTATCTATTCTCTTAAAATTTTTATAATTATTCTTAATTTTTTTCAATTATTTTGTCTGTTATGTATTCATCTAGCTATTTTCGTCATTTTGTATTCAATTGTCAATTAATTTCGTCATTTTGTAAATTTTTTTCAATTCTCGATTATTTTTATAATTTTCATTTAATTCTTAAAATTTCAATTTATTTCTTCGATTTTTTATTATTTTCTTCAATTTCAACGTTTTTTTTTCTATTTTCAATCCAGTTATTTAATTTTCAATTATTTCTAACAGTTATTCCTGTAATTTTTTAATTTTACAAATTTTTTGTTTAAATTTAACGTTTATTGTTTAATTTCTTAAATTGTTTTTTCCAATTGCATTTGCAGAACCATATAGTTGTAAATTATCTGCAAGAATGGAAAATTTCATCGCGCGCCTACCCTGCAAAAACAGGTGTCTTAAATTGTTCAAAAATGTCTTAAATTAAGACATTTTTCGCGTCATAGACACAAAAAGTCTCTCAATTTAAGACATTTTTGTCCAATTTAAGACACCATGTTTTTGCAGTGTAGACACTCGTTAATGTTGTTAGTTTAAAATAAATCTAATAACTAATTAGTTCAAATTATATACAGATTAATTTTGTTAAGTAATAACAATATTAACGTTTTATTATAAATTTAATTCAATTATTTTATATTTTTTTACTGCAATATGTTAAACAATTTTTTAAAACAATTTTATATTTGATCATGAAATTTTAAGAAAAATAGTCTGGAGAACCGGGAAAAGTCATGGAATTTTAAAAACAAAGCAATCTTGTAAAAGTTCTAATTATTTATTTTCTCGTAACATCGAAAGACTCTTTTTACTGTGTATTTTATCCTCTTCATAAAATTCGTTTCTAGCTGTCAAATATTTTTAAAGCAACGTTTCTTTTTGTTCCTGATAGAACGCAGTTTGTTTCGAAAGCATTCTTTGAAATTGAATCATTGAACAAGAGTTCGTTCAGTTTAAGACAAATTCACGCGATTAGGAGAAAGGAAAAAAGCCAGCAAAGCAAACACTCAAAGATGTAGAAAAGAAAGAGGGAAAAAGGAGTGTGCGGTGTAGCTATAGATTGTAGAAGAGGTAGAAGAAGCAGCAGTGAGTAAATAAAATATTCAGGAAGCTTAAGCCCCGGGCGTTTGTTCGTGGCTGAAGGGGTGTCTAGTCAGATGGGGTCAGGAAACCCAGGTGGGGGATAGAGAAAGACGAAAGTGGAGATTGGCCCGACCAGACATGGATGAGGCGGAGGATTCGCGTTTGCTACGTTGAGGATTGGGGTTGGTTTTATCCCACAGGATTCGGACTAACGTGATGCCCTGGCTCCCGTACTACACCCACATGTCTCGCTTCTTGCACAAGTACACGTGCATTACTATCAACTTCCGGAAGAACAAAGCTTAGGCTAATACTCTACTTGAATCTTCGACGAGAAACCGTCCTAAATCAACTTTTAAGCTTAACGCACGCTTCCACTCTTCTTCCAGATTCATTATTATGCTACTGAAGAAATTGAATTTTATGTTGAGGTTCGCCTAAAATTGGTTCCTTTTTTTTTATCTATTAGGTGAAACAGACTTAATAAATGATCATTTTATTTGCAGCTAATGTCATTAGTTGAGATCACTATTGTACATTACATTATGTTGCATTAACCGGTCGGATAGGGGTGGCATTAACCCCCCTTTGTTGAAAGTGGGAGGGCAAAATATATGTTCTGATATACCTTCCTAGAAATAACATCGTTCAATCCATGTACTAATTAATATATAGGTACCTGTAAACATGCGGTTAATATATTAGGTATATATTAGGATGGTTCAAACAATGATTATCTAGTGAAGTGAAAATCGCATTTTTCATCCCAAAAAATTGACTTTAATGGTTCATTAAATCAATCTGGTGATGTTATAGTAAGCCATTTAAAAAAACATAGTTTCGAGAAAAACGCTTTTGAATTTAAAAATTTTCAGAATATATCCAAGTTGTTCTCATGCCAGGACGTTGTTAATTATTAATCTAGGGATGTTATAGTATATTTTAAGCCAATAAAAAAAATAAAAAATTGCAAAGAGGTATAATCCCTTAATTAATATCAACTTTTCATGTTAAAGAAATATCATGATTTTTTCTGTCTGCAATTTTCAAGACTTTTTAATTGTTTAAACAATTTATTTTTCGCATATTTTAAGTTTTTACTGATTTTTTTCTTCTTAATAATTCATAGTGGAAACTTTTTACATTTCTTTTACCTTATATACTTACCTAGAATCAACCAGTTTTGTTCATTTTTAGTTAATCTATGATATTTTGCGTATAATATATTTATTTATTTAACAATATTAAATAGGTATTAATATCTGGTCTAGATAATAATACTGTATGATATAAATCTTTTTCTAAATTTATATGCTTTTTATTAAGGGAAATAACTTTTTGGGTAAGTATAAGGTAAAAGAGATTTAAATAGCTTCCTCTATAAGTTATTAACAGTAATTGAGTGAAATCCTAAAATATGCGCGAGATAAATTGTTTACGCAAATATAAATTATTTAAACAATTGAAATGTCTTGAAACTTGCACTAAAAAAATTCGGGATTTTTCTTTAATGAAGAAAGCAAAAAACGAAATGCTTCTAGGCGAATTTAATGAAAAGTTGTTTTAAACCATTAAAAAAAAAAAAAATTAAAAGACATGAGTTATTTTACGAATTTTTAATCAATTATAAACTTTACATTATATAAGTCAATCGATTCGTTTTGAGATGAGGAATATGATTTTTGTATTCATTTAGTTGTATTTTTAGCATGAAAAAATTTTTTGTCAAAAAACGATTTTTTTCGATAAATGAAATGGAAAATAAAAAAACCCACATGATTCTAACTGAATTTAATAAAAAGTTAATTTTAAAAAAATTTTAAGTGTTTAAACAATCAATTAAATTCTTCAGCTTTGAACATTTATCGAGAACTTATAAACTTCTGAGCCTTTTTCGATAAAATTAAGAACAATTTTTCGCAATTTTTGAAAAAAGTACACCTTTTTCAATGTATTTTTATGGTAAAATAGGGGGTGTAAGCAGGGCACCTCTTAATATTGTCAGATCCAAAAAAAGAAGTAATTTTTTTTTAATTTGTAGTCCATTTACGCGGGCCTTTAAACAATATTCGAAAATTTTCATGTTTTGAACGACCCTAATATATATAACCCTTTCGCTTTATCTTACAAAAAAATTCGTTTTTATGGGCCTGAAAATAACTAGACTAAAAGTGTATCCGAATTTACTAGAAAATGCAGAAAAATTATAATAGGAAAAAAAAGAGAAATTTAAAGAAAAAAACTGAATAATGAAAAAGAATTACTTAAAAGTAGAAAATACCAAATGACCATATTGAATCGTATAACGCTTGTTGTAACAAAATCGTTTGATAATCGTGTATTTAGGTTCAATATCTTTTACGATCCCAACAAAGAAATATGAGCCAGTATCATTTTGACACATGACTTAATTTTAGATTGTTATATTGTACAGAATGGAAATGTTATTTTGTACAACTGCTAAATGTTATTTTGTACAGTTTTGAAAAATGAATTTGTTATTTTGTACAATTTTTTAAAAAAGCAGTAAAACATTGGGAGTACAATATTTTAGCTTTATTAAAAAATTGTACAAAATAACAAATTCATTATTCAAAATTGTACAAAATATCATTTAGCAGTTGTACAAAATAAAATTTCCATTCTGTACAATATAACAATCTAAAATTAAGTCATGTGTCAAAATGATACTGGCTCAGAAATATGAATTTTGCTATTTCTAGTGCTAAAACAAATGTTCTGTACAGGAAAATGTTGCCTCTGAAATAATACATTAGCCGCTAATATTCAGCTGTGAACGAGGGAGACTTTATTGGGACGATCAATTCCGTGAATAGGATAAGAGAACACTCAATCACGTTAAGTAGAGGTGAAGGTTAAGAAATTAGTTCTTCTAGTCAATGGAACATGTGAATTATGACCAGGGAAGTTGTTTTTTTGTGGTTTGACGTCATAAATATTTATAGAAATGTACACAAATATATTAGCTTCATATATACCTCCTTTAAAATTGAACATTGCACATTTAGGATATAAATTCTATAGGGGTTTGGTTCGACACTAAATTTCGAAATGGAAGTAGTTTGCAAATTTCATGACACACTTGGCGAGTTATTGTACAGTCAGCAATACGTGACCATGTTGATCGCCTATCGATTGAAACTCAAAATTGAAGTGCTGCATTTACAGACTACTTATGTCTTTTTAAGTAGTAATTACAATTTTCTATTAAAGTAATGAAAATCTCTTATATTTACTTTTATCAATTAACTAATAAACCTTTTTTTTTGTTCCTTCGCTCTACTATTTAAATTATAAGAATTGACAGGATAACGATAGGTTTGGATTTTCATTTCCCGTGACTTTCTGATTAAAGATTATCGATATTTCGTTTTCTAAAATAAGAGTATTTCATTGAAACAAACTGTATTTTGGACGTTATCAAATCCGGAAAATGTGAGTCGCTGATTGTATCGCGAAACACGATCATCGTTAATTTATCGTATACACAAACGGCGATTTCGAAAGGGTTCATGGTTCCTGGCTGGTTTGGGTAGAAGGGCCACCCTTGTGTTCCCACCCAAACGATAATTCGGTCACCTCGATGGGGCGGACGATAATCCGTTCTGTCACGGCGAAGAGAATAGAGGAATAAACGTAACCGAGGGGATGCTACGACAAGATATACGCGAGGATTATAATAAGCCCGTCGCCTGAACGAAAATTGTTTCATTCTCCATTAGAAACGCTGGCAACTTTCTAAAATTTCTCCATACGCTTTGGATTTAGAGATGAAATTCGTCCAAACCCTTTTATAATTTTTCAAATCCCTAAAGAATATTTATCTATTTCCTCTAGCCGGGTTCCCTTCTTTTAGCTTTTATACACATTTTGTTTCAATAGATGAAAATCCATGCATATTCGCTTTATTTTTTTCTTTATATTCATTGTTCTTTTGTCTCTTTTATTGCTAATTATCGATTTGTGCATTATTCTGATGCAACTTGTACAAGTGACACTCCAGATGGTAATGAAAGGAATCTGTTATTAAGTCAGTGATTATCAGATCTTTATTGAATGGCATCAGTCGATTCTCTCGCTAGGGGAAAATTCAACAAGATCACCCGTTGAGTGCATCCGGTTCGATCTCAGAAGTTCTCATCGACTCACTCATTGTCCTACCGAAATAGTCGCTCACCCCCTGTCATAGATAAGGGCAGAACACACCTAATCGCTTGTAGGAACAATGGACGAGCAACGTCATCTGTGACTATTGCGAAAGTAATTGCTGTCGCTGTGGGTACTGTGCTGACGAAGATAGGAATTCACGATAGTGGATATCGCGTTGCTTTATCGGGCTTTGTCGGTTTGTATTAGGTAATGGGTCGTGCACCATAGCCGAGTAACCTCATGTGATAAATAGATTCTATACATGATCAAAGAATTAACTCAGTTGTTTCAGAACCTTGCTAAATCAAATGCTCTAATTCTGTATATGCATATTTGTTAATTGCGCACGAACCAAACGCAGTGTATTGCATTATCGCTTTAATCAGAAATCTGTTGCTAAAATTATTAATTTAATATTAGCTGTACTTTAGTCTAAGTGCAAAGCGGTTGTTGTTAATTTTAATATTATTATAGTTAGTTGTGGCAAAAGAAGAATTTCACAGGAAAAAAAAGAGTTGATGACTGATATATAATTAATTATATTAATATTAAAAAGACGCAACCAAGTTGCAAGCACCTGGCTATACCACCAGAGATGTATATAGATATAGATTACGCCACAGAATTACCACTGGATGTGAATATTAAAAATATTTTCCCACGGAAACAGTATCACACTTAAAATATGCAGAACTTGGTTGAATATAAAAGTAACTTGGCACTGGGAAAGATACGCGTTTTCTCGTTCAGACAGTCGGAAATGTTGACCGCAAATTCTGTCACTTTTGAGTTATTATACTTTTATGCCGTCAGAGAAATTCTTCCGCATGACAAATTCATTTACGCGGAGATAGTCCGCACAGGTTTGTGACGTTAGAAAAAACGAGACTGGTGATATTGCACCGTAGACGTATTTCTCGTTTTTTTCTTCTTTTTTCAAGTTGCATTTCTTTTCAGGGGACCAAGTGCTAAAACTGAGCATTATCCTCCACTCGTAATAGCGAACACCAGCCGCGTCGGGGACACGTCTGTCACATGCAATAACGTAAGACAACGGAACTTTATGGCATGGGGACACGTTTCCCTTGCATCGTGTACATTCCGCACAGCAGCCGCGCCGCCAGTAGCACATCGTGAGATGCATTGATATCCACGTTGTACAAAGATGCGACCCCAAAAGGAATCCCTAGATAATCCTGAAATAACCTATCAAATTCTAATTCCCTAAGTGATTGTCGATACGAGATATACCCCAGTAGCACTTAACTGGAATACTAAAATAATTACATTTTCATTCGACTGACAAATCAGTATGCGTGGAATAAATTATTATCTTTTGCCGACATTGATTCAATGATAACCCTTTCAGTCACAGTGCACGGAAAAAAATTAATATCAAAAAATTTGGCATGTAATATGAGATTCAAGCATAAATTATCTCTAAAATCAAAATTAAGATGTAATTAATTCTTTAAAATAAAAATAAAGATTTATATCTGTTTAAAATATTAATAATATAAAGAACACATATTCTTATGCCAAAAAACGATATTAGAAATCTCTAATTCTGTAATATATGGAAAAAACAGCAAATGACTGATCCAGCCAATGTATCGCAGCAACATTCACAACTATTATGATTATCATGTTCCTGCAGTTTCGAAATCGCCGAAACTTTTTTGCAGGGAAATATTTTTAAAAGTAACTATTGCTACACAAAATATAAAAAAAAATATAATTCTTAAAATATTGCAATTAATTAATTCATATTTAGCCGGCTGAAACTAGCAGTCAGACCGCAGCACCCTTCCATAGGCGCCAACCGCTCATATATCCAGCGCGTGCCCCCCGTAAAATTCAACTACGCCGGAAGCAATTAGCCGACTTTAACGAAAAGATATCATATTCTAAGTCAAACAAGACTCTCTTATGAGCAATAGAAAACTAATAAACAAACCAATTTGTTATAAACAATCCTCACAAACCGAAAAAAATTGCTCAGAATTCCATTCTCGAAGTAATAAGAGAAATAAGCAAAATTGAAACGGGTAGAAAACGTCCAAAAATTCTTTAAACAAATTAGACACATTGATAAATATTAAAAGAACTATAAACAAATTAAATTGTTATAAACAATGGCCAGCACCCCTCTTTAAATAACAAAATTTCGGATTTTTTACAAAAATTGAGATTAAAAAAAAATTGAAGGGGGTAGAAAACGACAAAACTTTCCTGAAATGATTGGGACACATTGACAAACATAAAAAAAATTATAAACAAATTAAATTGTTATAAACAATGGCCAGCACCCCTCTTTAAATATCAAATTTCGGATTTTTTACAAAAATTGACATTAAAAAAAAATTCAAGGGGGTAGAAAACGATGAAACTTTCCTGAAATGATTGGGACACATTGACAAATATAACAAAAATTATAAACTAATTAAATTGTTATAAACAATGGCCAGCACCCCTCTTTAAATATCAAATTTCGGATTTTTTACAAAAATTGAGATTAAAAAAAATTGAAGGGGGTAGAAAACGACGAAACTTTCCTGAAATGATTGGGACACATTGACAAATATAAAAAAAACTATAAACAAATTAAATTGTTATAAACAATGGCCAGCACCCCTCTTTAAATATCAAATTTCGGATTTTTTACAAAAATTGAGATTAAAAAAAATTGAAGGGGTAGAAAACGACAAAACTTTCCTGAAATGATTGGGACACATTGACAAATATAACAAAAATTATAAACTAATTAAATTGTTATAAACAATGGCCAGCACCCCTCTTTAAATATCAAATTTCGTATTTTTAACAAAAATTAAGATTAAAAAAAAAATTCAAGGGGGTAGAAAACGATGAAACTTTCCTGAAATGATTGAAACCCATTGACAAATGTAAAAAAAATTATAAACAAATTAAATTGTTATAAACAATGGCCAGCACCCCTCTTTAAATATCAAATTTCGGATTTTTTACAAAAATTGAGATTAAAAAAAAATTCAAGGGGGTAGAAAACGACTAAACTTTCCTGAAATGATTGAAACCCATTGACAAATGTAAAAAAAATTATAAACAAGTTAAATTGTTATAAACAATGGCCAGCACCCCTCTTTAAATATCAAATTTCGGATTTTTTACAAAAATTGAGATTAAAAAAAATTGAAGAGGGTAGAAAACGACCAAACTTTCCTGAAATGATTGGGACACATTGACAAACATACAAAAAATTATAAACAAATTAAATTGTTATAAACAATGGCCAGCACCCCTCTTTAAATATCAAATTTCGGATTTTTTACAAAAATTGACATTAAAAAAAAATTCAAGGGGGTAGAAAACGATGAAACTTTCCTGAAATGATTGGGACACATTGACAAATATAACAAAAATTATAAACTAATTAAATTGTTATAAACAATGGCCAGCACCCCTCTTTAAATATCAAATTTCGGATTTTTTACAAAAATTGACATTAAAAAAAAATTCAAGGGGGTAGAAAACGATGAAACTTTGCTGAAATGATTTGGACACATTGACAAATATAAAAAAAATTATAAACAAATTAAATTGTTATAAACAATGGCCAGCACCCCTCTTTAAATATCAAATTTCGGATTTTTTACAAAAATTTGTCAATGAATTTCAATCATTTCAGGAAAGTTTCATCGTTTTCTAACCCCTTGAATTTTTTTTTAATGTTAATTTTTGTAAAAGATCCGAAATTTGATATTTAAAGAGGAGTGCTGGCCATTGTTGATAACAATTTAATTTGTTTATAATTTTTTTTATATTTGTCAATGTGTCCCAATCATTTCAGAAAAGTTTGGTCGTTTTCTACCACCTTCAATTTTTTTTAATCTCAATTTTTGTAAAAAATCCGAAATTTGATATTTAAAGAGGGGTGCTGGCCATTGTTTATAACAATTCAATTTGTTTATAATTTTTTTTATGTTTGTCAATGTGTCCCAATCATTTCAGGAAAGTTTCGTCGTTTTCTACCCCCTTCAATTTTTTTTAATCTCAATTTTTGTAAAAAATCCGAAATTTGATATTTAAAGAGGGGTGCTGGCCATTGTTTATAACAATTTAATTAGTTTATAATTTTTGTTATATTTGTCAATGTGTCCCAATCATTTCAGGAAAGTTTCATCGTTTTCTACCCCCTTGAATTTTTTTTTAATGTCAATTTTTGTAAAAAATCCGAAATTTGATATTTAAAGAGGGGTGCTGGCCATTGTTTATAACAATTTAATTTGTTTATAATTTTTTTTATGTTTGTCAATGTGTCCCAATCATTTCAGGAAAGTTTCGTCGTTTTCTACCCCCTTCAATTTTTTTTAATCTCAATTTTTGTAAAAAATCCGAAATTTGATATTTAAAGAGGGGTGCTGGCCATTGTTTATAACAATTTAATTAGTTTATAATTTTTGTTATATTTGTCAATGTGTCCCAATCATTTCAGGAAAGTTTCGTCGTTTTCTACCCCCTTCAATTTTTTTTAATCTTAATTTTTGTAAAAAATCCGAAATTTGATATTTAAAGAGGGGTGCTGGCCATTGTTTATAACAATTTAATTAGTTTATAATTTTTGTTATATTTGTCAATGTGTCCCAATCATTTCAGGAAAGTTTCGTCGTTTTCTACCCCCTTCAATTTTTTTTAATCTTAATTTTTGTAAAAAATCCGAAATTTGATATTTAAAGAGGGGTGCTGGCCATTGTTTATAACAATTTAATTTGTTTATAATTTTTGTTATATTTGTCAATGTGTCCCAATCATTTCAGGAAAGTTTCATCGTTTTCTACCCCCTTGAATTTTTTTTTAATGTCAATTTTTGTAAAAAATCCGAAATTTGATATTTAAAGAGGGGTGCTGGCCATTGTTTATAACAATTTAATTTGTTTATAATTTTTTTTATATTTGTCAATGTGTCCCAATCATTTCAGGAAAGTTTCGTCGTTTTCTACCCCCTTCAATTTTTTTTAATCTCAATTTTTGTAAAAAATCCGAAATTTGATATTTAAAGAGGGGTGCTGGCCATTGTTTATAACAATTAATTAGTTTATAATTTTTGTTATATTTGTCAATGTGTCCCAATCATTTCAGGAAAGTTTCGTCGTTTTCTACCCCCTTCAATTTTTTTTAATCTTAATTTTTGTAAAAAATCCGAAATTTGATATTTAAAGAGGGGTGCTGGCCATTGTTTATAACAATTTAATTTGTTTATAATTTTTTTTATGTTTGTCAATGTGTCCCATTCATTTCAGGAAAGTTTCATCGTTTTCTACCTGCTTAAATTTTTTTTTAATGTCAATTTTTGTAAAAAAATCCGAAATTTGATATTTAAAGAGGGGTGCTGGCCATTGTTTATAACAATTTAATTTGTTTATAATTTTTTTTATGTTTGTCAATGTGTCCCAATCATTTCAGGAAAGTTTCGTCGTTTTCTACCCCCTTCAATTTTTTTTAATCTCAATTTTTGTAAAAAATCCGAAATTTGATATTTAAAGAGGGGTGCTGGCCATTGTTTATAACAATTTAATTTGTTTATAATTTTTTTTATGTTTGTCAATGTGTCCCAATCATTTCAGGAAAGTTTGGTCGTTTTCTACCCCCTTCAATTTTTTTTAATCTCAATTTTTGTAAAAAATCCGAAATTTGATATTTAAAGAGGGGTGCTGGCCATTGTTTATAACAATTTAATTTGTTTATAATTTTTTTTATGTTTGTCAATGTGTCCCAATCATTTCAGGAAAGTTTCATCGTTTTCTACCCCCTTGAATTTTTTTTTAATGTCAATTTTTGTAAAAAATCCGAAATTTGATATTTAAAGAGGGGTGCTGGCCATTGTTTATAACAATTTAATTTGTTTATAATTTTTTTTATGTTTGTCAATGTGTCCCAATCATTTCAGGAAAGTTTGGTCGTTTTCTACCCTCTTCAATTTTTTTTAATCTCAATTTTTGTAAAAAATCCGAAATTTGATATTTAAAGAGGGGTGCTGGCCATTGATTATAACAATTTAATTTGTTTATAATTTTTTTTATGTTTGTCAATGTGTCCCAATCATTTCAGGAAAGTTTCGTCGTTTTCTACCCCCTTCAATTTTTTTTAATCTTAATTTTTGTAAAAAATCCGAAATTTGATATTTAAAGAGGGGTGCTGGCCATTGTTTATAACAATTTAATTTGTTTTTAATTTTTTTTATGTTTGTCAATGTGTCCCATTCATTTCAGGAAAGTTTCATCGTTTTCTACCTGCTTAAATTTTTTTTTAATGTCAATTTTTGTAAAAAAATCCGAAATTTGATATTTAAAGAGGGGTGCTGGCCATTGTTTATAACAATTTAATTTGTTTATAATTTTTTTTATGTTTGTCAATGTGTCCCAATCATTTCAGGAAAGTTTCGTCGTTTTCTACCCCCTTCAATTTTTTTTAATCTCAATTTTTGTAAAAAATCCGAAATTTGATATTTAAAGAGGGGTGCTGGCCATTGTTTATAACAATTTAATTAGTTTATAATTTTTGTTATATTTGTCAATGTGTCCCAATCATTTCAGGAAAGTTTCATCGTTTTCTACCCCCTTGAATTTTTTTTTAATGTCAATTTTTGTAAAAAATCCGAAATTTGATATTTAAAGAGGGGTGCTGGCCATTGTTTATAACAATTTAATTTGTTTATAATTTTTTTTATGTTTGTCAATGTGTCCCAATCATTTCAGGAAAGTTTGGTCGTTTTCTACCCCCTTCAATTTTTTTTAATCTCAATTTTTGTAAAAAATCCGAAATTTGATATTTAAAGAGGGGTGCTGGCCATTGTTTATAACAATTTAATTTGTTTATAATTTTTTTTACATTTGTCAATGGGTTTCAATCATTTCAGGAAAGTTTCATCGTTTTCTACCCCCTTGTTTTTTTTTTAATCTTAATTTTTGTTAAAAATACGAAATTTGATATTTAAAGAGGGGTGCTGGCCATTGTTTATAACAATTTAATTTGTTTATAATTTTTTTTACATTTGTTAATGTGTCCCAATCATTTCAGGAAAGTTTCATCGTTTTCTACCCCCTTGAATTTTTTTTTAATGTCAATTTTTGTAAAAAATCCGAAATTTGATATTTAAAGAGGGGTGCTGGCCATTGTTTATAACAATTTAATTAGTTTATAATTTTTGTTATATTTGTCAATGTGTCCCAATCATTTCAGGAAAGTTTCGTCGTTTTCTACCCCCTTCAATTTTTTTTAATCTTAATTTTTGTAAAAAATCCGAAATTTGATATTTAAAGAGGGGTGCTGGCCATTGTTTATAACAATTTAATTTGTTTATAATTTTTGTTATATTTGTCAATGTGTCCCAATCATTTCAGGAAAGTTTCATCGTTTTCTACCCCCTTGAATTTTTTTTTAATGTCAATTTTTGTAAAAAATCCGAAATTTGATATTTAAAGAGGGGTGCTGGCCATTGTTTATAACAATTTAATTTGTTTATAATTTTTTTTATATTTGTCAATGTGTCCCAATCATTTCAGGAAAGTTTCGTCGTTTTCTACCCCCTTCAATTTTTTTTAATCTCAATTTTTGTAAAAAATCCGAAATTTGATATTTAAAGAGGGGTGCTGGCCATTGTTTATAACAATTAATTAGTTTATAATTTTTGTTATATTTGTCAATGTGTCCCAATCATTTCAGGAAAGTTTCGTCGTTTTCTACCCCCTTCAATTTTTTTTAATCTTAATTTTTGTAAAAAATCCGAAATTTGATATTTAAAGAGGGGTGCTGGCCATTGTTTATAACAATTTAATTTGTTTATAATTTTTTTTATGTTTGTCAATGTGTCCCATTCATTTCAGGAAAGTTTCATCGTTTTCTACCTGCTTAAATTTTTTTTTAATGTCAATTTTTGTAAAAAAATCCGAAATTTGATATTTAAAGAGGGGTGCTGGCCATTGTTTATAACAATTTAATTTGTTTATAATTTTTTTTATGTTTGTCAATGTGTCCCAATCATTTCAGGAAAGTTTCGTCGTTTTCTACCCCCTTCAATTTTTTTTAATCTCAATTTTTGTAAAAAATCCGAAATTTGATATTTAAAGAGGGGTGCTGGCCATTGTTTATAACAATTTAATTTGTTTATAATTTTTTTTATGTTTGTCAATGTGTCCCAATCATTTCAGGAAAGTTTGGTCGTTTTCTACCCCCTTCAATTTTTTTTAATCTCAATTTTTGTAAAAAATCCGAAATTTGATATTTAAAGAGGGGTGCTGGCCATTGTTTATAACAATTTAATTTGTTTATAATTTTTTTTATGTTTGTCAATGTGTCCCAATCATTTCAGGAAAGTTTCATCGTTTTCTACCCCCTTGAATTTTTTTTTAATGTCAATTTTTGTAAAAAATCCGAAATTTGATATTTAAAGAGGGGTGCTGGCCATTGTTTATAACAATTTAATTTGTTTATAATTTTTTTTATGTTTGTCAATGTGTCCCAATCATTTCAGGAAAGTTTGGTCGTTTTCTACCCTCTTCAATTTTTTTTAATCTCAATTTTTGTAAAAAATCCGAAATTTGATATTTAAAGAGGGGTGCTGGCCATTGATTATAACAATTTAATTTGTTTATAATTTTTTTTATGTTTGTCAATGTGTCCCAATCATTTCAGGAAAGTTTCGTCGTTTTCTACCCCCTTCAATTTTTTTTAATCTTAATTTTTGTAAAAAATCCGAAATTTGATATTTAAAGAGGGGTGCTGGCCATTGTTTATAACAATTTAATTTGTTTTTAATTTTTTTTATGTTTGTCAATGTGTCCCATTCATTTCAGGAAAGTTTCATCGTTTTCTACCTGCTTAAATTTTTTTTTAATGTCAATTTTTGTAAAAAAATCCGAAATTTGATATTTAAAGAGGGGTGCTGGCCATTGTTTATAACAATTTAATTTGTTTATAATTTTTTTTATGTTTGTCAATGTGTCCCAATCATTTCAGGAAAGTTTCGTCGTTTTCTACCCCCTTCAATTTTTTTTAATCTCAATTTTTGTAAAAAATCCGAAATTTGATATTTAAAGAGGGGTGCTGGCCATTGTTTATAACAATTTAATTAGTTTATAATTTTTGTTATATTTGTCAATGTGTCCCAATCATTTCAGGAAAGTTTCATCGTTTTCTACCCCCTTGAATTTTTTTTTAATGTCAATTTTTGTAAAAAATCCGAAATTTGATATTTAAAGAGGGGTGCTGGCCATTGTTTATAACAATTTAATTTGTTTATAATTTTTTTTATGTTTGTCAATGTGTCCCAATCATTTCAGGAAAGTTTGGTCGTTTTCTACCCCCTTCAATTTTTTTTAATCTCAATTTTTGTAAAAAATCCGAAATTTGATATTTAAAGAGGGGTGCTGGCCATTGTTTATAACAATTTAATTTGTTTATAATTTTTTTTACATTTGTCAATGGGTTTCAATCATTTCAGGAAAGTTTCATCGTTTTCTACCCCCTTGTTTTTTTTTTAATCTTAATTTTTGTTAAAAATACGAAATTTGATATTTAAAGAGGGGTGCTGGCCATTGTTTATAACAATTTAATTTGTTTATAATTTTTTTTACATTTGTTAATGTGTCCCAATCATTTCAGGAAAGTTTTGTCGTTTTCTACCCCCTTCAATTTTTTTTTAATCTCAATTTTTGTAAAAAATCCGAAATTTTGTTATTTAAAGAGGGGTGCTGGCCATTGTTTATAACAATTTAATTTGTTTATAGTTCTTTTAATATTTATCAATGTGTCTAATTTGTTTAAAGAATTTTTGGACGTTTTCTACCCGTTTCAATTTTGCTTATTTCTCTTATTACTTCGAGAATGGAATTCTGAGCAATTTTTTTCGGTTTGTGAGGATTGTTTATAACAAATTGTTTTGTTTATTAGTTTTCTATTGCTCATAAGAGAGTCTTGTTTGACTTAGAATATGATATCTTTTCGTTAAAGTCGGCTAATTGCTTCCGGCGTAGTTGAATTTTACGGGGGGCACGCGCTGGAAATATGAGCGGTTGGCGCCTATGGAAGGGTGCTGCGGTCTGACTGCTAGTTTCAGCCGGCTTTCATATTTATAAACATAATTTTTTATCAAGTTTGAATCTAAAAAATGTCAAAATAATAATTTCGTTCATTTGAACGTTCATTTTAAGTTTATACAATTATTTATTTTTTCAATCCTTTGTAGAAAATTTTTAATATTATTAGAATAAGAAATAATATTTTAATGATATAGACTGTATAATTCAACATTCTATAATAGCACATTATAAATAAAATTTAATTTATTATTGAAATTTATAGAGCAAAAATGAATTAATAGAATGTATGTGTTTTGAAATTTAAAAGAAATGGTAAAACGTTTTGTTCACAAGTAATCGACAAAAATAATTATTAATGGAAAACAAATTTATTAATGAAAAAAAAAATTGATTTAAATTTAGTCAAATCTTCTTTAAATCCCACAAAATGAACATTTTTAAATATTATATTTCCGAATAATAAAATATGTTTTAGCATAACCTTTGTTATAGGTTTATAGGTTGTCAAATGAACATATCTTTAAATTAGAGATTTCACAAAAATGTCATTTTCTGATATAACGTTTTGCAAAATGAAGCATAACTTATTAGAAACAGTTTGATTATAATGCTTAAATTAGATATATTTTTAACTCTCTGCAATTAAGAATTCAACTTATTTCAAGTTTTGTGATTAATTTTTTTCCGTGTGATCAATATATTAACCACCTTTTCAATCTTCTTTTCTACATCATATCTTTTAGTTTAAATGCTAATACATAAATGTTTTTGCAATTTTAGGTTCTCAAAACTCCAACGATAGACATTAAGTAGCAAATTTGAAAATATTTAAATAATTTTTTTGTTTATTAACAAATGTTTAACAAAAAAGAGTAATTTTTTCAGAATTAATTCGTTTGTACAGAAATTTGATAATAAGCATCTACTCAAAATTATTTCTAGGACGTATCTTGGGTCCCTGAATACGAATCCAGTATCAAGTTACTAAAATTAATATGGCGGATCCAATATGGCGGAACAAGAACTTAAAAATTATCAAATCGTGACGAAACTTGTTACTCAGGAGTTTTTGGGGTCTCAGAAGAAGAATCCAGTATCAGATTGCCAAAATTCAAAATGGCGGATCCAAAATGTTGGATAAAAATTTTTTAAGTTATCAAATCGTAACGAAACTTGTTACTCGGTGGTTTTTAGGTTTTCTGAATATGAATCTGGTATCAGGTTTCCAAAATTTAAAATATCGGATCCAATTAAGCGGGTCAAAAATTTTAAAGTTGTCAAATCCTGATGAAACTTGTTACTCGGAGGTTTTCGAGTCTCTGAATACAAATTCTGTATCAGATTTTTAAAATTCAAAATGTCGGAACCAATTTAGCGGATCAAAAATTTGAAAGTTGTCAAAAATTGAAAGTTATAAAAAAAAAAGTTAAGTAAAAATGACTGAATCAATTTTTTCGGTGTCATTTATATTAATTTAAAGCAGTTACAGGAACCATTTAAACTAATGATACAAGATGAGGTACAGCGCTTTCTACACGGAAAAATTTTCGGCACGACAGACGTACCTGTATGTAAGTCTGTAGTGCAAAATGTTAGAACGCTCTTACGCATCCATTTGGCACGTCTGCCGTGCCTTTTCTGTAAATCAGAATTACATTTAGCGCACTCCTGCGGTACATTCTGAAAGTACAAAGACTTTTTGCGTTGCTGTGGTTCCAAATTTGACGCAACTGACGTGCCTAACCTATAGTTCGAATGCCGTACTATCGGTAAAACGTGAGAAGTGCTGAAATTTTTTCCGTGTAGGTATCAACCTTATTATATGAATCAAAAAGTTACCTTCCATGCGTAATTATTATTCGTCAAATATTCAATTGAGTGAAAACAAAAACCTCCCAAGTAACAAGTTTCATCCGGATTTAAAGCTTAAAAATTTTTGATCCGCCGTATTGAATTTTGGAAATCTGATACCGGATTCGTATTCAGAGACCCCAAAAACCCTCGAGTGACAAGTTTTGTCAGGATTTGATAACTTTACAATTTTTAATCTACCATATTGGATCTGCCATTTTGAATTTTGGGACCTGACACCAGATTCGTATTTAGCGACCCCAAATAACTTTGAGTAACAAGTTTTGTCAGGATTTAATAATTTTAAATTTTTTGGTCCGCCATTTTGAATTTTGAAAATCTGACACTGGATTTGTATTTAGCGACCCCAAAATCCCCGAGTAACATTTTTCGTCAGGATTTAATAACTTTAAAATTTTTCACCCGCCATATTGGATCCGCCATTTTGAATATTGGAAATCTGACACCGGATTCATATTCAGCAACCCCAAAAACCCCTGAGTAGAGAAAGTCTCGAGTAAAATTAACCACAACATCAATTTTTAATTGTTTAAACAAATTATTGTTAATAACAATTAACTTTTTACAACTGCACCTAGAAAGACACAACTTTTTCCTAATTTTACAAATTAGGCTCTGGGTAGAATAAGTTAAATTATTGACTATAAATTATTATTTTAGCTTTGTTTTAACAATTTAATATTGTTAATTTATAACTTTTATCCTAAAACACCTAGCGAATTGCACTTTTTTCTGATTAAACAATTTTTTACATATAAAATTATAATAAATATTTAGTAAAATTAACTAGAACAACAATTTTCAGTTGTTTAAACAAATTCTTGTTAATAATAATTAATTCTTTGCAAATGTACCTAGAAAAACACAACTTTTTCCTAATTTTACAAATTAATGGGCTCTGGGTAGAATAAGTTAAATTATTGACTATAAATTATTATTTTTACTTTGTTTAAACAATTTAATATTTCTAATTTACAAGTTTTATCCTGAAACACCTAGCGATTCGTAGTTTTCTTACCTTGGTAACTTTTTATTTTAAAAACAAAAAGATATTTAGCAAAATTATCCGTAGCCACCACGTAAAATTGTTTAAACAAATTATTGTTAATAATTTTTTTTTTAGAAATATTTCTGGAACAACACATTTTGTGAAATTAAAAACTTTGTGTCTTTTTTGGTTATTTGTAATAATAAATAAAAATTAACAATATTAAATTATTTAAACAAAGTAAAAATAATAATTTATAATTAATAGTTTTTCTGATTCTATCCAAATCCCATTAATTTGTAATATTACGAAAAAATTGTGTCTTTCTAGGTGCATTTGTAAAGAATTAATTATTATTAACAATAATTTATTTAAACAACTGCAAATTGTTGTTCTGGTTAATTTTACTGAATACTTATTATAATTTTATATGTAAAAAATTGTTTAATCAGAAAAAACTGCAACTCGCTAGGTGTTTTAGGATAAAAGTTATAAATTAACAATAATAAATTGTTAAAACAAAGTTAAAATAATCATTTTTAGTCAATTATTTGTCTTATTCTAACCAGAGCCCATTAATTTGTAAAATTAGGAAAAAGTTGTATCTTTCTAGGTGCAGTTGTAAAAAGTTAATTATTATTAACAATAATTTGTTTAAACAATTGAAAATTGTTGTTAATTTTACTCGATACTTTTTGAAATTTTAAATATAAAAAATAGTCAAGTTAAAAAAATTGCAACTCGCTAGACTTTTTTGGTGAATAGCTATAAATTAACAAGAATAAATTATTTAAACAAATTCAGAATAATAATTTGTCTTATTCTAACCAGAGCCCATTAATTTATAAAATGTAAAAGAAGTTGTGTCTTTATAGGTGCATTTGTAAAAAGTTAATTATTATTAACACTAATTTGTTTAAACAATTGCAGATTGTTGTTGTGGTTAACTTGACTGAATACTTTTTTAATTTTAAATGTAAAAAATAGTTGCCAATAAGAAATTGTTTAAAGAAATGAAAGATACATAAAAATATCTATTAAAATTCGTAAAGTGACGATATGTACACTGAGAAAAATGGATGTTTACCCTTAACATCTGGATGTTAACGGTTAACATATTTATCACTTAACATAAGGACAGCTATCTAGATGTTCAGGGTTAACATCTACATATTAAACTTTAATATCTAGATGTTAAAATTTAATATCTTACATGTTAACCTTTAATATTTTGAGGTTTTAAACATCCATTTTTCTCAGTGTACCTAACAATTTTGTTGAAAAATCCCAAAGAAACTGTTAATTTGTAATTAAAAAAAAATTATCATTTTTTTGCATTTATGGGGATTGTTTATAACCCTATAAAAAATAGTAAATATTAATATATTATTAAATAAATTATGGAATATTATTGTTTAAGGACTTTTCAAGGTGTGATTCGCTGTATTGCTGTTTTGAGTAATTTTTGTGGATTTTGTAGCAAATTTACGAAAAAGTGCGTTTTTTCTATGTAAAATCAATGGGAAATTTCAAGGGGTTTAAGCCACCCCTAAATTTTGTCCGATTAAAAAAAAAAAATAAAGGTATTTTTTTCGGTAAGAAATTTTTTTGAGGGGTAGGAACAAAACATTTCAAAAAAAATTTTTTACTGCACATTTTTAGACTACCCTAATATAATGTTCAGTCAATTTTGTTTCTTTGTCCATTTATGGTACAACCAATTAAAATATTTTAATTTTCTCCTATTTTTGGAAAAAGTTGATTGTTGCCGGCGATTAAGGAACGTATAATCCAGTTGTTTGTGCATGAATTTTCCCAGGAATTTCTGGTTTAAACTTTGAAACCCTTCACATGTCTGTTGCTCGAGGCAGCAAGGTGTCGTCGTCGGTGAGAAAAGCCCACCATAACCAAACGTGTGTGTAGAGGCGCCTGGCATCCAACGCTCGAATATATCTCACGAATGTCCTACGTTGCGTACGCGACAGTTCGAATGCTTGCACCATTCTCATCAGGAATAATGCTTCCTTCATTAAAGCCGCTCTAATCCCGCACGCAACAAGGCTCGCTTAATTACCTCGAATTACAATTGCTTCATTTCGGATTTGTTGTTCCTGCATTCATGGTTTCTACTATTTCCTCTTAATCAACATTTTTCGAAATGTCGACTTTTTCTGTATCAGAATAAAATTTTGTCAAATGCAACATATACAAAATTAAAACATACCGATTTATCAATCTAAATACACAGCAGAAGTACATTGTATTGTTCATCTGTGAGAAAGTACTTTTCGGGAACAGTAATGGAGACGAATTCGATGTAATCGATCAAATAGGGATTTTGCTAGCTTTGTGCAGATTATGAACAGAATAAATATTATTTACAGTTGAAAAAGCGAATTGTGCCGCGTAAAGAAAAAAGAGAACTTTAAACACAGCGGAAGAATTAGGGAATTGATTGAAAACGAATGCGAAAGTGGTTGGGGAAAAAAAAGGAAAATAGCGGAATTTTTGATCCTCGGTTTGCGCACCCCTGTCGTAACGCAGTCTCGACTCGGTGCGACGCAACTCGACTCGACTCGACTCGAGCGGCTGAATCGATCCACAGACTACTCTCACGTTATGCCCCAGCGCCCGAACCAACCGACCCGCCTGGTCACGCGACTCAAACGTCCCGCCTCCTCCTTTTGGCTTTATTTATTTGTATGCTGTGCAAAGATCTTTCCTGTTACTCAACAACAGATCCGTGACACACAGAAAATCTCAAGTACTATCAGTTAAACCGCAGAATCTTTTCTTTTCCTGTTTTTCATCTCCATAAGCACCATTTTTATAAGCTTTATAAAATTGTACCATGCACTACTTCGAAGCATGCTTTTGATAAAAATTGTTGTTTACACTTTAGTATTATACTTAGTTTGGGATATAACCTTTAGCAGGATATGGATATTTTCGTTTAGCCTTATCAAGATGGTTATTTTGGGTTATAGGATACATTAGTTGTAGCCTTCGGGATAGTTATTTAGGGTACTTCCTTTGTGTTATCAACTTTAAAATAGATATTTTGGGTTGCATCCTTTGGGTACATTAGCCTTAAAGATAACTTTCAGGTTGTAGCTTATAGGATAGATATTTTGGGTTACAATTAGAACAACACGTTAGTCTTTTAGATATATCTTTTGGAATTCTTATTTTAGATTGTAGCTAAGAAGATATAGCTGTGTTGGGTATTGTACTCTTAGAACACATTAGCAAGGTAACAATTAGAACAACACTTAAGCTTTTAAGCCTTTGAGTTGTAGCTCGCAAGATACAGATGTTTTGGATATGGTACTCAGAACACATTAATTTTTGGGTAGTCTTTAGAACATATCATTTAGCTTCCTTAAAAAATATTCTTGAAGATGTGTTATACACTTCAGGTTATGCCAAATACACTTCAGAACAAATTATCCTTCCAGATGTATTAACCTGAAGTGTATATCCTTCAAGATATATTATCTCGAAGTGCATATCCTTTAGGACATATATTATCACAAAGTTGTAGCTCTCAAGATATATCGATGTTTTGGATTTGGTACTCTTTGAACATATTACCATTTTTATAAGCTTTATAAAACTTTACTATGCACTACTTCGAATCATGCTTTTGATAAAAATGTTTGTTTTTTTATACTTTGTTTGGGATATAGCCTTTGGAATATAACCTTTAGCAGAATATCTATATTAGAACCAACATATCTATATATTTTGGTTTGGCCTTCAGGATGGTTATTTTGGGTTATGGGATATATCCTTTAAATTGTATAACCTTTGGGATAGTTATTTAGGGTACTTCCTTTGAGTTATCGCCTTCAAAATAGACATTTCGGGTAGTACCCTCAGGACAAATTAGCCTTAAAGATAACCTTTGGGTTGTAGCTTCTAGGATAGATATTTTGGGTAATCTTTAGAACATATATGTGACTGTCCACGAGAAAGGGTGCCTTAGGTCCAAAAAATCAATGTTTATTTTTTGATGCTAATTGATAGATATGAAGTTGCTCTTCCACATGCAAAGTAAAAAATTGTTTATGTTAATTACTTTTGACAATATAACGTTTTAAAGATAGACATGTGAATCGTGTTCCTTGTTTCTGATTCTACTTTAATATATTGTCCTGTGAAGTTCACGTTTGGGAGCTAAGGCACCTTTTTTGTTTTCATTCACATATCATTTAGCTTCCTTAAAACATATTCTTGAAGATGAACACATCTTCAAATCTTATGCCAAATACACTTCAGAACAAATTATCCTTCCAAATGTATTAACCTGAAGTGTATAACATTCAAGATATATCATCCCAAAGTCCTTTATAGGATATATATTGTCCCAAAGTGAATTTCCTGAAAAATACATTATCCTGAAGTGTGAGCAAGAAGAATTATCTCTTCCAAGTTATAAAATTGCAACCATATGAACTTCCCGGCGTTTCTTTAAAATAATGCTTTTTATGGCATGGTAGCAAAATAAAAACTGTAACTGCCTGTTTCACTTTTGCAAACCTCAAAGCTGTGATGTAAAAAAGGAAAAGGGGAAAGTGAGATAACGTACATAAAAATATGACACGTACATAGAAATGAGAGTTTCAAAACACCAGATTGTATGTATTGGGATATGAAACTGTTTTCATTACACGTCACATGTTGTACTTCTCGTTTCACTGTTTTATGCAGTTTTTTCATCCTGCTAAATGGAACGTTATAAATCGTTTGGAAATGTATTACCATGTAATAGTAATGTCATCATGAAATTGCAATGTGCATAATGTATTATAGCATCATGATCATGTATTATAGCATATCCTTTAATACATATGCATTGTATATCTATATGTATTTGTGTACGTGTATACGTATATGCATGCATAGGCACATATGTATACATACATGAATATTGTACATGTATACAGTGACCATGTATCATAGGGAGGCGTGAGTGCGAGTAGGACCGTATAATAACCCCACGTATAAGAGTGTTGCTGCTGTATTCATAGAGTGATTAGTTGTTCTCACATTACGTATATATATAAAATTATATGTATATAATATATATACCATAAATTACAACTTTTGTATAATACTTGCACGAAAGTTAGAAACCCATGTTGAGGACATAATCATGGAAGACGGTGATTCCCTAAAGAGAGACTGCTACTTATTGGCTAAACAATTATTAGTGATATAATAGCTGCTATATCATATTGACGTTAATGCTTTTGGACATTATATGTATACCTTAAGCGACCTCGGAGACCATAAATGTTTGATGGCCACGATTATTATGTTATTTACTTACATGTATTAACGAAAAGATCATTAGAGTAGACATAAAACTTTGTTAATTTTACGTCTTTCGGTTTAACGAAAGTTTATTTTTGGATTGTAATTGCAGGCTACTGGTTAGTGGCGGAGTATAATATTTTTGGGATTATATCATCTATTATATAGCTTTATCATAAATTTCAAATACAACAGCGCTTTTCAATGTAGAGTGTTCTGAAATTTGATCACGAGAATGCATTTGGCATGGCATACATACTTCCAGGCTTGAAATCAACTACAGGGAGTAAAGCAGCCAATCGATTCATCACATCAGTACTTGTAACTCGATGTTTATCGATATAGACTGTCGATTATTTATCAACAATGATAATACACGACTCATCGATCGTATACCTTTGCACATTAATGTGAGAACGTTGTCTGCTTGTAACCTCAGGGCATTACCCAATAATCTGAGGACAGTTATTTGCTCCTAGCTATTTCAAAAGTGATGTAATCCCGAGAATTTTAGTTATTTCAGTTTTTCTAAATAATCCCGCTTCGGCAGGCTTCTCCTCTAATTAAAATTCCTCCTTTTAGTCGAAAAAACATGTCTCCTATTTCGACACGAGATACTCTTGATAACTAAATTAGTAAAAAATTATAATCTTTAAAATACCAAATTGTATCAAAATGCTATTTACTTCAATTTTAATTTATTAGTAATTTATAAAAATTAATTTCGTTTGATAAGTACAAGTCTTCCACCATTGAATAAGATTTTGATAAAATGTATATAGCTTGTAATTAGTATAGAAATGTTGAACATTTTGACCGACTTTCCATTAATTTAGATTTCGAGACTTGATACCGTTACGTATAATTATCTAATTAAACTTTATTTTAGAATAAAATTATCGTGGATATTAATTGACATTAATTAAAATAAAACTGGGAAGTTCAAGCTTGTGCTAGTCAAATTATCGAAATTTAATTTTTTTCTTATTGCCTTTTTGAACTTTATCTACGACTTGAATCAGGGTCAGTATATTTATACATTAGAGTGCACGCTTATCGGATATACGATACCAGTAAGCGGGAAGTACAGTTTTCCTTCACACCTGCTACGAACACGTTGAACAAATTAAATTTTGATCCTTGATTTCCCCAAGATATCTGAAGAATAATTTTTTAATATTCTACTTTTATTATTTAATGTTTGTTTTAAAATTGAATTCTACTCAATAGAAATATTATCATTATTATTGATATTATTAATATTATTATTATTATTCTTATTATGTTATTAATGGATCGCTTATAATTAACTGATGATATCATGTATTATGCATACATTCTGTATAACTATTTTTTCTTTTATTTCAGATACTTGCAAATTCTTCCTACGTGTTCACTGAAAAGGCACCCTTTTAACGACATTGCTGAAGAACAAGGTAAATAGATGTTAAATTGAAGCTACTTTCTTCAATATTTGAATAACTGATATCGGTAAAAGTTCCTCCAATCACTGTGTTCAGATACGTGAATTTACTAAAGCACAAGTCAAACTGCTTTTATTTATTTAGGTTTTGTTAACAAAATCAGTATATTAAAAAAGTATAAAATGATTTTAAAAAGTTTCCAATTAATTAAAAAGTTATGAAACCTTTAATTTAGGAGAAGTCAAAATGTTAAAAGGAATATCAAACCAATATATATTGAAATTACTTTTTAGTTTTCTTTTTCTTATTCTTATAATAGCTTTGAATCTGTATTTAATTTTTTAATGAAACCATTTTTAATTTTTGACTTTTAATACTTATATAAAAAACTCCTATTTTGATTTCTCTCTAAATCTGAATTAGTTAAAAATAACTAATAATTAGTAAAATCGTGCTTGAGTTTTTATTTCAGCAATTAGTTAAAAATAACTAATTATTAGTAAAAAAAAAATTACTAATTGTTAGTAAAAACATAACTAAAAAATTGTTAAAATTCGACTAATTGAATTAATAAACAGAATTTTACTAAAATATTAGTTATTTTGACATAACCTAAAAATGAATTTGACTAATAATTAGTTATTTTTTACTAAATGATTAGTAGAAATATAACTATTTGAATTACACTGCAAAAACTGCTGTCTTCTAAGTATCTTATTTTAAGATATTTTGGTGTCTAAGTCGCAGTAAGTGTCTTAAAATGAGACATTTTTTGCGTCTTAGATACAAAAAAGATACCAAAATGTCTTAAAATAAGACACTTAGAAGACAGTAGTTTTTACTGAGTTTTTGCTTTCAAATTAGTTATTTCTAACTAATTCAGATTTAAAGAGATAGGTAACATTGCCCTATATGTATGAGTTTTTAAAAACTTTATATCCAATGATTTTTGGGATCGTTATTTATACGAGTTGAAAGTTTTCTTTGTAAAAATCTTAAAATGGCGGATGAATTATTACACAAATTAAATTTAGAGAATTTTTAAAGGTATTTAGGGTCTCTGATAACGAACCAAGACATTTAAAAAACTCTAAACTTAAGATTCGAATAGAAAGATCTAAAACTTGCTGTGAAAAAATCTGAAAAATATGGTCGATTGTATCAGACAGTGCCCTTAAAAATAAGAAAACGATACATGCAAAAAATATATTTTTAATTAAATTTGTTAAAAGTCGATGTAAACGAGGACATAGAGAGATTTTCATAAAGCTTAAAATACACAAATTTCGTATTACTCGACTGTTGAATAAACTTTAAGTGGTAGAGATCAATGTTTGGGACTGCTTGATGATTTTTTCTATTGTGTTCAGAAATAAGTATTCAGTCATATTTCAAGCTTTAGGAAAATGTCTCTATATCCTCGTTTACATCGACTTTTAACAAATTTCACACCCAAAAAAGTTTCTAAGTTATTTGACTATAGTTCTAATCACGACAGAAATCCGTCAAGAATCAGTAAGAGTCACTTTAAGGGGACGCCTAAGGCACCTTAAAATAATGAAAAAAGAGTCAACTTTCGGTACAATTTTCTCGAAAACTATTACTCTAATTGCGTTCATTCTTGTTGTATTCTATTATAAATATAATCAATTATATGAATAAGAAGTAATAAGACGTTATCTTAAATAGATACTTTTTTTATAAACATTTGTACCAAAATGTAAAAAAAATTCCCAATTTCTCTTATTAATTGACTAACATCTCCGTTTATACAACTCAAAATGATGTCAAACTTCTTATTCGTTATCTTGAAACCTTACTGAACAAAATAATAAAAGAAACTTGTAAATCGGTTTAGCAGTTTTGGAGATTAGTATACTGAAAGATAAAAAAAATGTTTAAAACCAAATTTTACTGGAGAAACGATTAACTGAAAAAAACGAAAAAGTCATGAATTTCATAATCAAAAAATCCAATTTTTATGAAACTTGTTATACTGGGGTTTTTGGGGTCACGGATTTCAAATTCGAAGTCAGATTTTAAAAATTCAAAATTGTGGATCCGATATGGAGGACGAATTTTTAAAAATAATCTGAATTTACATTAAACTTTTTACTTTGGTGTTTTTGGAGTCGCTTAATACTAATTTGATTTTTTTTTAAATTCAGAATGGCGTATCTAATATGGCGGACGAATTTTGAAAACTTGACTGAATTTGCATGACATTTTTTACTTGGGTGTTCTTGGGGTTGCTGAATACGAATTTAAAATTTATTTTTCAAAATTAAAAATTTCGGATCCAATATGGCGGATGATTCAAAAAAATCAAAAAAAAAACTAAACAAATACGCTTTAAAATTTTTACTCGGTGATTTTTTGGGTCGTTAAATATGAATTTTGCATCAGATTTTTAAAATTCAATGAGGCAACCTAATTTTTGATAAGTGATCTAATTCGCTTGAGAATTGTTACCTGGAGGTTTCTGGATCTCTGATTACGAATCTGACATTGGATGGAAATTCGATATTTGTCCGCCATATTGGATTCGCCATTTTGAAATATTAAAATCCAATCTAATATTCGTAATTAGCGACCCCGAAAATCTCCAAAAAACAAGTCTCAAGCGAATTCAATCAATTTTCAAAAATTTCGTCCACCGTATTAAATCCGACGTTTTGAATTTTTCAATCATGTCGAGAAATACGTATGGACTTTTATGCCCTACAACGGAAAAACACACGTAAGTGACATTTTGGTGAAAAATGAGTTTTTGGTATCAATGGATTCGTGATAGAAAACTGCATCTAACTGTACTAATTAAAATTAAAAATATTAATTATTTATAATGAATAATTAACATTGAATATATTGCAATTTGCGAAAAATGAGAAATTACAACGGAAAAAGACACATGAAGTTCTTTGCGGAGTCCAAAATCTGTAGGAGGTATCAAATACGTCACAAAATACATAGTAAAAACACACGCGAGGAACTTTGCGGGTTTCTTACGTTGTAAATGCGTCGAGCTCGGCATCTTCTGTCTTTGTTCCGCTCGAAGACTTTACAGCAGAAAAATACGCAAGTGATTTAGCGTTGGATTTCAACTAAAAAAAACTACGCATGTGCTTTTTTTAATAGAGATTGTTTAAATAATAAATTTTTAATAGCAAAATTGGAAAGAGCGGATATGATTTACCCATATAGACTGACTTTTATTACTGAAAAGTGACTTTAAACATAAGTTCTAGATGCAAATGGTTTTCCTTGAATATCTCCATTCGACCTGTTTGTGGCTTACGTGTCTTTTTCCGTTGTAGGGCAGTTTTAATTTATTGATTTTTAGTACAAAATTACGAAATTTTAATACAATTAAATCATATATAGATCATTCATTGATGAACTTCAAAAATTATTATTTTTAAAAAAAAGTATCCAACTTTATAAATTTATTAAAGCTACTTATACTCATCAGAAAAGGTTGTAAATAGTTTAGTTCTATTCCTAATTGAGTCTACTTTCAGATAATCAAATAAAAAAATTCGTTTTTGTCCTTTTTCCACGTAGGCGTACCGTTAACTAGGAATCCTGGTTATTTTGACATCATGCCCTGCTATAGCAACTAGAAATTCTGATTAATTCAAAACAAAGATTTCTTAGTGGGTTCTTCTCGTGACTAGGGGCACCTTGGATTTTTTTTCAGTGTAATACATCAGTATTTTTTCAGTTTAAAAACTTTCTGTCACATAGCGTCGATTTCTAAAACAAAGTGAAAATAAAATATAAACACAATAAGCAGATTATTTAATAAAATCATTCATTTGCAGGTTGAAAAGTCAAAGTTTTTAAAAAAATCCCAGATAAAAATTATTTCGCAATTGCCTTGTAATAATTTAGTAATTATTTTCTTTGTCATTTGATACACTGCTCTCTATATATTCAGCTCTCTGAATCTCTTTATCCTCTCTGAAATGAAAATCCAGCGGGAAAAGAATTAAAAAACAAATTGAAATAATGAAACAATTGTATTAACCCTGATTCAGATTTTTTGTTTGTAATTAGCGTGAATGCTGATAATTAGTATCTCTGTGAGCCGGAGTATACAGCAAATTGACTTCATAACGAGACTAACTGGCGGACTTTAGGACGAATCGCAAAAGCCCGGAGCTTTAGAAACAATCGGCGATCAACGATATCCATCGTTCTCTCTCTTTCTCTTTCTCTCACTCTTAATCTCTCTCTCTTTATCTATCTATCTATCTATCTATCTAGTGTATACCAGGTCGCACCCGATCGGGTTTTATTCACTAATTAGTTTATCGGTCGTAATTCGCTTTAATTTGCGACTCGCGGAATTTCACATTTAAATCACAACGTGATCAGCCAATTAGCCTTGTGCTGCAGAGGACAAGGTGGTGGGTTGAGAGAGGGAGGGGGAGGGGGGAGAGTGTAGATAGAGAAGAGGGGGGAAAAGCCAGCCGCGGCCCGATTATCAATTAGCGCGGTTGCTGTAACGGCTGGAACGACGGCTTAAGCCGTAATTCAATTTTACACACATAAAGCACACATTGTTAGGTTTACATTTTATGCGTTAGTGTGTGCTACATTGGCACTTTGTTTGATTCACTTAAATAGCCGATCACGAATTGTTTAAAAGTCAAAACAGCCAAAATCTCACGTAATTAATGACGTGATATTGACGCCTGCCAGTAAATGAACTGTCGCTGAATTTGCAAGATATAATTATTTTAATAACATGCCGATTTTATATATGAGTTTTCAATATTTCCCCTCTTTAGGCAAGTAATTTTTTGTTAACGTCGTTTTAATTAGAGGCAATTTGCAACCAATTAGCTGCCAGTGAGAAAAAGATGGTAAAGAATTGATTTCCTGGTACCATCGTTGCTCTTTTCTTTTGACTGAAAATATTGAAAATTTGTCCAATTAAATAAACAATTATTTGTCTAAAACGCTTGAATTGAAATTTTGATGTATTTGTTCTCAATTGGAAACTGGGTTGATTTACTATAATTGAAGGAAAGATTTAATTGAAGCGATTTTTTTCGGTCAATAATTTTGATGAGAATAAAATATTGGGAGTTATTTGTAAAAGGGAAGGTTTAAGGTAATTTTTGGTAATTTTGGATGATAAATATTGAACCTGTTTCCATAGACAATTTAAAAGGTAGGCTTTATAAGACATGAATTTTTTATATAAATAAAAAAGATCGGATTTTTTTTTAATACAATCAGTATATAAAATATCCAAATGCTTATTTATAAGTAGTTTAGTTGTCAAACTAAGAACATTTAATAAAAAATGATGAAGAATAAAACATTTAATCACAATCAAATAAATTATATGTCGAATAAATGAGAAAATTTCAAAAGAACTTCTTCAAATTCATATGATCGCAAAATTTAGAAGATTAGGTAAAAGCAACGAAAAAATAATTAATTATAAAAAAAAACAAGAACGTAAAAATATAAGAAAACAATCTATTAAAAATATGAGAATATTCTTATAAATAAAAAATGTCATGGATATTACTGAAGAAATAAAAATAAAATAAAAACCACAACACAAGAATGAAACAGTGGCATAAAAGTATTAAAAAATTTTAAACTCTTTTCAATTAATTAACCTATTTACGGACATCTTTTTTTAAATTTAAAAATAAATAACACTCTGAAAACAAGTGTCTCGAATGTGTCTCATTTTAAGACATTTTAGTGTCTTTATTGTATCTAAGTCGCAATAAGTGTCTTAAAATGAGCCATTTTTTGTATCTTAGATACAAAAAAGACACCAAGACTTAAAATAAGACATTTAGAGGACAGCAGTTTTTGCAATGAAGAAGATAATTTAAAAAAAAAACGTTAAAATATATTACTAAAGAGAACAAAATTTTAAAATTAGGAAAATTAAAGAAAAAATTAAAAGAAACCAAATTCTAGAAAATAGAAGAATTGTTATCAAAATGAGAATATTCAGTACAAGCTTCAATTTACAAAATATCAAATAAAAGAATCAAAGTCTGCAGAATAGTACAAAATTGAGAAATTTAAAAAATGATAAAACCACCGAACAAATGTTTTCAAAAAGTCGTTATTAAAAGATAAAAACCAAAAATCTTAAATGAAGAAAAAATGTTTTTAAGAAATGGAAAAATGATGACAAAAATTAATTAAAACACAAGGAAGGAAAGAAAGAAATGTTTTTTCCCTTAATCTAAGAAACTGTAAAAAAAATGTAAAAGGTACAAAAAATCAAAAATTTAGATAACAATCTGCTAAAAAATTAGAATTAATAAAAATAAAATAAAAAAATGTTCATATATTTAAAGATAAATAAAAAGACCACAAAAGAAATTCAAAAACCCTTTAAAAATAAAAAAGTTTAGGCAGTCGTTCAACGAAATAAAAAATTTAGTGAATGGTATAATAAAAAAATTGTGTAAAATAATATTAAATAATTTGCATAAGAAGAAGAAAATTGAAGAAAATCCTAAAGTAAAAAGACAATAATTACCACAAAAAAATCAAATGTAAAGGGTAAAAAAATCTTAAAATTTTGTAAAATTAAGAAATTATAAGATTAAACCTTAACAGTTTCGAATAAGGGAAATCTCTTAGAAAAATTGTAAGAATTAAAGAAAGTATTATTGTGAATTTCAAAAATAATTATTATTATTTAATTATTTTACATTAATTAATATACATTTAAATTTTAATTAATTGAAATTTAAAAGTTGGTACAAATTGAATTATGAGTTAATTGACGTTTGGAATTTATTTCAATTACAATGACTTTAAAGATATATAAATTTAATAGGTACTATTTTGTGCCATATCTTCATACCAAACATTTTTAGATCGCAGGTATATTAATCATCAATATTAGCACAATTTTTTAAATTTTATAAAGAATAAAATATTAAAATTAAAATTTTTATGATTTATCTACAAATTTGTGTGGTCTTTTTATGGTTTGCGATTTTTTACATGCAATATTAAACGTCCGGAGAATTGTAAAGTTTTTTTTTTTTTATTTAAATCACGATTTTAATGCAAAAGTCCCTATGATTTAAATCAATAACAGCCCTGTAAGAAAGAAACTTTTTTTCCGTAAAATATGTCTTTTAAGCCGGTTTGAAAAGGCTTATAATTTTAGGTATAAATTAAAATTATCGACAGAATACTTAAATGAATCAAAATTTTAAAAAATGTTAAGCTAGCATAAAATTTATTGCTAAATGGTAGATATAAATTAAAATATTTACTAGTCTATAAAACGCAGTTTCTGGTTTAGTTAGTTTGCCATTTCTGTTCTAGGTATACAATCATTAAATCGTTCCAGCCTTTTAACCAAGCTTGGAATTTAGCAAATGCTGTTTATATGGCTAATTATGTAGTCCTACACAATTCTTCAGCGCCGCTTTATTTCATGCATAGTTTACTTTTCCTTCTGGTGCTTTATGTCAGTCAGCAATAATTAAAACGTCAGAAACCACACATTTCGGATAATGGAATACTTTCGACCCATTTGATATTTTCATTTAAATTCTTTTCTACAATCTAGTTTGTGAATTATTTGCTGTTTATTTAAATCTGCTTTCAAAAACACCTACCGTCACTTCTGAATGTACAAATAAATGCAATTTTTATTTGATCTTTTAATTTGTTATCAAAATGAGAGTTGCGAAAAGCGGAGACGAATTATTAATTCATTTTATCCATTTTCGAGAGCTAATGTTATGAACAAAATATAATTTTAATAAGATTGTATAGTAATAAATAAAATTACAATGAAAACGGTAAAAATAAATTCATATTGTAAGTCCTCTTCAATTTTCAGCATAAACTTTTACTTCAAGTTAAATTAAATTATTCCATTTGATTTCTTCCAATCGTATTGTCGATCGTTGAAAATTCTTTCCCAAATAAAACTCAACTTTTCGAAATCAAAACCAATCGTTTTACCAAGCAAACGAATTTTTATTTTCAATCACAGCAAAATACGCCTTAGTTATTATCTTTCGTAAAATCTCTCTCATTTATGTATTTGTGGAAAAGTTTAATAAAAAATTCTGTTTGTCTCACACTTTGCGATTTTAAATCAAAACAAAAAACTGCTTTAAATTGCCTTTTATATTTCTATACAGAGACTGAAATTATATCGATATCAAAATACCAAAATATTGAAAATATGCTGACAAAGCGTACGTTTGGGGTCAGCGAGAAGTGTGAGTGCTCCCAGTTTGTTTAAAATCCAGTGTGACCCTCATCGAAATTGAATATGTATTTATTTAGTAAATAGCACTGATCGTCCTGATGAACAAAAGTAACGCTTTCTCTTTTTTTTCCGCTTTTCGATCGATATTTATTACGGCGTTTTATTCCGGCGCGATTCATCCGGGAGAAATGAATTAGAGGGGACGTTTTGCCCTCGATGCCTCTTTCCACGGGATTCGACTTTTGGACGGGTTCGTTAACGGCCGATGACGATGCCATTTCACGAGGGCGGGTTAATTTTAAAATGAGCAGATTAGGGAATCGGTCTCTTCTTTCTCCTCTGGTCTCGATTTTTTCTTCTTTCTTTTTTTTTTATTCAACCTCGAGCTCTCGAGCAGAGTCACGTCGCGCCTCGCTGGAAAAAATTAAAAAACGAACAACAAGAATATGCTTCCCGTCATACGGTTTGCTGCTCATATGTAATTATCGGACATTTCCCCTCCAATCTCTTGAGTTCGACAGCTCACCCCACCCCACCTCCGTTTGCCAGAATCAATTTTTATTTCGTCTCCAGCCTTGCTTTATTTTATTTTACTTTCTTTATTATTTTACTGCTTTTACTTTACACCTTGTCGATGTCCCAGATAGGATAGATGAAACCCAGAATTGAAAAGCTCTTTTAGAAAAAACAATGACCCCAGTAAGCCTTTTACTTTTTATCTGCACTCAACGTTTTCTCCATCTTCGAGAGAAACATTAGTTTATGATATTTTTACAAATATTGATATAATATTTCGAAATTTGATAATGATAATAATAACATACTAATATTCTGATAGATGTATGAGTTTATTAAATGATTTATAGGTTATGTGATCACACGAAATTGTTTCAGTTAATAATTTTTGTAATGTGGATATATGACAATCGGAGAAAATGGAAGTTGCGTAATAAGTGAATTCGACTAAATGGGTATTATCGATAACAACAATTTGTGTAAATTTAAATTTATTGAAATGAAAATTATGCAAAATAAATATTATATCTAATAGAAATTTAAAAAGAATTAAAATATTACTGAATAAAAATTCTGGGAAATACTAATTTTGGTGGAAGATCAATAATCACAGCGATGCCAAAAATCATTGAGTAAATTTTTCGACCGTCACATTGGATCAGCCATTTTGAATTTTAAAATATTATGATCGCATTCGTAGTTAAAGACCCTAGAAACTGCTATACTATTATACTGTTTTTAATAAATTTTGAAAAAATTTTGCACATTTGTCATCTATATTGAATCCGACATTTTAGATTATGAAAAATGATGAACGGATTCGGAATCAGCGACCCCGGAAACCCTTATTTATTAAGTTTCATAAATTTTGGCAAACATTTTGTATTTTCGTCCGCCATATTTGACCCGTCATTTTGAATATTAAAAAATTATTAACAGATTCGTAATCTGCAAACCAATAAACCCCTATGTACCAAGTTTTATTAATTTTAATATAAAACTTAAAGAATGGGCCAACATATACTCATTTTTTCTTTCTTTTTAATAATATCCGCCACCTTGACGCGAGTAGGTACTAAATCGCGTTATAAAACGAATACGAATTAAGATAAAAACAAAGTTAATTACATGGTTGGAAAGGTAAAGAAATTATCTATTAGCTATTAGCGCATACAAAGTTCAAATTTCTAAATTCAAATGACGTGGGACTTGCAATGGAAGATGATCAGTGAGCTGTCCTGCCGGAAGATTCGGGCTTGGACGTTCTATCATTAACTAATGCATATTTTTAATCCTCGAACACACTGTAAAAACAAGTGTCTTATTTTAAGACATTTTTGTCCTCACTTTTAAGACGTTTAAAGTGTCTTAATTTTAAACCAATGAGAAAGCATCTTTCAAAATTATTAACCAATGATATAGCTTGAAATAACCGTAAGACGCTTTCTTAATGTCTTGTGTCTTAAAATAAGACACTTAGAAGACAGCAGTTTTTGCAGTGCAGTTTGTACCATTTTGTGCCATTTTATTACATATTAAAAAAATGTTTTCGGTAAGAAATATTGATTAAAAAAAGAAAACTTGTCGATTTTTTGGTACTTTTTTGCAAAATAGCCTCCATATTGGTTTTGCATATGGATCAAAATGAAATCTGAGTCCAAAATCTTTTACAGCGACTCCAAAAACTTAAAGAAACGCTATTCGCATATTTTACAAAAAATTATTTTACTTATAGTACTATTCCAAAGTTATAGTTTACGATTTTTGTGATTTTATGCGTTAATGGGTTAAGACGCCTAATAATGTCTTAAAAATGACCACATAAGTGTATCAAATTAAGACACATGTTTTTGCAGTGTGGTAAACACTTAAGGTATTTCTTCGATGGGGAGACCCTGCCAAAAGTTAGTATTTCAGTTAATAGCGATTATTTTTCAATATAATTTATTTTTTAACTTTTCTATTTACTATTAATAGTTAATCAGACATCGGCTTATAGTTTTTTAATGGAAATTTAAACATTATTAAAAGTTGCTAAGTTTTAATTTTTTCAAAGATACCTTTTTTACAAGTCTATCTTTTCTTAAAATTTGTTTAAAAATGGTACAATTTAAGTAAATAATAGCTTATTTTCTTAAGAAAAATAAACTCTACAACTTCACCTTGTCAGATTTTTGAAAAAGTGGACCATTTTCAAGTATAGTAATTTATTTAAAAGTTCTAGATATTTATAAACAAATTTCTTTATTTGAAAAATAATCTACTTTTTGAAAAATCTTACGAGGTGAAGTTGTAGAGTTTGTTTTTCTCAAGAAAATAAGCTATTATTTACTTAAATTGTACGATTTTAAAAAAAATTTTATGAAAAGATAGACTTGTAAAAAAGGTAGGGGAGACCAGGGCTAGTTGGGCCATTTTGCACTCTTCGTTGTTTAACTTCGTTAATATCCAATTTATGAAAACCTTTTCGTACAGGAAACCTGCTCTAATATTTCAGCTTTCATTTAAAAAAGAAAAAGTCCTGTTATTACGTTTAGTTCTTTTTGGAGAACATTGTTTTTGGAGAAATCTAAAGTGTCCCAACCCGCCCCGGCTCGGGGCAGATTGGGTCATGATTAAAATGTTACTGTTTAAATGTTAAAACATTACTTTATATAATAAACTTAGTTTTTAGGGTTATTTTATAATAAAAGAAATTGAAAAATAAATATCTTTAAATTAGAGCAGTGAAAGTATAAGATTATAAAACAAAAAAATTACTTATATTGAAAAAACGTATTTTTTAGTTCCTAATTGTTAAAAAGTATTATCATTAGTGTTAATTGACTGAAATAAATTACTGATAGTGAAATTTAATTAAACTAATGTAGTTTTTTGATGTAGTATAATCATACAGTAGATTCCTCATGCATTTGGGCGACCCAACAAACCCCGATCAAAACGACCCCACTGACCCCGTCTGTGTTTTTCAAATATTTGATTTTTTTCTATCGATACTGTAAATATCAAATAAAATCTCTTCATTGCCCTTTAAAAGGAACTATTTAAAGAGCAAAATTTGATAATTAAACTTTTTCTAAAACTATTACTCAGGAAGATATAACAAGAAAACCAAGTGGGTAAAAATTTACTTTGGAGTATCAAAATTAGTTTTTCTTACATTTACTCCACATGAATGATGATATAATAATGAAACTTGGCACAAACTTGCATCTCACTATCTAAAATAATTTTTATGTAGAGAGGAATTAGTTCGACTAATAACATTCGAGTAAACTGCAATAACCCATTATACCCCTGACCCAACAAGCCCCAGTCTCCCCTAACTTTTAAAAACGTTAAAAATTTAGAAAATTTTCTTCATTTTTAAAACATTTTGATTAAAAAACTACTAGCGTATATCTGATTAACTATTAATAGTTAATAATAAGTTAAGACATAAATTATATTAATTATTAATCGCTATTAGCTGAAATACTAACCTTTGGCAGAGACTGCCCATCGGAGAAATACCTTGAAGCTTTTTTGTAAATAATTTGAAAGTTTCTTTTTAAAACTTGACAGAAACAGTTTAAAAACTTGTCGGAAGTTTCCCTTAGAATCTTGACAGAAGTTTCCCTTAGAATCTTGACGAAAGTTTCCCTTAGAAACTTGACGGAAGCTTTCCTTGAAAGCTTTACGTAAGCTTCTCTTGGAAATATTCCTGATGCTCATCTTTCAATACTTCCAGGAATCTTTCCTTAGATATTTCCCAGAACTTCCTAATATCGTAACTTTCCGGAAGCATCCCTTGGAAATTTATCAGAAACTTTCTCAAAGCTTTCCTTGGGAACCTTTTAGAACTTCACTGAGAAAAGTAAATGGCTAAATATATCCAATGTTCAGTTTAAACTTGCCGAGTGAGGCTTAGTTAGAATAGCACCTGATGCAAAGCGCGAGTTGATTTGCAACCAAGTGAATTCGGTTATGAGTTTCTGTTGACATTTGTCAATTTTTTAGGTTATGGTAGCTATCTGTCACTTGGTTAAAAACATACTTTATTACCAGAGTCTCTAAATCTGAATAAGTGAATATTCACTTATTGAAAATGTATATGTGACGCGTCGCGAAGAAAAGCACCTAAGAAGCCAAACGGCAATTTCACAGGAGAGTTAAAAGAAGCGGCGTACATTTGATTCTGTACAAATCGCTGATCCTGAAGTCTTAAATACCTGAAGAATATTTAATAAAAATGTTTTCTGACTTTAGATAATGAAAAAGGAACATTTAATTAACCTAATATTATCAAAATCCGAAAATCGATTTTTCCTTCTTATAGGTAGGCCTGTGCGGAAAACCGGTTTTTTCAAAAAACCGGTTTCCGGTTTTGCAATTTTTGGAAAACCGGTTTTTTGCTTTTCGGTTAAACCGATTAAACCGGTTTTTTAGGTTAAACCGGTTATTCAGGTTAAAAGGTGTTTCATGTTTTAGGTTAAAAGGTTATTCAGTTTATAAGGGTGTAAGATTTTATCACCGGTTCTATCATTCGTTAGTTAAACCGGTTATTTAGACTAAAATGTATTTTAACTGGTTGTCTTTTACTAGTGAAATCAGTTATTTAGATTAAAAAGTTTTTTCAGTAGGTTTTTGGTTTATCAGTTAAATTGGCTCTCCAGTTATTCAACTCCAAGAGTTATTACTTATTGTTTTTTCAGTTAATTCGGTTATTCTTTATTTAGGTAAAATGGTTTTTACACTTAACATTTGATATAAAAAAGAAAAAGTTAAGATATATATGATATATGAATTTTAACTATTTAAAAAAAATGTGTCGAATCGTGAAATTATATTCATTATTCAGGATCCTAATCAATACCCGGCAAGAAGGCTGGAATAACCTAGAATTAATTTTATTAATTCTACTTAATACTTGAATTTCCCTTTATTTTATGATTTTGCATTATGAATTAAGAATAATAAAATTCTATTCCTTATAATTTAGTTTTTGAAAAAATTTTAATAAATATAAGAATCGATCCCCAATTTTTATGTTACAAGTCCATGAAAGTAACCACTGAGCTACACGTGACTTGAAAATACAAACATAAATAAGCCTTTTGAATTGAATGTGTGAAGAGAATTGCCAGGGAAAGAAAAAATTTCAACTGTATTTTCTATTACGGAATTAAACATTTTGTAGACTCAATTCAGAAGGAATGACTGGGAATAGAAAAATCATGAATGCGTATGCTATTTTACAGAATAGAAGAAGTTTCTGGAATTAAAAACATTTTAATTCTATTCTGATGCATGGAATACAAAATCATTTTAGAATAAAGCAGAATCAATTTCAAAAATATTTTTTTCTATTTGTGGAAGTAAGTATTTAAGGGAAATTCAAGCATTTAATAGAAAAGAAATCATTGCGATTTTGAGTAAATGTCAAATAAATGTAATTCTTTTCTTTTCAAGGCTTCTTGCCGGGTACATATAATATAATTTTTTGTTTCTTTTAATCAATTGTCCTACATTACAAAGTTAAGTTAATAACAAAACCTAAATATGTTTCCTTCGCGCTCTGAAGAAAGGTATCTTTAACAGCAAAAAGTTTTAGGTTATGTTTGATATTTTCGAAGTGATGTCTAAGTCTTCATTACACCTAAAATAATTAATACAAAGTATTTTTGATTTTACAGAATTAAAATAGAATCCAATAATTAAAATGAAACAATCAAAATAAACATATAATATTATATAATTTTATGCTGTTAATTAAGATATCTTACTTCAAAGCGGGCGAAA
Organism: Ganaspis brasiliensis; assembly: GCA_037103525.1. Taxonomy (NCBI): domain Eukaryota; kingdom Metazoa; phylum Arthropoda; class Insecta; order Hymenoptera; family Figitidae; genus Ganaspis; species Ganaspis brasiliensis. The sequence goes on along the minus strand of JAZKLR010000101.1, from coordinate 6,357,723 downwards.
TAGTAAGGCTTTAAAATTAAAGTTACAAATTATGTGTTAAGAAAACTATAATTACTAATTATTGTTTATTTCAGAATTACAGGTTTTCTTTGGTTACTTTTAAATAACTTGTTATTTGATTGCTCTTCAATAACTGGTACGGTTATTCAGGTTTTTTTCAATAACCGGTTATTCAGTTTTTTTTTAAAATAACCGGTTATTCGGTTTTTAAAAAAAACCGGTTTTCCGGTTTTTTCGCAAATACCGGTTTTCCGGTTTTTACAATAAAACCGGTTTCGGTTTTTATACAGAAAACCGATTGCCAAAACCGGAAACCGGTTTTAAATTTCCATAACCGCCCAGGCCTACTTATAGGTGCTTTTTTTCGAGACGCGTCACATATGCACTTATATTGGAATGAGAGGACTCACTGTCATTTATTCAGATTTAGAAAGGGGCCATTCAAAAAAGTTAATTTTGATCAACTAAAAGTTTCTTTTCAAAAATGCAAAGGTTGCTTGCATTTTGTGAATCTCAACTCGATTGTGACAGCAAGTATTATTATATTTATTTTCTTTTTTAACTATATCTTATGTACTTTTAAATACGTTCCTTTTAACAGAGCTATTTGTACAACTCGGTTAGAGGTTCATTTTCTCAGTGTTTCCTTTTAAACTTGCCGAAAACGTCCCTTGGAAGCTATCCGGAAGCTTGTCTTGTTGACTTGACGAAAGTTTTCCTTGAAAGCTAACCAGAAGCTTCTCTTAGAAACTTCCTAAAAATTTCCCTTGCACTGCAAAAACTGCTGTCTTCTAAGTGTCTTATTTTAAGACATTTTGATGTCTTTTTTGTATCTAAGACGCAAAAAATGTCTCATTTTAAGACATTAATTGCGTCTTAGACACCAAAATGTCTTAAAATAAGACACTTAGAAGACAGCAGTTTTTGCAGTGTGGTGACATTAAATGAAGTCTTCTGAATATTCTTTTATTTTTCGTTTCTCAATTTGTCAATTTTCAATTTGAACATCAAAGAAATCGCTTTTTCAAGAACGTTGAAATTTTTGTTTAAGCAATATAGAGTGTTCTTCTCGCGGTGTCGCATAATAGAAGACAAGATAGCCCAAAGCAATCGCAACCCCTGCCAAATCCGTGTAGTGGATTCACTTACGCCTCTCTCTATCCTATTCTCTTCTCTCGCAGTGTCTCCACAAGTTAAGGGGGGTGGTGGGGGGTGAAGGTGTGTAAATGGTAAGGGCTTTAGGGACGATGTTGGGTGTTGGTTGAGCGTTAAAGGTGTGGGTGGATAGGTGTAGAAGGGGGAGAGTGAGTTAAAGACGCACACAGAGGAGAATGAGCACGTATGTTGACGCCTTAACTCAAACACAAGGACCCTGTTAGACTACACAGCAGGGTTATTCCAGTTGTGTTAGTGGCCGCCGAAATACATAGATATTCGACCCTCTATGGGGAATTATCCATAATGCGCATTTGCAATTTCAATGCCTCGCCAGTCCCGTCTTGCTGCGACTCCCCCAACCTCTCTCAACCCTCAAAACATTTCTCTCGCGCCTTTCTCTCTCTCTCTCTTGCTCTCTCTCTCTCGCCTTCATCCACTTCGCGAACTTTTCGTACGGTCCTTTACACATTCGCTCGAGGCAAAATCCTTATGTGCCACCATATACGCAAGATCAAACGGATTTTGCCTTTTTTTCCCTGTCGATCCTTCTTGTACTATCCGGTCGCGTTTCGTTGCCGCGATAAACGAGTTTTGTCCGCGAGCACAGCTGGGACATTGTTCTTGGCGCAAAAAGAAGGGTAATATATACAAAACTTTACGTCATTCTGTAACCCTCCGGTGCGGTTGAACCGGTGAAACTGATAAATTGCTTGTCGATAAAAGCGAGAACGCCTCGATCGATTTTCACGTATCTCGGCGTGAAGCTTATTGCCGCAGTGCGCAGATTCTATCTCGAAGATAGTACAATTTGCGATTACCTGACAGTCGTGTCGAATCTCAGCTTCTCGAACTCTTCAAGGTTTAGCGAGATGTGTATTGGGAAATTGTAGCTGACAGGAAACTTGGATTAGGAGAAATGCGAGCGGGAAAAAGTAGAATTGATTGTTAGAATTCTCATGCAGTATTATGAAGAATAACAATTTTTCTTTTTATATAAACAATTCAATCGATCAAATTTAACTGAAATTTGATCGAGCAAGATTTGACCAATTTTTGGGCAAGACGGGGGGTACCTAAGGTTCGAAGCTCAATAAATCTAACATTATCGATTCAGAAATATTTTTTTTTATTATAATAGTAACACGGAAAAAAAATTAGTAAACGGAATTTTACTAAAAAAAATAAAAATTATTAATTAATAAAAATTATGCACCAGATCAATACCGAGTCAATCAATATGTGACTGTCCATGAGAAAACGTGCCTTAGCTCCCAAACTTCAATTTTACAGTATGAGCGATCAAAGTTGCGTCAATGCATTGAAACCAATGCAATAGACCTACGCTCCTTGCTTAATATCACATAAAGTTCTTTAAAACAACAATTTCTTATTTTTAAAAATGAAAGAGCAAGTAAAAATCTGTCGGTTGAAATTAAAAAATCAAAATTTATTTTTTGGAGCTAAGGCACGTTTTCTCATGGACAGTCACATATTATCTAAAACTATGTACTCTTAATTTCAAGGGTTCATCAAAACCACCCCTTATAAAAAAACTTTTTTATCTTAATTTTTTGTCAACGTTGCGCACTTGACCATCATAATAAACAAATATAAATAAAAAATAGATTTCGTCACTTTTAAGGAGGAATCGGACAAACAATCGGTACAAAAGTTAGTCCAAATGAATAATTTTGATTTTTGATATAGAAGACACATAAGTTAATGTAATTTTTTTCAGGGAAAGTGTGGACATTTGTAGTTTTTACAAAATGAGCCGTTAAAAATTGCAATTTGATGAAAATTAAAAAAAATTGACGTTGGAAACGATTATTCAATTTCTGTTAATTTGAACCTCAAATTGAATAATCGTTTCCAACGTCAAATTTTTTTAATTTTCATCAAATTGCAATTTTTAACGGCTCATTTTGTAAAAACTACAAATGTCCACACTTTCCCTGAAAAAAATTACTTTAACTTATGTGTCTTCTATATCAAAAATCAAAATTATTCATTTGGACTAACTTTTGTTCCGATTATTTGTCCGGTACCTCCTTAAATATTAATTTTTATGTATCAAAAGACTGAGTTATAAAAATATATTTTATTATGATAAATAAATTCTTGAAAATATCAACAATAAACCCATATACTGACCCTTTAAAGAGTCGACTCACTTTAACTTCTGTTGAATGACAATTATGCTAAATTAAAATTCTTTCAAATAAAAACCTGCTTAAGAAAAAATTCTGTAACAGAAAAAATCTGTCAAGTAACAGTTCTGCAATCTAAAAATTATATTGATTACAGAATCGGATCAATATAAATTTACACTGCAAAAAGTAGGTATTTTAATTTAGGATACAATTTGTAGTCACTTTTAAGATGTTTCCGAAAAGTTAGCAAAAGTATCTTAAAATGCATTAGTTTTCGAGCCAGTATCATTTTGACACATGACTTAATTTGAAGATTGTTATATTGTACAGAATGGAAATGTTATTTTGTACAACTGCTAAATATTATTTTGTACAATTTTGAAAAATGAATTTGTTATTTTGTACAACTATATAAAAAATAGACTTAATTGTAATCCCAAAGTTTTTTAGCTTTTTTAAAAAATTGTACAAAATAACAAATTCATTTTTCAAAATTGTACAAAATAACATTTAGCAGTTGTACAAAATAACATTTCCATTCTGTACAATATAACAATCTTCAAATTAAGTCATGTGTCAAAATGATACTGGCTCTAGTTTTCTAAGATGGAAGCTGAAATATAAGATACTTTAAACATCTTAAAAGTGACTACAGTGTAATTGGAAATAAATTCCAAAACTGAAAGTTTAATACCATAGAAATTCGTCCTTATAAAATTCAATTTCGTCAAAATTCAAACTAACCAATTTCACCAACCGTTCATGCGTCCCAAAAAAATTGCATTTTTTTCCATATAAAAATAAAAATCATTGACAATAAAGGATTCAAATCTAAACTGCGAGAAGACCGAGGATTCATTAGTCATGAAATTCTCGCAAATTTGATTCTCGTTTATATGGCGCTGGTTGTTGGTTGACATATTCCAACGGGAATTATGCGCGATTACTTTGGCGCTCTGTCAGCAACGTGCCTAATTTTCAGTGAGGCGTCAGAAATCATTGCGAATGAAATCAGCGAGAGGAATCGAGGAAAATGAGAACGAACACGTTACACAGCCGACACTACTAGTCTGTAGAACTACGTTGGTGAGTTGCCTGAAGGGTCGGGACTAGCGAATCAATTAAAAGCTGGCGACTCCTCTGAAATTTATGCGGGAAAAATTAACAAGTCAGATGTCTCTTTCCCCGATCCAGAAGCCGCAGCAGGCGTCCCACCGATGCGGTTATGAGAAACGCAACGCTTCCCTGCCTCAAAGTCTGTAAGCTAGTACACGAGATAATAAATTAACGGAAATAATGAAACCATAATTTAATCGGTCTTCTTTCCACAAAAACTTTCTTCCGACAATATCACGATATTCATACCAAGACCCGCAACTTTTGTTTCAACGCTCTTTTTATTCGCTCAAATTTTGAAAGAAATTACTAAAAGCAATTTCTCTCATCAACTACTTGATTTAAATTATTATTCTTTTTTGTTTATTTAGTTTGTAACTGCATTTAATACAGGTTATTATATATCTAGTATTTAATTTCAATTGTGCATTGTACAAACATATGTATATACTATTCGAGCTGTTTAAACATTAATTAAAATATAGCAATAGAGCGATCAAAGTATTGAAATGACGGAGATTTGAAATGCATACGAGCAAAAGGAATAAATTGACGGTATAAATAATAATTTGAAGCTTTGAAAATCGAATGATATTCAATTGAAGTGAGTGTATTTGTGAAAAGAACATTTTGTGATTCTGCGATTTACTATTCCCGCATCTCGGAATCATATACAGGCTCCATTTTCACTATATACGTATATATATATATAGCTATTAAAATTTATGAAAATTACACGTACGCCCGTTTAGTTTAATGGTATACTTTACTATGAGCTAGAATAATATGAGGTTGTTGAACGTTGCTACAATTTTGTTTCTGGTGGTTGCTGCCGTTCTATGCGTGCGCAATATGAAATATTCCCAGAGAAAGATATGTTCTTCCTGAACCGAGCGAAAAACAAACAACTACTTTTAAAAAGGGACACATGCAGCGTAATAAACTCGAGCAAAAGTAATGATATTAAATTTTGCATGTTTTCTAAAGTTTAAATTCATATTTTCAACCTATCTCGTTTGTACTAGTTTCGGGAAAAATATTTTGAAAAGCGCTCAAATTTGTTTTTGTTAAATTCTAAATTACGGAAAACTAATAAATTTATAGTTTCTCTATTACCGCTCTCTAAATCTGAATTAGAGAAAAGTCGGTTACTAATTCGAATTAGTAGAAATTTTCACTAATTTTTAGTCAAATCCCACTATTTGGATTAGTAGATTTTAAATTTTTACTATTGTTTTAGTGAAAAGTAACTAAAAATTAGTAGTCACTAATTTGAATTAGTGACCGATTTTTCACCTTTACACTTTCTTTACTTTCAGTCTTAATTCAGTTTAAGAGAGCGAAAAATAATTAGGGAATTTTAAGTACCAAACTTAGTAGATAGCCTTTAAATAAATGTGTACGTCCACCTGAAGAAGGCCTACTTTCTAAATCTTAATTAGTGAATTTCTACTAATGTATTAGAGAAAAATCCGTTATTATCACTATAAAAACAGGTGTCTTACAAGTATCTTATTTTAAGACATAAGACATTAAGAAAGCGTCTTACAGTTATTTTTAAGACACTTTCTCAATGGTTTAAAATTAAGATACCCTAAAATGTCTTAAAAGTGAGGACAAAATAAGAAACTTGTTTTAGGAGTGTGAATATAGTAAAATAATTTACTAATTTTTAGGACAAAATTACTAATTAAACAGCTTTTTTTTTTTTTTTTGCTGAGAAACTGCATTAGTGTATTTCCACGTATTTTTCTTCGATGAACTCGAATCCGAGAAGTCAGATTAACCAGATTGTCTAAAAATGCTAAAATATTTTAGATAATCTCGAAAAAAAGCTCAAAAATTCAAACAAAAAATTTTTTGTCTGTGATTATAGGCTAGTCTATTCTCAAGTATTTTTCTCCGCTGAATCTAAATCCGAAGTAAAAATTATCGCAGATTAATTAAAAAAATTTTGACAAAAATTTTTTATTAGCGAAATTAGCGAAAAGTGAGCTACTATTAAAATAGTAAGAATTTTACTAATTCTTAGTAGAAAACTATTAAGAATTAGTAGAAAACTACTAACTTTGTAGTAGAAAACTACTAATTAAATTAGTAAAAAATCTACTTTTTTCAAAAGTAAAGTTTCACTATTTCAATTAGTAGTTTTCTACTAAGAATTAGTAGTTTTTTACTAAGAATTAGTAGTTTTCTACTAAGAATTAGTAGTTTTCTACTAAGAATTAGTAGTTTTCTACTATATGAATTAGAGAAAAATGAGCCATGAATTTGACTAATTCATAGTAGAAAACTACTAATTCAGATTTAGAGAGTCGGTTAAATAATTTTTTTTTTCTATTAGTTAGTTTATATTTCACTTTTAAATTAGTAGTTTTCTCCTAAAAATAGTAAAAACTTTCACTATTTAATAGTAACCAAATTCTCGCTACTCTCTAAACCTGAATTAGTTAAAAATAACTAATTTGAAAGCAAAAAATCACTCACTAATTCAAAAAGTTATATTTCTGCTAACTATTTCCTAAAAAATAACTAATTATTATTTAAATTCATTTTTAGGTTATGTCAAAACAACTAATATTTTAGTAAAATTCTGTTTACTAATTCAATTAGTCAAATTTTAACTATTTTTTAGTTATGTTTTTACTTACAATTAGTTATTTTTTTACCAATAATTAGGTATTTTTAACTTAATGCTGAATTAAAAACTCAGGCACGATTTTACTAATTATTAGTTATTTTTAACTAATTCAAATTTAGAGAGTAATTTGTTTGTAGAAAATCATTAATTCAGATTTAGAGAGCACTTTCGCACTATAAAACTTATCTATATGACCATATTCTTTATTAAATTTCGAACATTTTAAAAGGTCTTGAACCCTTTTAGATGAAAAATTCATAAAGTTACAAACATTCAAAGTTAGAAGTGTCAAAACCTGGTTTTGAGAAAAATGAGTTTAAAAGTTCAGTATTAACATCATTAGCGTCTATGCATTTTTAGAATTTAAATTAGATTATTTTTTGTTTTTAATTACGAAAACGTTATGATAAATGCATGATTCGACGTGGGGCATTACGTAGTTTGTTGTTCAGGAATAAGAAAAAATTCGAAAATCTGAACATCCTTTAGAAAAATGTGAATGTCTCGGAAAATAAAATCAACAAAGTGAGCACTTTTCATGTGGACGTACACAAACAGGTATTATTTTTTAAGCATTTTTGAACAATTGATTCAGTGAATTGCTGATCTGAGTGATTTTTTACGATTTTATGAAAAATGTACAAAATCGGTTCTTCCGATATGAGAAATCGGTGAGAAATTTTAAGGGCTTTGAGACACTTAAATATTCTCAAAAATGGGGATATTTTTCAGTTTGGTAATTTTGTAGGAGGGTGCAATAAAATATTACTAAAAACAATTTTTTGGGAAATTTTTGTATCTATAAAAAAATGTAATTTAAAAGAAATTATAAATAATGTTAATAAATACAATAGAAAGATAATTGTTAATAAATTAAATATTAGCTAAATAGTTTAATTAAAACATTAAATTAAGTTGGTGAATTAACTACTTGTAATTAGCCGATAATAAAAAGAACATTATCCGTAAAATTTAATCGTCAAAATTTGTCCGTTTTCATGAGATTAAAACATATTAAACTGAATCTCAAATAAATTGCAATCTTCATTATTAGATTTTTCCCGTAATTCAGTAAATTCCGTGAAAAGTCGGGTGAAAATTATTTTTTAAAAAGTTACGTAATGAAGTTACGTCTTTGATCCTCCTCCTTTCCTGACATAAGGATTCGTAAGAGTTTCCAGACCCTTCTCTCCTCCTTAAAACATTACGTAATTAATGAAAGCTCTCTAATCAATATTGCAGCAGTAATTTATATTTCAAGGAGGTATTTCTGAAGCGGTTAATGAAATTTAAATTTAAAGCAGTTGCACATGCTGTATTTAAAACTTTAATCCACATACAGGACACGTGTATCAACATTCATTTTCAATTATTAATTCACAATTTTCAGCTGGATGTATTATTTAATTATTATCGAAAATTTATGCTCTTATTATTAAATTTACATGTGTTTAAACAACGCATTTATAAAGGATAGAATAATGTAATTATTAAGTTTAAAAATTTAATATAATATAGAATTTTGTCTATTATTAAAAAAAAGCGGAACATAATCTCGTGAGATGGAATTTTTTCGAAACTAAATGTATCAGACTAGATGTGTCACCGAATTTTAATCAGACAATTGTAATTGTTTGCTCTGAGAGAGAATAAAAGGCACGAGCAGCTAAAAAAGAAGGTGGAGCTGAAAATTTCATGAAAGCCCGCTTTCACCGTATTCATCTTGCAAGCATTCTTGTCGCTCTATCACTCCAGACACTATAGACTATGTCGAGAGGTAGAGGTATAATGTTTTGAAACTCGCTTTTTTTTCTCCTTTTTTTCGCTGTCGGCCTTGTGAACATTTCAACGGCTAATTAGGCTCCCCAGCATTTGTACCCTCCAGTCCTAAGTGTTCTTCTCGCCCTTACCAGAGCGTCGAGGTACTTTGGTGCTCGGAGACAGCGACGAATTGAACGAATCTTTGTTTACTTCATGAGGGGCTCCCAAATCCCCAAGGAGGAGATACGATTTGTATAAAATCTCACGGATCACTATCATCAAAATAATTCGTCAAGAATTTCCGTCTCTGTGTCCCTCAAGGGAACGGGGCAAAGTAACCTCTGAATCATCCTTTATTTTCGAAATTGTTTCTTTCGCAAAACTTGAGGAAAACTTTAGATTAGGATTTTTTAAAATAAGTCACGGAAGCAATTTTTTTATTTCAAAGAAATTGGAAACGTATAATTTTCAAAAAGGGCTCATATCCAAAAAACCGTTAGGGTCATTTTCATAGCAATTGATAGTGAAAATCGCTCTTACGGTTTCACACAAAATCTGAAAGCATATCAAAACGCTGCATTTACATCACAGATCGTCACATAATGCCATAACCCCCCTTGTGTAACGTCACTTTAGGAATCCCCCCCCCCTCCCTCTGATAATGTTTTTTATAATCAATGAGTAAATTACTTAAAGTAGATCGCAATCAAGATTTATTTTTGTTTAAAATAGACATGACCTACAAACTTCTGTTTACACATTTTTAAAATAGTTTTAAAATCAACAAAAAATTTGGTTAACTATCCCACGTATTTTAAATATGAAAAACACAATTTTTTCTAAACATGGTATAGAATCCTCGAAAATGAATATTTTTCAATCGGAAAACAATGTTTTTCTTTAAGATATTTCAAATAATAATGCAAAATTGTTTATATAACCATTTTTAAATAATAACTACTTTTTGTGGGTCCTCCTAGAACTCACAAAAAAGAAAAAAAAAATGTTCAAAAATATTTCTTATTATTTTCTTGACAATTTTTTGTACTATTTTGATTAAATATCATAAATATAGACTTACTCTCTAAATCTCAATTAGCTAAAAACTACTATTTTAAGGGTAAAAACTCGTTTACCATGTCAAATAATAATTTTTTACTAATAATTGAGTAAAAAACTACTTTAAATATTGAATTAGTAGTTTTCTACTAATAATTATAGTTATTTTTGCTAATTGAAAAAGAGAAAACTCGTTCACGATTTTAACCCCTAAATAGTAGTTTTTAACTAATTCAGATTCAGAGAGTAACAATTGTTTCATGTAATTGCTAATTTATTTGAACAAATTATAATTGTTTATTTACCTCAATTTATTAAATTGAGGGCATGTGTTAGAGAATGACGTCACTTTCATATAGCCAAAAGTTGTCCGTAAACTTTATCTCTAAATCTGAATTTGTGGTTTTCTACTAATGAATTAGCTAGAAATCAGTTATTAATAAATAGTGAAAAATGTCACTATTTTTTAGTAGAAAACTACTAATTAATAGTAGAAAACTACTAATTTTAAAGTGAAAAATCTATTGATGGCAATAGTGAATGTTTATACTTCTTCAATTAGTAGATTTTTCACTTTCAAATTAGTAGTTTTCTACTAAAAAATAGTGACATTTTTCACTATTTAATAACAACCGATTTCTCGCTAATTCATTAATAGAAAATCACAAATTCAGATTTAGAGAGCTCTTTCAAAATTATAAATGTTTTGACCCTAAATTCTGTAGAATTGCTATAAATATTATTAGGACTTAAATTTGTTTATATATTAATTAATTTTTTTGACTTTCCGAAAATCATATATTTTTTTTTAATAATTAACTTTAAGGTTAACTTTAGACAAATTTGGATAAGAGAGACCTTCCTAATAATATTTTAAGTAAGTAAGTTCAAGCTAAATGTTATTAATTACTAACAAGAAACTAATATTAGGAATTCTACAAATTATTTAAAGAAGTTATTGCAGTTTAATTTCAACTTTTTATCAAATTAAGCTACGTTGCAACGTTTTCTCAATTTCGCATGTTTTTATATTTTGGAGAGGTAAGATTGACTAATAGACGCAATTATAGAGTAGAAAATTTCAACTAAAGTTATCAGAAGTAATGATAGTAATAAAAATAATTTATCAGAAATAATGATGTAAAATAAAAATCTGTATTAAACATGTTAATAATAATAAATCGTTGAAAGTTTTAACTCGATAATTGAGTCTTATACAGTATAAATGTATGTATGTATGTATGTATGTATGTATGTATTAGAAATGTATTTTACAATTTAGGGCAAAAGGTTGAAAAGGAGAAAATTTCAGATTCATAATTTCAAACTTTAAAAAATTTATATTAAATTTGCTGCAGACTATATTAAAATTTAAAATAACTTAGCAATGATTGGAATGGTTTTTCTAAAGCTTAAAATTTTTTGTATGAAAATTTCGCTTTCTGTCATTTTTCCCTAAATTATAAAGAATTTTAATAAACTTTATAATTAATTTTCTTTGCGTGCAAAAATAAAAACATGTTTAATTGTGAAAAAATTGCAACTCATAATGTGATGAAAAATAGCAACTAAATAAGTATTACTTGTTTAAACTATTTGTAGAATTGTTATTTTTAGTTTGTTGTTAGTACTTGGTATTTTTCAGCATGAAAGTTGCCAAATTAAGAAAAAATTACAACTCTATAGCTTAATTTGATAAAAAGTTGATATTAAACAATAATAATTTGTATACAAAATTGATCCAATTTTTATGTTTAGTTTGTTGTTAGTAATTGGTTACATTAGTCTTGAAAAGTAGCGAGAAAAAGTTACAATTCTGCACCCAGAGAAGTGATATATTTGACTCAAAGATATGTTATTTGTGCCAAATAAAAATATATTTGTCTCACAGCCAGGTAAATTTTTATTTGTTTAAAATAAAAAAATGTAATTGTTTAAAATTAAAGAAATTTATTTGAATCAAATAAAATTTTATTCAAGACAAATAAAAATTTATTTGAAACAAATAAAGTTACTTGGCTGTGAGACAAATATATTATTTCTCTGGGTGTGTAGCTTAATTTGATAGATGGTTGTAAATAAACAATAATTATTTAAACAAATTAGCAATTACATGAAACAATTGTTAAAAATGCTACTTATTGAAAATCTTGCAGAAAATTGTCCAAAAAAATAGGAAAAAATATTTTTTGACTATTTTTTTGTACTTTTGCATTTTCTTTGCATACTAGAGGGGAGGGGTTGAGCATAATATTTCCAAATTTTTGTTTTTTCCATATATTTTGGGCCAATCCAATATAAATATGTATATGTGCATAAGAGTATCAGTGTAAAAAGAAAATCTTATTTAAGGGGGTAGTCTGGTGTTCGAACCTATTTTTAAAGCTTATTTCAATATTCTTTTTTTAATTATAAAATAACACAGGCCGACAAAATTAAACTTAACATCAGAACCAAGAACCGGACTACACTGTAAAAACAAGTGTCTTAGTTTAAGACATTTTTGTCCTCACTTTTAAGACGTTTTAAAGTGTCTTAATTTTAAACCAATGAGAAAGCATCTTTCAAAATTATTAACCAATGAAATAGCTTGAAATAACCGTAAGACGCTTTCTTAATGTCTTGTGTCTTAAAATAAGACACTTAGAAGACAACAGTTTTTGCATCACCTCAGGTTTTAGAGATATCTTAACCCAAAAGTGCAAAAATCACGTTTTTTTGCTAGATTGAAGGTCTTATAACATCGAGAGAAATTTTTTTTTTAAAAGGATAGTAATTGTTTCTAAAAGTACTACTCTTGACCTTTAAAATGCACTTTGGAAACCTAAAATATCTTAATTCGTCTCTGAGTAAAGGCCTGTTGAATTTACTGAGTTTGGCAAATTTCGTTACATTGAGTAACTAAGTATGTCGGATACACACTGGTTATTAGTGTGCACACTATATTTGATACGATATGATGTTAAGATCACTTTTTGCAACCCAAAAAACCCCCAAATAACCATTTTTTAGCAAATATTGGATTTGACATTTTGAATTTTGTAATGTTTGTCATAATGTAGTTTCAGAATCGTCTTCAGCGACTCTGAAACCCCTCAAATAACAAATTTTAAGCCAGTTGGGTCATTTTCTAAAGAAGTCACCCGCCATGTTAGATCCGCCATTTTGAATTTTGCAATTCTATTTTCAAGTACGTAATCTCCGACACCTAAAATCTAATAAGCCGTTGGAAATTCAAGTGTATGTATTTATATTCTTCTCTATTTTCGAATTTACTCTTTATAATACTCTGTTACTCAATGTAGTGAAATTTGCCAAACTCAGTAAATTTAACAGGCCTTTACTCAGAGACGAATTAAGATATTTTAGGTTTCCAAAGTGCATTTTAAAGGTCAAGAGTAGTATTTTTAGAAACAATTACTATCCTTTTAAAAAAAAAATTTCTCTCGATGTTATAAGACCTTCAATCTTGCAGAAAAACGTGATTTTTGCACTTTTAGGTTAAGATATCTCTAAAACCTGAGGTGATGGGGCTATTCTGAGTTCAGATTCGAATTCAGCGCGTCAAAAACCTTCGGAAAATCATAGTCCAGTTCTTGGTTCAAAATTTTGTCGGCCTGCACTGAGAAAATAAGCCTCTAGCCAAGCAGCTTTATTTCTAGGTTAGGGTTCCTCGGGACAAAACAAACAAAACACTGACGATGACAATCAAACTTCTAGGTTACCGGAGCATATGCTCTGCTAAAATCAATTAAGTGCTTTGCAGGTGCTATATCAACAACCTCTCTCTGCTAAATTTTATCAAAAATTGGTTGTATTTAGTCAACTTATTTTCTCAGTGTGTGTAATTTTTAATCATATTAAATCTTTTAACATATTTTTGTTCTTATTATAAATTGTTAAAAAAAATTGTATTCTACTATTTTTAAATTGATACTGATATATATACTTATAATTAATTTTTATAATAACAAAAAATGAAGTAGGGCGCTGGCGCAGGTGATATCATCCGTTGGCGTTATCTAAAACAAAAAAGCCAAATTGATTATTGTTCTGTATGTAAGTGGCTATCGCCTGAACTAGAATAAAAGTTTTTTGTTAATAAATAACACAATGGCGGACTATTATATCAAAAAAATTCAAAAATCAACTGTTTATTATTGATAAAATGTTAAAAATAAAAAAAAGTTATTAATGAAAATGCATAATTCTAGTTCGGGCGATAGCCACTTACATACAGAACAATAATCAATTTAGCTTTTTTGTTTTAGATAACGCCAACGGATGATATCACCTGCGTCAGCGCCCTACTTCATTTTTGGTTATTATAAAAAATAATTATAAGTTTATATATCAATATCAATTTAAAAATAGTGGAATAAAATTTTTTTTAATAATTCATAATAAGAACAAAAGGATGTTAAAAGATTTTATTAGATTAAAAATTATTTTATAAAAAAAAAATGAATATTGAAATAAGCTTTCAAAACAGGCTTGGAACACCAGACTACCCCCTTAAAGATAGAAAACCTGTTTTATTTTAAGACGCAATATTTTTAAGACAGCCCTTGTTGAATTTCAAATACAATTTTTGTACCTCAATTTAAGAAGAGAAAAATGTGATTATCAACAGGTAAATTTGCTGAGTTTAAGACAATTAATCTGTAAAATCAGCAGCTGTATGCTGAATTTAAGAAATTAATTAAAATTCAGTTGAACCAAGATCTTATTTTCACACAAACATCAGTTAAAATTAAAAGAGCACCCTTATTTTTATAGACGCCACAGTTTAAATTAAGGACTTCAATATTTTCAGGACTGATTTAATTCCAGACTTCTCTGAAATTAAGACTTACTTTTTACAGTGTACATACAAGGATACGTACACTTATAGCAATTGATAACGAAAGTCGCCCTTATGATTTTCAAATCTCATTATTCTTTAGAAAAATTTAATAATTAAACAAATATTTTTAATTCAAAGAAGCTCTAAAAATGGACAAATTGCGCAAAACTTTACAAACTCAAATAAAAGAAAAGAGAGAAAAGCTTGAATATTTAAGAGAAACTCTCCCTATTAGAGTAATAAAAACTGAATGAAAGCAGGCAATATTAATGAATCCCTTAATTGAGTTGGGCATAATGAGAGGAAAATTTATATGCCTAATTGATGGCAATTTATAATTCTATTCATAACGTATTTGCGTTGTATCATAACTGATAAGTCGTGAGAGACGAGCAGGTTAACCCGAATAATTTTGGCGCGTGAAATAATTTCACAACGAGCTAAATAGATAGACATGTACCATTCTGAGGTCCCTAGTTCTGTGGTAAGGGGTGAATCGGTGAGGGAATAAGGGGTCGAGGGTCGAGGGTTGCCAGTCCGTGGGTGTAAGTGCCGTTCCATGTACGGCTGTCTCACCCTTGCAGCCGACATTACTCTATCGTAGGGCGTCAAGGGATGGGGTGTAGGTTGGTCGGCCTTTTGGGAGGCAGCAGCTTCCAAGTTTCAAGCGCATCCCAAAGATGCCCACGCATTTACTTGCTGTGGTACATCCTGACTCCCAAAGAAGATATCTCCTTCGGGATTTTCCCCAAGTTGTGCATGTTCCGACTTTATTTTCACCTCTTCTAAACACTCAAATATTCAGTTCTACACTAGCAAAAGTTTACTATTGATGGCAGTGTTCCTATTTTTGGAATTGTTGTAATTTTGTTTTCTTCTATTATCCCCTTACCTATCTCATCTCGTTTTCACACATATGCATACGCTTAAAGGCATTCGAATTTTAATGTAATGAAATTTGGAGACATTCTGCATGTTTACATTATGTAGCATAAAGTAACTTAAAATAAGGCATTTTTAAATCGTGCACGCATAGAAGAAGTTTACTGTGGCAGTAAAGTATTCGCTGCCACGTCAAAATAAGTTTGCAAATATAGGGACAGCGAACAAATTTGCTGTGAGAGTAAATTTGAAATTTTTTTTTCTAATATTGCTTATCACAGCAAACTTTGTTCAGTGTCACAGCAAATAATTTGCTGTGGTTACTGATTTTGTTAGATTCACTGCAAAAACTGCTGTCTTCTAAGTGTCTTATTTTAAGACACAAGACATTAAGAAAGCGTCTTACGGTTATTTCAAGCTGTTTCATTGGTTAATAATTTTTAAAGATGCTTTATCATTGGTTTAAAATTAAGACACTTTAAAATGTCTTAAAAGTGAGGACAAAAATGTCTTAAAATAAGACACTTGTTTTTACAGTGTTCAACAGCAAATATTATTTACCCACTGTAGACAATTCATTTTTTTCCGTGTGTTACGTATATTTGTGTTTGTGCAAAACATCAGTCATCAGGTTTATTAACATTATACTAGACATACACTGCAAAAACATGGTGTCTTAAATTGGCCAAAAATGTCTTAAATTAAGATACTTTTGGTGTCTAGGACACGAAAAATGTCTTATTTTAAGACATTTTTGAACAATTTAAGACACCTGTTTTTGCAGTGTAAGTATAAATATTCCTAACCTCTTAATTAAAGGTTAGGAATTCGAACCTACACTGTAAAAGTGTGTCTTAATTTCAGAGAAGTCTGAAATTAACTCAGTCTTGAAAATAATGCTGTCCTTAATTTAAACTGAGGCTTCTGTGAAAATAAGGGTGCTCTTTTAATTTCAACTGATGTTTGTGTGAAAATAAGATCTTGGTTCAACTGAATTTCAATTCATTTATCAAATTCAGCCATTTTGTATTTTGACCCCAAAAACCCCTGAGTAACCAATTTTAGGCAAATCAAAAGGGTTTTTCAATTTTTTCGAACGCCATATTTGATCCGCCATTTTGTATTTTTACAAGCTAACACCGGATTTGTAATATGCGACCCCAGAAACCCCTAAATAACGAATGTTAAGTGATATTAAACACTTCCTCAAAATTTCTCCGCCATATTGGATCCGCCATTTTGTATTTTGAAAAACTAACACTGAATTCGTAATCAGCGACCCCAGAAACCCCTGAGTAACCAATTTTAGACAAATCAAAAGGATTTTTCAATTTTTTCGTCGCCATATTTGATCCGCCATTTTGTATTTTTACAAGCTAACACCGGATTTGTAATACGCGACCCCTGAAACCCCTAAATAACCAATTTTAAGTGATATTAAACACTTCTTCAAAATTTGTCCGCCATATTGGATCCACCATTTTGTATTTTGAAAAATAAACACTGAATTCGTAATCAGCGACCCCAAAAACCCCCGAGTAATAATTTTCAAGCGAATTTAAAGGATTTTTAAATTTTTTTTCCGCCATATTGGATCCGCCATTTTGTATTTTTAAAAACTAACACCAGATTCGTATTCAGCGACCCCAAAAACCCCTGAGTAACAAATTTCAGGCGAATCTAAAATGTTTTAAAAATTCGTAAATAAGTGATTTTTCACTAATTAATTAGCGAGAAGTCGGTCACTATTAAATAGTGAATATTTCACTAATGTTTAGTAGAAAACTACTATTTGATAAGTAAAGTATCTACTAATTTAAAAAGTGAATTTCACTGTTTCAGTTAGTAGATATTTCATTTTCAAATTAGTAGTTTTCTACTAAACATTACACTGCAAAAACAGGTGTCTTAAACTGTTCAAAAATGTCTTAAATTAAGACATTTTTCGTGTCTTAGACACCAAAAGTATCTTAATTTAAGACATTTTTGTCCAATTTAAGACACCATGTTTTTGCAGTGTAGTGAAAAATTGACTTATGAATTAGCGAGAACTCGATCACTATTAAATAGTGAAAAATCACCAATTCAGATTTAGATAGTTTATTTCAGTAATTAGTGAAAAATAATTAATTATTAGTTAAAAAAAGAAAAAACTAAAAAATAGTTAAAATTTGACTAATTGAATTAGTAAACAGAATTTTACTAAAATATTAGTTATTTTAACTTAAACTACAAATGATTTTAACTAATATAATTAGTTATTTTTTATTAAGTAATTATAGTACAATAATTATAGTACAGTAAGTAATTAAGTAATTAGTAGAAATGTAGCTATTTCAATTAGTGTCTGACTTTTTGCTTTCAAATTAGTTACTTTTAACTAATTCAGATTTAGAGAGTGGCTAAAATCAATTAACTTACTTCCTAAACTTAATTAGTGGAAAACATTGGGTCTTGTCAAAAAAAAATGTTTTTTTTCTTTCATAAATCTCACCCCTTTAAAACCTTTCATTTAGTGATAAAATAATTGTCAAATTTTTACATATTTTTATAAAATGTTTTAACCTTGGTCCAGGGCCTTTGAATTCTCTTTAATCATCAACCAAGCCAAAAATGGGTGAAATGTCATGTAATTTGTTTACAGCTTTTTCTATCAGAGTTTTTGGGGTCGCTGAACACGAATCTAACATTAAATTTCAAAACGGCTGATTCAATTTGGCTAATAATATTTTTAAAAAATCAAAGGGCGGGAATCTTTTTAAAAATGAGTAAAATGGCAAGTAGTTCGCTTACAGTTTATTCTTATAGGCTTCTTAAGGTTCCTGAACATTAATCTGACATTATATTTTAAAGATCAGTCATTTTCAATTTTTTTTAAATATAATGTCAGATTCGTGCTCAGCGACCTTAAAAACGCTACAAGAAAAAACTATAAGTAAGTTGCATGACATTTTACTCTTTATTAACGAAAATTTTCGTTTAAAATCGCTTCAATGAACATTTTTCTCTATAAAAATATTTTCAAGAATAATTTCTGCAACACAAAATATAAAAGAGGAATTCAATTCTTAAAATATTTCAATCAATTTTTTGTTATGAAGAACATTATTGTTGATTAATTTTAAATTTGGAAAATGTTAAAATAATAATATCGTTCATTTGAACGTTCAGACTTTTAAGATCGTCATCGGGCAAGAGAATTTTTTTTTGTGTTAATATTTTATGCTAGATAATGTAAACTTGTTCATTGTAATAATGCTGTAAAGTTGTTGCAAGGTTGGAGAATCGTTAAAGAAATATTTTATAAAAATTTTTAATCCCGTTGTTACAGCACCTGTATAATTTAAATTTCAAGTATAAAAAGCAGTTTATTAAAATCTCTCTGCAATGTAAATTATAGAAAATTCACTGGACATTGTAAAGATAAAGGATTTGTAAAGAAAATAAGAATATTTCTACTCTGCTCGTTAAAGCGTCGTCAAGTTTAAAAAATGCAGAAGCTTTTTCCTTGAACTGAGAAATTTAAATTACTGAAAGAGATCTTAAACTGACAAGACTAAGTAAATACGCGAGTTTAATTTTTCTCCTTTAAGAGGGTCTAATTGCTTAGCAGGTGCAGTTGTAACTAGAGGCTGATGTGCTTATGTCAGCTTTGTGGATAGACTGTACTTGTGAGAGAGGGTCGAAATCAAGGGAGGGAAAGGGTTGGTTTATATACACGGAGAAGTTGGTGAGCAGACGCGAAGCAGGTAACTGTCGGTAAACAGAGAATCAATTCGCATTGGCGCTAATAGCTGGCTGCGGTGGTCAGCAACCCTGCAAGGCCACAGAACAGCATTGGTGTTTCTCGTTCGAAGCATACATCATGAAAGGGGAATATAGTGGCAGGGAAAGGCCGCCTGCCTGCACCCCATCAATCGACATCCCAATATACCACTCGAGTGTCTTTCATGATTTCATTTTATTGCACTTTAATTTGGATTTATACTTACACAATCAAGAGTTTACATTTTCTCAACTTAAATTGCCTTTTAGAACAAATCGGACTAGAGAAAAAAAGACAATTTTCAAAATTGTCCATTTTCGTTACTGCAGTGAAAAAAATGTCCATTTCCATCACTGGACATTTTCTTCACTGATAAAAAAGTAGTTATTTTCATGACTGGTGTGAAAAAAGATCGTTTTCTTTACTAATGGGAATAATGGGAATTCCTGTCCCTATTGGGGAAAGTGACCACTTCCGTTCCCGCCACTGTAAAAAGAAAGTCTTATTTTAAGACCAAAAACCTGTCTTATTTTAAGACACAACATTTTTAAGACAGCCCTTGTTGAATTTCAAATACAATTTTTGTACCTCAATTTAAGAAGAAAAGAATGTGATTATCAGCAGGTAAATTTTCTGAGTTTAAGACAATTAATCTGTAAAATCAGTAGCTGTGTGCTGAATTTAAAAAATGAATTGAAATTCAGCTGAATCAAGATCTTATTTTCACATAAACATTAGTTGAAATTAAAAGAGCACCCTTATTTTCACAGAAGCCTCAGTTTAAATTAAGGACATCATTATTTTCAAGACTCATTTAATTTCAGACTTCTCTGAAATTAAGGCTTACTTTTTACAGAGCGGTGAGAAAAATTATCATTTCCTTTACTAGTGGTAAAAATAACCATTTTCTTTATTAGTCGAAAAATAGCAATTTTCATGACTGGCTCTCATGAAATGCTCTCCTTTTAACGATATTCTTCTTATTTTGAGATTATTATACTCTTAATAGAAGAATATTTTCTTTTTAAATACACAGAAAAAAATAATTTTTCGAATTTTACAAAACTTTTTTGTACTCTTGGATAAAGCCATTTACAAAACCCAGTTTCAGGTATATGCAGAACAGTTTTGTAAAATATCCTGAAATTTTAGCACAAAGTACAAAATTATTTGCAGTTACTGCAAAGAATTCTGTAACCTGTGCTGAAATTTCAGTAGATTTTACAAAACTTTTCTGCACATACCTGAAACTGTGTTTAGTAAATGGCTTTATCCAAGAGTGCAAAAAAGTTTTGTAAAATTCGAAAAATTATTTTTGTCCGTGTAGGTGCCAAGAACGATTCTCAAATAAAGAATACTGTTCTTTCAGTGGGTAGCGAAAATAATCACATTACTGGGAAAAATAACTATTTCTATCATTAAATATGAAAATGACCATTTCCGTTACCGATGGGAAAAATAATTATTTTCACCACTGGTAGGAGAACTACACTGTAAAAAGTAAGTCTTAATTTTAGAGAAGTCTGAATTTAAATCAATCAGTCTTGGAAAAAATGTTGTCCTTAATTTAAACTTAGGCCTATGTGAAAATAAGGGTGCCCTTTTAATTTTAACTGATGTTTGTGTGAAAATAAGATCTTAGTTCAGATAAATTTCAAATACATTTCTTAAATTCAGCATACAGATGCTGATTTTACAGATTAATTGTCTTAAACGAAGAAAATTACATGCTGATAATCACATTCTTTGCTTCTTAATTTGAGGTACAAAAATGGTATTTGAAATTCAACAAGGGCTGTCTTAAAAATGTTGCGTCTTAAAATAAGACAGGTTTTCGGTCTTAAAATAAGACTTATAACCATTCCCATCACTAGTTTGAGAAATGACCATTTTCTTTACCGGTGTTAAAAATAATTAGTTTCATCACTAGTGGAGATTTCTTTCTTAGATAAAGTATAACGTTATTTATTTTTAAGAAAAATTCCTTATAAGTACTAATAAAATCTTAAAATAAGAGGAATTTCTTCTCCTACAAAAATTATATTTCTAGCCACTTTAATAATATTAAATAAATAAATAGAGATTCATAAACACTTATAGTTTAAATTAAATTAAATTAAATTTAATTTAATAAAAACAGTAGTTCTTTACATTTTACAATAACAAAATATTCGTGGACAATATATTATTAGTCAAAATTAATTATAAATTTAGTAAAATTTAGTGCAGTTTTACAAATCTAATGCTTTATAATGATGCAAAAATAAAAAATTATTTTGATTCTATTTATTTTTTGTTTAAAATATCCGTAAAATTCATTTATATATTAAAAGATTAAAACAATCATTTGAAGCGTTGGGTCCAATAAGGGCGTTAGACAGCTAACGCCCGTTTTGATATTATTCATCCCAAATGGTAACAATATACTCTAGTTTATATTCACAAAAAATCATTTCCATCTAAGGCTTCTTTATGATGCTAATAATAAATATCTAGAAGTATGTCACATAATTTTATTGCTTTGAATATTTCCTAGATAAATTTGTATTAAAAAAACAATTGACGATATAAACAGCATGGCAGGTTCTTTATGGTTAAAAGAAGGTTACAAAACTTTAGATATACTGAATGCATAGATTTAAATAGTTTACAAAGTTGAAATGGTCATGAATCTGACTTTTAAAATAATAAAGAAAAAATAAAAGTTTTTATACCAATCAACAATTATTATTCTATCATTCAAAAAGTAACAAAAAAGTTTTAAAAAACTTTGATTTTTAATACATTTAAAATTTTTATTTTTTAAATTATTTAAGGCTTAAAATTATGTTTTAAAGTTAAGAATATATAAAAAATAATAGAATATAACGAAATACGTCTTAAGATTAAAGTTATCTTAAGTTTAAATTCAAAATTTTACTAACGCCTAAAACATTTAGTGGTTGGGTGCAAAAAGGGCGTTAATATTGGTTACGAAAAAACTGAGTTTTTGATAGTTAATCACAACTTTCAGTCAAGTAAACACATGAATCAGAGAGTTTAATAAATGATTAATCAAATAAAAAAAAGTTTATTTAATTCGCATTTACAGTTTTTAAACTATAAAAGTTTAAAAACTTTGAGTTCAAATATCTCCGATCGTCGTTTTTTGTCTAACGCCCTAATTACACCCAACGCTTCATTTATAAATAACTATCAGTAACAATCACTTGTTTTTATAACTTCACTTTTTTCTCAAACGATTAAAAATCGGGCAAACACTGCAAAAACTGCTGTCTTCTAAGTGTCTTATTTTAAGACACAAGACATTAAGAAAGCGTCTTACGGTTATTTCAAGCTATTTCATTGGTTAATAATTTTGAAAGATGCTTTTTCATTGGTTTAAAATTAAGACACTTTAAAACGTCTTAAAAGTGAGGATAAAAATGTCTTAAAATAAGACACTTGTTTTTACAATGAAAAATCGTACAAATTTTTGTACTTTATTTTAATCGATTTTTTACTTAGAATAATCAATCGGTTTAAAACTTTTGTAAATAGTACGCCACAACTTTTGACGACTAATGGCGTCGTCTTAACAACGAATAGACTAGAGAAAATAAGAGCTTAGACGATCTTCTTAGAATTAGAATTTTATTTCTTAGTTTAAGAAACTTTTTAAGAAAATCTCTTAAACAAAATTATTTTCTTATCATAAGAATATTATTAAGAAAATTTGTATAAGAATATGTTATCCTCAGAATTAGAAAATCGTTTTTTCGGTGATTTCTATCACTGTAGTAAGAGAAATAATAATTTTCTTCACTGATGGGAAAAATGAACATTTCCATCATTAAAGGAGAAAATGTCCATTATCATCACTTGTGGGAAAAATGATCCTATTCTTCACTGGAGAAAAAATAGCAATTTCTATAACTGGTATAAAAAAATCCATTGTAGTCGCTAAAGGAAAAAAGGTCTATTTTTACCACTAATGTAGAAAATGATCGTTTCAGTCACCGGTGGTAAAAATAAGCTTTTTCTTTACCATTAAGCAAGTGACTATTTTCATCACTAGTAGTAAAAACAACCATTTTCTTTACTGATAAGAAAAATATCCATTTTTGTCACTAGTTGTAAAAATAACCATTTTTACTGTACCGTTGTTAAGAAAATGTTATTCAAGGTTAGTAATTCTTAATTTTTTTTAAATAATCAGGAAGAAAAAATTTTAATAGCTTGAAATTTTTAATGGACTATCATGGTCCGATAGAATGAGAGCCGCTTGAGGGTATAAGCGTCCTTAAACAGAGTTTAATTTTAATTAAATAATTTAAAAACCAGAGATGAGAAAAAGTTCAAACCAGTATTTCAATTTATCTAGCATGCGCATGTTAGTGATTAATTTTTTTAAAATTACACGTCAGAACCAAGTCAGCTTACAAATTTTACATTTCCTGCGTTTTTCCGCAAATACAAATTTTAATCTTGTTGTTATGCTTTTACATTTATAACATTTTTATTAAAATATTTTCCTTTTAAAGTATCTTTCAAAACTCGGAAATTTAACGGCTTTATTACAACAAAGTATTACAATAATTTTTAAAAATATTTTATAGGATTGTATTACCTATATATTTTTTTAAAATGGATTCTAAATTGCAAGGATAAGAAAACAATGCATTGAAACGAATTTAAAGTCTTTTATTGAAACGATCCTAATGTAGGTAAATAAATGTTACTTTGGCTGACTAATGATTCTTTCAGTAAAGTAATCCTAAAGTGAAGTTTGAGTTAGGAGAAGTGTTCAATATACGCTGAATGTTCGTAACTTGGTTAAAGTTGTAGGTTTGTGGAATGACGTGTAAACCACAAATCGAAAGTCCAAATCGCGCAGTACTGTTCTAGAGACGTCGAATGCGGTGTGACTTAAAACTTGAGAACTGTTTCCTGATTGGTGGGAGGCCGGGGGTGGGTTTTGGGGACAGATGCTGGGAAAAGGTGGTGGAGTAGGGAGAAGTAGGTTTGGTGATAAGTGATCGCGGTTCCTGGCCTGAAACTCTAATTAATACCTCGCTGCTTCGTTTGAGCTCGTGACTTATGACCCTGTCGCCCTTGTTCAGAATTACACCCATACCTGCTAGTAACGCGACGTCTTTCCAGGGTCTCTTGGCCATTTATTATCGACCAACTTCCATAGCCTGACGCCTTGGATTCAATCGTAATTCAATGCTGCCTTTTAAGAAAGGCTCTACTTTCCCTTCTTTCAAACTATTTTCACTCTTATTCAACATTTTTACAAAGAAAATGCATTTTTTAACCCTGATTAACTGCAAACGATCTTGAGAAAATGAGATTTTTTTTTTATTATTTTATCAATTAAAATCTCGGTTGCAATTTATTTATTTCGTTTGAAAATAACTGCAGTCTTTTAAAGCGTGCAATTTTTCGGATTTACGGTGCTGCGAAAGAATAATTTTAATTGTGCCGTATTTTACGTTAAATTTTAAAAAAATTTGGAGAGTGTTTTTGAAAAAGTCAGGAACTTTCTTATAAATCCTGGACAATTGAGAAAATTTTTTCACTCTTAAAGAACTTTCATTAATCACTGAGAGAATAGATTTCTTAGACTAAGAATATTGTTCTTGGATGATGAATACTTTGTCCCTGATGAATACCCATAAACTTTGCCCAAAAATAATTATCCTTAATCAAAATACTCATCTCTAAATATAAATTAGTGAAGAACTACTTAAGAAATGATGAGAATTCGTCCACAAAATAAAATAGTAAAAATTGCTACACTCAGAATTGTTGAAAAACTACTAATTGGTAGTAAAAAGCTACAAATTGATACTAAAAATTACTAATACACATTCACAGAAAAAACTATCTGCAATTTTTGCTGCATGTGATTTTCAGGTGAATGGAATTCTTAAGATTAACTCTTAAATCATTGTTAAATGTCTCTTTATTTTGATGTTAAATTTACACATATGGTTGACTTTCTGCTGCAATGAAATTTTCACCCAAATCATATGTTAAATTAACAAAAATTTTTTTCAGTGTTAGTAACTTTTACAAATATGAATTAATCATTTTTAGGACTGATAAAAATTATGATTTTTTGTAAAAAATCAGATTTTTGTTTATTTAAATCGGATTTTTTTTATTTAAATCAAAAATTGATTTTCATTTAAAATATAATCAGCATATAAAATCTCCAAATGTTTATTTGTAAGTAGTTTATTTTTTCAACTGAGAAAATTTAATAAGAAATAATGAAGAATAAAACCTTTGATTAAAATAAAATAAATTATGTCCAATAAATAAGAAAATTTCAAAAAAATGTCTTCCAATTCATATGATCGCAACATTAGGAAAATTAGGCAAAAGCATCGAAAAAATAATAAATTATGAAAAAAACAAGAATGTAAAAAAATAAGAAAACAGTCTATTAAAAAAATGAGAAAATTCTTTTAAATAAAAAAAGGTCATGGACATTGTTAAAGAAATGAAAAAAAATGTAAAAAACAAAAGAAGAATGAAACAGTGACATAAAAATATATAAAAAAGTAAAAACTTTTTTCAAAACATTAAACTAATTACAAACATATTTTTTAAATTAAAAAACATAAATAAGAAGATAATTAAAAAAACGTTAAATTATTGTACAAAAGAGAACAAAATTTTAAAATAAGAAAAATTAGAGAATTATTTTACAAATTGAATAAGAAAAGAATGAAGAACGATGTTAAAATGAGAATATTTAGAACAAGATTAAATTTACATAATATAGAATAAAAGAATAAAAGTTTTTAAAAAAGTAGAAAATTGAGAAATTTGAAAATGTAGATAAAAGCATCAAATAGGGAAAAGTGGGGCAAAACCGCTAAGCGGGGCAAAGACGTTTTTCAAAATATCTCCCTTATTTCTAGACCGTTTCAACTTATGTTTAAAGTTTATCATAATTGTAACTGGAGCCATTGTTTTATAAAAAAAAATCTTGAAAATATAAAATGCTTTAGCAAATATACCAAAAAAATCGTTTTTACAAGTATGAGATGAAAATTTTATTGATCAAAACTAGTAAATTTTGAATCTACATGTGAATTTTAAAAATTTTTAAATGTCACGTTCTAATAGAGTAATCATTTATCTACACAATCTCTGTGGAATTCAGGTTTAATTTTCAATCTAAATATATAAAATTTTAAATTAAAAAAAGGTTTGTCGTTTGGGGCAAAGACGCTTGGAAAATATTTCATAAAAAACAATTGAATATTAAAAACTGCATTAGCATGTAATTTTAAATGATGCAAACTTCATGCTAATCAACTGTTAACCTGCATTTTTTCATCAAAACAAATAAATATTTTTGTCTGTTAAATTTATTGTTATTATTATTATTATTATTTAATCATTAAATTATTTATTAGCGTTTACTACTAATTTGAAAAAAAATTATAAATTTTGAATATTAAATAAGCATTATTATTTAATCATATTTTCGCATGGTTATTTAAAAAACATTCTTTTTTTGAAAAGTCGATAAAGTAGATTTTGAAACAAAATAAAAAACAATTAAATTGAAAATATGAGGTTAAAAATACAAGTCGTCATTATTTTCAATAAAATCAATTAAATCTCTTTAAAAATCTGTAAAATATTTATGTTTTATAATTATTGCACCAATAAATGTTATTTAGAGTATATTTTAGATCATTTATTATATTTTCAATAATAATATTAGCAAAAACGTCTTTGCCCCAACAATTGGGGCAAAGCCGCTAATTTGAATCTTTTTAAATACAATTAAATATGTAATTATGATTATGATAAATGTAATAGCGACTATTAAAATCTGTTACTAGTTAGTTTTAGTCGTGTAACAAACAAAAATGACTCCAATTGAATGTATAGTTAAAAATTTGTGCATCAGTAAATTTAAACCTAGCGGTTTTGCCCCACCTTCCCCTACATGTTTTCAAAAATTGGTAATTACAAAAGATAAAAACTAAACAATTTAAAAGAAGAAAAAGTGTTTCTATTGGTACTAGAAAAATTATGACAAAAATTAAAGAATTAACTAAAACGAAAGGAAGTACTAAAAAATATTGAAAGGTCAAGAAAATCAAATAAATAGGAAAAAAATGGAGAATTGTTCTTTTCCTTCATCTAACAAACTGTAAAAAATTTTTACATGCAGTATTAGACATTCGGAGAATTGTTAAGTTTTTTTTATTTAAATCATGATTTTAACTACAATATCATTTACTAGAAAAGTTTTCTTTCAGTGATGATTAAAAAATAGGGAGTTTTAAAACTTTTGAAGTAGTTTTGCTTTTTAACAAAATGAATTAATGGGACATTTTGCATTTTAAAAAGTTTTCAGAATGAAATATTTGGATTTTGGTCATGAGGAACTATATGCTTATTTGATTAATTGGAATTTATCAAATATTGAGGGATTGATAGAACGTTGATTGAAGGGATAAATTGAATTGATAAAAAAGGATTTGAAAACAGAGAAAACATTTGTTTTTCGATTAATTGATTTTTTTTTCAATTGATTGATTGAAAAGTTGATTGAAAGGATAAATTGAATTTCGTTATATAGCCACAAGTTTTTTAT
Organism: Ganaspis brasiliensis; assembly: GCA_037103525.1. Classification (NCBI taxonomy): domain Eukaryota; kingdom Metazoa; phylum Arthropoda; class Insecta; order Hymenoptera; family Figitidae; genus Ganaspis; species Ganaspis brasiliensis. The sequence goes on along the minus strand of JAZKLR010000101.1, from coordinate 6,329,727 downwards.
TATTTACCAGTAATAAATTGTAATTATTTAATATAAACTCGGAAGTAAGTTTCGTTGAAATAGAAAATGTCGGGAAATCCTGGAAACTTTTTCTTTGAGAGGAGATGTCTTGGAACAAGTCTTTCCAAGATTGCTTTAGATTTAAGAATTTTGCTTCTTATTGAAAGATGTTTCAAGACAAATCTTTCTCAGATAAATTGCTGTAATTTCATACGAATATATATTTTTTTCTTTTAACAATTTATGGTATCACCTACATAAAATCAAACCTATATTTGGCCTTTATTGTAGTGAATATAAAAAATAAAATAAAAATGTCAATTTATCATTTTTATTACTGTATTTAAGATTTTCAACTGTTCTAGAAAAAACCAGAGTTTATGAAATAAAAATTTGACAAGCAGATTTTTTTCTTGCTTTCAACTTTTATGGCTCATAAAATCATTATTTGTGACATGATTTTTTCAAAAATTGTCTATTTCTGAAAATGACATCTGCAATTAAAATTCGGTTCTTTATTTGTACAATAATGTAGAACTTTGCAGAATAATGTGTATGAAGAAGATATTTTTTTTTTTTGTCAAAAGAATGCTTAAGGTCATAAAAGAGAAAAAATGTGAAAAAGCAATATGACACGAGTCAAAGTCGAGAGTCTTGGTATTCAGCTTCTTTTTTGCGAGAGAATGATGTCTCGCCTTTCTTTATATCCTCGGAGGCAGCAGCCGTTAAAACTCGCGTCTTCTTTAATCGAGAGAGCTGGAAAAGTAACTGCGGTGCACCAGGTGCACGAGTTCGATGCCCCGGGGGTTGATCTTTTTTATTTTCAGCCCTGCCGCTTAACCAGGCAGCCAACCCTTCAGCGATGCCGGTAGCATGTAATCGCGCATGCCTGTCTCAAACCTAGAGCAATAATGTTCTTTATATTAATCTATAAATGGCTCTTTTGTAATCCAAAAAAAAACAGCCTAGTTTTCGTGACATGTTGATTTTTTAAAAGAGGACGCCTTCTTTAATATATATAGCCTTCTGGTGCGATAATAAGAGGCAAACTTGCCGTTTCATCGTCGTCCTTTACTTTCTCCCCACCCAGTTTCTATCCATCATCGAGATAGATCTAACCGTAGGTAGATGTGGCCGGCCGATTAAGACGTCGATAAATAATATTAATTGCTTACTCGACCCGCACCCGAACCGACCCTGCTGCGAATGTAGCATTTAATCAATACCCTTGTAATGCGCGAGAGGAAGGAGCTCAACGTCCTGCTGCTGTTACATCACCTGAATTTCATAATCGACTTGAGAAAATTTGATAAAGTGTGATTAAAATTGATCTTTTCAACCCAAACAGCAGACAAAGCACGGGAATATTATAAGAGGCTGGTTCGAAACGTTTTTCGATAAACGAGTGACAAAAGATCGGTAACTTGTTTTATTAGAATTTAATGTTTTTAATTATGAGTTACGGAGTTTTTAAAATGATTGCTAGGAATTACACTGCAAAAACAAATGTCAACAAATGTCTCAAATATGGGGACACAAGACACACATTGTGTCTCACTCTGAGACATATGGGTCTAAAAGTGTCTCATTTTGAGACATATTGTCCCAGCAATTTTGAGATTGAGTTTAACAGGGGTTACGCCCCTGTTAAACAATTCTTAATGTCAAAAATCATCATTTGATGCACTACTGTCCTCTCTCCCGTATTGGCTTTTTTGGTATCCACAAATATTACAATAATTTTTAAGAAATTATGCAACAATAATATGTAGGAAAGCTGTAGTAATATTGCAGTAAAGTTTCAGCAATGTTATAGAAACTGATATCGAAAATTTGCTGCAATGTTGCAGCAATGATGAAATAATGTTACATTAATGATATGGTAATGTTTCAGCAATGATACACTGAAAAAAATAATTCCGTGGAACTATCATAATTATGGGTAGATCTGCCATAATATACCATGAGCATACACTGAGAAAAATGGAATTAATGGATATTCAAATTTAACATCCATATATTAAAACATAGTATTTAGATATTCAAACTTAATATCCAGATATTAAAATAATTATTTTTTAATATCCAGGATAGTAGGTTTGAATATCCATTTCTCTCAGTGTATATCTAAAATCACTATAGCATTTCTTTCAGTGTACTATAATATTGCAGTATACTTGTTGCAATTATGATTTAATGATTCAGTAATATTACATAAATGTTGCAGAAATGATCCTTTATACTTACAGAAATGATACAATAATGACGCAGTAATATTGCTGCAGTGATATACAAAAATATTACAGCAGTGATGTTGTAATCATTCAGAAATATTGCAGCAATGATTCACTATTAATGCAACAATCATATAATGATATTACATTAAGAATGCAGTAATGATACAATAATATTACAGTAATGGTATAGTAATATTACAGTAATAATGCAGTAATGTTGCAGCAATTATACTCTAATTATACAGCACTGATTAATAATTAATAAGAATTTTTTAATGTAAAATCACTTAAAAGGTACTTTTTGGAGTTTGATAAAAGTCAGAGTACTCGTAATAAAAAGTAAGGATGCTGCGGTGCACAGTTTTTTTTTTCACCAAGAAACTCCTTTTAGTTGAAATGAGAGTAAGAAAAGTTGGAAGTTGCTGAAGTAATAGATTCTCACGAAAACAAAATGCACTCCTGAAAAGTTGAAATTTACATAGAAGTTAATTGACGTTTGATGCAAAATGCCAACTTTTATCAAGGATTCCATTTTTTTCGAATGTCTAGAAACAAAAAAGTTGTTTATAGAAATAAGTAACAAACCAATATATATTCTTTGCGTATTTTTATTCATATTTTTCTGGTACACACACAATACACGAAAAAGAAGAAATGCGATGTAATATTTCAAAGGGAGCTTTTTCTACTGAATTGAGATTGACGTGTTAGCATCCTTCAATTTTCCTTTGTTCTCAAACAATAAGAGGAATCCGATAGGAGTTGATGTTGAAACCGAATTTTTATTAAACGAAAACGTAATCCAATCTGGAAAATAATTAGTAGCTATTTTTCTTGGTAAAGAATCTTGTTTTGTTTCTTTCTTATTTACTAGAAGCAGACTAAAAAATGGTTCAAATTTGTTTTTAAAATTGCAATATATATTGTGACTTTAAAGAAAAATCTGAAAACAAACATCTTTTTTGAAATAACTTCGTTTCAAGTTGATGGAATCATGCATACTTGTGTAATAGATTCCATCGCAGAATAAAAATGCCATAAAACCTGTGATTTCTGCCATAAAAACTTGAGTTCTGTCAACCAAGCACTATTTCTACAGCACTCGATGTTTATATTGTTCTGCTTGTATGCTTTGAGTTGACTCTAATACAAGAATGGACAAAAGTGTTTCTCGGTCTTTTCAAATATTACTGCCACTTCTCAGAGAGAGAGACATTTCTCAACACGAGTTTCACAGAGCAATTTTCAAGTACTACTTATTACCAGTAATGGTTTACCTTTGCCTCGAAAAGTCTCTTTACCCTCGGTTTTCAATCATTGAACCAATTAATGTTTCAATCGAAATTTTCCTTACCGTCAAATTATCCGTTCCGAAATAAGTTACGCTCTTGATCTTTCTAACTGGGGAACCACTTGAGTACACCGATCAAAAGGTATTGAATTCGAGGTAAAACAAGTAGGTAGAGTTTCGTCAAAGAAGTGATCGTGCTTGCGGCCGTTAACGAGTTTCAGCGAAAAACTCGATCTAAAACGACGAGTTCGAAAAAGTTTGATAAAAAAAAAAATAAAATAGAAATAAAAACAACTGAAAAATCTCTTCTGTTTAACCGCGAAACGGGAATTTCCATTGTTTGGAAACTGATCGGTGTCGTATATTTCATATACTAACCGGTTGAGTATTTAACGAGTTTCGCTCGAGTCTCTTTTTTGAAACGATTAAGGGCATGATATGGAGAATGACGTCATTGGTATAGACATAGTTTGTCTGCACTTTCTATAAAAAAAAAAAAAAAAATTTAAAAAAATGACACTAAACATTGTGGAATTACTAAATATATCATTAAAAAGGTCTCTCTGTCACAAGTTTGTTTGAATTTTACTTTAAAATCAACTTTTTAATACTTCAAAAAATCAGCGAACTTTGTTAAAAATTAATTTTAAGGCAAAATTCAAAAAAATTTGGGTCAGAGTTACTAATGATATATTAAGTAATTAAGTTTTCGGGATCGCTGATTCCGAAATTTAAAATATTTTTAAATTATTTTAAAATTCAAAATGGCGGATTTGATAAGGCGGGAGATTTAAAAAAACCGATTAATGGTTTTTACAAAGATTCAAGCTTCTTTTGCATTTCATGTTCGTCTTATTGGATCCGCCATTTTATTTTTTTTTTTAAAATATTAATTTCGAAAATAGATGACCTCAAAAACTTCAGGAAAGCAATTCTTAAACATAATTTAAGCACTTTTTTTGCATTTTTGTCCGCTATATTGAATCTGACAATTTTAATTTTGAAAAATTATGGACAGATTCGTAACCGGCGACCCAAAAAAAACCCTATGTACAAAGTTTCAAAAATTTTGCATTTCCATCCGCCATATTGGTTCCGCAATTTTGAATTTTGAAACATTTTTAATAGATTCGTAATCTGCGACCCAAAAACCTCTATGTACCAAGTTTCATTAATTTTAATATAAAATTTAAAGATGTGTCCAACTGATATTAATTTTTTTACTTTTTTTAACAATATCCGCCTTTTTTACGCAGCCATCTTGAATTTTATGTATTAACTAATGCATATTTTTAATCGTTCAACAGTTTGTGCCATTTTTGTCACTTTATTGAACAATAAAAAAATGTTTTTGGTAAGAAATATTGATTTAAAAAAACAGTTTTTTATTTTTCGGTCCTTTTTTGTGATTTTAGGCGATTATAGGTTAAATGGGTAAAAATTCTACTATTTCAGATTTTGAGAGTAATTTAAACATATTTTTTGGTTGACTAATATTATGTTTGAATCAAACAAACTTTTCTCTTAGTGTAATATCACAGCAAAACTTTGACAAGAAATTAAAACAAGCCACTGAAAACTTTTATGTATTAAAATAATCGGCAGCGCAATTGTTTTAAGCCAATTTCAGATTATTTAAATTCCATTTGGTATAAAAAAATGAGCGTTGCAGATTAATTTAATCCAAAACAATTTTCTGTGAATAAAAACACACAAAACCTAAAAGTATCAAAACGTTACATAATGATTCCATTTTTTAGATAATTTCTCATAGTTGATCCAAAAAATGGTATCATTATGCAACGTTTTGATGCTTGCTGGTTTTGTGTGTAAGCCTTTTTCTTCAACTTCGAATCGTGAATTTTACTATTTAGAACTGTTAGGTATTATATTTAATATACTAACTAATATATTATTTAATATAATAAGGTATAATTCCTGACCGAGCCTTAAAACGATTAACGAGCATCACGTAAGAAAAATCGATTCCCAAGAGACAATTCGCTTGAAAATGAAAAAAAAGTTACACCAATGGATTTACTCGAAATGGATAACTTATTACCAGAATCCCATTTCAACTTTTACCACCTTGAGTTACGAGTCGCTTGTCAATTGCTTACATTCCTTTTTAATTGCGTACTTTCAAGAATAATTGAAATTACTCCCCAAGCCTGAAAGATTGTTTTATTTTGATCATCTTCAAGAAAAAATTGTCTCGGAATTTGGTGATTTTTAAATTCTAATTTATTTTTAACAAAACAAACTAGCATTTTATAACTCCACTTCAAACCAAATAAATTTATCCTGACCTATTTTTATCATAACATAAAAGTTTGTTCTTCTCTGAAATGTTTGTCATTCTTTTGAAATTTCGTTTGATTTATTTCAAAAAGTTTGGCAGATAATTTTGCATTGTCGAAACTATCAACTAGACAAACAAGATACGATTTGTCCTGACGTAATCGTCTTGATTTCTGTTCCCCTTTAGCAATTAGCACGCTCAAGTTCGACGGCTTAATTAAGAGGGTTTCGACATCGACTCTTGACTTGGAGCATTGAGGTTAGGTCGGTGGGCCAGGTCATAAGGTGGACGTAGACATCGCGAATCTTGTCCTTTTGCGTGACACGAATCTCTGATATACTTCTCTATATTATACCAGTGTGTGTATTTTCTTCATAAATACCTACGTCAACATTAGTTGATATTAACGACGCGGGAATCGTCGTAAGACATATTAGATACTGAGGTTTAGCAAGATACGCTTACAATTTAGTTGAGAATCAGATGCCAAGAAGTCTTCTCTACCCTAATAATTAATCTTAACAAAATCTAAGTGTCATTCCAACCCCGTCAGAGTTCCAACTCGGTAATATTGAAACAGGAACTTGTCAGTTTTCCTCCCAGTGAGAAGCCAAACTGTGGCTTCACTCCAACTTTCGAGTTTCCTCAAGATGTGCACAGTATGAGTCATGTTTATGTATCATAATTACTTTAAAATTCTTTTTAATATCAGTATTAACAAAAATTTAAATTCTTGTTTCATGCTTTCGAAATTTGCAAATCGCTTGAAAATTTCTTAATCGTGAGTTATTTGATAACAGTTTTGTTTTTGAGAATAATTTATCGGAGAAAATCTGGTCTCATGCTTGATATAACTCATTTTGCGTTTGAAATGATAGGGAGTATTAATTCTATGAAGTATTAAAATCTGCAGGCATTGAAATTGGATGTAATCCGATTTTTGAAACGGCGAAATTTGGATAGAGCTATTTTTGACGCACATCAAATTGAATGTCATCGAAAGTCATTGAAATTTAAATGCATTTGAATTTTGTAGACTTTGGAAATTGGAAAATTTGAAAATCACAATTTTAAAATATTTGTAGTAATTTATGGGTGAAAATAAAAAAAAAACGTTAAAATATTGTCCTGAATTAATAACATTTCAGTTTTTAAAAATTACACTCTAAAAACAAGTGTCTTATTTTGTCCTCACTTTTAAGACATTGTAGGGTGTGTTAATTTTAAACCATTGAGAAAGTTCTTAAAAATACCTGTAAGACGCTTTCTAAACGTCTTAGTCTTAAAATAAGAAACTTGTAAGACACCTGTTTTTACAGATAGCGTAAATTATTAACATGTTAAAGAGCATACTTTTTTCAACCAGACACCATGATTTAAGTTGATTTATTTTTTATTCAATGAAATATGTCATCATGTCTTACGTCTCTTTTTACATTATAATTAAGAGATTTTAAAATCGTTAATGCAATTTTTCAAAAATAAAATTATAGTTTTTCAGTATGTACATGTTCTTTAGTGCTCAAAGTTTATGTAGGGAAGGTGGTAACTATTTCTATAATACGAAATACAAAATACCAAGAACTTTTCATGTGTTTTCAATTTTAAATTAATTAAATGTCATCGGTCCTCAGTCATATATTTTCGGATTTTTTTATTTAAAAGCATCATTTTATATCTTTAAACCATGAAATAAATGGAGTCCTATGAATTTTATAATATATACCGGTGTTAGAAACTGTTAAAGTTTATAAAAAACTAGATAAGGAATATTTTAGAAGTAATAAAAAAAACGTACGTTTTTCAATTGTCATCGTGTCCCTCGATTTATTAGATGACAAACATTTATAAAAAGGTATGTGACCAAATAAACTTATTTAACTTATTTAACAAACAAAAAAATTGAAATTCTTGGTTATTACTTTAGTCAACGAGTGCATCAACCATTATTTTTTTAAAGAGTGAAATTAGCGTTTGTCAAAAATAGAATTACTATTTTTTAATTTTATTTCAAAGCATATCAAACAATTTTCTTAAATATTAATGTTAACATGTTTAACTCATTAAATAATGTTATTATTTATAAATATATATTTAATTATTATAAACCCTTTTGAACAGTAATTTAATAAATTACACTGTTACAAAAGAAAAAAGTATGAGAACTTCTTACAGGATCTAGTGGAGGTTGTAGGTAATAAAAACTAAAAAGAATGGTAGATATTAAATCTCTAATACACCCTCAAAATCTTGCTTTCGAGACAAAAAACCATTTTCAAGTACGTTCATGTACACAATACCTTGATACTTAATTTTGACTCTTTTTCAATTTTTATGTATTTTTGCAATAATAAGAAACGCTTTGTAAGGGTTAAGAATTACCTAATAGGACCTCATATTTATTTTATTAAACAATGTTATAGATGCTTATTAGATGATTCTTAAACTCTAAAAATTGTATTTTAGCATTGCAAAAATGCATAAAAATTTAAAAACAGTCAAAATTATAGTTAAAATTTAATAATGCTATACTACAAAGTTAAAAATGAAATAACTTTGACAATTTTATTCAATCTGTGGTCATTTGAAGCTGAATTTACTAAGCTTTTTATGCGCATTGAGAAAAAATATAATTTTTATAAGATATAATATTTAAATTGGCTTCAAAGTTGAAAAATCTATGAAAAAGTAAAACTGTTTGATGATTTTTGGTCTATATCTTCATGAATTTAAATGATAATAAAGAAAGTCTTATATAGCTTGAAACCGTATATTTTAAGCTTTAAAACGAAACAAAAAACTTTTTTATTCCGATAGAAAATGGTGAAGCTTTGAGGTATTCTGTACATGAAAACGGTTTTTTGTCTCTAAAACAAGATTTTGAGGGTGTATCAGAAATTTAATATATACCATTCTTTTTAGTTTTTTATTACGTACAACTTCCACTGGGTCAAATAAGAAGTTTTTTTTCACTGTCAGATAGTGTTATTCTTTACCTGAAGAAAGGTTAAACATGTATAAATATACGTTAATACTAAAAACAGTTATAATAATTGGATAAATAATTCTTGATCTTGCGTATCACAATTCTTGTACATTTTCGATAAAACTAACAACAAAATATTATTATTCCATATTATAAAGATTTCGTCCCAATTAATGAAGTCAGTCAAATATTGACGATTTTTCTTTATTTTCACCCTTATAAATATAAATATACAGAAATATTGTTATAAACGATTCTTATTCTCCTATAAATGAAACAAAAATTTTAAAAATCCCAATATTCTTTCTGTTGGAAGGGAGAGATCAAAAGCAGCACTTTATGACAGGGTAAAGTTAGTTTGAGTTCTAATTGAACTAAGAAATAGAATTCTCTAATTTGAATAAAGGGCTAAATTCTAGAGCAATGAGAAAATTAGAGCAAAGGAAGAGGACGTTGATAATTAAGGATGAGAGGATGGAACAAAAGACAATCGAATAAACGCGACGAGTAAGTAACGAGACCTCGAACTTATGACTCGGAAGGACGTGTAATTTCCTGTCGGTAAAGGGACTCGCACCCTTTTGCTCAGCCAACCTTGAAACGTGCTCTACGTGAGTCAGGATGTTAAGACGGATGTGCGGGAGTGAGCTTTTTCTCCTCTCGCTGACAAACCAGCAGGTCCGTATCAGTTATGGGATAAAAAAGAAAAAGAAAGGAAGAAACAAGCCGTCGGAAGCGTGGCTTTTGTCTAGCGCTCTGTGTATACGTATATGTCAAGATATACATTGTACAGAAGAGAAAGGGATGTGAACAGTTAGGGGTCGTTCTAGCTTTCTACTAATCAACCTAATTCCTAACTTGTAAAACACACAAGCTGGTCCGTGGTCCTAACGAGGTTATCCCTTGTTAGGCATCGAACCCTTCTGGTCCGTGGCACGATACGTCGCTTCAAACTGCAAAAACTCATCCACGCTCCGATAGTCGCCAACTAGAATTGACGAACTAACTTACACAAATGCAATTTGTTATCTTTCCGTCTGCTTTTGTCAAATTTATCAGGACATCTTGGCTATTCTAATCCACAAATTCAATTCAAGCTTTCTATTTCACTGAATACCGGCTTTCTTGTTGCAAATTAATCAATTTTTTGGGTACCGCAGAAAAAAATAAAGTCATTAAATTCATTTTAGAAAAATTAGCTACACTGAAAGAACACAGGTTACAAGTGGGTTCAGAATTCCTGAAGTGGCCCCCTTATTTTTAATTAAATCAGCACTGCAAAAACATGGTGTCTTAAATTGGCCAAAAATGTCTTAAATTAAGATACTTTTGGTGTCTAAGACACGAAAAATGTCTTATTTTAAGACATTTTTTAATACTTTAAGACACCTGTTTTTGCAGTGAGGGGATTTTTTTCATTCAATTATTTTTTAATAGTCCATGATGATACAAGAAAAACCTAAAAAGGGTTTTTCAAAATTTAAATATTTTCCAAAAGTTATAAACGATCAAAGTTTTTTGCATCGTTTCAGAAAATAGTCATTTTCTCGCTTTTGGCTGTTTTAATTTTAATCGAATTTGCAAGAGAGACTAATGAGGAATTGTACTTGAGATAAATGGTCGAAATTTAAATAAACAATGTAATTTATTTGAATAAAGTAATTTTTAATTTTTGAGGTTACAAATAAATAATGTTCTCCATCGATTTTAACATTTTTTTAAAACAATCTTCTAGATAAAATTTTTAAGATTTTATTTTAACAATAATAAAGTGGGATATTCTGTTACTTTAGTAATAACAATAATTTCAGTCTCGACAAATTTTGTAAAATAACAGACATTTAAAATAAAACAAATGAATTTGCTCCCTCTACGTATTTTTATATACGTATATACCCATGTATGGTAAGTATGCTTTTGTTTTTAAATATTTATTAGTTTGCGTCGTCAAAATTAGTTGAGAATTGTTTTAAACAAAAGCATACATACCCTGCAAAAACAAATGTGTGCAAATGTCTCAAATATGGGGACACAAGAGACGTTTGCGTCTCATTTTGAAACACTAAATGTCTCAAAATGAGACGCGTATGTGTCTCGTGTCCCCATGTTTGAAACATTTGTTTTTGCAGTGTACCATACATATTTATGTAAAAACACGTAGCGAGAGCAAATTCATTTGTTTTATTTAAAATGTCTGTTATTTTACAAAAATTTGTCGAGACTGAAATTATTGTTATTATGATAGTAACAGAATATCCCACTTTTTTATTGTTGATATACAATATTAAAAATGTTATCTAGAAGATTGTTAAGAAAATGGTAAAATCGATGAAGAATTATTTGTAACCTCAAAAATGAAAAACTTATTTTATTCAAATAAATTACATTGTTTTTTTTTATTTTGACCATTTATCTCAAGTATGATTTCTCATTAGTCTCCCTTCGAAAATTGATTAAAATTGAAACAGCCAAAAGCGAGAAAATGGCTATTTTCTAAAACGATGCATAAAACTTTGATCGTTTATAACTTTGGAAAATATTCAAATTTTGAAAAACCCTTTTTAGGTTTTCCTTCTATCACCATGGACTATTAAAAAATAAATGAATGAAAAAAATTCCCTGATTCAACAAAAATTAAGGGTTTACTTCAGAAATTCTGACCCAAATTGTAATAAAATATTTAAAGAATCGTGAATAAAGTGTCAGAAAGAAAAATTTTCTTTCTTTTTTTCTTTGCTTCGGACACGAGGGGACAAAAAATTGCTTTTACTCGGAATTGTTTATTTCTGTCACTCGTGGGTTTTCACCTAATCCCCTTTTTCCCCTTTTGCTCTTATTTTACTCTTTTTTTAAGAAAAATCACCTAACATACTAAAAATCAAGATTTTTCCCCTCATTTCCCCATCTTTAAAAAAAAGAAAGAAATCACACGGAGAAAAATCGAGTTTAAAAAAACGGTACTGAGTCCTATTAGCGTAGCAATTCATTTCCATCACGAATTACAGCAAAACAGTACTGTATATTTGGAACTCATTACAGTTAAAAAGCACTGAATTATATACCACTTGCGCTCAAAGGTGAAAAATTTGGGACTCACTCCTTGTCCGCACATGTATGATTTCGGGAAAGTTGTGATGGAAATGAATTGCTCCACTACTAGGACTCAGTCCAGTATAACAGGAATCATTCTAGTATAACAGTACACAGTGGTCTAGAAGCAAAAGTAGAGGTTTTGAAAATGGATGGAAGATTTTCCAACGTAAAGTTTACCCACATGATCTCTAGTTTTAGAATTTTCAAACCGCGAAATCGTATCTGATCCTATTTTAAAGTTAGACTGATTTTACCTGTGGTAGATCCGCAATTATGAGTATCACATTACCTATTTAGACTTTCAAGGTCCATAGGTTGTTTAACATAAAAAAGTTAATATAATTTTTGTTAAAGTACTAATAAGGAAGTGTTTATAAACACTTTCATATAGTGTTTGACTTTTGTTTATAACATATACACGCCCTCAGAACGTCTTTCAAGCAATAACAGGTCATTGTTAAAGTCAATGTATTTTGTGTTTATACATTGTGCTAAAACAACTTTCAAATATATCATTTTTTTAATAGTCTTCTATATGACTACTACTTTGGTAAATTGTTATCCTATATAAAAGTAACAAATCTCTAAAATATTAATTAATTTAACAAAATTATAGCAATTAGTGGGGTCTGATGTTTTGATGTTCTGTTACACTGTCATTTCCAACTCCATATAACATTGTCAAAAGTGGATAATGGAAGGAGAAAATTAAGAACAAACTTGTCAGTGTGCTCGCGCCATTGACTCCATCGGCCTAGTAGCGTCTCTACTTTAGTACGAGTGTAGTCCGTAAACACAAAAGTCCGAAATTTTTTGCTCTTACCACCCAAAGAGTTTTAAAACAGAAAAAAATAACCACAATTTTCTTTATGCTTGAAATCGGACTATAGCCAGTGGGCACACATGTTCAAAAGTCGTCTTAAGGACGTCTTTTAGATTTTTGTGCCCACTAGGTATTTAGGTGTGGCCCAAACTCTTTGAAATTTCCCATTGATTTTATATGGAGATAACGAACTTTTTCATAAATTCATTATAAAATCCTCAAAAATCACTAAAAATATCAATAGAACAAATTACATCTTGAAATGGCCTTTAAAAATAATATTCCACAATTCATTTAATAACTTGTTAATATTATCTGTTTTTATAGGATCATAAATAACCCCCATAGATAGGCAAGTAGAAGAATGTAGATGTGGAGGATGCGTATTCCTCTACTTGCCTGGATTCATTTAGGCATTAAGCTTATTGACTAGGCAATAGGGTGGTCCAAAAATACATGGGAATGCAAAAAAGTCGTTTTTTTTATGCTCTCACCCCCTAGGATTTTTCTATGTCGCAAAAAAAAATACCCCTATTTTTTTTTTTTTTTTTTTTTTAATATTTAGGGGTGCCTCAACGGGGTTGAAGTTTCCCATGTAAAATGCATGGGGAAAAAAGACTTTTTCGGAGAATTGGTATAGAATCCATGAAAATGAATATTTTTCAATCGGCCAACTATGTTTCTCTTCAGGAGACTTCAAAGAATGGTGCTACATTGTTTATTTAACAATTTTTTAATATTAACTATTTTTTATAGGGTCCCCAAAAAACCCCATAAATCACAAAATTACGAAAAAATCGTTAAAAAATATTTTTTATTACTTTTATCAAAGTTTTTCTAATGATTTTGAATAAATAACATAAATAATGATTTTTAATCATTATTCCATGTAAATCCTAATTTGTTTAAACAAATTACATTGTTTATAAGTTGTTTATTCTCAAGATTTGCAAAAATTGAGCTACAGAGCTGCAACTTTTTCTTAATTTTACAACTTTTTCAGGCCATTGGAGCTAAACACGAACAAAAAAGTTAAAATAATTATTTTAACAATTGTTTAAACAAATTATATTGTTTATTATCAACTTTTTATTAAATAAAGCTACAGAGTTGTGACTTTTTCTCAATTTTGCAACTTCTCAAGCCCAGTGAAGCCATGTACTAACAACAAACTAAAAATAATTATTTTAACAATTGTTTAAACAAATTATATTGTTTATTATCAACTTTTTATTAAATAAAGCTACAGAGATGCGACTTTTTCTCAATTTTGCAACTTCTCAAGCCCAGTGAAGCCATGTACTAACAACAAACTAAAAATAATTATTTTAACAATTGTTTAAACAAATTATATTGTTTATTATCAACTTTTTATTAAATAAAGCTACAAAGTTGTGACTTTTTCTCAATTTTGCAACTTCTCGAGCCCAGTGAAGCTATGTACTAACAACAAACTAAAAATAATTATTTTAACAATTGTTTAAACAAATTATATTGTTTATTATCAACTTTTTATTAAATAAAGCTACAAAGTTGCGACTTTTTCTCATTTTTGCAATTTTTTTGTTGTTGAGAGGTTGGAATGACTATAAGACATAGTAATTGTGTATAAAACTTTAGAATATTTATTTTTTGAAGATGATAAATACAAGCGTTGGCAATCACGTCATTTTTTCGGATAATATGTTTTTGTTGCAGTTTGGAAATTGTTTTCGATATTCTGTAACAACTTTAATTAAGTACTGCTTTTGATCTTCATCTCTTGTTATCAATTTGTTAAAATCTGATATTAATTTTACGTTGCGCTCTGCAATGTCATTAATCACTTTTAGACTATTTACAATTTTTTTACAAGCGTTATAATCATCATTTTGATGCCATAAGGAGGGATGTTCCTCAAGAAAAGACGTTTGCATTTTGAAACGTAAAAAGAAGTTCATTGAATCTTCATTTATAAATTGATTAACATTTTTTGATCTTATATCTTTCACCGAAGTTGCAGGTAGACGCTTTATGTCGTTTGATGATTTATTTTTTTTAGTAAGAGCTTTTATCATTTTGTTTTTCTCTTGAAATGACAAATCTTCATCGAAAAAAGCCAGTGCCGCAACTTCTGGTGTCAGATACCATAAATGATTCTGAATCTTTTTTAATGCTGCTTCTGAAATCGCAGAATCTATTTTAGAATATTTTTGCAACTCTTTTATTAGCAAAAGATCTTGGTTCGGTGCTTTTTCAGCATTTGCAGCGTTGAACCAATATGTTACATAAATAGATACGATAAAAATGCAAACTTCTTTGCATGATTTTTCATCCTCAGGGTCCATTGAATATTCTTCTCGTAACAAAAACATTTTTAAACAATAAATTGCTTTTGCCATCCATCTTGCTTGGTGCATTGCTCCAGGTCTCCGAAGAAATATTCCTCGTTTTGGAGATACACCAAGAAAGATGGTAGTCAGCTCCAGCAATTCTCTGTAGTCTTCTCGAAAGTGAGATTCTTCTAGGAGTTCTAAAGAAAATGCCAAGGTGCTTGAAATTTTGTTTTTGAGTGCTTTCAAAATTTCTGGATCATTAATTCCAGGCTGAAAATTAGTTTTGTTTAAATCATTCCAAGCATCTTGAAATTTTTTAAAGAAAGGCACACCAGGACCTGATGTACCACCGAATTTAATTTCAAAAACAGCTTTTAAAATAACCTCAGCAATATGATGCCTGCACAGAAAATGTAATAATGATTTATTTAATTTTTGTTCTAGTAATACACAAGCACCGTTCCTAGGTCCGGTATTAACGGCTTCAGTGTCGCAACACACTGCCTCTATATTGCCCTCTATTCCCCATTCACTAAGGCATTCATATATTGCTTCGGCTTCCTGAATCCCTGTGCCACAATCAAGGTAGGGAATTCCAAGAAGAATCTCAGTATCTTTGGACGTAATTATAACTGGCAACCTATCTACCCTTTCATTTGATGTTAGCGCGGGAAGTAATTTTCCATCCCAGTGGACAGTGAAAATTTCATCTTTAATATTTTTATATTTTTCCTGAATTTTTTTAGCGTATTCAGCTCGCGAATCTTCACGAAACCTGTGAACAGAGGATCGACTCAATGTTACGTTATTCACATCCACATCTAGAGCCTCACATGTAGCAAAAAGAATGTGAACAGCTTGTCTGTCGCTCACTTTAGCGACATCTAAAGCAGAAGCAAGTTTTGTAGTCATAATTTTCTTTCTTTTACTTAAATTTTCTTCTGGTGGATTGGACTGTTCCATTAAACATTGATGGCCTCTTGGAACTGCATATTCGGATCCCGACTGACTGTTTAATGTGCTATTGCTAGTAATAGAAGTAGATATGTCATTTGTATCCAAAACCTGACCTGACATTAACTGACTGTTTAATGTGCTATTGCTAGTAATAAAAGTAGATATGTCATTTGTATCCAAAACCTGACTCTGCGACTCCAATGTTTCGTCAACTGAAGCTGCAATTACAAAAAAAATTTCAAATTTTATAATTTGCATTACATTCGATTACATCAAGATATTTTTGATATAGAAAGCGAGACTTAATTTTGTAACATTCAGAAATCGCATTTGTAAAAATTAAAAAATTTGTTTTTCTCTTGTTCTACCTTTTATTTAAAAAAATTTGGAATTTAATTTAAATATTTTTCAGTACTAATTTACATAAGGGATTGTGTAACTTTTTTTTTATCAATTCAAAATTTGAAAAAAAATTTTTTTTTCATTTTTCCGTATAAAATTATATCAAGAATATGTAGTTAAAATATTAGACCGTTATTTGTGCACAAACATAAATTATTTAACTAAATCAAAACTCTTAACTCGTTTTTCTCTAAACACTATTTTTGGTTACCATCATAACCTGAAAACCGTTTGACCAATTTCAAATTTTTTTTTGCATACGATTCTTTGGAAGTGTTTGCTGGTCTTAAACCTCTAATATACTAATATTTAATTTTTTGGAAAGATTTAAGGTAGAAAAATAGTGTTTTTTCGGATATTTGGATTCAAAAGCTTGCCATTTCTTGTACTTTAGATTTTTTTGTATGTAACTAGAGGTTTAGAACCTGTATTAAATCGATTAATTTGAAATACAATTTGATTTTTTTATTTTACATGTAGAAACGGTTTATAAATTATATTTTAAAACTTATAAGCAAAAGTCGTCTTAAAAAGCTCCATTTTAGGCCTAATAATGTTACAAAACCCCTTAAGCTAATAAACATGAAAAAAAGAAATATTTGAATAATCTCATACATCTGTTTCTTCAGTCAATTAGTTTAGAATAAAATAATTATACTTACAATTTTTAACTTCTGCATTACTTGTTGATTTCTCTGGCATCTCTGCAATCATATAACCCGTGAGTCCTTCTCTTTGTAAAATTAAAAACTGTTTATCTTCATCCAAGACGTATTTTAAAGATAAAACATTCGCGTGAGCTATGTCAAATAACATTGAGAAGCTTTTTTTGAACTCCAATTCTTTATTTATCTGGGTTGTTGTCCTACGTTTTCTGTTCTTCTGGAGTAACTTCCACGTTTTATATAAATCTTCAAGTTTTTTAATACAATGTTGATTGTCTCGTGTTGGTAAGCGCGCTTTTTCCCAAAACAAATTTGCTTCTCGTACAGCTAGGGAAGCACTTTCACGAATTTCAAGTTTTACAACACTATGGTTGTAAAAGAAAACTCGAAGAACTTGCAAATTCGTTGGTAATTTGTTGGTAATAATTTGGTTATCGCACTGATCAATCAAATAAAACTGCTGTCTTAAATCATAATTTTTTTCCATTTTTACCAAATTGTGGTAAACTCAGAAAGTTTTATAACTTAGCACTACACAAGATCAACGTGAAGTTATTTAAATAACAAAAACTAATTTTTTTAAAGATATATAAAGTCTGGAGTAAAATAAACTTTGTGTACATGAACCTAAACTTTACTTGCATGTGTTTTGAGGTTATAAAGCATGGCAGTTACTACAGTGCCATCTACATGGGACGAGTATCATTAATTTGAACTCCAGTATCAGACACGAAATTTTTGAATTTCCTGCTGTGGTAGTTTCAACTTTTACATTATTTTTCTGTGCAAATTAAAAATTTTTAAGAAGCTACGTCCTTATGCCACAAAAACTAAATCCAAAATGAGCTCGTTCAATATATCTGTACAAAACGTAAGACCCTAGGAGGGCAGGTAACAAAAAAAAATTGCAAAAATGAGAAAAAGTTACAACTCTATAGCTCTATATAATAAAAAGTTGATAATAAATAATATAA
This sequence comes from Ganaspis brasiliensis, assembly GCA_037103525.1. Taxonomy (NCBI): domain Eukaryota; kingdom Metazoa; phylum Arthropoda; class Insecta; order Hymenoptera; family Figitidae; genus Ganaspis; species Ganaspis brasiliensis. The sequence goes on along the minus strand of JAZKLR010000101.1, from coordinate 6,311,682 downwards.
TTTGTTTAAACAATTGTTAAAATAATTATTTTTAGTTTGTTGTTAGTACATGGCTTCACTGGGCTTGAGAAGTTGCAAAATTGAGAAAAAGTCACAACTTTGTAGCTTTATTTAATAAAAAGTTGATAATAAACAATATAATTTGTTTAAACAATTGTTAAAATAATTATTTTTAGTTTGTTGTTAGTACATGGCTTCACTGGGCTTGAGAAGTTGCAAAATTGAGAAAAAGTCGCATCTCTGTAGCTTTATTTAATAAAAAGTTGATAATAAACAATATAATTTGTTTAAACAATTGTTAAAATAATTATTTTTAGTTTGTTGTTAGTACATGGCTTCACTGGGCTTGAGAAGTTGCAAAATTGAGAAAAAGTCACAACTCTGTAGCTTTATTTAATAAAAAGTTGATAATAAACAATATAATTTGTTTAAACAATTGTTAAAATAATTATTTTAACTTTTTTGTTCGTGTTTAGCTCCAATGGCCTGAAAAAGTTGTAAAATTAAGAAAAAGTTGCAGCTCTGTAGCTCAATTTTTGCAAATCTTGAGAATAAACAACTTATAAACAATGTAATTTGTTTAAACAAATTAGGATTTACATGGAATAATGATTAAAAATCATTATTTATGTTATTTATTCAAAATCATTAGAAAAACTTTGATAAAAGTAATAAAAAATATTTTTTAACGATTTTTTCGTAATTTTGTGATTTATGGGGTTTTTTGGGGACCCTATAAAAAATAGTTAATATTAAAAAATTGTTAAATAAACAATGTAGCACCATTCTTTGAAGTCTCCTGAAGAGAAACATAGTTGGCCGATTGAAAAATATTCATTTTCATGGATTCTATACCAATTCTCCGAAAAAGTCTTTTTTCCCCATGCATTTTACATGGGAAACTTCAACCCCGTTGAGGCACCCCTAAATATTAAAAAAAAAAAAAAAAAAAAAATAGGGGTATTTTTTTTTGCGACATAGAAAAATCCTAGGGGGTGAGAGCATTAAAAAAACGACTTTTTTGTTTTGGACCACCCTACTAGGCAATATGCTAATTGCCTAAAGTGTTCCCGGCAAATAGAAGAAAAAGGATATTCTATGACGAAGTATAAACACTAGGGTGCCCATGAAAAACAAAATTTTGTTCTATATCGTATCCTACCCTTACATTTTCTTCCTTTTTATGAGAAGATATGTTCCCTATATTTTTAGATTTTTTAAAAATGATTTAGAGGTCGCGACGAGTCATTTTAGGTAAAAAAATGCGTTTTTATAGGTTTTTTATTTTCTAAACTTATAAAATAGATTAATAAAAATATTTTTCTGTAAAAAATCACTTTAAATTTACCAATGAATTAGTCAAAATTTATTCCGCATGAATAATAATATTTTTGGAAACTCTGAAAAGCCTCAAATCTAAAAGTGTGACAATTTTTTGTCCATAAATTAAGGAAACAAAATCTTTTACCATTATTTAAGAAGGATTTATATTATTTCAGGGTAGAAATATCAATTTTTAAGAGTAAAAAAAAAAATTAAACCGAAGAACAGTAGAAAAAGGAAAGAATATGGGATAAGTTAAACTATACAAAATGTTACAAATACACAAAAAATGTAATTTTTAAATAAAATATGACATTTTTGCAGAGTTTTATTCTTATTTTTTTGGAAGCAGTAAATGCAGAAGAATTTAAAATTTCAGAATACAACTATAAAACAGGAAAAGTTATAACTTTATTGCACACTATAAAATTTCATTTTTTTTTAAATTTAAACCATTAAAAATTGCTTTTTCTACTTTACAATTATTATTCATTATATCCCAATGGGAAATTGCCAATGATCACCATTGGCTAAATAATGGTCCCATGATTGGCGGCCAACAGTTTTTTCTTGGCAAACTATTGGCAACCAATATTGGACCACAGTTGGTCAATCCTTGGGATGATAACGGGTTTGCCAGTCATTGGCAGCCATCATTGGTTCAACATTGGTTGCCAATGATAATGCCAATAAATAAAAATTTTTAAATTAACAATATTAAAATCTATATTTTTATATTGTTAATTTATTTATTGTTTAAAAAAATTTTTTTTTAATAAATATTTTAATTTATTTATTAATGCATGTCAAGTATTGGTACAATAATTGGCTTTCAATATTGGTCCATCCTTGGGAGCCAATGAATAACCAACAATCTTATTTTTACAACTCTATATGGAAACAGAGTTGTTAATTTAATCTTCAGCCAATATTTGACAATGAAGATTTGAGTGTTGGACACATTAGAAATGTATTTTCAGAGGTACGGGATCAGGCCTTATATAAAAGAGCTGAAGAAACTCGATCGTGAGAGAGGCTGACCGATGCGCGCCCTATGCCAGTTTCCGAAACCACAAACGCGTGAGAATCCTCGGCGCGCAGACGCGGCATAGATGCGGCGGGAAACTTCCACTATTTGAATTTGAATTTTTTATGGATTTAATCAAAAACAAGAAAAGAAATATAATAATACAAAAATTATACAAATTCTTAAATTTGTATAGTTTTCTGATTGTTATTAAAAAGTAATACGCTTAATTATAAAGAAATACTTATAATAAATATCCTCCATAAATAATTGTTCAATTCTTGAAGATTTGAAAAACTCTTAAAGGTGTGTCCTAAGGTTAAAAATTATTGTTCTAAATCTACTTTAATCGATTTTCATGTTATAGAAATTATTTAAATAAATTAATTAGTTTTAAAGAAATCAGAAAGAAATTAAATTGATGAAAAAATAAACATTTAATATTAAAAATAATATTAATAAAAATAATAACATTAAAACTTTGCTTGTAAAATAAACAGAACGAAAAATTTTAAATTAAAAAATTAATGAACAATTACAAAATATTAAAGAAGACTTTAATTTTATTAAAATGTAAACTTAAGTCACATAAATACAAATATTCATGTAAGTAATTAAATTTTAAATTCACCATTTTTTCTGTTTAAATTTAAAGTAAAATTTAACAAATTGTAAAGAATGATAGTTAATAAATATTTAACTTTATTTGTTATTCTTTTCGTTTTTCACATGCAAAAAAAAATCATTTTTTTTGATAAAACTAAGAAACAGATTCTCTAAATTTGAATACAAATTAAAAATGAAAAAAATTTAATATATGTAAAAAAATTTTAAATTTGAATCATTTAATTAAATAATTTATTTTAACAAAATGACTTTCTAAATATAACTATCCAAAATATATAAAAAATATGAGCAAAAAAAATCAAAATTGGTTTTTAAAAATAAAAAAATAAACTTTTTAAAGTTCAAAATAAATTAAATTTTTTTTTAAATTTTGTTATTCTAAAATTAATATTAAACTTGAATAATAATTTTCAATACAATTACTTAAAGTTAGTTTTCAAAAAATTCAATTATCATTAAAATGAATCTTTCCAAATAATAAAACTTAAACAGAAAGAATTAATGGTTTCTTTTAAATTAAAGAAAAAATAGAGCATTAAACATAGTTAATTTAATATTTTGAATACTATTAAAAAAAATTTAACTTTAAATAATTAATGATATCAAAAATATTATTTTTCGATCGTAATTTAAAAAAAAAATTCATTTTAATTTAGCTTTATTGAACAGTGTTGATTTTTAAATTTTAAAATTTTTGTCTATGTATTAAGCTTTAAATTAAATTACATCTTATTTTTTTTCATGTCCATATCTTTTATTAAAATTAAATTAAAATTTGTTTTTAAAAATAAAATATAAACATTTTAAAGTTTAAAGTTGAATTGAAAATTTTTTAAAATTCGTTATATTAAAATTATAATATTAATCTTAAATAATAATTTCAAATATAATTACTTAAAGTTAGTTTCCAAAAACTTGAATTAATTTTAAAACGAATCTTTACAAATAGTAAAACTTGAACAGAAAAAATTAAAGGTTTCTTTAAAATTAAAGAAATAATAAAGCATTAAACATGGTTAATTTAATGTTTTGAATATTATTAAAAAAAAATTAAGTTTAAAAAATTTAATGACATCAAAAATATTATTTTTTATCTTAATTTTAAAAAAAAATTCATATTAATTTAACTTTATAAAACAGTGTTGATTTTTAAATTTAAAATTTTTAAATTTGAGTCTAGGTATTAAGCTTTAAATTAGTTTTCATCTTATTTTCTTTTTTGTCCATATCTTTTATTAAAATTAAATTAAAATTTGTTTTTAAAAATAAAATATAAACTTTTTAAAGTTTAAAGTTGAATTGAAAATTATTTAAAATTCGTTATATTAAAATTAAGATTAATCTTAAATAATAATTTCAAATATAATTACTTAAAGTTAGTTTCCAAAAACTTGAATTAATTTTAAAATTACGAATCTTTACAAATAGTAAAACTTGAACAGAAAAAATTAAAGGTTTTAAATACTATTAAAAAAAATTTAAGTTTAAAAAAATTAATGACATCAGAAATATTATTTTTCGATCTTAATTTAAAAAAAAAATTCATATTAATTTAGCTTTATAAAACAGTATTGATTTTTAAATTTAAAATTTTAAAATTTGTGTTTAGGTATTAAGCTTTAAATTAGTTTACATCCTATTTTCTTTTATGTCCATATCTTTTATTAAAATTAAATTAAAATTTGTTTTTAAAAATAAAATATAAACTTTTTAAAGTTTAAAGTTGAATTAAAAATATTTTAAAATTCGTTATATTAAAATTAATATTATATATTAATCTTAAATAATATTTTCAAATATAATTACTTAAAGTTAGTTTCCAAAAACTTAAATTAATTTTAAAACGAATCTTTACAAATAGTAAAACTTGAACAGAAAAAATTAAAGGTTTCTTTTAAATTAAAGAAATAATAGAGCATTAAACACGGTTAATTAAAATTTTGGAATAAAATAAAAAAAAAATTAAGTTTAAAAAAATTAATGATATCAAAAATTTTAAAATTTTAAAGTAAACATTTCGAATATTCTTAAAAATGTGCTCAGAAAGTAAAAACTTTGTTTAAAATTTTTTAAACTTTTAAGTTAAACTGGAAATAAGATGTGAACTAAATTAAACCTTTCTATACAAATTTAAATTTAAAAACTCAATGCCGTTTTGTAATAGCTAAATTGAAATAAGTTACATTTTTTAATTAGGATCGAAAAATAATATTTTTGATATCATTAATTTTTTTAAAGTTAAATTTTTTTTAATATTATTCAAAATATTAAATTAACTATGTTTAATGCTCTATTATTTCTTTAATTTAAAAGAAACCATTAATTCTTTCTGTTTAAGTTTTATTATTTGGAAAGATTCATTTTAATGATAATTGAATTTTTTGAAAACTAACTTTAAGTAATTGTATTGAAAATTATTATTCAAGTTTAATATTAAATTTAGAATAACAAAATTTAAAAAAAATTTAATTTATTTTGAACTTTAAAAAGTTTATTTTTTTATTTTTAAAATCCAATTTTGATTTTTTTTGCTCATATTTTTTATATATTCTGGATAGTTATATTTAAAAAGTCATTTTGTTAAAATAAATTATGTAATTAAATGATTCTAATTTAAAATTTTTTTACATATATTAAATTTTTTTCATTTTTAATTTGTATTCAAATTTAGAGAATCTGTTTCTTAGTTTTATCAAAAAAAATGATTTTTTTTGCATGTGAAAAACGAAAAGAATAACAAATAAAGTTAAATATTTATTAACTATCATTCTTTACAATTTGTTAAATTTTACTTTAAATTTAAACAGAAAAAATGGTGAATTTAAAATTTAAATACTTACATGAATATTTGTATTTATGTGACTTAAGTTTACATTTTAATAAAATTAAAGTCTTCTTTAATATTTTGTAATTGTTCATTAATTTTTTAATTTAAAATTTTTCGTTCTGTTTATTTTACAAGCTAAGTTTTAATGTGATTATTTTTATTAATATTATTTTTAATATTAAATGTTTATTTTTTCATCAATTTAATTTCTTTCTGATTTCTTTAAAACTAATTAATTTATTTAAATAATTTCTATAACATGAAAATCGATTAAAGTAGATTTAGAACAATAATTTTTAACCTTAGGACACACCTTTAAGAGTTTTTCAAATCTTCAAGAATTGAACAATTATTTATGGAGGATATTTATTATAAGTATTTCTTTATAATTAAGCGTATTACTTTTTAATAACAATCAGAAAACTATACAAATTTAAGAATTTGTATAATTTTTGTATTATTATATTTCTTTTCTTGTTTTTGATTAAATCCATAAAAAATTCAAATTCAAATAGTGGAAGTTTCCCGCCGCATCTATGCCGCGTCTGCGCGCCGAGGATTCTCACGCGTTTGTGGTTTCGGAAACTGGCATAGGGCGCGCATCGGTCAGCCTCTCTCACGATCGAGTTTCTTCAGCTCTTTTATATAAGGCCTGATCCCGTACCTCTGAAAATACATTTCTAATGTGTCCAACACTCAAATCTTCATTGTCAAATATTGGCTGAAGATTAAATTAACAACTCTGTTTCCATATAGAGTTGTAAAAATAAGATTGTTGGTTATTCATTGGCTCCCAAGGATGGACCAATATTGAAAGCCAATTATTGTACCAATACTTGACATGCATTAATAAATAAATTAAAATATTTATTAAAAAAAAAAATTTTTTTAAACGATAAATAAATTAACAATATAAAAATATAGATTTTAATATTGTTAATTTAAAAATTTTTATTTATTGGCATTATCATTGGCAACCAATATTGAACCAATGATGGCTGCCAATGACTGGCAAACCCGTTATCATCCCAAGGATTGACCAACTGTGGTCCAATATTGGTTTCCATTAATGCGCCAATATTGGCACCATTGGCTCCCAATACAGGTCCATTAATGCGCCAATCGTTAGTTTCCCATTGGGATGAGATAAGTTTAAACTAATGAAGTGTTAAGTTTCAAGTGATATTCTACAAAAAAAAAAATATTGTTATCTACCCATATTATAAGTTTAAAAAATGAAAAACCTAAAAAAAAGCCTTTTTTGACCTAAAATGACTCGTCGCGACCTCTAAATTATATTTAATAAATTTAAAAAAATAGAAAACATATCTTCTCATAAAAAGAAAGAAAATTTACGGGTAGGATACGATACAGAAAAAATGTTTATTTTATATGGGCACCCTAATAAACACAGATATACATATAAACAAACTTTCGATGTACATAATTAATTAAAAGTAAACGTTAATTTGTATTTGTTTTATAAAATTCAAAATAAAATTCAGTTTCTCGTTATTCGTTCCAACTAACAGTTGACGATTTTGCTAAATAATTTTAAGACGGAAATTAATACTGTTAATAAATTACAATTTGAAAAAAGTGCTTTGAAGTAATGAGTAAAAAAACTAGTAACAGATGTTTTTAGAGTAGGAAACAATTGGAAAACATTAAGAAAATATTAAAAGATGTCAAATACGATTTGAAAAAAGGTCAGTCTGACTACTAATATTTAAATAACTATGACAGGAGATGGATTTAGTGTATATGGTGCCATTCGAAACGTATTTTCCAAAATTGCTTTCTATTCTAAAAACATCTGTTACTATAGTTTTTTTACTCTTTACTTTGTAGCACTTTTTTCAAATTCCAATTTATCAACAGAATTAAGTTCCATTTTAAAATTATTTAGCAAAATCGTCAACTGTTAGTTGGAACGAATAACGAAAAACTGAATTTTATTTTGAATTTTATAAAACAAATACAAATTAACGTTTACTTTTAATTAATTATGTATAACAAAAGTTTGTTTATATATCTGTGTTTATACTTCGTCATAGAATATCCTTTTTCTTCTATTTGCCGGGAACACTTTAGGCAGTTAGCTTATTGCCTAGTCAATAAGCTTAATGCCCAAATGAATTCAGGCAAGAAGAAGAATGCGCATCCTACACATCTTCATTCCTCTACTTGCCCAAGTGTAGCTTAACGCCTAGAAATTAAGCTAAATGCCTGATTATTCTACTTGCCTACGACCTATATATATAATTATATATGCATGTATCTTTAAAATAGGATCAGGTACGATTTCGGGTCTTAAAAATTTAGAAACTAGAGGTCATGTGGAAAAACTCTACGTTCGAAAATCTTCCATCCATTTTCAAAAATCCTGCTTTTGATTCAAGAGCACTGTGAGTACTGAGTATAGTTAACCAACTATTTACTGCAATTCATTTAGGCTTCAATATAATTCTTGAATTCTCGATTTTTCTGCGTGCATCTAAAACACCTATAAAATCAACACTTTTCTCCTCTTTGACCTTTCTTCTTCAATATGTGTCAGTTTTTTCGCTTTTCGTGTTTTATTTATTACATTTTAAAAAAAATATCTGTGTTATAAACGAAAATTCGATGTGAAATTGTTTTCATAATTTTCTAAACATTATACTCTCTAAATCTGCAGATTTTTCACTGATTAGTAAAAAAAAAAATTGATAGTAAAAATTACAAATTTACAAAAGTAAGAATTTAATAATGTGAATTTGTATTTTTTTTTATTGACAATAAGTCATTTTTCACTAATTAGACACTATTTAGATTAAAGATAATTATTCTTGAATAAAGTATAATTATTTATTTTCCAAGAATAATGATTTCTAATCTAAAAATAATATTCTTGGTCCAAGAATTATCTATTTGTTCTTCTCGAAAAAATGTTTTCCTTTATTTTTTTTATAATTAAAAATGTCATCATTTTTAAAAATTAATTTAAAAGTTTTTTTCTTTTGAAAGTAGAAAGAGGTGATTTGAAATACTTTGTGTTATATTATCATTTTACTGCAATAATTATGAGATATTAACAAAAAACACTTTTTTAGGAATTTTTTCAAATTAATGTATATTAATAACAAAAACAAGTTTCTATTCATGATAAATTTTCCAAGAGACCTCAAGGAAGAAAAATCGGGAATAAATCTTTAAAGCATAAGTTTTTAAACAACGGAAAAACAATTGACTGACAAAAAATTTATGAAAAACAAGTTATTTTTTTTAAATTCTTTACCTAGTTATTTCATTTTAGGCTTAAAATCTTCTTAATTAATCAGTAAACTGACATATGTCAAGAAACTTTAAGTGGTAGAACTTTTAAGGTAAACTTCATAAAGCCTCACAGTGATCTGTGCTCTAAACTTCTAAAGAAACAATAGAATTTTGTAAAAATAACCTTAAAATATTAATATAATTATTTATTCACTAAATTTAATGATTCCCTTTTTATGAGATATTTTTTTTCTATTTTTAAAGAAAAATCCCCTATTTTACCGAAAATTATACAAATTAACTAGTGATCCTTGTGACCATTTTCGTCTCTAGTGGGAAAAATTAATATTTCCTTACTAATGGGTAAAATTACTATTAGTATAATAGTGGGAAGTTATACCAGTAATAGTTATTCCAGTAAGAAAAATGTCTATTTCCTTACTAATAATAGGAAAAGTGATACCTTTTCCAACTAGTGAGGAAAAGATTATTTTAGTCACAGTTGTACAAAAGACCATTTTCTATACTGCAAGTACGTTTTTAACACTGTTTGTCTGACAAAAAACGTCTATTTCTACTTATCGCTCTTGTTTTAAACTGGTAAAATTGATTTTATTTAAAGTTTGGTAATTAAACAAACTAATTAATCATTATAAAATTCAATAGTAGGTAATGCCTAATAATAATAATAAAAATAATAATAATATTTATCAATTGTAATTTAAAAGTTTAATTTAATGTATGTTTTTGTCTGACCATGCTTAGTTTACTACTGTCAGACATTTCTTATTCACTGCATGTCTGACTAAAACTGGTCATTTCTACTCGTCATTACGGTTTCCAACTTTTACCGCCGCCTGACCATATACGGTTTATTCTACTTAATTGTGTTTTTAGTCCTCTTGTGTCCGACTAAAACAGCCATTTCCACTTAAGCTCTGCAGATTTCTAAGATTATACAAAATGAATTTCTAATCCCTGTATGTTTAATGTTTTCGGTTCTATTACAGCTTATAAACTTTCATAATATAATTCATATTCATAATTACTATTATTTTCTTTATCTTTAAGTATTTACAATTCTTTATGCTTTATTTTGTTTTAATTTAAACAATTTAAAGTTTAAAATAAATTTAAACAATTTATACTTCATTCACTTAATTCTTTTCAACATTACTTTAATTAAAATTAAAACATTCGCTTTATTTCAATTCAATGTTTTAGTTAGATTTTTTTTTCGAATTTAGTTTTTATTTAATTTTTTTCTATACACTACTTTAGAATATTGTAATATATTATGCCGAAAATATTATTATTGACAAAATATAAAATGTAAAATCGGCGCCATAAAACCGTTTTATTAAATCAGAACTGATTTCTCTTTTTAGAAAGCAGATGTTATTGGATTCAGAATCTGGAATAACGCAGCTGTTGCATATTTAGAGGTGGCGTTCTGCAGTCAAAGTCTGACAAAGTAAGTCAATACTATTTTTGATTATCTTTCTTTTCTCAACCTTACTTCCTCAAGACTTAATTTCGAAGTAATACTATGAATAATACAAATTATTATTTAATAATACTTTAACAATTAATTTAAAAATTTTATCACTATAACTATTTTACTTTGCTTCTTTTTGAAATTAAGTTGGATAAAAGTTAATATAAAAGTTTGAAATTCTAGTAAAAAATTTATTAAAATCCCAGTCAACTGGTAGTGTTTATTTGACAGTTTTTGCATATTACCGTGATAGATGACGGAAGTTGCTATACCGTCTTTTAATTTAAAATTTGTAATACATTTATAAGTTCGGTTAGTTGAACGTGATCCCGGTGACGTTTACATGAAAAATGTTGACAGACTTTGATCGATCTTAGGCGCGTGGGTACATAACGCTCGCGATATTAAATTATTGATAGGGTTATGTACGCGCCGCAATTTCTGAAAAAACGATAACATCAAGTTAAACATATTTTGCCATCAATATTAGTCTTGAAATCTGATAATTTTCATAACTTGGTAATTTTGAGAAGTCGTTTTTAGTAATTTAAATGTTTTTTGTTTCAATAAACAATATTTTATTGTACGTAGAATTTATTGAAATTTAATGATAATGTAAGAAAAATAATATTCTTCTAAATGTTTCAAACTTTTTGAAAACTTGTCATATCTCCGGTACAAATTAAAAAATTTTAACTCTTTAAGTTTATGAACTTAACTTGGGCCAATACACCACTCAGTTTCGTTTGAATCAGTTCAGTCGTTTAAATGTGAAGGGTTTTGTGACAAACAGACAGACAGGCAGACAGACATAAAAATATTTATTGGCATTTTTGGATTCCTTGGTGCACAAAACGAATATTTATGTTAAAAATTTTAAGGTTTTCACAATATACAAATAAGACTTTAGGTTTTTATATAAATAAAGATAAAACTAATTAACAATTCCACATAATGAAAAAAGTTTCGCACTTTATTTTTTCGTAGTTTGTAAAATAAATCAAGTTTGTCAGTTCCATCTTTAAGTTCTCTGCACTGGACAGTATAGAAGTTGATACGAATAAGAACAGTGCCCAAGGGTGCGAACCTAATTGTATCCGTCTCTCACACTCATCTTTTTCTTTTTTTCTATCTTTTTTTTCCTTTCTTTCACATCACTTTTTGTACATCTACTACTAATTCCATTTCCTACAGTCTCGACTCGTTGTAATTTTTGTGATTTAAAAATCAATCCAGACAAAGTTGAAGTGAATTTATGCTTAAAACTGAAAAAAAACTAAAAATAAAAATTGAAAATTAAAGGTGAAAATCAACATTAAAAATTAAAATTAAAAATACAAATGAACGAAAAAACAAAATAAAAAGGGAAAATTGTTGCTAGGCATAAAAAATTCTACTAACTTTAATGAATACGGCGATAGGTGGATGTAAATAAAGGTTTATTTAGGATACACGGAGTGTACTTACATTAAACTGAAATAAATTCAGGTTAATTAGAGCAGAGTGGTCCAACTTAAATTTACGTAAATTAGCTTTGTCGAGCCTTGATAAAAGACACGGGGGAGAATTCGAATAAACGGAAACTGTTAAGGTAAAATTGACTTTTAAAGCGGAAGCAATGTTTATATGATTTTTATGCAAATACTTGATTTATGTAATGAGCGGAAATTCAATAGAAATTAAGAATCATTATGTTTTTATATTATTTCTCCTTGCAATCGTAAGACAATATTTCATGATTTTCTTTTCTTTTTTCCTTTTGAATTTTCAAACTAAAATTCCTCTTTATTTTCAGTTAAAATGTAAAATGCAAAAATAATCACTATTTAATTAAAATAAATTTTTTTTTACAAAAAAGATTTTCATTAAAAAGACAACAGTTAAAAGATTGTTTAATTTCGTATTTAATTTTCCTTCTTCATAAAACTGAATGAAATTAGAGCAAGCTAACTCTCGAGTTCATTAAACATTTTATTTTGTGTGCTTTCATTATACACAACATTATTTTCGTAAATTCAGCCAATTAATAAAATTTTCATCAGGCTTCTGCTACTTATTAAATTAAATTCTTTCTCACAGCGCTCACCTTTTTATAAATTACCCTCCTTCCTGATTAAAAATACTTGTACATTATTTTCATTTGAGTAAACAAAATGAAATTCTTTCCAAATTTCTCTCTCTTTCTTTGCACACTTCTTACGATAGATCTCTTTTTTTATATATATATTCGTCTCGTTCAACAAACCATTTCCTTACTTGATTTACTTCAATTCTCACAGGTCAATTTCTTCTCTGAATGGAAAAAAAACATTGAAAAACAAAAGACAAAAAAAGAAAAACTTTCGTTGAAAACTTCTTAATGAGAAATGGTGGGAAAAAGTCGGTCGAACTTAAAGAAAAATGTTAATTTTGCCAGCCCTAAAATAAAAGTTTGCTAATAATCGAAGTTGGCACTCGATAAAGTCTCTGTGACTTAAGGAGGCGGGATTCTTTTTTTCTGACGAGTTTCCGGCCGAAGCAAACTGACGTCGAATCGATCACGCTTCCATCGGAGCACGTCGAGGTTTTCTCTCTTTTTTTTTCTGACTCCGATTAAATCGCACGTAAGACTCGTGCGGGGGCGGCTCACACTTCCGCGACTCTGATAAGATGTCTGATAATTAATGTTGGATCAGAGAGGGCTGAAACCCTTCGTGTTTGAAGCTGGTGTGTTCAAACAACTGCCCCCCCCCCCTCCCTCTCCCCACTTTTCAGTCGCGGCGCCACCAAAACCCCGGCCTCGTTTTCTTTTATCGCATATCGACATCGTGACTCTTTGCAGTTGTTCGATTTCGTCCCGTCAATTCAGCTCTCTAAATCTGAATCAGAAAAAATTACTAATTCAATAGTTAAACTGTAAACGAGTTTTCTCAAATTCAATTGGAAAAAATAACTAATTATTATTAGTAGAAAACTACTAATTCAGTAGTCAAATGGCCCTGCACATTAATGAAAAATTCAGCTTCGATCAAAAAAGAAGGAAAAAAATTTTAATATTATTTTTAATCAATATAAAATATAAAATTACAAATATACAATATAAAATTGTACGATCTTTTTAAGGAGATTCTCTCCATTTACATAACCTCAAACTAGAAAGTCGTTCTTTACCCCAAATAAAAATATTATTCTAATTACTTTCACCAATTTTGAAAGATCCGGTTGAACATTTGTCAGAAAAAATTAGATTGAACTAAAATTTGTTTCCAAATAAGGTAAATGTCCCAATTTGTACTCAACTGAATTTAAATGCTTAAAATAAAATTAAAATAATACAAAAATAGTGTAAAAAATATATATTTTCAATTTAACTTTTTATATTCTTCGTGTTGATTTATATTTTATGATCCTGGTTCACTTAAAAATATAGAATTTTACAGAAAAACCATAGCCTTGTAGTCTATTTTAACAAATTAAGAAAAAAATGAGAGCCAGTATCATTTTGACACATGACTTAATTTTAGATTGTTATATTGTACAGAATGGAAATGTTATTTTGTACAACTGCTAAATGTTATTTTGTACAGTTTTGAAAAATGAATTTGTTATTTTGTACAATTTTTTAAAAAAGCAATAAAACATTGGAAGTACAATATTTTAGCTTTTTTAAAGAATTGTACAAAATAACAAATTCATTTTTCAAAATTGTACAAAATATCATTTAGCAGTTGTACAAAATAACATTTCCATTCTGTACAATATAACAATCTAAAATTAAGTCATGTGTCAAAATGATACTGGCTCAAAAATGACAATCGCCATGCATTTTTCATAAAAAATTATGAAACGATTTTTTTCGTGATAAACTCCCGAAAAATTTTAAGTAGGACACTAATTGGGTCATTTACCTTAATAATTATTTAACATTTTGTGTTTTTTCTTTAAACTTAATGAATAACTGGAATTTTCATGTAATTCTGACGAATATATAATAGTTCATTTTTTTCGATGAAATATTCTCTACAGTTTTATTTGATGAGTTTTGTTAAATAATATTTTGTTTAAAAGCTATTAAACAAACAACATTTGTTCTCTACATATTTTTTAAACAAAGTATTATTTAAAATCTAACAAAAAAATTGTAGAGAATGCTTCAATGAGAAAAAGGAGCTATTATTTGTCAAATTTGCATGAAAATTGCAGTTCATTAAATTTAAAGAAAAAGCATAAAATGTTAAATAATTGTTACTTGACAAAAAATTTTAGTTCCACCTAATTAGTTTAAATAATATTTTTGTTTGGGTTGAAAAACGACTTTCTAGTTTGAGGTTATGTAAATGGAGAGAACCTCCTTAAGTTACTCTCTAAATTTAAATTAGTTAAAAATAACTGATTTAAAAGCAAAAAGTCAGCCACTAATTGAAATAGTTATATTTCTACTATTTTCTAAATCTGAATAAGTGAAATTTCACTTATTCAACGTGATAAGTCGCTCTCTCGTTCAACAAGTGTAGATGCACTTATAATAAGTGAATTTTTCACCTATTTTGAGCCAAACTTCACTTATTTTAACTCCGTATACAACAAATTGAACAATGGAGCGACTTTTAACATAGAATAATTTGAATTCACTTATTTAGTAAAAAACAACTAATTATTAGTAACTAATTCAGTTCTAGAGAGAACAGATAATTTGACTAGGGCCGAATTTTCCAATTCCTTTGACTAGTTAATAGAAATAAGTAAAACATTTAAAGGGTAAGCAATTTATTAATTTATTTCGTAATAAACCAAATATAAATGATCAAAAGGAAGGTGAAAGAATAAAAAAGAAAATTCTTTTTTTTTTCCCAATGTTTCGACGTTTCGTTAGCCAAGTTTCGCCAACCTCATCAGGCTCCATATACAATCCAATAATCATACTATTAACCGAAAGGAGGATAGTTTTTCATTAAATAAAATTTATTTCCCATTATTGAGACGATTGAATTCTTGTTAGTGTTATTGGCCTCTGATACTCGATGTGATTGTTTTTATATTTGTGTGTATATGTAGTCATCGTTGCCTTTTAAATTTTCTGTTAGTTGACTTTAAGTCGTCGTCCGAAATGTCAACCGATTTTATTTTTATAAAATTGACTAATTTTAATTTTTGACATGTTATAAACAATCAATATGTTTTAACTTATTATGGTAAAAAAATTTTTTATGTATTTTTATGTTAGTGTGAATCTCAATTGTGTTGAATAGTGTATTAAAGTGTGTTTTTAATAAACATTTTTAGCCTGCACTGAGAAAAATGGATGTTTACCCTTAACATCTGGATGTTAACGCTTAACATATTTATCATTTAACATAGGGACAGCTATCTAGATGTTCAGGGTTAACATCTACATATTAAACTTTAATATCTAGATGTTAAAATTTAATATCTTAGATGTTAACCTTTAATATTTAGAGGTTAAGCGTTACTATCTTGTTTTAAACATCTAATTCTAAACATCCATTTTTCTCAGTGTGATGAGGTTGGCGAAACTTGGCTAACGAAACGTCGAAACATTGGAAAAAAAAAGAATTTTCTTTTTTATTCTTTCACCTTCCTTTTGATCATTTATATTTGGTTTATTATTAAACTATAGAAGGAAACAATTCTGTTTTATTATTAATTTATTTCGTAGTTTAAGATAGTATTTCGACGACTTATTAGTCCCATATTTTTGTGATTAGTCCATAAAAAAACCCTATTTTGAAAAAAAAATTTTCACAAAAAATGCGAATTTATAAAAACCTTTAAAAAACTTTTGGTCCCAAACTTTAATTTATTCAAAGTTTTAAGTTACAATTATTTCAAATTTTAACAGTTAAAATTTAAAAATTAATTATTTTGTTTTAACTTACCCTCACAGCACCGGATATCCCGGGATATCCTAAAAATGTCCCGTGGATATCCCTAGGATATCCCAGGGATATCCAAGGATATTTTCAGGATATCCTAAAAGCGGCGGTTTGGATATCCTAGGGATATCCTAAGGATATCCGCCGATATCCTGGGGATATCCTAGGGATATCCCATGGATATTCATAAAATGAAATTTAAGATATCCCCCGGATATCCCCAGGATATCCCCCGGATATCCCCAGGATATCCCCCGGATATCCCCAGGATATCCCCCGGATATCCCCAGGATATCCTCAGGACATCCTCAGGACATCCTCAGGACATGCTCAGGACATCCTCAGGACATCCTCAGGACATCCTCAGGACATCCTCAGGACATCCTCAGGACATCCTTAGGACATCCTCAGGACATCCTCAGGACATCCTTAGGACATCCTTAGGATATCCTCAGGACATCCTCAGGATATACCCAGCACAAACAGAATTACTAGCTAGTGCCGTATTGAGAGTTAGGTGACTGAGGCGCTTGCTGCTGGCGCAAACGCATGGGGGCGCCAAAATTTAACGAAATTAAAACAGAATAATAATTTTTAAATTATCAAAAAAAAAATGTTTTTGTAGTTGGGAGCCATAAAAATGAACATATCATTTGCACCAAAAGAGGAATTTTATACATTATGACTTACCTCACTTTGCGTTTCAACCCGTGTGGAAAGTTCCGAGTATTTCGCAGTGTAAGTGGGCACCAGTTGGGGGCTAGGTGGGGCCCACCTGGGCTAGGTAGGCCCCAACTGGCGCCCACTTACAAACTGGGAAATACTGGGAACTTTTCCACACGGGAACTGCAATAGTATTAATTTTAAAACAAAACAAAAGTCACATTTCGTAAAAGTCCCTGCTAAATGCTCGATAATACAAATCAATTATTTAAAAGAAATTAAAGTACATAGGGGGCATTATTTCTGAACTGCCCCAGTCAAAAATTAGAATGTCCTATAACTTTGGTAAATTTTTGCCCTACATGATAATATCAAATCCCCGCAATATTAGCTTTTTTGAAAAAAATTTGTATAAAGTAGAGGGGGTTGAAGTTTTGACTTTTTGAGTGACACCGTCATTTTCGAGTTCATATAATTACGTAACAACTTAATAGATTTTAATTTAAATATAGTGAATTTAAAAGCCTTTTTCAAGCACTTTTTAAATAAAAAATAATTTTAAAAAAAGATTGTAACCCTTCTTTTTTCAAAATTAAGTCTTATTTTTCACTTTTGAGGTTTTTCGGCGGTTTTTGGATTTTTTTTATTTTTTTCAATCGAAAGCTGAGATTTTTTCCAACGAAATATGTAAAAATGGAAATGGGCCAATAATGGGTTTTCGAGAAAATGTAAAAAATAAGCAAAAAAGTAGGTTTTTTTACATTCTCTTGAAAACCCATTATTGGCCCATTTCCAGTTTTACGTATTTCGTTGGAAAAAATCTCAGCTTTCGATTGAAAAAAATAAAAAAAATCCAAAAACCGCCGAAAGACCTCAAAAGTGAAAAATAAAACTTAATTTGGAAAAATGAAGGGTTAACATTTTTTTTTAAATTATTCTTTATTTAAAAAGTGCATGAAAAAGCTTTAAAATTCACTATATATAAATTAAAATCTATTAAGTTGTTCCATAATTATACGAACTTGAAAATGACGGTGTCTTTCAAAAAGTCAAAACTTCAACCCTCTCTACTTCATACAAATTTTTTTCAAAAGAGCTAATATTGCAGAGATTTGATATTATCATGTAGGGCAACAATTTACTAAAGTTATAGGATATTCTCATTTTTGACTGGGGTAGTTCAGGAATAATGCCCCATAGAAAGATTTAAATAGAATTCAATTCAATTATTTATTTATTTATTTATTTCAATTTAACGGGCAATGCCCTTTCATACAAAAGTATTTAATTAAATCTAATCCTAGAACAAAACTAGGAGCTAAATCGAATATAAAATTATAAATTTGTTTTAATATTAATTAATTAAAATATTAAATAAAAAATTTATTCCTTTTGAAATGTAGAATTTAATAAATAATGAAAAAATGAAATAAATACCTAGTACCTATATTTTTCTTTTAGAGAATTGAATAAAAATTTAAAATAATAATTTATGTCCCTGAAGTTCTGAACGTTCATTTAAATGAAATTTTTGTTACATGGAAATATTTTCAAGAATAACTTTTGCAACGCAAAATATAAAAGAAGAATTTAATTCTTAAAATATCAAAATCATTTTTTTGGTAAGCAAAACTTTATTTTTGGTCAAATTTGAATTTGTAAAATATTAAAATAATAATTTCGTTGATTTAAACGTTCAGAACTTAAAGGTCATATAATTTTTATTCCCTTTTATAAAGATAATTAATTTAAAATAAGTAATAATTTTGAGAATCCAATTACTTAAAAAATTAACCTTTTTCAACATGTAAAATTTAAAGAAATTTACAGGGTGTCTAGCGAATTATCATTTTTATTTTCCTTGCAAATTGATAAAAATTTAGTAGCAAATTTACATTTAAAAAATAATAGATGAAATTCTGTAAAAAATTATAAAGATTAAGAAATTATGATGAACATTGGAAAACCTACAGAACATAAAAATTTTAAGCTATAAGATAAAAAGTTAAAAATATTAAATTAATTAAAAGCTTAAAGAATAAAAAATATGATGAAAGAACGAATAACTTGATAAAAATGTGAAGATATTAATTTAAAGACAATAAGTAAAAGAACTGAAAAAATGTAGGAAACTAAGAACATTTAATACAAAATGAAAATTATTTGAAAAACGGAGATATAATCTTTAAAAAATAAATGCAGCAAACTATGAAGATATGAAGAAATTACAAAACTATGTGAAAATTATGTTCATTTTTGAAGATTTCGCTTTTATGTAAAAAAAATATTTGCTTTCTCAAAAAGGAAGCTAAATTCGTTTTTCATTGTAAAACATTTTTTAAAATTTTTATAAAGGAATCATTACTTAAAAATGCCAATTAGAGTAGTTATATTAAAGACGTCAAAATTAAAATTTTATTAAAAATTAAAAATCCCCATTATTTCTTCAAATTGAGAATAAAATGTATACTTTATACATAATTAAATTGATCCATTTTTACATATAGAATATTTTGTCCAAAGGATCTATGATTATAAAATAAAAATTGGAGAAGGTGTAAAAAGAAAAAGAATTTTCAATGAAAAAAAAAATTAAAACTCATGATTTATTATTATGCGAATTTTCGGTCCATTATAGACTTTATATAGGTCAATCGATTCGTTTTGAGACAATATGATTTTTTATTTGTTAAGTTGTATTTTAAGTGTGATAAACATAAGTCGATTTAGATTATTTTTAAAACTCAAAAATTTTAACGATCACAAAGCTTCTTCAATGAGGAAGCAAAATGTTTAAAAATAAAAAAAGTGGGTGAATAAGTCTATCAATTTTTCTCTATAAAGTATAAATACATTTGCAAAAAAAAAAAAAAATTAGCAATGTAAAATTAAATCAAATAAAACCAAGGTTGCAAAATTTTTTATAAATGAGTAGGGGAGGGGGGCGAAAATTTTTAAGTTTGACTCGGGCGCCAGAAAAGTTCACTACGGGTCTGGTGTATATGCACTTAAAATAAGTGAAAATATCACTTAGGGGCCATTTAAGTATTATTTAAGCATCAATGAGGGGGAAGGGGGTTCCAAAATGCTGACTCTCCATACAAAATTATTTTTTCATCCATTGAAAAATGCTGACATGAGGGAGGGGAGGGGGCCAAAAACCTCTTAAAATATGCTCACGTAATACTTGAACAGCCCCTTATTTAGAGAGAAATGTCACTTATTTGGAAGTGTACATGTATACACTTATTAAAAAGTGTAACACTTTTGACTTCTGAATAAGTAAATATTCATTTCTTCAAATTTAGAAAGAAAAATGTTGTTTCTTAAACCAGGACATCTTTTTTGGCTTGAAATTCCGAAAAGCACAAAATTTAAATTTTATTGAAATTACATATAATTACATATTTTAATGCACTGTTTATGAAAATAATAATAAAAATATCCACTGATTAAAAATATTAAAATATTAAAAATGTCAATAATTGATTTGTACAAAAGTGGTAGTCTTTATCCCTTACAAAAAGAAGTACTGGATTTAGTTCTGGGTTAAGGACTGGGAAGAAGTACTGGGTTCAGTACTGAGACAAGTACTGGGTTCAGTACTGGAAAGTCAGTACTTTTTTCACCATGGATTGTTAATAATTTTTTCATGCTGCGCACTAAGTTTGTATGGGTGCTACGGCTGGGCAATAGTTTTTCGTTGTAAATTAAATAGAGAGGAATACATTGAACGCAAAATCACAATTGCACTAAAATTTGAGAAAAAATGTGTTATTGTGCTTAAAAAATTATATTGCGCGAAAAAGTACTGATTTTACAGTACTTAACCCAGTACTTCTTCCCAGTACTGAATACAGTACTACTTTTTTGCAAGGGATAACAATTCACAATATTGTTATATATATCTACAATATTTTGATAATTGTAATGGTGTTCATGAAAATCAATAATCTATAGATCCACAAATACTCAGATGTTTCCACAAGTTTGACACATGGAATTTAGATTACCACACGTTAGAAATTTTAAAATATCTTATACTTATGCAAATTAATAACCAAATATAATTTTTTGTACAAGGGTACCTTTGTGTTGGCGAGCTACACTATCACTGAAAGAAATTACTTGGGTAATTTTACCTATAATGTTTTTGAACCAAAAAACCCAAAGATTTTATGGATTAAAGTACACAAGATTTTCAGTAATTTTACCTAAAGCCTTTTAAACAACTACCCAATGATATTTAGATAAAAATACACAAGCTTTTTGGTAACTCACAACTACCCTCACAGGCAATTGTACGTAAATTTAACAAACGGATTGTGTATTTTTACCAAAATCTATTTAACGCTAAGAGATCTCGAACTACTCGCAACTTCTGGGCCTAAAGCCCAACGCAACGCTCCAACCACTATGCTATACGCTCGTGAACTATCATTATAAGCTACATCAGGAGGAAAAAGCAATGTCTCAAGTTATCACTATCTTCATATTAAAAACAACATTAAAAAATTATCAGATAAAAAGTTGTAATTAAAAAAATTATTGTTTAAACAAATTGTTGAAAAACTATACTAAAACCAATTAAAAGAATACTATAACCAATAGCAGGTATAATTTGTAATTTGTTGCTGTGACCAACGGGCTTTTATCACATTGCGCATGGACGTGATGAAAAGAAACGGTATGCCCCCAATACGTTACAACTTAAAACCCAGAAGAACCTCCCGGTATTCCGTAGAAACTAAATTTAAGCAAGTGGTGGGGGTATACCAATTCCCCTCAAGGCGTCTAAGAGATACCTGCACGTGACCAATAGCCATAAGTATGCAAAATGTTTTAGAGCCTAAGGAATAGCATAGTTTTTAGCCTATAAATATTCATAAAGTATTTATACGCATCATCCCTGTAAAAGCATGAATATATCCTGAGGATGTCCTGAGGATATCCTTAGGATGTTCTAACAATATCCTTAGGATGTCCTAGGGATATCCTTAGGATATCCTCAGGACATCCTAGGGATATCCTAGGGACGTTTTCAGGTTATTTTAACATTATTTCAGGATGTCCTGAGGATATCCTGAAGGATATCCGTAGGATATCCTTTGGTTTTGAGGAAGGCCACTAAACTTTACGGAAGAGTAACAAAGATTCATTGCATTTGAATAGCAAGTGCTAAGTAGCCGAGAGGTTTAAGGCTACGCGTAAGCTTGGCATCCATCATAGTTAAGTAGGTTCGATCCCCGTATCCCATAAGATTTTTCCGATGCGTTTAACCATTAAATTATTATATATAAGGAAGGACATAAAAAATTATAAATAAGTAAATTAATATCTACTTTATTATAATTTTTTTTTCAAAAATATCCTTGGGATATCCTGAGGACATCCTTGGGATATCCTAAGGATATCCTAGGGATATCCTTGGGATATCCTGGGATATCCTTTTAAACATTTCTGGGGATATCCTGAGGATGTCCTAAGGATATCCTGGGGATATCCTGAGGATATCCTGAGAATATCCTTATTGCGGCGGCTTGGATATCCGCAGGATATCCTTTTGATATCCTGAGGATATCCTGGGGACATTTTCAGGATATCCTGACATTATTTCCGATATCCTGAGGATATCCTAGGGATATCCTTTTGTTGTGAGGGTAGTTTACAGCTCTAAGATATTTAAAAAAGTTCTCTAACTTTATTATAAATTCTTTCCTTTCTTGACAATTTTCTTCTATCGTTGTTTGAATACTTAATAATGAATTTTCTAATTTAATAATCATGTTTCTATTTCTTTAAATTTTTAAATATACCTATAACATTTTATCGAAAAATGTAATTCTTTTCTAATAATTTCTTATTCTTAAACAAAATGTCTGTATTTTATTATTGTTATTTCTTTTCTGATTTTATACAATTTCTTAATGCTAATCACTTTTTTGATGATTTTCTTTTATTTGCTTCTAATATTTTTTTGTGTTTTAGATTTTATCTTTTTACGCAAAATATTTAAGGTTATTTTATATAATTTTAGCTTTATATTATTTCGAAAAATTTATTGATTTTTTTAATGAGTTTCTTGTTTTATTTGATAATTAAAAGGGGGGAGAGGAATATAATTTTTTTTCATTTATCTGATTATTTTTAGATTAACTCGCTTTTTGTGTTTTCTTTCTAGTTTAAGGTTATGTTAATGGACTGAATCTCCTTAAACAATTTTTTGTCGTTAAAACTAATTAAAAATTTGTTTCTGTTGTTTTTTTAATTTATTTACATATTCGTTTTTAAATTTTCTTCAATTTGTGAATAATGTTCTAAATTTTTTCATTTTTAAAAGGATTTGTCATTCTGTTTATACCTACTATTATTACACTTTCTTAATTATTCTTACTTTTTTTTATTCTGTAGTTCGTTGTTCAGTATTTTTATATTTTTTCTAATTTTTTCATACTCTCTAAATCTGAATTAGTTAAAAATAACTAATTTGAAAGCAAAACTCAGTCTTTAATTGAAATAGTTATATTTCTACTAATCATTTAGTAAAAAATGACTAATTATTAATCAAATTCATTTTTAGGTTATGTCGAAATAACTAATATTTTAGTAAAATTCTGTTTACTAATTCAATTAGTCACATTTTAACTATTTTTTAGTTATGTTTTTACTAACAATTAGTCATTTTTTTTACTAATAACTAGTTATTTTTAACTAATTGCTGAAATAAAAACTCAAGCACGATTTGACTAAATATTAGTTATTTGTAACTAATTCATATTTAGAGAGTAGTTTATTAACCTTTTTTTGAAGATTTTCTCCCATTTTTCTATACATATATTTTGCACTTTTTCTATTCTTTTATTTTATCTCATTAAATATTATTTGATTCAAATTTGCTAATAATCCAGTCATGGATTGATAAGAGTTTTAATCATTTCAAATTTTGTTACATTCAAATTTCAGTCGATTCAAATTCTCATTCATTTGAGAATTGTTTAGCTTTTGAGATATAAAAAAAATTAGTTTTTAGTTTACACTTCTTACGTTTAAGGATGCTTTTATTCATTTCATAATAAGAAGTCCCGCAATTCTGATATGCAGTCTTATTGTTTCACTTACGTATCTATAAGTAAAATATTTTTTTTATAAAAATTAATAATTTAATAAGTATATGTGTAAGTATTTATTTCTCCATTGAACACTTTGCATAAGTTTTTCAATATTTTTTATAACCTGCTACATAAACCCTCTAGAATAATATAAATTATATGTGAAGAATAAATGATATAAATATTTAATTATTTTTATATATTCATTCTCCTATTTTACCCCAAAAATATTCTTCATTCCTTATTGTAAAATTAGTAATTTTTGACTAACTGAGATTTAGAAACTGTATGTATTTATTTTTATTTACACATCCAACTTGCTATTTTATGCAGACTAACTTTTTTGTCTATTACATTCATTTTTATAACTGTATAATTCTCAGTAAAGCCGCGAGTCTGACGAGTATCAATGTTCGCAGCGATTCTATTTCCAGTTTGAGATTTCAACTGATCAAATTTCCACTGGTTTGAGATAAAATTGCTTGTGCGTTTTCTCTGTTTGTGTGTCGTTACCACCACTGACAAAAAGCTTGAATTTTTTCTTCTTTTTTTCGAGGTGCTTCAAACTGCCGAATTACGGATCTCGATAGGTTAGGTTAGGTCAAATTACACTCCTCGACTCAGATTCGACGACTTTTCCAGCCATTCTCGCGTGCCACACCTTCACTTCTCGTTTCGCCTCGAAACGGTCACTCTCAGCCCAATCGTAACCCTTTTCAGATCCTAAAAGGGAATCAAAACACTTTGAGGCAAAATTCACAGAAAAAAAGTGTTCATTTTGAAAGTAATTCTTTTTTACGACCGTAAATATTCAACTTTCTAAAATTGAATCAGTAAAATTGCACTGACTTTGCTATTTTAGTAAGTAACTGAGGATATGTGAAATTTTACCGGAAATTTAAAATCAGTGATATTTCACTGATGAATAATTACTGATTCAATTTAAGAGAGTCGTACAGTTACAGAAAATTGAGATTTCAAATTTGATTTAACAAAACTAGTTTAAAAAACAGTCATTTTTAGTTTTAACGAAATAAATGAAAATTCAGGGACCCTTGTTCTCGGGAGATTTACATTTACCCTTTCTTGTTTGTTCAAACATTGCGATTCTGAAGCCCAACTGTGTACAAACGAGAACTAGGCTAAGTATCATCATTAGTCGGGCAATTTCAAACAGCTCTTCAGCAACGAAGCTCGAACATATACTTTCACTCAAATTGTCCAAAGAGTCTCTTTTCTGAAAAAATAAAAATCGTTTCATTAAAGTTTCATGAAATAATGATTTTGTAATTGTTCTGGTTAAAATAACTATTACTTATTCCGTAATCTGAATGAGAAAAATTCTACCTAAAAAAGAATTCTGTTTTATGGAAAAAAATTATCTCATACAGTTTATTGCACCAAATAAAATCACGGTATGAACAAAATCTAATTTTTATGGAAATACGAAATATGAATAAAATATTGATGAAAAATACAGGCTAAAATGCGATACATGCTGATGCATAATATACTACTTTACCCCCTGTTTGAAATTTTTTTTTAATTTGAAGTTTAAAATATATTCCCGTGAAAAATAATGAACCTGCTTAGTTAAATGAATTCTGGTTATATTCAATAAATAATAATAATGTGATAATAATAATTGGTAAAAACTGCAAAATTGTAACCGGAATGTTTAGTAAGATCCTACTTAACATTTGTTTCCAGTTAAAATAATCGAAATTCCGGTATTTTAAGTTTAATTATATTAACTAACAAAACTGGTTAATTTCTCGATGAAAATGGTAAAGAGAACTATATTCATAGTCAATGTATCAAAAACATTGTAGTTATTCTATTAACCAACAATTTAGTAGGGTGATTATTTACAATTTTTTCTGTGTAAAATAAAGATTTAAAAAATACCTATTTCGGGTAAAATTTCACCTTTTCTTTTACAAATGTATGTATGCAATGAAAAAAATGTATAAATGGTTAAATTAACCAGTTTTGTTAGTTTTAAATACAACAACAATCAGAGTTGCCACAGGTCAGGGAAATCACGGAAAAGTCAGGGATTTTCATCAAAAGTACTAAAAAAAAAATGCAAAGAATCTTTAAAATGGATGAAAAATTATATTTTTCTGAAATTTACTAGAGAAATGTACTAAACAAATTTTTGGAAGTCATATTTTAAACATTATTAAAAATAAATAATGTTTGCAATCTAAAAAATAATTATATTTCACAATTTATATAATAATTTACAAGTTTCTTTCATTCATTCATTCATTCCTTTTGTCCACACCTAAAATTTGTCACTGAATTTTTTTTTTAAATTTTATATAATTCTTTACCTTTTTAAAATTCTGACAATTTTTATACTTCTAGCAATTTTAATTCCTTCAAACTTCAATTAATTTGAACTTGCATTGATTAAAAATTCAGTTAATTCCACACTTCAAAAATACAATATTAAAATTTCTTCAATCTTTAATAATTCTTTTCTATTATGATTCCAACTAAAATTTTCAAAATTTTCATCACTTTTCAATTATTATCTTCAATTTTCAATTATTTTCATTATTTTCCAATTTCTTCGTTTATTCTTAAATTTACTTTACGCAAATTTCAATTATCTTTTTTTTCAATTTACCATTATTTTCATCATAATGCAATTATTTTTTTCCACTGTACTTCAAATACATTTTGTAATTTTTCCAATTATTTTTTTAAATTAATATTATTTTCTTCGTTTTCAAATTCTGTATATCATCTTCAAATTATTTGTCTCAATTTCTAATTATTTTAATTATACTTTAATTAATTTTCTCAAATTTCAATTTTTTTTCATTTTTTAATTAATTATCTTAACTGTTAATTGCTTTCTTCAATTGTTTATTATTTTTCAAGTTTTTCATTTTGCAAGTATTTTCAACATTTTTATTTTTTTTTCGATTCATTTTCTAAAATTTCAGTTGCCTATTTATCCTACAAGTTTGAATTATCGTTGTCTAACTTTACATTTATTTGTATCATTATTTTCTCTACTTTTTAATTTGTTTCTTAAATCTTCAATTATTTATTTTTTATTCATTTATTTATTAGTAAAATTACTAGCTCAAAGCCCTTTATTACCTAAATTCTAAATTATTGTCTTAAATTTTCAATTTTTTAATAAATCATTTTTCAATTATTTTTTGTTTTTTAAATATATTTTGTAATTTTTTTCAATTATTTCTCTCAAAATGTAATTACTTTTAAACAGATTTTTCATCAATTTTTTTCTTATGCAATATTATCATCTTCAAATATTAATTAATTTTATTCAGTTTTGATTATTTTCCCATTTTATCGGTAGTGACAACATTTTCTCCTCGAAATTTTCGAATTTTTAATTATTTTAATTCTTTATCATAATTTCTAAAATCGTTCTCCAAAATTTCCATTTATTTCTATTATTCAATATACATTCTGGGATTCTTTTTAATTAATTTTTCAGATTTTCAATAATTTTATTGAAAATTCAATTATTTTCTTCTATTTCATAGATATTTTGTAATTTTTTTAATTATTTTTGTGAAATTTACATTATGATATTTAATTTTCTATTATTAATATATTTTTCATTAATTGAAAACTTTTAATTATTTTAATTTTTTTCAATTAATCTCTAAAATTTCCAATTATTTTCCCGAATTTTGAATTATTCTCATTTCTTTAAATAATTTATAATATTGTCAAGTATTTTTCTCAACTTTCATTCAGTTTCTTTAATTTGAGAATATTTCTGTGATTTTTAAATCATTTCCCCTAATTTTTAATTGTTTGCATTATTTTTCAATTAATTTGCAAAAATTGCAGTTATTTTAATTTTTCCCAGTATTTGAGGTCCAACTACATATTTTAAAATAAGCAATTTTTTAAATTTCAATTATATTATCTTCAATTTTTTTCTTTAATTCTAAAATGTTATATATAAATAAAACTTGTTTTACTCATATTTGAATATTTTATTAAAATTTTTTATAGTTGACGCTATGACAAGCCTCAGAAAGTAATCGCGCGCTAGCGCGAGTTGTATACTTTAGTTTTATAGTAAATATACGAAAAATTAGTTTAAAAAACTCAAAAAAGGTCAGGTAAAAAGAAAAAATTTATCTGGAAATCAGGAAAAAGTCAAGGAAAATTATAATAAAATATTTGTGGCAATCCTGAACAATGTAAATAGCACTTTAATTTTTTAAGTGGCACTTATTTAAGTAATTTTAACAATTGTTCAAATTACATATATATATATATATAATAAACTTTAATTACGAAAATTATGCCGAAAATAAGAGATATATTTTGGAAAATGTTTTTGCCATACTCTCTCCTAAGCTCCTTGAAGTCTACTAAGTTCATTATCAAATAAGAGAAACGATGACTGAGACTAGAAGCAGGAGATTCAAAATCTTGCAGAAGCACGATATTATTACCATCACGAGGAGAAATTAGTCCCTGAACTTAATTGCGTTTCGATGCGAAATTACTAATTAACAATTAAATCCCTGTCTTCCGGTCTCCATCCTTTCTGATTGTACTTGCCTTGTTTGCTAGCTCGTCCAGTTCTGCGATTTCATTTGTTGGTAAGAGGCTTCGCTATTGGTCGCTGGACCGGCGAATTGCAATCGGGAGCAACCAACCGTCCAATTCCCGAAGGAATTTACCTTTGCGGTGAGTCTGAGTGGCAACGTAAGCTGATTTTCGATTATTGAGATGTACAACCTTCAACGCACCGTGAATTCTTTTCCTCTGCCGGAAATAAGTTCGAATCTTCTTTTCGGATAAGGATCATCAAAATTGTGCAATTGTTCAAAAGGAAGAGCATAAAATTTATGAATTTATCTCTTATATTGTATTATAGGGTGATTCTCCCAAAAGTCAAGTTTCAGAAAAATCGTTTAATTTTAAATAAAATTAAAGAAATGTTGGAATCATCATTCCTGATCTCTAAATCTGAATTAGTGGTTTTTTTTTACTATTGAATTAGCGAAAAATCGGTTACTATGAAATAGTGAAAAATTTTGACTATTTTTTAGTAGATAACTACTAATTAATACAAGAAAACAACTAATTTTTAAGTGAAATATCTATATGAATTGCAATAGTGAATGTTTACTTTTTTAATTAGTAGAAATTTCACTTTTAAATTAGTTGTTTTCTACTATTAATTTGTAGTATTCTACCAAAAAATAGTGCAATTTTTCACTATTAAAATACCTGCGATCTAAAAATTTTTAATATGAAGATATAGCACAAAATAGTATTAAATTTACCTAAATATATCTGTGTCATTATAATTTAAATAAATTCCAAACGTCAATTAACTCATATTCCAATTTGTTCAAACTTTTAAATTTCAATTAATTCAAATTTGAATTCATATTCATTAATGTAAAATAATTTAAAAATATTAATTATTTTTCAAATTCACAATTATTCTTTTTTTAATTCTTACAATTTTTTTTAAGAAATTTCACTTTTTCGAAACTGTTTAATTTTTATCTTATTATTTCTTATTTTAACAAAATTTTAAGATTTTTTCTCCTTTTACTTTTGATATTTTTTTTTTGTATTTTTATTTTAGGATTTTCTTTAATTTTCTTCTTTTTATGCAAATCATTTAATATTATGTTACACAAGTTTATCATTATAATGTTCACTAAATTTTTTATTTCGTTCACTTTTATCATTATGTATTTCCATATTTTTAAAAATAAATACGCTTATTTTTTTGTAAATTTATTTAATTTGTTCTCACATCTTGCCTTTTTTTGCGAGATTTTTTGCAAACTTAATTATTCTTTCATAAAATTTTTAGATTTTCTTTATTTTTCTAAATTTATTGTTGGACTTGTTTCAAGTGAAATATTATAAAAATATTTTTGGTTTAATTTGCCTAAACTTTTTTATTTTTAAAGGATTTTTAAGCTTCTTTTGTTGACTTTCTATTTATCTTTATATAAACATTCTTTTATTTTATTTTTATTAATTCTAATTTTCTAGTAGATTCTAACCAAATTTTATTATTTTTTGTACTTTTTACTTTTTTTTACTGTTTGTTAGATTAACGAAAAAAACATTACTTCATTTTATTTGGTTTGATGAATTTATTATTATTATATCACTATCATTATCATTATAATATTACTCCATTTTCTTCCTATTTATTTAATTTTCTTGATGTCTCACAATTTTTTTTACTCCTTCCTTGCGTTAGAATTAATTTTTTAATTTTTGTTGTAATTTTTTCATGTCTTAACTTAGAATCATTTTCCTTTCATTTAAATTTTTTAGTTTTTATCTTGTAATTACGAATTTTTGAAAATATTTGTTCGATGCTTCTATCATTTTTTTAAATTTACCAATTGTTTACTTTTTTTGCAGTCTTTTATTCCTGTATTTTATGTTTTGTAAATTGAGGCTTAAACTAAATATTCTTATTTTAATATCGTTCTTTTATTTCATAAAATTTGTTTCTTTTAAAATTTTTGAAAATTTTCCAAAATGTTATAAATTTTTTTTTTTTTCAATTTGTGAAATAAGTCTCTAATTTTCCTAATTTTAAAATTTTATGACCTTCAATTATATATTTTAACGTTTTTTTTAATTATCTTCTTATTTATTTTTTAATTTAAAAAGAGATGTCCGTAAATAGTTCAATTTTTTAAAAAAAAGTTCCTACTTTTTTATATATTTTTATGTCACTGTTTCATTATTGTGTTGTTTTTTAATTTTTTCTTCATTCCTTTAATAATGTCCATGACATTTTTTATTTATAAGAATTTTCTCATTTTTTTAATAGACTGTTTTCTTATCTTTTTAAGTTCTTGTTTTCTTTTTATAATTTATTATGTTTTCGTTGCTTTTACCTAATTTTCTTAATTTTGCAATGACATGAATTTGAAGATATTTTTCTGAAATTTTCTCATTTATTCGACATAATTGATTTGATTTTGATTAAATATTTTATGATTTATTATTTCTTATTAAATGTTTTCAGTTTGAAAAATAAACTACTTATAAATAAACATTTGGAGATTTTATATACTGATTGTATTTAAAAACGAGTGTGTACAGTACGTTTTTGACTTATATAAATTCCTATATTTACCTTGTAATTTAAATTCGAATTTTCAGCTGTAAGAAAAAAAGGTTATTTTGACAATTAATTAAATTTAATTAAAAAATATTAAAACAATTTAGATAATATCAATTGTTTATTGGTAATGAATGAAAATTTTTAACTTTAATATTGATGTTTCGAAAAATTTTACTGTTTTTGAACACCAATAACTTTTTTCCTGAAAGACAAATAATCAATAAATCAAATGTTTCTTTTAAAATTTAAGTTTGATCTTCTTTTTCAGTGTGTCAAAATTTAACGTCGGAGAACCAGCTATTTTTTTACTTATTACAATTTGAAAAATACGTTTTCAAATACAGATGTTAAAGGTTAAAATACAAGTTATTTTGTACAGTAAAAAAGTATCTGGTTCTCCAACACTAAATTTTAACATGATGGAAAAGAAGATCAAACTTAAATTTTAGAAGAAAAATTGAATTTATTAAAATAAAGTCGCAACGACTTCGGAAGAAATATCATGGTTTGACCCGGTAAAAAATTGTTTATTTTGGTAATTGTTTTAAAATCTACATATTTTTTAAATTATCATAATAAATTAATATTATTAAATAGTTCTCAATTAATTATATTAAGAATATAATATTCATAAATAAAAATATTTTTTATGGCGTAAGAATATGATTCTATTTTAAGAATATTATATATCCTTAATAGAAGAAGATTTTATTCTTAAATATGCACCAAGAATAATTCACAAATATATTATTCCGTTTTTTTAGTGAAGATGAATTTGCGTGTCATGAAGATGTTTTTTACTTAAAAAAAACAACTGCTTTACTTCTTTTTTTTCTTTAAATTTTAATATAAAAAATTATTTTTAAAAGCCATAAATTATTAGCATCACAATAAGTGTTAAATATCTTTCGAAACTTGATATATTTCTGAGCTTTAGAGATTGTAAAATCTTTTTCTTTTTTTTTCATGTCCAAAGTCCAAAAATGAATCTTTCTATAGAGAATCACCCATTAAGGGGTTACACCACTGTAGACGGAAAAAAAAAGTGTTTTTTTGCGATTTTTTTTTTTTGGTAGAAGGAACAGAAGAAGAATAATTCTTTTTAAGAATATTGTTAGACATCTTTTAAAGTTTAGAAAAAAAAAAATTTTATTAAAAAAAATACAAAATGGCGGCGTTAGAGCAACTTATGTTAGACTGTGTTTTTAAAAATGGCTCTACTGCAAGCAGTACACAGGGCGTAAAAATTATTCTGTAACAAAATAAAAAACATTTGCTTAATCTACATTAGAATAGCTACAGAAATACGTAGGGGATTTTAAAAATATTCATTTTTGTTAAATTGGCGAGAATTCAAAGTAAAAGTCAAATTTTTGACCAAAACAATGAGTACTTAATTGTGTCTAAAATATTAAAAATCGGCTACGTATTTCTGTGCGGAATGTTGTTTTAAATAAATGATAAAAATTGAGAGTTAAATTAATAAAAATTGTTTGATTGACGACTAAAATTAAGCTCTTTTTTGCGAATTTTTTTTTGTAGAAGGAAAAGTAAGAAAATAATAATATTTTAGGATGTATTTAGGTCTGTCTTACAGTGAACAAAAAAAATATTTTTGACTGAAAAATGTTTCAAAATGGCGTCATTAGAGACGTTCTCCCGAAGCATGTTTTGCATGAGATGCTTCGTAGCACCAAGCAAAGCTGTTGAAAAATTTAATCTGATGAAAAACAGGCACCAAACTTTTTTCCCTGTATTCTAGAAGGTTTAAAGCATCTTTTAAGCTAATAAAACTAAAATTGATTTTTTGAAAATTCTACAGTGGTGTAACCCCTTAACCAAATAAAGCAGAGAATTTTCGAGAAACTCGCGTAAAATCTGTTGAGAGTATAATGACTGCACAAAGTTACTGTAGAATAATATAATTTAAAATGAAAAGGCCACTTGAAAAGTTGAAAGACTGTTTGGAATTTCGTTTCAAGTGTTGGAGAGAAAAACATAATTTCTTGAGAGTGCTTACTCAACTCCTTGGTGATTTAACCTACTTGAATGAATAGCCGAGAGAATATTTCCCGAGTTTAATAAAGTAGTCTATGTGTGACATTTCCGGAGTAGATCTAAGCGGGGAATGAAATGATGTTCTCTTCACAAGTAGAATCGATTTTTGACGAGGTGCTCTGTCCCATAATGTGAAACTGACCTACCCAGAGCAAGAATTGAGATCGTAAAGAGTTTTTCATGGCGACACAACGAAAGGCTATTATCGTTCTTAGGTTGGATAAACGCGTGCATTTTATCATCAACTTTGTATCGTTAAGTTGCATGTATACCTACCCATTTTATGGTCGTTCTACTCTCTAGAGTCACCCCAGAAATGTCTTCAGCTCGCATTCCTATTGGAATGTGGATGGTCGCCTTTCAGAGTCAGCAGGTCGTTCCGAGTGCCTCGAGCGTCAAGTATTCTTCACTGGGACCCCATAAAATCGGCTTACCATCATACTAACAGCAGCTTCGTTTTTTAAAAACAGAACTCATAGCAAAACGACGATTCTACTGTTAAAGACAAGTTTTACCTTAAAACTGTCCACGAGTAGTCTTCTTTTGAATCTTGCAATTTGATATTGACATAAAAACCAACTTTGCGATTAAATCAGAGAAAAGTGGTGTTTATGTTGTTATTTTTGTTTATTGTAGAGATGTTGTTTCTAGGACACAAACAAGCTTTTTATATTCTATTTGAAATAACAGGGATCATAGACTTGAACATTTTGACATTTTTTCTCGCTCTTTTTCCATATTTTGTCACTTGTTTCATATTGGGCCCGTATAATTTTTAAACAAAATTTTTCGTTGCACATATTTTATATATATTCTTCAATCTAAGACAATGTTATTAATTGTACTCCTAATAATCGAGGGGTCGACAATTCCATTTTAGAGCGTACGAAAAATATATTCTCAAATGAATACTTGAGAAAACTTGTAAATATGTGGGAATACTTGGGAATACTTAGGAATAGGGAATATTCGAAATAGAATGCAAAATATAAGAATATACTTGAAAATCCGAGAATATTAGCTAATATTTAGGAGAATCTATATAGTAATAATTCGCAAATTCTTACATTCCTTCATTTATTTTTTCTATCCACACCTAAAGTTTGTCACTTAGATATATTTTTTTTAAACCAGCTACTTTTTAAAAAATGTATTTACATTCATTAAAATTTTAATTTAAAAATACCAGTTGAAATTATTTTAAATTCATCATTAATAAATCTATAATTATTTATCAACAGTTTTCAAATTATAATTATTCTCCTTAAATTTTGTAATTATTCTTTAATTTTTTTAATTATTTTGTTCTGTTGTCAATTATTCTCGTCAATTTTAGAACTTTTTTTTAATATTGTCAATTATTTTTGTCATTTTGTAATCTTTCTTTCAATTATCAATAACCTATTTTCTTAATATTTAAATTTAATTCTTTAATCTTCAATTTATTTTTTTTAATTTTTAATTTTTTCGTCAATTCTCAATTATTCTCCTAAATTTTTAATTATTTTATTCAATATTCAATAATTCTCGCCTCTTTTCAATTATCAATTATTTTCTTGAAATTTCAATACATTTCTAAAATTTCCAATTGGCTTCTTCAATTTTGATTTATTTCCTACAATTTTTTCTTTTATTATCTACAGTTTTCAATTGATAATTTGTTATTATCCCTCAATTTTATAGTTCTTTAATCTTTGAAATTATTTCATTCTGATGCCCATTAATCTCGCTATTCATCGAATTTTTTATCAATTGACAATTATTTTTCTTAATATTCAATTATTCTCGTCCTTTTGTAATTTTTCCTTCAATTAACAGCTTCAATTTAATTCTTTAATTTTTCATTTATTTCTACAATTTTAATTATTTTCCTCAATTTTTAATTATTTCCTTTCTTTTAATTATTTTAATCAATTATTAATTAATTCAACAATATTTAATAATTCTCGGATGTTTTCAATTATTTTTTTCACTTATAAAAATTGTTTTAAAATTACAATTCAATTGTTCAATTCTACAACTATTTTCTTCAACTCTAAATTACTTTCTTGAAATTTCCATTCCATTTTTTAATTTTCATTTATTACTTTAATATTAAAAATTGTCCGCCTTTAGTCAATTATTTTTTTTTCAATTATCAATAAGTTTATTTAATATTAAATTCAATTGTTCAAATATTTCCATTTTTCAGTTCTCAACTTTTTCTTCTACATTTAATAATTCTCGGGTTTAATCAATAACTTTTTCAATATTTAATTATATTCTTCTAATGTAATTACCTTCTTTAATTATCAATTATTTAAACGATTTTCAATTAACTCTTCAATATTAAAAAATTCTCTGCTTTTTCAATTAATTTCTTAAATCATAAAAATTGTTTTAAAATTTCGTTTCAACAATTTTTTTTAATCTTCTTCTTTCTTCAATTTTCTACAACTATTTTCTTCAAATTTCAAGGCAATTTTTAAATTTTCAATATTTTCTTTATATAATAATAAAAAATTCTCGACTTATATCAATTATTTTTCTCTACGTCAATAAATTTCTTTAATTTTAGATACAGTAGATCAATTACATTCTACAAATTTTAATTCCATTCTCCAAATTTAAATTATTTTCTTCAATTTTCAATTATTTTTTTTCAATTTTTAATCAATTTTTCAATATTCAATAATTCTCTGATTTTTAAAAAATGTTTAACAATTAAAAAAAATTGTTTTAAATTATCAATTCAATTGTTCAATTCTATAACTATTTTTTAAAATTCTTAATTATTTTTTTAAATTTCCAATTCAATTCTTCAGTTTACAATTATTTTCTTCTCTATTTAATAATTAGGGGAGAGGGCCCCAAGTTGGACACTCTTTCGTCTTATTGCTGTAGAATCCAAATCGAATAAAATATATTAAAATGTTTTATACCGGATGAAAGTACAATTTATAAGGTAACTTATGGCCACAAAGATAAAATTTTATTTTGAACATTAACATTTTTTAATGCGTTTTTTCTAATAGTTAAAATTTTCGGTCTAAAAAAAAGTGGCCCCAAGATGGACACCTTCTTAAAAGTCTCTGAAAATTGTAGTAAATAAAAAATTAACATCGTGTAACAATTCTTAAAATAATTTTAATCATTTTACGGAATTCATCAGGAAATAACATTTCTTAAAACTTCAATCTAATAGCTTAACAGTAAAAAGTAATAAAATATCGAAAAATATCGATATATCAAATTCTCTAACGATAACATCACATTTTATGGTGGAAAATAAAAAATTTTAATTAATTAACTCAAAAAATTATTAAAAAAAGTGTAAAATCCAAAATATGCAAATAAAGACATTGAGATTTGAGGCATGTCCATCTTAGGGTACATGATACCATTTTTTAATCCCCAGTAAAAATATATATACGAACACTGAATTAGTAAAATCATTTTAGGATATTATTATACGATAAATAAAGAATATTTTAACGTTAAGTACTCATTCTAAATCATAAATTTAAGTAACTTTACCAACTTAAGAAAAAACTGTTACAAAACTTTTTTAGATCCAAAATTACGTGGCATGTGTAGAAGAAAAACCACCTGGTTTTTTTTCTTCAAATGTGCATCAAAATCTTCGTCTAGACAAATAACAAAAATGACAAAAAGCATAAGGCGCTGCCACCATAAACAAAAATTTTATACGAAATGTCCATCTTGGGGCCCACTCCCCTATGTACTTTTTTAAATTACCTACTTTTTAAAATTTTTTATTATATTTCTTAAATTTCAATTACATTCTTCAATTTTTAATAATTTTGATCAATTTCAATTTTTTTCCGTTTTCAATACAGTTGTTCAATTTACAATTATTTCTATAATTTTCCTAATTTTTCAATTATTTAGTTTAAATTTAATATTTATTGTCTAATTTTTAAATTATTTTTTCAAATTGTTTATTATTTTAGACACTTTAAAAATTTCGTTTTCAATTATCAATTATTTTCGTAAATTTTCAGATATTTTCTTCCATTTTGCAATTGCTCTCGTTATTTTTCAATTATTTCTTTCAATTATTTCCTATAATTTTTTCAATGTTCATTTATTCTCTAAAACTTTTAGAATTATTCTTTAATTTTTTTCTGTTAATTGTCTCTTTGGTCGATTATTTTTTTGCCAGTTTGAGATTTTTTTTCAATTGTCAATTATTTTCGTCATTTTAAAATGTTTTATCAATTATTTTTCCAAAATTTGGTATTACTTCCTTCAATGTTTAATTGTTTTCATTAATATTTTTAAATTCTCGTATTTAATTAATTTTTTTTTCGATTATTAATAAGTTTCTTTAATTTTAAATTTAATTGTTCAAATATTTTCTGCAATTCTCAATTAAGTTCTAATTAAAATTAGCGTCCTACTTTTTATTAATTTAGATTTAAAAAGTTGTACAATGTAAACGAAACTTTTTTTGCTCTCTGTTTGTTAAAAAAAGTTAGTTTGGATTTTTTAAATATAGAAATTTTTTGTCAACTTCCACACTGAAAAAAATATTTCCGTGGAACTGCAATAATTATGGGCAGATTGGCAATATTTTATCGCTGTTTTGGGAACTGCCATACGTATTTGTGTTTTAGCCATACGACTGTGTGAAACTGCGAGTGACATTGTAAGGTTAGGTAAAATCGACAGTGGCGCACCGATAGGGTTGTAAGCTGTGAATCGTTTCATTGAAACATTGAAACTTTCATTGAAACTTTCAATGTTTCATGGACGAAAGTTTCAAAGTTTCATGAAACTTTGAGTGGAGGGGATAGAATTTAAATTTCGCGCCTTCAAATTTATTTGTCAAGTAAGGTAAGGTTAGTTTGCCCATGTATTTGCGCCATATTGAAACTTTGAAATGTTTCATGAAGCATTGAAACTTTCATGAAACATTTCAATTAGGAAAGTTTCATGAAACTTTCCAACCCTACGCACCGATGCATTATGTCAAACTCCTACATAACCTGTCAACCATACTCAAATGTCTAATCTGATCACAGTATTTTTTTCAGTGTACTAGAAAATTTATTTATCTTTCTCTTTTTCCTTTACTCAATTTTTAATCGGCTTTTTTTAAAATATATTTTTGAATACCTAAGTAAGAAATTTTGTTTGAGTTTTTATCTCAAGTCCTTGAAATTTTTTATGTAATTGAAAGCATGGAAATCATAAACAATTAATAATTCGATCTAAACTTGAAGTTTATCAACATTTTAACCGATTCAATTTTCAAATAATTTTAATTTCTAACGATAAAAACTTTAATTTATTTAAATTCCAATGTAACGAAATAAATCCGAATTTTAAATAAGAATTTTAATCTGCTTCGATCCAAGGTTTATTTTATCTAAATGTTAATGGATGCCAAATTAATGTAATGCAAATTTCAATTTATGGAATTTTAATTCCATTTTCAAATTATAATCAGCTGAAATGTTTATTGACTCAAATCAATTAATAAAAACTGGAATTTATCCCATTTTTAATTTATTTAAATTTAAACTGATCCTGGTTTCAATTTGTCGAAATTTTAACATAATCAATTGTTTAATTAATTTAAATTTTAACCAATTACTTCAAAATAAATCGATTGTTCTATTTAAGGAGGTTCTATCATAAATAGAATTAACATTACCATTTTAATCAAATTTGGTCCACTGGATTTTTGGTAACATTTTTTACGTATTTTAAATTCAATAAATATATTTTAAAAATGTCTAGAGAATCTACTTGCACCCTCCATTGAAAGAAACAAAATATGCACGGAAAAAATGTTTTGGGCAAAATTTACCATAGATATTTATGATAGACCTCGGATTAAAGTCACAAATGCAGAATTGTACTCAAAATTTTAGAAAATTATTCCCATATAGCAATTTTTGGCGAAAATACTAGAAATATGAAAATAATTTTCTAAAATTTTAAATACAATTCTGCATCTGTGACTTTAATCCGAGGTCTATCATAAATATGGTAAACTTTACCTAAAACATTTGATCCGTGTGGAAACAATTAAAATTCCATGATTTGAAATTGGAGAATATTTTAAGTCAAACACTAACAAAGAAGAGAATATGAACATTTAAAAATATGCAAGTTTGGAAACGTTGGTTTTGCATTTCAATTTAAAATCATATTGACTGCGTTGTTTAAAGCATTTAACTTTTAAAGTGCTTACAATTAAAATCATTCAAATTTGAAAGCTTCATTATTATTATTATTCCAATATGATTTTTTTTCTCACCAAAATGGAATAAAGAGGAAAATTATTTATAAACTTTTTGCAATGTGTATTAAAAGATTTCTGCGAATTTAAGCTTATTATATTCCATCATAGTGGTTAAAATACATATTTTTATTTATTTATATTCTTTTTTATATACCACACATGAGCCGATAAGCTTCTTGCGTAAATTTTGCTTTTAACGACCAGGCTTTTTTCAAGGATTAAAGATGCTTTAGTTCCGAAAGCTGAAAGCGACTATTTTTTTAAAAAAAACAAGTTAAAATAATGTTGATTATCACGCATTTTACATTTTTAATTTTGACGTGCTTTTCTTTACCTATGCTTTTTCTTAATCCCTTGTTTTGAAATTTTATTCATATTCAAATTATTTAAATTATTAAAATAAAATGAAAATTATTAAACACCAAAATTTGGTAGCGATTATATTTGATTCAAATGACATTTTTTTCAAACTTTTATTATTTGACCTCCTAATAATT
Organism: Ganaspis brasiliensis; assembly: GCA_037103525.1. NCBI lineage: Eukaryota > Metazoa > Arthropoda > Insecta > Hymenoptera > Figitidae > Ganaspis > Ganaspis brasiliensis. The sequence goes on along the minus strand of JAZKLR010000101.1, from coordinate 6,271,537 downwards.
TTGTCCAATCTTGCAAATTTCAATGCGTCTAAATTCTATTTAAAAATTTTTTTCCAAAATGAAAAATTTCGCAAATAAACAATTCCCGCCCTTTTTTTACAAGCAACGCGCTTCTTCTTTTTTAACTCGAGTAAATACTCCATCTCTCTTATTCTTTCTCGTAAATACATCATCTCTCTTCCTCTCTTGCGAGTGGGTATTGCATCACCAAGTTCCTTTCTGTCTCTCGAGCGAATATTGCATGTCTCTCTGTCTCCTTTTGAACAAATAGTGGGTTCTCGGTTTACTCTTTCTTCTGGTGTTCCGTCTTCCAATCCACCCCTCATCCTGTACGATCCTTCTTGCTACATCCTTTTGCTCTGCTACGGCTGCTACCACAACCCAGTTTCCTCATGTCCCTTCTTGCCTCTTGCGCTACTCGAGGATATATGGTTTGTACAATGTACCACCTAAGCTGCCCACCCACATCGAAGACCTCCCCTCAAATTCCTCTTTCAAAGGGGTATTTGTGTAAGCTGATTTTCAAGACAACGTTGGAATTTTAGACTAAAGCTCTACTCTCATTCCAATATATGAAACTGACCTCTTCTTTTGACCAATCGAAAAGATTCAACTGATGCTTTTATCCTGCATAATAATCACTGCTCTAATAGAATTTTAGCAATTTTTGGAATTTGGGTCTGACGAACCGGAAATTTGGTATAAGAAAAATTCGCCTAAGACAGTCCCTCATCCATATTTTGTCAAAAATTGTATACTTATTATTATCGTTTAACATATCCTTTAAATAATTCTAATGATAAAACACTTAAAAATTGTTTAAAAGTGAATTGATTTTAGTGTTGGAAGAAAAGTTTATTTTGCCTGTCTTAGGTTAACTGATAAGGTAAAACGGGACACCTTTTAAATATTCATAAATCTAGTTACTGAACAAATTATATTACTTAATTATCATTGTTTAAGATATTTTGAGTCGAATATGTGATTTTATGATGTATTATTTAGAAAAATTTAGTGAAAGAAGGTAAAAAACAATAATTAAAGTTATTTATAAAAAATGAAATTGAGAACATTAAAACAATAAATATATGCAAAAAATGACTAATTGCAAATAATATTCAGTCTATTTTTACAGTTTGGTCGTTTTAACAAAGAAATAAAGCTTTTTAAAGAAAATTTTGTTCTTAATACAAGGGTAAATTTAGTACAGACCGTCTTATACAATAAGCTTGTTGTTAATATATGTATGTTTTTAAATTAGACCACTGACATATAAATAAAATCTTTCTCAGATTTTTAAACCTTGGTAAATACTCTATGAGTTAAGATTAAAACTTAAACTATAAATAATATTTAAATTGGAAATTTTCAGCTTTTAAAACTATTTTAAACTTAATTATTTAAAGTGTTAAAATGATTTTCTTCTCTTATTATTTTTACTTGCTTAAAATAGATTAAAAAATATTTTTAAATTACTTATAAATGTTCTAAGTACATACACACATGGATAATTATTTAATAATTTTCTTTGCTACAAAAATATTAAAGAATGACCGTTTTAGGCACTAGCCCATCTTAGCCTACTTTCCCCTACATTATAAAAAAAAGGAATTTGTAAAAATATCCTGGAATTTTAAAGAAGTAATAAAGAGATTTTAATTTCGATGCTGCATTCTTTAGAACTTTGGGAAATTTATCTGTTCTCTAAATTTCATTTCAATAAAAATACTAATTTCACAATGAAAACTAATTTACCATATCGAATAATACTTCTGCTACTAATAACTCAAAACCACAAAAAAAAGTTCCCTGATCTGGGTATGAGACTCATATTTTCCTATGTATTTTGATGCGCTAATTCTGAATTCGAGTTTGAACCTAACCTCAAAATCAATAAAATAGTACTTTTTATACGATTGAATCTGAACCCAATTTAACATTTATGAATGTTTAGAATCAATAGAAAGCTTTATTTCTATAATAAATTATATAATTATATAAATTATATAATTATATAAATTATATAATTATATAAATATATAAATTCACAGTTGTGTGTGTTATTTACTACTGCCCTTTAGAAAAATTAAATACAGAAGAGATTTTCACTTATAGAGGTTCGAGAGACGTTTCTTTCACTTATAGAGGTCTAGCCGAGAAAAATGAAGGAAAAGATATTCACTTACAGAGGTTCGAGAGACGTTTCATTCAGTTATAGAGGTCTTGCCGAAAAAAATGACCGGTCACTTACAGATTACTCACTTATAGAGGTTTTTACATGGGGAATTGAAGGGACCTGGCGATAGCCGGTCACTTATAGAGGTTTTTCACTTATCCAGTTTTCACTTATCCAGGTTCGACTGCACTGAGAAAATAAGTTGACTAAATATAACCAATTTTTGATTAAATTTAGCAGAGAGGTTGTTGATATAGCACCTGCAAAGCTCTTTGTTTATTATTAGCAGACTAAATGCTACTGTTAAACTTGAAGTTTGGTTGTGATCGCCGGTATCTTGTGTGGTTTGTTCAGAGTCACTTAACCTAGAAATTGGCTAGAGGCTTATTTTCTCAGTGTGTATTTGAATTAGTGGCTGAGTTTTTGCTTTAAAATTAGTTATTTTTGACTAATTCTGATTTAGAGAGGCACTTTGATTTAAATCATGATTTAAATCATTGGAGAATTTGCATTAAAATTATGATTTTTATCAAAATACCTACGATTTAAATGCATATTAATTAATGCAAAATAATTAAATAATATTTTTTTTCCATATTCACAATAACCTTTTTCTTAAATACTCTTACAAGATTTCTAAGAGATTTCAATTTTTCGAAACTGTTTAATTTTTATCTTATAGTTTCTGATTTTTACAAAATTTTTACAAACAATTTTTTTTAAGTTTATTCAATTTTTTTCACATCTTGTCTATTTTTTGCGAGATTTTTTGCAAACTTACTTGTCCTTTTATAAAGTTTTTAAATTTTCTTTATTTTTCTAAATTTATTGTTGGACTTATTTTAAGTGTAATATTATAAAAATGTGTTTGGTTTAATTTGCTTAAACTTTTTTATTTTTAATAAACTTTTTCATTTGTTTAATAAACTACTTACAAATAAACATTTAGAGATTTTATAAACTGATTATATTTAAAAAAAAATCAATGTTTGATTTAAATAAAAAAATGAGATTTAAATAAAAAAAATTGGATTTTTTCGATTTAAAAAAAAAGTAAATCATGATTTTTATCAGCCTTGTAACGTAAGTTGAGGTAAACTGTTTTTGTTACAGTAAAAAGTAATTTATAAATGATAAAATTTGTTAATTTTTAAGTGAAAGAAATTGAAATGTTATGATTAATTAAATGTTTTAAATTTTAACTGCGATCTCATGTAATAAAAATCATAAAAACAGTCGATTTAGTGATACGTTATCATTAAAAATTTTATTTTACATTAAATTAACTATATACCGAAAATGAGTTACCAATTTACTTTTAAATGTTTACTTAAAAATTTGTATATCTATGTGGAAAAATCAATCAAATGTCACATTATGCAATAAATAATAATAATTGTTATATTTTCTTTTTTATCTAATTAAAAACTCTTGTCAGTATTGGAAATTGCCGCGCTTTTATTTGGCGATTTTATTATTTTTTTAATGTTGGCGCTTTCTGTCGATTTTTGCTTTTAAAACTGGCGCTTTTAGGGGTCATCTTATTGGCAACGCTGTCCACAAAATATTTTTTTCGGTGCAAAAATGGGACATAATAAGACACTTGCAAGATACTTTGATTTTATAATAAAGAGTGAATGAGTGATTCAAATTAAGGACGTTTATACCCTCAAGCGGGTTCTCATTCTATTGAACCATGAAAGTCAATATTTTTTTAATTTCATTTCTTCTTCTTATAATATGGTTTCTAAATAGTATTTTGTAGTTAAATTAATTCACAAACGAATTTTATTAAAAAAAAATTTCCTTTGGAAATTTGAAGCTATTAAAATTTCATCTTCCTCATTATTTCATTATTTCAAAAAAGTGAAGAATTACTAACCTTGAATAACATTTTCTTAACAACGGTACGGTAAATTAATTAAATATTGTTGTAAAGTTGTATTATATTACAGTTTAAAATATATTAGTTTTTATAAAAAATTTGTAGAACCATGTTTTTTTAATTAATTAAAATTTAAAATGTAGTCATTTTGCACGTTTTGTTACTGTTTCCATGTAAAAGTCCCAACTTTATAAATTTATATCTTAAAAACTGAACGGTAAAATTCAATAAAATTGTACCCCCCCCCCCTTTTTTTTTCATTATTATCTTTTTTTGCGACCCTCTGTAGGGGTGCCTTAAAGAACAACCCCTATACGTAAATTCAGCATATATAAGTAAATAGATCTAAAATATTATTTTTTTAAGTCGTTTTTTTTTAATTTTGTCACTAAATAAAGTACAAGAATTGCTACATTTATAAATTAATGTTTAATTGTTTAAAAAATTTTAATTTGTTGAAACAAATTGTTTACAAAAAATAATTATTAAAATTTACGAATTTTCAAAACATTTAATATTCACCTGAAATTTGTTACACGGGGGTTTTTGGTGTCACTGATTACGAATTTGGTTTTAATTTTTAAAAATACAAAATGGCGGATCCAATATGGCGGGCGAAAAATTAAAAATCGTTTAGATTCACCTGAAACTTGTTACTCGGGGGTTTTTGGGGTCGCTGATTACGAATTTAATATCAATTTTTAAAATTCAAAATGACGGATCCAATATGGCGGACGAATTTTTAAGAACTGTTCAAAATCGCTTGAAATTGGTTACTCGAGGGTTTTTGGGGTCGCTGATTACGAATCAGTGTAAGATTTTAAAAATACAAAATGGCGGATCCAATGTGGCTGACGAAAAATGTAAAAATCGCTTAGATTTAATTAAAACTTGTTACTCTGGTTATTGGATCCGTCATTTTGAATTTGGAAAAATTGATATTAAATTCGTAATCAGCGATCCCAAAAACCCCCGACTAGCAAGTTTCAGGTGAATCTAAACGATTTTTAATTTTTCGTCCGCCATATTGGATCCGACATTTTGTATTTTTAGAAACTAACACCAAAATCGTAATCAGCGACCCCAAGAACCCCCGTGTAACAAATTTCAGGCAAATAGGAAATGTTTCGAAAATTCGTAAATTTTAATGATTATTTTTATTTTTTTATAAACAATTTGTTTAAACAATTAAAAATTAATTTATGAATGTAGCAATCCTTGTATTTTGTTTAGTAATAAAATTTTAAAAAAAACGACTTAAAAAATAATATTTTAGACCTATTTACTTACATATTTTGAATTTACGTTTAGGGGTTGTTCTTTAAGGCACCCCTAGAGAGGGTCAGTTTGCAAAAAAAAGATAATAATCGATGGTTTCTTTAACTTTGAACATTTATTGAGGTCTCATAAATTTCTGAGCCTTTTTCAATAAAATTAAGAACAATTTTTCACAATTTTTGAAAAAAGTACACTTTTCCCATGTATTTCTAATGGGAAAATATGGGGTGAAAGCGGCACCCCTTAATATTGTCTGATCAAAAAACAAAAAAATAGGGGTAATTTTTTTTTTATTTTTAGTCGATTGCCGAGGGCCTTTAAACAAAATTTGAAATTTTTCATTTTTTGAAACACCCTAGTGTACAGTAATGCATTTAATATGTCATTAAAATTTTATAAGAATCTGTAGGAATTGGTTTTTTGGATAAATCTCCTTAAGCGATTGGGAATTTAAAAATGATCATTCGCTAGACCCAAACTGTTACAAAAGTTGCATTCTCAGACATAGATTCTTACCAAACAGAAATAGACGAAAAACATTGAGATATCTTACAAAAATAGAAAAAGATGCATACTTACCAGGGATGAGAAAGAAAATGCAAAATTTACCGGTGGAGACGAAAAGGAAACACAGCTTCCAATAGAAAAAGAATGAGAAGCAATAATCGCAAACGAGAGAATTGCAATGTTTGAAGAAAAGCACGAAAGAGAAATCGCGACAGGAGAAGAAGAGATAAAGATAAAATTCCAAGGGATGAAATTCTCGGAAAAGAGGAAGGAGAGTGAGGATACCCGGAGCAAGGAAGTCCCGAGATTTATTGAGGATAGTTGAAAAGTTGCCGGCGGCTGTGGCGTCCAAGAGTTGCCTGGTGTCAGTGTTGTAGTATAGGCAATGTTGGTGATGGCGTCTTCATCGGTTGGTGGCCAGCATTGGGCGAGGATACCCGTGGGTCAAAACCCCGAAGAAGATAATGCCTGGCAGGAGGGATTCGCCGAGATTAACCTTTGAGCCAGATAAGTACGAAACCGCGCTTCGAAAAACCGAGCCATCTGTTTTCTTTGAACGCGAAGAATCGCTACTTTGGGAATACATAGGCAAGAGAATGACACTGATGCCACTAATCTAAAGTAAAAACAATTTGCCACAAATTTATCACTCGCTGTCCCTTCATTGGAAACTGTCCTCGGATAAAAGAATACCATTTAAACTCCCTCGAATAAAACGAGAGATAAAATCTCCAAAGTAGGTTAAAACTGTCAAAATTCTTTGATAAACGAGAGTCCAAGATGTCAAGTTTCAAGATAAAATAACAGAGTTTAAATTGTTAATTTTTTTAATTACTCGTAATAGGTTACTTTTGCTTCAGGGATGTATATCTAAGATGGTTTATACTAAGGCGAGGGCTGCTACCTCTCTCGACGGAATAAAATTCATCAAAAATGCAAGACGTTTTAACTGCAGGTTTCTTGGCCCATAAAGATTTCACTGAAAGTAGGTTATTTTTGTCTAAAACCTTTTTTTTCTTGCTGTTATGAAAATTGCAAAAATATCCAAGATTTCTTTATTGATTCTGAACCTTTCTTTAGTTCTGTGATGGACATTGAAGATGATTGTTGATTTGAATCTTCCTTCTGGGATGAAAATTGTACAAGCTCGAGAATAATTTTTATTATTGATTTAAACAAATCCTTTCGTGATGAAATTTGTAAAAAGAGTGAAATCGGAAAAATGCAAGAGGGCTTTTACAGTTTTTTGAATATGGTTCGAAAATGTAGAGAAAAAGAAAAGTTTATTATACCACGTACAAAAGTTGTCTTTAATTTAAACAAGAATCGTATTTTTGTGTTTTGGAATCGATACCGCAAAACCCAAAAAAGTTATTCATCGAAAAAACGATTTTTATAGCAAATCCATGAAAAATATTTGCTGTATACTAAAAAAACAAAAGGCAATTTTTTCCTGTGTACTTAATCATTAAAAATCAACGTTTTTCAATGGATGAATGATGTTTAGAAGTGCTCAAAGAATATAAAATCAAACCACATCAATCTCTATTTTTTAATACAAAAATTATTTAATATCAAATTGAACTTTCGTTTCTTTTACTCAAAAAAGCTTTAGAATAGGATCATTTAACGACAAATTTTATAAGCTCTCCAATGATCTACGAAAATTTTGATTTCGTTAATATCTGACAAAAATACAAAATTGTTTTAAAACAATTTTGACTGCTGAAATAATACAAGTTCAATATTCCCATTTTTTAACCTAACGATTTAAAAAAAAAACTCCTAATGGCTCTAGTTTTGAATTATAACGAGAAAGTTGAAAGATATTTCTCTTGAAGATGCAAATTTATTCCGCGTCAATTATCACGAGATCTTTTACCATTTTGGATTTGCTGTCTAATTAATTTTAATTTGACGAGTAATTTTATCCGTTTTCTATAATTGGAACAATTATGAAATCTCTTCGGAGCAGAAAAGCAAGTGACAATCGTTTTCTTCCTGGAATTGAATAGTCAATGAAGAACACATAACCATAATAAGTTCAGTGATTCGTGAAACAAATGAGAAAAAAGAAGTGTGGACGAGTAGACTCTCGTGACAATTTAGCCCTGGCATTCTGCCAAACGGCTGAGGTCAGTAGATTTGGCTAATCTAAGTTGCTTAGCATCATTTCGAGTTTCACTCTTCCAGCTCATTTCAGCCTTGTCTTACCGCGTGAAACGCATAGTTGCCTTAATTCTCTTTCCATTGTCACGGGACGCGAAATTGAAAATTTTTCAGCAGAATTGCTTCTTTCAGTTTTTCAGCAGAAAAATTATGGAAGTTCAAAGCAGAGACTTAGTAAAATTTGGACTCATTAACAGGGCTGTCCAGCGACTTTAAAAAACTTGAATTTTCCTTTAACTTTTTTTTAATCTTAAAAGAATCCTTGAAATCATAGGTGGATGTACCTTTTACTGCGAATGCACCAATTTCTGCAGTTTTTGAAAAAGTTATTACGACCTTTTTAAAATTAATTCAAATTAATTGAAAAAATTATTTGAAACCTTAATCGATACAATTGTCAATAAAGATGTACTTTTCAATTAGTAATTATTTAATTAAGTTTAAATTACAACTTACCATAGTAATTGGAACATGCACGTGTTTCTATTACTGTTGACAATTAAACCTCAAAATACTTGTTATTCTCGCCGCAGTAATTAATGCAAACCCGCAGCAATACCGGCACAGTATATTTTTATAAATACTTTTATACTGCAATAGATAACGAGAGTGCTTTTAAAATCAGTCTAATATTTATCTTTCATTTATATTTATTTTCGTTTTCAATCTTTTATTGGACTTCGATTTCATATCTCAGTAAATTGGTATATTTACCTTATTTAATTTTAAAACAAATCCTTCAATTACATTTTTAGACTTCACATATACGATATCCCTTATCTGACTTTTTTAACCTATTTAAAATTATCTCATCGTTTTTATAAATTTATAAAAAAATTTAATTTAATTTAACTTTAATCGATTCGAATTTAGAATGATTAAGGAGGACTTAAACATGTGCAGGAGAAAAGGTTATGTTTAATGTCATTATTTTGCTTCTTGAAATAGAAAAACTAACTTTTAATGTAATTTTATTTTCGATTTATTTAAAACAAAATAAATCATGAAACTTATAATTAAATGAAAATTAAAGATTTTGGAGTTCCAGAAAGCTGTTAAAGAAACGAGAAAAAATTCAAACATTTTCTTTAAAATTCGTAACTATTTTCTCTTTCTTAAAAGTACATTTAACTATTGTTACACTTATTATTATTATTGAGCTTGAAAACCTTTAAAAGTTTTTGAATGATTTTTCAAAAGTTAAAAATTTGATTCATTAACAAATAACACATTTAAAAATGTAATTCATTCAGATTTGAATTTAAAGAAACTTGAATGCCAGAAAAGTATAAAATGTAAAGGTATGAAATTTAGTCAATTCTCGGTGTCGCGGTCGTCGCTACGGGAAAAATGAAATGAACAAGGGCAAATAAAATTCTCTTTGGATGGTTGAAAAAAGAACACTGCGTGAAGTTAGCAGGGACTACACTGCGGGAGAAACTTGGTTGAAACTTTAATGGACAATTCTGACACCAAGGGACAATCATCGTAACTGAACCTCGAGGGTGAAGTACGTTAGATAACTTCAACCTGCAAGTTTGCTTCTTTCTCATTGTCTTCGATCTGAACTTGTATCATTCCACATTTCACTCTCAGAAATTAATTTTCCGTTGTATATAAATCCAGTTGACTTAGAAATAGAAAGTAATACCTCAGAAACTCTTTTAAATGTAAAAACCAACGAAAAACGTATTATTACATACGTAAATTAAACCTCTTGAATAACATTTTCCAGTGCAACTTAAATATTTTAATTAGTAGTTTTCTACTAAAAAATTAGTAAAATTTTTACTATTGAATAGTAGCTCATTTTTGGCTAATTCGTTAGTAGAAAACTACTTATTCAGATTTAGAGAAACTTCTTATTTGGAGATTTTTGAGGACGCAAATAAAGATTCCGATGTCAAAAATTAATTTTTCAAAATTGTAGATATTTATATGGTGGACTTAACATTTTGACTTTTCATATTTTTAAAGTAATCATCTTGAATCACTCAAAAATTTTTGGGGTCTCATAAATGACGAATCTTATGTCAAAAAATCAATTTTCAAAAAACCTGATTCATAATGGCGGATGCAAACAATTTTTTTCGTGTTAGCCTATCAATAGGAATTATTAAAAAAATTTGTACAGTAATTTTTTTTAAAATTACCCCTCAATAATTCCAGTTATTTATATCGGTAGGGTTACTTTTAATTTATAAATGAGGAAAATGAAAATTTTGAATTTGACACATTAGTTTCAGTTATCGTGATTTCAGATTCTAAAAATTATACCTTGAAATATAGCTGAAGCCTAAAAATGATAAAATTTGTGACCTGAAAAATTTCTTTGCTTACAAAATTTAAAAATTTATCAATTTTTTTTATAAAAAGTTCTAATAAATTTCCAAAAACATAAGTTAAAGCAAATTTTCTATACCCTTTTTGTCCCCTATTTTTTAAAAAAATCGCATCTATTCACATTAATAACAATAGGTACTGTGAACTCTGTTTGTTTTTTATTTTTATGAAGAAAAAAATGTCACTTTTGAATAAAATTTCGCGTTTTGTATTTAAAACGAATATTTGGAGTAATTAAAGAAAAATAAATATCAGATTAATATATATAAATAACTTTTCCACTTACTTTTACTTATATCATTACTAAATCTTCCAGAATATAATAAAAATTATACTTTAAAGAGTTTGCCACAAAACGTCAAAATTGCTTCAAAAGTCGCATTGGTTTTTTTTTCCCCTTAGAAAACAAAGTAAAGATTACCTATGGTTTCACAGCAATTTTTACTTTGCTGTCATTGCTTGAGTAAAAAAGTAAATATTATTTGAAACTCAAGCAAATTTTAAACTCTTTTTTTCAGGAGAAAGAGAGAAACGAGGCCCCAATTATATATAATATTTTACAAGTTTAATTCATTCATTCATTCATTCTGTCCACACCTAAAACTTGTTATTAGATGTTTTTTTTTAACATTTCACATTTTTAAAATGTTCTCAAATTTTTAATTTATAGCTATTTTAATTTCTTCAAATTTCAATCAATGTGAACTTGCCTTAATTATAAGTTCAATTAATCGACTTCTAAAATATACTAAATTTGAAGTGATTTAAAGATTTCTTCAGTTTTTAATAATTATTTTCTATTATAATTTCAATTACTTAAACTACAATCTTGTACTAGTTTTATCATTTTTCAACTATTTTCTGCAATTTTTACTTATTTTTAAATTGTTTCCCTAAATTTTAAATTTACCTTCTTCAAATTTCAATTATTTTGTTTAGTTTTTTCAATCACTTTTTCAATTTTAATTATTTCTCTCTTGACATAAAATCAATTTAATTATTTATTCATAAATTTTATATTATTCATCGAAAATTTAAATTAATTTTCTTAATTTACCATTATTTTTGTCATTTTGCAATTATTTTCAATTTATAATCATTTTCATAATTTCTGAATAAGTTTCCTTGAACTTTCAAATGTATATCTCAATTTTCCACTGTTCTGTTGAGTTTTTATTTCTTTTTATTATTTTGAAATTATTTTCTCCATTTCTTAATAATTCCATTATTTTTAATTTATTTTCCTAAACTTCCAGTTATTATCTCAAATTTAGATTATTGACATCAATTTTCCATGTTTTAAACGATTTTTCAATTATTTTCTTTTGATTAAAAATAAATTCAGCAATTTTTCTATTATTTTCTTTAATTTCTAATTATTTTCATTATTTTGGCAGAATTTTCAAAATTTTCAATTATTTATCTAAGATTTCAATTATTTTCATCAAATTTCAATTATTTCTGTGAATTTTTAATTTTCCTCTTTAATTAAAAAATTTTAAGTAATTTTGTAATTATTTTCTATTTTTAAACTTATATTCTATGATTTTGTCAATTATTGCTCTCAAATTGTATTTACTGTTTTCAATTTTCCATATTTAAATTACTGTCATCATATTTCAATTTTTTTTTTCAATTTTAAATTAGTTTTATCATTTTTTAATTATTTTCCTCGATTGTTAATTATTATTCTCATTTTCTAAAATTATTTTCCAAGATTTTCCTAAATTTTCAATTAATTTATTCAATTCATAATTATTTTCATTTGTTTTCGTAATTTCTTAAATTTTTTATTAATAATCGTAAATTTCAATTATTTTTAGCTTTCTTTAATTCTTTTCTGCAGTTTTTAGTTATTTCCATTTTTTTCAATTGATTTCTAAGATCTTCATGTGTTTTTCTCAAATTTCAATTATTTCACTGAAATGTCATTTATTATTTACAAATTATCACTGTTTGTATCATATTTCACTTATTTTCTTCAAGTTTCAAAATTTAAAGACATTTTTCAATTTTTTACCAAAATTTATTTCCTTTAATTTCCAATTTTTTTCATTTGTTTTATAATTTTAAAAATTTTAAACTATTTATCTGACATTTCAATTATTTCATTCAATTTTCATTTTTTTTTTTTAGTATTTTTTATACTATTTTCTTTAATTTTCAAATACTTTCGTTCTTTTTCATAATTTCCAAAAAGTTTTTAATTATTTCTCTTTAATAATTAAAACTTATTCTCCTCAATTTTAAACTATGATTATCTTTTTGCATTTATTTTCTCTAGTTATTAATTATTTTTCAATGAACTTCTGAAGTATTTTTCTGAAAATTTGTTTAAATTTCCTTTATTTAAAATATATTATGTAATCGTTTCAATCATCTCTTTTTTTCATTTTTGAAAAAAAGTTAGTCCAAATGCATTGTTTTGATTTTTGAACTAGAAAACTCATATTTTTATGTAATATTTTTCAGTGAAAGTGTGAACAATTATATTTTTTACATAATGAGTAATTAAAAATTGCAATTTGATGGAAATTAAAAAAAATTCTATGTACTAGAAATTTAGAATGATCTAACGTTAGATTATCCTAAATTTCTTGTACCTATGATTTTTTTTTAATTTTCATCAAATTGCAATTTGTAATTACTTATTGTGTAAAGAATATAATTGTTCATACTTCCACTGAAAAATATTACATGAAAATATAAGTTTTCTAGTTCAAAAATCAAAATAATGCATTTGGACTAATTTTTTTCAGATTGTCTGTTTCATTCGTCCTTAAAATTTTCAAGTATTTTTCTTAAATTCAAATTATTTTGTTTATTTTTAAAACATTTCTATGATTTTTAAAATTTCTTTCCCCAATTCTTAATTGATTTCATTATTTTTTTGAATTAATTTGCAAAATTTGCAATTAAATAAGGTTTTTGGAATTTTTTTTTAAAAAAGGTTTATTAGGACCCCACTTTGCCTCTTAACAGTCACGCCATTGATTTGTAGTCACCTTTAAGATGTTTCCACAAAAATGACTAAAATGCATTTGAAAATGTTTCTTTTTGCACTGTATTCAATCAGAATTAGAATATTAACTAAAAAATGTGAAAACACTGATAAATGAACATTTTATTACACTCTCGATAGACGAGATACTTTTTTGTATAATATTCTTTGATGGGAATCTAGATTAAGTGAAATTTGGATCAGCGGAAATTTAATTTTCTCCTTTTTTTTGTAAAAGCAAGACTTTTTTACGAGATTGATAGTACATTTGACGTTGTCACATAGTTGTACTTGGCGTTAAAAGCGGTTCTATCTCGCGAAAGGAAATTTCATTTCTAGGTAACGTTATACGAAGAACCTCTAGGGCCATCGTACAACTCCGAGGCCGAGGTAGAGAGACACTCGATCGCAGGACTCCATTTGCGGTTTAGCATAATGGAAATCCGACGCGCGGAGCCTTTTGGCCCAAAGCGTCTCTCTTTCTCACTTCTTTCAACGAAATTCCCTTCTTTTTCCCACTTTACGCCACCCTCACCTCTCTGTCTACATTCTTATCTCAGTTGGCCCTCCGTATCGAGCTCTACGTGACCACTTTTACCAAATAAAAATAAACAAAACTTAAACGAGAACCGGGAAAGGTTTCCAGGCGCCTATGAGCCTCCAACAATGGACCAGCGACGAAAATTTCTTCCTTCAATTCTCCAAGTTCGGCAATTTTTCACTATCTATATGTGAAACTGGTTCTCGTTGCCAGAAATCAGGCAACGAGCATCATTTCATTGATCTCACAAGATACCTGTTGATACTCTTATACAATCACGAAAATCTTTGGAAACTGTTCCGGTGACATTATATTTTCCCGTCGGATTTGTCATTTTAACTTTACTTGTTATAACCCGGCAATGAAAAATGTATTTATGTGGAGAGATTTTTATTATTTTTGGAAATTGATGGCAATTTAGAAAGAATTATTATAAGATGTTGTAATATTTATAAATTAATGTACAGTTTAATTTTTTAAGCAGAATTGACAGGGTATGGAGTTTCAGGCTTTAAAATTGTTTAAACCCAGTTGAAACAGAAAACAGTTTATAGCAAAATAGAGGTAAAATAAATTGAGGAGTAAATAGAAAATTTAAAGATTATTTGGAAATAAAAAATAAGCAGGCCTCCTTGACGTGTATACTTTTTTCCTTTACACGAGTTATTAAATTATTATGTACGATATTTTAAACGGAATTTGTATAAGAGAACATAATAATCAACATACTACTTTGATGTTTTTTATAATATTTCACCATCTTTAAATCGATATTTTGAATTTTGAAATTGAAACACCATATTCGACGAAAAAGGGTTAGAATAACTGTACATTTCGACAAAAAAGTTAAAGAAGAATTAAAAATTTAAAAAAAAACTATTAAGAAAAGAAGAGTTATTAGAATATAAAAAATACTTAAAAATTTAAAAATGTTATAAAAATCTTTTTTTTTATGTAGGTACTAGTTAGTCTAAAACACTAAAACTAATTATAAAATGAAAATAATAACTAAAAAGTGAAGAAAATTACTGCAAATTACAAAATTACAAAACTGAAAAATCTGTAAGAAGAGAATACCTACAAAATAAGAATGTGAAAGATTGAAAGTTGAATGTGAAAGATAACTTAATTTTAATTTTAAAAACTAGAAGAGCTTAAAAACCTTTAGAAAACGAAAAGCAACTAAAAAATAACGGAAGATACCTACTTATAAAATAAAAAAAATTGCTTTGAAAATAAGAAATACTTAAGGATTTGAGAGATATAACAAGAAAATTTTTTAAATTCTTAAAAAGTCAATAAAAAATAAAATGAAAGATAAAATAAGCAAAAAGTGAAAAACATTACTAGAAAATCACAAATAACTTTAAAGAAAATGAAAAAATAATTATAAATTAATGTGTCAAACTATCAGTTTCAAAAAATTATTGAAAGAAAAAGGAAAAATTTTTGGTAGGTGATTAAGTAACTAGAGTGGAAGATGAATAACTAGAGATTAATGAAAAAACATCTAGAAATTTGAAATTAATTCTAAAATGTTCGAAACTGTTCTGAAATGTTTGAATCTAGTTTAAAACTGTTAGTGACTAGTTTAAAACTGTTTGAAACTAGTTTAAAAATGTTCAAAACTAGTTTTAAAATGTTTCAAACTGATTAAAAAATGTTCAGAACTAGTTTTAAACTAGTTTAAGAATGTTAAAAACTTATTTTAAAATGTTTAAAACTAGTTTAAAAAAGTTTGGAACCAGTCCATGTCTTTTTGAGAATGGTTCGGAATTAATTAAAACTATTTAAAAATAATTTGAAACTGTTTGAAACTAATCCAAAACTGTTGACCTCTGTTTTTGAAATATTTGAACTAGTTCAGAACTGTTTAAAACTAGTTTGGGAAACTAGTTCAAAATTGTTTTATCCTTGTTCAGAACTGTATGAAACTATATAAAAGCTATTTGAAACTAGTTCGAAACTATTTTTAATTTGCCAAAAAAGGGAAGGCACAACTGATTGAAATTAAATCTCAACTATTTGGAACCAGTTTAAATGTTTTAAAAAATAGTTCTTAACTTCTCGAAATTAATTCGAAATTGTGTAGAACTAGTTAGAAACTGTTTAGAATTAGTCCATACCTGTTTGGGTCTGTTTTTAAACTATTTGGAGTTATTAAAAAATAGAAAAAGATTACTATCTCTGTTGAAAAATCCGACATCAGAAATTATATCAGAAATGACATGGGAAATGATATCAGAAATGACACCTGAAATAACATAAAAAATGACATCTGATTTTTGGACTAGAAATGATATAATTTCTGACATCATTTGTGATGTAATTTCTGATATAATTTCTGATGTCATTTCTGATGTTGGATTTTTCAACACAGTAGATACAGGATAACCGTAAATTTATGAACAAAACTAAAAATTTAAATAAGTTACTAATAAATCAATAAAATCACTGGTAACTGAATAAATAACTAGGATAAAATATAAATAACTAGAAATGAGTGTAAAACATCTAGAAACTGAGAAAAAAATCATTAAACGATATTTTTCCTTTTAATTTTCCTAGAATCTCCCCTCCATGCTTTTAAATTCAAGTAGGAAATCCATATTCTATGCAATGTAATTCCGCCACTGATTTGAATATTTTTTTATTTTTTTTTTTTTATATTAAAAATTTGAAAATTAGTTGACAAATTTGATAAAAATACGAATTAATGTTATTAATATCGAGAGGACTGTAAATAATATTTAAAGTGACAAAAAATGGAGTTTTTGGTATAAAATTCTTTGATAAAAAAGCAGACGACTAATTGCAGGCTAACGCCGATGTAATAATTACCAAGAGATGAAAAAAAGCGGAAGCGGGAGAAAAACGAGAAAATGAGAAAATGCAGCAAGACGATCGTTAATCGTGGTCCTTTTTGTCTTTGCATTTTTCAGGAAGGCTGTGATGAGGGGTGTCGGCTAAAAAGGTTGTCGCGCAGGCGTACTTGGAGCTTCGGGAAGATGCTACCTTCCGGGAGAGACTTGTTAAGGCCGTTGCTTCTTCTAATCATTGCAGGAAGCATCCAAGCCTTCAATTCACGACAAACAGGTAAGAGCGATTTTTTCCCTCATAAAAATCTCAACTTTTCTCCCATCTCGAGCAGAGATTTTTTGATACAAAAAAATCATGTCTCAAATTAATCCTTGTATTTCTAACAAACATATCAAATTGATATTGATACTAATCTTTTCAAAATTGAGAGGAAATAATAGAGAAAAACTCGAGTGAATAAAAAATATGGATCAAAATATAAAACACAAAACTTGATACATTTTTATATTTAATTCTAGAGCGATCGAATTTTAGAGGAATTGAAATTTTGGTAAGCTCAATTTTTTCTTGAAAGGCGTTAATTTCTATATTAATACACTGCAAAAACATGGTGTCTTAAATTGGACAAAAATGTCTTAAATTGAGATACTTTTGGTGTCTAAGACACGAAAAATGTCTTAATTTAAGACATTTTTGAACAATTTAAGACACCTGTTTTTGCAGTGTATAGCTTTAAATTAATTGCAATTAGATTGAAATTAGAATCCATTAAAATTTGGATTAGAGAAAGTTTAGATTCGATATTCGATTAAAGTTTGGATCGATCGAAATTAGAATCAATAAAAATTTGATTCGATTGATTTTAGGGTCAGTTGAAACAACAAAAGTTTTGCATGAATCGAAATTAGATGTGATTGAAATTTCAATTATATCTTAAATATATAAATTCATTAATTAGATTTGGTATATGTAAAAATCAATCACAATTCTATTTTTCATATTGTTGTCAATAAACTGTCTACTTCCTTTATAAATAATTCGTTGGCTAAAATTGAATAAGAAATTGAATGATTCGTTAAAAAATATAAATTATGTGTCTCGCAAATAAAAATTCCAAGGCTGAAAAAAAAACAGCAAGATAAGCATAAAGCAGAAAAAAAGTGAACAATCGTGAATAGGTGTTTTTTTTGTGCGTAACATTACAAGCAAAAATGGTGATTGGACCAAATTTATGCGTGGAGATTCTTGAAAGAAGAAGTCAACCCTAATCGTGAAGCAAATAAGATTATCTGATCGGAATTTAATGGTAATCTTGCGTGACAGGAAGAATGTGAGATATCGTCGGTCGTCCAGTGTATATAGTTGTCGCTCGACGACACTATAAACGTATATATCCCAGAATATATATGTATAGGTATACAAATACAGCACGTTTTCTTGGTATATTGGATTGCCTGACCTATCGAGGTGACTACTATTTCCTGCTGGTACACTTACCACCTCAATACAACAGATTTTCATCTGAATTGCCTTATTTCTTACCAAAACGGAAAGAAAAACATTTGTTTATTCATAAATTCAATTATTTCCATTCCTTACAAGATCTCTGTTCTTGAATTTCTTCATTATTCATATCTTAACAGGCCTCCTTGTCGTGTATACTTTTTTCTTTTACACGAGTTTTTAAATTGTTGAATACGACATTTGAAGCAGAATTTGTATAATAAGACATTTTTTTAAAGGAATATTTCTTTTTTATGTTATTTTGAATTTTGTTTTATTGGTTTTTTAATCCTTTAAGGACCAAATTCACAAAAATTTGGCGACCCCAAATTTTGGATTTTTAAATTAAAATAATATTTAAAGTCATCGACTCTAAAAACCCCGAGTAAGAATATACATACAACTTTGATGATTTTTATAATAAGCCACCATCTTTAAATCGAAATTATGAATTTTGAAATTAAACTAAGGCTGTGAAAAGTCCCCTATTTTGAAATTTTTTTCTCTTATATCCCCTATTTTTCATGAAAACTGGGAATTTGTAAAAAAAGATTTTTAAAACTTTTGATCAAAAACTTTAACTTCTTCAAAGTTTTAAAGAGAAAAATAGAGGCTTTCCGAAATTTTAGAAATCATTTTATTATGAAGAAAAACTCCAAATAATATGATTGATTTGTGACGTCACTTCTCTCTAAATCTGAATTAGTTAAAAATAACTAATTGAATGCAAATAAAACTTTATCACTAATTCGAATAGTTATATTTCTACTAATCATTTAGTAGAAAATAACTAATTATTACATTGCAAAAACTGCTGTCTTCTAAGTGTCTTATTTTAAGACATTTTGATGTTTCTTTTTTTTTATCTAAGACGCAAAAAATGTCTTATTTTAAGACACTTATTGGGTCTTAGACACCTAAATGTCTTAAAATAAGACATTTACACAGTTTTTGCAGTGTAGCCAACTTCATTTTTAGGTTATGTCAAAATATCTAATATTTTAGTAAAATTCTGTTCACTTGTTCAATGAGTCAGATTTGAACTATTTTTAGTTACTTTTGTTACTAATAATTCGTGATATTCGTGATGACCTGGGCCCATTTTTTCAAAATTTGAAGTTTTAAAACTAAATGCAGAGAAAAATTGATTCAAAAATTATCAAAACCAAAAAATTTTAATTACTTTAAAATATTTAAAGGAAAACTATTTGTAAAAAAAAAATTCTCAGATTTTGTGAAAAATTCTTCATATTGTTCAAAAATCTCAGAATTATGAATTCTTCTTTGAAAAAAAATCTCCCAATCTGTCAGCACGACTACTGTTTGAAATAGATTAATTTTTTTTCTTAATTTACAAGTTAATAAGCACAATATTTTTCACCATAAATGTACCTAATCCTATTATTTTTGGTTATTCTTTATTTTTCTTTAAAATAAAATGCCTTTAAAATTTTCAGAAATGCCTTTATGTTTATTTAACAATTAAAGACAAAAATTAATTACTTTGTGATTGATTTTAACTTAATTTAAATCTTTCTGTTATTTTAAAAAAAATTTAAGTTCCTTGATAATTTTCTTTTATAATGTTAGAATTATTAATAATGATTTTTCTAATTTGATAATCATGTTTCTATTTCTTTGAAATTTTATATATGTATCATTTTGTCAAAAAATCAAATTTTTTCTTAAAATTTCTTATTCTTAAAAAAAAATGTCATTACTCTATTATTATTTCTTCTGTATTTTTATACAATTTCTTAATGCTAATCACTTTTTGAAATCTTTTCTTTTATTTGCTTTTAAAACTTTTTTGTGTTGTAGATTTTCTTCTTTTTACGCAAAGTATTTCCAGTTATTTTATGTAATTTTTTATTTTACATTACATTAAGCAATTTAATTTAATTTAATTTTATCAAATTTATCATTGTTAGTACTTATTGTACAAAAGGGCGTTTTTCTGGTCTTTGCCCGTCTATGTAAGAATAAATAAATAAATAAATAATTTTAGTTTTATAACATTTCGAAAAATTTATTTATTTTTTTATTGCTTTTTTTATTTAATTTGATAATTTAAAGGAGGAGAGGAGTAGAATTTTTTTTTCCATTTATCTGATTAATTTTAGATTAACTCGTTTTTATGTAAATTTATTCAATTTTCTTTACATTTTGGCTTTTTTTTCAAATTTATGTACCCTTTCATAAAATTTTTAGATTCTAAAATTTTTTAAACAAATTTCTGTTGTTATAATTGATTAAAAATTTGTTTCTTTTGTTTCTTAAATTTATTTACATATTGCTTTTTAAATTCTTTACAATTTGTGAATAATTTTCTAAATTTTTGCATTTTTAATGTAAATTTCCATTCTATTTATACAATTTTTACATTTTCTTATTATATTCTTACTATTTTTTATTTTGTTGTTCATTTTTCACTATTTTTAAATTTTTTTCTAATTTTTTCGTAGTTTGTGGAACTTTTTTTTCAAGATTTTCTCCCATTTTTTAATATAGTGCTTTGTTTCTTTTTCTCTTTCTTTATTTTATCTTTTAAGTATATTATTTGATACAAAATTTACTAATCATTCAGTCATAATTTTATCAGAATTTCTGTCTATTCAAATCTTCTTACATTTAAATTTCAGTCGATTCAAATTCTCATTCTTCTGAGAATTGTTTAAATTTTAAGAAATAAGAAAACAAATTAGTTTTTTTACTTCTTACTTTTGAAGATGTTTTTATTCATTTCATAATAAGTAGTCCAACAATTTTGACTATGTAGTCATATTGTTTCATGTACGTATTTATAAATAAAATATTTTTTATCATAAAAGTTAATTAACTAATAATATTAGAAGAAACATTGTAAATCTTTTAAAATTTGAATTAGAAAATGTTCTCGTGTTGCAAATTAGTTAGAATATATAATTTATTTATCTTTATTTATTAACTTTTTAAAGTACCCTAAAAGTCCTATTTTTATATATTCAGTCCCCTATTTCCCCTAAAATATTTTTTATTGGCACTGTAAAACCTGTTACTTTGATGATTTTTATAATATGTCGCCATCTTTAAATAGAGATTTTGAATATTTAAATTGAAACACGATTTCGACTTCAGGAATTCCAAAAACTTCCGATTTTAGCCTGTTTCAATAATTTTAAAAAATTTTAACCGAGATATTAAATCCGTTATTTTGAATTTTTTAATTTTAATCTCAGATTTGGATTAAGAAGGTTTTGACTTAAAATTTCTTCTTGAAAGACTTGCCCTTTTGATTTGATGGTTAATAATATTTAGAACAATAGAAAATGCCTTTTACTTTTTAAGAAAGTGTTTAAAAAACTTTCAATTAATAAGATTGGTTAAAACGACATTTTTTATTTATTTGAAAAAGAAAAAAAGAGAGAAACGTGTTATTTCGTCCAATTTCAGAGTGTCTTAAAGAAGATCATCGAATCGCAAACTCTGACAGATTTACCCAGAGCTTTATCAACCGAGCTTAAAAAAGACTTCTTAGCTGGCGTATATTGAATGAATAGAAAGGTTCTGCGCCAAAGGCGACTTGCCAACAATATTGAAAACGTAAGCTCGTCACCTTTCCATTCACAGAAAAAGTTCCATTTATCCTGGCAAGAAACAAGAGTTTCGATTTTCCCACAAGAAACCAGAGCTTTACAAAATTCTTTTCAAAATGAGGTTTTTTTCAAACATTCAAGTATTTCGCTGAAAAACATTTTCTTCGTCATTATATGATCTTTTCGTTTGAATTTATCTACCTATAAATAAATCTCTTTTCTTTTAAAATAAAGATAAATGTCATGTTGTTAACAAGATAAATTATATCAGTATTATCGAATTATTTTTATTGTTAACAATAATAACATAAAAATCCTCTTACAATATCTGTAATATTTTTTAGTGCCATGAACTCGGAATACTAACAGTAACTTGTTTTTTCTTCTATTCCAAAGCATACGAAACGGAATAAAAATTCCTTTCTCTTGAGAATTCAAGTTTGGTAAAATTCAAGAGATGCACAAACGATTTCTTGTAAGCATAAAGATGGTCTCGGTGGAAAGAGCAAAGTCTGAGGGTTTGGAAAACATACAGGAGGGCACGTACAAAGATCGGGGTGAGTTAGCTTTGGTTCAAAAGACTGCGTCGATTCTCTCGCACGACTCACCAGTTCGTTTTGTGTACACACATATATGAGATGTCTTATCCCAATGACGAGAAGCGGGGGTACATAAAGAAAAAAGAAACGAAAAAAAAATGAGAAAAATGAAAAAATAGAAGACTTGGGCACCTTAAACCTTTTATTCAGGTACGTGCCTGGGCAGTTATTTTTTTTTTAAAGACCATAATTGCACAAGACGTTGAAAGCGACGTGTATGGCTCGAACGTGATCCTTGACGTCCAGCTTCTTTGATCTTGCTCAGTTGTCAAGGTAACTTAACCCTTAAAACGACGCTCAACTGAAGCAAGACCGCGCTCATCTAATCCGAGTAACAAAGGAAAAGTCTCGTTTGAATTATGCCAAATTTCACGTAATTTTCATCTACACTTTTTTTCAAGTATTCTTGGCGTTTCAAACCATTTTCAAGGCGGCTAACAGTCAGGGAAAACGACCAGAAAGTCAGGGAGATAATGAGTGAAAATTGAGCCACTCCAAAAAGAGTGAGAAATCCACTCTAAAATAGTGAGTTCTTACTTTTAGAGAGTGAATTTTCACTCCTGTTCAAGTGGAAATCCACTCCAAAATTAAAGTGAGAGTCCTCTTTTTCTTGGAGTGAAAATTCACTCTATGAAAGTGAAATATCACTCTTTTAGATTGGGTTTTTCATTCTGATTTGAGTGGCTCAAATTTAACTATTTGTAGAGTGAAAACTCACTCCAAAAAATTTAGAGAGTAACGGAGTATAATTTGACGTGTATAATTTACCATTGTACAGTTTAATTATGTGTAAAAATTTAAACTGTTGAATTTAATTATGTTTTCTCTAAATTTCTTGGAGTAGGTTTTCACTCCACAAAGTGTTAAAATTGAGCCACTCCAATCAGAGTAAGAAATCCACTCTAAAAGAATGAGATCTCACTCTTATAGAGTGAAATTTCACTCCAGTTCGAATAAAATTTACATCAAGAAAACAGTGAACTCTCACTCTAATTTAGTTGTGAATTTACACTCAAACTAGAGTGAAATTTTCTTACTCTAATTGGAGTGACTTAATTTTCAGTTTTATGGAGTGGATTTCTTACATTAAGGAATTTAGAGAGTAAGATATATTTGATTTTTTCTGTGAAAAAATACGTAAATTTTGTTGAGATAACAGAACAGCAATTTACAAAATACGATGTTTTTTACTGTGGGAGTAATTTGACCCCAATGCATTTATTATTTTAAAGCAACATACTGTCTAAATTTCTTGGAGTGAGTTTTCACTCCTCGAAGAGTGAAAATTGAGCCGCTCCAATCAGAGTAAGAAATCCACTCTAAAAGAGTAAGATCTCATTCTTACAGAGTGAAACTTCATTACAGTTCCAGTGGAGATTCACTCCAAAATTAGAATGAGTATTCACTTTTTGATTGGAGTGAAAATTCACTCTACAAAAGTGAGATCTCATTTTTTTAGTGCGGGTTTCTCACTCTGATTGGAGTTGCTCAATTTTGCACTATTCATGGAGTTAATCTTTAATAGTTTAGAACAATTGGGAATTTATTTTAAGGAGGAATTGGACACATAATCTAGAAGGGGTTAAGTTTGAAATCATTATTTTGCTTTCTGAGATAGAAAAACTAACATTATTATTTAATTTGTTTAGTCGAAGTGTGGGGAATTTAATTTAAAACAAAATGAACCATTAAAACTCATAATTGGACAAAAATAGAAGATTTTTGAGATTCAGAAATAAATTTTTAACTTCTCTCGTTTTTTTAACAGCTTTCTGGAACTCCAAAATCTTTAATTTTTATCCAATTCTGAGTTTCATGGTTTATTTTGTTTTAAATTAAATTTGCCACATTTTGTCTAAGTAAAATTACATTAAAAATTATTTTTTCTATTTTAAAAACTAAATTAATGACATAAACATAACCTCTTCTCTAGTATGTGTCCAATTTGATAATATTTCTATATTTCGTCATCGTTTTTTTTTAATTTAGCATAATCAAAATTTTTTTTAAATCAATATGATCAGTTGTTCACAGTATTTTTTCACTGTAAAAAGAGAATCTTAATTTAAGACGTGCCTTAAATTCAGCAAGCTCTGCTTAATAAATGTTTATGTAAAAAATGCTATCTTAATAAAGATGAATTTATAATAATTACGTATTTACCTTTTTAAATTTATTAGTACTTCATGGTTTTATGCAAAATTGAAGTTTAAAAATATTTTTGGAACAATTTAAGGCTAAAGAAAAATCTGTAAATTCAGCAAACGTTGTCTCAAAAATGTTGCGTCTTAAAATAAGCCAACTTTTGTGTCTTAAAATATGACTTTCTTTTTACAGTGTTAGATTCTGAAAGCTTCTATTTAAAGATACATGAGCGAGTTTTTTTCAGTTACATTCTTCTTTTAAATAGTTTCTTTAATTTATAATTATTAATGCAAATTTCAATTATTAATTTCAATATTTTCAATTATTGAAATTCATATTAATTTTTTTTCTATTACCTTCGAAATTGTATTTATTTGTTTGTTTTAATTCTTTTAATAAGTTTTTTTTTTTTTTCAAATGTTAATTTGTTTATTAGCGATTCTCTTTAATTTCAGTTATTTTTTTCAAACATCAATTTTTTCTTCAATTTTAAATTATGTTCTTTAATTTTTTTAATAATTATTATCTTCAATGTTCAATGTTATTCTTTACTTTTAAGTTAATTTCTCAAATTTCAATTATATATTTCATTAAAAAAAGTTGTCTTTTAATTTTCAATTGTTCTCTTCCAATTTTTTCAAAATTTTGTCAAAAATTCCTTTTTTCATCAATTAATTTCTTCAATTTTTTAATGTTTTTTTTTAAATTTCAATCATATTTTTCAATATTTTTTGGTTTCAATTATTTTATTGTATTCATCAACTTTTTCAATTATTTTCTAAAGTACTAATAAAAATGTAACCGAAAAATTATACTATCATTGGGTAGTTTAGTGGAAAGTAGTTGAATTAATTACTTTTCTAGATATTTCAACCTTGTTTTTTGCAGTTAATTTGACTATTTTTCATATAGTTAAAAATTAGTAGTTCACACTGCAAACACAGGTGTCTTAAATTGTTCAAAAATTTCTTAAAATAAGACATTTTTCGTGTCTTATAGACACCAAAAGTATCTTAATTTAAGACATTTTTGGCCAATTTAAGACACCATGTTTTTGCAGTGTGCAGTTACTAAAATACATAGTTTTTAAATACCTTTTTTCTAAGATCATTCCATATATATTTTTTTAATTTCCTCAATTTTGAAAAGATTATCTTGTTTTTAACGAATTTTTAAATGTCTTTTCTGTATTTTTCATTAATTGATCTTACTTTTTTTTGTTTTTAAAGATTAATAAAATTTTAAATTGCTCTTCTTACACGGAGAAAATGTTTCAGATAAAGTTTACCATGTTAGCATGATACACCTCGGATCAAAGTGATTTTTAGAAAACTTTACCATTCAATTTATAATAGAAATTATTCAAGAATTAGAAATGTTTTATACAAAAATATGGATACACATCACTCTCCAGCATGGTAATTTGATGGTCGGAGGGCGATTCCTCGATTGCCAGAAAGTTGAGTAGTATTATACACAGCACGTGGGAAAACTTTACCATGCTGGATGACAAGGCGCTGAGCTCGAATTCTTGAGCTCGACAATGCTCTTGTCAAGGCTCCTGCTCACCAGCATGGTAAAGTTTTGCCAACTAGATGATCTTTTCTATTCAACCAAAAAATAAAAAGATTTCCTTCATATTAATTACAGATTTATTTCCTATAGAGATTACTTATTTCGCTAATTACAATTACATTTAACGATACAATCACGTTCATAGTTTTAACCTTAAGATTAATTTAATATTCTTTTCAACTATATACAAGACGCGATTTACCTAAACTAAACTTACGCCGCAATATACAAATATCTAAATACACATTCACGCACACCGAACACGCTCGAATACATTTGGAATTAGAGATTCAAACTTTCCTTATATACTAACTGAGTAGAATTGTATCCCTTTATGAGAAACGGTTTTAATTCTTATATCTTTAGACTGAATAATTTTAATTTAAAACAATTATGTGTTAATTATTGCTTCCTTCCTTGATCAATTTTTTATATAAATTAAGTTTCAAAATTTTGGTAATTTCTATTAAATCTTTCTTTTTTGTCTTGCAATAATCTGTGAATCAAATTCAAAATGTTAATTTAGAACTTATTTTGTATTTTAAATTCTAAAAAGTACGACCAAAATATTATATTAATGTCAAATAGTTTTTTAATTTAAAAAAAAGTTTTATTTAATGTATAAAGTTATAATTATGCAGTTCATTAATTAAATAAAACTTAAAGGTCTTGTTATAAAAATAACTTGTAGATATTTTAAAAAATATTTTTTATAATGTGTACAAATTTAACAATTATCTAAATATTAAAAATAGGTGTAATTAACAAAATCTTTGACTTTATCTTTTATTCACTTTAGATCAATTTCACTTGTGTTAATTTCGATTTCCGAGACTCCTGTATTATATAATTTTTAAATAAAGTAATTTAATAATTAGACAGAAAATTCTTATTTATTAAAATTTTAATTCTTACAATGTTTAAAAAACCAAATATTCATTTATTAAAAATATATTATATGTATTATATATAAAAATATTAATATAAATGTTATTTAATATAATAATTTTTATAGAAACAAATTTGTATTTTCTGCATTAAAAGTTTAATAACCTAGAAAATCCTATCTGTTCTTTTAATCTGAATTAGTTAAAAATAATTAATTATTAATAATAATCAGAATTTTACTAAAATATTATCTATTTTGATATAACTTAAAAATAAACTAAACTAATAATTATTTATTTTTTACTAAATGATTAGTAGAAATATAGCTATTTGAATTAATAGCTAACTTTTTGATTTCAAGCTAGTTATTTTTAACTAACTCAGATTTAGAGAATTTGTTAAACGTTATTTACGAAAATAAATATTATTTTGAATAAGAATTTGAATAAATAAAAGTTATTACAACTAAAAATTGAAAGTAATGAATTAAGTAGATCTTATAAAGGTATAATAAATGAAAAGTAAGAAAAATAATAATTTTAAAAAATGACATTTAGCTATTTAAAAATAGTAAAGAGTAAAAATTACCATAATTGAAAATTTTCAAAGCAAGAAAGAAACTTTAAAATATAAAAAATCTGCCTTTAAATTACAAGAAATTTTTATTTAAAAAAATTTACAAACATAGAAGTTTAGAAGTTGTAAAATATATGTTTGATAGTTTAATTTTACAATGATAAAAAAACCAAGAAAAGCATCATATCTGAAATATTTTAGGTAATTTTCTTTTTAATTAATGTAAAATACAAATATTGTTTAATTTATTATAAAATTTATTATTTTAGTATTAAATGTAAATAAATATTAAGAATTAAACTATTTACAGAAATACACAATTAAAGAATCAAAATATTATAAGAATTTAAAAAATAAACTAATTGAAAGAGTAGTCAGTAAAATATGAAATATCTAACAAGTTTTCGTTTAAAATTTGTTTGTCATAGTTGCATGTTATATAATTCAACGTAAGCTAGGCTAGCCTCTAATATAAGTATTAAAATTAATAATTTAAAGATCATTCTTTTTCCTTTTAATAGAAAGAGTTCTTGTGGAATTAACAGACAAATAATATGTGATCGCATCTGCAAATTAAAAATGGAAAAAGAGGGAGAAAGTTTGATTTATCATGCGATAGGAATAAATTGCGAGTTTTGAGGAGAGTTTACCATGCTGGAGAGTCATTGGACTTGACGCTGAGCCCGAACTCCGATTACCCGTAGCATGGTAAACTTCTGCACATTTCTCGGCAAACTCTTTTCAACTTTTATGCACATTTTACAGCTTTAAGCGAGTAGTCTTTTTCAGTCTACTTTTGACTCTCAAGTACCACGTATATGGGAAAATTTTTCTTATTTTTTGAAAATAACTATCAGAATTTTGAACACAATATCTCAATTGTAACTTTGATCCGAGGTCCTGCATATAATATGGGAAAGATTACCTCAAACGTTTTCCCCGTGTAAAGTCTCTTTTAAATCCTGTTATATTTGTAAATTAGTTGTAGTTTAAGAAGGTTCTTTCCACTTACATAACCTCAAAAAAAAGTCGTTTTTCACTCCAAATAAAAATATTATTTAAATTAATTTCATTACATTTTGTAGGATTTAGTTGTAACTTTTTTAAAAAAAATGAATTTAAGATAAAATTTGTCGTCAAATAATAATTATTTAACATTTTATGTTTTTCCCTTATTTCTTTAATAACTTTTAAACAAAATATAACTCAACAAAATCTAACAAATAAAATTGGATAAAATGTTCCAAAAAAGCAAAATAAACTATTATTTGTTCAAATTGGATGAAAAATACAAATTTTTACTATAGGTTTAAAGAAAAAACACGAAATGTTAAATAATCCTTATTTAACAACAAAATTTAACTCAATCTACTTTTTTCTGAAAAATGTACGACTGGATCTTTCAAAATTTTATAAAATCAGTTTTAATAATATTTTTATTTTGCGTGAAAAACCACTTTCTAGCTTCAGGTTATGTCAATAGAAAGAACCTTCTTAAAATGATTGATTATCAAAAAAAGAAATCTGATAATTTATCGAAAATTTAAATATCATAATACTCTAAAATACATATTTAATTTTATTTATTAAACTCTTTTTTTTACTCTTATTTTACTACATTATCGAAAAATAACACTTGTAGCAAGTAAAGGAAAAAAATTCTTTTGATCAGGGAAAGTCGGGGAATGTCAAGGAATTTTCAAACACAGATGTGCTGAGTACCCTGAACGACCCGAAAAATTAGGTCACGTGGTTAATATTTGATTTTCCGTAGAGAAATTTTGAGTTTTATGCTGTTTCATTTTTAAACGTTATAGCAGCGAGTCGTACCTAATTAACAAAAGTATAACGATTCGTTGGAAAGAGGGCAAAACAAGAGACGAAAGTTTCTATGTGGTCCTTAAATTGAAACAAAAGGTATCGAAAACCGATATAGTGAAAAGTTAAAGTTACCTGCATGCTTAACAGCTGGCTGCATGAATCGCTCCAGTAGTTGGAGTCAACCTCTCGTCTGACGAAGGCATTTTGGTCGTTATCGCGCGACTAATATCGATTAGAGTTTCGCCTTTCACATTTCGTGTACTATAGTTGGTTAATGGATGTTACAAAATTCACTTAGCGTCTGCTTCGTACTCCAAGTCGATTGCTAATCATAAACGTGTCTTAACCCAAACCTTCTTCTCTCTGACTACTACGTTCTTGCAGATATATTCAGTTTCCGCTCACTTTTCCTTTAACTGTGCCTGCTTAGCGCCAACTTGCTGAAAGCATCGTAAAGTTTGTGGCATAGAAGCAAAGAGCGAGTACAACACACTGTTACACGTGTTCTAACACACCAAACTCAAACACGTGTCTACTATCCACATTATAACTCCTTTAAAACTCACTATCCGTACAAGTATTATACTATTTACTATTCACATCCACTATTCATTCTATACACGCACTCACACAACTTGCAGAAATTTCCCTCGCTGATACTCACTTTCAAACATGAACAACAGAAACTTGAAGAAAGCAACATATTGTTGCACAAAACTTGGCCAATTTGCCTCTCGAAAATCATTATGTCATGTATAAATCAGATTTTTAATTATTTCTGGCATTTAATGCTTCTTAGAGTTTATTAGCTTTGGATATTTATTTTCGTGTTCTCAATTTTCAGGATTTTTTTATCGTTCTAGGGAAATGTATTACTTACTCTCTAAATGTGATTAAGGAAAAACGAACTGCTTTATATAGCTGAAATTGCTCTTGTAGTTCAATAGTTCCGTTTAAATTTCGATAATTAGCGGAATTAAGATTTATAGTCTGAAATCCATTTGGAATTCTGTCGGAACTTAAATAATTAATAATTGTCCGAATTGGGATTATATTTATTTTCTCTCTACATTTTCTGGAGTGAGTATTCACTCCACTAAGAGTGGAAATTGAGCCACTCCATCAGAGTGAAAGATCCACTCTAAAAGAGTGAGATCTCACTTTTAAGAAATTTAGACAGTTAATCGAAATTACATTGAAATTTTAGGTAGCATTCCGTTAAAATTTCTTTTGTATTTTAATAATTGACGAAATCTCACGCAAATGTAAAGTTAAAAAATGTAAAGCTAGAATTTTGTATCATTCAGTAACAACACTGAAAAAAATGGATGTTTACCCTTAACATCTCGCTTGTCCCATTCGAAAAGAAGATAACATTCAGAACATATTTAGAAAACACTCAAATCTCAGAGACAAAATAGAAAACACGCAACTCTAAGTACCATTTGGAAATCAAGTAAGCGAATAATCGTCATTTATTTTTTGCCTAAAAAATACCGATAAAATCCACATTTGGTCCAGAAGTTAAAAATCAAAATAAGTACATTACAAAACTTGTAAAGTACTTAATTTAATAAGACTAGTTATTCTTAATTTTATTAATAAATATTATTTTTAATTATAAAAAGAAAAAATGAAAAATAAATGACGATCATTCGCTTACTTCATTTCTAAAAGGTACTTAGAGTTGCGTGTTTTCTATTTTGTCTCTAAAATTTGAGTGTTTTCTAAATATGTTCTGAATGTTATCTGCTTTTCGAATGGGACAAGCGATCTGGATGTTAATGATTAATATATTTATCATTTAACATAGGGACAGCTATCTATATGTTCAAGGTTAACATCTACATATTAAACTTTAATATCTAGATCTTAAAATTTAATATCTTAGATGTTAACCTTTAATATTTAGATGTTAAGCGTTACTATCTTGTTTTAAACATCTAATTCTAATCATCCATTTTTCTCAGTGAATTTCAATAAAATGTAGTCCGAATTTCGTACACTGAGAAAACGTTTTGGTAAAATTTCCTGTGCCGTTCACTATAAAAGCGTTATATTTGACAGTCTCCGAAATTTTACCGTACTGTCTTACAATTTTTACTAGAAACTCAGGTAAAAATTGTAAGACAGCACGGTAAAATTTCGGCGACTGTCAATTATGATGCTTTTTTAGTGAACAGCACAGGAATTTTTACCAAAATTTTTTTTCAGTGTAGGAATTACATTTTCTAGAATTCTACTAGTTTTGAATTTTGTTGAATTTTGATTGGAATTCTGTAGAAATTGAATTAGATTTTCAACTAATGAATTTGCGAAAAATCGGTTACTATTAAATAGTGACTATTGTAGTCACTATTATAGTCGGTTTATATTATTTTCACTATTTAATAGTGAAAAACCACTAATTATTAGTGGAAAATTACTAATTTGAAAGTGAAATATCTATACTAATTAAAAAAGTAAACTGTCACTATTTAATAGTAACCGATTTCTCGCTAATTCATTAGTAGAAATAATCACTAATTCAGATTTAGAGTGTAGTATTTTAGAATAATTTTAACGGAATGCTGACACTGAATTCCTAACGGAATTTCAATTTAGTCAGAAATTAAAGGAAATTTCGTTGGAATTTATTTGTAATCAACTCAAAATTGCTTCGAAATTTTTGTCTGCTCTCTAAGTCTGATTCAGTGATATTTCTCTAACGAATTAGAGGAAAATTGATCACTATTAAATAGTGAATATTTTACTAATGTTTAGTGGAAAACTACTAATTATTAGCAAAAACTACTAAAACGAAAGTGAAATATTTACTAATTGAAATAGTGAAGTACACTGTTTTAATAAGTAGAAATTTCACTATAAAATTAGTAGTTTCTTACTAAACATTAGTGAAATATTCACTGTTTAATACACTGAGAAAAATCTGTTGCTATTATTGCTTGAAATCATTTTTGCATTTTTTCCATAATTCTATTGATGCTATATTTCTAACAGCACGTATAGTTATTGCTCGGACTTGGCCTGAAAACTAGGCGGAGCAGCCTAATAATTAGGTGGATTCTTGCAATTTTTGTATAGTTAGTGTCTATGCTATATTCATATCATTTGCTCATGCGATAATCGCAACAGATTTTTCTCAGTGTAGTGACCGACTTTTCTCTAATTTATTAGTGGAAAACCACTTAATCAGATTAAAAGAGTGCATTTTCTTAATTTATAACAGAAGTAGTTGGAATTTTGTTAAATGTCTGTTGGCATTAAGTTAGAATTCAGTTTAAATTTATTCATAATTCATCTAGAACTCATTCAGAATTCTGTTGAAATTCAATTAGAATTTTAGTTTGCAATTTATTCATAATTCAGTCAGAACACCGTCCGAATTTCCATAATTATTAAAGTTCTCTAGAATTTTGTCATATTTTTCAATAATTAACGGTGATCATAGCAATTTCAATGATGTTCTGACTTAATTCCAATTGGATATCTATCAAAATTTCGTTTCCGTCAGAATTTTGTTGTAATTCAATAAGATTTGCATGGAATCCTTTTAGAATTCTATTGAAATTCATTTAGAAACTCGTTAAAATTTAGTTGGAATTTAGCTTGAATTCAGTTTGAATTCAGTTTAGTTAAAAT
Source organism: Ganaspis brasiliensis (assembly GCA_037103525.1). Taxonomy (NCBI): domain Eukaryota; kingdom Metazoa; phylum Arthropoda; class Insecta; order Hymenoptera; family Figitidae; genus Ganaspis; species Ganaspis brasiliensis. Next base: position 6,238,493 of record JAZKLR010000101.1, on the reverse strand, counting down.
TTTGTTGGAATTTAGTTAAAATTTTGTTGGAATTTAGTTAAATATCTTTGGTATTTAGTCCGAACTATGTTAAAAATCAGTCAAAAATTAGTCAGAAAAAGGCGAGATTTTGAATAATTCTTGCATTTTCGTCTGATGGTAATTTCAATAAAAATCTGATTTAATTCTATTCGGATTTTCGTCAGAATTTATGAAATTCAGTGAAAATTTCAGTTTTAAATAGTTGAAATTCTACTAGAATTTAATCAGATTCCCATAGAAATTCAACAAGATTTTTTTGAAATAAAGTCAAAAATCATTTAAAATTTTGTTAAAATTTTGTTGAATTTTCATTATACTCTCTAAATCTGAATTAGTGAAAAATAACTAATTATTAGTAAACTATGATAATATATTAGTAAAAAAATAACTGAAAAATAGTTTAAATTTGAGTAATTGAATTAGAAAACAGAATTTTACTAAAATGTTAGCTATTTTGACGTAATCTAAAAATGAAATTGACTATAGTAATTATTTATTTTTTACTAAATGATTAGTATAAATATAACAATTTGAATAAGTGACTGATGAGTTTTTGTTCTCAAATTAGTTATTTTTAACTAATTCAGATTTAGATAAATAGTTGAGTTTAACCCTACTGAATTAGAATTCTATTGAAATTCAGTCATAATTCCGTTGAAATGTAGTCAAAATTTTATTAAAACTTATTATTTATTATATTTTTAAAAATTTTTTTAAAATCCAATTATAATTTCATTAGTCTTTCATTAGAATTCCGTTGATATAATTTAGTATAAATTTGTTTGGAATACTGCCATAGGTAAATAAGAAGTAGTAAAAATTCAGTAGAATTTCATTTAGAATTTATTTGTTATTTAGCAGAATTCATGTTGAATTTCATTAGAATTTCTTTAATTACTGGGATTCCCTCTAAGAGGTTTTCTGGGTAATATTTGTTAATTAATTATTGGTGTGTTTATAAATAAACATTTTTTTGAAATTCTTTCATAGTTTCGCTAATATCCAGTCAGAGTTTATTTGAAATTCAATTGTTATTCCTATGAAACTTAGTTAGTAATCTTAGTATTCAATTTGAATCACTTTGAAATTTAATCATAATTCACTTTCAATTAAATTAAATTTAAGTTGAAATTCTATTGGAATTTCAAAAACTACCTACTAGAATTTCTAAATAATTTTAATAGGATTCTGATTAAATTTTATTCAGTTTCCAGTCTTAATCTCGATAATTAGCTAAATCCATAGTTTCCGGAATCACATTAAAATTAAGTTGGAAGTCGCAATTTTAATAATTACTGAAATCCAATGGGCATTCCAATCAGATTTCCGTCCAAATTTCGATAATCACCAAAATTAAATCGAAATTTTAATAGTTATCGAAATTAGGGCTTTTGTTTATTTTAATGATCTTATTCAAACCGCAAAATACTGCTCAAGTCCTTAAACAATAATCACTTAACTATGTAGTTTTACTCAACTAGTTTATTTTCTTACGTATATTTTACTCAATTATTCAGTAGACTTTACTTGCTATTTTTCCCCAAAATCTTCTTCAATATTCATCCTCCCTTGTTTCTAATTCTTCTAAGACCCTCTTTCGATTCTCTAAGCCGTGATGCACCTTTTACGAAATTGAATGTCATCATTGTGATTTTAAAAGTTATATAAACTTCTCGAAAGTGGCTTGAACGTCCCTATCCCCTAAAAAAATACAGAGCCCTAAGCAGGGGAAAGCAACCCCCGGAAGTTTAAAAAACCTAGAGTGAAATAATCGTTGAAAGTAGAACTCGACTTCACCGCAACGACATCGACACGTCTGGTAAAAAAGTTCCCTTTCGTCACGTGACTGACAGATGAGATTGCCTCGACTTTTGGTGAATGCGATATTACTTGAGAGTGGATTGGACTAGGGTAGCAAGATTTCTCCCCTCCGCATTTATTCCTAGGACCTAGGGGTTGTTCCCGCGACTTGAAATTTTGATTTGGAAAGAAATTCACCAGCAGATATACATATACGCGACTCTTGGATTTCATTATTCGATGAATCGTCAGATTAAGTTTTGCTACGAGGGCTCACTGAAAATCTTATATTTAATCTTCTCGATTCCCTCATCGCATCCACAAAATCATTCCCAAGTGCTAACTTAACGAGCATTTTGAATAAGAAAAAAAAAAAATAAGAAAAAAGAGAAAACTATCGACTATCTTTCTACCTCCGTCAGAATGGCAAGGTGATTAGTTAGCTTCGTGAGAAGCTTTAAAACGAAGAGATGAAAACTCCTCGGCTCCTTTTCCGAGACTCTTGTGAGAAACTCAACTTTCCCCTCAAAAGAGGAAAGGACACACTTTACGATTTCTGGAAAGGTAAACTTTCTTTGAAAAAAAGGACTCTTGCCAGGCGAATGGTACTTTGTCATAGTCGAGTGCCCGCTAAGTATGCATACCATTTGTCTCGTGGCCTACTATTTTGGCACCACGACATTTTGCCCTCAAGACTTGAACTTTTTCTTCTGCACGAAAATTTACTGCCTCCCAAAGTATTAATATTATTTAGTATGTGGATTCTTTCGAAACAATTTCATGGGCATAAAAGTACCATTTTTATGCCCATGAAATTGACTGAATTTACTGCGAGAAAATTAAAATTTCATTGTGCCAATAAAACTATCGGGAAACATAAAACAGGACTGTTCTCTTTTTTAAGATTTCGTAGCCAAGTATGTCATGTCGTTCACAGCCAATAAATATGTATTTTCAATTTTGGCGCCATTTTATACAATTCGAACTACTTTCAAACAGTTCTGAACCAGTTTTACGAAATAGATTCTAACTTCCGTGAATTAGTTACAAAGAGTTTGAAACTACTTCTAATCAGTTTCGAACTAGTTCCTAACAGTTTTGAACTGGTTTCAAACAATTTTGCGCTGATTCCCAAACAGTTTAGAAATTCTTACAAATATTTTTAGACTTAGTTTTCTGAGATAAATTTATATAGTTCCGAGCAAGTTTCAAACAGTATCGAAATAGTTCCAAAAAATTAAAAACTAGTTTCAAACAGTTTTGGTTTAGTTCTTCGATCTAATTTCAAACACTTATGAACTAGTTGAGAAATTTTCAAAGCTGGTTTCAGACAATTGCGAACAAGTTTCAAGCAGTTTAAAAATAATTCCAAACATAAAAAAACTAGTTTCATTTCAACCGATTCCGAACTAATTTCAAACAGCGTCAAACTAATCCAAACGGTTATAAACTAGTTTTCTAAACTAGAGTTATACTTTTTTAAACAAGATCCAAACAGCTTCAAAGAAGTTTGAAACAGTTCCGAACTAGTATAATAAACGGTTTTATACTAGTTTCAACCAGTTCTGAACTAGTTTACCGAATCAAGTTAAAACACTTTCGGACTAGTTTCATAAAATTTAAAATTGTTTTCAAACAGTTTTAAACTAGTTTCAAACAGTTCTGAATTAGTTTCAAACAATTTCGCACTAGTTATAGACAGTTTATAAATACCTTCAAATATTTGTAGACTAGTTTTCTAAAAACTAAATTTATACAGTTTCAAGTGAGTTTCAAACAGTATCGAAATAGTTCCAAACAATTGAAAACTAGTTTTAAACTTTTCTGGATTAGTTTTTTGATCTAATTCCAAAGAGCTATGTACTAGTTTTCTAAACTCAAGTTATACCTTTTTAAACAAGTTCGAAACAGTTCCAAAGAAGTTTAAAACAGTTTCGAACCAGTATCAAACGGATTTAAACTAGTTTCAAATAGTTCTGGATTAGTTTTTCGATCTAATTTCAAACAGTTCTGAAACAGTTCAGAGAAACTCAAAAACTGGTTACAAACAAATACGCACCAGTTTGAAACAGTTTAAAAATAATTCCAAACATTTAAAATTTTATTTCAATTAAAAAATAAATAAATTACGAACTAATTCCAAACAGTGTCATACTTGTGCAAATAGTTTGGAACTAGTTTGCTAAACTAAAGATATACCTTTCTAAACAAGTTTCAAACAGTTCCTAACTAGTATCAAACAGTTTTAAACTGGTTTCGATAAGTTTTGAACTAGTTTACCGATTTAACTTAAAACATTTTCTAACTAATTCCATAAAACCTAAATCTGTTTTCAAATAATTTTAAACCTGCTTTAAACTGTTTCGAACTAGTTTCAAACTGTTTTGAACCAGTTTCAAATTGATATAAAGTTATAAAGTAATTTTAAGCAAGTTTCAACTAATTTTAAACAGGTTCGAACCAAACAGTTTCAAACTATTTCCAAACAGTTTAGAACTAGTTGAAAATAATTTCAAAGTAGTTTCAAAAAAATCCAAACTAGTTTCAAAGAGGTTCGAACTTGTTGGAATCAGTTTATTTTTATTTATTTATTTGAAAATCCATACGGTTTGGGATTGCAAACAATCCCAAACTAGTTTGAAATAATTTTAACCTAGTTTCAAACAATTTAATACTAGTTCCAAAAAGTTTTCAATTTGTTTTAAATAGTTCCAAACTAGTTCTAAACAACTTAACAAGTTTTAAACTAATTTCAAACAAAATCAATAATAGTTTCTCGTGGTTTCGATCTAATTCCAACCAATTTTGAATTAGTTTTAAACAGTTATAGATTAATTTTGAACAATTTTGAACTAGTTACAAACAATTAACAATTAGTTATAAATTAATTTCAAATAATGTCAAACTACTTCGGAAAAGTTTAAACTAATTAAAAATAGTTTCAAAATAATTCTAAACAATGAAAAATAAGTTTTAAACACCTCAGAATTAGTTTCAAACAGTTTTTGAACTTGTTGAAAACAGTTCTGAACTTGTTTTCCAAACTAAATGAAATAGTTATTAATGATTAGAAAGATGGAAATTTATAACTAGTTTGGAACTGTTTCGAACAAAAGTTGTAAACAATCCCCAACTAGTTTGAAATAATTTTAACCTAGTTTCAAATAATTTAGTACTAATTCCAAACAGTCTTCAATTTGTTTTAAACAGTTCCGAACTTGTGCTAAACTACTAAAACAGTTTTCAACTAGTTCCAAACAAATCAATATTGGTTTCTCACGGTTTCGGACTAGTTTCAAGCAGTTCCGATCTAATTCCAAACAATTTCGAATTATTTTTAAACAATTTTGAACTAGTTCTAAATAGTTTTTGAATCAATTCTACAAAATTTTCAACAAGTTTTAGATAGTGTTGAGTAATTTTAAACAATATTATAGAGTTTTAAACAATTTTGAGTAGTTATAAACTATTATAAAGAGCTTTTTTTCCTTTGATATAAAAGACGAGCAACATTAATCTCTCCAGTTTAAACAAAAGCGAAAAATATGCTCAGTTTGGGTACCTACTCGAGGGAAAAGCCTTCATTGATTAAATACTCTCGAAATAATTGAATGCATAATTTATTGATTTGAGAGCCGCTCACAGTGGATGGTATATATATCCTATAATCTCGATCACTGGACCTATTAAATTTCAACATGCAGACCATCATGGCGCCCCCATTAAAAGGGATCCATCATCCTGAAGGATTTCTTTTATGGACCAATAACTGAGAAAGTGCCTTAATCGTTAAGGAGCATACCACAACTGATTTTCAAGGCGGCTATAATCGGAATAGGTTATACGATAAAGAGACTTGGTATGAATGCACCACCTTTATCTAATATGAAAGTGTGCCTCGCACTGCTAAAGGGGTAATCTAATTCGCAGATCAGGACCAAAGTAGCTCTTAAATTTTCAAGCAAGCCAATATCATCCAACCACTAGCATTACACCTGAATATATATCTCTAACAAAGGCAAAATTCAAAGTACATCATTACACTTCAAGGCTTAATTTAATATTATTAATTAAATTCATAAAGCGTCATAATAAGGATGATATTTATAAAAATCATTAAAAATTATGAGTTTATGAATTAGGGTGGCGGTTAAAAATTACATTTTCGAATTTAATCCATTTCCGACCCTCATTTTGATACAAATCTGAAAAAAAATAGATACGTATTTTTTTTTTTCTTTCTAAAATTAATATTTATTTGGCCTGTAAGCTATTGCAATTTCACATGGAAAAACACGTTTTTTCTAGATTTGAAAAAAATAATTCTAAAATATCAAAAATAATTGAAATATGAAGAAAATAATTGAATAATGACAAAAATAATTCAATTTGAAAACAAAGTTGTAAATGACAAAACTAATTGAAAAATTGATTAAAAATCAAAAAATGAAGACAAAGATTGAAACGAAATAATTGGAATTTGAAGTAAATAATTGAAAAGTTTTAAAAATAATGGAACAATAACAAAAATAATTAAAATTTAAAAACAAAAGTTTCAGACTGGTGCAAAAAATTTAAATTTTGCGCACAATAATTTAGATATTAACGAAATAATTAAAATGTACAAAAACTAATTATATAATGACATAAATAATTAAAAGCTAAGGTAAAAATCACACTTTTTAGACAAAAGCTGAAAAATTGAAAAAAATAATAGAATTTTCAAGAAAATAATTGAAACTTAAAAAAAAAAATTTTTAAATATCCAAAAAATGTTTATGTGTAGAAAACAGTTGAAACATGACAAAAATAACTAAAATTTAGAAAAAATTTAATAGAAAATGAGAAATATATTAAAAAATGGAGTAAAAAGTAAAAAAAGTAATACATTATTATTGAAAAATTGTATAAAATAATTCAAAAGTTAATAAATTCATGACAATAATAAAAAGATTGAAGAAAATTACATTTAAAGATAATATTTCCAAAATGTCAAAAATATTTAAGTATTAACAAAAATAAATGTAATTTGCAAAAAGAATTGATGATTAGTTTAAAAAATTAAAAATTTGTAGACAATGGAGAACTTGACAAAACAATTTAAATATTAAGAAAATAATTAAATAATTACATAAAAAATTGGGAACTGATGTAAAAATTAAAAATTTATAGACAATAATTAAAAATTTGATAAAAGTATTAGAAGTTTGACGAAAATAATTGAAATTCGAAGAGAATAATTCAAAAATGTCAAAAAAATTTGAATATAAAAAGTAATTAAAGTTTGAAGAAAATAATTGAAAAAGGCGTAAAAAATTAATAAATTCGTGACAATAATGAAAATAATGATGAAAATAATTAAAAACGGGTGTAAGAAATTTAAACATTCATGACAATAAAAAAAAAAATAAAGTTTATAAAAAATATTTTTAAAATGGCAAAAATAACAAAAATATGAAGAAAATAATTGGAAAATGACAATAATAATTGAATAATGACAAAACTAATTGAAAGTTGAAGAAAATAATTGAAAAATAACAAAAGTGAATTGAAACTTGTGTTAAAAATTTGGATATTTCTGACAATAATTTGAAGATTGAAGAACATAACTGAAATTTAAAAAAAAAATAATTGAAAAGTTTTAAAAATAACTGAAATTACAAGAATATAATTGAACAATAACAAAAATAATTGTAATTTGAAAAAAAATTAAAAATTAAAAATTTGAAGACAATACTTAAAAAATTGATCAAACAATTAAAATTTCAAGAAATTAATTGAATAATGACATAAATAATTGGAAGTTGGTGGATAAATAAAAAATTTTTAGAGAATAATTGAAGTTTAAAGAAATTAATTGAAATTTGTTTGAAAATAATTGAAAAAGATGTACAAAATTAATAAACTCATGATAATATTAAAAATAATGAAAAAAATAATTGAATTTTGTAGAAAATAATTGAAAACTAATATAATAAATTTTAAAATTGATGATAATAAAAAAAATGAATTTTTTTATTTACAGGTGAAAGCCCATTACAGTATAAAATTTAAAAATTTATTTCAAGTAACAATAAAATTAAAATTTAATACAACAAGAATAATTACCAAATTAACAATTAATAGGTCTCATTCAATAATTTGAATAAAATAATAATTGATATTTATAGAAAATAATTTTAAAATGGCAAAAATAATAGAAATATGAAGAAAATAATCGTAAAATGACAAAAATACTTGAATAATAACAAAAGTAACTAAAATTTCAAGAAAATTATTGAAAATTAACAAAAGTATAATAGAAACTTATGTTGAAAATTTAAATATTCCTGTCAATAATTTAAAGATAGAGAAAAATAATTGAAATGTTGAGACAATAATTGAAAAATGACAGAAGTAAATGAAAACTTGTGTAATAAATTTAAATATTCATGACAATAATTTAAAGACTGAAGAGAGTAATTGAAATTTGAAAAAATTAAATTCAGAATCACAAAAATATTTGAAAATTGACAAAAATACTTTAGGGTTGACAAAAGTACTTTAAAAATGACAAAAATAATTGAAAAGAGGTGTAGAAATGATGTATTTGTAAACTATAATTAAACAATTGACGATGTAATTGCAATATGAACAAATTTCCTGAAGTTTGCAGGAAACTTGATGAAAGTTTCTCGGAACTCCAGAAATGGTTAAAAAAGTTATAGAATAATTTGAACTGTATTTAATTTTTTAATTTTTTTCAATAAAGTAAAATAATGTAATTTGAATTTTTAATAAATCCGACTATTCGACACATTAAATTAGTCTAAATTATTATTAAAATTCATATAATATATACCTCATCTGCATATTTTGTCTGTAAACTAAAACATTTTTTAAATTTTCTGATAAAGAGAATCAAAATTAATTTTAAAAAAAGGGACTAACTTCACTGTGGTTTTTAAAACGTGGACAGAAAAAGATGAATAAATATAAATAGTAACTAACTTCAGGAATTTACGGAGATTATTATTATTTAATTAATAATTAATAATTGATTTTGAGGTCGCTAATTACAAATCTGAAGTCAGATTTTAAAAATTGAAAATGGTGGATCCAATATGGCGGACACGAAATTAGAAAAATGAATCAGTTTTTATGAAATTTGGTATCGAGGGGTTTTTGGGATGATTTGTAATCGGCGTCTTAAAAAACAATAGAAACCATAATCGGAAATTGTAAACTTTTCGTTTTTTTTAGAATTAATATTTTTTGCCAATAATAATCGATTTTTTTATACTTTTGGTCAACTTTTGGGTCCTGTAAAAAATAGTAAACTTACCAAGTTTCACATATAAATAATTGGATATCATTCTTTGAAAAATGTTTTTGCAACACAAAATATAAACAAGGAATTCAATTCATAAAATATTCAAATCAATTTTTTGGTATGCAGAACATTATTGTTCGTCAAATTTGAATTTGGAAAATGTTAAAATAATAATTTCGTTCAGTTTAACATTTAGAACTTTAAGATTATTCTGACAATTAGAAATTTTTTAAATATAAAGATATTTTTTTTTGAAATTGTGAAAGCAAGAAGGAGGTTTTTCTCCCTTACATTTCAAATTATAGAGCAAGTTCTTAATGAATAATGAAGGAACTTAATTATCTAGTATTTTCCAAGCTCGGAATTATTCAGAGTTTAACTCTTCTATTTGTAATACAACAGGTGAGTTTCAGTATATGAGTCAACTTGAATGAAGCAGCAGAGTAGAGATTTATCTTAATATCAACGCAAGAGAAGATTCACAAGGCGTGATTGTGTAAACGGATTAAAACCATAGCTTCTTCATCTCCACTTCAAACCAAGTTTCTCTTTTAGAAATTCGAGTCATTTTCCACTCGAATCTGAATAAAATGTCGAAATTGAAAAAATCTTTGGCGCTCTGCTGAAAATTTTTGATATGAAACTGCTTTACTTTAGCACATTGAAAATAAAAATATAATTCTTTCTGAATAATGTTTCATTTAGTTCGAGATTTAAATTCAATTTTTATGAATGCATATTAAAGTAAAAAAAAAAAAAAAAAGAACAAAAGAAAGGAAACCGGAAATTAAATAATGAATACGAATAGTTTTATCATTATTTATGATTTTACAATTCCATTTTGCTTTCTTCTATAACATATTCATATTGTATTATTCTCTAAATTTGAAAAACAGAAATGCTTAAATTAACTTTTCATTTCCTCGTCCTTATTAATTAAAAATGGGAAACAATTTTATTTTATTTTGTATCTAAATGTCAGAATTAATTTCCAATTGTCTATCATAATTACTCTAATTTTAATTCGTACTCTTCCTGAAATTGGAAATAGACACTTATATCTTCGATGTAAATTTTCTTTAATCATTTATTAAGTTTCATCGCTGTGTAAAAATACCTTATCTTTTGTTGTCTCTGGCTTTCAGCACTTTCTATTAACATTTTCCATTCAAATTTTATTTTACTCTAAATTTATTTTCAGCATTTCATTACAAGATAAAGCTGTGGAATCCAAGTTATTTTAAACTGATAGTCTGTATTTCTTAACATTTGAACAATTTTATTTGTTTCTTTAAATACTTATATCTTTTACTTTAGAGCTCGCAAAAGTTTTATAATATCACTAAGTAAATAAATTCAAAAAATGTTTTGCTATTATTAATTTAATTTTATTTGTATATTTTTTAATTTACTTTTTTTTATTAATGCTTACTTTCATTAATATTTATTTTCATTTACTTATTTTTATTCCTTTAATTTCATTGATTTACTTTTATTCTGACCATTATATTTTAAATTAAAAAGTCCTACAAATTTCGAACAAAAGCTTCCCATGTACAAAAACATCTTATAATTTGATTTCACAATTGTGCTTATTCTAAAAGTTGATTGAAACTGAAGAAAAAGTAAATAACGTAGGTATGCACATAGTTTAATGAACTCGATCAAGCGAGATTAAAAATTTTTCCAACTTGCATTAAACTTTTTTTTTTAAATCTAAAAATGCTGACAGTAGCTAACATATAAAGCGAAAATTTAACGAGGTTTATTCCTGAAAGACTGTAGTGGTCCTTTCTATTTGCCTGGTGCAAAATCGCAAAATTGTTTACGCGTCGGAATTCAAAGCAAGCGTCATTCGTGCAATTCTTTGTAAATGCACTGAAATCCCATCGTATACATCAATTCTTCTAAGGCAAAAATTTAATTAATTTTTAGTTCAATGAATTGTTTGAAATGGATTAATTATTTTAAATTTTAATTAGTTTAATTTTTTTTAAATTGAATATTTTTTATTCAATAAAGGATGTTCAACCCATTGTCACAACCTCAAATTAGAAAATGATTTTTCACAGAAAGTAAAAATATTATTAAAATTGGTTTTACCTAATTTTAAACAATACAGTTGTAAATTTTTCCAAAAAAGTTGGATTGATACAAAATTTGTTTTAAAATAACAATTATTTAACATTTTGTGTTTTTTTTAATGTGTAAAAAATTGTAATTTTCATCCTATTTTGACAAATAATAGCTCAATCTTTGAAACATTCTCTACAAATCGGTTTGTTGGATTTTGTTAATATTTTGTTAAAAAATTATTTAACAAAATAAAACCTATCTACTATGTATTTTTTAAACAAAAAAATTTTTAACTAAATCCAACAAACAGATTTGTAGAGAATGTTTCAATGATTAAAATTGAGCTATTATTTGTCAAAATTGGATGAAAATGACAATTGTTGACAAACTTTAAATAAAAAACACAAAATGTTAAATAGGTAACAAATAGTTTTAATTAACAGACAGCTAATATCGATTAATCCTAATTTCTATTGATTAGCTGTCTGTTAATTAAAACTATTTGTTGAAGATATTGATGAAAATTATAATTTTCATCGATTTTAATTTCTGTTGATCGTATTTTTTATCGATTCTATAATTTCTATTGATTCTAATTTCTATTGATTTCATAATTTCAATAAATCTTTATTTACATTAATTCTATTTTTTATAGATTTCGATTGAACCAAATTACTATCAATTTGAAATTTTAATCGATTATAAATTCAGATTTGAATTGATTTAATTGGACTAGACAGAATTAATAATTTTAAATTGATCAATTATTCAATTTAATTTAAGAATTCAGAAACAAGATAATAAAATTAGAAGCCACCTTTTTTCTCCGGTTTTGCATGCATATAGAACCTGAAATTTAACGCCCATGGCTAATTCTGGGTGCAGCTAAATAATACACCGAATAACTATAATGATAAGGCTAATTATAATTAGCCTCTGTTTTTTCTGCGGCAGAAAGTAAAAAAAAAATTGTGTAACTGACTTGCACGATCTTCTTTCAGAAAATAAAAAAGTTAAATACATGTGAGCTTCTCAAACCACTTTTTTGTCAAATTAAACAAAAAAATTTTTTCGAAAGTAATTTTAATCAAAACAAAATTTTTTATTTGTTTAAGAGTTTTAAATACATTTATATTATAAATAATTTCTTAAACCGGGAAAACCGAAAAATATCAGAGATTTTTTCTGTATTTAGGATATTCCAAGTGACATTTTCATTTAAAAATTGTTTTTGCTTAGAATAATTTTTTTTCTGATTCTATATTGAAAAAATATAAATATAATAAATATCTTAAATAAAGATTCTCTTTTTACAGTGTTGTAACGAAACTAAAGAAAATCACTATTTATTAAGTTATTTAAAATTATTTAAAAACCTTTTGAATTATGTGTAAAAGGTGATTATTCAATTTCGTGTTGATGTGCTCCGAGAAAAAATACTTTATTGATAAGGTACACTGCAAAATCAGGTGTCTTCAATTGTTCAAAAATGTCTTAAAATAAGACATTTTTCAATTTTTTTAAATTGAGACAAAAAGTGTCTCAATTTAAGACATTTTTGTCCAATTTAAGACACCATGTTCTGGCAGTGTACATTATTTAAAATTGTAAGATTTTACGTCGATATTAAAAGTAAAAAAAAAATTTGTTTTAAGTAAAAATATCTGTCTAGTTATTGACATCAACTATTATGCTCACAATATAACATAAAAAGTGTATTTTATCATGATCTACAACTTTTCACAACACTTTCTGACATTTTCATTATTTAATGAGATAAATGCAAAAAACGATAATTTATTAATAATTTCCCATCTCTGACTTCCCCTAATAAACTTTTTCAGGCTCCCCGGCTGATTATTTGTTTTTGAGCTACAATAAAGGCATTCCATATACACATTTGATAATAAATTTGCAAAATTCGGAAAAGTAAGACTTGTAAATAATTACCATTTTTAATTCTGTTCATCAATTTTTATTTCCATTCTTCATTTTTCAATTATCTTTTCTTGGCTTTTTCAATTACTTTCTTTTCATTTGTTAAGTATATTCTTTAAATTTCAATTACATTCTTCAATGTTTAATTGCTTTCGTCAATTTTCAATTATTTTCTTCAATTTCAATTATTTTTACAACAATTATTCCTACTATTTTCTTAATTTTTCAATTTGCAATTATTATGTACACAGTTAAAAATTTTGTGTAAATTTAACACAAATTAATTGTCCCAAACGGTCCACTCAAAATTTGTGTTACTTTTGTGTTAAACTAACATAAACTATATGTTAATTTACACAATCTTCTTGTTAAATTAACCTAATCTTCATATTAAACTTAACACAAAGATTGTATGGACCGTTTTTTAAACAAAATTTTTAACTGTGTATATTCTTTAAATTTAATATTTCTTGTTTAATTTTTTAAATTATTTTTTTTTTTAAATTATTTTTTCCTACAATTTTTTTCAATTTTCAATTATTATCTTAAAATTTTATAATTATTCATGTATTTTTAAATTATTTTGTTCGGTTGTGTATTAATATCGCCATTTTTTAATTTTGTTTTCAATTGTCAATTATTTTCGCTATTATGTAATTTTTTTTCAGTTATCAATTATTTTTTCAAATTTTAATTTAATTCTTAAGTTTTCATTTTATTTCCTCAGTTTTTTTTATTATTTTCTTCAATTTCAATTATTTTTTTCGATGTTTAATCCAGTTGTTTAATTTGCAATTATTTCCAACAGTTATTTCTATATTTTTTCAACTATTTTTTTTTAATTTAATATTTATTGTTTAATTTTTTAATCTATCCTTTTCAATTGTGTACTTATGTAGCCGTAGCCATTTGTCGATTTTGTTTTCAACTGTCAATTATTTATTCTTTTTCAGATATATTCTTCAATTTCCTTATTTTTATTATTTGAATTTGCAAAAATGTATGGTTTAAAATGACCAACAACAATGCGAAATTTATCGCTCGCTTGGGCGCGCGTTAATGTTGCTAATTGGAAATAACATTGTTTATCTGTCCGTTAATAAAATTTGGAAGTTTGGAATTTAAACTTTACTTGGTTAAATTTTGAATAGTGTGCTTAAAAAAATTTCAGGCTTTTTTTTTATTGAAAAGTTAATGGTTTTTGATTTACGCCCATTAATTAATCGTAAAGATTATAAGCTTCATTTTAGTGTCAAATATTTTATAAATTACTTGAGCCTGAAATAGTGACTAAATTTTTGCTATCTACTGTTGTTCAGTCTCTTCTACTTTAAAATTGAGGACAGTTCTATTGACCTGTAGAGAACAAGTGTCGACAATGTTTGTCAGGATATATTGAGCGGTAAAGTTATGGAGGTTGATCGTAACGAAGGCATGCGATCTCCTTGATACACATGCAGTGGAATACAGAAAGGAATATCAACACGCAAGCTTGTATTTTGTCGGTACAGTGTATGTATAACACGAGCTAACAAAGGAGATAGAGGCGTTTAGGACACACAGACACTTGAAACAATCTCGTCTAAGGTTGGGTGTTTAGGTATCGGATAGGACAGGGGATATTCGCATCTTAGCGCGCAAAGGGTCTGGCACGCTCTCAAGATTATACGTGTAATGTATTAGGGCTGTGCGTTGGTTAACCGAATTGGAGGGAGCACTTTTGCTTGTTTAATCCTCGTTAAGGTGTCCAATTTCCGTGATTCCACGTGCCTCTTTCCTATATAATAACCATCACTTCCCTTCGCACTTAATAAAATCCAATACGCTTTTATACCAATCTTAATGATCCAATTTTAATTGGATTTTTTGCACCAAAGGTATTTTAATTAGTTAATTTATTTTATTAACGAGTATAATGATCTTAACGTAACCTCTCAAACTCAAAATGCATTTTATATATAGGCTGGTCCTTAAAAATGCAATTTTCGAATTGTAAAGTTCGCATACCCTCATTTTGTTATACATAAAAAAATAACTATTTTTTAGAGAGCCTCAAAAAAACACCACACTGAAAAAAATGTTTAGTCATATCAACAAAAATTTCCAACTAAATTTTTGTTGCTATGACTAAAAATTTGGTTGTGCCAACAAAATTTTTGTTGATGTGACTAAACATTTTTTTCAGTGCATAAAATGAAAAACCAAGGAAAAATTGTTTAAAAATATTTATTACTACTTTTCCTAGTATTTATTACTGGGATTTTACGATTGGTCCCTACAAGTTCTCTATTTAGAAAATTTTACCCTAAAATCACCTATTCTTCACGAACATATATTTAAAGTCGAGGTATCTATAGATTTTCAATTATTTTCAATCTTCTTTACATTTTTATTATTTTTTCAATCTTCAATTATTTCTATCATTTTTGTATTATTTTCTCCAATTTTTAATTTATTAAATTATGTTTCAGTAGATTTTCTGAATTTTCAGTCCTTCATCTCAGATTTCAATTATTTTTTTCAATTTACAATTATTTTTATTATTTTTTAATATTTTCTTACAGTTCGTACTTATTTGTATTATTGTTTCATTAGTTTCATAAACTGTCAATTATTTTCATCGAATTGCAATTATTTTTTTTAATTTAAATTATTTTTTCTACTTATTAAATATTTTCATTATTTTTCAATTGATTTCCAAAACTTAAATTATTTGTTTACATTCTAATTTTTTTCATCATTTTTTTATTGTGTTTATCATTCTCAGTTATTTTATTAAATTTAAAAAATGTTTTGAAATTTTATTATACTTCTGTGGCTGAAAGGCATAACATCATAACTAACATTTTATCGAATTTGAGATAACATCAAATTTGAGTTTATTTAGTAATGTTTTT
Source organism: Ganaspis brasiliensis (assembly GCA_037103525.1). Classification (NCBI taxonomy): domain Eukaryota; kingdom Metazoa; phylum Arthropoda; class Insecta; order Hymenoptera; family Figitidae; genus Ganaspis; species Ganaspis brasiliensis. Next base: position 6,222,449 of record JAZKLR010000101.1, on the reverse strand, counting down.
TAAAGTTCCATAACAGAGCAGTGATTTAAATGTTTATTTACGTAGAAAATAATTAACAACACAACAGCATAACTGCATTCAAATCGAAAAAAAGAATTGATATTCTTCTTTGAAGCGTTCATATTTTATTAAAATTAATAAACAGATGTAAAATCTACACTAGAAAATAGGATACAATGCCAAACACCAAAAATATTGGTTGGTTTTTCGAATTTTACAAAACCAAGAAAATAAACAAAAACAGGTTTTTCTCAAAACTATGAAAATGCAGTTATGTTATTCTGCCTTTTAGCCACAGACTTATTCTTCATAAATTTTATTTCTTTTCTTTAATTTTCAATTATTGTTATAATTTTGAAAATATTTTCTCCAATTTTTAGTTTTTAAAAGTATTTTTTCATAAACTTTCTGTGTTTTTAATTTATTTAACTCAAATTTTAAATTCATTTCTTTAGTTTTGCAATTTTTTTCTTCAAATTATAATTTTTAAAATTTGTTTTTAACTGATTTACTAAACCTTTAACTATTTATTTCAAATTTTAATTGATTAAATACCTCAATTTTCAATTATTTATCTCAAATTTTAATTATTTTTGCCATTTTTCATTTATATATTTTCTTTAATTTGATATATCTGTAAGTTTTTTCAATTTTTCTTCTAAATTCTCGATTGTTTTTTGCAATTCCTAAATATTTTTTTAGTTTTCAATTACTGTCTTTAATTTTCAGTTATTTATATAATTTTGGAATTTTTTTCCATTTTTCAATTTTTAAAATTCTTTTTAATTTAATTTACTTAATTTTCAATTATTAATTTTAAATTTCAATTCTTTTTTTTCAATGTTCAATTTGTTTAAAAGCATTTTATTGATTTCTTCGATTTTAAATTACCTTCATAATTTTTTAATTAGTTTCCTAAAATTTCCATTATTTTTTTTAATACTGGATTGTTTTCATCAGTTAAATTCTTTTTTTAATTATTTCATCATTTTTCAATTAATTTTTCCTATTTTCAATCATTTTCTCGATATAATTTTGCAATTATAAAAACAGTTTTTCATTTTTTAAACTATTTTTCAATTGATTTATTAAATCTTCAATTATTTATCTCAAATTTGAATTCTTTCTTTTAATTTATATTAGTTTTATAATCCTTTAATTGTCTTTTTATAATTTTTAATTATGTTAATCATGTTTTAATTAATTTCATAAATTTTCAATTGTTTTTTTTTATTTATCATTATTTTTATCTTTTATCAATTATTTTTTCTTAGTTCATGTATATATATTCTGTACACTTTCAAATTATTTTTTTCATTTCTCAATTATGTTCTTTAGTTGTTAATTATTTTGATTATTTTTCAACTATTTTTCTGATTTTTCAATGTGAAAAATTACTAAAAAACTAAATTTTTTTGGGTTTATACTGAAATTAAATACTGAAATAAAAAAAGAGAATACATTACTTTTCTTTTTTCATGTGTAACAAAATGAAGGCTTGCAAACTTTACAATTCGAGAATTTTTTTTAAAGACCACACTAATATACAGGCATATAATGAATATTTTATTTCAAAAATAATTTACCACTGTTTTCTAAAAGTTCCTATCATCACAAATTTTTTACACAATTTGAACCGACAAAGACTTGTTGGACCATCTCGAATATTTTTCTGCTCCGTGTAACGAAAAACGAAAAAGAATGGTGTAAAAAAAAAGTGAAAATATTTATTTTGACAAAAATCAGTATAATTTTCCTGCTCCTCTAATAATAATAATTCAGGACAGTAAATTGTCTCTGAAATTCTACCTTTCGACTGTCAGCCATTAACTCGACTCTGTCACCATTTCGCGATTTTCTCAATTCCATTTATCATCGTCCTTTTCTCTATTTGCCTCTCTCAATTTTTCTCCCTATCTCTCTCGTTGATCCTCAGAAAATATTTTGAGCTGGCGCCAGAGTCGCTCTACTGTATTCGTTTATCTCTTTTTGCGAAATATGTCTTCTTATTTTGTCTTCTTCCACTTTTCTAACTCTCACCCGTCGCTCATTCGACACGTGCGTCCGGTTATTTTATCTGTCGTGTGCTAAAGGCGACGAGCCACCCAGTCTGTCGAGGGAACTCGTAACATATGGTCTATTAGCACTAATAATAGGTTGAGTGTACCACCTTATGAGCATACAAGCGCTTCAGAGGGCGCGGGCGCCAGGAAACATGAAGAAGAAATTTTACAACAAAAAAAAAAAGAAGGGAGAAAATAAAATAAATAAATAAAGAAAAACGTGGAAAAAAGCTGAAACTGAGGAAAACGATAAATAAAACAAGAAATGAGAAACAAAGAGACGACTGAAGCGTGAGACAGGTTTATGTCGCGACTCTACTGCTTCTTCGGTTAATGCGACTTCATGCTTTAGTCTCGCGACAGAGTTAATTAAATCTAGCAGCATCACTTTAAATAGTGAACCCTGCTACTTTAGTGGAAATCATGTTTGTGGGATTTTCCAATTATTGTCTTGTTACTGTTGTTTTGAAATTAATTTTGGACATTGGCAGAGGTCACAGTTCCTCCTCTTTTTCCCCCTTTTTTACCCTTATTTAGAAAAAATTACCTAAAACACCTAAAATTCTAAATTTTCTCCCATTTTCACCATTTTTCAATAAATTTCCATTTTTTGACACAATCGTAGTGAAAATCAAAGTTATTAATTCATTTTTAACTACCTTTTTTATAACTTTCATATAACAATGTACTTATTTTTTTAGCAAATAATTTACTTCTTTAAACTTACAAAGTATATAAGTAATAGATAATACTTTTTTTATTTATCAACGTGAAACAATTCTATGAAAAAACTAACAAGAAATTCTTACAAAATTTTCCAAAAAATTTGTACCAAAATTCCAGAAAAACAAAAAAAAAGAAAATTTTATAAAATCTCATATAAAAATTTATGGGAAAATTTTGTTGGAATTTCTGAAAAGTTTTTTTATAATATAGTTATTTACTAAAAGTTATTGTAATTCTAAGAAAATCCAAACTTGAAAGAAATGGTTTTGCCAACAATTTAATAATTTTCAGTCAAGTTCTCTAAACTACATTTGTTTGAATTTTATAAATTACTTTTACAATACCGTCCAGCAGATTTTGCCCTCCCTTCAGAATGTTTGTCTTTACAAAAAGTTTTATATTTTGTTAACCATAATAAAGATAAAACAATAAATAAGAACTTTTTTAAAAGCTTATGTTCTCTACTTTTAGGATGTCTAATGATTGAAAGGAAAAAAATATTTCATTATTTAATTTCTATTAACAATAGTCAAAAAATTCAATTTGTTTTAGTAAGTTTCAAATTGATGTATTTTATAAACAAATTATACATTTTAATCGCAGACAATGCATTTGGAAGATAATTTTATCACCTTTAAAACGAATTTTTAAAAATTGTTCTACGACCATTTTAAACAAAGATATAAGTAATTGTTAAAAAAAACAGCACTTTTTTAAATTAGTCATTAGTCCAAAACGGTTGATTTTGAAAAAAATTTATTAAGAAAGAAAAAGAGCTTTTTTTATGTAGAATAAGAAAAACATAGGTATATAGAAATGAAAGAAAAATTTTTTTGTCACCTTTTGATATTCTAAGTTTTAAATAATATTTCTTGCATCAAAATATAATAACATTTTTTTTTTAATTCTAAATATTTTTTTCTGATTGTACACATAATAAGGCACATTTTTTTTCAAAATTGAATTTCAAAAAAAAAAAATTAAAAAGTCAAAATATGGTAAAATTTTTTTTTTTTAATTTTAATAATTTTTTTCTGATTTTACACATAAGAAGGCACAATTTTTTTCCTAATAATTTTTTTCTAAACTCAACCGTTCTGGACTTATGGCTAATTAAAAAAAGTGATATTTTTTTAAACAATTACATATATCTTTATTAAAAATCGTCGTAGAACAATCTTTAAAAATTCGTTTTAAAGGTGATAAAATTATCTTCCAAATAGATTGTCTGCGATAAAAATGTAATCATTTTTTTATAGAATACATCAGTTTCAAATTTACTAAAAAAATGGAATTTTTTACTATTGTTAATAGTAATTAAGTAATGAAACATTTTTTTCCTTTCGCTTATTAGACATCCTAAAAGTAGAGAGCATAAGCTTTAAAAAAAGTCCTCATTTATTGTTTTATCTTTATTGATTAACAAAATATAAAACTTTTTGCAAAGACAATTTTGCAATGTTGGATCTTTCATTTCTCAAACTTGTTATTCTTATAAAAATTTAATTAATTTTTAATCAAAGAAGAGAAATTTTTTTTTTAACTTTTTATTATTATTTATAGTTTTAGAAGTTTTGCATTAGTAATAAAAAAAATTGTGTACTGATGATTCTATTTGTAAAAAGTTTATGGATATGTTAAAAAACTTGTTGTAATGTTTTTTTCTTGATCTTCCAAATCCCCTTTTTTAAATTGAAGAAAAAAGAAAACTAATGATCTCTGCACTGGGTATATTTATATCATGGACGAAATTTATTCCTGGAAAAAGTTAGAAACTTTCTAAAAAATGTTGGACAATAAATTTGCTGATTTTTCAAAAACTTTCCTTAATTTCACGAACATTGATAAATTAATATCACAAAATGATTAAAATATTTAGTTGATAGAATGTAAGCTACTGATTTTTGTAGGGATTTAACACAAATACAAAATAATTACTAAAAATTATCTTAAGCAATTTAATTAGTAATTTTTTACTAAACTATTAGTAGCAGATTTTTTTTGTATGTTAAACAAATTCCCAATGTGAAATTAGTTGTTTTCGATTAACTTCGATTTAGAGTAAGTTCCCGACTTTCTTATATGAATTAACATTTTTTCATTAACTGATGCGCATTTTTTATGACTTTTTTATATTTTGCTGTTTAGTTTAGACACTGAGAAAAATGTATTTTCTTTCAAGAATATAATATTTTTAAAATAAGCAAAACTTCTTAAAGCAAACCTCTTTTTTCTTAAGAACATAAGAAATAAGAAAATATTTTTAATTAAGAATTTGATTGTTATATTTATTACATTATACCTATTCTTAAAATAAGAACCAGAATATTTTATAATTCTTAAAAAGAAATATTCTTACAAGAAGAATACATTTTTCCAGTGGATTTTTCTTCTTTCTTTACAATTTTTTGGTTAGTTTAGATTTTGAAGTTAATGAAAAATTCAGTTTTAAAAAAACATTTTTGCGCGGTAATTTTACATTTTTAAGTTACTCTACATTTTTTGACAGTTGGCAAATCTTTGTAAAAAGTTTATTTATATATTAACCACATTTCCAGTGTCATTCACACTCACCCTACATACTAAACTATCTATCTTTTCCGAAATAATCGAACAATTCGTTTTATTTCTTCTCCACTTTCACGAAAACTCATTCCTCTGATTTCAAGATACAATTGGTTGATCGTCCCGTCCTGGCGATATCGTTCTGAAATATATTCTCTATCTCCTCTCGACCATCTTAAACTCATGAAAAAGTCGAATAAACTAAAACAAGTTTACAAAGATACAAAATTTCTGCTCTTCACACAAAGTCACTCACAAATCACAATTTCTCAGAATTGATTCAGAAAAGAAGAAATACAAATTTTTCATGTCTCACAATATGCATTTATATATATAAATCTTTTAAAAGAGGATGTTTGGGATAAATTTTGATTTTTTTATCATTAAACTCGAGAATTTTAATAATAGCTATATTTGGAATTGGACTTTTCTCGAAATTATGTTAAAACTTTTGTTTGTAGGATTCAAAATTTACTTCTTTATAGTTTTAGGTTTTATTTTTCAATTGTCTAAGACTTTATTAAATTTCTTAAATAGATTTGAACTTAAAATTGGGATTGACTGAAATTAGAAAATTAGAATAAATTGAAATTTTGTGTAGATAAAAATTTTAGTAAATTAAAATTAGCTAAATTAATTTTTAGATTGATTAAAATTTAAATCGATTAAATTTTAAATTAATTTAATTTTCAATCGATTGAAATGTTTAAAATTAAATTGAAATTTAAATAGATTAAAATTTTTGATAAATTAAAATTTAGGTAGGATTAAATTGAAAATGATCAAAATTCGAATAAATTAAAATTTATGTAGATTAAAATCTGAGTAAAATTAAAATTAAATGATTTCAATTTTGGGTCAATTGAAATTCGCGTAAAAAATAATTCGACTAAGAATGAAATTTGTACCTATAAATTGAATTTTGGATCGATTGGAGTTTAAATCGATTAAAATTCGAATACGTTTAATTTTTAATAGAGTGAAATTTGAATAAATGGAAATTTAGATAGATCAAAATTTTGGATAAATTAAAATTTGGACACAGTTAAAATTGAGAATGATGGAAATTTGAATAAATCAAAGTTTATGTTGATTTAAATTTAAGTAAAATTAGAACTAGATTAACTTAATTTTGATTCAAATGAAATTCGGGTAAATCAAAATTCGACTATAATTAAATTTATATAAATTGAATTTTGGATCGACGGAAGTTCAAATCGATTAAAATTCGAATACGTTTAATTTTTAATAGAATGGAATTTGAATAAATCGAAATTTAAATAGATCAAAATTTTGTATAAATTTAAATTTTGGATAGCATTAAAATTGTGAATGATGGAAATTGGAATAAATTAAAATTTACGTAGATTGAAATTTAAGTAAAATGAAAACTAGATGAATTCAATTTTGATTCAATTGAAATTCGGTTAAATCATAATTCGACTAGAATGAAATTTGTAGAAATTGAATTTTGGATCGATTTGAGTTTAAATCGATTATAATTCAAGTATAAAATTTGAACAAATGGAAATTTAAATAGATCAAAATTTTGGATGAATTAAAATTTGGATACGATTAAAATTGAGAATCATGGAAATTTGAATAAATTAAAATTTATGTTGATTTAAATTTAAGCAAAATTAGAACTAGATTAACTTAATTTTGATTCAAATGAAATTCGGGTAAATCATAATTCGACTATAATTAAATTTATATAAATGGAATTTTGGATCGACGGAAGTTCAAATCGATTAAAATTCGAATACGTTTAATTTTTAATAGAATGAAATTTGAATAAATCAAAATTTAAATAGACTAAAATTTTGGATAAATTAATATTTGGATATCATTAAAATTGTGAATGATGGAAATTGGAATAAATTAAAATTTACGTAGGTTGAAATTTGAGTAAAATTAAAACTACAAATTTGTATAAATTGAATTTTGGAACGATTGGAGTTTAAGTCGATTATAATTTGAATACGTTTAATTTTTAATAGAATGATATTTGATTAAATTGAAACTTAAATATAGATTAAAATTTTAATAAAAAATATTGAAATTTTAATATTAGAATTAAAATTTAATTTTCGATCTATTGAAATTTGTATGCGATTTTGTTTTTATCTTTTGAAATAATGCGTGTAAAATGTTGAATATTTGCTGATGTAACCACTAAATTTAAATAGGGGAGACCGGGGCTACTTGGCGCATTTTTCACTCTTTGTTGATTGGTTCTGCCAATTTTGTGTACATGAAAACTATATTGTACAGAAACTTTGCTTAACATCTCAGCTTTGATTTCAAAAAATAAAAGTTCCAAAAAAAGTTGTACTTTTTTTTTTAGAACAGACTTTTGGAATATTATCTTGAAAAAATGTGAATTAATTCAAAATGGAAGGTTCATCTTGTTCAAAAAGTGAAGTTCACGAATCTAAAAACTGCAAATATCTGGAAACGTAAAATTATAAGATTATAATAATAATAATAATAATAATACATATTAAACACTTTTTTATCTTAAAGGGTTATTCTTGGTACTGATAATAAAATAAAAGTGTTACCACATTGAATTTAATAAATTTTTATTAATCACTAGATGTAGCTTATAAACTTCTAGCGTTCCGAGCGCGCCAACCAGCCCCGACCCTACTGCGCCAAGTAGCCCCGGAGAGACTATTTATACATTTTCTTCGTTTTTATGAAAACTGTAAATATAAATCAAAAATTTTTAATTGTTTCTTAAAACCAACTGTTCAGAACACAAAACCTTAATTTTTATTTTTTTCTGATTGCATTTTGTAAAAAGATATAACAAAAAAATGAAGGCGTTAAAATTTACTTTTGAGTACCAAAATTGGTTTTTTGAATTTATAGTCCAGAATAATCAATCAATAATAATGGAATTATGTGTGAAGTTACAGTTTATCAAGTACATTAATTTGACCGAAGAGAAAAATTAATTCGACTTTTCACTTTTGAATAAACTCAAGTGCGTCAACCAGCCCCTGCGCCAAACAGCCCCGGTCTCCCCTGCTGGTAAATTTGAGAGATCAATTTCGCTTGGTGTTTAAAATACTCTGAACAATGTCGTTTATAATTTTCCATATATAATTTTGTGCATATTTTGAATCCCGGGACAGTATATTTAATTACACGAAAAATAAAGCGCATAACAAATGAGAAAATGATAATAATATCCAGGACATTTTTCTCTCTGCGGTATTCGTGGGAAGGGTGAAATGAGACGCGGGTGAAAAAGCGTGGTGGGGGGGGGGGGGAAGAGTGGGTAACGACATCGCCGAGTGTAGAGAAGTAAGAGGAGCGAAAAAAGGGAGATACACCCTCAACCCGTAATAAATTTTGCAAAAGGAGATGCGAACGGTGAAATACAGTGGCAGAATGCGTAAATCATGGGACGATAATGCCGGATGTCAACCCAACGGCGTTTACGAGCAGGCGCTTAAATACGTATACGCGTGTAGAAATGAAAGGACAACGAAACAGTTCAAGAGTGTGAGGACCATAGGTATATATATATATATTTGAATGTGGGATGCGACGAGTCCCGGGGAACGGAATTGAAGAAAATTAAGGGTCCGCGAGACGATTATTACCGCAAGATTTACGAGGTAACTGTAATCGAGTTCCTAACGAGTACCTACCTGTGCGTAGTAATATGAAAGCAAGTAATTTACTCGGCGCACGATCGTAATGCATTGCTAACCGTTTCGTAGTGATCCCTAATTTTGTCCTTGAAATAGGAAGAGGGACCGACGCAAAAAGAAATAAAAAAAAAACAAAAATATACTTCATGATTTCCTGGGGTTGAAAGCTCACGAATTTGTGTTTAGGAAATTGTAAATAAGCAAAGTAGGTGCGTTAAAAAAAGTGGAAAATAAAAGTTGTGTGACGAAGTGGAAATTTTAAGAGAAATTAGAGAAGGTTCTAAAATGCATGATTATTTTATAAATTTGAAAAGTACACTTTTTTATTAGGCACATAATGTAGAGTTTGTATAATAATACAAATACTAGAACAATAAAAGAGACTTTATTGTTCTAGGTAAATAAAGTACACTTTTACTTGCCTAAGTATATAAAGTACTGTTTGTTTGCCTAGGTAAATAAAATCCCTTTTATCGATCTAGGTGAAAAAGATACTCTTTATTGCACTTTATATTTAATAGACTAAACTTTATATTTCTAATTAAATTAAGTACTTTTTTCCCTAATATTTAAGGGGATGCACTGGGGAAATTTTAACCCATCCAAATTATTATAGCGCCTAGAGGTGCCAATTTTTTTCTACTCTAAAAAAAAGTAGTAGATTTGACTACTTTTTAACTACCTGGAGTAATTTAATAGGTCTTTAACCGACTTTAAAAAGTTATATGTTGACTTTGCAAAAGTAGTTAAAATAACTACGAAAGTAGTTGGTAAAATGAGATTTTGTAATTGTCTTTGAAATTTAACTACTTAAAGTAGTAAATTGAACTACTAATGTTCAAAAATACTACAAATGTTACAAAAAAAGTAGTAAAATTAAAAACCCGAGCACAGTTAGATTAACTAAAAAAAGTAATTACTTTAACTGTTTTGCACTCAACTATTCAAAGGTAGTTGAATTTCTCGACTAAATTTTTTTCAGTGATAGCTTAACTTGAACATATAAAGTCATCTTATAATGACAAAAATATAAAAATGAAAATTCTTAAAAATTCTTCTTAATCTTAATCTTAAAATCTTCTTAAAATATTATCTTTCTATCTATCTATCTATCTATCTATTTCCATCCACAATATTTACTATTTTCTATCAACAATTTTTTTACTGACTTTTTTACAATTAAAAAATTCTTATTTTTTAAAAAAAAGTTTTTCTACGTCAAAAAACTTTAATATTTTTCAATTTTTTTACAATATACTGTAATTCTGGATCCAAAATTGTATCAGAAAAAAAATTGACATCCTTTAGCAACAAGTTAAAATTTTTTATCTCTCACCTAAAATATCTATCTTCTACAATTTTCAATTTTTAACGCCAATTTTTTTACGGGCTTTTTCACAATTTTGAACAAAATTATTATAGATTATAGTGCAATAATGCATACTATGTTAATGTTGTGCAAAAAAGTGTACTTTATTTACCTAGGGCAATAAAGTGTTCTTTATTTTTACCATATCCAAAAATTATGTTAAAACGTAAAAAAATGTATTTCTTCTATTTAATGAATCACTTAAGATTATAAAAAAAAAATTTGTTTAATACTAAAAATCAATTTTAGAATCGTCGAATTACAATTTCATCAATCAATTTACCCTATTCGTCTTTAATAAATCATTTGAAATTCGATTCTCACTGTAAAAAGAGAATCTTAATTTAAGACGTATTTTAAATTTAGCAAGCCCTGTTATATAAATGTTCATGTGAAAAATACTATCTTAATCATGCTAAATTTTCAATAATTATAAATTTACTTTTTTAAATTTATTAGTACTTCACATTTTTATACAAATTTATGGTTTTTAATTTTTTTTTTGGTGCAATATTTAAAGCAAAAGAAAAATCTGTAAACTCAGCAAGAGCTGTCTTAAAAATGTTGCATCTTAAAATACGACAGGTTTTCTGTCTTAAAATAAAACTTTCTTTTTACAGTTGCAACAGTTACATGTTTTGCATATTTTGTCGCAATAACGAACAAAATTGACGCACATGATATAAATACTTGTATCTACGCTCTTAAAGATATTTTCTTCCTTCTATATAGAGCATGATAATCTCCACTGGTACTATTCACACGGGGAAAATATGTATATGAAATTTTACAAAACAGTCAGACAATTCGGGGACATAGTGACATTTAGTAATCTTTAATTTTTAAGTATGTATAAAATATTTGACTTTCTGTTAAAAATCAACAAAAAATAAAGTAATTAACGTAAGTTTTGTATAAAATATTTTATTTTCTATTAAAAAGTAATAAAAAGTGAAGTAACTTTTCATAAAACGTTCTGCTTTTGTTCCGCTTTTACATGACTTTCCATTAATAATTAAATGAATGTCGCTGTGTCCCCGAATCACCGAACTTTGCTGTAAAATTTCACATACAAATTTTCTCCGTGCATATATAATACACCATTGAATGCACATTTTTCCATTAAATTCCTGACATCTATTTTTCTCCATGCAATGCGGATTTCTCGCGCAGTGCAAAAGTGGAAATTATTAAAAAGCAAAGGAAAAGAATGAAAAAAAAATTAAATAAAGTTAAGGACAACGGGGAGCTAACTCGAAGGGTAATAAATAATCAGATTAATGAAAAATATTTCTCGGTGAAGTGTGAGGGCAGAAAGGCGGTGTCTACCATGTTTGTGGGATCGAGGATTTTGTAGGTGTGCAGGTGGCCTAACCACCCTTCGAATCGTCTCGAACGCTACGGTTATTTATTATTCGTTCAGATTCGTTTACTTTTTTGCTACCTTTTTCCACCGGGAAAATTGAGTCTACGCGAATCGTATCGTATCGGAAAAATTCTCTAAATTGCTCAACAAAACAAAAATACAACTTGTGGGCCAAATATTTACTCTCATTTGAAAAATTCTCCCCCTCGGAATAGTTTCATTCAAGGAAATTCACTATTTTTCGCCTTTTTATCGCTTTTGATTGTAATTTTAAGAAGATTAAAAACTTTTAATTAAACTTTATAAATTAATACTTGATAAATGAAAAAATATCCCTGTAGACCCGATAATAAAACAAACCAATAATGAAATACCTACAACATTTTTATTCAATGTTTAATTTATAATAATAATCCACAAGATTCATTCATTCATTCTTTCATTCTGTCCGCACCTAAAGTTTGGCAGATAGATATTTTTAGTTTTAAATCAGATACTTTTTAAAAAATGCATTTAAATTGATTAAAATTTAAGTACACTGAGAGAAAATTTTGGTAAAAATTTCTATGCTGTTCACTATGAAAGCGTCATAACTGATAATCACCTAAATTTTACAGTGCTGTCTTATAATTTTTACTGGATTTCCCACAATTTTTACTAGAAAGTCCGGTAAAAATTGTAAGACAGCACGGTAAAATTTAGGAGACTGTCAATTATGACGCTTTTATAGTTAACAGCAGAGGAATTTTTTCCAGAATTTTTTCTCAGTGTATATAAATATATTAAGTTCAAGTAATTTTAATTTCATTAATAAATAAATCTATAATTTTTTCTATAATTATCAACTGTTTTCAATATACAATTATTCTCTTTAAATTTAATAATTATTCTTTAATTTTTTAAAATTATTTTGTGCTGTTGTCAATTAATCTCAACACTTTTCGAATTTTTCTTTCAATTGGCAATTATTTTACTCATTTCTCAAAGATTTTCTTTAATATTTACTTGGTTTTGCCGTTTTGTAATTTTTATTTCAATTCACAACTATGTTTTTAAAATTTCAATTTAATTCTTTAATCTTCAATTTATTTCTTAAATTTTTAATTTCTTTTTTTAATTGTCAATTGCATTCTTCGTTTTTCAATTACTTTATTCAAAATTCAATAATTGTCGCATTTTCTCAATTATCAAATATTTTCTTGAAATTTTAATACAGTTCTTCAATTTTAATTAAAGATTTCTTTAATTTTCATTTATTTTCTACAATTATTATTTTTGTCAAAATTTTATTATTTTCGTCATATTGTATAAGATTTATTTTTTAATTGTCAATTAATTTCTTGAAATTTCCATTTAGCTCTTCAATTTCTAATTTACTTCTTCAATTTTTAATTATGTATTCGATTTTCAATTAATTTCTCGAAATTCAATAATTCTCGTATTTTTTCAATTATTTTTTTTACTTATAAATTTTTTTTTAAAATTTCAATTCAATTATTCAATTCTAGAATTATTCTCTTTAATTTTAAGTTATTTTCTTCATATTTAAATTCCAGTTTTCAATTTTTAATTATTTTCTTTAATATTAAAAAAATATCGAAGTTTTTCTATTATTTTTTTGGTTATCATTATGTTTCTTTAATTTTAAATACAATTAATTAAAAAGAGTTTTTTGTGGATGTAAATATATTAATACTAAGTTTTAGGCCATTTTTTCCACATTTTTATTTTATTTACATAAAAAACGACGTTTCGGCAGCTGCCGCTACCCTTATCAAGTTTTCTTTTAAAAATTGATTTTAGAAGTTATAAAAGCCATTACAAGAGAGTATGATTCTTATTTTCATTTTAAAATTTAAATTTCATTTACTTTTTGTCTTTGTTTATTTGTTTATTTTTGTTTTAAATCAATTAAAAAATTCGTTTTTTTTAATTGATTTAAAACAAAAACAAACATATAAACAAAGACAAAAAGTAAATGAAATTTAAATTTTAAAATGAAAATAAGAATCATACTCTTTTGTAATGGCTTTTATAACTTCTAAAATCAATTTTTAAAAGAAAACTTGATAAGGGTAGCGGCAGCTGCCGAAACGTCGTTTTTTATGTAAATAAAATAAAAATGTGGAAAAAATGGCCTAAAACTTAGTATTAATTTAAATACAATTGTTTAATTATTTTCTTTAATTTTTAATTCCATTCTTCAGTTTTCAATTGTTTTCTGCTACATTAAATAATTCTCGGATTTTTTCAATTTTTAAGTATATTCTTTAAATTTCAATTCCATTCTTTAATTTTTACTTATTTTTTTCAATTTTTAATTATTATTTTCGATTTCTAATCCAGTTGCTAAATGTGCAAATATTTCCGATAATTATTCCTATAATTTTCTTAATTTTTTAATTTGCAATTATTTTCTTTAAATTTAATATTTCTTGTTTATTTTTTTAAATTATTTTTTTCAGTTGTTAATTAATCTAGTGACTAGATTAATTCTAGCCTTTTTTCGAATTTGTTTTTCAATTGACAATTATTTTCGTCATTTTTTACATATTTTCTTCAATTTTTCAATTATTCATGTCATTTTTCAACTATTTCATTTGATTATTAATTATTTTCCGCAATTTTTAATTTTTTCTACAATTTTTTCAATTTTTAGATATTATCTTCAAATTTTATAATTATTCTTTGATTTTTTAAAATACTTTGTTCAGTTATGTATTAATCTAACCATTTTTTGAATTTTGTTTTCAATTGCCAATTATTTTTGTCATTTTGCAATTTTTTCTTCAATGTTAATTCTTAAATTTTCCATTTGTTTCCTCAATTTTTTATTATCCTCTTCAATTTCAATTATCTTTTTCGAATTTCTAACAGTTATTTCTATAATTTTTCAAATATTTTGTTTAAATTTAATATTTATTGTTTAATTTTTTAAACTATTCTTTTCAATTGGGTGTAATTCTGTAGCTATTTTTCAAATTTTGTTTTTAATTGTGAATTATTTTCGTCATTTTTCAGATATATTCTTTAAGTTCGTAATTTTCATTATTGAAATTTGCAAAAATTTATAGTTATAAAAGACTAATGACAATGCAAAGTAATGTTAATGTTGCTACTAACAGTTAGTTTATGACCAGAAATATTATTATTATTTAGGGCACTTAATAATAAATCTCTCTTTTTATGTTTCAGGTGAGTGAGAAGAATGTTCTGTCAATAAGTAATAACTATTCGTAAGTTTTAAATTTTCATTGCTCTAAACTTTTTTCGATATAAATTTTATCGATCGATTAAAATGTTTGTAAATGTCAATAATTTAAAATTATCTTAGAAAATACTTTATAAATTCATTTAGTTTTTGTAAATTTTGATAAATTTATAATTTCATACTCAAACAATTTTACAATTAATAGATTATTATATTCTTATAAATATATACATTTTATCAATCGATTAAAATTTTTGTCGAGAAATTGAAATCTTCTCTTAAAATTCTTTGCCTTTGATGGTTTAAAGTTTTTCGTTATTTATCAAAATGGCTGAAGAATTGAAAGAAAAAGAATAAGTTTGTAGATATTTCTTCAATCCCGAAATTGGCCCTTGGGACTTAGATTTAACGATAAAAGTATGAGTATCGCGTAACACGTGGGGTTTGAGCTTTTTAAAAGCTTCTAAAAGCCTTTTAACGTACCTCATCTCTCTTTCATCGAAAGTTTGTTAAGTATGCCCCATTTTAACGTTCTCGATCAAAAGATCTCCTTTCATTGTTAACCAATCATTTATTAAAGATTAAACGTTTTTTGCCAATATCTTATTCTGCACTTTTTTACAATTATGTAAAAATTTACATGTCAGTTTTATAATTTTATATGAATTCACATTTTATGTCGGTTGCTGCAATTATTAATTTATTTGAATAATTAAACAAGTAACTTGATTTTATGTTAATTATATCTTCTTATTCGAATTATTAAAGATGAGAAAAAGTTTCAGAAACATGATTTTACTCTTTATTCTTGTTTTAGTATAAGGTAATGGAACCAATAGTCGACCAACATCTTGAGATAAAAAAGTAAGATTTTCAATAAAACTCAATAAATTCAAAACGTACTATGCATTTTGAATTTTTTTTTTCTAAATTATGTAGTGGAAGCTCTGCAAATGCGTAACCGTTGACATCGAATTATTTAGTATAAGTTATTTATTGTAAAATTAAAATTTAAAAAGGACCTTCTTTTGGGGGTTAGGGACCCAATAGTCGATCAGCGGCAAAAATGACTGACAACCTTTTGCACCAGTAGTCGATCAATCTTGGACCAATAGTCGATCACACAACTTGAAATACAATTATTTAGTTAATTAACTAGAAAAATGAGTCGTAGTACTTAAAAATTAATGTATTTATAAGTTTTACAAATAAAATTAACAACAAACAAATAAAAATTACATGTAAAGCGCAAATTAATCGACTTATATCAAACTGTATCAAACTGATCGACTATTGGTGCCGTTACCTTACATCCCTTTTTTTTAAATAATAGGTTTGATTATTTTTAAACTGCAAGCGATTTATTTTTGTCACGAATCTTTTTTGCTTTGATATTAAATTTTCTTAAAATAATGGAATATTTTAAGTTTAGAAAGGTACTTGGCGAAATTTTATCCTAATGGTTTTAATATTTCATAGCAGTTAGATGGTACTTTTAGAATTTATGAAATATTGAAACGAGTCGAATGATTCGTTCACGTCACCTATGAAGTTTTTGGGATTATGTCATATTAATCATATCCAGTCACTCTTGTGCAGATGAAAGTCTCATTAGTAATTAATCTCACGATTGGAGTCAATGAACTGGTTTGGGTCATATTCACCAATGATCAAGTAACAGCTGCTGTAGATAATTATTTTCATTCTCAATATTTAGGATCGGTTATTACAGTTTCAGTAACAATTAATAATTTAATGATCCCAATAATCGTATCGAATTTGATTATATGTATAAATGTGAATAATGATTATGATGGTAATTATGATTTTAGTTATGTTCTTGAATATGAAATTACATTCATATTTTATATTAATTTTCATGGAAAGTCTGAATAATTACCATACAAAACTTATATCATTTATTTAATTACCGAATTATCGTTACAACTTTATTTCGTTAGGTAAAAAATATTAAATAAATTGTTATTCATGGCAATGATAAAACAGGACAACTAATAAATATGAAAACATTATTTTAACTTTTAATGTATATAGAATAAAGGATAACATTAGTCTTTTAATCGAGTTGAAAACAAGAAATGAATTACTGATTTCTCAAAATGAAATTGCATTATTTCAATAAGTTATTGCATCTCTGTCTTTAGGGATCAAATATTTAGTTCGTTTTGTTGCATATTATCGTGATTGATTTTATCTCGTTGTCGGGAATGGAATTTAATATTCGGAACAGTCTAGTTTCCATAAATGAACATTACCTACTATTACCCAAGAATTATTACATCACTATTAATATTAAGGTTATAAGACCTTTATTTTAATTATTAATTGGTTTCACTTTAACCTTAGCCACAATATCCTAACTACTACTGATTTAAATTCCCATTGATTCATGTTTCAAATATTGTTAATTTCAATCGAACCAAAATTTAAACTAATTCAAACAGTAAATTAGACGTTTTTAATTATAATCTATAAACATTTTTATAAACCTCAAATTCATGTGATTAAAATTTCAAAGAAGTAAAATGAAATGCACTTTTTTACTAGGAGCGATAAAGTGTAATTAATTTCCTAGGCAAATAATATTTGATTTATTCACCTAGTTAATAAACTGTACTTTATTTAACTAGTGGAAAAAATGTGTTTTATTTACCTAGAACAATATACCGAGAAAAATGGATATTGGATATTCAAAATAGTATCCGTATATTAAATAAAGTAATGTTTATTAATCTAGTACTCTCTAAATTTGAATAAGTGTAAATGTATTTATTCAAATTTAGAGAGTATAATGAAGTGTACTTTATTTTCTTAGAATGACCAAGTTTATACTTTATTTATTTAGTTGAATAAAGTATAATTAATATATCAAGGAGAACAAAATGTTCTTTATTTTTCTATAGGTGAAAAAAGTTTCCTTTATTTATTTAGTGAAACAAAATGTTTTTTCTTTATCTAGCGTAATAAAAAGGAGTTTATTCTTTCAAAGATAATAAAAAAAAGTCGTGATCTGAGTTGTTGAATTTTTTTAGTTGTTTAAGAAAATTTGATTAAGAAATAAATTCAAAGGAATAATTAACGGTAGCATTCATCTGATATTGAGAGCTTTTAAGTAAATCATTCATGTTATATTATGTGCAGAATATTGTTGCAGCGATCGTTTATTTTATATTTTAATATGTGTTTAATATTGCAAATCGCTCATGCTGGAAATTCCGTCACGATCACACGTGCAAAGCAAGAACTGCACGCACAGATGACGGTTTTCGATAAAGTGAAGAATTACACGTGACTGCGCCTAAAATGTTATATTATAGCTACAAGAATGCATTATAGTGCAATTTTTGAAAGATTTACAACACATATGTAAATTGAGTATATCGTGCACTGGCGTTACGTGGAAAATTGCTTTTATCATGGCTCTTTTTACTGCCTTATTTATCGATAAAAAAGATTAAGTTAAACACTATTTATGAAGTTATAATCAAAGCCAAGTGTAATTGGAGCTCGCTTGAAAATTATCTATCGTTTTGCCACAACTTAATGCTGTTAATGAAGCGTACAACCAAAATCTTTGAAAATTGTATAAGAGGGGATTTATAAGATAGAAATTGCAAGTTGAATTCATTGATGTAAAACTGAAATTTTTTATGAATGTTAATTTTTTATTGGACATTGAGATTTTAAGAAGAAGATACAATTTTAATGTATCTTAATTTATTATCGGACCAAATTTTAGGTCATTGAAAATTGCAGGAAAAGTATAATTCGAATAATCAATAAACTCTAATTGTTCTTAATATCAATATAGCTTCGAATTTTAGATTATTAAAATGGATATTAATCCCCATGTTTCTTATTTGAAATTTTCATTGGCCCAAGATTGAACTAATTTTTGTTAAAATCAACCTGAATTGATTAAAATTATTTTTGTCGAGTCTAGACTCTAATTTATTAAATTTTATTCGCAATCTTCAGTTTGACCCAATTTAAAATTGATTCAATTTTTATCCTAATTCCAAGTGCTTTTAATTTTTGCTTATCATTTACTTCCATATCTCGATATTTCAATTGTTATAGTTTTAACCATTTCATCATTAAGTATCGCAAATTTTAATTGATTTTAATTTTAGTTAATCAAAATTGCAGCATTCGCAAAGTTTTAGATTTCAAACATAAAAACTTAAACATTAAATTTAATTAAATTAAATTAAAAAAAAAATTTCTAAAAAAATTAGACATTATTAAAATGTCTAATACTACCCTGAAGTATCACAAACTTTCTTAACATATATTAAAAAAAGTTCAAATTTATAGCTATTCACGTTCAAATATAAAAAGATAATTATTGTTATATATTCTCTGAGCTTAAATAACTGTAATTTTCGTTTATTGAAAAATGGGAGTAACATACTTTTTAAATAGTTGACATTTAGTTTTAATTTTATAGTCTCACATATTATTTTTGCCGCATGATACATTTTTTACAATTATAGAACTATCATTTGTCATAAGTTTTAAACAATTTGGTTTTCTGTTGAAGAAATTATACTCATAAAAGAAAATAAAATACCTAAAAGTAACAAGTTAAACTTGATTGTTGAAGCTTATAAATGACTTTTTACTTCACTTGACAAAATATAATTATTAGGAATCAATTAGTTGTTTCAGTTATGTGGGATCTTAAAAAGACACTGATACTTTAAAACTATTTATAATATGTGACGCTCCACGGTGAAAGAGACCTCAGCTGCAAAACATTTGATTTTGAATTTTTATTATGACTCGATACAATTTGAGTTTATCTTTCACATACAGAAATAAAATTTTTTGTATGTCTATTATTTTTTATGTAATTGGCGATGAAACATAGGCACAACCTAACAATAACAGAGGCAGGCTCAAATTCAAACGCTCGTCTTATAAAATTCATTTCTTGGACCTAAGGTTCCTTGCACCGTGGAGCGTCACATATATATATTATTATAAAGATTTAAATCATGAATAACATGAAATCGTATGACTTAATTAGATTTTTATATCCTACATCAGTACTACTCCAAAGTTTATCTACATTTTTAAAACCCACAAACTTGTTTAAAAATAGTTTCTTTTTTGATTTTCGCTTGTTTTATTTATTTATTTTTTTTTGAAATTCGAGTAAATACTTTTGGAAGAGTTTTTGACCAAGACTAGTCTGACACTGGCGATCTATCACTTAACGCCTTGCATGGTAACCCTAACTGACTAGCTTCGTTTTCCGATGCCTTTCCCGCGAGACTTTTAGTCGAGACTTTTTCCGCTACAAGTGTACAAGCCTGATGTATGGCTCGTGATTGGAGTAACTGTACACAGTACACACACGAAGGGAATTCCGTAATCTCGTGGGACGTAGGAACCACCAACGAGGGGGGAGATCACCCGGGAAAGGAGTTCGTCTTCCGATATATCAATTCCACATCCAGCATCCCTCTAACCAGGGGCGAGGATGCGTCCTTCTCTCTTATCTCTCTTGACGATTCACGATAAGTGAAATGGAGCCGTAAAAAGTACGTGAGAGCGGTAGCCATATCCGTCATGTACGAAAAGAAGATCGATCGGGACTGTAATTGGTAAGCAATCATAATAGCAGTCGGGGAATAGTGAATTTCACGACGCCTCTCACAAAGAATGCTCCATTTCAATAATTTAATTTTCTGATTTTTGTAAATCAATTTTTTATTTTTAATTTTAGGTTTTTTGTTTGATTGAGATACTTTAATAAATATTTTGTTTTATCGATCTTTTACAATTTTTAAGATAAAAAAGTACATTTTTTATTACGAGGTTAATAAAGTATGGTTTATTTCGATCACTAGGTTAATAAAGTACGTTTTACTTTACTAGGTGAATAAAGTGCATTATACTTTACTGGATAAACACTAATAGTGTGAGTACTATATTGTAGTAATTAACTTAACCACACTATATATTCCTCTTGGTCGAAAAGTACACTTATTTCACTAAGTTAATAAAGTACACTTCATGTCACTAGGTTAATAAAGAATACTTTATTTTACTAGGTTAATGAGGTATACTTTATTATTCGAGGTAAATAATGTGCACTTTATTTCTGGATTTATTTGTTC
Organism: Ganaspis brasiliensis; assembly: GCA_037103525.1. Classification (NCBI taxonomy): domain Eukaryota; kingdom Metazoa; phylum Arthropoda; class Insecta; order Hymenoptera; family Figitidae; genus Ganaspis; species Ganaspis brasiliensis. The sequence continues at coordinate 6,201,332 of JAZKLR010000101.1, read as the reverse complement.
TGGATAAAAAAGTACAGTTTGAATTAAATGTAAATAAAGTGCACTTTATTCCACTAGCTTAATAAAACATACTTTGTTACACTAGGTTAATAAAGTAGGTATTCTTTATTTATTTAGGTTCATAAATTACACCTTATGTAACTCAGTAAATAAAATATACTTTATTACTTATGGTAATAGAAAGACACTTTATTATTGTTTTAGGTAAATAAATTACACCTTATTTCACTTGTTTAAGGGCATGTGATGATAATGCTAAATTTGTCCGTAAACTTTCTCCTAAAATACTGAATATTTTCAAACCAAATTTTGTAGAATTACTTGAAATACCATTAGAATGGTCTCTCTGACCCAATTTTGTTTCATTGTTGTCTTGAAACTAAATTATTTTAAAATATCCTGATTTTTCAAAATTTTCAAAAATTCTTAAAATCGAAAAAAAATTAGTTTAATCACAAAAATGAAACAAAATTGGGTCAGAGAGACCATTCTTATGGTATTTCAAGTAATTCTACAAAGTTTGGTCTCAAAATATTTAGTATTTTAGGAGAAAGTTTACGGACAAGTTTAGCATTATCATCACATGCCCTTAATAAAGTATACTTTATTTTTTTAGACGAGATCGTGCTTACGTTTTCTTTATTAAATTGTAAATCATAAACTTATTGTTTTATTTAGTGATATAAAAAAGTAAATAATTTCCCCTGCATAAAGAAATAAGTAGTTTTTAATATGAAATAAAATGTCACAAAAATCATCTTTTTGGTATACAGTAATTCCTGATATTGAATTATTGTTTTAACTAACTAAATTACACTTTATTGCAATAGGTGAAAATTACAGTTTTTATTACTGCGTCATTAAAGTAGGCTTTATTTCACTAAGTTAATAATCTACTACACTTTGTCTGTCGAAGTAAATAAAAGACATTTTATTACATTAGGTTAATAAAGTGCACTTTATTACTCTAGGTAATCAAAGTACCGTATATTACACTAAATAAAAAAGTACTGTGTGTATTGAATAAAGTATAGTTTATTTTACTGATTAAATAAAATGTACTTTACATTCCTAGTTTAATAAAGTGTGCTTTAATTTGCTAGGTCAATTAATTCCAGATTACTTTATTAATTCAAAAAACTAAATTTTACTACCAATGACGAACAATGAACACATTATTTTTACGTAAAGATGAATAGCAATAAATCATAGTCAAATATTTCTAAACAATTCTGAACTACCTATAAGCAGTTTTAAATAGTTCTTAACAGTTTTTTTCCTAATTATAAGCAGCTCTAAAGCAGTTTTAAATAAGTTCTAAACATTTTTTAGCACTTTTCAACAAATTTTAAACAATTTGAAACTATTTCTAAATAGTTTTAAGTATAGCTCTAAACAGTTTTTAGCTAGTTTCAAGAACTTTGAGCTAGTTTTAAACAGTTTTTAACTGTTATTCAACTATTTCAAAAAGTTTGAATCGGTTTTGAAAAAATTTTAAGCTGTTCTATGTACACACAATTCTTAAAAGTTTTAAACTAGTAATGAACAGCTTTAAACAAATTCTCGACATTTTTTAGCACTATTAAAAAAGTTTTAAACAATTTGAAACCAGTTCTAAACAGTTCTTAACTAGTTTAAAACATTTTTAAACTGCTTTTCAACAGTTTTAAACTGGTTTCCAACTGATTTAAAAACTATTTTTTAACGGCAAAAAAAATTAAGCTGTTCTAAAAAGAATTATTAACAGTTCTAAATTAGTTATGAACAAAATTAAACAAGTTCTCAACATTTTTAGCACTTTAAAAGAAGTTTTAAACAGATTTTAACTAGTTTAAAACATTTTTAAACTGCTTTTCAAGTGTTTTAAACTGGTTTCCAACTGATTTAAAAACTATTTTTTAACGGCAAAAAAATTAAGCTGTTCTAAAAAGAATGATTAACTGTTCTAAATTAGTTATGAACAAAATTAAACAAGTTCTCAACATTTTTAGCACTTTAAAAGAAGTTTTTAACAGATTTTAACTAGTTTTTAACAGTTTGAAACTAGTTGTTAACAGTTTGAAACTGGTTTCCAACTGATTTTATAAGTTTTTAACGTTTTTTAAAAAAATTTAAGCTGTTCTTTAGAAAATTATTAAGAGTTTTAAACTAGGTTTAAACAACTTTAAACAAGTTCTGAACATTTTTAACCACTTTAAAACAAGTTTTAAACATTATAAACTGGTTTCCAACTGATTTGAAAACTAATTTTTAACGGTTTTAAAAAAAAAATTTAAGCTGTTCTATAAACATTTATTAACAGTTTTAAATTAGTTATGAACAGCTTTTAACAAGTTCTTAACATTTTTTAGCACTTTAAAAGAAGTTTTAAACAGTTTTGGAGCTTGTTCTAAACAGTTTTAACTAGTTTTAAACCGTTTAAAACTGGTTTCCAACTAATTAAAAAAGTTTTTAACGGTTTTGAAAAATTTTTTAGCTATTTTATAAAAACATTTATTACCAGTTTTAGACTGGTTTTCAACTGTTTTAAAAAGTTTTTAACGGTTTTTAAAAATAATTTGAGCAGTTTTTTAGACAATTATTAAGAGTTTTAAACGTGGTTTGAACAAAATTAAACAAGTTCTAAACAGTTTTTAACTAGTTTGGAACAGTTTTTGAATAATTTGAAACAGTTTTAAACTGGTTTTCAACTGTTTTAAACTGGTTTCCAACTGATTTAAAAACTAATCTTTAACGGGTTTGAAATAAAAATTAAGTCTGTTCAATAAACATTTATTAACAGTTTTAAATTAGTTATGAACAGCTTTAAACAAGTTCTCAGCAATTTTTAGCACTTTAAAAGAAGTTTTAAACAGTTTTGAAGCTAGTTCTAAACAGTTTTAACTAGTTTTAAACTAGTTTTCAACAGTTTGAAACTGGTTTCCAACTGATTTTATAAGTTTTAAACGGTTTTAAAAAAAAACTTTAGCTGTTCTATAAAAAAAATTTTTAACAGTTTTAAACTGGTTTTAAACTGTTTTAAAAGATTTATAACTCTTTTTAAAAACAAACTTGAGCATTTCTTTAGACAATTATTAAGAGTTTTAATTTAGTTTTGAACAGCTTTTAACAAGTTGTGAACATTTTTAACTACTTTAAAACAAGTTTTAATCACTTTGAAACTAGTTCTAAACAGTTTTTAACTAGTTTTAATTAGTTTCTAATTAGTTTGAAACAGTTTTAAACTGTTTTCCGATTAATTTTAGATGTTTTTAACGGTTCTGATAAAAATTAAAGCTGTTCTATAAACAATTATTAACAGTTTTAAACAAGTTGTGAACAGCTTTAGACAAGTTCTCAACAGTTTTTAGCATTTTGAAATAAGTTTTAAGCAATTTCAAACAAATTCTAAACATTTGTAAGTACAGTTCTAAACAGTTTTTAACAAGTTTTTAATCAGTTTTAAACTTGTTTTAAACTTTATTAAAACGTTTTTAACGGGTTTGAAAAGATTTTTAGCTGTTCTATAAACAGTTTTATTAACAGTTTTAAACTAGTTATGAACAGGTTTAAAGCAGTTCTAATTTTTCCACATTTTAAACAACTTAATTTAAAAATTTAAGTGGTGCAGCTTGTAATTGAGTTTTTTGCCATTTCTCTGGAGGTACTCCTTCCTCACTTGGCGTCACCGCACCACGTTGTTGCTGGATAATAACAATAATTATGATAATAAAATAAAAATGGTTGTGAGATTTCAAGTGGCTTGGTGCTGAAATTAGCGCGGTAGGCAGGATAACTGCGCGTTCTAATTATTTAATTAATCCTGACGACATTTGGGTGTTTTATCTTGAAACTCGTTAGCTCGCATGGCATGCAGAATACAGGGAGGATTGGGCCACACCTGCGCTAACAGAAACTTTGCTGACCCCATAACGATCCCTCTACTCCCTTATTATAATCTTCTTCTTCTTCTCCTCACCTCACTCCCTCTGAATTCGGTTTCGGACTAAACCAACTCTCTCTCTAACACACACATATATATACCCACAAAATTCACAACAGATTTTACCGGCAACTTTTCTGAGGTCGTCTGCGCTTTTCTGTTATAACGAGTCATTATCATAATTACGATAATAATCGGCTCAACTGTATTCTCTAGTCGAGGCCAGTTGTAAATATTGTACACGTTCAGGTACACGAGAGAGCAACTGTAATTAGTGTCATTTCTGCGCAAAGAACATCCGATGGCGCTGCTGCCTGCAGACTCATGAGTTTTAATTGGATGCTTTAGTTTTGCCCTCGCTATTTTTTAAATGCTTCTTTTTGTTTTGTAAATTTCTTGCTTTTTTTTCATCTCCGGATGAATGCACCCGTACAGAGGGTTAATTATTTTTTAATACTCGTGAAAATCACGATTTACTTAAGTGCCAATTATATTATAAACTGGTAGCAAAAAATAAGTTAAAAAAAGTCTTTTTTGTGATTGAAATCACGCTAATTTTGAACATTTTATTCACTTTATATAATATTTTAGGTTATTTTATAAATCTATTATATAATAATGTTGCGGACTTGTTATGCACTGCTTAAAACTGTTTAGAACTTGTTTGAAACTACTTCTGGTTTAAAACTGTTTCTAACTTCATTTGAAGCTGTTTATTCGACTTTTTTAGTAAATTAGACTAATCGACTTTTTTGCAAATTTTTCGAGTGTTTTATGAATTTTAACTCTGATTTTAAAATTTAGAAACTACTTTATCGATAATGTATAAACTGATTAAGTTTGATCGCTAATATTAAGAGTTTTTAACATAAGCAATTTTCTACCATTGTGTATATGGATCATTCTCTGAGAAAGTACAAATCACCCGTTCACGATGTTTTTATTGAAAAATAGTAAAATTAATTTCATTTATTAAAAACATTGTCAGCCATACGATAAAATTCAGCAATATTTAATTAAATCACAAAAAAAATTGTCAAATTAACTGAAATATATTTGAAATTCTAGCGCAAAAAACTGCGTGAAATTTTAACTATTTTTTAGTTTTTTTTTTTCAGCCATACGATAAAATTCAGCAATATTTAATTAAATCACAAGAAAAACAAAAAAAATTGTCAAATTAACTGAAATATATTTGAATTTCTAGCGCAAAAAACTGCGTCAAATTTTAACTATTTTTTAGTTTTTTTTTAAAGTAATTAGTCATATTCTACTAATAATTAGTTATTTTTAACTAATTTAGATTAAGAGAGTTTAACATTAAAAACTTAAATTACATTTTTTTGAAGCAAAGGGTGAAGCTAAGTTTAACTTTTTATGATTCCTAATTTTGAAAATTTGATTTGGACTTGAAAGTTTGAATGAATAAATTAAAATTTTAAAGAATACGTGATCTCGGGAAGGTAGTAAAAAACTGAAAAAACAGTTTTTTCATATTGTCACATCTGCAACGAAATTACAATTGTTAATTGCAATTAAAATTTTGTTAGTTATATTTATCAATAATTTGTCAAAAATTAGATAATAAATAAGTTTGAAAATAATAAATAAATTTCTTAATTTTCTTTTTTAAAAATTATTTAAATCATTAATTTCCCAAAAATGAAATAAAAAATAAGTTTTTTAAAAGGTGTCTTTGGAAGTTTTTAATGATTTTAACTTAAAAAAATTTACTGCAAATCTGAATTAGAATGATCTGTGTAAATCAGACTTCAAGAAGTTTTAAAAAAATAGAAAGTTGCAATTTTTTAAACGTTAAAGTTCTTGAAAATTTGTCGAAGTTGAATAATGAAATATGTACAAGTCCGCATAAAATTATGTCGAAAAATAAAATCGACAAAATAGTTTCTTTTCATGTAAACAGATCATAGACTATTATTATACATAAAATTTATTTTCTTGTTCTAAATTATTCTGATTAAAAGATTAATGTTTATTTAATATCTAATAGTAATAATTGATTATGAAGCAATGACTGACTCGGGTCAGACATACATTCTTGATGATACTTTAGGTAACTTTATCAGTTTTTGTGACAAGATATTGAGTTTTCTATGAGAAAGTTTAAGGTCAAATTTTGCTAACATAATACCAGTTAAATCATACTTCATCACATACCCTTAAAAATTGTTTGGGCCTATTTTGATCTGCTTGTACATAGTTTCTAACTAATTCAAAAGTGTTTATAATTTCTTAAAACTATATTTAAAAATATTTAGAATCTAGGTAATGTGGGTTTTAGAATCAGAAATATGGACTTCTGGCTTTATGTAATCTGGAATGTAGAATACGGGATAAGTTACTTTATCGATCTCCTGGTGATAATAAAAAATCGATTTTTTAAAAATATATTGTAAAAGATTAGAATGACATATGTAATAAAAAGCAAGCCGAGGATTACGTTCATTTCATGAACATTTTGTTTCCACGTCAGCATTTAAAATGTTGACAAAATATGAACTTTAAAGAGGTCAATCGATTTGTTTTGATAAGCAAGGAATATTATTTTTTATATATTAAGTTAAATTTATAAGTTGAAAATTAAAAAAAAACGGATTTTTCAAAAAATCAAAATTTAATAAAAAATTTTGTAATGGTTATTTTTAAAATCCCTTGTGTCTGATTTTAAATGTTAGTAGCAAAAATAACCATACCAAATTTTAGTTAAATTCTTTAAACCGTTATCGAGTTATCGTGCTCACAAAAAAAAGTACATCTATACATACATACATACATCCGGACATGTTTTGATATAACACATTTCTAAATAGAGGAAAATTAATTTAAAGCATTTAAAATTTTTGTAAATTTGAACGAATAAAAAAATGTTTCCATGAGGGAGCAAAAATACGTACTTTTCCACGACCCATTTAAGTGAGCCAGTATCATTTTGACACATGACTTAATTTAAGATTGTTATATTGTACAGAATGAGAATGTTATTTTGTACAAATGCTAAATGTTATTTTGTACAATTTTAAAAAATGAATTTGTTATTTTGTACAATTTTTTAAAGAAGCTAAAAACCTTTGGGATCACAATTAAATCCAGTTTTTAAATACTTGTACAAAATAACAAATTCATTTTTCAAAATAGTACAAAATAACCTTTAGCATTTGTACAAAATAACATTCTCATTCTGTACAATATAACAATCTTAAATTAAGTCATGTGTCAAAATGATACTGGCTCATTTAAGTATTTGAAAAAAATATGATTGTCCGAAGAAAGAAGAAATGTGCGGGAAAATTGTCAGTTATGAAAGGAAGCATAACTGGAAGCGGAAATCCTTAACATACTTTGAAGGGATTCTCGATACTGTATTCATGAAGTGATGAGATTCGAAGCATCGCAGTGTGATGGAATAAATAAATAAATAATCAAATGCACGAGACACAGCGTTGAGTACAGAGAGACAGTGTGTGCGTTTTCTATAGGTTGTTGAGCTGGAAGCGCAGGTAAAAGTTGACAAGTTGGAGAGCTTTTCCAATTTAACTCGTCCTTTAGAGAATCTTGCAAGCCCCTAGGCTCAACTTCCTCGTCTTTTCTTGCCGACATTTTCATACTCTACTCTTTTCTCGTATTTATTACAGTTTTGTCACGTACGACTATAGGGAAACTCTTGGAAAATCTGGCATATTCAATCGGCCATAATTTCCTCGCCTCTTTTGTTTCAAGGCAAGCCCTTTGAGCCATTTTGTAATTTTGCAAACTTCTTAAATAAATCAGCGATTCAATCTTGTCTTGGAGTAGACATGAACGACAGATATTTTATTAGTGAATACCATAAATATGGATTGTCTGGCTTTATTTCCGCAGAGTACTCGTCGTTTCACCAGACAATCGAATAAAAGGAATTTTATTGTACTGCAGAAAGTAAACCTTAGAAGACTTGAAGGAAAGTCTCCTCTGCGCCTCTTCTCAAAGCAATCGATCTTTTCCTTTTGTTACCAATATTAAGACACTGATTAATTTCTCTCTTTGTTTCATTTATACGTTTAATAAATCGTGTTAATTATTTCTTCAATCTTCCCTCGAAATTGACCCATTTATGCCCAAAAATTTTCTTAGTTTGGAATAGTACCTTACCTTAGAGTTGCAAAATTCCCGGTAATTTAAAATCCGGTTATATTTTCGAGAATATAACCGACAATAATCTCCTTCCGGAGAATTTATGAGAATTTTCTATGTTTGAAAAACATAAACTCCACTATTTTGAAAAACAAACAATTTATTGAAATAAAAATGGATAAATAACAAAATAATTATCATTATACAAATTAACTATAAGTTAGTAAAGTGTAAACATTATTATTAAATATTACAATTATGCGAGCAAAATGGCAAGCAATTAGTTTTTACACCTTATGTTATCAACAATTGTAAATGTTTTAAATATAATATTTAAAAAAAATAATGTCAAATTTTGCAAATTTATTGAAAAAAATAATGAAAACGATTAAAATTGTCGTAAGTAATTTAAAAAAAATCATAGAAATGTTTTAAAATTAAAGAAAATAATTTAAATTTGGGAAAAATACTTCAAAATTTTAGAAATAATTTGAAAAAAATTAGAATCATGAAAAATTGAAGAAAATAATTGAAAAAAATGATTGAAATTAAGATAAAAAATTAAAAATTTAGAGAATGAATTTAGAAATTATGAAAATAATTTAAAATTTAAGAAAATAATGAAAAAATAATATAAATAATTTAAAATTGAAGAAAATAATTAAAATTTGAGAAAATAATTGAAAACATTTCGTAAATAAAGGAAAATTAAAGACAATTTCAGAAAAATACTTGAAACTTTTGGAAATTCATTGCAAAAAAAGAAGAAAATAATTAAAATTTAGAGAAAATAAATGAAAAAATATAAATATAATTTAAAATTGAAAAGAAAAATTTTTAATTTAAGAGAAATAATTGCAAAAAGTATAGAATATAGGTACATAAGATTAAATTAAATAATGGAAATATCAGATAAATAGTTTAAAATTTGGAAATTATGAAAAGAATTGAAAATGGAAGAAAATAATGGGAAATTTGAGAAAAACATTTTAAAATTACAGAAAATAATTTTAAAAAATAAGAATAATTAAAATTTGAGGGAAATAATTGAAAAATGATTTTAAATTTTGAAACTTGTAGAAAGCAATTAAAATATGATAAAAACAATTTTAAGTTGAAAAAAAAACTTTAAAGATCCGTTTGTTGGTTTCAATGTCCAAAAGTATGATGCGTGTAACCTAATTAATAAAATGTTATGAAATAAATAAAAATAAACAAATAAAATAGAAAAAAAATTAAAATTTGAGAAAAATACTTGAAAATTTGAGAATTAATTGAAAAAAATGAGAATAATTAAAAATTGAAGAAAAGAATTCAAGAAAGCTAAAAATAATTAAAACTCAAGATAATTAATCAAATTTTTTGTAAATTATGAAAACAAATGAAAATAATTAAAAATTGGAGAATTTAAGTTTTTAAGAAATAATTGAAATATGATGAAAACAATTTAAAATTTTAAAACGTAATTAAAATTTCAGATAAATTAACTAAAATAAATAAAATTATTAATCTAAATTAGAGATAATAACTGAAAATTAAGAAATTAATTGAAGATAATTAAAATAATTAAAAGATGGAAAAAATAATTGCAAAATGATAAAAAGAAATGAATACTGAAAATAGTAATTAAAAATTGAGATATATATTTGAAAGTTCAGGATATTTATTCAGAAATAATGAAAATGATTAAAAATTGAGGATAATAATTGCAAAATAAAAATAATAATAATGAATTAAACAAATTAATTTCAATTTGCGATAAACAATATGAAGTTTAGCAACAAATAATGAAATTGTTTTATTGTCGAAGGAAAAATAATCAAAATTAAAAAAAATGTTTAAAAGATTTTTAAAAAATAATTGCAATTTGCTGAAGGTAGATTTAAGATTTAGGGAAAAAAGTGAGAAACAATGAAAATAATAAATAATTGCAAAATTGGAAAATGATAAAAATAGTTGAAAAATGTAGTAATTGAAATCATAAAAGAAAAGAATTATTAAAAATTTCAGAGAATTTTAAACCACTTTAATTTAGTATATTTAAATCGTGGATTAATCAATCTTTTAATTAATGCAGATTGAAATTAACAGAAATTTAAAGAAATTAAAATTGCTATAAATTTAAAATTTAAGAACATTTTGAAAAGGTGTAATATGTGGTAAAAATTTAAAACAAAAACATACCTAATAGTGACAAACTTCAGGTGTGGACAGAATGTAACAATTAATGAATGAAAGAAACTTGTAAATTATTATATTTAATTCTTACTTATAACATTGAAATTCAAATCTTTAGTAATTAGAATGACACTAGATTTTGTTTTCGTACATTGATTGAGAAAATTTGACTTAATTTGATAAATAAATAAAAAACCTAAATTCTCGATTAGAATTTTGGTTGGTTATATTCCCGGTTTTACTCTCGTTCTCATTACCGTTCTTCAGGTAATATTACTTCTTCGCAACTCTAGTCTTACCAGAAAAAAAATTATAAGGACTTTAGTCACACTTTATAAGCATTACTTTATAAGCATTACTGACGATTTTATTCTTTTTCAAGTTATAAGGTATAAATGTTCCAGTTATGAGACGGTCATTTACATACTTTTTGATATTTATTACTTTCAAACAATTATTTAAAGAAAATAATACACAATTTTTTTTTATATTAGAAAGAGATATATTTCTTGTTCTAAGAACAGTAACTAAAAATTTATTTTATATTATAAAATAAAAAATAATGACGAAATAGTATTTTAGAAATTTGTACCTATTATGAGACATGAATTTTTAGGTGCATCTTATAATTTTTGTCCCTTTTAGGGAACAAAAAAAATTCTTATCAAAATAAATTGAATAATGTAATTATCATGTTATTTGGTTAAAATCAATAAAATAAGATAACAATATTATATTTTACGAAAAATTTTATTAATTTCAAGATTACAAACTACTTCAACAGTTTGTAATAGAATGCAGAATAAACATGTACAAGACTAGAAAAAATGATTTCAAGAATTCTCCGATTTTATTTTTAAGTTTAACTGAATTAAGAGATAAACAAAATTAAACATTTTTTGGAAACTTCAAATTTTTATCTTAAAAACTAAAAGAAATATTTTTGTTAAAATTCGAGGTTTGAAACCGAAGATTACTGAGCACGTTTGAAAACTGTTTAAAATTTGTTTACAACTATTTAGAACTGGTTTTAAACTGTCAGTCTATAGTAGGCTCATAACTATTTAAATATATTGATAATTATTTACAACTGTTTAAAACTAATTTAAAACAGTTAAGAACTTGTTTAGAACTGTTTATAATTACTTAAAATTGTTTAGAATGGTTTAAAACTAATTAGAACTTGTTTGCAACTGTTCTGAATTAATTAGAATTATTTAAAGTTTTGTAATACACAGTTTAAAAACTATTTAGAATATTTAAGAACTCTTTTAGAATTGTTTAGAATTTGTTCTATCCGTTTAAAACAAGTTTAAAGCTATTTACACGGAAAAAAAAGTTAGCCGCTGCTGCTAACCAAATTTAGCAGTCAATTTTTTAGTCACCACAGCTGAAAATAGTTATTTGTCATAGGGACAGCTAAACCTTTTTAGCTATGATATCTACAAATATTAGGAACCACAGCTAACTTTTAGCTGTCGTAGCAAACGTTTTAGCTATCTTAGCTAATATTTAGCTGTGGTGACTAAATAAGTATCAGGTAAATTTTTTAGCTGCGGTAGCTAATTCATTTTTTTCCGTGTAGATCCTGTTAAACGTTTTCGAAAAAAAATCAAAAACATTTATTTAAAAAAAAAAAAAATTATATGTATACAAAATCTTTAATCCTTAAACTATTTTCTAAGCCATTATAAGAAAATTGTTAAATGGTTCCTCAATGAAAATTAACTTCATTTTAAAAATTAAACCCATCACATTTAAGACCATTTATTTTTCTGCAAAAAACAAAAATAATTTTTTCCATTTCGTACATTTCAATGGAAAAAACAGCATTTCAAAAATCATATTTTATACGTTACAAATTTTGTGATATCAGCTTTTCGTAGAATGCCCCTGATAATTAAAACAGTTTAATTATTTTTATCTGAAAAACGAACTTTACAAAATAGATTGCCAGTGTAATGAAACATTTTAAAATGTTGCACCAAAAGTCGAGTTTAAAATTATCCATGACAGGTTTGAAAAGAAAAATAAAAGCGTTCTCTCTCTTTAGGGAAATATATTTTAAAGGGGATCAACGTAATTAGCACCAACCTCAAAGCAGCTAGAACTGCGTTTTTTTTTTCAGCAACCACAGTCAGCTTTAGTCTAGCTAAGACCAAATAAATTAGGTTGTGACGGACGCGCGTAATATTCGCGTTGCTTTAATATTTACTCTTTGCCTAGAACTATCTCTGCGACTCATCTGAGGAGGATGAAAACAGAGTTCATTTTCCAAATGGACTCGTCTCACTGTTTCAAACCCATCCCTCCAGATGGGTCTTTATATACCTGCGAGATGTAAATCTTGGTCTTTCTTGTTTGATGAAACAAAACAAGAAAAGAAAATGGACAAAAAGGGTGAAATAGAGGAGGGAGGGAGGAAGGGAGAGAGAGAAAAAACAGGGAGAGAAAAAAGCAAACATGAGAGTCGAAATTTCAATTCTGAGGACCAGGGTTCGCTTTGAATTACACCGGGAGGCTTTTGCACTCACCCGTGCTGCATTATAAAGTGCCATAAGTATTTTAAACGCCATCCCGTTGTGGTCGATATAAAGGTTTGAGTTTATACAAAATATATAAGGTGGCTCGACAGTTTTCAAGAGAAATAATCTTCACGTGAAAATCATTTTCACTTTCACAGAGAATAGGAAAACATTTTTGAAAAATTGTGTGCGAAGTGCTAGATTTAAAAAATAATAACCTATCTACAATGCAAAAAGTAGGTATCTTAAATTAAGTTATATCACTTTTAAGATGTTTCTGAAAAGTTAGCAAAAGTATCTTAAAATGCATTCGTTTTCTAAGATGGAAGCTGAAATATAAGATACTTTAAACGTTTTAAAAGTGACTACAATGCATTTTAAGTTGTTTCTTTTTACAGTGCAAAATGATAGCGTTTTGATATTTTTTAGTCCCACATTTTGAATTTTTGGAATTTGTCGTATTCTTAATTACCTACTACTAATCTAATTTTTCTAGTTATTTTTCAGTTTTAGATATTTTTATTTCAATACACTCTGATAGTTTTCATCAGTTAACTCTCTTAATCTGAATTAGTGGTTTTCCACTAATGAATTAGCGAAAAATTGTTTACTATTAAATAAACTGATAAAACTGGTGTCTTTAAATTATTCAAAAATGTCTTAAATTAAGACATTTTTCGTGTCTTAGACACCAAAAGTATTTTAATTTAAGACATTTTTGTCCAATTTAAGACGCCATGTTTTTGCAGTGTAGTGAATATTTCACTGATGTTTGTAAAAAAATTACTAATTAATATTGGAAAACTACTAACTACCACTCTAAAAGAACGATATCTCACTCTTATAGAGTGGGTCTTTCACTCTCATTGGAATGGCTCAATTTCCACTCTTAGTAGAGTGAAAACTCACTCCAAGAAATTTAGAAAGGTGAAATTTCTACTATTGAAAAATTGTGAATTTCACTGTTTCAATTAGTGGAAATCTCACTATAAAATTAGTAGTTTTTCACTATTAATTAGTAGTTCTCTACTAAACATTAGTGAAATATTCACTATTTAATAGTAACCGATTTTTCTCTAATTCATTAGTGAAAAACCACTAATTCAGACTTAGAGAGAATAGTTAAAATTTACATTTCCTAGCTATTTTTTGAAACTCAGGTATTTTTTTTTCTTCAGTTTTTAGTTACTTTTCACATTATTTTATGTAGTTTACTTTATTGTACTGTTTTTTCAATTTGTCATTATTTCTTAGATTTATAATAATTTTTTTTTCTTTTTAATTATTTTTAAATTTTTTATTAAAAATTGTACTTAAATTTTAAATGTTATTTTACTTTCTGGTAATTTTTGACTTTATTTATTTTTTAAAACATTCTATTATTTTAAATCAATATAGTTATTTTTCACAATTTTCTAGTTATTTATTTCTTTCTCTTAGAGGAAGCTTTGTGATGGTTAAGATTTTTGAATTTACAAAAATAGACTAAAATCGACTCATTTTTATCTAAAAAGCGTAAATTTTCATTTTTAAGGAAATGTCCAAATGTGTGTGTGTGTGTACATTTTTTTTGTCGCCAGGATAACTAGAGAACGCTTCAACGGATTTTAATAAAATTTGAATGAATTATTAAGTTTAAAAATATCTAAATTTGAACACAGGTATTTTTGAAAATACCCAATCAAATTTTTTTGAGCACCTTTTTTCATGGAAAAAAATAGTTTTATGCCAAAATATGTTTTCATGCTAAAAATACAACTTACTGAATACAAAAATCTTATTCTTTATCTCAAAACGAATAGATTTATTTTTATAAAATTTATAATTGACCAAAAATGCGCAAAATAATTTATTTAATCATTTTTTTTTTGCTTTTAAAATTATTTTTTTTAAAACTTCGCTAATTAATTTTTATATGATTAATTTATTGGTTCCTCCACGAGGAAGCAAATTTGTTTGCTTATGTACAAGCGAAATGTTTATGAAATGCACATAATTTTTACGTAGTTTGGTTACTTTTTAAATTTTGTATTAAAATTTTAATCAACTTTTAAATATTATTTTATTTTTTGATAATGTTTGACATTATTTATGTTTGAAAACAATCTAGTAATTTTCATAAATATAGTTATTTTTCAAAACTTTCTAGTTTATTTTTCTTCAACTTCTAGTAAAATCTTAATTTTCTAGTAATTTTTCTTCGGTTTACGGTTTTTTATACTTTTGTCATTGTTTTTCTACTTTATAATAATTTTTCTTCCTTCTTTAGTTACTTTAAACCAATTTCTAGTTACTATTTTAATTTCTAGTATAGGTTCTCGTTACTTTTTAATTACTTTAATTTACCGTTTAGTTAGTATTTTACTTTCTAATAGTTCTTCGTTATTTTCTTATTATTTTTAATACATTCTAGTCATTTTAATCAGAATAAAGTTATTTTATACCCTTTCTAGTTATTCTTCAAAGCACTTGCATTTCTTATTTTCGAATTAAATTTATTTATTTTTTTTTTACTTTCAAGCTCTCTAAATTTGCATTAGTTAAAAATAACTAATTTTTAGTAAAATAGTGGCTGAGTTTTTATTTCTCCAATTAGTTAAAAATAACTAAAAAATAGTTAAAATTTGACTAATTAAATTAGTAAACAGAATTTTACTATTAAAATACTATTAAAATACTATTAAAATAACAAAATATTAGTAATTTTGACATAACCTAAAAATGAATTTGACTAATGATTAGCAATTTTTACTAAATAGTTAGTAAAAATATAACTATTTTAATTAGGGACTGAGTTTTTGCTTTCAAATTAATAATTTTTAACTAATTCAGATTTAGAGAGAGTAATTCTTCATTTTCCCTTTTTTTCATCAACTTCTGCTCGTTCTACTTAATATTTTCATAATAATATTCCTCTTTTTTCAAATTACTTTCTTTATATCCAAACATCGTTTTTGCTTCTTTTTATTATTCTTGTATCTAGTTGTTTTTCTTTAATTTAATCTTTCTTTTATCTTCTAGTATTTTTCTTCACTTTTGTGTCATTCTTTAAAAAATTCTATTAATTTTTATGAACTCATAGTTATTTTTGTTAATTTCTAGTAACCTTTCTTCCTGTTATAGTTACTTTTAAAAAATTTCTAGCTATTATTTAACTTTTTACTAACTTTTCTACATTCTAGTAATTTCCATCAATTCATAATTATTTTTTCTTTATTTTCTAATTTTTTTTGTTTAATTCTCTCATATTTTCTTATATTATCGTAATTTATCGTCCTTTTCTAGTTGTTTTTAACAAACATTATTTTTTTATACGTTCTAGTAATATTTATTTATTTTCTGATTATCTGTTTTAATATTTAAATATTATTTCGTTTATTTTTCATAGTTATATTTTGACAGTTTCTAATAACTTTTGTTTATTCTCCAATTATTTTTCAATAAATTCCAGTAATTTTCATCACGTTATAATTATTTTAGTCATGCCCTAGTTATTTTGTAACTTTCTATTAAAGTTTTAGAGGTTTTAGTCATTTATCTTCATTAAAAAATTTTTTTTAACTCACTTTTTAAATTTATAGATAATTTTTCTTCTTTTCTTATTACTTTTAAACAAGTTCGAGTTATTATTTTACTTCTTAAGTATATTTCCTTTTTTAAATATTTTTTAACATTTAAGAACTTTTTCCTTTTAATTCTTTTTTTTCTCTCTAAATCTGAATTAGTTAAAAATAACTAATAATTAATAAAATCGTGACTGTGTTTTTATTTCAGCAATTAGTTAAAAATAACTATTTATTAGTAAAGAAATGACTAATTGTTAATAAAAAACTTGCTAAAAAATAGTTAAAATTTGACTAATTGAATTAGTAAACAGAATTTTACTAAAATAATTGTTATTTTGACATAACCTAAAAATGAATTTGACTTATAATTAGTTATTTTTTACTAAATGATTAGTAGAAATATAACTATTTGAAATAGTGTCTGAGTTTTTGCTTTCAAAATAGATATTTTTAACTAATTCAGATTTAGAGAGTTCTTTTTATAATATTGTTTTTCGTTAATTTAATTATTTTCACGTCTTTTTTGGATTTATCTTCATTTTCTATTTATGTTTTAATAAAATTATAGTGATTTTTATCAATTTATAATAGTTATTTATTAGAGTTTTTTTTTCTCTCATTCTTATCCCCCCACCTGGACTTTACTCTATAAACTTGAAATAGACTATATTCCTTTAAGCCTGCTTTTTATGCCGTCGGTGTAAACAGGCTCTTAGTGTAATAAGTTTCTATACTTAGTGATCTGATTAAATCATATTTTAAAAGGTTTAGTTAATATTTCAAGGTGTGGATAATATTTTAGAGCTGAATAATATTTTAAGAGGTTGAAATGCCGATTTTAACCGTATATTGCTCTATGTAATTAAAAATGTTTTAATAACTCTAAAAGGAATATAGACTTTAGGAACTTGATATCATCAAACATTCCCTCTATACAATTTTGAAATCGAGTTGGAATTTTTCTGTTTTAAAAATTCTTTCTCGCCGACTTGTGGAAAAGAGGAAATTTTAAATTGGCATTACGATTTCTGGTCACGTTAAAAATATGAAACAAGAGAGGTTCAATAACGTTATTTTTGCCTTTCTTTTTGGCTCAAAATTAAAGTTCTGACACTGTTGATATATGAAACGTTTCCGAGTTATAATTAATAGTTGAAGTGGAACGAAAAAATACACACGATATAGATAGTGGGAGAGTAAAAAATGAAGACAGAATGAAGAAAATAAAAGAGAATGAAAGAAAGGCAGGATATAAAAAATACAATTTTTAAATACAAAAATATAGTATATAAAGTAACGAGAAAATATAGTAATTCACCTAGAAAATATTCCAACCTTTTTTTTTTTAATTTGATTCTATTTTCGATTAACGATAAGTGACATTGGAAAGAGACTTATGGACAAGTGACTTATCCCTGGAAATTACCGTTTCATAATCAAATTCTTGATAAAACCCCTTGAAACTCATAACAAGATTTAATTTGATCGCAATCTCCTCTAGAAACATTTTTACACATCCGTGAACAAGGCCAGGACTCGAAACGAATCGCTACACTATTTTCCAATAGATTTTTCTTGCTTCTTTTTTTAGCAAAGTTAGTTCCAGGTTAGCGGACTTACACCGACCATTCCTTTTCCAGAATCCAGATAGTTTTCAAAAGTCCTGAACCGATCGAGCAGAACGCAGAAAGTCGGCTTAGCGTTCAGCTTAATCTCATTTTGGGCTCGCCTAATCCTCTTTTATAAAGCTTTTTGCCCCTTTGCTCCCCCTATTTTCTCCCCTTAGTTTTGTTCGTGCTTTTAAACTCTCTTTTCCCTCTTTCAGCCTCTCCTCTGTACACCACCATCTCCATCTGTACCCCCCCCCCGCTTCCCCCCCTCATCCCTCTTACCATATAAAGCAGTGTTGCGTTATAACATGGCGCCCGAGGTCCTTGATTTGACGAATACCGTTTCACGAATGTATAAGGACGTGAAATCTCGACTTCCTCGTTTCGCGCCCTTTAACCCTTTCGCTCTCTGCCTCCCCAGAGAGTGAAGCAACCCTTCGCCAAAACCCTTACACACATTCACTTTCATATATATAGGTACATTTTCCGGTGTATATATATATATATATATATATGAAGTGTTTTTCTCTCTAGAGCGAGCGAGAGAGAAAGTATAATAGAACGTGACTTGAGAGAGAAAAGGAATAGAGAATGGGTCTCGAGAGAGAAAAGGAGTGGAGAGAAAGGGGTAGGTGGGAATCAACGAGGGTGGGTTCAGGTGCGTACAGGGTGTTGTCTAATTCTTGCTCAAAATTGCGTGTCTGCCTTCACGCCAGGAAAATTAATGTTACAGTCTGGAGATTTATTAATTAAACTTGCGGCTAGATCTATCATGTAAAAGAACACTGTCTACGTGAGAAAATAATGGCGTGGCCATTAACTCAACTTTTGAAAAACAATCTCATTTTTGTTACGAGTAAATATACTTTCGGCTCGATCTGATATAAGTCTGCCTTTATAGGACGTAGAACTATTTTTGTAAGCATGTTAGAACAGAATAAAAAAAAAACTGTTTTATTGCTGGTTAGTGGATTGTGTTATACTTTTTGTTTTATGAGCTCTTGTTATGTTTAATGTCTGACGAGAAAATTAGTAAAACAGTTTGCAAAGTGGGATAATAGAATAGATGGGGAAAAATATAATTGTATAGAGGCAAATGGATGGTATTTAAATGGTAAGAAATACTATTAAGATGGTAGTTGTTACCATACTGATGGTAATCGCTACTATCCTGACGGTTACTAATACCATATCTATTTATTTCCTTGTATTTTTATTCTACACACGTTGAGTGGAATCTCAAAAACAACTTCAGAATCTTATTTTACCAACTTTACTGGAAAATCGGTATTATTACTTTAAGAATATTATTCTTGGTGCATATTTATATGCTTCTTAACTCAAGAATGCTTCTTATTTTAAGAATATTCTTCTTATTTTAGGGATATTATATTTTTAATATAAGAATATTTTTTCTTAAGGAGGTTCTATCGTAAAAAGAATAAACATTTTAATCAAATTTTTTCCACTGGTATATAATGCTTTTATAATGATGTCGTTAAATTTTTGAGACCTCAATGTACTTTTGAAAATACGTGTAAAAATATGGATATATATGACAAACGACTCAATTCCCATAAAACTTAATGTAAAATGTTAAAAACAAAAACGCTGATAACTTTTTCCACAAGTACCTTGAGGTCTCAAAAATTTAACTACATCAATATAAAACCATTATCTACCAGTGAACCAAATTTTATGAAAATGGTAATGTTAATTCTTTTTACGATAGAACCTCCTTAAATAGGCGCCAGAAATAATTCTTAAAGTAAGAATACCGTTTTTTCAGTCTACTTTTGTAATTTTCTTAACTAGTTTTTCAAAGTCAATAACAACTTTTTAAATTCAGTTGAGAAACTATTGAATTACTCTGGGTAGTTGAAAAGTAGTAAAATCTACTAAGAATTTTTTTTAGTGTAATCAATAATAAATTAATAATAATGATAATAATTGCAGTGTCCTTAGAATTGGAATATATTATAATATAATTACATATAATTATTATTTTTAACACAAGAATAATTTTCTGTAGGGCGTATAATTTCGTTCTAAAATATACTGTTTAGAGTTTTCCTTTCTTATAATTTCATTAGATATATAATAAATTTCCTTTTTGCCGAATTTCAATTTTTCTAATTTTCACATAACAGAAGTTTTAGGTCATTGAAATTTCATCTAATAGAATACGCATTTAATAGAATTTTAAGTAAGTGAAATTTCTAAATTCCAGAATGACCAATAAACGAATTTTAATTTATTTGGATTTGGATTTACCATAATTTATAATTTGATTATACCTACAATTTTACAGAATTTATTTTTAACCGACTTATGTAAAAGGATTCGAATTTAACTGAATTTTTATTAAGCAGAATTCTAATTTGACAGTATTTTAAGTGATTGAAATTTGGAAATGAAAGAATATATCCATTAGACCGAGTCTTAATATGTCCGAATTTTTGTTTATACGAATTACTATTTGATAGAATAATTCTTAAAACAATATCGAATATCAATTTGTACAATTAAAAATTCTGTTAAATAAATTTATTTATTTAATGACATTCTGCTAAATAAAAATTTGGTTAAATTCGATTTTATTTAATAGAGAGTCGATTAAAATTTAAAATTAAATTTTGTGAAATTAAAATATTGTTTAATATGAATACGGCGATCTAAAAATTCTGTTAAGTAAAAACTCAGATTTATGTAAATTTCGATTGTGCAACAAATTCGAAAAATTAAAATTCGGCAAGAAGGAAATTGTATCTAATAAAATTCCATATAATTCATGAATTGTCTGTCAACTGAAACACCGTTTAGCGGATTTTAATAAAATATGATAATCTTATCTTTTTCTATTAAAATCTTAAATCAGACTCAAAGGTTCTACAATTTTCTACAAATATATATACATTTTGTGTAGCACAGTAAATTTTATTTTAAAATATGTTTCCTTGAAAGTTACAACGAAAAACGTATGAGATATTCTGACATCAAGCAAATGATTTTAAAAAAACAAAAAATAATCTTTTATAATATCCGCTTTAAAAATGTTGGTGCTTAAAGATCATATTTTTGTATTTTGAAAAAAAATTATATTATCCGTTATGCGTGTGAATTTTCCACTCGTTTTTGGTACAAATTTCGAATATGTGAACTAGATGGAAAAAACTTGACAAGAAATGTGAATAAAATTACATTTCCGAGCGATATTTTTAGAATTTTTTTATAGAAATTTATTTGTATGTAACTCGGGAATATTTCTGATATATTCCCGCATGAGATTTCTGGAATTTAAGTGTGAAATTAAAATACGTGTTTATTAAAAAAGTATAATATAATAAATTTAAAAATAAAATTAAAATTGTTTGAACCGATTTATGGATTCAAAATTTTTCTCAATTAAACTATTGAAATTAATTCAAGAATAAAAATGAAAGATTGAATTCTAAAAAAAATCTATATTACAGTTTATTACAGTTTTGATAAATTCAATGTGGAATAAAAATTAGCAAGGATTGGAATGCAAGTTTAAATTTAAGAATTTATTTCGAGATTTATTTATATTTATATCAAAATAATTTTTGGTACTTTAACAAGATTGGTAGTCAAAATACGACAAAATTTGATTCAATTAACTAAAATTCTGATTAGTTCATTATTCTAGACAAATTAACCAGAATTTTCTTAAATATGCTGAATTAAAGCAAAATTTGATGTTCCTGATTTTCTAGAAATATCCTAATGCTTTTTTAAAAAAAACCTTAAGTTTTCTGAATATTTCTAAAGTTTCTTCAAATATTTAGAAGTTTTTTCAAAAAATTTTACGTGTACTTTCTTGTACACTTTTTAAACATTTTCAAATATCCTAAGGTTTTTTTGAACATTCTTAATAATAAAATTTTATTTATTTTATTATTTATTTTTAGTCCTTTAGAACATCCTGATACCTATTTATAAAAATGTTATAAAAATGCATGACACATCATGATATTTCTTTTAAATTTTAATGAATTTTATGGAACATTCTTGAAGTTTTTTCAAAAATCATGAAATTCATTAAATATTTCTGCACGCTTTTAAAAACTCCAGAAGTTTCTTAAAATACATATCCAGAGTATATTTATGAGATTGTCTAAAATATCTTGGAATATATTGAATTTTTTAGAAGTGTTCTGAATCGTTTTGATTTTTTTAATATTTTTTTTGAAATGCACTGAAGTTTTCTAAACATTTCTTCCGTATCGTAAAACATTCTGAAAAATGTCTGAAATTCATTAAAAAACTGTGAAATTATTCTTAAAATATATTTAAATATAACCACAGAAATATTGTTAATGAAAGTATGAAACATCCCAAATTAAATAGAAAATCATAAAATATTTCAAATCCTTTGCAAAGTAAATTTAAACGAAAAAGAATTTAAATAATTAATTATGATATTATATTTTTGTTTCATTTGTCTTTCAAATATTAACCAAAAAATATTTAAATTTTTCATTTTAGAATTTAATTCTTCTCAGACTTCTTTTTCAATTCTGAACTAAAAATTGATACAAATTATTCACTTTATTATTATATTCTCATTTTACATTTTTCGAATATCAAGGAAAATCTGAGTGACAGTTAAAGTCCAGCATAGACAGTTCACAATATCAATTATTCAATTAATTATTTTAATCTTAAATAAACTAAAAGCGTTTTTCTCTTATTTTTATCTTATTTTAACCAATTATATAGCATCACAATATTTCACCTCATAATTTTTTATGATATTAAAATAAATTTTGAACACTGAAAAAACGGTATTCTTTCTAAGAATTATTCTTGGCGCCTATTTGAGAATAAAATATTCTTATTTAGTAGGTAATTTTTACAATTAACATCACAATATAACAACAAATAATAAATCATTTTTTAGGTTATTTCTTGATATATTCAGTAAAAGACTTCGTAAAAAGTTCTACCATAAAATAGTCTTATATTAAGGACACAATGTTCTTAAAATAAGAAGAATATTCTTAAATTAAAAATCAAATTCTTAACCGCATAAGAAAATAGTCTTAATTTAAGAATATGCTTCATATTTTAAAAATAATATATTCTTAACACCACAAGCCAGAATTGTGGGACCACCCTTTTTGAGATGCATGAAAAACGTCTTTAAACGTAAAAAGTATGGAAACTAAAAGTTTTTCTTCTTATTTCCTAAAAGCTAATAAAATTCTAAGAAGAATAAGATAAAAAAAAACTTATTTAAGAAATATTTCCATTAAATATTTAGAAAAAACAGTGATTTTTACTGTCTTATTAAAATCAAAATTAATTTTGAAATAATTAACGTTGGACCAAAAAGATGTAAAAAATTATGACTGAATTTTTTAACTGAAAAATATTTTTTAAAATTCAGACAAACATATTTAATGTAATTTTCTTGAAAATTCTAAATAATATTAAGTTTCATGTATATTTTACAAAATTATTTTTCTGTTATAAAAATCAAACATAATTTTAAACATTTTTTTGGTCCAACTTTGACAGCTCGCATTTTTTAGGAAAAAATCACACGTCAATGTTTATAATTAATTTAAATTTGATAAGAAATTACTATTAAAATAAGCCTTAGAGCATTAAAAAATGTTAATTATTTCAGAAGTAATTTTCAATTTAATAAAACAAGAAAAAACAGTTTTTTTAAAATATCTAATGTAAATATTAACTAAATAACTTCAATAAGATCTTATTCCCCTTAGAACTTTATTAGCTTTTAGGAAATAAGAAGAAGAAAAATTTTATCTTACATTTTTTTTCGTTTAAAGTTTAAACAGATGTCATTTATGCATCTTAAAATTGGTGGTCCCACAATTCTGGCCAAGAGTGTAAGAATATTTTATTTTTAAATAAGCGCCAAGAATAATTCTTGAAGAAAGAATACCGTTTTTTCAGTGAAGTATACGCATCCAAAAATCTATTTTTAAAATATTTAAATAATTGTTATTACAATTAAATAAGCACTTCTTTCACCGAAAAAACGATTTTATAATTCAGAGGATAACATATTCTTATACAAAATTTTTTAATAATTTTCTTAATAATATTCTTATGCTAAGAAAATAATTTTCTTTAAGAGATTTTCTTAAAAAGTTCCTTAAACTAGGAATGAAATTCTAACTCTAAGAAGATCTTCTAAGTGCTTATTTTTTCTAGTCACTTAGTTTTTCAGACGATGCCATACTATTTACAAAAGTCTTAAACCAATTGATTATTCTAAGTAAAAAATCAATTAAAATAAAGTACGAAAATTGTTTTGTTGGGTTTTTAGTCGTTTGAAAAAAAAGTGAAGTTATAAAAACAAGTGATTGTTACTGATAGTTATTTATAAATGATTGTTTTAATCTTTTAATCATCAATATGGATTTTACGGATATTTTAAAATACAAAAGGTAAATAGAATCAAAATCATTTTTTATTTTTGCATCATTATAAAACATTTGAATTGTAATACTGTACTAAATTTACTAAATTAATAATGAATTTTGACTAATAATATATATTGTCCACGAATATTTTTTTATTGTAATAACTGATGTTAATGAACTATTGTTTTTATTAAATTTAATTAAACTTTGACGGAAATGTAGCAATATTAAGTATATTTTTTATGATTTATTTATATTTATTTCATATTATTAAAGTGACTAGAAATATAATTTTTGTAGGAGAAGAAATTCCTCTTTTTTTAAGATTTTATTAGTGAAAGGAATTTTTCTTAAAAATAGGTAACGCTATACTTTATCTAAGAAAATGATCTTAGCGTGTATTTAAGTTTTAAATATTCTTAAAATTAGTTAAATAATCTTAATATAAGAAAATCGTTTTTTCGGTGTTGCAAATCATTTCAATTTGATTAAATTAACTCTCTCCACCATAATCTTAAAATTTCCTTTATTCTATTGAACTGCAATGCGCGTTTCGTTAATCTCGCGTTTCACTGAAAAATGCAAATGAGTTTAAACTTTCCGAGATAAATTGTCTACACTTCTATGCAAATGGTGAGTAGCAGAAAATCCTGTGTTTCGAGCAAATACAAATCCATTGTCGCATTGGAGCGTAGCTCATCGTCTATTTAGCACTTTGTTGTACCACATCGACTATATCGTTGTCACTCGAAAATGCAGATTTCTTTAACAATTCGCCGAGGCGGTGGGTAACGAAGCGCGCGTTAGACGAGGTCATGAGTTATTCATCCTGAAAATCACCTGTGTGCTTGCTCGGCACTCGAAATCTTCTCAGAGAATCATCATGAAATCCGTAGAAATACCGTTAAAGGAACTGCACAATTCATAAACTCGTCGGAAGTTCATGAGTACGATTTTCTCTCGGTACCAGAATAAATGAAAAATATTCCCTTTCCTCCACCTCCTCCCTGCACAAAAAAAAAGAAAAGTACATTCCCTTTTTGAACCCATCAAAAAAAAAGAAACAACATTCTCTCTTTTTACACTCCTGAAAAAAAGCTCTCTTAAAATTTATTTTAGCTTCTTTCGTTGTTACCTTGAAAAACGGGCAAAACTGTACAATCACATTCGATGGCAACTTTTTTCTTTGCGCTCCGTTTCCTCTGCTCTAAACTCGATTTATGTCTTTCCAGAGTCCTCCATTATTCTGGGGACAACCAGGTGCTGATTTCTCCCTGAAACAAAAGCTCCGCTATCTTTTTGTATTTCAAGTTTGAAATTAATCGGATTATTATTTGATTTAATGCTCTTGTTTACCTACAATGAATTAGTCAAATTTTAGAGTCATTTTTATCTGGAAGTGACCAAGCCTTGGACTAGTGCGAGAATTGACGGTTTTTTGACACTTTTTTCTGCTAATGCAACTGTTTAGCTACTATTTAAAAGCAGAATTTCATTTTACAGGATGTGTTTTTACTTGAGTTTTTATTTTAAATAATTCGACTTTAATGGAATTTTCATTTAATAGAAGTTTCTAATTATTAGTCCTTTAAGAGAATCTCAAGAAAGTAGAAGTTTAAAATGTTAAAGTATGCAATTTACCGAATCTTAATTTACCTGAATTTGTATTTGAATTAATCTCCAATTTTACAGAATTTATTTAACTGAATTTTATGTTAAAAAATTCAAATTTATCCAAATTTTAATTTGGCATAATTCTCTTTTAACAGAATTAAAAAGATTTTATTGTTAAAATGCCGCAGAGTGGGACTTTTAGCATTTTTTGTTGTCAAAATCTAATATCTCTCGATACACTGAAAAAAATACTGTGATGAGATTAGACATTTGAGTATGGTTGACAGGTTATGTAGAAGTTTGACAACTATACGTTCGAATTTCCCATAATGCATCGGTGCGCCACTGTCTATTTTACCTAACCTTACAATATGACTCGCGGTTTCACACAGCCGTATGGCTAAAACACCAATACGTATGGCAGTTCCCAAAACAGCAATAAAATATTGCCAATCTGCCTATAATTATCGCAGTTCCACGGAAATATTTTTTTCAGTGTAGAATAGACGAAAATAAGTGGTTCTTGAATCAAAATAAAGATAGATAAATACAGAATAAGAAAAAATTATTGAGAAGCTTTCTTCTAATTTTTCTGGTCCACGAAACACTCGAGAAGTTAGCAATTTTTTAAATAAAACGACAAATTGAAGAATACAGACCAAAAAAATTTGTGAAACTTTACAAAATTCGTTATTTGTAATCTTCTGAGGTCGCTACATTATAATATGAATGGAACTTTAACTTTCAAAAAGGCGAATCCAATATGGCAGACTAAATTCCCCAAAAAACACTCGATTTTTATCAAACTTGGTTTTTAGATGTTTTTTAAGTCGTAGAATGTAAGTATAATTTTCAAATTAAGAAATTCAATATTGTGGACTTAATACTATGGAATAAGCATTTAAAAACTATTTGGATTTTCACCGAATATATTCATTTCCTAAAAATTTGTTGTTCACATTATTCTTAGAAATATTTTTTTAAACTTAGAATTAATATTAATTGTAAAGTGTAAAAGTAAGTATTAAAGTAAACAAAAACTCCAAAGTGTCCTAAAAAACTTAACTTTTATATCATGAATTTATTGCTTTCTCTATGAGAAAGAAAATTATTTTGCTTACTTGGAAGCGAAATGTCCATGAAATGGACATAATTTTCACCTATTTGAAATTATTTTTAAAAATTTTTGTTATTTTCTTTTATTTTAAATTATTTATATCATTTTTTAATTACTTTTTGTCATTTTCAATTATTTTTTAATTAATTTTTATTATTATTTATCACAAATTCCAGTTATTTGTTTGTTTGTTTAACTTTCATTAATTTTTTTAAATCTGTACCTAGGTACACTCGGTTTTTACAAATGTTGAAATTTTTGTTTTTGTTTTTTATACTTTTTTTTATCTCTTCTCTACTTTTTGTCATTTTTTCCATTTATTTTTTTAAAAAAGTTTTAGAACCTTTTTTTTACTTTTATATTTCAAATTCTTTTTTTTTAGACTTTTTTGATAATTTTGTTAACGTTTGGAGTTTTAAATATTTTCTTCGTTCTTTTGGTTAGTTTTTTAGTCAAAATTTTTTTTCTAATTTTATTTTTGTCGAATTTTCACAATTTTGTTCTTTTTTTTTTTGTATATTCCGGGAAATTTAAAAATGATAATACAATAGACTCTCTGTAAATAAGTCTTTTGAAGTAAATTTCTCGGAATTTGGATTCATTTTGAATTAAAGTGTTATCAATTATTTTCCATTCATTCATCTCGACAAAAAAAAGTATTTATCTGCTCAAATTCTACTTTATTAACAACTTTTTTCCGAGTTTCATTTAATTAAAACCTATTGGTGAAACCAATCAGTGAAATCAGTGAACCTATCAGTGAAATTAAGCCAATAGAAGTCAAAATAAAGTGTAATTTGGATGAATTTAAATGGAGATCAAGTGAGTAAGTTACACTGAGAGAAATATTTTCTTGTATCAATGCATTTTTGCATTGGATCAAATGCAAATTAACCTAGGTCCGATTATGCTTGGATCAAGAATAATTATTCTTAACTTATCATTGACTTAAGTATGCATTCTTGGATCAGGAATGTGTTCTTGAATAAAGGATAATGATTCTTGAATTAAGTATAGTAATAATTATTCTTGATCCAAGAATAATTATTATATTGGTCGAAGAGTAATATTCTTGTTCCAAGAATAATTATTCTTGATCCAAGCATATTGTTATTCTTAATAGAAGAAATTTTTCATTTCAGTGTAGAATTAATTGAAATTTGGGTAATTTTAATTTTTTTTTTTTTACACAAAAACTTTAGAAAGGATACAATTCGTAAATACTTCGAGTAACATCTTTTTGAATGATCTTTTATTCCAGAAGAGTATGCAACTGAGATCTAATACTAGAAGCAATAATTTCAGAGAATATCATGCATCATGAACTATTTTCACTTCTAAAGGCGTTCAACATTCTTCAACGCCTTCCTACCTCATTCCTTACCTCCTAGTTTGGCAAACTTCCGTTATTGAATCCTGAGTGCCGCTCTCCGTCATTTCTCGTTCAAAGTCTCGGAAGCGTCAAAGTCTTATGTATAACTTCATACTGCGCGTTTAAATAATTTGTGGCTTCAGCGCAAGAATGTTTGTTATTCTGAAAAAAGTACCCCCTTATGAAAATCGATACTCGTTAGTATCCACTATAAACGATAATTTCATTAGCGAGTATATTAACATAATTAGACACAAAGTATAGCTTAATTGATTTTGTATTATTGCAAAATATCCCTTATTTTTTAAAATACATTTATCAATAATACCTTCTTTTTAATTTTCCGATTAACGAGAGATGTTTTAATTGATGAAATAAAACTAGAAATGCAATTATATATATATACATTAGGGTGGTCCATAAAGAAAAAAGTCTGAAATGTTTTGCTGCTACCCCCCAAAAAGTTTCCAAATCGAAAAAAAAATTACCCCTATTTTTTTATTTTGAAATCGGACAATATTTAGGGGTGGCACAAACCCCTTAAAATTTCCCATTGATTTTACATGGGAAAAACGCACTTTTTCGAAAATTCGCTACCAATTCCTCAAAAATCACTCAAAATAGCAATACAGCGAATCACATCTTGAAAAGTCCTCACATAACAAGATTCCATAATTTATTTAATAATTTATTAATATTAACTATTTTTTATAGGGTTATAAACAACCCCCATAAATGCAAAAAAAAATGACAATTTTTTTTAAATTACAAATTAATAGTTTCTTAAGGATTTTTCAACAAAATTGTTACATATTGTCAATTTACGAATGTTTATTGTTACGATCGGACTATATCTTTTTGATGTTGTTTTATTATTGCTTATATATAAATATAAGTAATTGTATTCTTTATATACAATATCTTAAATATTATTTGAGATACAATCTGTAAAAGAATTACAACTCCTAGACAGAACATAATCAATTGAGAAGAAATAAAATTAGAGCACAAATAATTGCATTCGGATGCACGTGCAGCCTTCTTTTCGGTCACGTATTCACGTTATTGCCCGATCATAAGGGATATTAGCACACCGTTCCAAACGACTTCGAAGGTTTATACTTTACGCGACGATACAAAACGATAAAGTACCAACGTAATTAAATGGTGCACGTCTTTTCATTCGTCAACGGAGATGTAACCCCTCCTGCTTATCTAGAAATGACCTGATCCGGGTTCAACCACTCTTTCTTGTCATATATTGACAACACAAATGCAGATTTCATTTCTATAAAAGTTGGAGGATGTTCCACGCCCTCCGATCAGATTTCTCCAGTTCTTTGACGTGTGAAGATCGGTTTCTAATCCCGTCGACGGCGACGCCCTACGCGACGATATTCTAGAATTTGGTTTTGATCAACTTGAAATAAGTATAACGTTTTAATAAAGGGGATCATCTCAACCATTGCAAATAGATTATCCGACGGCAAGTTGACGTAAAACTTTGAACTAATTTACGGTATTTAATTGTTAAAGTTCGGCAACGATAACAAACAATTATTTTCACCGAGAGTTCAACAAACTCAAAATTGTGCTACGCGCATCCTTGCTGCGTATAGGTAAGACTTAAGAGTATATTATAACACCAAACGTACACCTACTATTGTACTTTTTCTTATTATCTTTATAATAAATATCTATTATACCATATTCCTATTTTTGTCTCTTTTCATCTTTGTTAATTTTCTTTTACTTTTATAACCTAATCAAGAACAAAGCAATAACAGCTCCCATAGAGCTGAAACAGTAAGTATCTCACATAAATAAAAAGCACAAGCCTTACCAACTTGTGCGAAAAAGCAAAACAGCTCCGAAGGTAAATTCAATATTTACATCATTTTTGGTCACGCAATTGTTACTTAATCGTAATAGGTGCTTTTTCTGGTGGCAGCGGTGGGATACTGCCAAAATTTTTGCATTGTTCCTGGTTCAAAAATTTCTTTCAGGCTTCCATCTCTAACAAAACTAATCACTCTAATTATCCATTCTGAAACTCTCTTTTTCAAAATTTTCCATTCAACTATCGAGTGTAATTGTTAGAGAACTAATTTATTTGACTTGCCTGTTTAAAAGTAAATTTTTTTTTACCATAATTCATTTTACCCATTCGCTCTACACTTGTCATGAGAAAACATTCCATTGCAATACCGTTTATTACAATACCATACAGTTACCACAATAATTTTGACAATTTGGAAATAAAACCAGTTGGTTATTGTCTGATCTAAAATTATCGTGTTAGTGTCCCTAACTAAACTCCAAAAATTTAATAAATTCATTTTTTTTTTTTGGTTAGTAATAAATTTAAAAAAAAAAAAAAAAAAAAAAAAAATTCCTTTTTTACACTTTCACCCTTTGTCAAAAACTATAGTTACACTTGGTTTAATTACTAAATAAACGCCAAATAAGTGTTTAGAAAAATTCATAAAACGAATTTAGTCGACAGAACAGATTTCTGGTTATAAATTAACACTTACCTTTGTTAGTACACACGAAAGAAAAATTGTGAAAGGAAAATAACTGATTTAAAACCAGTATTTCTATTGTTTGATGATTTGTGTCAGTGTATCTGAGTGCGTAAAAATATCAAAGAATCTTATACTGACTTAATCGGTCGTGACAAAGATTTAGATATTTTGAATGTCTGACTTTTAATTATAATTATTTTTATTTTTGTGTGATTGAAAAAAATAAGCTTTCTGATTTTTTTTTGTTTAAGACATTCGAGTCGCCATACGCTTGTGTCTTATTTTTATTTTTGTGTGATTGTAAAAAATAAGCTTTCTGATTTTTTTTGTTTAAGACATTCGAGTCGCCATACGCTTGTGTCTTATTTTTATTTTTGTGTGATTGAAAAAAATAAAAATATAAGTTTTTTTTTAAACAATAGTTATATCTGACATATTTTGGTAAAACTTGTTACTTTTGTTTTACAACAATACGTTTTCTCAGTTTTTAAAACCTAGCCTAACATTTAAATCAAATGTAACCATATTTAAGTCCAAAATTATAGTATATGGAACCAAATAAAAGAAAAAGAAATAGTGAAACTCACAAGAAGAGAAATATTGAACGAAAATGGAAAAAAATTAAACGCGATTTATTTCCAGATTGTCCAGACACTCCTCCCGAAACAGACCCTGAAAAGGTAGTCAATAAGGAACAACAGTTAAATTCTTTAATTGACGAACTAAAACGAGAGCTGCAAGAGCATACCCAAAAATTAAATTCGCAGAATAAATAAAAAAAATACCATCCATTATCCACTCTTTAAATCTTTAACTCAGGTTTCTTGTTCTAGAAATTATTTTTTTAAAATTCAACAATTTTAGAATAAAACTAACTGAACGCCTGAAATTAAACAATGACGGCCCAAGAATAATTTGATATATTTAATGAAACGGCGACAACGAGGTCGCAAATTATCCCTCAAGCGAAGCAAAAGATACGTAGATTTTCTTTTCAAGAGAATAATAAAGAATATATTTCCAGGTTGTACTGAAATCCCTCCCGAAACTCACCCAATAAAATTAGCACAAAGAAATAAAAATTTAACCCGTTTGCTTGATAATTTAAAACAAGAATTCCAAGAATATAACGAGACTCGGAAGCAAAATAAAGTTTAGATAAGAAAAAGAAGTACTCTTTTACCCTATGTCCCAAA
The DNA here is from genome assembly GCA_037103525.1 of Ganaspis brasiliensis. Taxonomy (NCBI): domain Eukaryota; kingdom Metazoa; phylum Arthropoda; class Insecta; order Hymenoptera; family Figitidae; genus Ganaspis; species Ganaspis brasiliensis. The sequence goes on along the minus strand of JAZKLR010000101.1, from coordinate 6,169,151 downwards.
ATAGAACGGTTATAAATTCAAGCCTTCCAAAAATAGAGATTGTTACTAATTTCGACTTTCCAAAGGGAGACATTAAGACCTTAAGGTACCCAAAATCGTGCCTCGAAGAATTGACCGCTGAGTATAATTTATCGAAACCAATCTATTCAATCCACCACAAAACTGGACCTGCACATAAGAGAACGTTTTTCGTGAAATGTATAGTTGAAGACTTTTATGAAAACAATTATTTTGAAGAAATAGGAAACGGCGAGAAAAGAATCCTTTATTCAGAACACTCAGCCGCGAGAAAAATATTAGAATCTTTACACAAGGTTTATCACTTTAGTGAAGAAAAATCGGAAAACCCCGTTAAAACTTTTGTTATAATTTCTCCTAGCGACAACCCAATTGAGTCAAAATTAAAAGTTTATAAGTGGAGTAATTGCTGCGAATTCTGTTTCTTACGCGGCCACACTCTTCCCTCTTGTTACAAATTACGATTGCGCAACAAATCAAAGATTTTACAAAAACAAGATAGATAAATTTATTTTTATATATATATATTTATATTTTTTTTTTTTCTTTTCTTTCTCTTTCTTTAAGGAAAAACCCAACAGTAACATAAAACATTTAAATTAAACTCATTAAAACAGACACTTGTTTTTATGCTATGATATTACTGTGAACTGAGCTCCTCTAAAATTTATTTTCGATATTTACAATTAAAAAAAAAAAAAAATATTTTTTTTTTACAAATTCTCTTTGAATTAATAATTTTTCACCTTTTATACCAATGGATTTTTCTTATTGACTGTAAGGATCTTTGAGTTCACGAGTCCGAGCTTATCTCATCTACACGCGTGAATCACACACTGACCTAATTACGTGCAGGCAGCCACTCATTAGAGTCAATCCATACTAACTTTGTATGAGTACTCCTGAACAATTAGAATTTTTACGGCTATCTCAAATAAACATGCCTCGTCACGACGATAAAAATAAAGGCGAAGGAAGCGGAAATCCTCCACCCCCAAATAATTCTGGAGATACTTTAGGCACAGAAATAGATCACAATATTACTACAGAAATGGTTACAAACATGGCGGAATGCATTGCACTACAACAAGGTATATTACATGTACCATATTTCGATGGTAAAAATCCACGGGTTCGCGATTTTATCCAGGATATCACAAATGGCGCAGCTTACGTCCCTATAGAATGTCAAAAGAAATATGTAAAAGCAGTCCTAGGACGCCTCAAAGGCGCTGCTAGAGATAGTGTACGCGAACTACAGATTGATACGATAAAAGATTTAATACAACATCTAAAAAAACGGTTTCTTAGTACCAAATCATATCCATGGTACTTACAAGAAATAGCTTCTATTAGAATGAGAAGAGGAGAGGGAGTCAATGAATTTTACGATAGACTTTCCCTCCTCTGTTCAGGAGCAGAAGCAGCGTTGGAGGAAAAATATCAAGCGGAAGCAACAACAATGACCGCACCCCTTCGAGACTGTGCTCTGGAAGCCTTTATCCGAGGTTTACCAGATGAAATGTCAACCAATGTTGACGTAAGAAATCCTAAAACCTTACAAGATGCGTTAGAAGCTGCTTTGCACGTGGAAACTCGACAAAGGGAACAATTTAATGGCCCTAGTGCTTACCGCGTTTCGAGGCAAGACCAGCCCGGGCCGAGTTTTCCTACTCGCGATAGAAGCCTAAGTCCACAACAAAATTTAAGACACCCCTTTAACCAATCAATAAGCCAACAACAACCAACAGGCATACTAAAAAACCCTTATTCACATCCAATTAACCCTCCTTATCCGATACCTCCTTATCCTTATCCCTTTTACCCATATCCTAACCCTTATCCACCTTTCCCACCACAATTTCCGCCCCCTCAGGAACCAACAAACCGTTATTATAATCAAAAACCATCAAACTCTTTACCCCCACCTCGCTCCTCTTCCCCAATATCACCAAGACGACCTGAAAATTTAAACTACAATCACGCTCGACGGAACGACGCAACGTCGAGCGACACGAATACGGAGCGTCCAATGAGCGTCAAATTTCTGGAAACCGCGGAAACATATTCCAAGCGACCGGACAATGCCGAGAATCCCCAGTAATAGAAATTTCAGCCCCAGAATTCAGGAATTCCAGAGTTCGACTTTTGGTTGATACAGGTGCAGACGTCAATATAATAAAACTAAATCAATTAAAAACAGAACTTTTAGTCGACCCTACCGAAGCTTTAGAACTCTCAGGAATCACAAAGCTTAGAGCAAACACTCTCGGGACTACTATTTTAACAATTAGAAAAACACCGGTCAAATTTCATGTTGTTATGTCCAATTTTCCCATTACCACCGACGGTATTTTAGGAAGAAATTACCTTCGTCAGGAAAAAACCGAAATATCATTTTGGCACAACACCATTGTAACCCATTCCGATCCGACTAAACCAATTCCATTTATCGATCAAGAATCACTTGAAACGGACTTTAACGGAATTCCAAAATCAAAAATTTTTAAAATCCAAGCCAGAATGAGAGAACAAATTCCTGTCGACATTTTAAATTCTGAGATCGAGGAAGGATACCTCCCCTTAATTACGACCAAACCTGGTATCCTTATAGGCGAAGCAGCTTTAACAAACAGAAACGGAGTAGCATACATCTTGGCAATAAATACAAGCGACGATGACGTCACCATTGAGTTAGAACCTCAAGAATTAATACCCTTCGAGTATTATAATATTCCAGGAGACGAATACCTCGAATGTTTTGAATCCACCGAAAGTATAACCACTCCTGTCGATCGAGTTGAAGCTATTACAGAAAGGATAAATTTAGAACACTTATCACCCGAAGAAACAGAACACATACAAGAACTAATCCAAAAATTTCAAAATGATTTTTACCTTCCTGGTGACAGTCTCTCCTCTACACCCCTAGTCCGACACAAGATCCCTACAACCGACGAGATACCCATAAACACGAGACAATATCGATTTCCTCCCGTTCAAAGAGAAGAAATCGAACGACAAATAGCGAAAATGCTGACAGAAGATATTATTGCCCCCTCCAATTCCCCATATAACTCCCCATTGTGGATAGTCCCCAAAAAACCGGATGCCCAAGGAAACAAAAAATGGCGATTGGTGATAGATTTTCGGGCCCTAAATGAAAAAACTATAGGAGATGCCTACCCCCTCCCTAATATAACCGATATATTAGACCATTTGGGACAAGCAAAATATTTTTCCACTTTTGATTTGGCATGGGGTTTTCATCAAATAGAAACGGACCCTGCCGACCGACCAAAAACAGCATTTTCCACTCTCAATGGCCACTATGAGTATATCAGAATGCCCTTCGGACTGAAAAATGCACCGGCTACGTTTCAAAGACTTATGGATCAAGTTCTAAGAGGACTTCAAGGTGTCGAATTATTTGTGTACTTAGACGATATAGTAGTATTCGCAAGAGATCTAAAGGAACACAAAACAAAAATAGAAAGACTATTTTCAAAACTACAAGCAGCTAACCTCAAATTACAACCCGAAAAATGCGCGTTTCTTAAACGTGAAGTTATGTATTTAGGTCACATAATAAGCAAGGACGGACTCAAACCCGACCCTAAGAAAATTGAAGCGGTTCGGAATTTCCCTACGCCATTAAACCCGCGTAACATTAGACAATTTCTTGGACTTGCCGGCTATTATCGCAGATTCATAAAAGATTTTTCAAAAAAGGCAAAGCCACTGTCCGATTTACTAAAAAAGGATAAGAAGTTTAATTGGACTTCAGAACATGAAGAAGCTTTTACAATCCTGCGTAATGCACTCTGCGAAGAACCTATTCTACAATACCCCGATTTTGACAAAACTTTCACATTAACAACCGATGCTTCTGACTACGCTATTGGGGCTGTATTAAGCCAAGAAAAGGACGGTTTTGACCATCCAGTAGCGTATTTGTCGCGACTTTTGACGGGACCCGAGAAAAACTACTTTACTACAGAAAAGGAATGTCTTGCAGTCTTATATGCCGTAAGATATTTTAGACCTTATCTGTATGGACGAGAATTTTTGCTAGTAAGTGACCATGAACCTTTACGATGGATAGACAATATCAAGGATCCTGGACAAAGACTCGTCCGTTGGCGTTTAAAATTGCGAGACTACCAGTATACCTTTAAATACAAACCCGGAAAGCTAAATTGTAATGCAGACGCGCTATCGAGGAATCCAGTCAACGTAAATGACGATGCACCCGCTAAAATATTCATGCTTACACGAGCAACTAAGAAAAAACTGGAGGAACCATCAACTTCCGGTACAACCACTACGAAACTAAAAACAAAGCCTATGGTGCCACGCCTTATCAAAACGACTCATAAACCTATGGTAACACGCCCCATCAAAATGACCCATAAACCTAAGATAGATCAAGAACCAAAACGTCCAATTTCTAGTTCTACTTCAAGCCTCCTTGGACCAAAAGATACTAAGAAGAAATTGGTTGGAAGACCGCCTAGAATAAAACCTACTACAAATCCAGAAACGGAAAAGCAATCGGAATTGAACGTCACCGGTATTGGAAAAAGATCTCATCCTCGAAAAGCAAAAGAAAAGGCTCTACAAACCGTAAACAAAGATAGCAGCAGCGAATCTGAAAGAACCGACTCTAGCGACGAAGAATCATCAGAATCTGGTAACGACATTCCAATATGGAAAAGAAGGAAAAGCGTACTCCCAAGTTTAAATCTTACAGCTGATTCTACAAAATTTCCAACTCCTCTTAAAAGCGCACCCGCTTTACACGCCACAGAATCGCTTCTTCAGGAAGACGAAGAAACAGAAGTCCAAATTGAACCAATAACAGACCCATCAATCGTCGGGATCCCGTTAGAAGAACCTCCCCTTAGTGAACCAGATACTGAGGATGAAATCACGAGCGAAACGACCGAAAATTTGACCTTAAATCAGACGCGCCAGGAATTAAAGGACGAATTGCAAAAATCAATTAATAAGTTTAACGAATCTTTAAAGGATCACGGAATTGACCTTAATCAAGAAGAATTAAATCCGGAACCCCTGATCATCCCCTGTACTGCAGTGTCAGAAGGAGAAGAAGACCAAGAATTACTTGACACTCTAGAAAAGATCGACCCTTATGATACCGAGGACGAAGATATGGAGCTAGAAAAACGGATTAATATGCTACTTGAACGAGCGAAAGAACAAGTAGGATTAGACACCGAAGAGTTTGAAATAGAACGTGATGATAAATCGCCAAACGAAGAAGATTCTCAGGAGAATATAAGCGAACAACCTGGTGATAAAAATGCCAATATAACGCCAGGTCAGCCAATCTCCACATCCACTCCCCTCGTAACCACACAGGCCAGGGCCCGGCCAGCCCCATTTCCACGTAAATTTTCTTTAACTCATCCTATCCTAGAAGAAGAAGAAGAAGAAAAGGAGGAAGAAGAAGAGGAAGAAGAACAAGAACAAGAAGAAAAACAAGAAGAAAAGAAGAAAGAGGAAGACGACACGGAAACTAAACGCCCGAATGAAGATGGTTCAAACGGAACGCGAGCAAGTTCAAGCGCTCCCCCTTTATCCCCTAGAGATAAACAAAACGGATCCAGACCAAAAGAAACACCGTCTCATACTAATGCAAAAATCCTAGAAAAATCAGACACCCTACCCCTTCTCCAAAACTACGAGAATTTAACCAAAGGTTTATACGTGCGTAATATGCTTATCCAAGGTTCTAGGGAAAATCTTACGTATAAACGAGATAATATTGTCCATTTCACCTCAGCTAATTGTGAGTTCTCTACTCAGGTCGATAAGTTATTGATTGACCTAGGGATAATAAATCCCCAAGAAATGAAATTACAAAATCCAAAATTGGGCCAAATTTTGATCACTCCGCGAGGAAGCAATAAAATATTCACAGTAATAATGAAATCTAAACATTGCGACGATATCAACTTAAATAACATAAAAATTGCCTTGAAAAATCTACAAAATTTAATTTTTAACGAAAATATTAAAACTCTACGCTTCTCATTGTCGGGAAATTATCTAGAAAAAATTAAACCCAGACTTTTTACCGAAATTTTGACTGAAATATTTTATGAAGACGTGATAAAAATTACCTTGTGTTATGGTAATGCTTTAGTTCCACCATTAGAAATGCGACCTAAAATCATTTCCGAAATGCATACAAGTTTAGTAGGAGGACATAAAGGTATCACGAAAACCTATCGACGAATTAGGGAACGATTTGTGTGGACAGGAATGAAAAATGATGTTACCGAATTTGTAAGACACTGTAAACCCTGCCAAGAGCATAACATTGTCAGGTCTAGAATACGTGAGCCCTTATTAATTACGGATACGCCTATCGATACCTTCGATAAAGTATCCTTAGATACCGTGGGAAAACTCCCCACTACACCAGACGGCAATAAATATATTCTAACTATACAAGATAACCTGTCCAAATACTGCATTGCCGTGCCCGTCCCCGATATCTCGACTACCACTATAGCACACGCTATAGCCAAAAATCTTTTTGCCCAATTTGGCGCCCCACGAGCAATTCTAACCGATAGGGGAGGGAGTTTTATTAGTAAACTTATGACTCATTTGTGCCGAATATTCGGGGTAAAACAATTGACTACATCTGGGTACCGCCCACAAACCAACGGGTCCCTAGAACGCAGCCACACTGTATTAATGGAGTTTATCAAACACTACGCAAAACGCTTTGACGATTGGGATCGTCTTATCCCTTTTGCAATGTTTTCGTATAATACTTCCGTCCACGAGGCTACAAATTTTACTCCGTATGAAATTGTTTTCGGAAAACTCGCTAGAGCCCCAACCGCTTTTCCACAAGACGAAAAACTGATTACTTATGGGACTTACTTACGAGAATTAATAACAAGACTCAACGAAATAAAAATATTAGCAGCCCAAAATCTAATCCAAGCCAAACTGCGTTCTAAATCCAAATATGACAAAAATTGCAAACAATTCGAAGGAAAAATAGGAGGATTAGCCTACATTTTAAAAGAACCCAGGACTAATAAATTTGAAAAGCGTTACCATGGACCGTACAAAATTACTGACATAACGGACAAACACAACGTTATATTAGAAGGAGAAGAGGGTCAACGATATCAAAAACACATGGATAAGCTCAAACTAGTTTATGACTAACTAATGTTTTTAGACTGACCTGAGCACTATTGGTGACTAGAAAATAAATTAAATTCTAGCACTAGCTAGTGCTCAATCGGTCTGGAAATTAACCAACCTCAAACTTCAAACTCTCTACCTATTTGATATGCAAGTTTATATTTCTACCTATGTAACTTACTAAAAGTTTACTTCACAGCAAAAATTTTGCTATGAAATTAGTCTTAACTTCTATTTTCAGTAAAACTCCAGCAACATGGAAAACCCGATCAACGAATCGAATCCTGAATATGAATTCCTACTCGAAAAATTGCAACTCGAAGAATTAAATACTGAAGAAATGGCGTTCATGAACCAGGTAATCAAAAATTATTCTTGGTTATTCATGGGAACGTGTTCAACACCTCTTGCAGAGCACAAAATTTTCCTAAGGTCAGAACTAGCGTTTTCCAAACCATATCAAAAGATAACCGAATATACTGCTCAACAACAATCTGATATCTTTTCGCAAATAACCAAACTTTTATCCTCGGGTACGATAATAGCATCCGACTCCAAATATAATAATGAAATAACTCTTCTAAAACGAAAAATGGGAACAGAAGACAAGTCATCATGGCGAATTTCCGTGCCTTTTCTAACTTTAAACAAGCGCGTTGTCCCCCATCCTATAGACGGGAAAGGACTAACACATAATATAAACAAATTAAAAGAAAACAACTATTTTTCACTCCTAGGGCTAGAAAGTTTATGTTCTCGTATACATCTTAGTAAAAAGGACAGTACAAAAACCGCTTTTACCACACCAGTTGGTAAATATCAATTTACCCACCTAATACCTTCTTTAGAAGGTTCGCAAAACACCTTTCTGCAATTATTGCGCAAAATATTTCCGGGAGGAGAAGACGATTATATGATGTTTCTTCCATTTGGTATAATAATAGCAACTCCCACGTTTAACGATCATAAAAGAGTACTAACTAATGTCTTCGCCACATTATCATACAACAATATTCCTATTGATCCTGACACATCCAAATTTTTCAGAACAATCGTTGATTGCTACAGATTTATAAACAGCACGTTCTCTGCCAAATGTGATGAAGAAGAACTCCACACCTACGACGGAAAACTTCTGCTTTATGTAACCTTGGAACCAAAACAATTCACGACAGTGCTATCAGGATACAATGAAAATAATGTTATACCTCTCGCAACTTCTTCCAGAGAGTTCCAGGGTCCAGAAAATCTCTACGATTACCATGAGAAAACCAGCCTTGCCATCGTTCATTGTATTCGTAGATTCAAAAGAATCGTTAATGACAACCGTATCCTTTTTTCAGATGGAAGAAATAACTCCGAATGGATGGAAACAATGTCTACAGGATTTAAACAGTACCAATGGCTATTAGATCTACAAAAGGTCAATTGGAGCTTTATCTCCTATAATTGAAAAATATCCCATTCACACATACAAACAAACAAAATAACGAAAAGTAGCCCTAATCACACGTAATATTAACCATAACCTCGAGAGGCTAATTTTATTCCTTGTGATTAATGAACAAATGTTTACTAACTATAAGTTCTCTTATATAAATTCATTATTGCCCACTATTACAATTTATAGGTTAACATGGAACCAGAACTTCAATCCACTCACGAAAAATATATAGAAGTAATCGATCAACTTGAAACCGAAAGAATGGACTCAACAGAAAGTAAATTCATAGCTAAACTCGCAAAAACGTACTACTCCCTTTTCACGCAAGATAGTTTCGAACCGCTCCCTCAAATACAACATCATATCATTACAACCGATAAAATTATCAAAACTGCAAAACCAACGTCTAAAACCTATTCCCAAATCCAAAAACAACACTTATTAAGCCAAATGAACAACCTGGCTAGCGTAGACATTATCACTGATTCAGCTTCCTCTTATAACAATGAAATCACGGTAGAACTTCATTGGGTCCCGTCTGTATACAACCTTATGTGGAAACTATCAGTGAATTTTGACGATCTAAATTCAAGAATACCAGAACAATTTCTCTGCTACACAACTATAGAGGAAATCCGCAAAAGAATCAACGAAACCACCAAAATAACATTCTTCGACCTATTAGATTTGTATTCACGAATAAAAATCTACCCGACTGACACGGACAAAACCACTTTTTCCACGCCGGTGGGAAAATATAAGTTTCTAAGACTAGCACCAACGATAAAAGGGGCAGAAGTGACATTCCTTAAATTTTTGAATAAACTTTTCCCTAATGCATCTCAATTTGGTATAATATTCTTTTCAAAGGGAATTATTATTATGAACAAAAATATAAACGACCACAAAAGGGCCATATTAGAAATTTTCAACAAATTTGCCTTTAACAATATCACCATCTTTCCGAACAGATGCAATTTCTTTTTGAATAAAATTGATGCCTACGATTTCCTGAATAATGAAGTGGAATATACACCTCCAATACCCCTACCAGACCCTATTTACATAGGACAACTAACCTTATATTTCCAAGTATTGAAAGAAAAACTAAGAATTATTCTTGCAGAACGGAGAAAATGTGAAATCAAATTTATCGCAAGATCATCTAAAATTTTTCAAAATCACGAAAAATCATATAACTACAGTGAAAAGGCCTGTCTAGCACTAATACATGCTAAAAGGAGATTTAGTGAGTTTATCGGAGAAAATACAGTTTTATTACCTAACGGACACGCTATATTTAATTGGTTAATTACGACTGAAATAAGGAATGAACGACTACAACACTGGATAGATGACCTAAATGCAAGCGATTGGTTATTACCACAATATAACTAACGTAATCGAGATTTAAAATAAATCCTAAAAATTCCCCCCCCCCTTTTTCTTTTCTTAAACCAACAATCAAAATAAGAAATTTTTAATCATAAAAATTTTTAATCGAATTTCGTGAGAGAAAAATATAATTTTAAGTAAGATAATTTTACTCTATTTACGAAGATTTTTATAAACTAAATTTTTTTTCTTAATATAAACTAAATTATAATTATTCACGCCGGAATTTCCTAAAATAAAAATGTTTGCGCTTCCTACTATTGTCACACGACGGAGCCCACATATCGGGGATGTTAATCCTTGGTCTCTGAAAACAAAACATAACTATTAAAAATTACATTCTTCCTCAAAACAAATACAGATCTTACTTTTCAAAATACTTACCAACTCCCAGTACGAAGCTATCAAACTTGATCTCTCTCGCCAAACGGAATATTCCCTGACTTTAATAAGAATTAAACAGCCTCTAACTGGAACCCAGTCTAAACCGCTTAACCCCGACGGAAGATCCTTCAGGAAACATTCTGCAGATGAATCATCTCGTCTGGTTAGTTTAGTATCATTTTCTCTTAACCGGATGTTTGCAGGATGCACGAAACCCCACTACAAAAAATAAAAGATTTTAGCACAAACTATGCTTGTATGTGTGTGCATACATATGTATATATATATACATGTGTGTGTGCATACGTAGGAATGTATTAATATTAATAATTGCTAACGTATCTATATACCCTAATCGGTTAAAACCTAACAAAAATTAATAGCTAAATTAAAAGGGTGATATAAAAATCAATCACACTTATAACTACCAAGAAAATTAGAAACACGTTGCTTAATCCATTTATAAAATGCTTATAAACAAGTAAGCAAACAAATGGTGGTAACCTATGTGGTAATTCATGAAAATATTGAGGAAATTTCTAACTGAAATATCACATAAAAACAAAAGAATGCAAAAATTAAAAACTAAACCACTAAAATTTTAGAAATTTATAGTAATTTACGGTAAATCATGTCAAAAAAAAAAATTTTTTTTTGATAATTTGTGACAAAAATTGTTATAATTTATACTATTTTAAAGCGAAAATTTATATTAATTTTAAATGGAAATTTACAGAAATATTTAACGTCTACAAATCTTTTATTATAGCATATAGACACCTAGTAAAATATGTATATATATTTTATATATACCGAATTAGAACATTTATAAAATAATTATAATTAAACATTAAAAGTTATTACTTTTGTTCAAACCGCAAACTTAAAGTTAATCCGAAAGGCCTCTTCGAGTTAAATAATATAAATTTTCTATTTTACAAATCATTTTCAATATTTATCCAATGTTGTACAAGATAAACCGCAGAAAATTTAAAACTCTATTTAAAACTAACTAACACTGGCCCCATACTAGGACAGCATTACACAACTAAAAATGAAAATAAAAATAAAATAATTGAATTACCACAAGATTTGCCAAATAAAATAAGTTTGACTAAGGTAATATCTATTTATCTACATGCATTTAACTTAATTTAACTAATTTATTTCAATCCATTCAATAAACATCCCCGAAAAATGGAATCTTCAGTCAAATAACACTTATTTCCTTCAGTTCGATCATTGCCAACTCTGGTCCAATAACGGCAGGTCGTGCAACGCTTGTGCGTATACGGAATTGAATGTGTATATGAAAATATATACATTTATCGCTGTATATACCACCGCCCTCTACTTAAAGCTGCAAAGAAGTAATATTTCCTAAAATTACAGTAGCTTTTCAAATTTTAAATTATAAGAACTTTAATTTCTCCAAATTTCTGTTGATTGGATTATGCGTTGATAAAAGGGTCAATAATTCCACGGTTTAAATATTCTAAAATGAAATTAATTTTTGTAATTCATTATTATTATTTCCGTTTTACAATTATTTTGTTCAATGCTAAATTATTTTTATTTTTTTTTGACTTAAATTCTTTAATTTTTTTTTTTATTTTTATCTGTCTGAATTTTAATTATTCATGTTTTTTTTTGTTCCTTTTCCAATTATTTTTACTAACTTTTCATTACTTTCACCCCTTTTAATTAATTAATTAATTTATTAATTAAAATTAATTAATTTGCAAAATTTAGCATTATTTTAAATACTATATTTGAAATATTTACAATTATTAATAACACAAAGACTAGAAAATAATCGCTCGCCAGAGCGCGTTGTTTTAACTAGTTAGACAAAAGAAATGATCATTTTTGTAATTTACATAAAACACTGTTCATAGTTGTTATATTTAATAATAATTTTTCCACTTCACTAACTTATAGTTAGTTTGTAATATTAATTATTTTGTTATCTATCCATTTTATCTTAATAAATTATTTGTGTCTCAAAATAATAGAACTCATTCGAACTTAGAAAATTTTTAACAAAATTATCTGAAAAATGAATATTTTCGGTTGACAAAAAGTTTTAACTCGAAACTTACTTTGCGCCAATATCCTCTGCGAAGAATTTCCGTTCGCGGCTCCAAAATGGCGAATTCCTCGCACCACACAAATTTCATATTTTTCTGTGCTGGTGGCTCGAGCCAAGGTTCTCCCTCCTTCCAAATATCACCAGGCTGCGGACACCTAGGGTCGTACGCTTCCCAGTCATTTACTTCCATAACGCACCTATTAAAAATATAATACTGTCACTCTTTTATGCTTTAAAAATTGTATTATATATTTTAAAAGTAAAAATTTTAAATTAATTTAAAATTTGATTTTCAAATTTGACATCACTCTCAACAAGCTCAAAAATAAGTAAAATAATATGCATTTATTTCATAAACATTCGTCTCTATTCTACTGAAAACATCTCTTTACTTTAACTACAATAATTTCAGTAAACTATGAACATTAAAAATGTGATATTTAAATGATAATAGATTGTGTTAATATAAAGAATCTTAACTGCAAAACGACATGGCCCATAACGGCCCAGTATTGGCCAAGATTGCCGAGGTTAAAACTTTATTAAAAATAATCGAAATTAATCAATTAATTAAATAAAAATAGCGTTTCCATTCTAAGAACAGTTGTGAATTAAACAATTAAACTATAACTCACAATCGATTATTAACCAATCAAAACGAATTATTATTAATCCCATCTATTATAAAATAAAATATTCTATGTAATAAGTGCTGAATAAATAAAATATTCTATTGTACTACGACAGAATAACAGTATTATAATAATATATTAGTTGTATTATTATAATATTATTATAAGTTTGTAATGTGTTATATAATATCGCCACTATAAAATTGCCAGTATTGTGCCAGAGCTGACCCTTGTCGTTAATTCTGGCATTTCACAACTAGAATAATGTTGCTTTTATAAACAATTACAATATTTTATTATTTTTATTATTATTATTATTGTTATTATTATTATACACAATTTAAATAAAAAATTGTTTAAAATACAAATGAATTTAAAAATTAACGTATTCCCTTCGCCAGGAAGTAAAAGGTTCAGCAAATTCGATGCAAATTTCTCACTACGCATAATATCTCAGTCTTTTCTTTCAAATTTTATTGAATATTTCAATTTTTCATATTTATTATTTTTATACATATATATCTTATATACCTTATTTTTATTATTTTCTGAAAATTAAAATATTTTTTCAATTTTTAATTATCTTTGATTTGTTTCGATATTTCAAACATTGTTAACTATTTATCTAACTTTTCAATTCTTTAATTATTTATATTATTTTTTTTATTATTTTTTTTAATTTTCAATTATTTTCGTTCAATCCCCTGTTTTTTTTATAATTGTCAAAAGGCTATTACTTATTTCTCTTAAATTAAAACTTGTACTGTTCAATTTTAAATTCTTTTTATCTTTTTTATATGTTCTCTCTAATTCTAATTATTTTCTTTTATTTCAATAAACGTCTGAAAGTTTTAAGTATTTTTTTTAAACTTTCCTTTATTCAAAATATTTTATGTAATTTGTTTAATTAATTCCTCAAATTTTAATTATTTTTATATTTTAATTTATTTATTTCAATTTTGAACTATGTTTTTTTTTTATTTTTTTTTAACTATTTTCTCTAATTTTTCATTATTTTAATTAATAATTATTTAGTTTAATTTCAATAATTTTGTTGCAATTCTTTTTAATTCTAAAAATATTATAAATTTTATCCTAAATAAATATTTATTTTATTTATATTAATTGATTTTTAATTGCTATATATAAAATATGTATTTCTTTTATTCGATAAATAGTATTTACCGATTTTTATTATTTATTATTGTATTTTATAATTTTTTAAAATATATGAAAAACTAATACTAGTAAATAAATAAAATAAAAGAAAACAAAATTAAATAAGATAATAATACAATTAAACAAAATTTTGAATATAGAGCCGAAAGTAGAAAACAAACCGTCGGTACGATACCACGCCAGTACTGCCTACTGTTGGCGCAGTACGGAGAGCCCGTACAGATATACCGTTGGCGAACCCTTGGCTTGTACACAGCGTTCTATGTTGTCTATGTTTTATCAACGGCAAAACAAAATAATAATACCTTTTACAAGTGCTGGCTATGACCAATTTGTCTGTATTTTTTTTTGATTTCCTTAAATAATTAAAACAATTGTCCGACTCTTGAATTTCGATAAATAAGAAAATTTTTTTATTTTTTATCGAAAAATATATTTTATAAAAGCAAATTTTTCCCAAAAACAAAACTTTTTAACTAATAAAATATCTTTACCAATCGTATAAAAAATTCTTACTATAAATCACAAATAATTTCAAACGATGTAATATGATAATAATATATCCTGATTACAACTTACCCTTTAGTTTCCCCGTTTCTCCGAGCTCTTTCTACTCGTTCCCAACAGCGAACCAATATCTGGACCCCGATCCAGAGGAACCTTAAAGAGGATTCACAGTTCCTTAGAAGCCTCTCGGGAACCACATCCCACATTATAGGGATGCATCCATATGCATCCCTAAGCCCCCTCGTTTTTGCATCCAACTCTGGATATTTCGCTAGAGTTTTCTCCCACAAAACACTCGTCAAATCCTCCACATCGTGTTCTGCTTGATCCATTACCGCAGGAACTCTATTTTTCTGATCACACATTTTTCTCTTCACGTCTTTTTCGTCACAAATCCAAATCACGACTAAAATCTAACTGAATAACTACTCTGATTTCAAACACCCAAAAGAAACTAGAGAGATGGAAGATCTTTTCTAAACATCGCAATCAATAATTATATCAACAAGACGTGACACATCTTAACGCGACGAGAAATAAAACAGCCACCCGAACAATCCACTCAAACCAAGACCAAATTAAGAGAAACTCTCAACAACAAAAATTCCTTTTCTATCTCAACTCAAAACCATACGTTTTCCCTTAATTAGATTATACACCAAATTTCAATCCTGCCAACATCATCGAGGACGAAGAAATTTCCAAGAGGGGAAGGCATTCACCCACTATACATTTTTTTCATTCTAATTATTTTCAATAATTATTATAACCCAACAAACATTTATCTAATAAAACTTTAATTAATAAAATAAATTTATAATAATAAAATAACACAAAATAATAAAAATCATTTAATTAGTTATTTAAACAATAAGTTTTGCTACAGTTCAAAAATATATATATTAATTTTAAATTAACACCCTATTTTTATTATTATTTTTCAATAATTATTATAACCAAAATAAAAACGTTAATTAATATATTCAACTTATAATAATAAACTAACACTAAATAATTAAAAATTATTAGAATATCAATTCTAATATAATAATATAATATCTAATATAATAATATATTTATTTTAAATTAACACCCTATTTTTATTAATATAATCTAACAAATATTTGTTTAACAAAATTATTAAATATTTAATTATTTTATGTAATATTCCTTACTATTTTAAATAAAAAAACAAACAAATTAAATAAATAAATAAACAATAGATAAATAATAGGAGTCGTAAATATATTAATGACCTAAAATAAAAAGAAATCATACTCATAGAATATCCAAATTATCATTTGGACTTATTCTGAAACTATAGTTCAAACGCCTTGCATATCCATGCATAAGTTTCATCCTTCATTCTCTTGCGTACTTCGTCCAGCATCTCCCCTTCTGATCCTATTTTTAGACTCACGCGCGACAGAAGAGGGGACTCTTGAACGAAGCCTCTTCGACACCCAACACAAACGTAGAGTAGAGCTAGTAGAGGGGAAAGAGTCTTCGTATTTTACCTATACCGGATGCGTCCCGAAGACCAACTTATTTTCCACGTAAACCCGACTTCCTCTTCGCGGTGGCTGTTGAACAAGAGCAAAAAGGGGATGCGTTCTAATTTCCTTAATTATTGATATAATTCAATAATTTTTTTTTTGTATTGTTCTGTTTCATTTTCCCTACAATTTCAACTCTTATTAATCACACGAAGAACAATAAAAGCAATAATAAATAAAAATGGTGCAAATAATCATAATCATGACTTAACCTTATGCCATTCTACTAACAGATATACATTCGCAACATTTAATTTGAACATCTCAAAAGTCTAAACGAATAAATTACCTAATATTATACAAGGAAAATTGTAACTTTTCTTAATAATTAAATAACATAGCTTTTAAACTTTTCACAGATAAGGATGTCGTCACTTCGGAATTTGGTCATACTTTTCCTCATTACTATTACCAACGCTAATCCCGAAAATTACCAAATAACCATATTTGAGAAAAATCTGGGTCTGTTCTTCGAAAAATTAAACACGGTACGATTCATTCAAACTTATTGGCGGTTAACAATTTTTATCGATTTAAAAAAATTACAAGACAACTTTCCAACAAAGACCTTAATAAATGAGATTGACACTGTTTTTGTCAATTGTGCAAAACCATATACCGAACCATGTACTGAGGCAATAAGACCTCATATCCTGAAAGAAAAGGTTTTCCAAGCTAATAACCTTTTTCAAAATGCAAAAAGTCTATTAACCAATCTAAATCAAACCCCATTAGACGTCGAAAACCTACCAATAACCATAAGAAAACGAAGATCCCCACTAGATTTCATTGGTCAAGCTTTAAAACCTATTATAGGCGTATTAACGACTGAAGACGGAGAACAATATGACGAAGCAATAGACGAACTCTACGAACTCAATAAAAATTTGTCACATCTTGTAGGACAACAAACTCACATAGTTCGATCTAACCTACAAATTCTACAAAAGGAAGCTGAACGCCACTCGGAAATTTTAAATCATGTACGAAATAACTTAAAAGAATTAAATACTGTAACAGAAACCCTAAATCGTAAACAGTACTACGCATATCTGGCACAATGGACACAAAGTTTCGAATCAAAATTGGATCATTTTTCTCATGCTATCAAACAAATAATAAACATTATACTATCGGCTAGAGAAGGAAAATTTCATCCTGCATTATTAACTTCAGAACAACTCGAAGACATCAAGTCCAAACTACAAGAAATAAACAAAATTACTGATTTTCCGACACAAGGACCAAAAATTTTAGCAGAAGAAATTTCACTTTTAGCAAAGACAAAAATTGGTTACTATAAAGAAAGACTTTTAATTGCAGTAGACATTCCCCTATTAAATAAAATTACTCATAAATTATATAAAATCCATTCCTTTCCAATACCACAAAATTCTAACTTTAAAAACTATTCAGCTTACATTATACCCGAAACACCGTATATAGTTATCTCAGAAGATAGGCGCGCATACATTTACATGGACCAAGAATCCATAAACACCTGTTTAAAGACCGATTCATATAGCATTTGTGACAATCACCAACCTATTTTTGAAACAAATGCCTTAAAAACTTGTGAAAGTCATTTATTACTGGAACCTAATGATAAAAACTGGAATTTGTGTGATATTAGAATAAAACCCAACACGAAAACTTATTGGAATAAGATTGGAACTTTAGGAGGCTGGTTATTCTCTACTCCAATCCAAGAAACTATAACTATTACTTGTCCAAATGAATATGAAAGACAAATTAAAATCTTTGGATTCGGACTTTTGCGACTAGCAACTAATTGTGTTGCTAGAAGTCATTATGTGACCCTAATTGGGGCATCGATTCAAAATACTGGAATAGAATATTTATACCAACCCGACTTACCCCTAAACATCACTACGATCATAAAAAACGTAGATAATATGGAAAACTTGACTTCACTAAATGAATTTTTATTAAAAGATGAATTGTTCAGATCAAGTAAACGAGAAGATCTTTCGACAGGAACACCTCTTGCCAAAATCGAAAATAAGCTACATAATTTGAGCACCCATCAAAGACAAGCACATTCCAATTTCTACCGTGACCTTTTTAGAGGATTGACATTAATGGGAATATTCGGAAGTGGAATCACGTTATATTTGATTTTCCAATTCACCAAAGGACACTATAGAAAGTAACAAACAACAAGGAATTTTTTTTTTTAATTAAGCTTTTAGTCAAGCTTTTACTCTCTCTAAAGGCAGTAGCAGTATTACTTTTCTAAAATTCATTTTATTATTATCTAACATCTTATTTTATAATAACCTAAATTCTAAAAAGGATAGATTAATAACCAATTTTTCCAAATAACATAATGGCAATATACCAAGAGTTGTGCTATTAAATTATCTATATAACCATAATTTTTGTTGCTGTTACCACAATGCTTTAAAAGTAAATAAATAAGTGGAATAATAAAATACTTGACAATATTGAATTTTAGCATACTATTATTGACACTATTAGTATAATATTACCATTACTCACTTATTATTTTTAATATTATAATTTTTTTTTCTTAACAAAAAGAAATATATATATATATTCCAAGTACCAATAGCCCGCTTGTGTGTGCATGCATACGGACTAAATACACACGTGCACGTACGGCATGATACACACCGGTAGCTCGATCTTAGCTCACATAACACTGCTTGATTAAAGAGCAAAGAACGAGAAACCAAAACAAAAACCAGAAGAAAATTAAAATGATTAAATTTCATTTGAATTTTCTAAAATTTTTATTATTTAATTTGCAACTAAAAATGCCTCCTCTATTAATTTTAATAAGGTAAATCTTGAAGTAAAATTTGAGTAAAATTTATTTTAACCAAGAGATATATAGTAATGAATTCTACAATCCCTATTTTTAATTTTTATTCAGAATTCATAAGAAAATTAATGGGCAGAGCAATTATTGATACATTGAATAAAAACACGTTATAATAAATTCCAACAATAAAATTATATCCATATAATGCACATATATAGACCCAGTAAAAGATTCACAAATGGCATGGTGCAGCGCCAGTACAGGCGTGCCGCAAAACCGTTACAAAAACTCCTCTGACATGTAAAAATTTTCCTAACGTCTTGAAAATTGAAAATTAAAAGAATCTCTAAATAAACAACCCAGTATCCAGATCGTTTTATCATTTAACCAATTTTTAGCAAAATTCATGCACTAAAATGTTGTAAATAACGAATACATACAAATAATCTTACAAACATCAAATATGTGAATCGTGGTGCTGCCTACACTGGCCTAGTACAGAAACTTCTTACTGTGACATTACACATTTAACAATACACAAAAAATTATACGATAATTAGACCTCATTTTCAAAATTTTTAAGTTCTTGATAATCGGGATTCTCTATCTTATGCTTCTGGATAAACATACGACGGTTCTTCAGGACCGTATTAAAGTCGGGAACCCAAAACTTGGGGATATCAACACGTGTCCGCTGAAATAAAAGACGCATACAAATTACAGACTAAACCATACAAAAATTATATAAAAATACTCCCTAAATTAAAACTGTATCTCACCAACTCCCAATAATTTGCGGGTAATGTGCGGTGGTTTTGGAACACATAAAATTCTAGAACCTTGACTAAGGCTAAGCATTTGCGGACAGGAGTCCATTCCAAGCCTTCAAAACCTTCGGGTAATTCCGAAAAGTTAATCTCAGAGGAAGCGTCGTTCCTTTTTGAAAGTTTGCAATCTTTCCTTTTTACCCTGATCGCAGCCGGATGTAGGACCCCCCACTGTAATAAAAACGCATTTTTGTCTCAATACGAAATTTAACATTGACTTTAAATCTATTCATTTTTTTTTATTATTCTTACCACGCGCCAGTAACCCCTTCTCAAATATCCCAGCTCTAAATTTGATTTCGTATATTCTTCGCACCATACAAATTTAGCGTCGGAAAACGAAGGCCGTTCTTTCCAAGGAATAGAAGGACTACGTAGTATACCCCCAATTGGGCACAATAAATCATAAACCTCCCATTTTCCTACGCGCATGATTGTCCTAACAAAAAAAAAAAAATCGCATGTAAGCTTATTACCTTTCATCTTCCTGAAGTTTAAAGACACATTTAAAAATGACAAAATGCACGATTAAAAACTTACCCCCCGACTGTCGCGTCCCTTCTAGCTCGTTCAACTTCCTCCCTACATCGCAATAACACCTTTAATCCAATGTTTAAGAATCGAATAGAGGATTCACACTCTGTTAATTCCTCCGGGGCCATCACGTCCCACAGCAAGGAAATTTTCCCACATTTTTTTCGGTATTTTCGCAATTCTGGCGTTAATTCGGGAAAAATCACCTGGATTTTCTTCCACAGCACACTCATTTCACTCCCCCCCGAAATATCCACAACCTCTCTTAAAGGAGGAACTCGAGGATCCAATTCACACATTTCTTTTTCCACAATAGACACAAAAGAACACAACAAAACGCACACTCTTGAACCTAATTTCCTGTGCCACAGTTAAAACACTACTAAATCAAAGTCTTGGAAGGATCACACGATTCAAGCTTTAGTTACCAGAGATTCATTTAGCGACACTTCTAAAATCCTAAACAAAATATCGTAATCAACCACGTAGCAACACATCAAGGCGTGAGTTCATCTTGCCAGATGGCCCGAGTCGGTACAGCATAATAGTAACCCAGGTTATAGAAGGTCATATTCTATTTGCCTTCAAAACCATTTTTATCAAAATATTTGAAATCAATTTATCTACACCAATTAACCCTTTACAAGTCCACACACATATGTATATATGTGTGTGCATGTGTGTGGAAGCACGTGAGCATGCATAAATAACCAGTAATTTTAAGCGATTATAACCTTTCCTTAATTTTTTTTTTGTAAAGTAAAATAAAGGCCGCATATTATTTTTATTATTAAACCTTGAAATCTTAACCTTAGTCATTTATTCTTGTATTCAAAAAACGAAAATATGACTAATCTTTTAAATAACAAAATACTTTTGGGATATATATGATTTCCAAATACAATAAAAATAAAATAAGTATAGTTACGTTACTAATAAACCCTTATCACAATAACCGCTTTTGGCCTTGTGTATACTTCCTTGAATGTTTACATGTACCTCACGCCTGCAACGCACCAGTTTCTCGTTGTTCATTCCTCTAAGACTGGTTGTTTAAATGAAGGGGCAACGAGAAACGAAAATTTAAAACAAAGAAAAATGTAAAGTAAATTTATCAATCCAACCTTCAAATTTTTCTATTTTGTTAAATTACGTTAAAAATTTATTTTTGAAGGAAGCTTTTGTTGTAAATTAAAATATATTAAGAACATTCGAGAATCAATACAAGCGTGCACATAAACGAAAGAACTTACGGTTTTTCGACTTTTTGATTTAATATTTCAAAAGATAAGAATAAAACATAAAAATATATATATATATATATAAGTCGAATAGACGCAAGACGTCAATATAAATATTTTCCATTAACGACGTCCATTCATTAAGCTCATCCAAATGAATAATCAAATGTTAAATTCGACAATCAAACAAATGAAATATTAATAGAAAATAAAATTTAAATAAAAATATATAACTCAAATCAATGTATTTTCTTCAAATATAAACGATACAAATGAATGCGAAAATTCATACAAGCTTATTATTGTTAGATACACGCGTGTCTTTATTTATATATATAAAAATGTACTATATATTAAATTGATTAAAGGATGCGCGACGCTTTAGCACAAAGTACAGATTTATAACGAACGATGCCCTAAAATCTTAAGTTAAAACGTTATACTTCAAACAAAATGAAAGATTATTATTAGTTACCAAAGTCTGTTTGATTTATCATCGTTATTTTTGTATTATCATAAAAGAAATTAATTGAATATTCAACTATCTATATAGAACAAAAGGAAGTAATTTTGTGTTGTTAAAATCCGAAGATTTCAAATTTTTCTTGAGCTTAAATAAACATAAATAAATTCTTGACAAACAATACTCACACTTCATGTAATATTCCCTAATCTTGTAAACATTTTTTGTAAACACATTCTTATTGTTATTTATGATGCCGTCGAAACACAACAACACTGCACTTTGATTTTCACACGAATCCTTAATCCTAAAATCTTCCCACTAAGATGCCATGCCTAGCAAGAATCTCGTGGAAACGCAGGATCTCATTTCTATCATCGAGGTTGGTGAACCTTAGAAGAACTCCACTTCGAGAATCAAGAAGACGATCAACGATTGTAATGGAACCTACAGGATTCATCCTCAGGAGGTCCCGAACTACATCAGTAACCTCAAGGGGTGGATTGATCATTGTTAAACCCCACATAGTCAGAAGGTACGCCCGATGAAAATCTTCCAAGGCCGACAGTCGGTTACCTAGTTGGGCTATTAAACCAGACGCATCTGCCCAACGGCCGAGTTCAATTTGACTTAAAGTTCCACCCACATTCCGAGGATTACTACTTCTGGACCATGACGATAAAGTTCCACCCGCATTCCGAGGATTGCTACTTCTGGACCATGACGACACTCGATGATCTGAAGTACTAAGAAGGGTTGGTGGATGATATACTTCCTGAACTCTGGGACTTTCAACCCCCGAGGGCGCCAAGGACTCATAAACTATTTCCACACTTTGTGATCTTAGCTGATGCTCTTCTTCATTAGTATAAATTATGGATCTGACTTCTAACGAACCACCATTCGATAGACCAAGATTGATAGATCTTACTATTGTAATTGAAGATTCTTCAGACATTATTAACCCAAAATTTACACACAAAAAATAAAGGGTGTATTTAGTGATCTAAAAATGTCCGTCGGATCCTAAGCTCTTGAAGATACTGAGCTTATCCGTACACTCAACAAGTCATCATACTCTTCCAAAACAAATAAAGGCTCAGAAGCAAGGACAAATGAATTTGTCGATTACTAAGAAGTATCTGTTATCATAAACGCCGAAGCATCAATACCATCACGCATCTAGTGACAACGACTCCATACCAGACGAGAAACTTGATATAAACAAAACAGCCACTTCCCTGACGCAGCCTCTTCAAGAAGAACATTTATTCCACAAAATTCCGCTTCCACTTACCTTCTACATCACTTACCTTACCATCCCTTTAATTTCTTGAACAAGAAAACAAACCATGGAACACACTTATAAAACAATTAAATTTGAGTCACAATGTTTTCACAATCTGTAAATTAAAACACATTAGAACCAAATGTAAACCTTTATATTTCATTGAGGACAATGACAATTGTAAGAGGGGAAGGCTGTTACGATCGGACTATATCTTTTTGATGTTGTTTTATTATTGCTTATATATAAATATAAGTAATTGTATTCTTTATATACAATATCTTAAATATTATTTGAGATACAATCTGTAAAAGAATTACAACTCCTAGACAGAACATAATCAATTGAGAAGAAATAAAATTAGAGCACAAATAATTGCATTCGGATGCACGTGCAGCCTTCTTTTCGGTCACGTATTCACGTTATTGCCCGATCATAAGGGATATTAGCACACCGTTCCAAACGACTTCGAAGGTTTATACTTTACGCGACGATACAAAACGATAAAGTACCAACGTAATTAAATGGTGCACGTCTTTTCATTCGTCAACGGAGATGTAACCCCTCCTGCTTATCTAGAAATGACCTGATCCGGGTTCAACCACTCTTTCTTGTCATATATTGACAACACAAATGCAGATTTCATTTCTATAAAAGTTGGAGGATGTTCCACGCCCTCCGATCAGATTTCTCCAGTTCTTTGACGTGTGAAGATCGGTTTCTAATCCCGTCGACGGCGACGCCCTACGCGACGATATTCTAGAATTTGGTTTTGATCAACTTGAAATAAGTATAACGTTTTAATAAAGGGGATCATCTCAACCATTGCAAATAGATTATCCGACGGCAAGTTGACGTAAAACTTTGAACTAATTTACGGTATTTAATTGTTAAAGTTCGGCAACGATAACAAACAATTATTTTCACCGAGAGTTCAACAAACTCAAAATTGTGCTACGCGCATCCTTGCTGCGTATAGGTAAGACTTAAGAGTATATTATAACACCAAACGTACACCTACTATTGTACTTTTTCTTATTATCTTTATAATAAATATCTATTATACCATATTCCTATTTTTGTCTCTTTTCATCTTTGTTAATTTTCTTTTACTTTTATAACCTAATCAAGAACAAAGCAATAACAGCTCCCATAGAGCTGAAACAGTAAGTATCTCACATAAATAAAAAGCACAAGCCTTACCAACTTGTGCGAAAAAGCAAAACAGCTCCGAAGGTAAATTCAATATTTACATCATTTTTGGTCACGCAATTGTTACTTAATCGTAATATTATACACATTTTTATGTATTTTTCATTTGTTTAAACAATTTATTATTGTTAATTTACAGCTTTTATTCAAATAAACCTAGCGAGTTTTAGTTTTTTTTTTACTTTACTATTTTTTACATTTACAATTAAAAAAAGTATTTAGTAAAGTTAACCACAACAACAATTTGCAATTGTTTGAACAAATTATTGTTAATAATAATTAACATTTGACAAATGCACCTAGAAAGACACAACTTTTTCCTAATTTTACAAATTAATGGGCTCTGGTTAGAATAAGAAAAATTATTGACTATAAATTATTATTTTTAATTTGTTTAAACAATTTATTATTGTTAATTTACAGCTATTATTCAAATAAACCTAGCGAGTTGTAGTTTTTCTGACTTAACTATTTTTACATTTACAATTAAAAAAAGTATTTTGTAAAATTAATCACAACAACAATTAGCAGTTGTTTAAACAAATTATTGTTAATAATAATTAACATTTGACAAATGCACCTAGAAAGACACAACTTTTTCCTAATTTTACAAATTAATGGGCTCTGGTTAGAATAAGAAAAATTATTGACTATAAATTATTATTTTTAATTTGTTTAAACAATTTATTATTGTTAATTTACAGCTATTATTCAAATAAACCTAGCGAGTTGTAGTTTTTCTGACTTAACTATTTTTACATTTACAATTAAAAAAAGTATTTTGTAAAATTAATCACAACAACAATTAGCAGTTGTTTAAACAAATTATTGTTAATAATAATTAACATTTGACAAATGCACCTAGAAAGACACAACTTTTTCCTAATATTACAAATTAATGGACTCTGGTTAGAGTATGAAAAATTATTGACTATAAGTTAACATTTTGACATTGTTTAGACAAATTATTGTTAATAATAATTAATTCTTTACAAATGCATCCAGGAAGACACAACTTTTTCCTAATTTTACAAATTAATGGTCTCTGGTTAGAATAACGCAAATTATTTGTCATAATTTATCATTTTTACTGTGTTTAAACAATTTATAATTGTTAAGTGTTAACTTTTATCCTAAAACCCCCAGCGAAATTTTATTTCTACTATCCTATTAATTGTTTATACTTAATATCACAAGATATTTAGCAAAATTAACTGCAACTTCCCTTTGTCATTATTTAAATAAATTGTTGTTAATAATCATTAATTAATTACAAATAAATCAAGACATATTTTTTTCCTTATTTTACAAGTTGTGTCGTTCAAGGATCATTTGTAAAGAATCAATAATGATTATCAATAACTGGTTTAAACAATTTTAAAAGTTGTGGCTACGGATAATTTTGCAGAACAGCTTATTGCTTTCAATTAAAAAAGGTATTCAGGTAAGAAACCTACAAATCGCTAAGAGTTTTAGGATAAAAGTTATAAATGAACAATACATTGTTTAAACAAAGTAAAAATAATAAATTGTAGTTAATAATTTTTCTTCCTTTAACTAGAGCCCATTCATTTGTAAAATTAAGAAAACTTCTGTCTTTCTAGATGCATTTGTAAGGAATAAATAATTATTAACAATAATTTGTTCAAACAATTGCAAATTGTTGTTGTGGTTAACTTTACTAAATACTTTTTTTAATTGTAAATGTAAAAAATAGTAAAGTAAAAAAAACTAAAACTCGCTAGGTTTATTTGAATAAAAGCTGTAAATTAACAATAATAAATTGTTTAAACAAATGAAAAATACATAAAAATATGTATAAACATTCGTAAATTGACAATATGTAACAATTTTGTTGAAAAATCCTTAAGAAACTATTAATTTGTAATTTAAAAAAAATTGTCATTTTTTTTGCATTTATGGGGGTTGTTTATAACCCTATAAAAAATAGTTAATATTAATAAATTATTAAATAAATTATGGAATCTTGTTATGTGAGGACTTTTCAAGATGTGATTCGCTGTATTGCTATTTTGAGTGATTTTTGAGGAATTAGTAGCGAATTTTCGAAAAAGTGCGTTTTTCCCATGTAAAATCAATGGGAAATTTCAAGGGGTTTGCGCCACCCCTAAATATTGTCCGATTTCAAAATAAAAAAATAGGGGTAATTTTTTTTTTCGATTTGGAAACTTTTTGGGGGGTAGCAGCAAAACATTTCGAAACATTTTTTTTACTGTACATTTTTGGACCACCCTAATATACATAAATAATGCAGATGATTAAATGAAATAAAAAAGAAAAAAAAACGGAAATGATTGAATAAAATGAAAAATTCTGATTGATATGGAAGAATGCCTTATCAGGAAATTTGACAAAAAGGGGTATGAGTATGAGATTATTTCTTGCCAAATAAAGCGCGGGTAATGTCGCCAAGGATTTCCCTCAGATGGCAAACGATTCTATTGGGTCCTCGACAACCCAAGTGAATTACTGTCAGGCACCTCTATAACCGCACATGTACTTCCCGAAAAGAATGGAAAAGCCGAGACATTTTGACAGCCAATGCGGCAAAAGCGCTCTCACGATTCTCTATAACATTGACAGCTGTCAGCCATCAGGTCGCGAGACTTTCGTGCGGACAAAAGTTGATATTGCTGCGCTTGCGGATGCGGCTTTCGTCATCCCTATATTACCTCCTTTCAACCCTCTCGTTATGTTTTTTTCTACCTCTTACCATTTTCAAATCGGTCCCTCATACACGACATGCATTTTAATACAGCCATTATTTGAAAACTTTTCCTGCCTTTCTAGAATGTTCGTTTCTGTCCATATATATATATAAAAGGGTGAAATTAGTCAAGGCGTAATAATAATCATAAGAATAAGGGGCTGTCAATAAATTACGATACCATTTTCAGGGCTCGAACTAGCTCCGTAAATCCCGTAAAAGTCCGTAAATTTACTTATGGTCCGTAAAAGTCCGTTTTTTTAAAAAAAAGGTCCGTAAAGTCCGTAATTTGTTTAGAAAAGTCCAAAAATTCCGTAAATTCTAAGATAAGAGGCCCTAAGCAGTGTAAAAACGGTTGAGTTTCAATTTTTCAATTCCTTTCTTCAATGTTTAATTATTTTATTTAATATTCAATAATACTTGCCTTTTTTCAATTATTTATCAGTTGTTTTCTTGAAAATTTAATATGTTCTTCAAGTTCCAATTGATTTCTTCAATTTTAATTTATTTCCTAAAATTTTTCCTAGAATTTTCTTTAGTTTAGATTATCAATTAATAAATTCATAATTTGAAAAAAGTTTTTTCAAATATAATTATTTTCATCCACTTTTATAATTACTCTTTAATTTTTAAAATTACTTTGTTCTAATAACGATTATTCTTGACACATTTCGAATTTTTTTTCAACTGTCAATTATTTTCGTCAATTTGTAATTTTTTCTTCAATTATCAATTATTATCTTAAAACTTCAATTTAATTCCTTTACATTTAAAAATTACCTGATTTTTCCAATTATTTGTTTCACTCATAAAAATTTTTAAATTTAAACTCAATTGTTCGATTCTAAAACTATCTCCTTCAATTCTCCATTGTTTCCTTCAAATTTTGAATTGCATTTTTCAATTTTCAATTTTCAATTTTTTTCTTTATTATTAAAAAGTCTTGCCTTTTGTCCATTTTTTTTTTTTTTTTTTTTTTGATTATCAATAAGTTTCTATGACTATAATTCACATGTTCAATTAGTTTCTTCAATTCTGAATTTTTTTTCAAATTTCAATTCTATTTTTCAGTTTTTAATTATTTTCTGCTACATTTAATAAATCACGGCATTTATAAATTACTTTTTTGAATTTTCAATTAAATTATATAAATTTTAATTTCATTTTTCAATTTATAGTCATTTTTTCATTTTTAAATGATTTTTTGAAT
This sequence comes from Ganaspis brasiliensis, assembly GCA_037103525.1. Classification (NCBI taxonomy): domain Eukaryota; kingdom Metazoa; phylum Arthropoda; class Insecta; order Hymenoptera; family Figitidae; genus Ganaspis; species Ganaspis brasiliensis. Next base: position 6,140,435 of record JAZKLR010000101.1, on the reverse strand, counting down.
TATAAAATTGTTTTACTTTAGCGATTTGTCGAAGTTTGTTATCAGTTGTCAATTATTTTCGTTATTTTTCAGATATTTTTTTCAATTCTTTAATTATTCTCGTCATAAACTGTTTCTTTCAATTATTATTCATTTTCCGCAACTTTCAATTAATTTCAACAATTTTTTCAATTTTTATTCATTCTCTTGAAGTTTTATAATTATTCTTTAACTTTTTAAATTATTTTGTTCTCTTGTTGATTATTCTTGATAGTTTTCGAATTTTTTTCATTTGTCTATTATTTTCTTTAATATTTGATAATTCTGTATTTTGTTATTTTTTTTAAATTATCTATATCAATCTGTCTTCTTCAAAATTTGATTTAATTCTTTAATTTTCAATTATTTTAAAAAAATTTAAATAATTTTTCCAGTTTACATTTTTGTTTATAATTTTTCTTTAATTCTCGGCTTTTCTCAATCATTTTTTTCAATTATAAAAATTGTTTTAAATTTAAATTCAGTTTTTCAATTCTACAACTATTTTCTTAAACTCTTATATATTTTCTTCAATTTTTACATTTTTTATTCAAATTTCAATTTAATTTTTAACTTTTAGTTGTTTAATTCAATTTGAAATTATTTTTTTCACCCATAAAAATTGTTTCAAAATTTCAATACAATTGTTTAATTCTACAACTATTTTCTTCAAATTTCATTTTTCAATTTTAAATTATTGTCTTTAATATTAAAAAATTCTCGCCTTTTTTAAATTTTTTTTTTTTCTTCGAGTATCGCAATAAATTTTTTTAATTTTAAAAATAGTTGTTTAATTATGTTATTTTATATTCAATAATTATCTTTATTTTTCAATTTTAAGTTTATTCTTTGAAATTCAATTTCTTTTTGCAATTTCTAATTATTTTCTTAATTTTTCAATTTTTCCCCCTTTTTTCCAATTATTGCTTTCAATTTTCAATTTAGTTGTTCAATGTTTAATTATTTCCAACAATTGTTCATATAATTTTCATATTTTTAAATTATTTTTTCCAATTGTCAATTAGTATATTTTTCAACTATTTCTTGCAATTATTATTTATTTTACCCAATTTTCAATTGTTTGCGCACTTTTTTCAATTATTCTCTAAAAATTTTATAATAATTCTTTAATTTTTTCAATTTTAATTTTTTTCAGTCCTTTTGTAATTTTTTTTTAATTATTAATTATTTCTCCAATTTCAATTCAGTTCTTAAATTTTCAATTTATTTCTCGAAATTGTTATTATTTTCTTCAGTTTTCAATTATTTTATTCAATTTCCATTATTTTGTCGATTTTCAATTCAGTTTTTCAATTTGCAATTATTTCCAACAGTTTATTTTTTAATTTTCTTGTTTAATTCGAATATTTATTGTTCTATTATTTAAATTATTCTTTTTCAATTGTATAATTATCTAGACATTTTTCGAGTTTTGTTTTCAATTGTCAATTATTTTCGTTATTTTTCAGTTAGTTTCTTAAATTTTGTAATTATTCTCCTAATTTTCATTATTTGAAGTTGCAAAAATTTATAGTTTTTAATAACAAATAACAATGCAATGTTTCTGGCGCGCGTTAATGTTGCTAGTATTATAATAAGACAGGTCTATTTTAATGCACAGAAAGCTTTTTTTTGTGCCTATGTTATAAGTATACCTACCATAATTGTTCTCTTATTTGCCTCAGACTCATTAATATTTTTCTTTTTAATATTAATAAAATTTTCTATAATTTTCAAAGAAATAAATTATTTTAAACATAAAAAATACAATTTCTTTTTACTTTTCTACTGTATTTTAATTCTATCACACTCAAAATAGTATTTCGGGATACAAAATATTTATTCGTAACTAGTCCGTAAAAGTCCGTAATTTTGAATTTTTGGTCCGTAAAGTCCGTATTTTTAAGTACTTATGCCTGTTCGAGCCCTGCATTTTTTGCTTTTTCAATCCCTCCACTCTAAAAACAAGTGTCTTATTTTGTCCTCAGTTTTAAGACATTTTAGGGTCTCTTAACACATTAACACCCAAGAGGACACAAATTTTATCAAAAATTTAAGGCTATTTCTTGGCAATAAAAAAATTTCTAAAAATTAAAAACAAACCACTTTCAACGTGAAATTTATAGCTCTTTCAAATTTTGTTATCAAAAATTTGTTTATTAGAAACATGTTAAAAGTTGTAAACAATTATTTAACAAAAAACACGAGTTTTTTCTCAAAAAAGATTTTGAATCAATATTTTCATGTAGAACAAGAAAAAAGATTAAGTTAAAGCATCAAAATATCGTGTTTTTAAGTTTTCAGCTGTAAATATTCGCAAAACCATATATACAAAAATACAAGATGGCGGCTCCATATTAGCCTATCGGTACCAAATCTTTAAAAATTGGCCGAATTTGATAAAACTTGGTACTCGTGGGTTTTTGGCTCTGATAACGAATCTGAAGTCATTTTTAAAAAAATCAAGATGCCGGATTCAAAATGGCGGTCAAAAATAAAACATTTTAATTTAATTTAATAAAACTTGGTTAATAGGGGTTTTTGGGATCCCCGATTGCGAATCTGAAGTCAATTTTTAAAAATTCAAATTATCATTATGTTAGGTTATTACATTTGATTATTTTTAGGTACCCAATAAATAATTTCCACCTGTTACTCAGACAGTAAAAAAATTTTAAGATTAAGAAAGTAAGTGAAATTAATGTGGGATGAAAATGTCCGCTATATTTAGTCAACCATATTGAATTTTTAAAAACATCATGCGGTACTTAAAAGTAAATTTTTTTAAGTGACTTTTAAACATATGTATACCAAGTTTGGAGCACAGGTTCGTCCAGTTCACCAAGAACGCCTCTAATGTACCAAGTTTCAGGAAATTAAATTGAAATTTTTCATTTTCGACCTCCATATTGGATCCGCCATTTTCAATGTTTGAAAAATGACTTTAGATTCCTTACACAGTAAAAAATTTTGTGTTAAATTTAACATTTTTCACATGTCCCAAACGTTCCACTCAAAACTTTGTGTTAATTTAACACAAAAAAATATGTTGAATTTTGTACACAAATTTTAACCTCTTATTTACGCATTATAATAATTTAAAGCGTGTATATTTTATGCAATTACTATTGTATTTTATCTTTTGCAAGTTAAAATGAATTTTCAATAAGGAATTTATGCTTTTGCAACAAAAAAATAAACATAAATTACAGAGTTATTACTAAAAAATTTGAGGTTATGTTCAAGAATCAAATGACATTTGAAGAATGTGGTAAAATCAACACACGAAAAATGTTAAATTTTAACACAAAAAATTTAACAAAGACTGTTTTCTACACAAATACACAAAATTTTTAACTGTGTATCAGAAATTCTAAAAACCTCTATATACCAAGTTTCATGAAATTAAATTGAAATTTTTCACTTTCGACCACCATATTGGGTCCGCCATTTTGAATTTTTAAAAACTGACTTCAGATTCGCAATCGGAGACCCCATTAACTACGATTGGATAATTAAGTGGGAAGTAAAATTAAAATAATTATGTTTTGGTTAATGTAACTCTCTTCGTGTATATTTAATTTATTATTTTTCATACATGCAGATAAAAATTATCAGTTCAGTTTACTACCATTAAAATTTTTAATAAAATCTTATTTTACTAACCACTATCTTGCTTAGCATTCTTAACAAGTTTTTCACATAGTCAATACAGTTTTTTAAATTCAGTTTAAGATCTAATATTGAATTTCGTAGGGCAGTTAAAAAGTAATCAAATCTACTGAGAATTTCTTTGAGTCTAGTTAAGGTAATATAGTGCAGTAAATAATAAACAAGATTGATGGCAGTGTTGACAATGAAAAGCAGAGGGGACCTTTCGAGGACTGTTTAAAGAAATAATTTATAGAAGAAGGTTACTCTGAATAGGAAATGAAGAGTGGAAGTTTATTTATTTACTTTTTTTTTTTTTTAATTTCCACGTCGTGAGTTGTCGTGAATCGGACAGGACAATGGGAAATGTATTTACGATCAAAGGACGTCAAGTGAACAAACTGGGGTCTGAAGACAAAAGTCAGGGAGTCGACCGACTGTGACAGGAGAATCGAGGCATTAATCACAGACACATCGACGCCCATAAGGTCAAAAAACAGAGTTCCCACCCTTCCTTTGCTTGTTTCCTAGCTTTCGATGACGACGTCACGGATTGAAATGGCACGTAAAATGACTACAACCCCCCGGAGAGAAATATCCGCAGCCCTTCAACTCAATTCGTGAACAATCTCCAATTTCAACGGACCTTTTTTTTATCATCGATACGACACCCTCCTGTTGTTTATCCTATAGCTCCTTTCAATTATGGGAATTTACTTCCCATAATTTACACCCATTCTTCTAATTAATGTCAAGTCTAGTTTTAATCTTTCATCTTTTTATCTTTAATACTTTTAATTGAAAGTAATTTAATTTTTTTCCTTAAATTTGAGACGATAATTAAAAACAATATACTTCCGCTACACCGAAAAAAAAATATTCTTCTTTTGAGCGTGTTTCGAAATCCAATATGGTATCAAAATTCCATCCTCTCAAATTACAGCAATTAAGTACTAAAGAGTATTTTTCGATAATTAAATGTTTAGATATTGTAAAAGTAGAGGATGTAACCTTTAAAAAAAAGGCATTGTTTTTCTTTCTATCTTTACTAGGAACCAAAATATAAAACTTTTTGCAATGCCTAAAATTCTGAAGAGTGGAAAAAATCTGCTGGACGGCACTGTACTTAATTTGAAAGAAATTCTTCTTTTAAGATAAATATTTTTTATATTAAATAAAAAATATTCTGAGAAGAATATTCTGCATTTGAGAAGAATACTCTTAATTAAGGAAGATCCTTTAAAAAATGGTATCAAGAGAAATCCTAATCCTCTTAAATTAAAGGTACTCCTCTCAAATAAATAATATTTCACTTAAATTAAGAAAACATCTCCGAAATGTAACTATTCCTTTCAAATTAAGTATATTCCTCTTAAAAGAAGTAGAATTTTGCTCTTAATTTGAGATGATGAATTTAAATTGTAGAGGAGATGCGCTCAAAAGAAGAATTTTTTTTCGCTACCTATATGATGTAAAATTTTAGATGTAAAATTAACTTACTTTTTCCTTTTATTGTGAATAATTTGTATCGAATTTCTGGTTTATAAACAAATAATATAAAATTAGGTCTTAAACTTTTGAATTTAAAACCAAGTTAACTAATTTTTAAATCTTTTAATTAAAAATATCAACAATTTTGATAAATCTTACTATTCCAGGTTATTATAAGTATTTTAAATGCTTGGTATTTAAAATTTAATTTTTATAATTAATAAAATTTATTATTAAACTTCTATGTTTATCATTAATGAAGAATTGATAAAAATTATATTTTTAATATCAAGCATTTAAAATACTTCTAATAATCCGGAATTAATTATACTAAGATTTGCCTAAAAAGTTAACATTTTTAATTAAAAGATTGGACAATTTTTCGTTTTTTTAAAAATCCTAAATTTAAATGTTTAAGTTCTAAACATGTTATTTGTTTATAAACTAATAATACCATTAATTAAATTATTGATAATAATTGGAAAATTTTATTACTTTTATACCTAAAAATGAAAAAGCATAAAATAATATTTTCATTTTCATTGTGCGTAAACTTGAATTTTAATTATTTTAAACGAAACTTTGAGTTAGTATTATATTATTTTGAACATTGAATAGGAATCATATTACACGGACTACGAACTAATAGCTTCATAATGTGCTTCGAATTAGAATTATATATTTTTGACAATTGAATAAGCATTGTATCAACTAGAGAAGTCTAAATGTCGGAAAACACGAAAAATATTTTTTTTAAATTTGGTATATTTTCATAATGGGAAGAAAATGTATAAAGTTCTACACTAAAAAAAAACTGGATAAAAATTGCGTAGTTCCGAGAAATGTGTAGTGAATTCAAAATTTCAAGATGGAGAATCCAATATGGCGTTACATGTTCGGTGAATAATTTGCAAACAATCAAAATTCGATCAGATTGAGTATAGTATCTTTTTATTCAGGGATTACTGAAGTTACATTTTCAAAATTCAAAATAGAGGATGAAAAATTAAGAATAAGAGAAGAATAACAAAAAATTAAGATATTATCCATCAAATTTGCATTGTTACTTGTTTTTTGCATGATTTTAATCTAAAGACAAATTTTCAAAATTCAAAATAACTTTTGATTGAGATTGTTAATTTATTATGCTTGTAAATTAATTCAATTTGTTTTTACTAGAAGAATGTAATACTAATGTAAGTCTAATTTTGTCAAATAACAGTTTCGAGATCTCGGCCCTTTAAGAGATTAAGCTATCAAGAAATTAATTAATTAGGATATCTGATTTAAGTTGAATACCAATTCGGGTATAAATCACTACCAACTCTATAGAGAATGTCAGACAGTATAATTAATATTAATTACTTAAGGGTTTCCACGTCATGACGCTTATAATAATAATAATTAAATAATAGTTTGTAATATGTTATATATGTGAATATTTTATAATAGTATATAATATATAAGATATTTTCTATAGAATATAGAAAAATAATAATTACTCTAAAACGCTTTTTCGGACGATTCTTTTTTTTTCATTATTGAATGAATGTTGGTAAATCATATAGGGAAGAGCTTTCTGATCAGCCTTGTAGTTTAGGCGGAATCGTGTTAAAAGACGTCAACGACGTTCCTTCGGGGCGCGACTTTCTAAAGAAATTAGAGCAGGTGCTGGAAAGAACCGGAAGAAGAGGTGAAAAATGGTCGCTACTGCTAGCGTCGTTGACCGGAAAAAGAGATTGCCGAGTTAAAGCTTTTTCCCCTATTTCCCCAAGCGTACCAAATTGGTACGCTTTTGAGCTTTCGTCGCTGACGCACCAAAGTGTTACTGGTTACCTTGCACCTCTAAAAGAACAATTATGTCTCGTTTTCTCTGCTTAGACCCAAAAAAATTATTTTTCAGCGTCAAGTTTCCTTTAAAAATAACATGAAAATCGTGAAACGACTCAATTATGGTTTTTTATCCTGCGTGTTTTACATTTTGTTTTGTTTAGATTTTTCTCTAGAACGGAACATTTTCTTTGTGAAATAAAGAAATATTTTAACAAAGAAATAAACAAATTATTTTACTTAAATGTAGATTTGTTTCAGAACTAACTACGTAAGTTTTATAATTTACCTATAGTTTTATAATTTAGTTATTTTGTATAATTATATAAAATATAATAATTTACAAATTTCATTCATTTATTTATTTTTTCTGTCCTCCCTTAAAGTTTGTCACTAGATGTTTTTTTGCTTCAAATTTTAAATCATTTTTCACCCTTTTAAAATAATGTCAATTTTTAAATTTACAGCAATTTTAATTTCTTCAAACTTCAGTTAATTTGAACTTACATTGATTAATAATTCTATCGATTCCACTCTTCAAAAATATTAAATTTGAAATGATTTTAAAATTTCTTCAATTTTTAATCATTCTTTTCTATTATGATTTCAATTACCGTCGAACGGGGCTATTCTGGTACACCGGGGGCTATTATGATACAAGCTGGTTTTTTATTTCTAAAATATTTATTTTGAAATTTATAAATATGATTTTTGTTTGTAAATATAGTGTGATATTTTACAAACAAAATAACAGTATTGTTTCTAATAAATTCTTTATCAAAAATCCGGAAAAAATTCATATGTACATACAAATTTCATTAAAAAATTGAAAGTTCTCTAAAAATCTGCTTCGATCTTAATATTGACAAATTCCATGTAAAAGATATTTAAGGTACGTGTTGAGAATTTAGTTGGGACTATACTCACCTGATGGGCTAACTTTTTATTAAGAATTTAAGAAGAAAATGGTTAAAAACTGAAAGTTCAGCACATAGCGGGGCTATTCTGGTACAAAACTATTTTAATTATTTTATGAAAATTCGTTTTATTAAAACAGTAAAAAAGGTTTCTGTGCTTTGGTTTAATTGTTTTTGATACGTAAATGTTGTATTTTTTGTCAGAAAATTGGAAATAAGTCAAATTTGTCAAACTTAACAAAGGGTGCATCATAACCTCGAAAACCACTTATAATAATATCATATGTGACGCTCCGCGAGAGAAGGGACCTATCGCTGAGAAAGCAAAATTTACAGGATGGACGGGAAAAGAGAAGGAAGAAAATCGGGACGCTTAACATGCCTATGTTTAAAGCCTCATAACAAGAAAACTAATTGTAGGAATCAAATTTTGATTTTTGGAACTCAAAAAGCAACTCAAAAACTATCAATTACCATAAAAAAAAACAAAATAATAAATTGTTAATTTTACGGGATGGTCGTTTAAAAAAAACCAAGAAATGCGATGCACTTAGTATGCCTAAGTTTGAAGCATTATAAAAAAAAGTGTAATTAAAAAAAAATGTTTTTTGAAACGTGAAACTGAAAGAACAACTCAAAAATTATCTTTTAGTATAAAAAAAAGAAAATTGATTTTTTCCGCGATAGGTCCCTTCTCTCGCGGAGCGTCACATATTATTTACAAGGGTTTTAAGTTAATTTCAATATTGCTTGATATAATATAGCTCAAAACGTTATTATAGACCATATTAAGTCGTTTAATTATTTAAATAACACAAAGTACAAATTTTGAAAAATTTCATTATTTAACTTTATATATTTTCATGAATAATTTCTATAATAATAATTACTATTTGGAAATTTATAAAAAATTTGTCTCTGGGATATCTATTAAAAGGTTCCCACATAGTTTAATGCAAAAAATAAAATGTTTGCTTTATTTTATAAACAAAAATAAGTTTTGTACCATAATAGCCCCGGCTGCGAAATTATTATAATACAAACTTTGAGTTCGTATAACTCGAAGAAAAAATGTTTTTTTATGGTAAAACTTACAGTGAACTTTCAGAAGGATGTGAACAACGTGACCAGTTAGATAAAAAAATTTTTGTGTAAAATTCTGATTTTTGGCGAAGCGTAGAACACAAAAAAATACGGTTTTTGTACCATAATAGCCCCGTTCGACGGTACTTAGTATAATTTTTCATTATTTTCATCACTTTTTAATTATTTTCTTCAATTTTCAATTATTTTCATGATTCTTAATTTTTTTTTAATTTTCAATTATTTATATCAATTTACAATTATTTTCATAAATTTTTAATTATTTTCATTCTTTTTCAATTTTATTAGTTTTAAATTTACTTTCCGCAAATTTCAATTATTTTTTTCAATTTACCATTATTTTTATAATGCGAAATATTATTCTGTTACTTCAAATATATTTTGTAATTTTTTCAATTATTTTTTTCAAATTGTATATTGTAGTGCCCAAAAATTACCTCGTTGGCTATGAGCTGTGAAATGGAATAAATAAATTGTGTAAAATTATTTTCTTCTATTATTCTATTATTTTCGTTAAATTTTATCATATTATTTTCTTTACTTTTTATAATTATTTTAATTATTATTTTGTTAGTTTTTTAAATTTTTAATTATTTATATTTTATTAATTTATTCAATAGCAAAATTACGGACTCAAAGTCTTTTATTATTACAAATATAAATTATTGTCTTCAATTGTCAATTTTTAAAATCATTTTTAAATTTTTTTCTTTTTTTTTCAAATGTAATTTTTAATTTTTTCAAATGATTTTTCTCGAACTTTAATCAGTTTTAAATTATTTTCCAATCACCTCCTTCGTCTCTAATACTACACGGGGAAAACGTTTGAGGTAATCTTTCCCATATTATATGCAGGACCTCGGATCAAAGTTACAATTGAGATATTGTGTTCAAAATTCTGATAGTTATTTTCAAAAAATAAGAAAAATTTTCCCATATACGTGGTACTTGAGAGTCAAAAGTAGACTGAAAAAGACTACTCGCTTAAAGCTGTAAAATGTGCATTAAAGTTGAAAAGAGTTTGCCGAGAAATGTGCAGAAGTTTACCATGCTACGGGTAATCGGAGTTCGGGCTCAGCGTCAAGTCCAATGACTCTCCAGCATGGTAAACTCTCCTCAAAACTCGCAATTTATTCCTATCGCATGATAAATCAAACTTTCTCCCTCTTTTTCCATTTTTAATTTGCAGATGCGATCACATATTATTTGTCTGTTAATTCCACAAGAACTCTTTCTATTAAAAGGAAAAAGAATGATCTTTAAATTATTAATTTTAATACTTATATTAGAGGCTAGCCTAGCTTACGTTGAATTATATAACATGCAACTATGACAAACAAATTTTAAACGAAAACTTGTTAGATATTTCATATTTTACTGACTACTCTTTCAATTAGTTTATTTTTTAAATTCTTATAATATTTTGATTCTTTAATTGTGTATTTCTGTAAATAGTTTAATTCTTAATATTTATTTACATTTAATACTAAAATAATAAATTTTATAATAAATTAAACAATATTTGTATTTTACATTAATTAAAAAGAAAATTACCTAAAATATTTCAGATATGATGCTTTTCTTGGTTTTTTTATCATTGTAAAATTAAACTATCAAACATATATTTTACAACTTTTAAACTTCTATGTTTGTAAATTTTTTTAAATAAAAATTTCTTGTAATTTAAAGGCAGATTTTTTATATTTTAAAATTTCTTTCTTGCTTTGAAAATTTTCAATTATAGTAATTTTTACTCTTTACTATTTTTAAATAGCTAAATGTCATTTTTTAAAATTATTATTTTTCTTACTTTTCATTTATTATACCTTTATAAGATCTACTTAATTCATTACTTTCAATTTTTAGTTGTAATAACTTTTATTTATTCAAATTCTTATTCAAAATAATATTTATTTTCGTAAATAACGTTTAACAAACTCTAAATCTGAGTTAGTTAAAAATAACTAGCTTGAAATCAAAAAGTTAGCTATTAATTCAAATAGCTATATTTCTACTAATCATTTAGTAAAAAATAAATAATTATTAGTTTAGTTTATTTTTAAGTTATATCAAAATAGATAATATTTTAGTAAAATTCTGATTATTATTAATAATTAATTATTTTTAACTAATTCAGATTAAAAGAACAGATAGGATTTTCTAGGTTATTAAACTTTTAATGCAGAAAATACAAATTTGTTTCTATAAAAATTATTATATTAAATAACATTTATATTAATATTTTTATATATAATACATATAATATATTTTTAATAAATGAATATTTGGTTTTTTAAACATTGTAAGAATTAAAATTTTAATAAATAAGAATTTTCTGTCTAATTATTAAATTACTTTATTTAAAAATTATATAATACAGGAGTCTCGGAAATCGAAATTAACACAAGTGAAATTGATCTAAAGTGAATAAAAGATAAAGTCAAAGATTTTGTTAATTACACCTATTTTTAATATTTAGATAATTGTTAAATTTGTACACATTATAAAAAATATTTTTTAAAATATCTACAAGTTATTTTTATAACAAGACCTTTAAGTTTTATTTAATTAATGAACTGCATAATTATAACTTTATACATTAAATAAAACTTTTTTTTAAATTAAAAAACTATTTGACATTAATATAATATTTTGGTCGTACTTTTTAGAATTTAAAATACAAAATAAGTTCTAAATTAACATTTTGAATTTGATTCACAGATTATTGCAAGACAAAAAAGAAAGATTTAATAGAAATTACCAAAATTTTGAAACTTGATTTATATAAAAAATTGATCAAGGAAGGAAGCAATAATTAACACATAATTGTTTTAAATTAAAATTATTCAGTCTAAAGATATAAGAATTAAAACCGTTTCTCATAAAGGGATACAATTCTACTCAGTTAGTATATAAGGAAAGTTTGAATCTCTAATTCCAAATGTATTCGAGCGTGTTCCGTGTGCGTGAATGTGTATTTAGATATTTGTATATTGCGGCGTAAGTTTAGTTTAGGTAAATCGCGTCTTGTATATAGTTGAAAAGAATATTAAATTAATCTTAAGGTTAAAACTATGATCGTGATTGTATCGTTAAATGTAATTATAATTAGCGAAATAAGTAATCTCTATAGGAAATAAATCTGTAATTAATATGAAGGAAATCTTTTTATTTTTTGGTTGAATAGAAAAGATCATCTAGTTGGCAAAACTTTACCATGCTGGTGAGCAGGAGCATTGACAAGAACATTGTCGAGGCGCGCTGAGCTCAAGAATTCGAGCTCAGCGCCTTGTCATCCAGCATGGTAAAGTTTTCCCACGTGCTGTGTATAATACTACTCAACTTTCTGGCAATCGAGGAATCGCCCTCCGACCATCAAATTACCATGCTGGAGAGTGATGTGTATCCATATTTTTGTATAAAACATTTCTAATTCTTGAATAATTTCTATTATAAATTGAATGGTAAAGTTTTCTAAAAATCACTTTCATCCGAGGTGTATCATGCTAACATGGTAAACTTTATCTGAAACATTTTCTCCGTGTATTTTCTTCAATTTTTAGCTATTCTTATTCATTTTCAATTATTTTCTCCATTTTTCCAGCAGTTATTAAATTCTCTTTACCAACTTTTCTAATTTTTAATTATTTTTATTCTTTACCATAATTTCTAAAATTTTTATTTGAAATTTCAATTTATTTCTATTATTTAATATATACATTCTGTGATTTTTTTCAATTAATTTATAAGATTTTCAATTATTTTTCTCAAAATTCAATTATTTTATTCAATTTTCAATCATTATGAGCATTTTTCAAATTATTTCCACAATTTTTAATTATTCTCATTGCTTCAAAATTTTTTAAAGATTTCTAAGTATTTTCTCAGAATTCAATTAGTTTTGTTCAATTTTAACATATCTTTGTAATTTTGAATTTATATTCTCCAATTTTTAATTGTTTCCATTGCTTTTCAATTAATTTGCAAAATTAGTCATTTTTTAAAAATTTTAATTATTTTATTTTTTCTGGATTCTAAAAATTTATTTATTTTGTTCTATAAAAATAAAACTTGCTTTATTCATATTTATATAGGTATTATATTAAAAATATAGAAGCTTGATTAAATATTATTGTTTATTCCATTTATTTATTTATAAGTTAAATTATTTATATCAATGAGATAAAAAGGAGAATGACTCGACATGAAACAAATCTATGTAATGTGAAAGGAAATAAATTCTTTTCTATTTTATTCTATATTAAAAATATTTATAATTGACTATATTTAAATACGAAATAAATATGAAACTAATCGCTCGCATTGTATAATCTAGTTTATATAATAATTATGAACCGAAAATGATTGAGAAATTGAGTTAGTTTTAACTTAAAAGTAGATGAAAAAAGTTTAAAATAACAGGAAAAGAGTGACTGAAATTTAGAATTAAAAAATTAAGGGTAGAGAAAGGTGGAGGATCAATAAGATCAGTTTTTGGGCCCAGAAGGATAAATCCTAAATATTTTGCAAAATACCCGTTTCTCGGAAAAATGTTTCCTGCAAAAATTGCAGATTTTCAAAATTTGTAAACAGTCAATATCTTAACAGTTTCTGAGCAGTTTTAAATAGGACAAATCAATTTCAATAATATTGATAAATAATTATTAATGTATTACCCAAGATTATCACTACAAATTCGGACAAATTTATCATTTTTTTTTTCGTAAAAAAAATGTGTTAATTATTTTCTTTCAGTGTAAGCATCGATTTTATGAGTCTTTGTAGTCTGCACAGTTCATTTGACAAAATCGCGAGATTTTTAGAGCAAACCGGGAAAAATGTTCGGAACATCGAACGGCATTGAAAGTGACACCATTTGATGCCGAATTCGTTAGTCCCTTTTATTGTGACGAGACTATATTGGTAGTTCTAGCTGTGTTGAAGCTTGATCAGTATAAAATCGTTACATCGAACGACAAACAGACAGAGATTGCTTTACATGCTGCTACAATGAAAGTATTACAAATAAAGTAAAAAAAAACTTATATTTTTTTTAACTAATGATGACAATTGACATTCTTCATTGTATTTTTGAATATTGAATTTTGTTGTTATTAAATAAAAAATACCAATTATTACTCTCTAAATCTAAATTAGTTAAAAATAACAAATTATTTATTAGTAAAATCGTGGCTGAGTTTTTGTTTCAGCAATTAGTGAAAAATAACTAATTATTATAATAGTAAAAAAAATACTGCTTAAATCTTAAGTAAATTTTAAATTCTTTTTTTTTCAGTGTAAATTAAGACCAAGATTGAAATCTTTATTGCAGAAGCATTTCAATAAAGAAGGTATACCATTTACAAATTTCAGGCGCTCCTTTTCATGAAAACTTATGAATCGTTTTTACCGAAAGTGGACTTAGATGAAAAATGCAAAGTGGCTTTTTTTCGAAAGATTATTTTATAATTAACTTTTGCACTGAAAAGTAAATTAATAGGTTATGGTAAATTTAATTAAATTTTATCAAATTGGAAAAAAAAGAATTACTTGAAATATTGAATTGAATATAAAGAAATCGAACCTTAATAAGAGCAACAAATATAGCTTTAGTTATAAATATTACATTGAATTGGGTATTAAACTTTTACAATATTTTCAAATTATTAAATAAATGCATAATTCTGATATTCGTATCAAATCACCAATACTTGTTTACCATATTTCATTACCAGTTATTTAATAGAAAAAGCTAAATATAATATGAAACAAAATAATATATGTAAATCGTAATTTGATAAAGTTTAAACTAACGAGTAAAAGATGAGCGGAATTCGCATTTGAACAATTAGTTATATATGGAGGTAAAATTCAGTAATCAATTTAGCAGAAATCTCTCATAAATTGAATCACAAGTTTAATTTCGACCAGAGTGGATATTTGTACAATTTAATTGTTTTTTCTTAATTAAAATAAATTTTCTCTAATTAAACAAAAAACCATTCTTAATCGCTCTTTATTTGAATGAATTCAAATATTAACCTATCCAAATGTCGATAGGTTTTATTTTCATCCAATATTATTACAATTTTCAGTAAATGAGAATTAATACATTTAATCTACTATTGATAAAATATATCAATTAATTTCGATTTCAATTGACATGAATTTTTAATTCATACGAAATAGAGATTATCTGCATCTATCGAAAACATATTATGTACAATCGAATTTAAGATTATCCACTTTTTAATCTAAGAATTTTTAAGTTTTAATTGCTTCTAATTAGTTTGGTTCCCATTAATTTTAGTTTAAATTATCTCCAATTTCGATTTTTGAATTTCTTTTGTTTCGAAATTGTCCAAATTCAGCTATTCATTTGAATTTTATCTTACCCAGATTTCAAAGTTTGGATGTTTTTTAAATTCATCTTTTCACGTGTTCAAAGCCCAATCGATTTTTTAAGGGGACCGGGGACCCGCAACTCAATTTTAAACCCATATAAGTTTACGTTATTCTATTGTGACAATTTTTTTTCTAACATAATTTAGGACTAATAATTATAAGATAAAGTGAAAAATAAAAATAAATAAATTTTGCCCAGTTTAGAATTTTTATTCCTGACAAAATTGAAAATTTTAAAAATTCAACGGCTTCTACAATTTTAACTGTTTTCCATCGCCAATTTTTTTACGAGCTATTTTAATTACTGTGTTCAATCTGCGGAATGGATTTTTTAAACGCAAAAATTTTTTTTTTCATTTTTAACAAAACGTTATAATCATAGGTTCAAAATTATGCCATAAAAAATTTTAATTAAACAATCTCTAATTTTTAAGCAAATTTTCCTTTATTTTTAAAATTTTATTCTTTCTTATAGAGAAAACTTTCTGATCGTTAAGATTTTCGATTTTCCAAAAATAACCTAAATCTGCATATTTTTATCTTAAAAGCCTAAATTTTCATTTTTAAGAAAAATTCCAGATTTGAAGAAATAATTGAGATTTTTCATTTTTAATGAAATTGTAATTTTGGTTTCTTTAATTTTAATATTACTTCTCATAAATTAGTATAATTTATGAAAATACATCTTGTTTTAAGAATTTTAAATTTAATTCCTAGTTTTATTTCTTCACTTTTTCTATGAAGATCCTATATGATCTTTTATTATATTTTACGCTAAAAATAAATCTTAATGAACAAAAAATTTATATCATTATAACAATTATATATTAATTGGCCTAAATAAAGGAAACAATTGACTAAAAAATCACATAACCTTTCATGATTTTTCATCTTTTTTAAATTAAGATTATTTTTTTTTTATAACATCTCAAAGTTTTTTATTTTTTAAATATATATGTAGGTCATTTTAAAGAAATTTTATAGATTGTAAAATGAACATATCTATATCAATAAAGCATTTAATATCAGAAATTAATAGAATTAAATAAACTTGTTTTTAACGAAATTGAAATTTACTGAATATTCTTACGACTTAGCTTCTTCTATAAGGAAGCAAATATTTAGCTTACGTTTTTCATCTAGTTTATTTAATTATAAAGTTTAAATTTTAAAAAAGAATTGAGTTATAAACAAGAATTCACTTAAGGCAATTTCTCCGTCAATTATACTTGAAAAAATTGATTCCCGATGGATTTTCTTGAAATTGTGAGAAAAAGTTATTTTATATGTGACTTCTATTTGATTAAAATCTCAGTACCCTTTTGCGATGCGAAAAATTGAAATATTTAAGTTCAAAATTCCAATTTTTTATTATTTTTCATACAAAATTGGAATTTGAACCTGAATATTCTAATCTTTAATGGGGCATTCTATTTCAAACCGTTGCACCTACAAAAGACGATCGCAAAAAAGGTTTTTTTTAAATAAAATTAATTCGATTAAAATTAAATCATTGATAATATTTTATGCACTATTTTGATTTATTTTTTCGATCGGTTTTTAAATTAAATTTTTTTTTTTACAATTTTACAAATAAATTCTTATATATAATCTAAAACGCTTGATATCTCAAAACACCCCTCCTCAAATTTCCTTGTAACCTATGTGAAAAGAAAGCTAAGGTTTTATAGTTTCTAATGCCTTTAAATTTATTATGGACATTTTAGAGAATTTATGGATAAAGATGATACAAAATATGTGTTTTTAAAAAATCTGATATGAAGTGAATTTACTTAAGCCAGAGTCAAAATTGGTTGTTTTTTGTTTTTAAATTTTGTAAGTAAACACAATTATTAAAAAAAAAAATTTTACACAATAATAGTTATTTATTATCTTAGTAGCATAAAAAATACACTTAAAGTGATTCTAAGAAATGAATTTCCTAGTTATTATTCAAATAAAAAATAAATTATAAGAAAAATACATGGTTGCATTTTCTTTCAAAAATTTAAAAACAAAAAACAACCAATTTGGACTCTGTCTTAAGTAAATTCAACTTCACTTCATGTCAGATTTTTCAAAAACACATTTTGTATCATCTTTATCCAAAAATTCTCTAAAATGTCGATAATAAATTTAAAGGAATTAGAAACTATAAAACCTTAGCTTTCTTTTCACGTAGATTACAAGATAATTTGAGGAGGGGTGTTTTGAGATATCAAGAGTTTTAGATTATAAATAATAATTTCTTTATGGGCATATCTCTGAAACCTTTAACTTTTCAATAAGAAAAAATATTTTTTTTTTTGTAGCACAGTATTGAAACTTTGTCTACATAAACTTCAAGTGCTAAGCTTTCAAATTATACAAATGGACAGATAAATCTAATTGTCTTCAAGAAGTTATAAATTATTTAAAATTACAAATAATTTTTAACCTGTAACAAAAAAATATTCAACAGGTGGTTGCTTTTTAGGATGAAAAACAGTTGAAATGAATTTCTTGAGGGGTTATCATTTTTAAAAAGCGATAAGTTTGTTTAATATTTTCAATATTTATAAGAATAGTAAAATACTAATAATAATACACTAGGAATAAAGGAATATAAAGTACCATTTTTGTGTGAAAATCAATCTCGAAATAAAACATTAAAACTTAACCTTCAGGTTTTAATTAATGACAATTTCTGTTGAAAACTTTAGAATCGGCAACTTCAGACTTAACAATTTCTTTCTAAAAAATTTCGGTCGATTGCGGTCGACCGTAATTGATGAATATTTTCACATTATCATTGCAATAAAGTATTTTTTCTCAAAGCACATTCACACAATGTTAAATGGTACTCGTAAAAATATATGTAAGTACTTTTTAAATACTTTTATTTCATTTTCGTAAAGTATCACTCATATTACGGTCGTTGTCAAATTTTGTACACACGTGTTTTCTGTTATTTAAATTAGAATAGTTTTTTGAAGACATGAAGCACATCAATTTAGTATGTCTCAAAATAATTCTAATTATTTAAACTTTTATTTTCCATAAACTATTTTGGTGTGCCAATAGTCTTATTCAAGAAAAATGATAAATAAGACGATTACGGTCGAAAAGGTTAAAAGTGAGGGACAACTTTTAAAAACATATAACTTTCTTCACAATAAACAAAATATTAATTTTCATGCACAAATGTGTTCATCGTTTAACTAACTTTAAAAACATGTGTCATCTAACTAGTATTTTTTATTAATTGCAAAGTTTCAACGTATAAACCATTTGAAAGTATGGTTAGGGACAAGTAAACATTGTTAAAAATCAGATGTTCAAATTGGAATAATTATTTATCTATTTAATAAATCAATGCGTAATCTTTTGGAAATAGTTTATCGTATCAAATGTTAATATTTCCAACAAAAACCAGGTAAAAATTGATTAAAATTATCAAAATATATGCAAGGGACATAAAAGTAAAAGGTTCCAGAGATATGCCCTTATGAAATAGAAAAAATATTTAAAAATTTAAAGACCGATCGAAATTCTCTAATTCATATAGTAGAAAACTACTAATTGAAATAGTGAAACTTTACTTTTAAAAAAAGTAGATTTTTTTACTAATTTAATTAGTAGTTTTCTACTACAAAATTAGTAGTTTTCTACTATTTTAGTAAAATTCTTACTATTTTAATAGTAGCTCACTTTTCGCTAATTCATTAGTAGAAAACTACTAATTCAGATTTAGAGAGTACACGGGGAAAACGTTTGAGGTAATCTTTCCCATATTATATGCAGGCACTGAAAAAAAGGTTTGTTTGGCTGAACAAAAATTTTGTTGGCTCAACCAAATTCTTTTGTTGATATACACTCAACAAAATTATTTTGTTGTGCCAACAAAATTCTTTTGTTAATTATTTAGGGTAATTTCAACAAAAAAATTTGGTAGTCCCAACAAAACTTTTTAGAGCTTAACAAATATTTTGATGGCTATTATAATAAAGAAAAAAAAGTTAAACACAGATTGTGCAAATGGAAATTCCAATATTGTTTTGATTTGTTAAATAAATGAATGTTTTTAATTAAAAAATATTTAATATTTTTTGTATCTTACTGTGAAATAATGTGTAGTTATAATAATACACGTTAATATTTCTAGGCATGAAATTTATTTAAAAAAATGTGTTTATTTTTAATTTTTAAAACAATAATTGAAAGTAGTTTCATACTATTAAAAATGGAATTATTCCTTAATTATTTCTTATGTTAAATAAAGTATTTTCCACAAAAAAAAAACAGAATATAAAGTAGATAGTTTTATAGGTTAGGTTTAGATTCTTGAAAACAACATATTGTGCTTAAACGTTTATTAACCTGCCACGTAAGAATCGAAATATAAATTTACTCTTTTAAAAAACCATAATATTTATTCACTTATATGACTAATTATCGACTTATGTATCATTCAGCAATACATTCTGTCAATTTTGTCACTAAACATAAAATCATAAATAAGTCCCTTTTTATTATCCTTATAAAGTATATTTTATAGTTATATTTTTTTAATTTCAAAAGTTAACTTTGTAGACATTTGATTTAGTTATCACCCATTATATATAGTATTCTTTTTTTTTAAAAAAAAAACAAAAAATTCCAATTTATATCGATGTCTTTATGAAAACCAGACGAGAACATGCGTCAAACAGGATCGTATAGAATGCGCATGCGCCATCACATATTTGGTAATGCCAACAAAAGATTTTAATAAACTCAAACAAAATTTTTATTAAATACTACAAAATTATTTTATAATTTAAACTGTTTTTTGGTAATTCTAACTCTGAAATTTGACAAAGCCAACAAAAAATCATTAACAAAACTATTTTGTTATGATTACATTGCTATTTTTTCAGTGGGACCTCGGATCAAAGTTACAATTGAGATATTGTGTTCAAAATTCTGATAGTTATTTTCAAAAAATAAGAAAAATTTTCCCATATACGTGGTACTTGAGAGTCAAAAGTAGACTGAAAAAGACTACTCGCTTAAAGCTGTAAAATGTGCATTAAAGTTGAAAAGAGTTTGCCGAGAAATGTGCAGAAGTTTACCATGCTACGGGTAATCGGAGTTCGGGGTCAGCGTCAAGTCCAATGACTCTCCAGCATGGTAAACTCTCCTCAAGACTCGGAATTTATTCCTATCGCATGATAAATCAAACTTTCTCCCTCTTTTTCCATTTTTAATTTGCAGATGCGATCACATATTATTTGTCTGTTAATTCCACAAGAACTCTTTCTATTAAAAGGAAAAAGAATGATCTTTAAATTATTAATTTTAATACTTATATTAGAGGCTAGCCTAGCTTACGTTGAATTATATAACATGCAACTATGACAAACAAATTTTAAACGAAAACTTGTTAGATATTTCATATTTTACTGACTACTCTTTCAATTAGTTTATTTTTTAAATTCTTATAATATTTTGATTCTTTAATTGTGTATTTCTGTAAATAGTTTAATTCTTAATATTTATTTACATTTAATACTAAAATAATAAATTTTATAATAAATTAAACAATATTTGTATTTTACATTAATTAAAAAGAAAATTACCTAAAATATTTCAGATATGATGCTTTTCTTGGTTTTTTTATCATTGTAAAATTAAACTATCAAACATATATTTTACAACTTTTAAACTTCTATGTTTGTAAATTTTTTTAAATAAAAATTTCTTGTAATTTAAAGGCAGATTTTTTATATTTTAAAATTTCTTTCTTGCTTTGAAAATTTTCAATTATAGTAATTTTTACTCTTTACTATTTTTAAATAGCTAAATGTCATTTTTTAAAATTATTATTTTTCTTACTTTTCATTTATTATACCTTTATAAGATCTACTTAATTCATTACTTTCAATTTTTAGTTGTAATAACTTTTATTTATTCAAATTCTTATTCAAAATAATATTTATTTTCGTAAATAACGTTTAACAAACTCTAAATCTGAGTTAGTTAAAAATAACTAGCTTGAAATCAAAAAGTTAGCTATTAATTCAAATAGCTATATTTCTACTAATCATTTAGTAAAAAATAAATAATTATTAGTTTAGTTTATTTTTAAGTTATATCAAAATAGATAATATTTTAGTAAAATTCTGATTATTATTAATAATTAATTATTTTTAACTAATTCAGATTAAAAGAACAGATAGGATTTTCTAGGTTATTAAACTTTTAATGCAGAAAATACAAATTTGTTTCTATAAAAATTATTATATTAAATAACATTTATATTAATAAAATTAATATTAATATTAATAAATAATTTATAATAATAAATAAGAATTTTCTGTCTAATTATTAAATTACTTTAATTAAAAATTATATAATACAGGAGTCTCGGAAATCGAAATTAACACAAGTGAAATTGATCTAAAGTGAATAAAAGATAAAGTCAAAGATTTTGTTAATTACACCTATTTTTAATATTTAGATAATTGTTAAATTTGTACACATTATAAACAATATTTTTTAAAATATCTACCAGTTATTTTTATAACAAGACCTTTAAGTTTTATTTAATTAATGAACTGCATAATTATAACTTTATACATTAAATAAAACTTTTTTTTAAATTAAAAAACTATTTGACATTAATATAATATTTTGGTCGTACTTTTTAGAATTTAAAATACAAAATAAGTTCTAAATTAACATTTTGAATTTGATTCACAGATTATTGCAAGACAAAAAAGAAAGATTTAATAGAAATTACCAAAATTTTGAAACTTGATTTATATAAAAAATTGATCAAGGAAGGAAGCAATAATTAACACATAATTGTTTTAAATTAAAATTATTCAGTCTAAAGATATAAGAATTAAAACCGTTTCTCATAAAGGGATACAATTCTACTCAGTTAGTATATAAGGAAAGTTTGAATCTCTAATTCCAAATGTATTCGAGCGTGTTCGGTGTGCGTGAATGTGTATTTAGATATTTGTATATTGCGGCGTAAGTTTAGTTTAGGTAAATCGCGTCTTGTATATAGTTGAAAAGAATATTAAATTAATCTTAAGGTTAAAACTATGATCGTGATTGTATCGTTAAATGTAATTATAATTAGCGAAATAAGTAATCTCTATAGGAAATAAATCTGTAATTAATATGAAGGAAATCTTTTTATTTTTTGGTTGAATAGAAAAGATCATCTAGTTGGCAAAACTTGACCATGCTGGTGAGCAGGAGCCTTGACAAGAACATTGTCAAGAATTCGAGCTCAGCGCCTTGTCATCCAGCATGGTAAAGTTTTCCCACGTGCTGTGTATAATACTACTCAACTTTCTGGCAATCGAGGAATCGCCCTCCGACCATCAAATTACCATGCTGGAGAGTGATGTGTATCCATATTTTTGTATAAAACATTTCTAATTCTTGAATAATTTCTATTATAAATTGAATGGTAAAGTTTTCTAAAAATCACTTTCATCCGAGGTGTATCATGCTAACATGGTAAACTTTATCTGAAACATTTTCTCCGTGTATAAAATATTATCAATGATTTAATTTTAATCAAATTAATTATATTTAAATAGAACCTTCTTTGCGATCGTCTTTTAATTGTAGGTGCAACGGTTTGAAATGGAATGCCCCATTAAAGATTGGAATATTCAGGTTAAAAATTCCAATTTTGTACGAAAAATAATAAAAAAATTGGAATTTTGAACTTGAATATTTCAATTTTTAGAATCGCAAGGGGTACTGAAATGTTAACCACACTGAGAAAAATGGATATCCATATTTAGCATCTAGATATTAAAACTAAGTATTTAGATATTGAAACTTAATATCCAGATATTAAAATTAGTATTTTTTAATATCCAGGATAGTAATATCCTGATTCAAAAAAATGTGTTCTCAATTGAAATCTGATCCTGACTTTTTTTTTTGTTATTAAGAGATAAATTTTCACCTAATTAAACGAAACATTATTAAAACCATAATGTATTTAGTGTTTGTGGATAAAGCCGCACATTTTATTATAAGAAAATTGCTTATTTTGTATAAAAGCCTTTGCGTGGAAGGTCTGGAAAATTGTGCCAACGCCGCGATTTCATTAATGTCATTAGTAGTGCGCCATATTTTAACGGATTACGAGCCAAGTTGCTCCAATCGAACGAAAATCTCGTTGAGAGGGCTTTTAACGCGTGAAAACTAACGCACCCTGTGCTGCTGGTGCATCGCGTGCCGCCTTAATCAAGAAATTTTGGCGTCACGTGACGTTAACGCGGTGTCGGGGGCTCGGGTCGCGCGCTATTTCGAGGGTGAATTACAGCCTCGCAGGGGCCGTTACGTAGCGCGAGGAGGTCACGAAAGTAATGCCTTGGTCGTGAGAATAAAGCCCCTAATTGCACTCTCTGTTGCGCTACTCAAATTTCTTCCTCCATATAGTCCAGTGAGCGTTTAAAAAAATTTTATAGCCTACAAAACAAAGAAAATTACATTTTCACAAGCTTTTAAACAGTTTCAGCTTTATTATCATATAAATTATTATTTTGTTTTTTCACTTGGAATAATGTGTTTCAAATAATACGGAGACTTTTAATCAATCGGAACTTTGTTCGTAACTTGTGATTATACTCTCTAAATCCGAATTAGTGATTTTCTACTATAATGAATTAGTAAAAAATCGGCTACTATTATGGTATATATTTCTCGATTAAATACATAGGTTATCAGAAAAAAAATCCCAGTGTCAATCTTTGAGGGATCCAAACTTTTCGGAAACTATATTTTTGCTTAGGGGAAATGTCGTTTTTTAGGAAAAAAATTTGTGATGTTACCAACTTGTTTACTTACACACATTTTTAGGCAATCAAACTTTGCTCTCACTCTATAAATCTAAATTAGTGATTTTCTACTAATGAATAAGCGAGAAATTGGTTACTATGAAATAGTAAAAAATTTTACTATTTTTTTTGTAAAAACTACTAATTATTAGTAGAAAACTCACTCTTTTTTAGTTAAAACTACTTATTAGAAAGTGAAATATCTTTCACAGAAAAAAAGTAGTGTTTCAATGTGAAAAAGCGACTAGTTTTTAGAAATATAAAATAGACCTATCGGAATAAAAACTAGCTGATGATAGAAATCTTTAAACAAATTTAACTTGAGTCGTAAAAAAATTGGAAATAAGCTTTGAGTCAATATTGAACTTAAATTGAAATTGAAATTGTCTCAAAACAAGACAATAGCCATTTTAAGAACTAGTTTTTTTTCTTAGACTTTAATGACTAATTTTAAAACACTGTTTTCTCATAAAATTAGTCTTGGGATAAATTTTAGTTTAAATAATAAAGTACAAACAAGACACCAAAATATCTTAAAATAATCGATATTTAAAAGGCAGCAGTTTTTGCAATTATTTAATTCACTTTAAAATTAGTAGTTGTCTACTAAAAAATAGTATAATGTTTCATTATTTAATAGTGACCGATTTCTCGCTAACTCATTAATAGAATACCACTAATTCAGATTTAGAGAGTTACAAAACAAAAAAGTACAATTATGTGTTTAACAAATGAAGTGCGAATTTTTTTTTTGTTTTTGAAAATGAGCTATTATAATTCAAAATTGCATTAATTTAAAAATTTTGTAACACTCTAAATCTTGAAATAGTGTTTTTCTACTATTGAATTGGCGAAAAGTAGGCTACTATTAAATAGTAAGAATTTTAGTAATTTTTTAGTAGTTTTCTACTAATTTTTATTAGGAAACTACTGTTTCAATTAAATAAAAAATTAAATTAAATTGTACCTAACTGTTTGGAAGTATTTTAAGAACGATGGTAACTCTAACATTACCTTAAACTAAGAAAAAACAAGCTTTTAAAAACAGACACAAATATAATAAAAATTAATTCCAAACAGATTTGAAAGATTTAGTTTTACAATTTTTAGAAAAAATAGTCGGTAATTATTGACTAATCAACATTTTTTGTTTTTTATTTCAGCTCTTAGAGCTGAAACTGATGTTTATAATTAGTATAAAGCATTTCAGAACTGTTTAGAACCAGTTTATAACTTGTTTAAAATAATTTAGAACGGGTTTAAAGCTGTTTAAAATGAAATGAAATGTTTAAACCTTGTTTAAAACTGTAAACACTGTAAAAAGAGAATCTTAATTTAAAATTTGTCTTAAATTCAATAAGCCCTGCTATATAAATGTTTATGTAAAAAATACTATCTTGATCAAGATGAATTTACAATAATTACAAATTTAACTTTCTAAATTTATCAGTAGATCACGTTTTTTTTTACAGTGAAAAACTACATTATAAAAAGTAAATCTTAATTTCAGCAAAGTCAGAAATTAAATCAGTCTTGAAAATAATGCTGTCCTTAATTTAAACTGAGGCTTATTATTCTGTGAAAATGAGGATGCCTTTTTAATTTCAAATGATGCTAGTCTGAAAATAAGATCTTGGTTCAGCGAAATGTCAATTAATTTATTAAATTCAGCACATAACTGCTGATTTTACAGATTAATTGTCTTTAACTCAGCAAATTTACATGATGATAATCACATTCTTTGCTTCTTAAATTAAGGTACAAAAATGTATTTGAAATTCAACAAGGGCTGTCTTAAAATAAGATAGCCTTTCCGCCTTAAAATAAGACTTTCTTTTTACAGTGGCATATAAGAAAAACTCCTTTTGAAATTGTTTACAACAATTTAGAAAAATTAATTCCTGTTTAAAATTAAATTTTAACAATTTAAAAATAATTCAAAACTGATTAGAACTGTTCATAACCTGTTTAAATCTGTTTAACACACGAAAAAAAAAATTTGTTCTATCCACAAATTGGCTTGGGATTCCTGCAAACTGCTACAAATTGGTACACAAAATGTCCTTTAAAACTGTTGTTTACTTGAATTTTTTTTTGTAAAACATAAAATTATTATGAAAAATTGTATTTTCTTTGAAAAAATATTGAAAAAGTAAAGTATTTATAAATATTTATTTTACTGTTTATGGAAAACACAAGCTGGTTTGTGAATATCAGAAACTATTTTTTTTCCGTGCACCTACACTCTTAGTTTGAATCAGTCAAAATTTGATTGATTGAATCAATCAAGCAGATTTTGACTGTCGAATCAATGATTTTCATTGGCACAATAATCATGTTGATTGGTGATTCAATCGAATATTTTGATTGATTCAATCAGTAACTGAATTTGATTGATAATCAGTCAAACAGAATGACTGATTTGTCTGTTAAATTTATCTACAAACTTAAATCAGTCATTTTAACTGGTAAATTAATACACGGGGAAAATATGTATATGAAATTTTACAAAACAGTCAGACAATTCGGGGACATAGTGACATTTAGTAATCTTTAATTTTTAAGTATGTATAAAATATTTGACTTTCTGTTAAAAATCAACAAAAAATAAAGTAATTAACGTAAGTTTTGTATAAAATATTTTATTTTCTATTAAAAAGTAATAAAAAGTGAAGTAACTTTTCATAAAACGTTCTGCTTTTGTTCCGCTTTTACATGACTTTCCATTAATAATTAAATGAATGTCGCTGTGTCCCCGAATCACCGAACTTTGCTGTAAAATTTCACATACAAATTTTCTCCGTGTAATTGTTATAAAATACAATAAACATTGTATAATGTGTATTTTCAACATACCCTTATGTTTTGTTGAGTACTTTTTATTATAACTATTATTATAACTAATCACAGTTATTAGACAATATTTTTGAAATAATAGTAGCGCGTAGCTTATAACGACAGTTCGTAAAATATACGTATTGAGCGTATGGCATAATGGTTAGAGCGTTGGGCTTTAGGCCCAAGGGTCGCGCGTTCGAGACCCCTCAGAGTCAAATATTTTAATTTGTAAGTTGAGCGTTTAGTATTAAATTGTGTATGTTGAGTTTGTCAACATATGATATAAGAATGTTATAAAACAATATCAATAATAAATAACAAGTATTCTGGATAGTAAATAAAAACGAAAAATCTGTACTACGGACAAAATGTTACTAGTTAAAGAGATTCAAGGTTTATTTTGATTTAGTATTTTTATTTTTCAAAAATAAGGTGTTTTTTCTTAAAAGATATTAAAATTATAGCAGAATTATTATACCAACAAAAATGATTGAATTCTTCAGTATATTTGACTGATTCAAATCAATCACGTTGTTTGACTGATTTAAAACAATCAATTTAATTGGTCCACCAGTGAGCGAGTCTACATTGATTGAATCAGTCAAATTTGATTGACAAACAATCAAATTTGATTGATTGAAACTAAGAGTGTATTTAAAAAGCTGTTTTTAAAACTTGAATTTATTCAAAGTTGATCCTAAATCGAATTTTTATTCATATTTATAATCATTCAAAACATCGTTTTTTTAATCTACAACGAAACTGCACATACATTTACAGACATTAAAATTATTGAATATTCATTAAAATATTAATAAATATATTTATTAATTTATTTTAAAATTGTTTATTTCTGCACCAGGTAATTAATCGAATCATGTTGAGTATCAGATCTAAGTTTCTCATCCCTTGCCCTGATTTTAAATGTATGTCAGATAATTTTAATTTATTACCAGATATTATTTGGTTCAAGATGCTTATCAATTTTGAGCAGAAATATCTCCACTAACTTTGGATATGCCAGAGAGTAATTAATATTAATTAATTAAGGGTTTTTAGGTCTCGGCTGAATGCCAATTTTCGGTAGTGATCTCCACCAACTAGCAAGGTTGTCTACATCTATCAAATAATTAATTAATCAAGTAATTATTGAGTCTTGACTGAATGCCAATATTGAGCGGAGATCTCTACTCATTACCGTGGTTGACTACAGCTATTATGTATTTAATTACCGAGCCGATTATTTGGTCCATTTGAATTCCAATGTCGAGTACGAATCTGTACCCACTTTGTTGATTTCTATAAAAGCATTCATTAATAAATTATCATGATTTTAAAAAACATTTTTTAGACGAAGTGTGTCTAAAACGGCCTAGTGTCTAAAATGGCCAATTCTTAATAAAACACTTTAGAGAAACAATTCTTATCAACTAATGTTAGTTTTAAATTTTTAAACATAAAATGTGCCATCTGCAATTTATTTGAGTTATTAAATCTTTAAATTGATTAAATAAGATGGGATTATATTTTTCGTCCCTATTACATAAAACAATTGTTAAAAGAATATATAGTTATGCTATTTATTGAAAATTGTGCAAAAAATTGTCACAAAAATAGTAAGATTGAAATATTTTTTGATTTTAAAACAAAAAAACATGGGTATTTTTTTTCGACATAGAACAAGCCTAGGTGGTGAGAGCATTAAAATTCCGACTTTACTTTTTTTGGACCACTCTATTGTATACACTGATATTTACAAGCTTTTATATCATATCACTAAAATTGCATATTTTGCAAAACTCAAATAAAATTTTAAACCAAACGTGAGTTTTTAACAAGAAAATCATTCTTGAATAATATTTAATAATTTTCTTTCTATCAAAATCTTATAATTTGTAGCAAATATTAAACTGAAAAAATACACATTGTAGGTAGGCCATTTTAAACAAGTATGTGTCTAATGTGACCAAAATGCAATGTCTTTAATTTATCTTATTTTTCACAAATTTAACTGTTTCTTAATCGAATTTCATTGTATACAATCATATAATTAAATATCAAAGTATAATTTAGCATACTTATTTAGATTAAAGAAACTATATTTTCAATTAAATAACACTGTGTTACAAAAAATTAGAACAAAAAATTACTTTTAATCGGACCTAGCCTAAAGTGTTTGTCATGAAAACTTTTAAAAAAAGTGTATTAAACCCCCCCCCCCCCCCCCAAATTTTATTTTAGAGCTAAAAAACAATTCTTCTACAGTTTTTGTAGAAAATATACTGTTACTTCGTCATTTTTGGTCCGATTTCAAAAATTTTTTTTTCTAATTTAAAGCTCAAAAACAAGGTTTTCTATACCTAATAGAGGTTTTAAGTTTTAAGTAAAATTTAGTGTAGAAAAAGAGTGAAAAAGTTTGGAAATTGTCAATTTTTTTTAATTTTTTCAACTTTAGCAATGATTTACGGTCCAATTTTATTTAGAATATTTTTTTCTGCGCTGAATTATTTAAAGTGTATTTAATTTTGCTTCGAATGAGACTTTTTTTGAATCAAATTGAGGAAAAAGTGGACGAGTTATTGCATTTTTTGTCTTTATAATCACAGTATTTTGTTTAAGTGAAAAACAGTATGTACTTTCTTTAATTGTTGCAAGTGGTACTTATCATCTTCTAACAACTTTTTTATATTTAATTTAATAAATTTCGGTAAAATTTTGAAAATTAAGAATGGCAACAAAATTTTTGAAAATTGAAATACTGTGATTATAAAGACCAAAAAAAACCAAAAATTGCGCCGTAAACCATTGCCAAAGTTGAAAAAATTCAAAAGAAAGATTGACAATTTTCAAACTTTTTTACTCTTTTTCTTCCATAAATTTTACTTGATACATGAAACCTCTATTAGGTATAGAAAACCTCGGTCCTCAGCTTTAAAAAAAAATTTTTTGAAATCGGATAAAAAATGACGAAGTAACAGTACACGCAAAGAAAATTAATTATGAACTTTATTAAAATGCTTTATAATTTAGGGAAAAAGTGCCTGAAAGCGAAATTTTCCTACAAGGAATTTTAAGCTTTAGAATAATCATTCGAATCCTTGCTAAGTATTTTTTAACTTTTATATCGTCTGTAGCAAATTTAATATAATTTTTTTAAAGTTTGAAATTATCAATCTGAAATTTTCTCTTTTTGATCTTTTCTTCCTAACTTGTAATACACTTTTATAAAATTTTTAATGAATTTTCTTTCCGTGCATACTAGGGTATACATGTATGCATGTATTTTGCTTGAAAAAAAAAAACATTTCTTCATAGATTTCCAGTAAAATCGTTGAAAATTAATATATTTTTACCGGACTACTCTGCTTCTCTTCATAAATGTTCAAAGAAATACATGCAATTATAAACATAGGGAATTTCTTAAGTTTACTATTTTTTACAGCTCGCAAAAGTTGACTAAATATCAGGGATGCGTACGTAAATATAAACCAAGATAGGTTATTATTGGCAAAGAATATTAATTCTCAGAAAAACGAGAAATTTAAACGGATAATTATGGTTTCTATTGTTTTTTAGGTCGCTTTTTACAAACCTGAAGTCATATTTCAAAAATTGAAAATGGCGGATCCAATATGGCGGCCATGAAAATTTAAAAATTAATCAATTTCTAGGAAACTTCGTATCAGGAGATTTTGGGGGTGCCTGATAACAAATTTGAAGTCAGGTTTCAAAAATTCAAAGTGGCGGATCCAATATGGCGGACATATAAATTTTAAAATTAATTAATTCTTATAAAACTTGGTATTAAAAGGTTTTTGGGGTCCATAATTACAAATCTAATGTCAGATTTGAAAACTTCAAACTTCCGGATCCAATATGTCGGGCATAATATTTAAAAAATTAATAATTTTTTATGAAAATTAATTATTTAATATCTTATTCCACAACATTTTTGTGAAAGTTCTTTTTAAGTGAAAATTATTTAGAAATAACTATTTTGCTAACAAAAAGTAGCTCACTGATTTAATTAGTAATATTTATAATAAATCGGTTAGTTAGAATGAACTAGTAATTAATTAAGTTCGTTTTTAGGTTATGGAGGGCCCGCTATATTGGATCCAGCACTTTTAATTTTTCAAATCTGACTTCAGATTCATAACTATGGACCCCAAAAACCCCTCGATATCAAGTTGTACAAAAATTAATTAATTTTAAAATTTTTATGTTCGCCATATTGGGTCCACCATTTTGAATTTTTGAAATCTGACCTCAAATTTGTAATCAGGGACCCCCAAAACCCCCTGAATTAATATTTTTTGTCAATAATAACCTATTTTGGTTTATATTTGGTCAACTTCTGGGTGCTGTAAAAAATAGTAAACTTAAAAAATTGCATGTTATTCTTTGAACATTTATGAAGAGAATCAGAGTAGTTCGGTAAAAAAATATTAATTTTCAACGATTTTACAGGAAATCTACGAAACAATGTTTTTTCCAATGCAAAATTTCAATAGCGTACAGGCACCAGTAAATATTAAATTAAAAAAAAAACTACGTATCTATTTTTTTTTTAATTTGTGACAAAATGAGGAGCGAAAATGGACATAATTCAAAAATGTCTTTTTTAACTGCCACCCTAGTGTACTACTTTATACAAAAACTGCAGAAAAACAGTTTTTTAGCTCTAAAATGCAATTAACACATTGTCGATTATTTTATAAAGGATTTTTATATTTAAAATACAATAACCGACAGAGGCGTTATTTCTATACGTATAATATTGATTAAAAAACTAAATGAATAATATTTCAACTAATGAAATAAAGTATTTATTATTCAAAGCGCGTGACAGAGGGAGAAATAAACAGACGATTGAAAGTTTTGACTGGTACGTTGTGGGCGCGTTCGCTTTGATTTTATTGCATTTCTACCATTTGAGCCGTGATTATAAACGGTCTCGTGCATCGGTCACGAACAAACCACGAATCGCAGATTCACCCTCAGTTTCGCAATCGAGCGTTGCAACGGTAGTACATACGAACCGCACGGAAATAAATAAACGCCCGTCGCGAGAAAGTATACCGATGTGCGGAAAACTGACTGCGGGGGGCAGAAACACTCCTGGCATTGGAAGTGGAAGTGGGGGGTGGGGGTGGGTCGAGTTCGGCGATATTGATTTCGGCGCTTGTTAGACTAATAGCTTGTAATCTCCTTCCAAGCCGGACTATTACTGACTGTCACTAAGTTGAGGCAAATATGACTTGTGACGTTTGACCCCTTATCCTGATAGCTCAACATTAACTCTGACATTTCACTGAAAGTGACGAAAATATTGGCTTTATATTTTATATATTGACTGACAAGTGAATTAGTCGAAATTTACTAGGTTTAATTGATTTAACAATGATGAAATTCTATCACAAGAGAATACTTAATTTTCACTAGGACTAATTCAATCTGTTAAGGGGGGGGGGGGGGGGAAGGGATAATGCCAAAAAAAACCTTTTTTTTTGAGAATTTTTTTCAGAAAAACGGCTAAAGCGACTTTAATAAAATTAATTGCATATTGTTTTACATTGTTTAAATTATGTTTGAAAAAATTTTCATCATTAAATATTATAAACTCAGCCGCTGAGAGAGAATTTTTCAAGACGTCTTTTTTGAAGGTAGCTGTGCGGTGCCAATCCTCATTTGGCGCAGGAACGTCTAACATCAAAAAAGTCGAGTTTTTTATTTAAAGTATATCGTAAACTCGACCCCCCCCCCCCCCCGGATCAGTATAATTTTTTTTTTTCATTTTTGTAGTTTTGGCGGCAAAAAAACGTAAAAACAGCATTTTTGGCCGGAAAAATCCGCCATTTTCTTAGTGGAAAAATACCTTAATGTAAAAAAAAAAAAACAACAACGGGGGGGGGGGAGGTATTTTTCATAAAGAAAACGTGTGCCAATTGTGCATTTGTCGTTTCTCTGCTATTCTAAAACGGCTATAACTTTAAGAGTTTTGCTCCGATCGACTTGAAATAAGCAAATAAAAAAATTTTCGAATTTTATCCCTTACCCCCCCCCCCCCCCTTAAAATTTTAACAGAATCATTTAACAGATTTTTTATTTTTGAGTTTTTCTTGATTTCTGGGCCACAATCAGTGTGATTGTCAAAGAAACGTTATTTTTGGAAATTTTTTTAAAGACAACTAGTGCATCAAATGTTTTAAAATTTGAAGGATATATTTATGTATAACACAGCCTGACATAAAAATTGGCCCATCACTGCAAAAACACGGTGTCTTAAATTGGACAAAAATGTCTTAAATTAAGATACTTTTGGTGTCTAAGACACGAAAAATGTCTTAATTTAAGACATTTTTGAACAATTTAAGACACCTGTTTTTGCAGTGATCACTTCTAAATTTGATCCTAACCTCAAAAACACCTAAAACTGGCTAAAATCGCACTTTTTGTCTGCTAGAAACTAAACCCGACTTCGAATTGATATACGTATTTAAAAAATTAGTAAAATCCTTACTATTTAATAGTAGCTCACTTTTCGCTAATTCATTAGTAGAAAACCAGTAATTCAAATTTAGAGACATTGTATGGAGAAACAAATACTAAAGAAGCCAAAAAAAATTAAAGCGATCCGATGATTTTTATTCGAGTTAAAACTGCAGCAATTTTAAAAAATGTAGATTCGAAAGAATATTTGAAGAAAACTATTTAAAGAAAGAACTTAAAACTTAAAATGCATTGTAGTCACTTTTAAGCTATTAAAAGTATCTTATATTTTTATTCTCCATCTTAAGAAATCTTAAAAACTAAGGCATTTTAATATGCTTTTGCTAACTTATTGGAAACATCTTAAAAGTGACTACAAATGTATCTTACACTGTAAAAAGTAAGTCTTAATTTCAGAGAAGTCTGAAATTAAGTCAGTCTTAAAAATAATGCTGTCCAATTTAAACTGAGGCTTCTATGAAAATAAGGGAGCTCTTTTATTTTCAACTGATGTTTGTGTGAAAATAAGATCTTGGTTCAGCTAAATTTCAATTCATTTTTTTAATTCAGCACACAGATGCTGATTTTACAGAATAATTGTCTTAAACTCAGCAAATTTACCTGTTGATATTCACATTCTTTGCTTCTTAAATTGAAGTACAAAAATTGTATTTGAAAATACAATTATTAATTGTAAGAAAAAAAAAATGTCTTAAAAAATGTCTGTCTTAAAAATGTTGCGTCTTAAAATAAGACAGGTTTTCTGTCTTAAAATAAGACTTTCTTTTTACAGTGATAAATTAAGATGCCTACTGTTAGCAGTGTCGTATTTATTAAAATTAAAATCAATCAAAATTTGAATACACTCTGTTAAAAATGTCTAGGTAATAGAATTTTCTTTCAATTTTTTTGTTTGAATCGTTTGGGAATTTGGAAATATTCAAGTTTGGATCAATTAAAATTAGGATGAATTAAACATTATATAGATTGGAATTTGGATAAATTAACATTATAAACAGTTTTATTTTATAATTGGTTTTTTTAAAACCAGTTTTTAACAGGTTTATACCAAGTTCTAAACAGTCTTAATCAAGTTCTAAACTTTTTCATACCAGTTTTAAACTGTGTTTAATAGTTTTAAATATTTCTCAACAATTTTGAAATAGTTCCAAAGATTTTTAAACTAGTTTTAAACAGTTTTAAATTTGAACTATTTAAAATTGAAATCTCTTAAAAAGTTGAATATGTTGAAATTTCTATCCATGCTAACTTTAATTTATCAAAAGTTAAAGTTATTATAATTCAAATTTTGTTAAATTTCAATAATCCAAACATCGATTTATCCAATTTTCAATCAATCCAAAATTGAATATATCTAAACTTCAGATTATCTAAATTCTGGTCCATTCAAACTTGAATGTATCCAACTTTCAATCTATCCAAACTTAATTTATCCAACTTCCAATAGATCCAAATTTGGATTTCTTCAAATTCCGATTATCCTAATATTAAATTATATCCAAATATTAAGTTATTTACGAGGTTATTTATAAAGAACTTTCATTTATTGAAATTTATTCAACTTCAATTTATTCAACTTTGAATCGAACCTAATTTCAATATTATATTCAAATTTCAAGGTATCCAAATTCCAAGTGTTTTTATAATTTCAATTTATTAAAATTCCAATGATCCAAACTTCAAATTTTCCAATTTTTAATTAATCCAAATATGAATACACCTGAACTTCAGATTATCTACATTTTATAATTTAACCAAACTTAAATTTAAAAAACAAAAACTTGAATTTCTTCAAATTCCAATGATCCAACTTATCAACTTATCAGATTTTCTATTTATTCAAAATTCAATATATTCAAATTTTAATCTATTAAAACTTAAATTTAGCCAGCTTCTAATCGATCCAAACTTGAATTTATTAAAAAATTCTAATGGATGTAAACTTGAATTTATTTAAATTTTAATTGATCCAAACTTTAATAGGATCCAATTTTAAAGTTATTGTAATTTTAATTTATGGTAACTAATATCAGTCCAAATTTCAATTTATCCAAATTTTAATCATTCTCAATTTAAATACATCTAAACTTCAATTTACCCAAATTCTAATCTAATGAAATTTAAATATATCCAACTACCGATCTATCCAAATTTCATTCTATTCAAATTTTAATCGAAGCCAATTGTAATATTTCCAGTTTTTAGAAGATTGGTATTTCATTTTATCAAATTTTAAATCAATCTCCAATTTGTGAAAAACGATCTTTCAGTCAGTGATTAATCCTGACTTTAATTTTTATTTATCCAAAATCTCTATCAATCATAATTTTGATCGAATTTTAAACCAATCAAAATTTAGAAAAAGTACGTTTTTACCTAACCTGTGAAATTACATATAAATATCAAAATTTTAAAGAATATTCACAAATATATTATAATCTTCAGTCTCTCACAGTGTAGGTAATAATTATTTTTTGCTTATTTATTACTAGTCATTAATTTATTAATATATTTATAAACTTATTTATACATATTTATAACTAAACTAAATATTAATAAATAAATTAGCATTTAATAAAAAGCGCGCTTTTTAATGAACCATTAGTGACAGATATTAAATACAAATGAATATAATTCTCATTTATTATGTTTGACCTGGATTTTTTTAAATCAATAAAACTGAATAAATTTCCTCTCTTGATAATTCGCTAGCGAGTATTTGGCTATTTCAAGATTTATTCAAGACCAACTTTATAACAAAAGGATTACTACGGACTCGATCAATCTTCATTATATTAACCATAGAGCGGATGAAAGATGGAAATTAAGGCTCGCCATTTTGGGAATTGGATTTCCGTTTTCAAGTAATCAAATTTGATTAAAGTCTGAATTATAAATACCTTAATATGCCATGAAGTAATTAGAGCTGTCAATTAGTCTCATTCCAAAAATAAGAACAATGTTGCATACAATTTTTAATCACAGGATATCGTTAAAATCAGAATAGAAACATTCAGAAACTAATTTTTTTTTTAATCAGGAAAAATTCAAATTTCTGTCGCTTGAAATTGGAATAGATCGATTGAAAAATAAAATTCAATTTTTAATCGATTGTATAAATTTAAATTCGGTTCATTTGGAAATTTGGTAAAATTCAAGTTTGGATTAATTAAAATTGGGAAGAATTAAACATTATATAGATTGGAATTTGGAGAAATTAAGATTTTTAAAACTGCTTTTTTTAAACCAGTTTTTTTAAATTTGTTTTTTTCAATAAAACTGGTTAAACTGGTTTTAACCTGTTTTGAACAGGTTTAAACAAGTTCTAAACAGTTTAAATCAAGTTATAATGTTTTTCAGACCATAGTTCCAAATATTGCTAAACAAATTTTGAACTTGTTCCACAGAATTTTAAACAAGTCCTAAACATTTTTTAACTAGTTCTAAACAGTATTGAACTATTTATAAATATAGTTATGTTATAAATAGTTTATGTTATAAACATTTTTGAACCAAATACATTTAGTTTTAAACAGGTTTCAAATATCTTTGTGTCAATAAAGAGATTTTTATAAGTTTTCAACAGTTTTAAGCAAATTTTAAATATTTTTCAACAATTTCTGAATAGCTTTGAGTACTGTTAAAACTACTTAAAACTGCTTAAAATATAACGAAAATATGTAATCAAGAACTACATTATAGAAGTTTAAGACCAGTTCCAAACAATTTGAAATAGATGAATCGCTTTAAACACGTTCTCAACAGTTCAAAGTTGCTTTACAGTTTAAACTGTTTTGAGCATGTTTAAATTAGTTATAAACAATTTTTAACCAGTTCTGAACAATTTTAAAAAAATTTCTGAACAGTATTAAACTCTTTCTATTCATACTATAGTAAAATTTATTAATTGTTTTCTTTGAGTATGTTGGTTTTTATTGCGCAATTAGATTTTAAAAAAGATGGATTTGTTGTGTAGGTAGAAATAAAGTCAAAAATATTAGATTTTTATAAATTCATGTCCATTTTAGAAATTTTTTATAATTTATTAAATCAATCACAAACTCCAGTTGAATCAAACTTTAATTTATTCAATCTTTCAAATTACAATTATTTCAAAATTTGACAGTTAAAAAATTAATTATTTTATTAAATTAAAAATTATAATTTTATTTTGTTAATTATTATTTTAATTATATTATGTTTCATTTTGACGTAATTTACATATTTACGACATCTTTAAAATTCTCTAACTTCATTATAAATTTTTTTCTTCCCTGACAATACAATCTTCTTTTATCATTTTTTGATTTTTTATAATATAATAATTATTGTTTCCATTTCTTCAAAGCTTTTAAGAACTGTCATTTTTTCAAAAATTAAATTTTTTTCTTATTATTTTTTATTTTTCAAACAAGTTTTCCAGTATTTTGTGTTTTCTTTGGTATTTTGACACAATTTCTTAATTCTTAGCACTTGAAAATTTTTAATTATTTTGCATCTAATTTGTTTTGTGTTGTAGATTTTCTTCTTTTTACGCATTGTCTTACATATTATCTATTTTGTCTCAGATTTATTAAACTTTTTCTCTTTTATTTTGTGGAGCGGAGGCACTGGTCAAATTTTAACCCATCCAAATTTTTTACGCCCGGAGAGACAAATTTTTTTCTAGATTAATTTTCATTTTTACAGGAATTTGTATTTTCGTTTATATAATTTTTATTTATCATTTTACATTTTCTTATTTTATTCTTATTATTCTTTATTTTGTAGTTCATTTCCATTATTTTTATATTCTTTTATACTTTTTATAATATTCTCATTATTTGTGAAATTTTTTTTTGAAGATTTTCTCTATTTTTTAATGTATTGATTGATATTTATTTATTTTTATTTTATTTTATCTCTTTAAACATGAATCCAATTTACTCATAATCCGAATCTAATTTATCAAATTTTAATGTATTCAAATCTAAATCGATATAAATTCCCATTTTCTTTTTGAGAATTTTTTTAGCTTTTGGAGCATTCTACGTAAAGCGGACATCCCAAAATTTGTAACGTAAAAAACATAATTTTTAAAATGATGTTTTTTCCATTCAAATGTATAAAAAGGGAAAAATTATGGCTCTTTTTTGTAGTAAATTAAACGGTCTTTAATGTGGTGGGTTTGATTTTTAAAATTAAATTAATTTTCATCGAAAAAAGTAAAAATGAAAGATTTCACATAATTTTTCATGATCTTGACCGTTTAAAAATTTTGTTACAAAGGCTTAAAAATTTGTTTAAGGATTACAAAATGACAGAATTAAATTGATCAATTTAAATTCATCTTTCATTTTCACTTTTCTCGGTTAAAAGTAATTTAATTTTAAAAATCAACTCCAACACATTAAAGACCGTTTAATTTACTATAAAAAAGAGCCATACTTTTTTCAATTTCGTACATTTAAATGGAAAAAACAGAATTTTAATAATTATATTTTTTAAATATTTTCTACACTGCAAAAAGTAAGCATCTTAATTTAAGATACATTTCTAGCCACTTTTAAGATGTTTCCGAAAAGTTAGCAAAAGTATCTTAAAATGCATTATTTAATTCTAATGCATTATTTTTCAGAATAAGGATAAACCTTTTAATCTTTTAATTTATATTAGTTTTCTAAGATGGAAGCTGAAATATAAGATACTTTAAACGTCTTAAAAGTGACTACAATGCATTTTAAGATGTTTCTTTTTACAGTGTAAATCTGAATTAGTAAAAAACTACTATTTAGAGGTTAAAATCGTGAACAAGTTTTCTCTTTTCTGATAAGTAAAAAGTAACTAATTATTAGTAGAAAACTACTAATTCAGTAGTTAAATTTAACTAGATAAATTGTAAAAAATAACTAATGTAATTATAGTAAATAGAAATCTACTAATTCTTTTAGTAGTTTAACATAACCTTAGAATTACTTTGACTAATTAAATTAGTAGTTTTTTACTAAATTGACATGGTAAACGAGTTTTCACCCTTAAAATAGTAGTTTTTAACTAATTCAGATTTAGAGATTAAGAAAAAAAATTAAGTTTTCATACTTGGTACGTTTATAGGTATTTTTTATTCATTTCAAAATAAGTAGTTTCACAATTCTGGCTATATGTACAGTATTGTTACAAGACTTACATGTTGGTATATATATAAATAAAATACTTTTTATCGTACAAGTTAATAATTCACCAATATCAGAAGAACTCTATTAAAATTTGGACTACAAAATGTTTGGTCCCAAAAATCAATTATGTTATATAATTTATTTATCTTTATATTTATAAACTTTTTAATGTTCCCCAAAAATTCCTATATTTTTATGTATTCAATCCCCTATTTATCCTAAAACATTCTTAATTGTCACTGTGAAGCCTGTCAGTAGTTAGAGAAATTTTCTTCTTAATATAAAATTACCTATTTTTGGATGTATCATATATTTTGTTTAAAAAGCCAAAATTGATAAAACCTTGAAAACAAAAGGGTCTGCGCCAATAAAGAGCGTGGGATCGATGACAGTCGGGATGTTATATTTGAAAAAACGATTATCTGTGTGGATGATCCCCGGGGGAATTGTGTAATGTCTCTTCGGATGCAGTATAACTCGTCCTATAGCCGTGCACCATATGCGAAATAGAGTTAATATTTACGGTGGCTACTATACGTGTACTTTGGTGGATAAAAAAGAGGGGACGAATTGAACCAGGGTTCGTCGACTCGATCGCAACTTGCCACACGATAACTT
This sequence comes from Ganaspis brasiliensis, assembly GCA_037103525.1. Taxonomy (NCBI): domain Eukaryota; kingdom Metazoa; phylum Arthropoda; class Insecta; order Hymenoptera; family Figitidae; genus Ganaspis; species Ganaspis brasiliensis. The sequence continues at coordinate 6,100,058 of JAZKLR010000101.1, read as the reverse complement.
GCGATTCAAGTTACACAGACCTATTCTCCATTTTCTATTCAATATATATAGCTTTGTATTCTAAATTCTCCATTCTCTATTCAGAACTCTCTCTCTCTCTCTCACTCTCTGATGCTCCCATTGGAGCAACGTGTGGCATCCAATGGTATCGTATCGCATCGCATTGGCACTGCACTTTGCGAGCTTGACCCCTGCGGCTCGCTAGGATTAAAGCTCGATGGATCATGGCTTTTTCGAAAGCACGCGTCGTATCGCTTAAGCTCACAGATTCAAGTCGCTTTTACATCCGGTAGCGTGTTTCGAAATCCCGGCAGACCCAGTCATAGGTGTATCGTTACCGACAGATTTATGTTGAAAATAAAGTAAATTCCAAACGCCCAGCAGAATCGACCAATATTCGATTTCTCGTTAGGGTCAACCTTTCCCTACTCAGCATTTTTTAACCCTCAAAACAAATTGTTAATTGAATACAAACCCTCGACTATTATATTTCCATTTTAAATTTATTTTTACCAACATTAATCCAAGAGATAAAAGGACTATTTATCCGAGTTGCACCCTAAATGTAAATGGTCGTGGTTAGCTTAAAACTGTTTAGAACTTGTTTTAAACTGTTTATAATGTGTTGCAGAGTCAATGTTAAAATAAACATGTCAAAACTTGAAATAAGTTTAATTCTTAATTGGAGAGAATTAAAATTGACGAAGATATTGGTAATATGTTGTTATTGGTAAAATTACTTTTAAAAAATGGTTTTTCTTCTTTACATTTTAGTATTATTTAATCATACAAGATTTTTCAGGAGCTAAAAAGATTTTCAAAATTACATTGGAAGCTTTTAGAGGTTTAAATATGGTTTTAAAGTCATTTCAATAGTCACAGGAGGTGTAAAGCAGAATATAGTAGAACCTAAGAGGGCTAAAGTAGGACCAGTAGAACACAATAGGCCTAATGTAGGTTTCATGCAGTATTAGTAGGATCAAAGTAGGCCTCAGATTTGGACTCGGGATTATATAATTAAAATACTCAGTTGTCCTATTTATTGATTTTTGATTTTGAAAATTGTGTTTATACTTTTGTTGTCTTGAAGGTCATAAAGAATTGACAAATTGATGTAGTGTCAGACTTTTCGGGTACCAATATGTCCCTTTTTCAATGATTTTTTAAAGATTCTGTTAAAAAATTTATAATTGTAAATGACATTGTATAACACTGTGTTACAAAATAAAAAAAAGTAAAAGAACTTCTTATCGGACCTAGTGGAGGTTATAGGTCATAAAAAACTAAAAAGAATGGTATATATTAAATCTTTCATACATAATACTTTGAAACTTCGCCATTTTTTACCCGAATCAAAAAGTTTTTTTTTTAATTTAAAGCTTAAAATATACCCTTTGAAGCTGCATAAGACTTTTTTATTATCCTTTAAATTCATGAAGATAGAGACCAAAAATCATCAAAAATTTTCATTTTTTGATTGATTTTTCAACTTTGAAGCCAATTTAAATGTCTTATCTTATTAAAAATATATTTTTTCTTGATGCACATCAAAAGCTTAACAATTGCAGTTTCAAATGACCCCAGATTGAATAAAATTCAAATAAAATTATCAAAGTTATTCCACTTTTAACTTTATAGTAACATTATTAAATTTTGACTCTAGGAACAGTTTTTCATTATTTCCTTCCTGGGATTCATAATTTTGACTAATTTTCAATTTTTATGTATTTTTGCAATATAAGAAACACTCTTTAAAGGTTAAGAATTACCTGATAGTACCTAATATTAATTTTATTAAACATTGTTACCAGTACTTATTAAATGATTCTTAAACTCGAAAAATTGTATCTAAGCATTGCAAAAATACATCAAAATTGAAAATTAGTCAAAATTATGAATCCGAGGAAGAAAATAATGAAAAACTGTTCATAGGGTCAAAATTTAATGATGTTACTATAAAGTTAAAAGTAGAATAACTTTGATAATTTTAATTGAATTTTATTCAATCTGGGGTCATTTGAAACTGCAATTGTTAAGCTTTTGATATGCATCAAGAAAAAATATAATTTTTATAAGATAAGACATTTAAATTGGCTTCAAAGTTGAAAAATCAATCAAAAAATGAAATTTTTTGATGATTTTTGGTCTATATCTTCATAAATTTAAATGATAATAAAAAAAGTCTTATGCAGCTTCAAAGGGTATATTTTAAGCTTTAAATTAAAAAAAAAACTTTTTGATTCGGGTAAAAAATGGCGAAGTTTCAAAGTATTATGTACATGAATTTACCTCAAAATGGTTTTTTGGCTCTAAAACAAGATTTTCAGGGTGTATGAAAGATTTAATATATACCATTCTTTTTAGTTTTTTATGACCTACAACCTCCACTAGGTCTGATAAGAAGTTTTTTTTCACTGTCACACAGTGTAATTAGTGAAATTTACGAAACATCTGAAGTAAATTTGGAAAGTGAATTTTAAAAAGAAAGAATTATAATGTATTGAAATTTCTGTAATTTTATAAATGCGAATACATTGTAGTTTTTTAAATTGATTTTACAATTCTACTTACGTTCTACATAGTAGTGTATATAATAATCCAAATTGCACCAAACAACATATTGCACAATGTTATATCACCTATAGTTATTGATTTGTTTTCAGAAAATTTGCTGGATTCATACTTCATTGTCTATTTAAGGTTTTTGGTAATAATTTCAACAATTTGTAATACGTTTTTTGATTCTTTAATTATTTCTGAGCCGTAATTATTTTCTTGAATTATCAATAGTGTTGTTAAAATTTAAATTTTCTTAAAGATAATCATACAATGTAAAAACTGGTGTCTTATTTTAAGACATAAGACATTTAAAAAACGTCTAACGGTTATTTCAAGTTATTTCATTGATTAGTACTTTTGTAAGATGCTTTCTCATTGCTTTAAAAATAAGACACCCTAAAACGTCTTAATATAGTAAAGACAAAAATATCGTAAAATAAGACACATGTTTTTACAGTGTACAGAGTTCTAGTTTTTTCTAAATTTTACAACATTTTGTGTCTACAATAAGTATAAAGTAAGAAGATGAAAGAAAAACTTAAATGTTTAAAATTAATTGATTGAATTAAATTAAAATTAATTAAATGAAATTACTCTCTAAATTTGAATTAGTTAAAAATAACTAATTATTAGTAAAATCGTGCCTGAGTTTTTGTTTCTGCAATTAGTTAAAAATAACTAATTATTAGTAAAATATGACTAATTATCAGTAAAAATATAACTAAAAAATAGTTAAAATTTGACTAATTGAATTAGTAAACAGAATTTTACTAAAATTTTAGTAATTTTGACATAACCTAAAAATGAATTTGACTAATAATTAGTTATTTTTTACTAAATGGTTAGTAGAAATATAACTATTTCAATTAGTGACTGAGTTTTTGCTTTCAAATTAGTTATTTTTAACTAATTCAGATTTAGAGAGTAACAATTGGTTAAACAATCTGTTATTGTTAATTTTAAATTTTCATAAAAATAATCATACAAAGTTCTAGTTTTTTCTAAATTTTGCAACATTATATGTCTATAATAACTAGATATACTTTATTACTTCTAGTTATTGTAGATATTATATGTTGAAAAATTTAGAAAAAACATGAACTCTGTATGATTATTGTTCAGAAAATTTAAAATTAACAATAAGAGATTGTTTAAACAGTTACACTGCAAAAACATGATGTCTTAAATTGGAGAAAAATGTTTTAAATTAAAATACTTTTGGTGTCTAAGACACGAAAATACATTTTTAAGACATTTTTTAACAATTTAAGACACCTGTTTTAGCAGTGTATGAAACATTTAATATTATGATTTAAGTTCATGTTTAGTTACTTTAGACACAAAATGTTGCAAAATTCAGAAATGTATTATTATTAAAATTATAATTAACAATAATAGATTGTTTAAACAATTCTTAAACATTTAAGATTATCGTTTGTCTTCATACTTAGATATTGCAGACACAAAATGTTGCTCAATTTAGAGAAAACTAGAACTCTGTATGATTATTTTTAAGAAAATTAAAAATTAACAATAAGAGATTGTTTAAACAATTTTTAAATGTTAAGATTATGTAAGAAAATACAAATTTTAAGTATTTATATATTATAATTTTTTTAAACAAGCTTTAAGGAATATAAAATAAATTGGATTTTTACAGGTTCTTTCGTTTGTTTTTTTATAATTTAGTTAATTAATAAGTAACAAAACTGTTATTATACAAATTTTTATTTATTAGAAATACTCCAAAATATTTTTAATAGGATGTCCGATGCAATCTTTGACTTTTTAAAGGGTAGAAAATATATTTTCTGCAAAATTATGATTTTTCTATACTCTCTAAATCTGAATTAGTAGTTTTCTACTAAGAATTAGTAGTTTTCTACTATGAATTAGTCAAATTCATGGCTCATTTTTCTCTAATTCATATAGTAGAAAACTACTAATTCTTAGTAGAAAACTACTAATTCTTAATAGAAAACTACTAATTCTTAGTAGGAAACTACTAATTCTTAGTAGAAAACTACTAATTGTTAGTAGAAAATTACTAATTCTTAGTAGAAAACTACTAATTGAAATAATGAAACTTTACTTTTCAAAAAAGTAGATTTTTTTACTAATTTAATTAGTATTTTTCTACTACAAGATTAGTAGTTTTCTACTAATTCTTAGTAGTTTTGTACTAAAAATTAGTAAAATTCTTACTATTTTAATAGTAGCTCACTTTTCGCCAATTCATTAGTAGAAAACCACTAATTCAGATTTAGAGAGTAGATTGTCATGATAAAAGTAATATAAATAAATAAAAATTTAAAAAATTCGGCTCAAGGAATCAATTAGGAATTTAATTACAAAGATTTTAAAAAAAAAATTGTTTAATTTGCACTTAAATTGAGATCTGTAGAGAACACCTTAAAAACACAATTCAGTCGTTTCAATATTTTTTAAACAGTATGCATTTTCCACATTAAATTAACCATCTCATTAGAAGAAAATCCGCAATTTTTCATGATAATAAAATAATTCAAATCCTACTTTATAATATAACCATTATCTTATACCAACTTTATTTATCATCGAATTCACCCTTTTCCATAATCCATAAAGTTTCTTATCACACTAAAACTGAAAACCCATTAGAATCTGCGCTGTTAAAACCAATAATAAAGACCCGCTTTAAAATGTAAATAGTACAAAATGATCGATTGTGTGGCGCAAAACACCCCTCGGAAATTTATTCCAAGCGTATAAATAAGCATTTTATCATTCGAGGAGATTTGAATCGTCGAATCTGGAATGAAGAAGAATCGTGAGTTTTCGAAAACTCGATTTAAAAGCAGCGCGTTCCTTTCCCTCTGGAAATTATCCGTCGTATTCTCATTTCAAGATTCCCCTTTTGTCTGAGACGAATTCGACGTCTCTTGCCCTCTCCCATTATTATATGTTGCCCCCTTTCAAAAATGATAGAGTCAAGAGGGAGTTGAAGAGAGCGAACGATTGAACCCCTAAATTACTCCATTACGACCCCATAATTCTTGAATAAAGATCTTCTCACAATGCCTCGAGGTGATGTAACTATACACCTATATTTTTGCAATTATAGTAACTCTCTGAATTATCATGCTGAAAAAAATCAAGTTGTGGATATTGTTTAAATATCTGATCAAATATCAGTGTCAGAAACAATAAAAATGTGCTAATTTAAGGGGTTTATACCCAATTTAGACTCGCTAAAAAAAATACTTTTTTTAAAGAATTTTTTTGATAGGTTTATGTTATATAAGTAGTTATATATAAATTGTTTTACTTAACAAATATAGTCCCGAAATACATAAAAAATAATACAGAAAAAGTTAAAAAAAACAGATGGGTCCGCTGTGTTGATGAAATTTCTGAATTAAATTATCTGAAACAAAAAAATCGAACGGTTGTGGATTATATTATACGATTTTTGGTTTTCGTAAAATTGACAAAATGTCGGACATTTTTTTTCTTCTACAAAAAAACACCATTTTTACGAAAAATGTCCACCATTTTATCAGTTTTACGAAAATCAAAAATTGTAATATATGCGCTATAGCTATTAACGCACTAAATCTAAAACAGTTCGATTTTTTTGTTGCAGATAATTTAATTCAGAAATTTCATCAACAGCACAGACCCATTTTTTGTGTGCATTTTTTTGTAACTACCATTCTCATGGATTCATTAAATTGAATTAAAAAATTTTGTTTATATATTTCGGGAGTATATTTGTTAAGTGTTTATATATATAAATATTTATAATATAAACCTATCAAAAAAATTCTTAAAACAGTCCTTTTTTTAGTGCGTCTAAATCGGGTAGACCCATTAAATTAAATATGATTACAAAAGGTAAAAAAGGTTATAAACGACATTTAAATTTCTTAAAGAGTTTCTGAATGTATTTTCAACGTTCATGAATCATTAATGAAATTTCTTGAAAAATCTGGCAATTTTCTCTAGTATCCGTAAGATTTATAAAAAAGTCCAGGGTGCATTTTTCACATCTATATAATTTGACTCTATAATGCGTTTATTATTTTGCAGAATTATAAAATAGAATATCTAGTGATATTTGAAAAAAAAACCGGGGATTTAAAAAAGATCTTGGAATTTGTAACAAGTTAGAGGAATTCACATCTCAAAAATTGCAATTTCACTTTTGAATTTTTTAGTTATTTAGAATAATGCAAAATTTCATTTATCAATTAATTGAGTTTGTGAATAATATCTATAAATTTACAAAATAAATAAGAGAAGTAAATTTTTTTCCAAAGAATCAAAAACGTGGAATAAAAACAATGATTGGAAAAGAAATGACCAAAAATTTTAACAAATTTGTAATTAAAACATCAATTAAACGAAATTTTTATTTTATTTTTAAACAAAAAACAGCTAACAAACAGCAAAGCCTATTTCTTAAAATATTTTCCAAATTTCCTTCTTGCAATCAAATAAATTATTTTTGAATATTTATGGGCGAATTAAATTTCCAAAAAAATTTCTTAGCCAAGATGCTCTGACTTCTAAAAAAGTCAAAAATGTCTCAATTACCAAATTGGCCCAGCAGAGCAATATAAGGGGTTTTTTCTAAATCTCGATAAACCACTCAAACAAAGTCCATTTCGATTTTAAATTGACTAAAAAATTATCCAAAAAATATTTAGGATTTCTTCTTATATTTATAATATTTTTTTATTTTTTCGTTCTCTGAATGTTATTTTCATGTTTTTTTAAATTTTCTTTATAGTTTCTTTATAGTTTATTTGTCGACTTTCAACGCATGTTTTTTTATATTTTTTTACTTATCTTTTACATTTTTTCACGTGTTAGGTAATAGAATTTTTTTAATTTTCTTATTCTTGCATTCATTAACAAAGTTTTAAATAATTATCATTCATAAAATTTTTCTTTATCTTCATTTTCTTATCTATTTTCATATTTTTAAAAAAAAATGTTTCAATAGATCTTTTCATTTTTCTTAAGGATTTTCTATTTTTTTAGCAGACTTCCTTTTTATCTTTTTATAAATCCTTTATTTTATTCTTACTACTTCTTATTTTATCTTATTTTTATCTTTACCAAGTTTTATATTTTCAAGTTAATTGTTTAAAGATTTTTCCATTAGTTTTTTTTTATTATTTTTTATCGAAGGTTCTAAGTTGCTCTAATTTCTCTAATTTTTTTTTAATTTTTCATAAATTATCCTCGTTTTTCTTCAATTTTGTTGTTCTTTCATAATTGTTTTAACCATTTGCGGATTTTTAATTAATTTGGAAATTTTGTAATCAATCTCTATTTCTTAGAAATTTTTCCCATTTGTTAATGTTTATTCTTGGAAATGAATTATTAAATTCTAATTAATTATATACATATGAAGTGAAAAAAAAAGATTTGTTATTTTATTTATTTGTAATATGAAAGAAATTTATTATCTTCAGCTGGGAAATACTGTAAAAAAATATTATTTATTCGGTAGTTTAAGATAACCTTAAAATTACTCTTATTATTAGTAGTTTTTTACCAAACTACTAGCATCAGAATTACTATTTAGTGACAGTAAACGAGTTTTTGCTAATGAAGTTAAAGTTCTATAAACATTCAAATGAACAATTATTATTTTAACATATTCCAAATTTAAATTTGACCATTTTACCTAAATACTCTACATACCAAAAATCGCTCTTCTCAATTATACTTTTCAGTCCCGTTATATTTTTTAATGGCTTATATTACAAAGTTATTGATTATTTAAAAAATAAATCTGAGAAATTGTCACTTAATTTGAATTATCGTGAAAAATCGGTAATTAATTTAAAATAGTCAGATTTTTCACTAATTTTAAGTCACTTTTCATTAAAACTTTATAGTAAAAATTAAAAATCTACTGAATTAATTATTTATTAATTATATAATCTATTAGAGAGTTAGAAATTCAAGTTTACAAGTTATTTCAATCACAGGAGCTTTAAATATTTTTTAATGGTCTTTTTTTTCCTTTATAAAGCACCGTTTTTTGATATCACTTCAGTTTTTAGAGAAAAACTTAAAATTTCCTGTATTAAAAAGTAATTCTCTTTATAAAATTAATAATAATAATTATTATTATTATTAATTATTGTCAAAGGTTTTTATTTTAATTTGTGATGGTTTATATTTTTTAAAAATATCATTAAATAGTTTTTTACTTCAAACTTTTACATAGGCATTTTGTGCGGTTCTTCCCTAGTTGAGAAAAAAAGTTATTTTTCAGAGAAAGCAGGGTTGTTATTGATTTAAATCGTGATTTAAATCCTGATTTAAATTATTGGAAATTTTGCATTAAAATCATGTTTTAAATCAAAAAAGCTTTATAATTCTCTGGAAATCTAATACTGCATATAAAACATAGTAAACCATAAACAAAACCCACAAATTTGTGGATAAATCTTAAAAATTTAAATTTTAATATTTTAATCTTTATAAAATTTAAATTTATTTTACAATTTCTTATTTTTACAAAATTTTAAGTTTTTTACTACTTTTACTTTTGATATTTTTTGTTTTTCTTTTTTTTATTTGTCTTTTTTTTGTATTTTCCTCAATTTTTCTCTTTTTTTTTTTGCAAATGATTTAATATTATCTTACACAATTTCGTTATTATAACATTGACTAAACTTTTTATTTCGTTGATTTTCATAATTATTTCCATATTGCTTCCTCATATAGAGGAAATATTCTTAAAAATAAATACTCCAATTTTTTTGTAAGTTTATTCAATTTTTTTTACATTTTGTCTATTTTTTGCAAAATTTTTTGGAAACTTACTTATTCTTCCATACATTTTTTAGATTTTCTTTATTTTTCTAAATTTATTGTTGGACTTATTTAAAGTGTAATATTATAAAAATGTGTTTGATTTAATTTACTTAAACTGATTTATTTTTATATGATTTTTAAGTTTCTTTTGTGGACTTTCTTTTTATTTATCTTGATATATACATTTTTTAATTTTATATTTTGTTCTTTTTATTTAGTTTGTTAGATTAAGGAAAAAAACATTTTCTTTATTTTCTTCCTATTTATTTAATTTTCTTGGTGTTTCATTATTTTTTTAGTTCTTCCTTGCGTTTTAATTAATTCTTTAATTTTTTCCATCATTTTTCCATTTCTAAGAAGCATTTTTCCTTCTTTTCAATTGTTTAGTTTTTATCTTATAATTACGAATTTTTGAAAAAAAAGAAAATTTTTTGATGCTTTTATCTACAGTTTTTACATTTCTCAATTTCTACTTATTTTCTACTTATTCTTTTATTTTACGTTATGTAAATTTAGTCTTGTACTAAATATTCTCATTTTAACATCGTTCTTCTATTTCATAGAATTTCTTTTTTTTTTTAATTTTTTTTAAATTTTACAAATCTTATAGTTTTTTCTTTTATTCAATTTGTAGAGTAATTCTTTAATTTTTCTAATTTTAAAATTTTGTTCTCTTTAGTAATATATTTTAACGTTTTTTTAATTATCTTCTTATTTATTATTTTAATTTAAAAAAATGTACGTGAAAAGTTTCTACTTTTTTATATATAATTATGTCACTGTTTCATTCTTGTGTTGTTTTTTTATATTTTTTCTTCATTTCTTTAATAAACTACTCACAAAGAAACATTTGGAAAATTTAGGTACTGATTATATTTTTAAAAAAATCAATTTTTGATTTAAATAAAAAAATCGGATTTAAATCAAATAAATCGGACTGTTTTGATTTTTTTTAAAAAATCATGATTTCTATTACATTGAACTATGGATAATACGGCACTAAAACACATCTAAATTTTATCAACTTCTCAAGAACGACCAAACTACAATTTACCCCCTGCTTCAAACCTCCATATTATTGTCTCGGCTTCAACTTTATATTGGATTTCTGGAGATTTATTAAATAATAAAGGAGTCATTGATGTGCTGATTTTTTGTGACATTCTTCAAGACGATGAAGTGATAGTTGTTAAGTAAATTGAACATTAAAAACTCATGTAGTGATGTATCTTAAATTTCAAATTCTATATTTTGAAACATTTTTTAGATTTTTATTATCAAGAAATTGCTATTGTCAAAAACATAAAGTCATAAATTCTATGTTAAGCATATTCTATCAGATTTATATATTATCTTTGATACGGTGTTATAACTTTGATACTGTTTAATACTTTGCCTCATACTTAAAAGTTTTAACTTTTCATACATGTTTTATTGTTTTAAGTTTTGTTAAGTACTCTGTACAAAAGGGCCTCAAGCCCGTTAATACCTGAATAAATAAATAAATAAATGATTTTTATCAGCCCTGAGAGAAAGTCATGGAAAAGGCAAAGAGTTTTAAAACAAAGATGTGGTGAGCACCCTGGAAAGTTCCCGACTCTTTTTAAAAAAATTAGAAATTTTTCCGTGTACATATACAAGGAAAAACATATACCTATTATAATCTGCATTTATCTACATTCCTATCTATAATCTACAATGTTGGATCGTCTTTTCTGTTGCAGAATGCACGTTCCCGTCGCGTTGGGAGGGCACTTGGTTCCAGAGCGGCGTACGCCAGGCAATCGTGATATCAAGGGACCTTCTCTCGAGCAAAGGAAAGTGTCTTCACAACGAGGGTGACAAGTTTCTCCTCGTCGACGAGTAAGTATATTTTTACTTTTTTATCTTTGCCCGTTAATAAGAGTTTTTAAATTTACGAGCAAAAAAGAGCGTGCTACAAGCTCACGTCTTTTGTTTTGTTACACAATTTTAATTAACTTTGTGTATAATACAGAGAAAAAAAATTAGGCTCCTTTATTTTCATGGCGCTTAGACGGAAACTCATTTTTTTCAACTTTCTCAAATAATTATATACAATTTGTTTAAACTTTGAATAAATAACACATTATGTTTAAACACGCTCGAATAATTACACAATTTGTTATAAGAATTTCTCAATTAATAATAGTCGTATATATTTAATTAAAAACAGCTATTTAACAAAAATTTTATTAAACTTGGAATAATTTTGTTTTTATTTTATTTTTTTTAAGGATTAATATTGTTTTCTTGTGCCTTTACGTTTATGAGGAAAGTAATAATAAAAATACTAATTCACATTAATAACTCTCACAAATGTGAATAAGTAATTTTTCACTAATTCGGGTTTAGAGAGTGCAATTTTGCCAAATTTTAATCATTTTACACTTTCTCAGTAAATCCAATTTCAATCAATTCAAAGTTTAATTTATCTCAATTTTATTATATCTAAAATAACATGTCATCTTGATTTTAATCAAAGCAAACTCGTATCGATGTAAATTTCAAGAGAACCTAATATTAAGCGATTCGAAATTTAATTTCGATTCTAATTTCGATCAGACCTTATTTTAATTACTCAAGATTTGCCAGATTCAAATTTAAATCGATTTCTAGTGTAATATTATCCAAATTTTAAACCATCGAAACTCTAAATCTGAATTAGTGAACAATTACTAATTTAATAGTAAAATAAAGTTTTTTCCATTCTTGTTAATAAAACAGAATTAATTACTAGTAAAAAAAAACTACTAATACAGTGGTGAAATTTAAAAATTTGAACAAAGGAAAAATCTAGAAACTTATTTAGTTGTTTAACATAACCTCAAAATTACTTTGACTAATTAAAGTAGTAATTTTGTACTAAACTATTAGTACCTAGTAGAATTACTATTTGATACCGTAGACAAGTAATTTTTTATTTTAAATTTCAATTGATTCTAATTTCGAGCTTGTTTAGTAAATTATTCATTAATTAAAAGTGTTCTACTTTATTTCATATTTCATTGATTTGTCTTTTAATTTTTATTCATTTGTCCATTATTTTTCACTGATTTTCTTTCATTGTTTATTGGATTTATTCCACTATTGGTCTTTTATTAAATTTTATTTTTAATTCATTCTTCAGACTATTTGTGTTTTATTTCACTTTGAACAATATATATATATATATATATATATGGTTTTAAGAGAATATTGCAATCTCTATTCTTTTCAAGTTATTAGCTGAAAATTTAATTAACTTTCTCTTCGCTTCCTGCTAATCAGTTAATTATCTGCGCAAGACAAATAGAAAATTCAGCATCGAAGTACAAACGCTTTTTCAGTCCGTCTGACTAAAACTGTTTATCTCTACTGCAAAAAGCAGCTGGAGTTTCATATGAACACGACTCTTTAGTACATTATTATCTTGAGAAAAAAAAACAGAATACTCTTATAATAAATTTATGAAACATATTTAAAATCAATTCATTCTAAAATAATAGCAGCTAACAAATTTTTTTCAAAGTTTCGATAGATATTTGAATTTTTTTAAATTTGAATCAATTGTAATTTGAATAAATTACAATTTTTTGAATTTAAAAAGAATGAAGTTTAGATCGATTCTAATTTGAATAAATTGAAGTTTATATCCATTGAAATTTGAATAAATTTAAATTTTGATCAATTTGAAGTTACATAAATTCAAATTTGGATAGATTACAATTTGGATAAATTAAAGTTTGAGGAATTTAAATTTGGATTAAATAAAATTTGTTTAAATTGAAGTTTGAATTGATCGAAGTTTTAGTAAATTAAAATTATTATAACTTTAAATTTTGATATATTAAAGTTTGGATCAATTCAAATTTGAATAAATTTAGGTTTTAATCGATTTAAAATTTAAAGTTTTGATAAATTAAAATTTGGATAAATTGCGAAATAAGAATGTATTTAAATTTGTATTGATTAAAATTGAGATTTTAGATGCAATAAGATTTTAATTGATTACAGTTTGGATGAATTGAAGTTTGAATTAATAGAAATTTTAGTAAATTGAAATTATTATAACTTTAAAATTTGATATATTAAAATTTGGATCAATTTAAATTTGAATAAATTCAGGTTTTAATCGATTTAAAGTTGTATAAATTAAAATTTGAATAAATTGAAATTCATATGTATTTAAATTTGTATTGATTAAAATTTATTGTATTGATTTTAGATGCTCCAAGATTTTAATTGATTACAATTTGGATAAATTAAAGTTTGATTTGATTGAAGTTTTAGTCAATTAAAATTATTATAACTTTAAAATTTGATATATTGAAATTTGAATCAATTCAAATTCGAATAAATATAGGTTTGAACCGATTTGAAGGTTTGATAGATTAAAATTTGGATAAGTTTTAAATTGGAATGTATTTAAATTTGTATTAATTAAAATTAGAATAAATTGAAGTTAAATTAAAAGAAATTTAATTATTTTGAAGTTTAAATAGATTTTATTTTTAATAATTTGAGTTTTAGATGTACTAAGATTTTGACTGATTATAATTTGGATAAGTTAAAGTTTAGATTTATAGAAGTTTAATTTTAAAATTCGACTAAATTTGGATCAATTCAAAGTATAAGTTTAAGTTTGGATTGATTGGAATTTGAATTAATATAATATTATTATTATTATATAATATATAATATAATAAAATTTTAATATAAAACTTCAAATTTGGAGAAATTAAGGTTTTATTCAATTAAAAGTTGAATAAATTCAAGTCGGATAAGTTGGAATTTGAATAAAGTTTGAATCATTGGAATTTTAATAAATTGAAATTATAACAACTTTAAATTTAAACATATTGAAGTTAGCATCGATAGAAATTTAAATATTTCGCAATTTGGATCTATTAAAATATTGCTAATTGCAAGCAAAAATTATAATTAAAATTAAAATTGTGATAAATCAAAGTTTAAGTTCATTAAAATTCTAATACTCAAAGTTTGATTAGATTCAAATTTGTCTAAATTAATAAATTAGGATACAATAGAGAAATTTGAATCGATGAAAGTTTAAATATGGACCGCAGGGATGTACATAAAAAATAAATAAATAAATAAATAAATAAATAAATAAATAATGTAAATTGAGATTTTAAAAAATAAATAATAAAAGTAAAATTTAATTAAAATAACCATTTAAAATATTTTCAAAGCTAGTAAACTCGTTGAAAAACATCACTTAGAATTCTAGACTATTCAGAGAGGAACTATAATTTTTGTGCTGGTAACAAAATGCAAAAGAAATTGTTTTTATCTGAGTGGCTGTTGTAATTAAATTTTCCAAGTCGAAAGAAGTCCATAAACCAGAGAATTAAGTAAACTAAAAGCCACCAAAAGGTTCACTGTTCATGCGTCTCATCCTTCTCTGCTTTCTTCTTTCTCATTATCTTCATCAAGCTCTCTCGACTTTCTCCTATATTCGCAGTTGTGCAAACAGTGTTGTCTCCAGTATATAACAGAATGAAAGCGACTTTGGCCCGAGGCTAAAGGGGATTAAAAGAGGATTAAAAGTGAGACTGTTGTTCTTATTTCCCAACAGCCTAGGCATACAAAGAAACAGTCAAGAACATCAAGATTTCGCACTCGATACTTTTATGCAAATTTAACCCATAACTTTACCTTAAAATTCTATTTACAACTTTTACAAGTTTCTTGACGTTGTCTGTCTCACAAATTAAGCAAATTTTTCCCTTTCATGCATTTTCTGTGTATATTTTTCGTTTGAGTTTTTTTCTTTATTTTTATTATTTATATTTTTATATTTAATCCAAATTTTAATTGATTTAAATGTAAATTGATCCATTTTTAATTAATCAAGTTAAGGTGTTGTTTAAAATTTAAATTTATTAAAAATCCCAGTGAATCTAATAAATTTCAATCAATTTAGGTATTAGTTTTTCCGAATTCAAATTGATTCAATTCCTTTAGTCTCATTTTTAATCAATCCAAAGTTCAACTCATCCTACAATTTTTAAAATATCTTCGGTTTTTCTGAATTTTAGAAAAATTAAATTAAAAATTACTGCAGAAAATATCTCTTTATAATTATTCAATTTTCTCGGGGCAAGTTGAACTTTCTTAGATTTTACAAATTTAAGTTAAATTTATCTCAAACTTGAAAACAATCTTGCGGTCCAAATTGAAGAATAACCAGAATTCTTTAAAATACGTCCAAGATTTTTCTTATTTAATCCTTACCGTTTTTCACTTGAAGAAGCTTCTCAAGTTAGCTGGCTGTGAAATTTTAATTACATTCACGCTGGAAAGACTTGAAGGATTTTAAATCCTTGTTTCCCAAAGTTGAATCTTTCACACTTGTGTACGTGAAACTCCGTTAGGAAATTTAAAACAATTTTTCAGTTCTAAATTACCTTCATAAGTAACAAATTTGATTTATTTTGAGTCTTTTTTTTACTAAAATAAAATGCCAGATAAATAATAATTAGGAATTTACAGCATACAAGGGTATTACAAAAAGTTTTGTATATCTTAATTTCCAGTAAAGATACAATCTTAATCAAATATTTATTTTATAGCTTATATCTTTGATCTAAACAATACCTGCAAAAGAAATAGAAAAAAAAAAAATTTCTATGTTTAATTGATTAAAATAAAAATAAAAGTTTTCCATTTTTTTCGGTAAACTTCAAATTGATACAGTTTTTGAAGAAACCATCGCATTTAAATTTTGGAAATGGCTTTTAAAAGCTTATTTCATCACCTTTCAAATGATTGTTTGAAAATTGTTCTATGATAATTTTTAAGGATGTTTGACCCTGTGACATTACCTCAAACTAAAATGTGTTTTTGACATGAAAATAAAATAAAATAAAAATTGTTCTTAACAAATTTTAAAAATCTACGTATACCATTTTCAAATAAAATTATTTTGCATTAAAATATTTTTGGCATTCATGCATTGTTGAATATTTGATGTTTTATCTTAAAATTTAATAAAAAGTTGAAATTTTTATTCCAATTATATCAAATAATGGCTCATTTTATTCTTTTAAATATTCTCCACAATTCTATTCATAGAATTTTATTAAAAATGTATTGTTCCGATACAAAAAAGATAAATTTTTTCTGTTAATTACTTTGTAACCTAACATTTTTAACAAATTTTTATAAAATTCTATGTGTATATTTATATAAAGAATGTTTCAAAGAACAAAATGAGCCATTATTTGGCATAATTGGATAAAAATTTCATTTTTTCATTAAATTTGAAAAACGAATACAAAATGTTAAATAATGCGTAAATGACAAAATATTTTAATAAAAATAACTTTATTTGAAAATTGTTTAAGTAAATATTTTAAAATTTATTAAGGGCAATTTTTGTTTTACTTTATTTTCATGATAAAAATTAATTTTTAGTTTGAGGTTATGTCATAGGGTCAAACATCCTTAAGCAAAATGTCATCATTTGTTTAATAAAACAGCCTTTTTTTCAATTATTAAAAACTTAAGAACAATTGACTTTTGGAAAAATTGTTCAGAGAAAAAATATTCCTTCTTATGTGTAGAAGTTAGGAAAAAAATATTTAAAAATTAAAAAAAAAGATATTTTTTGTTATATTTTGACCATTTTATAATACTTATATTTTAAGACTTATATTTTATAACTTGTATACTCACAATGTAGCAAAACAAATTTCTTTTTTTTTAAGTTTTAAATATTTTTCTCCTATTTTTACACATATGGAGGAACATGTTTCCTCCAAACAATTTTTTTCCAAAAGTCAATTGTTCTTAAGTTATCAACAATTAAAAAAAAACTGTTTTTTAAACAAATGATCACATCTTGTCTAAATTTAATCGTAGAACAATTTTCAACAAATCGTTTGAAATGTGATGAAATAAGCTTTTAAATGCCATTTCGAAAATGATAATGTGATGATTTTTTCAAAAATTGTATCAATTTGAATTTTATCAAAACAAATGGAAAATTTTTATTATTAGTTTAATCAATTAAACGATTCCATTTTTTTTATTTCTTTTTAAGGTATTGTTGAAGTCAAAGATATAAGCTTTAAAATGACTATTTGATGATGATTTTATCTCTACTCTAAAATTTATTGAGCGGTACTGTTTAATATTAATAATCTCTCAAAATGTGATTTAGTGAAAAAACTACTAATGAAATGATGAAAAGTCGTCTATAAAATGAACCAGTAAAAATTCCTAATAAGAACTAGTAAAATATGACAGTAAAATGTAAAAATGTAAAAATTCTTTAAAAAAACACAGAAATAATTTAGATAGTATCAATGATTTGATTTATATTTGTTCAAAATAGTTTAATTTACTTATAATAATTGATTGCTATGTAACAAAAACGAAAATAATAGGTATAAAAATAAATTTTTAAATTTACCTGTCAAATGTCAAAATTCACAATATTTTCATTACATTCTTCACACCTGTCCTGAATGAAAAAAAAGTTCTTCCCCGATGCCGAAAGAAAACTCTTACATATTTTGAATCCTTTCGATTCAAAGAAACAAAATTTTAAAGGCACAAAATCGTATCTGATCCTCCTGACCGATTTTTATAATTTTAATGTACATTTAGTGCAGTATAAGTAATAAAATTTGTTTAAATCAGTCCCAAAGGACATATTAACAACTATTAATATGAACAAAGAGATAATAATTTAAAAATTAATCGTTTATAAATACGAATTAATTGTTCAAAAACGATGCTCAAAATACAATATGGTCCTATTAACAAATGAAATATGCCTCTATGAAGTGAAGTGAATTTTTATAAAACAAGAAACATGTGAACATACATCATATTAAACATAACATAACCTAAAATTTTTTTTATTATACTGCACTAAATGTACATTAAAATTATAAAAATCGGTCAGGAGGATCAGATACGATTTTGTACCTTTAAAATTTTGTTTCTTTGAATCGAAAGGATTCAAAATATGCAAGAGTTTTCTTTCGGCATCGGGGAAGAACTTTTTTTTCATTCAGGACAGGTGTGTCTTCTAGAAATTTTGTAAATATTAAACAATTTATTACTACTCAATATGAAATACTTTCAACGAACTTTCATATGATGAGTTGACTTTTTAATTTAGTTATGTAGAAATATAAAGAATGTTACCTTTAATTTTTAACTTTCCAGGATTTTCGGTGATTTTGATCAGGCAATGGATTTCGAGGTATTTTACAGTTTTATTCGGTTTGAAAAATCAGCTTCCAAGAATGAAGTTGAAGATTAAAATGCAAGTTTTTACGAAACTGACGTTAGCTATCTGAATATCGATTCATGTATTTAAATTCAAATTTAAGTTCGTAAATAAAATTTAATCATTGAAATTCATGATTATTATGATTGTTAATAATAATTTTTCACTTATATTATTCATATTATTATTATTATTAACAATCAAAATATTTATCAATTTCAATGATTAAATCTTATTTACAAAC
Source organism: Ganaspis brasiliensis (assembly GCA_037103525.1). Classification (NCBI taxonomy): domain Eukaryota; kingdom Metazoa; phylum Arthropoda; class Insecta; order Hymenoptera; family Figitidae; genus Ganaspis; species Ganaspis brasiliensis. The sequence continues at coordinate 6,081,165 of JAZKLR010000101.1, read as the reverse complement.
TTAAATTTCAATTTAAACAAATAAATCGTTATTCAGACAGCTAATGTCAGTTTCGTAAAACTACTTGCATTTTAATCTTCAATTTCGTTTTTGGAAGCTGATTTTTCAAACCGAATAAAACTGTAAAATATCTCGAAATCCATCGCAAAAATTTAATAAGATAGATCATTTAATCTATCTAAATTATATCTGTGGCTTTTTTAAAGAATTTTCACAGCTGTCAGAATAACCTTCTTTCCGTGCACCTTAACTTAAAAATTAAAATTTCAAAGTAAGTACAAATAATTTTATGAAATATTTGCTAAAATTTAATTGTATACGGATATTAAATATCATTATTCCGAATTATCAGATTTTTCTAAAAATAGTCCGCAACGACTTTAGGTGAGATATAATGGATTTATCCTAATAATTCATTTTGTGGACGACTTTTTATCATTATTATTTTTTCCCTAATTCAGATTTAAATAGAATATTTTTATAATTCACAAATAATTGACTAATTGTTTTTTACTCTCGTCCAATTTTTCAATCTCGCTCTGTTTCTTCATAATGAAATAAATTCCCTTGAAATTCTTTACCCTTGCATAGCACCCTTACCGTGACATTTTTTTGAAATCAAATCTGGAGCTACGAATTTTTTTTTGGTTCTAATTTATTCTATCCGTTGCATTGGTATCTGTGCTGCATGTCCTGGAGCTCATTTGCCTCCTAAATTGTCTGCATCCTTGGTTTCCGGGACGCTCATTTTTGCAAGGCCCTCGAGCAACTCGCCGTTGACTGATTAAAACCAGAAATCAACTATTCGGTTCTCATGCAAGTCCTTTAACCATTTTCCCAGCTTTTCTCGCTTCTCGTTCCTTTTTTTTTCTCTCTCCCTTTTTTTTTGTCCTTTTCCACTCTCATTTCATCCCTCTAACTTCCTTATTCGCTAAAAGAAAAAGAAATCGTTCCACTGTCGACCAGAAGGCTTGTGGAACGTTTCCTGGCAAGCAATGTAGGGAATACATTTTCTCTACATGCTCTATACTCAAAGTAATTAGTACTGCACTCTCGCCAACGTACATGGTAAAATATTGAAAAGGTTTATGAACCCCCGCAACTAGAAGTAAACAAAAATGACATGGCTAACTTTATTGCTTATGGAAAAGCTACAATATTCATACTGGGAAAATGTTGCAAATTGATAGTTCAAGTTGGAATCTTTGACAAATAGTTTTATATGGAAATTGACAGCAAAAAGTTAGTTACTAATTCAGATAGTGATATTTATGCAAATGATTTAGTTAGGAAAGGTGATGATGGTAACATAACCTCAAATTTTGAAATGAGCATTAATGTGAACAAAAATATAATCTTAAAGAAATTGGAAACATCTAGTTGTACAATTATATAAAAATAGGTTGAGCCGAAATTTGTTGTCAAATAATAAATTAGGTATTTAAAATTGTGTTTTCTCTTTCAGTTCAGACAAAATTAATTTGGTCGAAATGTAAAATTAATAGTTTAGTTTATAATTAATTTAATTTTGAAACAAAAATTGTAAAATTTTTCTCAAAATAAATAATAGCTTATTTTATTCTCTGAAATATTCTCTACAACACTGAGAGAAATGTTTTCTTGTAATTTATTTTTGTATTAAATCAAATGCGAATTATCCTTAGGATCGGATCTAGTACAATTATACTTGGATCAAGAATAGGCTTTTTCCATTTCAAATCATACAAGCCGAATATTTTCAAAATCATGTTTCAAAAATCGATATTTTTCAATTTTGTTTTCTGATTTTACTAATGTTTTAGATGCTCTTTCTTAGCAATTTTGAAATTTAACAAAATGGCGGCCATTTTGTTAAAAGTCAAAAACTTGTTTTTCTCAAGAACATCATTTTTATATATTTTAATAAAAGGTATGTTAAACATGATGTTAAATTTTGAAAATATTCGGCCTGTACGATTTGAAATGTAAACAGCCATTAACTTATTATTGACTCAAGAACCTATGAATTCTTGGATGAAGAATGTCTACTTGGATAAAGGATAATTATTATTGAACTTTATTATTTATTTATTTTATTTATTTATTAGTTATTTATTTTTTATTGATCTAAGCTTAATGTTTTTGGTTCAAAAATAACTCGAAAAATATAATTATTCTCGATTTAAGCATATAATTCAATCTCATATTTTTATCCTTGATATAAAGGAAATTTGTCTTCTCGGTGAATCGTAATCATTTTAATATACTGTCAAAAGTTTCAAAATTATTATGGAATAAGTAAAGTTTGTAATGTTTATATTATTTGAACAGTAAACTTTCAACAAAGTAAAATGATTACAATTGTAGAGAATAATTTAAAGCGTCAAATAAGCTACCTCTTTGAGCTGAAAGCAAAAGTATAAATTATTTAATAACTACTAATTAAGAACAAATTTTGTCTCAACATGTTTTTTTCTAAAAATAATATAATTAGATTTTTCAAAATTGTTTGAAGTTAACTTTGATTGTAATAAATTATATTAAATATCAAAAGTTTCTATATAAAAAAGACAGGTAACATTATTTTTAATTGCAAAATATCTCAATTTGATTAGATGAACAATTTAATAGAAAGAAAAGAAAGATAAAACAATGTTATAAAATTGTATGTATTTCAAATTAAAAATATCGAAATTTACAAATTGCTAAATATCTTTTCACCCAGAAATATCAACAGGTATTTTAAAATAAAAAAATTCTTTTATTTAATTATAAAAATTAATAATGAATAGAAACTCACTATTTTCCAATAAAAATGTTCAATTTATCTAAATAAAAATGTCGAATGATTCCAAATATAGAGACTATTATTTTGAAGAGAAAACTTTTTCATTTATTTGATTGATTGGTGTGAATTTGGATAATGAAATTCTAGAAAATAACGGAATCAGAATATTCTCTATAAATACCTAGTTAAAAGCAAAAAGGTGCCTACATAAAAAAGAACATTCTAAACTAGGAATACATAATTTTTTTCTAATCAAAACGATTCAATTTTTATTTAAGTAGAATTTAAGCAATTTTAAAAGTTTTTTAACAAAATATTCAGTATTTTAAGAAAAGCCTACGAACAAATTTTGCCTTTACCAGTTACTCATCATTCTCTATCACGTTCCCATAACCGTAACAATGAGTAGTGAAATGTAAACAAAAATTGTCTGTATTTCAGAATAAAAATGTTCAATATTTTGAAACAAAAAAATATAAATACTTTGAATAGAAACAATTTTGTTTACCTAGTAGATTGAAAAATAATTAAATTTAACCCAGTTTTGAAAAACTAAAATTTCGTTATTTTCAAATAAAATGTTTCTCAATAAAAGAAAAATATTCTTAATTCAAAAGGGCCAGTAAGTATTTCAGTATAAAAATTGTCTACATTTACAAAGTATTTATTCTGTTCCTTTAATTTTCGTTATTCTCTATTCTTTTATTTCTTTTTTTTACTCCAGCATTTTTAGTTCTTAATATTCTTAATTCAAAAGGGCCAGTAAGTATTTCAGTATAAAAATTGTCTACATTTACAAAGTATTTATTCTGTTCCTTTAATTTTCGTTATTCTCTATTCTTTTATTTCTTTTTTTACTCCAGCATTTTTAGATTTATTTCTTTTATTTAATGTTCTTTTTCTTTTTTACTTTCCTTTTTTCTATCTTTCTTTCTTTCTTTTTACTTTACTTTCTTTCTTCATTTTCTTCTTCTCTATTCCTTCATTTTTTTCAATTCATCTTTCTTTTTTTTTATCCTTTTTTTGTTCATTCACTTTTTCTGTTTTTGTTCTTTTCTTCTTATGTTTTCTGCTTTTTCATTGGTACCTACCTTTGCATCTTCTCGTGTCTTTTATCCTTTTTTCAATTTTCTCTGTTTCCTTAATTTTTTTAATCTTTGCTTGAACTTTACAACTTTTCATGCCTCTTTCTCCGTTTTTTTACTTTATCCTTCCTCCGTTACATTTTTAATTTTTTTCATTTTGTCATTTCCGCATCTCTTACCTTGTTTATTTTTATTTTGTCATTTTTTTTCTATTCGATTATATCGTTTCTTTTTCTTTTTATTTCTTCTTTGTTCGTCATTGTTCCTTTTTTGTCAATTTTTCTGTTTTCATTATGTTACTTTATCCTTTCACTTTTCTCCATTATTCTCCACTCTTCCCTCTTCATCTTTTCTTCTTTTTTCCCCATATTTTCCTTCTTTCTCTCCTTTTCCGCCTATATAACTTTTCCTCCTTTTTCCTTTATCTTTCATTCGTTTCTCTTCATCTTTTCTTCTTTTTTCATTATTTTTCATATTTTTCTCTCTTTCCGTTTTTCTTCATTGCTATTCCTTCTTTTCTCTTTATTTATCTTTATCTTTATTATTATCTTATTATTATCTTTATCTATATCTATCTTTATCTTTCGTTCTTTTCTTTTAATCTTCGATCCTCTTCATCGTTCTTTTTTTTTTCTACTATCTTTCCTCCGTTTATTCTTGTTTTTTATTTTATTTGCTCCTTCTTCCTTCTATTTTTCCATCTCTTTTTGTTTTCTGTTTCTTTCTGCTCTCTTTACATTGTTTTCCTTCCCTTTTATTTTTAATATTTCCTCGTTTACTTTTTATCATTTCTTCCTTCCTCTTTTCCTCTCTATTAATCCTTCCTTTATATATTTTCTGCTTTTAGATTATTGTCTATCTTCCATTTTTTTCCTTGTTTCATTTCAATTTTTTTTCTACATTTAAACTGTTTATTTTTGTTTTCTGTTGCCTTCTATTACTTTATACATTCTCTCTTTCTTTTTATCTTCTCAATTTTCTCTCTTTTCTTTTTTAATTCTTTTTTCCTCTTTATTTTGCATTCCTTCCGATTTATTCTTTCTCTTTATAATTTTTTCTTTCTTTTATATCTTTCTTTTTTGATTTTCCATTCTTTCCTCTTTATCCTTCATTCTTTTCTTTTAATCTTTCCTTCGTTTGCCTTTATCATTTCTTTTTTATTCTATCCTCGTTTCACTGTTTATTTTTGTTTTTTATTCTCTTTTATTTTGTATTCGTCTTCTTCTTCCTTCTATCTTTTCTTTTTTCTGTATTTTCTACTCCTTTTACATTGTCTTCTTTTGTTGTTACCCTCTTTTTTACTTTCTTTGCACTATTTATTATCGTACTTCCTTTTTTCTATATTTGCTACTCTCTTTACATTGTCTTCTTTTGTTGTTATCCCTCTTTTTTTACTTTCTTTGCACTGTTTATTATCGTACTTTTGTTTTGTTTTATTTCTCTTTACCGCTTCGTCTGTTTATCTTTCAAACCTTTTCTCTTTCCTGTTTTTTTTCTTTATCTTTCAATTCTTTTTCGTATCTTACAACCTTCTTTCCTCCTTATTTTGCATTATTTCCTTTTAATCTTTCCATCTTTCCATTTGTCCAACTTTTCACTTTATGGTTTCTTCTTTTCTTCTTTTCAAATTTCATCTTTTCTCCATCTTCTTTTGTTTCATTTCCTACTCTATTTTCTTTTTCTTGTTAATTATTTTCTCATTACTCTTTTCCTTTTCATTTTGCTTGCTACTTCTCATTCCTTATTTTTTCTTTTTCATATTTTTCTTTCGTTTCTCAGTTTTTTCTATTTACTTTCCTCTCTCTCTCTCTTTTCATTTTTTTCTTTTCTTGTTTAATTTTCTTTTTATTTCATTTTCTCTTTACCTTCTCTTCTTTTTTCATCTTATATATTTTTACTCACATCCTCTCTTTATACTTATTCCCCTTGTTTCTCGATCCTTGTTCTTTTTTCTATATCACTTTTTTCTCCTTATCCTCCTTTCCTCTTTATCTTCTTTTTTTATTTTCATCTTCTATTTTTTCCTTACCATCTGCTATTTGAACTTTTTCCTTTGTTAAAAAACAAAGTTTGTTTTCCTCTATTCTTCTTCTTTTTTCTCTTTTCTTTCCCCTCTTATTAATCTTTTTTATCTTCCATTCGTTTAATCTATCTTGTCTTCCTCTCTTTAATTCCTCTTATATTTCCTTCTTTTAATCTTTGTATTCATCTTTCCCCTTTATCTCGTCCTCTTTTTCTCTTTTCTTTTTTCTCTTTTTTGGGGATTTCCAGAATGTTTGTAAGTATGTAGCAGACGCCGCTGTGAGAGCATTTGTTGGTTGCATTTTAACTGCTATCCATCAGAAGATCCTGCACGTCTAAGAGAAGATGTAGGCATAGAAGGTAGAAAAGTGGTACAGAGGCTGCAGCACCACTTGATGAATAGCAAGTAAAGCACAACCACCAAGCATCTCTTTCTCTCTCTTTCTCTCTCTTTCTCTCTCGCTTTCTCAGTTTCGTGCTTATCAACCACAAACGCCAGCAAACTCTCTTCAACTTCAAATGTTAGAATAAGGTCGCCTGCATTCTTATTAAAAAAAAAGGCTTTGAAATGGTTTGATAAAGAGATTTTAAACTGGGTCAGTATAATCTTGAATATTATTAGAAATACCTTTTATTCATTTTCAGTGTTGGGTGTAAATTTACCATTTCCTGGTATTTTTTCCACTTGGATAATGATAAAAACCTAAAACCGGAAATTCTCTTCTTTCTCCTCCAGAAATAGAACTTTTTTCTCAGAATCAAATCTTCTTACCGAAAAAAATCTTCTGCTTTTCCCTCATTAAAAAAAATAACAATACAAGATTAAATTAATAACATTTTTATAATAAATTAATATCAATTTGACGGAGTTTTAGTTTAAAGCAGAAAAGAATAAAGAAGTTTTTGTTAAGTTTTGATAAATTAAACTTTGAACAGGATTGAGTTTTTAGATAGATTATTATAAATTAGAGTTTGATTCGATAATAAAATTCCTACAAATTAATTTTCCTTATAACCAAAATAATAATTTAAAGTAGAAATTGTCAAATGAAAGAAAGTAGTATTTTTTCTTGAAAAGTGAGCGGATAATGTTGATCTAAATGTCATTTATTTCCTCTTCTTAAAATAAATTAGAAAAGGTGATGGTTAAATGTGACAAGGGAACTGCATACACACTGTCAGAAAAGAAACATTTTCCACTTTTCTCCCGAGTTTCCCTCGGGACTCCTCACTCTCTCGAGTCCATAGATACGACTAAAGTTTCAAGTCAAATGTAAATGTTTCTAACGAGAAACATAACTCGAGAGTGCCACGTTCAGGCTCTAAAGTGAATTTTGCCCAGTCGAACGGAAATAGCTTCATTTATATGGACATTAGTTTGCTGACCTCTTCGTATTCGAATCACTCTGATTGATTCTATAAAATCTGTATTCTGTAAAAAGAAAAGTAATTATTAAAAATTAGGTTCTCTATTCCATTATTTAAAATACTGATATTCCACAAAAAATAGTTAAACAATGTTCTCTCTAAATCTGAATTAGTTATATTTTTACTAATCATTTAGTAAAATTTAGAGAATTAATATCTTTTCCTTTTTACGTAATCTGACTATTTATATCGGGCCCAAAAGTCGACTGCCATTTTTCTATATTTAAATAAGTTTATATACAAAATGAAATTTAAATTAATTAAAATATAAAAAATGTATAATTTGACAATTTTTTGAAAAATTGATACATCTTTGGTTCTGATTGAACATTTTAAAAATCCTAAGTTTATAAACCTTAGTTTCGTTTAAATCCATTCAGTCGTTTAAATGTGATGGGTACACAAATTGTCTTGACGGACGGACAGACAGACAGACGTAAAAATTGTTACCCTCATTTTTGGATTCTTTGACTCTTAAAACGAATATTTATGATAAAAATTTAAGGTTCCAAACCATATACAAACAAAATTCTGATTTTATTCATTTAAATTCTATATAATTATTATTAATTATTAAATAATAATAATCTCCGTAAACTCCTGAAGTTAGTTACTTTTTATATTTATTCATTTTTTCTGTCCATGTTTTAAAAACTGAAGTGAAGTTAGTCTTTCTGCCTGTTATTTTATTGATTTTTGACTCTCTTTATCAGGAAATATTTTGAAATTTGAATTAAAAGAATAAGGTATCCTTTTTCGTTAACGTCGTGTTTTACTGGTTTTTAATTGTCATTTGTGTAAAAAAACAGTTTCGAAAAATGCTTTAAAAATTTATTATGGTTTTTGAAGAAGTTTAAAATATACATAAACACATGCAATTAATTTCCTAAATTTTCAGTTATTATCTCAAATTTAGATTATTGTCATCAATTTTCCATTATATAACAATTTTTTAATTATTGTCTTTTGCTTAAAAATAAATTCTGCAATTTTTCTTGATTTTCATCAATTGATAATTATATTCATTATTTTGGCATTACTTTTAATATTTTCAATTATTTATCCGATATTGCAATTATTTTCATCAATTTTCGGTTATTTCTGCGATTTTTTAATTATTCTCTTTAATTAAAAATTTTTTAAGTAATTTTGTAATTATTATTTTTTTTTAATTATTATTCTATTTTTCAGTTATTTCTCTCAAATATTATTGAATGTTTTCAAGTTTTTATATTATTTAAATTATTTTCATCATAATTCAATTTTCTTTTTCAATCTTAAATTATTTTCAGCATATTTCAATTATTTTTGTCAATTTTTAATTAATTTTATCATTTTTCAATTATTTTTTTCGATTTTCAATTATTATACTCATTTTCTATAATTATTTTCTAAGATTTTTAAGTATTTTTCTGAAAATTCAAACATTTTCTTCAATTTATAGTTTTCCTCATTTCATAAAATAAATTTCTAAAATTTTTTAAGTATTTTTCTCAAATTTCTATTATTTTCTTCAATTTTTAATTATTTTTCTTCGTTTTCATAATTTCTAAAAAATTTATTAATTATCGTAAATTTCAATTATTTTTAGCATTCTTCCAGTCTTTTCTCCAATTTTTAGTTATTCTTATTTTCTAAAATTATTTTCTAAAATTTTTAAGAATTTTTCTAAAATTTCAATTGTTTTCTTTAATTTTTAATTATTTTTCTTTGTTTTCATAATTTCTAAAAAAATTTATTAATTATCGTAAATTTCAATTATTTTTAGCATTCTTCCAGTCTTTTTTCCAATTTTTAGTTATTTTCTTTTTTTTTTTTTTCATTGAATTCTAAGATCTTCATGTATTTTTTTCAAATTTCAATTATTTTTTTTTATTTATTTAAATAATTTAAATGAATTATATTTTAATTATTTTCGGAAAGTTATAAAATTTAAAACCATTTTTCAATTATTTTCCAAAATTTATTTCCTGCAAATTTCAATTCTTTACATTTGTTTCATAATTTAAAATATTTTTAACTATTTATCTGACTTTTCAATTATTTCATTATTTTTATTATTTTCTTCAATTTTCAATTACTTCCGTTCTTTTTCTCGTTCTTTTTCATAATTGCCAAAAAGTTTTTACTTATTTCTCTTTAATTAAAATTTGTTCTGTTCAATTTTAAATTATGTTTATCTTTTTTCATTTATTTTCTCTAATTTTTAATTATTTTCTTTTATTTCAATGAACTTCTGAAAGTTTTAAGTATTTTTCTCAAATTTTGCTTAACTTTCCTTTATTTAAGATATTTTATGTAATTTGTTTAATTATTTTCCTAAATTTTAATTATTTCTTTTAGTTTTAATTTATTTATCTCAATTTTTAACCATGTTTTTTCAACTTTGAATTATTTTCTCTAATTTTTATTATTCAATTTTGTTCTAATTTCCTTTTAAGATTCTCAAGTATTTTTCTCAAGTATTTTAATTTAAATTATTTTCTTTATGTTTAAAACATTTTTATGATTGTTTAAATTACTTTCCCCAATTTTTAATTGTTTTCATTTTTTTTCAATTAATTTGCAAAATTTGCAATTATTTTGTTTAATTTCAATTATTTTTTGCAATTTTTTTTAATTCTAAAATATTATAAATTTTGTCCTAAATAAATATTTATTTTAATTATATTAATTGATTTTTAAATATTATATTTAAAATATTTATTTCTTCGTATTAGATAAATATTATTTACCGATTTGTTATATTTTTTATTGTATTTTATAATTTCTAAAAGGTATGAAAAACTAATCGCGCGCTGGCGCGCGTTTTATTTTGCTAGTTTTATGTAATAATTTGATTATGTTCTCAATAAGTGTACACATTGTACACAGATCAATCAGTTATTTAGATTTAATCTCTGTTTGCAAATATTAAATTTACATCAGAATGTGACCGAATAATAAAGAGACGCGTAATTTTCAAACCGCTGTAAACGTAAAACACCTCTATTATTAACACAATGTTGTAATTAACTTTCTGTTTGTTAAATAGTTTAAGTTTATTTTACCAAAATTTCGAATGTTAAAGGTAGTTGTTAAATAAACAATTGGTATTCTCTAATTATTGATTAAAATTATTTTTATCCATTCAATTACAACTGGGAATATAATAATGAATTACAAATGAAAAAAAAAAAGAATAATTGAAAAATTAAAATAAAAAAAGTAATTAATGATTAATTAAGAGAAGCAGGAAATAATAATTTTCTCAAAAGAATTTGTTGTTTTTTTTTCTGTTACAGAAAAGCTTGCTACCGTTGTGTCGTCATTCATGAGAAGCACTCAAACGTTCTGCAGTACAAAGAGAGTAAGTTTCTTCCTTAGGCAATAGAATGATCGCCAAGTTAGTCGATAACGATTTTCCACAACGTCGACAGTCGATCCGTTAATTAGAATACCGATCGTTAATTAAAAGCTTCGTCGTTAAGTTGATGGACCTGTGCGGTTGTATTAAAGACGAGGGGTGGAAATGGCGCCCAACGCCATGATTATTCGGCGGGTGGAATTTAACGATGCTCTCTATTTGGTATTAAGCATTTTCACCCCCCCCCCCTCCCTTCCCCCCTCTCACTCTCTCCATCTTGAATTCAAAATTAATCAATAATTCGCTTCAAAGACTTAATTTAGTCCGGAAATAATTGCAACACGATTATTTTCTCGTCATTCATTAAAGGAGAATTTGATTTCAAGCTTTCTATTCTTTTTTTTTTTCAAGTTTAATTATATTTGAAATGAAATTTAAATTGTGCGGCTTGTACTTTTTGTTTTCTAATTTTAGAGCATTTGATTATGAAGATTTTTCAATTTTAGTAATGATTTAATTTAGTTTTGGAAATTTCAGATTTTTGTGGCGTTTAATTTCTCAGACCCACAAAAATGGAAAAATTTTTGTCCGGGACAATATGCTAGTGTATTCATACGTATTTTCCTTTGCCAAATCAAAAATCAGAATAATCAGATTCGCTAAAATTTTTGAGATAATCTCAAAAAACTGCTCAAAAACCCAAAAAAATTGAGAAACAACAAATTTTTTTGTCCGGGACAATATGGTAGGGTACTTTAACGTATTCTTCTTCGCTAAATTCAAATCCGAAGTAAGAATAAAGAAATTGGCTTAAGTTTTCGAAAAATTCTCAAAAAACTGCTCAAAAACCGGAAAAAATTAAAAAAAAAAATTTTTTGTCCGGGACAATATGGTAGTGTATTTGTACTTATTTTTCTCTGATGAATTCAAATTCGAAGTCAAAATAACCAGATTGACTAAAATTTTTTAGATAATCTTTGAAAACTGCTCAAAAACACGAAAAACTCGTTTTTTTGATATTATTTATCTAAAAAAGTTTAGCTAATCTGATCATTTTTTTGTTTTTGGATTTGGATTCAGCAGAAAAAAATACGTAAGAAGTATAGTATCCCGGCCAAAAAAAAATTTGTTTATTTTTTGTTTTTTAAGTCTATCTCAAAATTTCTAGCCAATCTAGAATGTGGCTGCGTTTTCAAAAATTCGAGATTTGTGTGCGTATAAATTCTCAAGCATCCTTTAAATTTATTCGATTTGCATGTTTTCGAATTTTGTAAATTTTTACTGTTTTAGAGTTTTGAAGAATTCATTCAAACTCATGCAAACATTTGTAAAATTTACAAACTTAAATTTATTTAATTTTGAATGTTTTTGAGTTTTGTAACGTCAAATTTTAAACAATTCAAAATTTGAATACGTCTGATTTTTTGAAAATTCGAATTCAATTTCATTAGATTTTATAAGAATTCAATAATTTTTTGTCAATTTTAGGTATTTAAAATTGATTTTGTTCAACTTTTAATTTATTGTTTATGAAATATTTTCAATTTTAAACATTTTTGTATTTAGGTAATGGAGTTTAATTTTTAATGTTTCAGAGTTTAGGTGTTTCCAATTTTTAAAAGAATCCGAATTTAAATAATACTTAATTTAAAATTTTTAACATTTAGTTTGCCCAGTTTTAAAGGTAACCGAATTTAATATTCAATTTTGAATTTCAAAAATTCGCTTCTGTCCAATTTTTAAACAAAATTTAAAATTTTCGAATCCTTTCAATTTTAAATGTTGTCGCATTTATTTGAGTTCATCTTGAAATCATTTGGATTTTGAATGCGTCCAATTTTAAAAGTTTTTTAATTTAAATTTACTTAATTTTAATGATTTCAAATTTCTGTCATTTTCAATAATTAGAAATTTGGATAAAGTAAATTTTTAAATTATCGAAATTTAAAATTATGCCATTTTGAGTTTTCGAATTTTATTACGTTCAATAATTAGTTCAATAATTCGAAATTTCAATTCGCACACTTTTTCTAAAGGCATAATTTCCATTTCCTTGTATTTCGAAGAATTCAAATTTTTTAAAATTAATTTGCATACAATTTAAAAATAAAATTTTAATTTATCAAATTTCTTTCAATTTTTAAGCTTCTTTGCATTTTTTTAAAATTAAACTTTAAAAATTTCGGTGTTAATTTGGGTCCAATCTTAAAAGCAGCAAAATTTTAATTTATTCAGTTTTAAGGATTTTTGGATTTTTTATATCTTTAATTTTTAATTCGAGAAAACGTACCTACAATTTTTTAAAAACTGAATTTTACTTGATTTTTAAAACATCCAAATTTATGAAATACCGACTTTTAATTTTTAATGTTTTATACTTTCTTTCTGTTTACATAGTTTTAAAAGATTCGAAATTTGATTAGAACCAATTTTTAAAAGCTCGATTTAAAAACTAATTGAGTTTAATTTTCATTTAATTATCTCTCACTTATTTTAAAATGAGATTTAAACTTTTTTTGCAACAGGTTGCGAAAGTTTTGAAATTATTTTATAATTAAATAACTTATACTTCGGGACGCGAATCGTATTTATTTTCTTCTTGAACAATGATAAATAAATAAAAGTAATTTCTGAAAATTGAATTGAAAGACTGGATTTCTTTCTGTTCGTCAAACTTTATTCTTTTCTTCGTGATTTTCTGATAAAATTACACACAATGGGCAGTCGCTTTTTTAAAAAATAGTAATAATATAGATTTTCGTTGCTTACTCGCAGATTTAATGGAGAACCATTAGCCTGATTGAAAAGTTTGAAAGAGCAACTTTTCCAGAAATAAATTGTTATCTTTACAGCTGGTTTAAATGAACCTTTTCCAACTTACTTTGCTTTCAATATTTGACTATTTGAAATAGGAAAACTTTTTAGATTGGACAAAGTAAAAACTCTAGTACCTAATTATGGTTTCGATTATAAAACAGTGATTAAAAGAATTTTTTAATTGCTTATAAAAATGTACTAATGTCCACTAGCTACGATTAAACACAGTTTTTAAAGTTTATTTTAATAAATCAATAAAAGTTAGAAAACATTTAAATTAAGTAATAACAATTGTAAATTCCACAATAAAATTAAAATTGAGATAAATTAAATATTGTTAAATTAAATCTTTAAACGTTTTAAGTTTGGATGAATAAAATTTTATACATATTATTTATTTATTAAAAATATTGAATTTCAGATTGTACAAAATTTAAATAAATTAAACTCCAGATTGTTTTAAAATTTTGATCAATTTTACTAAAAATTGATTAAAAGTAATTGATTTTGAAACGATTTTAATTTACATAAACTAAAATATCAATAAATTCAATTTTGAATAACATTAAATTAATGTCTGAATTGTTTTAAAATTTTAGTATAATTTAAAATTTAAAATTTTTCATCTTAATATATAAATTACATTAATTTTTCTTCCTTGTTCTTTTACTTGTGTTATATTTATAAATACCGCTAATAAACTAAACTGAACTAAATTATCAAAATTGTTGAAAATTAATGGATTTTCAAATTATTTGCTAAAATGAAAATTCAAAATTTGCAGAAGTTGAAAGCTGAAATCGTTCAAAGTTTATATAAATGTAAATTTTGAAACAAAGAATTAAAAAACAGATTCAAATTCAAATTAAGTTTGCAATAAATTTGATTTAAGATAAATCATATAACTTTGTACACATTTTTTGTTTCTTAAAAATACTGAATTTCGGGTCGTATGGAATTTTTTATATTTTTGTGTTATTATATTGATGACGGTATTCTGTGGTCTTTAATTTATTATCTTCTTTCTTTAACTATTATTTTCCTTTTTCGTTTTTATCTTCTTTAGTAGCTTCTTTTTTCCTTTTCAAATATCTACTTTTGCTACAATTTTCCATGTTTGCTTCTATTTTATATTTTAGCTTCTATTTTTTATTTTAGAATCAGTTTTTTTATTTTCCTTCAATTTACTGTTTTATTTTCTATTTTCTGCTTTTGCTTCAATTTTTTATTTTATCTTCTGTTTTAGATTTAATTTTCTTTTCATCTTCTTTTTTAGATTTAATTTTCTATTTTCGCTTCTATTATCTACTTTATCTTTTTTTTTCTATTTTAGCACCAAGTTACTATTTTATCTTCTATTTTTTACTTTTGCTTCAGTTTTCTATTTTAGCTTTGCTTCTTAACTTACTTCTATTTTAGCTTCAAATTTCCATCTTAGCTTAAATTTACTATTTAAGTTTCAATTTTATACTTTAGTTTCTGTTTTAGCTTTAATTTTTATATTATTTTGTCGTTTGCTACATTTTAACTTCAATTTTCCATCTTATCTTAAATTTACTATTTTAATTTCGATTTTACACTATACCTTCTGTTTTAGCATTAATATTTATTTTATCTTCTATTTTTTAATTTAGTTTCAGCTTTTTTTATTTTGCTTCAATATATTATTTTATCTTCTATTTTCTAATTTTGCTTCAATTTTTTACTTTAGCTTCTATTTTTTGTTTCCACTTTCTATTGCCGCTTCTATTTTATACTTTATCTTCTTTTTCCTATTTTAGCAACAATTTACTATTTTATCTTCTATTTTATAATATTGCTACAGTTGATTTTACGTTTGTTTCTATTTTAGCTTCAATTTTCCATCTTAGCTTAAATTTACTACTTTTGTTTTGATTTTACACTTTAGCTTCTGTTTTAGCTTGAATTTTTATTTTAGTTTCAGTTTTTTATTTAGCTTCAATTTACTATTTTATCTTCTACTTTCTGCTTTTGCTTCAGTTTTCTATTAAAGCTTTCCTTTTTTGTTTGCTTCTATCTTAGCTTAAATTTACTATTTTAGTTTCGATTTTACACATTTGCTTCTGCTTTAGCTTTAGTTTTTATTTTAGCTTCAATTTTTTATTTTAGTCTCACTTTTTTATTTAATTTCAATTTTCTATTTTATCTTCTATTTTTTTCAGTTTTCTGTTGTCGCTTCGATTCTCTACTTTAACTTCCTTTTCTTATTTTAGCATCAAGTTACTATTTTGTCTTCTTTTTTCTATTTTTGTTTCAGTTGTCTATTTAATCTTTCCTTTTTCGTTTGCTTCCATTTTATCTTCAATTTTCCATCTTAGCTTAAATTTACTATTTTTCTTTCGATTTTACACTTCGGCTTCTGTTTTAGCTTTAATTTTTATTTCAGCTGCTATTTTTTATTTTATTTTCAGTTTTATATTTTTGCTTATATTTTCTACTTTTTCCTATTTTAGCATCAATTTACTATTTTATCTTCTATTTTCTACTTTTGCTTCAATTTTCTATTTCAGCTTTGCTTTTTCGTTTGCTTCTATTTTAGCTTCAATTTTTCATATTAGCTTAAATTTACTATTTTAGTTTTGATTTTACACTTTAGCTTCTGTTTTAGTTGTAATTTTTATTTTTGCTCCTATTTTATCTTCAATTTTCTATCTTTTAGCTTAAACTTACTATTTTAATTTCGAGTTTACATTTTAGCTTCTATTTTTTAGCTTTAATATTTATTTTAGCTTTTATTTTTTACGACATTCCTCAGTTAATATTAAACTTATTTGTGTATGAAGTTCTGTTTTTGCAGAAACTCATTAACAAATAATTACACGGAATTAATTAGATGTAAAAACTAGGAATTTTTATATGTTTATATAATACATTATTTATATAATAATTTAATATTGAGGCACATGAAGGTTGCAATAAATTTAATTGAAACTAAATTAAGTTTGGGGTAAATTAGGTAAATTTTAAAACAAAATTTAGATGAATAAAATTTTGTAAATTTTTTTTGTTAATTTCGTGAAACTATTGATCATTGGATCGTATAAAATTATTAAAAAACTTTGATTAATTGTACCAAAAATCGGTTAAAAGTAATGAATTTTGAAACAATTTTAATTTGTTTACATTGCCGTTAAAATAAATTCAAATTTGAATAAATTGCAATCTTTTAGAGTTTTTATTTCAAATTTTAAATAAATTTGAAATCAGTATTGTTTTAAATTTTGATAAGTTGAAGCTTGAAACAATAAAAGTTAAAATAAATTTTAATAATATACATATATTTTTTAAAATAAAAACCAATCGAAATTTTAATGGATATTAAGCTTATAAATTATTAACCCAAATTAGAATCGATAAAAGTTTAGACAAATTTTGATTGATTGTATTTACACAGTTTGAATATTAAATTACAGCGATGATTAATAAAAGTAAAAATAATAAAAATTCTGACCCGATTATAGAATAAAATTTAAATTCCCGTTTTTCTTTATAAAATGATATTTTATCAGACAAGTTTTCAAATTAGATGCTTTTTTAAAATCCGCTGGGATAAGCTGGTTAAATCCAGAAAAGAAAGTCTTGGAGAATAAATATGGATTAGGATGAAAAATAGGTTATTCAAGGAGCATGTTCTCGAGTACAACACTTACACGTTGGTGTGAATTCTTACGTGTTGGAACGCTCAAAAGGGTCGAGCTCGACACTCAACTCGAGAGCAATCTCTGGACCGTAGACCCACCCATTCGCATTTTTCGACGATTTGTCAAAGTCGCCAGTTTTTATCGGATTTTAATCTGCATAGTGTCATACCACAGACACCAATGCAACGTGGCTCGCATCGGTGAAACGTGATAGGTCAGAGGGGGGTGACCACGTCCAACAGGGGGGCACAGGGGGCAGAGGGGGGTCGGATTGGAAAACCGAGGAAAAGGCGTAAAAAGGGAAAAAGGGTTTTGCCGCGAGTGAGAGATTGGGAAAAACACAACATTGCACTTTTTCCACCAATTCAATAGTATTAAAATAACACCATCTTTTTCAAGAGTTTCTCTTTTCACTCTCTGTCTCTTCAAATTCACTCTTTCTTTTTGTGTTTCATTATTTTTTGTCCTATTTCTTTTTATTTTATTTTTTTATATTTATAAATTTAAAAAAAATGTGTAGTTGTTTGGTTTGATATATTGTTTTACACGATACCTGTGTTGTTTTCGTGGAAAAGAAACTATTTTGAGATAATTTTGTTTAATTGAAATTTCTCATATTTCGTACTCCCGCCTGTCTAAATTTGAAACAGCGAGAGAATGTATTGTATTTCTTTATTTGTGTATTTTTTTTTTAATTATAGAAAATATTTTTGAAAAAAAGTTTCTTTTAATTTTTATTTTTATGTTGGTAAAAATATTTATTCAGGGGGAGGCACTACCCCTTGTTTTTCACCCCCTTAAATTTACTTAGTAAGATATATTTTTTTCTTGCATCCTTTGGGTCCTAAAAACATGCAGATTGATCAAAAATAAAATATCTTAATTTTTGCTAATTTTAGAATTTTTATTTTTTGAAAAAAAATAGATTTTTTTTTTATTCCATGCGAGAGATTCGAAATAATTATTAAAAAAAGCGTATAAAAAAATTGGCATTGAAAAATAATAAAAATTGTAAAAGAAGTTGAATATTTAATATAAGGTGAGACAGACCCATGAAATATCAACACATTTTTCAAAGGTCCCAATATTTTTTTTTAACATAATTTTACTTATAAAATTATAGAATATCATCAAAAATTAAGAAAAAATACTAAAAATTGAAAGAGAAGTTCAATTTTCAAAAATGTCAATTTTTTAAGACTTTAAATTCTATATACATATATATATATATATATATTGGTTAAAAGTTCAAATTTTATCATTTTTACCCCCTTGTATGTTTTTGGGACCTAATTAATGGGGGGGGGGGGCAGTTTACAATTTAATTAAAAATGTTTTGATTTTCTTGCAAATTTAAGACGGTTAAAAGAAGAGGTGGTGCCTCCCCTTAATCCATTTAAGGATAAGTTAGTTTTTAAATTCATAATAAAGTATAGAAAAATGAATTGACTTATAATTAATTTTGAAAGATTCGTAAACTAGATAAAACATTTTTCAATAATAATTTTACCTCCGTCTCAATTTTTTACCACCATTTGAAATTTGACTTTTCTCAATAGTTCTTTAAAAATATAATAAAATTATTTTCAAATAATTAATAAAAAGAAAAAAATCTAGATAAATTAAGGAGGTTCTCTCCATTGACATAACCTCAAACTAGAAAGTGGATTTTCTCGCAAAATAAAAATATTATTAAAACTGATTTTATAACATTTTGAAAGATCCCGTTATACATTGTTCAGAAAAAAGTAGATTCAGCTAAAATTTGTTGTTAAATAATGATTATTTAACATGTTTGTGTTTTTTTTTTAAATCCAGTAAAAGTTTGTAATTTTCATCCAATTTTAACAAACAATAACTTAATTTGCTCTTTAAAACATTTTTTATAACTTTGTTTGTTTGATTTTGTTAAATAATTTCTTGTCTAAAAATTATCAAAGATATAAAGTTGGTTTTTTATATATTTTTTAAACAAAACTTTATTTAACAAAATCTAACAAATAAAATTGTAGAGAATGTTTCAAAAAGAAATGAGCTATTATTTATCAAAATTGGATAAAAAATACAGATTTGAAAAAGATTTTAAGAAAAAAGATAAAATTTTAATTAGTTATTATTTGACAACAAATTTTGATTCAATCCAATTTTTTCTAAAAAATGTACAATTGGTACATTCAAAATTTTGTAGAATTATTTTTAATGATATTTTTATTTTGCGTGAAAATGAAATTTCTAGTTTGAGGTTATATGTCATATATGTTTCATATATTTTTTTAAGAATTTTTTTTTATTTTTTTTTAAAAAAAGAGAATAATTGTTTGATATTATTTCCAGAAGTTTGTTGAAAATCGAATTTGGTCGAAAATAAAGGATTGTTTTTCATAATTTCATTAAATTTTAAATGATATTTACACGAGATTATCCAACGTGAAAATGCTTGATTCAATATTTAATTATAATATTATTGATTTTCTATATTTGCGATTCAATAAAGTAGCTCTATATTCATCTTTCTACACTAGTTTTATTTTTTGCATTTTCATGCATACAAAAATTTGTTGTTTTTTCCAATTTTCATTTTCATTTTTTCCCTATTTCTTCTGTCTTTTTTGTACCTTCTTTCGTTTTTGTAGCCTCTTTTTTCTATTTATATTATTTCTTTTGTCTTTTTTTGTAGCCTCTTTTTCTTCTATTTATATTATTTCTTATTTCTTCTTTCTTCTTTTGTACCTTCTTTCTTTTTTGCAGCTTCTCTCTTTCCTTTTAGCTTCTATTTTTCAAAAATTTGCTCTTCCTATTTATATTCTCTTTTCTACTTTTAGCTTCAATTTATTATTTTAGCTTCTATTTAATATTTTTATTTAATTTTCGATTTTCGCTTCTATTTTTTACTTTAGCTTCTAATTTTCTATTTATGTAATTTTCTTTTTTTTATTTTAAATTCAATTTTTCTTTTGCTTTACTTGCCTACTGTAACTTCTATATATCAGATTCAATTTTTTATTTTCTACAATTTTCCTAAATGAAAATTGTTTTCTAATCCGAATTTCTATATTTATGTATTTTCACCGACCTATTTTAGCTTCAAATTTCTATTTTAGTTTCAATTCACTGTTTTATTAAAAAAAATTTATTTGAAACAATTTTAAATCAAGAATTTTTATTTTATTTTCAAAATTTTTCAATTTACTGTTTTTATGTTTTACCATAATTTCTATTTTTTACTTTCGTTTCAATTTACTATTTTCGCTTCTATCTGTTCTTCTTCAGTTTTTTTATTAGCTTCAATCTTTTATTTCAATTTCCATTTTCGATTTTAGATTCTATGTTCTGTTTTAATTATAATTTTCTATTTTTGCTTCTGTTGTCTATTTTAACTTCTATTTTAGATTAAATTCCTATTTTAGCTTTTAATATTAATTTTATCTTCTATTTATTTCTCCAATGTTCCCAAATTAAAATAATTGCTAATCGGAAATTTTATATTTTTTTTAACTTCTATTTTCATTTTTTTTTATCTTTTTTAGTAGCTTTTCTTTTCTTTTTCCTTTTCAAATATTTACTTCCTCTTCAATTTTCTATGTTAGTTTTTATTTTATATTTCAGCTTCTGTCTTCTATTTTAGTTTCAGTTTTTTATTTTCGCTTCTGTTTTCTACAACATTTCCCGGTTAATATTAAACTTATTTCTCTATAAAGTTTTTTCTTTTTGCAGAAACTCATTAACAAATATTTACACGGAATTAATCAGAGGGCAAAAGTAGAGGAATTAATTTTCCGGAATTCAGTCTGCCGTTTTAATTAATTTTATTGTAATAAAAAGGACCAAAAACTTGTGCTTATTAAATAAATGACAATCACGGTTCAAAGTTAAAGAATGTTGTTAAAAAAAAGAGCTGACTTTGCAAAAGTTTAAAAAAAACGCTGACGAAAGTTGAAATTCGCTCTATTATTTTTCTCATTTCTTTCAAATAATTGTTCAATGAAACAAGTGTTTTTCTACTGATAAAAAATTTGTTAATGAAACGTTGCTTTTATGCGCTTTATTGAAACAGTAAAATTTTTATACCCAGCGTTGCTCATTTTTCTTCTCTTTTGGTATCTGCTTCTCTTTTATAAAGTTCTTTTTTTTGTAATTCATTTTTATTAGTATTTTTATTATAAACCCCATCACATTTCGTATTCTTTTCCAATGAATTTCACTTATCTGATAATTTTCTATTTCACGTTATTCATAGACTAATGAATCAAACTTTTTATCAAAGTCGAATTTTTTATCAAGAGTAGCTCTGATAAAATTCAATCTGAAAATCTGAATTTTTTATTAATCGAATTTAGTTATTTAAAGTAGATTCCAATTTAAAACGGATATCAGTAATATCTAAAATAAAGTTTCAAATGGATAATTTACAACTATTATTGGACACTTTTTCAGCAAGGTTTTTTATTTAAAGAGGATATTAAATTAATTCAGATCAAAAGGTAATTAATTAGTGAAAAAGTTTTTACAATCGAAAAATTGAAGTTTTATAATTTTTATTTATGTCGATGTGAGTGTATTTATGCCGTTTTAACATTATTTTTGAAATTTATTTGTCTTGAAATTAAATTATTTTTAGTATTATGAAGTAACCTATTTTGAAAAAACGTTTCGAATAATTTCAAATAACGCGCGCTTTTCGACCAATAACAACAGAAGCAAAAGGCATGCGCGTTATCTAACAAACAACTAACTCAGCTGATTAAAGTTGCAAATTCTCGGTAGTTTGAAATCCGGTTACATTCTCGAGGATATAACCGAGAATTTTCTCCTTCCGGAGAATTTATGAGAATTTTCTGTTTGAATGAGAAACATAGATTCTATGTTTCTATTTTAAAACACAAACAATTTATTAAAAAAAAAAAAAAAAATGGATAAGTAACAAAATAATTATTATTATAAATTAACTATAAGTCAATAAAGAGTAAAATTTATTATTAAATATAATAATTAAGAATAATTTTAAAATGGAAGACAGTAATTTAAATTTGAGAAAAATACTTCAAAATCTTAGAAATAAATTTAAAAAAATTCGGGTTAAATATTAAGGAAAATTATGAAGAAATAATATAAATAATTTAAAATTAAAGAAAATAATTAAAATTTAAAGAAATAATTGAAAAAATTGCATAATATATTTTAAATAAAGAAAATTTTAAAAAAAATACTTGAAACTTTTAGAAGTTAATTGCAAAAAAAAAAAGAAAATATTTAAAAATTAGAGAAAATAAATGAAAAAAGATAAACATAATTTATAATTGAGAAAAATAATTTTTAATTTAAGAGAAATAATTGCAAAACATACAGAATATAGGTGCATAAAATACAAGAAAATCGTAAATATAATTAAAAAAATAAATAAAAAAATGAAAATTTCAGATAAATAATTAAAAATTTTTTTAAAAATTATGAAAAAGAAAGTAAGTAATTAAAAATAATAAACAAAGAATATAAATAATTGAAAATGATTAAAAATTAAAAAAAATAATGGGAAACTTGAAAAAATTTTAAAAATTTTAGAAAATAATTTTAAAAAATAAAAATAATTAAAACTTGTGGAAAATAATTAGAAAATGATTTTAAAATTTGAAACGACAATAATTGAAATATGATGAAAACAATGATAGTTTGAAAAAAACTTTGTTATTTTTTTTTATCAATTATAAAATTTCAATTTAAATCTTTAATCTTTAATTTCTTTAATTTTCATTTATATTTTACAATTGTTTCCATTATTTGCATTAGTTTTCAATTGACAATTTATTTTTCTCCTTCAATTTTTTGATTATTCTCCAATTAAAATTTTTTTTTAAAGGCCGATTATTCTCATCATTTTTTAATTTTTTTTTTTTAATTGTTAATTATTTTTTTGTAAGTTAATTCGTTAAGTTATTTTCGTCAATATTTAATTATTTTCATCATATTGTAATTTTTCTTTTAATTATCAATTATTTTCTTGAAATTTACATTTAAGTCTTTAATTTCCAATTTATTTCTTAAATTATTTAAAATTATTTTCTTTAATTCTCAAATTTTATTTTAAATTTCAATTACTTTGATAGATTTTTAATTAATTCCGTAATATTAATTAATTCCCGCATTTTCTCAATTATTAATTATTTTATTTCAATACAATTCTTGAATTTTCAATTGAATTCTTTAATTTTCATTTATTTTCTACAATTTTTTTCAATAATTTACATCAGTTTTCAATTGGCAATTTATTTTTCTCCTTCAATTATATAATTATTCATCAATTAAAATTTTTTTTTACATGCCGATTATTTTCATCTTCTTTAAAATTTTTTTTTAATTGTTAATTATTTTTTGTAATAGTTAATTATTTTCGTCAATATTTAATTATTTTCATCATATTGTAGTTTTTCTCTTAAATATCAATTATTTTCTACAAAATTTACATTTAATTCTTTAATTTCCAATTTCTATCTTCAACTTTTAATTATCTTCTTCAATTTTCAAAGTTTTTCTTTAAATTTCAATTATTTTGATCGATTTTCAATTAATTCCATAATATTAATTAGTTACCGCATTTTCTCAATTATCAATTATTTCTTCCAATACAATTCTGAAATTTTTAATTGAATTTTTTAATTTTCATTTATTTTCTACAATTTATTTCCATAATTTACATTAGTTTTCAATTGGAAATTTATTATTCTCCTTCAATTTTATGAATATTCATTAATTACAAAATTCTTTTTGTACGAATGACGATTATTGTCACTATTCGTCGAATTTTTTTGCATTTGATAATTATTTTTTTTAATATTAATAAATTAATTTAATATTAATAAATTTTTTAATATTTAATTATTTTCGTCATATTATAATTTTTCTTATGATTATCAATTATTCTCTTAAAATTTCCATTTAATTCTTTAATTTCCAAATTATTTCTTCAATTTTTAATTATTTTCTGTAATTTTCAAATGTATTCTTTAATTTTCATTTATTTTATTCAATTTTTAGTTAATTCCATAATATTCAATAATTTTCGTATTTTTGCAATAAATTGTTCACTCATAAAAATTGTTTTAAAATTTCAATTCAATTATCCAATTTCAGAAATTCTCTTCATTTTTTAGTTATTTCTTTGAAATTTAAATTTCACTTTTAAATTTTTAATTATTTTCTTCAATATTAAAAAAGTATCGCCTTTTTTTTATTGCTTCTTTCGATTATTATTAAATTTCTTTAATTTTAAATACAATTGTTCAATTATTTTATTTAATTTTTATTTAAATTCTTCAGTTTTAAATTGTTTTCTTCTATATTCATTAATATATGCTTTTTTAATTAATTTTTTTTTCAATATTTAAGTATATTCCATAAATTTCAATCCAATTTCTTATTCCTTTTTTCAATTTTCAATTATTTTTTTTTAATTTTAATTTTTTTTTCGATTTTCAATCCAGCTGTTGAATGTGCAATTATTTCCAACAATTATTCATATAATTTTTAAATTTGTAATTATTTTCTTAAAACTTAATATTTCTTGTTTAATTTTTACAATTATTTTTTTCAGTTGTCTATTAATCTAGTTATTTTTTTAATTTTGTTTTCAATTGCCAATAATTTTCGTAATTTTTTTACATATTTTCTTGTATTTTTCAACTATTTCCTTCAATTATTAATTATTTTCTGCAATTTTCAATTATTTCCTACTATTTTTTCAATTTTTATTTAGTATCTTAAATTCTTATAATTATTCTTTGATTTTTTACATTATTATTTCCTCAATTTGATTATTTTCTTCAATTTCAATTATTTTTTTTTTCGATTTTCAATACAGTTGTTTAATTTGCAATTATTTCCAACTGTTATTCCTATAACATATTATTATATTATTATATAACTATATTATATTCAATAATAATTGTGTAATTATGTAGCCATTTTTCGATTTTTGTTTTCAACAGTCAATTATTTATTTTCGTTATTTTTTAGATATATTCTTCAATTTTGTAATTTTCATTATTTGAATTTTCAAAAATTTATATTTTTAAATTACCAACAACAATGCAAAGTTTGTCTTTTTATGTTGCTATAGTTATTATATATAATTCTTACTATTAACATTAAAATTCAAATCATTACTAATAAATAAATACTAATAAATACTAAGAATAACACTAGAGATTCTATTTTCGTACATTGATTGAGAAAATTTGACTTGATTTGTTCAATAAATAAAAAACCTAAATTCTCATAAATTCTCGATTAGAATTTTGGTCGGTTATATTCTCGTTCTCATTACCGTTCTCCAGGTAATATTACTTCTTCGCAACTCTATTGACAAAATAGGCGTTTATTATTTCATTTATCTACAAAATAAGTGTGAGTCTCAGAATTTTGGTCGGTTATATTCTCGTTCTCATTACCGTTCTCCAGGTAATATTACTTCTTCGCAACTCTATTGACAAAATAGGCGTTTATTATTTCATTTATCTACAAAATAAGTTTGAGTCTCATAGCTTCTAAAAGCTAATTTTTAAAAAAGATTTGTAAAGATAAAAATCATTTATTACTTTAGTCGTGAGTATTAAAGCTCTCTTAAAAATTTAACTAAGTTTTTTTGAAAGCAATATATCTATCGAATGACAAGTTTCAATAATGTGATTTCTGAAATGGAGGGAATTTCCTTAAAGCTAAATCAGTTATTTTATATGGGTGATTCTCCAGAAATATTCCTTTTTGTGCATCGGAAATGAAAATTTATTAAATACATTTTAGGACCTCTAAAATTTATAAACATGTTAAGCAATTAAAGATTTAACACCTTCATAACTTGATCATGCTAATTTGTAGCATTTAAAAAAGATTTTTAATATTAAAATTTATAGATAAATCTAAAGGTTAAAATGTAGAGCAGGTGTTTTTTTTTAAAGGAAACAACAACTTCATGTCATTTGAACTTATTTTAAAAAATATTTTTTATAGTCAGAAAGCTATTTAATATTATTAATTTGTTATTAATTATAATTTTAAAAAATTGTAGATTTTAAAACACTTACCAAAATATGAAATCTTTTGACCACCAATAATTATTTGTCAAGATTTGAAGGTTTATATTTCGCTGACAGTTCAAAAACAATTGATATTCATATTAATTTTTAATATGAGCCAGAGGAATGATGATTTCAACATTTTTTACATTTTATTTAAAATTAAGCAATTTTTCTTAAACTTAAAATAGTTTAGCATGTTTGTATAAGTTAACTTTATTGTAGAAAAATTGCAAAAATATTTTATCTACTGTCATTCTATTTTTAATTTGAGCCTGAGGAATGACGCTTCAGGTTGTGAATCGCTGTAAAAGCTTCAATTTATATATTTTTAACTTTAAATAATGATTTTTTTACAAACCCCACTTGACAAATTATTATTAGGGATGTCAATGTATTTATTAAGTTTGAAAACAAATAAATAACTCAACTAATATAAAAAATATTGAATAATATACAACAAGCCAGAGGAATGATGCAAAACCAGAGGACAAAATTCATTTTCCATTTATGGAAAATCTATAAGATCTATTTTATTTATACTTTGTACAAATATTCTACAATCCCTTAGCTTCTAGAAAATATCTGTAAAGTATTGTTTTTCAATTATTAAATAGTTGTTTTACGTTTTGAAAGAATGAAAAATTGACATAGGACAGGTTAAAAGGCTCACTTTTAGTAGTTAAAATTACAAAAAAAATATTTTAAAGTTATAAAATAAATAAATTCTTTTGCAGGATTTTTAGAAAAAGTGGTAAAACTGTTGACGTATAGAGAGAAATTGTCATAAATTATTATTATTATTGAGAAAATCTTGAGGACATACAAAATTAATATTTCGGCAGAATCACCCTTATATAATAAAAGAAAATGATTTTGAATCGAAAAATTAATTAGATTTGTTTTTTTTCCTTTCAGCTTACTGTCAAAACAAGCACTCGCTTTCGTCACTCTGCTCGTATATAACTGGAGATGCGTTGCTGTATTCAATGTTTCGTGAAGAAGCTGTGCCAGTTCCGTGTCCATTTCACGGACCTTTGACTTTCTCATACAACAGAGGACATGGCCTTTGTTCTAGTCCGCAAAGCAATGTTGACACCTGTACAGACGATAGTAAACTGCTCTTTAGGTATCAAGCCTGTCCAGACGTGCATGGATCTGAAAGTTCCAGTGAGTTTCAGATAAAATTTAATTACATTGCAATTTTGTTACACTCGAAAATTATGGAATTTAAACTTAATTAGAACTTGTTACTCCTAAAATTAAAGGGAAAAGAGGTCACAGAATTGCAAAATTTTAAGAAATAGTTTAGCTGAAAATAGGCATTTTATAATAGGAAACCAAAAAAAAGTAGAAGAAAATAAATTGGGAAATAATTTATGATTCTATAGTAAAAAAGTTTATGAAAAATTGTTTACGAATTGAAGAATATCGTTTTTTCCAGAGGAAGTTAAGAAATTGAGGAACATAAAGGCCAAAAAATAACAAATTCGGGGAAATAGTTAATAATTATTATTTGGAAATTAGGAGAAAATGATTTAAAAGTTGAAATAATTTGCCAAGGAAAATATTTCCAGACGTGGAGAAAAATAACCGATATGTTGAATTTTTAATGGAAGAACAGACATTTGGAATTAAATTTTGCTAAATTAAGAAACAGTATAATTCAATTATTTAATTAAAACTCGTCTTGGAAAGGTTTTTAAAAATGGAGTTTAATTGAGAGTTAATGAAAATAATTTCAGAAGCATAAAAAGAATATATCAAAAACTAGAAATAAGAACTGAAATTATTTAAAAAAAAAAGGTGTAGAATGAAAAAATTATGGAAAATAAATCAAGGATTAAAGACAATTTTCTTAGAATCAAGAAAAATAGTTTGGA
This sequence comes from Ganaspis brasiliensis, assembly GCA_037103525.1. NCBI lineage: Eukaryota > Metazoa > Arthropoda > Insecta > Hymenoptera > Figitidae > Ganaspis > Ganaspis brasiliensis. The sequence continues at coordinate 6,053,090 of JAZKLR010000101.1, read as the reverse complement.
ACAAAAAAAGTGAATTTCCAATCAAAGAAAAACTCCGGAAAGTAATTCAAGAATTAAAGACAATTATTTTATAATCGAGGAAAATAGTTAGAAAGTTAAGGAAATTGAATTCAAAACCAAAGAAAATTATTTATAAAAAGAAAATAATCAAACAAATTATTCTCTAGTTTTTTAAAATATTTTTAAAATAATAAAAGTCATTTACTTTCACAGAAAAGTATTTGTAAGGCAGAGAAAATACTTTATAGGTCAAAGAAAATGCTTTGTAAATCAAAGAAAATAAATTTAGGGTCAAGGAAGAATCAAATAAACTTGTGATTATTTAAAAAATAATTTTTTTGTGCTAAAGAAGGCATAATTCAAAATCCGAGAAAGTAATTGAAAGAAACTCTACTAGAATCTGAATTTTAATGCAGAAAGTTATTTAAATGATAATCAATAAGAAAATTATCCATTTCTTTTTGAGTTAAATTTTTTGAATTCCCCTTCATCTCAATGATAAAAGATATCAAAATTTCTTTATGCTTGATTGACAAAAAAAATATCGACTTTAAAATTCATTAATAAAATTAAATGTCATAAGTCGGAAAAAATTTAAATACTTGATTAATAATTACAGAAAACCATTATTTCATTCTGAAACGTCAATTCTTTTAGTTCTTTAGACGTTAATTAATATTGAATCAGTGTTTTATAAATTTGCATGTCACGATTTTATATTAAAATTTCTTAAGAATCTGAAAATATGTATTTTCAGGTTAATATTTTACATTTGAGACGAAATATAAAATGTTTTCAAATGGATTTTTATATTTATTTATATACGGATTTTACAGATTTTTACATAAATTATTATTATTTATGTCTTTATATTAACGTTTAAATTAATAAATTTATTCAGACAAAAAATATAGGTTAAAAATGTCCCTCGTTGGGTGCTATGTAAAAATACTTTTAAAAAAATATGTTCACAAATTCTAAAGCAGAAAAACTGTATCTTGGAAATTCAAATTTCTAAAACAAAATTTCAAATGTTATAAACCACCAATTTTCCAACTTTTCATACAGGAAAATTGTTGCTTGTAAATGTCACTTTCTAAAAACATTTTAAAACGCTAAAATTCACAATTTTTCCAAATTTTAAACCACGAAAATTGTGTTTCGGAAATACTAATTTCTAAAAATATTTTTGCAAATTTTAAAAACATCACCTTTGTTGCTTGAAAATTTCATTTTCTAAAAATTATTTTAAAAAGTGATTCTTGATTTTATCTCTCGAAAAATTTCATTTTCCAATTGTTTACTCGAAAATTAAAATTTTTTCTTCAAAACAATATTATTAACAGTAATATTTTAATTTTTTTTAAAGCAAATTAAATAATTTTTTATCGAAGACTTGTTATTTGCGAGTAAAATAACTTTAGAATTTTACTCTTTGTAAAATACTCTTTTTTTTTTACAACACTTTTTATCTTTGTGCTTGTTTTCAAGGGTTAGATTTATTTAGAAAATAAATAAATGAAGATGACTGACGGTGTCCTAATTTTTTTTCAATTTGACCCAAAAAATTCGTGATTTTAATTAAAAGCCAGTTAGTCGTATTTTCCAGATTGATTGTCAGCTTTCGATAAAATTGTCAATGAAAATATAATTGTTGCCGAAATAATACAAATCCGAGAAAAATGGAGAGAGAGAGAGAGAGAGAAAAAGAAAGAGGAAGATAAAAAAGGATATAATTTCTCCAATTTCTTATTATTTTCATTATTTTTGCATAATTTTCCAAATTTTCAATTATTTATCTGAAATTTCAATTATTTTCATCATTTTTCAATTATTTAAACATTTTTTAAATTATTTTCATCATATTTCAATTATTTTTTTCAATTTTCAATTATTTTTATCATTTTTTTAATTATTTCCATAAATTTTTCATTATTATTCTCATTTTGTAAAATTATTTTTCAAAATTTTTAAGTATTTTTCTCAAATTTCAATTATTTTCTACAATTTTTTTGCAATTTTTAATTATTTTCATTAGTATTCGTAATTTACAAAATTTTGTATTAATTATCTTGAGTTTAAATTGTTTTTAGCCTTCTTCAATGCTTTTCTTCAATTTTTAACTATTCTCATTTTTTTCAATTAATTACTCAGATTTTCAAGTATTTTTCTCAAATTTCAATTTTTTTCTATTTTAATTATTTATTTTTATTTATTTCATAACATTTTATTAATTAGGTTACACGCATCATAAATTTGGGCGATGAAACCAACAAACGGATCTTTTAACAATTTTGAAAAAATTCTGCAATTTTTTCAATTATTTATGTCAAATTTCATTAATTTTTATCTTATTTATTTGTTTTCTTTAAGCTTCAAAGTTTAAAATAATTTTTCAATTATTTTCCCCAATTTTTAATTATTCTTATTTTTTAAAATTATTTATTAAAATTTTAAATTATTTTTCTCCAATTTACTATTATTTCCTTCCATTGTTAATCATTATCAATTCTTTTCATAATTTCCAAATTTTAAACTATTTATCTGATATTTCAATTATTTATCTGAAATTTTCATTATTCTATTCAATTTTTAATTATATCTACGATTTTCTTGTATTTTATGTACCTATATTCTGTATTTTTTGCAATTATTTCTCTGAAATTAAAAATTGTTTTTTTTTTCAATTTTAAATTACGTTTATCTTTTTTCATTTATTTTCTGTAAATTTTAATTATTTTCTTCTTTTTTTTTGCAATGAACTTCTAAAAGTTTCAAGTATTTTTCTGCAATTTTCTTTAATTTTCCTTTATTTATGTAATTTTTTCCATTATTTTCTCAAATTTTAATTATTTTCTTAAATTTTAAATTATTTATATTATTTTTTCATTATTTTCTTAAGGTTTTAATCATTTTCATCATTTCTGAATTAATTCTCTAAATTTTTAATTATTTATCTCAATTTCAAGAATTTATTTAAGTTGTCAATTATTATTGTGACATTACTTTTCCTTCCGGAGAATTGATGAGCATTTTCTATGTTTGAATGAGCTCTACTATTTTGAAACACAAACGATTTATTGAAATAAAAGTGGATAAATAACAAAATAATTATCCTTACAAATTAACTATGTCAGTTTAGTGTAATGTAATATTTAGAGAAATTAAAATTGTCGAAATTAATTTAAAAAATCATAGAAATGTTTTAAAATTAAAGAAAATAATTTAAATTTGAGAAAAATACTTCAAAATATTAGAAATAAATTGAAAAAAAAATTAGAATAATGAAAAATTGGAAAAAATAATTGAAAATTGAAAAAAATGCTTGAAAGTGAGATAAATTATTTATTAAAAATTTAAGAAAACAATGGAAAATTAAAATAAATAATTTAAATTTTAAGAAAATAATTAAAATTTGAGAAAATAATTGAAAAAATGAGCCAGTATCATTTTGACACATGACTTAATTTTAGATTGTTATATTGTACAGAATGGAAATGTTATTTTGTACAACTGCTAAATGTTATTTTGTACAGTTTTGAAAAATGAATTTGTTATTTTGTACAATTTTTTAAAAAAGCAATAAAACATTTGGAAGTACAATATTTTAGCTTTTTTAAAGAATTGTACAAAATAACAAATTCATTTTTCAAAATTGTACAAAATATCATTTAGCAGTTGTACAAAATAACATTTCCATTCTGTACAATATAACAATCTAAAATTAAGTCATGTGTCAAAATGATACTGGCTCGAAAAAATTACATAATATATTTTAAATAAAAAAAAATTAAAGAAAATTTTAGAAAAATACTTGCAACTTTTAGAAGTTCATTGCTAAAAAAAAAGAATATAATAAAATTTTGAGAAAATAAATGAAAAAAGATAAACATAAGTTAAAAATGAAAATAACAATTTTTAATTTAAGTGAAATAATTGCAAAAAATACAGAATATAGGTTTATAAAATACAAGACAATCGAAGATATAATTGAAAATTGAATAGAAAAATAAAAATTTCAGATACTTAAATAATTAAAAACTTCTTGGAAATTATGAAAAAGAACGTAAGTAATTGAAAATTGAATTAAATAATTGAAATATCAGATAAATAGTTTAAAATTTAAAAATTATGAAAAGAATTGAAAATGATTAAAAATGGAAGAAAATCATGGAAGAAAATAATGGAAAATTTGAGAAAAATAATTTTAAAAAAATAAGAATAATTAAAAATTGGGGGAAATAATTGAAAAATGATTTTAAAATTTGAAACTTTAAGAAAATAATTGAAATATGATAAAAACAATGATAAGTTGAAAAAAATTAATGAAATTTGAAATAAATAATTGATAAAATTGCAGAATTTTTTCAAAAGTTTGAAAAGATCCGTTTGTCGGTTTCAACGCTATAATTTATTGTGCGTGTAACCTACTTAATAAAATGTTATGAAAGAAATAAAAATAAATATTTAAAACACAAAAAATTTGAAATTTGAAAAAAATACTTGAAAATCTGAGAATTTAATTTTAAAAAATAAGAATAATTAAAAATTGAAGAAAAGAACTGAAGAAGGCTAAAGATAATTGAAACAAAAGATAATTAATAAAAAATTATTTAAATCATGAAAATAAATGAAAATAATTAAATATTGAAGAAAATAATTGAAATTTGAGAAAATTACTTGAAAATCTTGAAAACTAATTTTATAAAATGAGAACATTAATTAAGAATTTAGGGAAATGCTTTAAAAAATGATAAAAATATTTGAAATTTGATGAAAGTAATTTAAAAAAATGGTAAATAATGGAAATATGATGCAAAAAAAATAAAAAAACTTAAAAATAATTGCAAAATGATGAAAATAATTAAAATAACAGATAAATAATTGAAATTTTTGAAAATTATGCAAAAAGAAGGAAAATAATTAGAAATTGGAGAAAATAATAGGAAAATTACAGAATTTATTTTTAAGCAAAAGAAAATAATTGAAAAATCGTTCAAAAAATTGAAAATTTAAGATAATCTATATTTGAGATACTAACTGAAAATTTAGAAAATTAATTGAAAAATAATTGAAATAATTAAAAGATGGAGGAAATAATTGCAAAATGATAAAAAGAAATAAATATTGAACAAAATAATTGAAAATTGGGATATATATTTGAAAGTTTAGGATATTAATTCAGAAATAATGAAGATGATTAAAAATTGAAGATTATAATTGCAAAGTGAAAACAATAATGGTGAATTAAAAAAATTAATTTCATTCTGCGGTAAATAATATGAAATTTAGATAATGAAATTGTTTTATTGTCAACGAAAAAATAATCAAAATTAAAAAAGTGATTGAAAAATTTTGAAAAAATAATTGAAATTCGCGGAAGGCAGATTTAATATTTCGGGAAACAGTGAAAAACAATGAAAATAATAAAAATAGTTGAAAGTAATTGGAAAATAATAAAAATAGTTGAAAAATGTAGTTTAAGGACGTTTATACCCTCAAGCGGTTCTCATTCTATTGGTCCATGACAGTCAATATTTTTTTAATTTCATTTCTGCTTATAATTTGGTTTCTAAATAGCATTTTGTAGTTAAAATCATTACACAAACGAATTTTATTGAAAAAAAAATTTCCGTTGAAAATTTCAAGCTATTAAAATTTATTTTTCCTGATTATTTCTAAAAAGTGAAGAATTACTAACCTTGAATAACATTTTGATAAAACGCTACGGTAAATTAATTAAATATTGTTGTAAAAGTTGTATTATTTTACAGTTGTTCAAAATATATTGGTTGTCATACAAAAATTGTAGAACCGTGTTTTTTTAATTAATTAAGATATAGTCATTTTGCGCCTTTTGTTACTGTTTCCATGTAAAAGTTCCATTTTTATAAATTTATATCTTAAAAACAGAACGGTAAAATTCAATAAAATTGTAACAGTACATGTAAAGTAATGCTCATTAAAATTTTATAAGAATCTAAAGAAATTGGTTTTTTGGATAAACCTCCTTAAGTAATTGAAATCATAAGAGAAAAGAATTATTAAAATTATTAGATACTAGCAAAATAAAACGCGCGCCAGCGCGCGATTAGTTTTTCATACCTTTTAGAAATTATAAAATACAATAAAAAATATAACAAATCGGTAAATAATATTTATCTAATATGAAGAAATAAATATTTTAAATATAATATTTAAAAATCAATTAATATAAATAAAATAAATATTTATTTAGGACAAAATTTATAATATTTTAGAATTTAAAAAAATTGCAAAAAATAATTGAAATTAAACAAAATAATTGCAAATTTTGCAAATTAATTGAAAAAAAAAATGAAAACAATTAAAAATTGGGGAAAGTAATTTAAACAATCATAAAAATGTTTTAAACATAAAGAAAATAATTTAAATTAAAATACTTGAGAAAAATACTTGAGAATCTTAAAAGGAAATTAGAACAAAACTGAATAATAAAAATTAGAGAAAATAATTCAAAGTTGAAAAAACATGGTTAAAAATTGAGATAAATAAATTAAAACTAAAAGAAATAATTAAAATTTAGAAAAATAATTAAACAAATTACATAAAATATTTTAAATAAAGGAAAGTTAAGCAAAATTTGAGAAAAATACTTAAAACTTTTAGAAGTTCATTGAAATAAAAGAAAATAATTAAAAATTAGAGAAAATAAATGAAAAAAGATAAACATAATTTAAAATTGAACAGAACAAATTTCAATTAAAGAGAAATAAGTTAAAACTTTTTGTCAATTATGAAAAAAAACGAGAAAAAGAGCGAAAGTAATTGAAAATTGAAGAAAATAATAAAAATAATGAAATAATTGAAAAGTCAGATAAATAGTTAAAAATATTTTTAATTATGAAAGAAATGTAAAGAATTGAAATTTGAAGGAAATAAATTTTTGAAAATAATTGAAAAATGTTTTTAAATTTTATAACTTGCCGAAAATAATTAAATTATTTTAAATTATTTAAATAAATAAAAAAAAATAATTGAAATTTGAAAGAATACATGAAGATCTTAGAATTCAATGAAAAAAAAAAATAAAAATAACTAAAAATTGGAGAAAAGAATTGAAGAACTAAGCTAAAAGTAATTGGAATTTACGATAATTAATCAAATTTTTTGTAAATTATAAAAACAAAGAAAAATAATTAAAAATTAAAGAAAACAATTGAAATTTAAAAAAAATTCTTAAAAATCTTAGAAAATAATTTTAGAAAATGAGAATAACTAAAAATTGGAAAAAAGACTGGAAGAATGCTAAAAATAATTGAAATTTACGATAATTAATAAATTTTTTTAGAAATTATGAAAACAAAGAAAAATAATTAAAAATTAAGGGCATGTGATGATAATGCTAAATTTGTCCGTAAACTTTCTCTTAAAGTACTCAATGTTTTAACACCAAACTTTGTAGAATTACTCAAAACACCATTTGAATGGTCTCTCTGACCCAATTTTGTTTCATTTTTGTCTTTAAACTAAATATTTTTCAAATTTACTTTTTTTTCAAAATTTTCCAAAAATTGTAAAATTGAAAAAAAAAAGTAGTTTGAAGATAAAAATGAAATAAATTTGTGTCAGAGAGACCATTCTAATGGTATTTTGAGTAATTCTACAAAGTTTGGTGTCAGAACATTGAGTACTTTAAGAGAAAGTTTACGGACAAATTTAGCATTATCATCACATGCCCTTAAAGAAAACAATTGAAATTTTAGAAAAATTCTTAAAAATCTTAGAAAATAATTTTAGAAAATGAGAATAACTTAAAATTGGAAAAAAGACTGGAAGAATGCTAAAAATAATTGAAATTTACGATAATTAATAAATTTTTTTAAAAATTATGAAAACAAAGAAAAATAATTAAAAATTGAAGAAAATAATAGAAATTTGAGAAAAATACTTAAAAAATTTTAGAAATTTATTTTATAAAATGAGGGAAACTAAAAATTGGAGAAAAGTCTGGAAGAAAGCTAAAAATAATTGAAATTTATGATAATTAATAAAAAAAATTTGAAATTCTGATAACAAATGAAAATAATTAGAAATTGAAGAACATGTTTGAATTTTCAGAAAAATACTTAAAAATCTTAGAAAATAATTTTAGAAAATGAGTATAATAATTAAAAATTGAAAAAAATAATTGAAAAATGATAAAATTTATTAAAAATTGACAAAAATAATTGAAATATGCTGAAAATAATTTAAGATTGAGAAAGAAAATTGAATTATGATGAAAATAATTTAAATAATATAAAAACTTGAGAAAATTTAATAATATTTGAGAGAAATAACTGAAAAATAGAATATATGTTTAAAAAAAATAATAATTACAAAATTAGATAAGGCGTTATTTCCTTCCATTATTAATTATTAAAACCCACGACAAATGATCAAAGGAAGGTCAGATGAATAAAATATTCAAAAATTTTTTTTCTATCGTCAATACACGACGTTTCGTCGACACAGGTTTGTCGACCTCATCAGGCTAAAATTTTATTAAAAACAAAAAACACTACAATTACACACACGTAAAAACGGCAATAAAATAACAAATTGTGATAAATAAATTATTTACCTAAAAAAAGTTAAAACATTACAAGTTTTAACTAGTCAAAATTTAAAATTACATCAAGAAAATAAATATAAAACAGAACATTCTTAAACGACGTTTAAACGGCAACTGATTAGAGAATCTCTCGAAAAGACGATTACAATGTACAAATTCAAAATAAAATTAAATACAGACCAAAAGTCATTGACCCAAAAGCAGAAACAAATCCCTGTAGAATTAAGATCTTAAGATTTGACATTCAAGTTAGATTTTTTGCTACATTATTATTTAAATTGGAAAAATTTTTTCTGCACAACTTACTATGAAAAATTCGTTTGTTAAACTGTTTTTGGATGAAAAAAATATGTGATGGAAGGACGTCGTTGCTTCTGCAGCTCAGAAGAAAAAATCTTTTCGAGGAAGTCTCAGCGAACCGTGCATTAGTGGTACTCCAATCCTTTAAAAGACTTTTACAGTGTGTGCCATAAGTGTTGCCAATGAATGTAAAGAAAGAAGTAGATGAGTCTATCTCCGATCCAAGACTCGAATTAGATAAGGCGTTATTTCCTTCCATTATTAATTATTAAAACCCACGACAAATGATCAAAGGAAGGTCAGATGAATAAAATATTCAAAAATTTTTTTTCTATCGTCAATACACGACGTTTCGTCGACACAGGTTTGTGGTAGTGTTTTTTGTTTTTAATAAAATTTTAGCCTGATGAGGTCGACAAACCTGTGTCGACGAAACGTCGTGTATTGACGATAGAAAAAAAATTTTTGAATATTTTATTCATCTGACCTTCCTTTGATCATTTGTCGTGGGTTTTAATAATTACAAAATTACTTAAAAATTTTTAACTAAAGAGAATAATTAAAAAATCGCAGAAATAATCAAAAATTGATGAAAATAGTTGCAATATAGGATAAATAATTGAAAATATTAAAAGTAATGCCGAAATAATGAATATAATTATAAATTGATGAAAATCAAGAAAAATTGCAGATTTTATTTTTTAGGAAAAGACAATAATTAAAAAATTGTTATATAATGGAAAATTGATGACAATAATCTAAATTTGAGATAATAACTGAAAATTTAGGAAATTAATTGCATGTGTTTATGTATATTTTAAACTTCTTCAAAAACCATAATAAATTTTTAAAGCATTTTTCGAAACTGTTTTTTTACACAAATGACAATCAAAAACCAGTAAAACACGGCACTAACGAAAAAGGTTACCTTATTCTTTTAATTCAAATTTCAAAATATTTCCTGATAAAGAGAGTCAAAATCAATAAAATAACAGGGAGTAAGACTAACTTCACTTCAGTTTTTAAAACATGGACAGAAAAAGATGAATAAATATTAATACTAACTAACTTCACTTCAGACTTTAAAACGTGGACAGAAAAAATGAATAAATATAAAAAGTAACTAACTTCAGGAGTTTACGGAGATTATTATTATTTAATTAATTTTTTAATTATTTCAAATTTAGTATATTTGAACCTTAAATTAATTAATCTTTTAATCAATGCAAATTCAAATTAACAGAAATTTGAAAAAATTGAAATTGCTAGGTATAAACTTAAAATTTGAGAACATTTTGAAAAGATGTAATATGATGTAAAAATTTAAAACAAAAAAAACATCTAGTGACAAACTTTAGGTGTGGACAGAATGAAAGAATTAATGAATAAGAGAAACTTGTAAATTATTATATATAATTCTTACTTTTATCACTGAAATTCAAATCATTACTAATTAGAATGACACTAAGAGATTATATTTTCGTACATTGATTGAGAATATTTGACTTGATTTGATAAATAAATAAAAAACCTAAATTCTCATAAATTTTCGATTAGAATTTTGGGATGTTACATTCTCGTTCTCATTACCGTTCTCCAGGTAATATTACTTCTTCGCAACTCTAATCCTGGTGTATTTTCATTCCAAAAATCATGAACATAACCTAAAAATTTCTTCTTAAGCTTATTCTTAATATGATTTAAAGAAAGACACAAAAAGACCAGGAGAGAAGAAACTAGAAGAGGTGAAGAAAATAAGAAGAAAGAAGATAAGGGACAGAAAAAAAAGAAAATAAACTCCTTACTTGAAAGTAACATCGATCAAACGCATTTGAAGTGTCCGGATAATTTGATATTGACAATAAAGCTCAATAGAGGGCTGGAGGGTTGAAAAAAAATGGCCGTTCAGAGTTTAATGGGTGAAGGGATAGCTGAAACTGAGGTTTCCAATTGAGGGACGCGTGGGTGTTGGAAAAGAAAAACGACACTTTGTCAGACAGGAGAAGCCGATGACGCCTGTATGTATGGTTGTGCTCGTTCATTGTCTGAGAGCGCCGGGACTTCCTCTATCGATCGGCAAAGAGACATTTGTCGATGTCCCAGTCTGGAACAAACGCGAACTAACAGCAGGCACGCTATCTTGTAGCGTAACGCTTGAGGGATGTCGTCGGATCGCCGAAACGATACTTTAATGTCGCGATAAACCCCACTGGGAGCAATGGAAACAAGACTAGGTCGGTCAGTCAATGACCTTTCTCAAGAAATTAGCAGATTCCTCGAGACGAAGCTGACCCACGTCTCCTCAGAATCCTCTGTGACTGACATTTAAAAAGCTTTCCAACATTTGCAGATATGAGAAAAACATCTCGTAACTGATACGTTCCTCCGGCTCCAACAATTCTCTCCTTTTTGTATTGAAAATCAATTCTCCGATTGAATACAGATTTTTGTGGAATTCCATTTTTCTTTATCTCTTTGGATTTGAAAGTAATTTTCAGATTAAGAAGGAATCGGACAAACAATCGGAACAAAAATTAGTCCAAATGAATAATTTTTATTTTTTATATAGAAGACACATGGTCGAGTCCATACCAAGTGATCACACCAATTTCAGTCATATTGAGTAATATTTACGAAATTGATATTTTGGGTTCCTTTAGGAGTAAAAAAAATAAATTTTAATTATTTTTAAAAAATTCAAAATATTTTCGAAAATATTCAAATTCAAAATTTTGAGTACTATTTTTTTTGTTTTATCATAACTTCTGTAATTTTGAAGCAATTGAGATCATTTTTTTTTTTAAATTACTCGTATTTAAATACTCTTTCAAGAAAAATTATAATAATTAAGAAATTGTTTATAATTAAATTTTTATTAAAAAAATTAAATTATTTATTTAAACAAAATCTAAAGTATATCATCGATCTTTTTTAAAAAATTCATAAACATAGCCTACAATGTGCTTAAAAATTTAAGCCAAAGAAAAAGATGGTATGTATTATAGTTTTTGAGAAAAAAATTATTAAGTTATGCTAGCGCGGCGCAGACCGGTGTCACCGCTACTCAACGCGTAGTGAGCCAGTATCATTTTGACACATGACTTAATTTTAGATTGTTATATTGTACAGAATGGAAATGTTATTTTGTACAACTGCTAAATGTTATTTTGTACAGTTTTGAAAAATGAATTTGTTATTTTGTACAATTTTTTAAAAAAGCAATAAAACATTGGAAGTACAATATTTTAGCTTTTTTAAAGAATTGTACAAAATAACAAATTCATTTTTCAAAATTGTACAAAATATCATTTAGCAGTTGTACAAAATAACATTTCCATTCTGTACAATATAACAATCTAAAATTAAGTCATGTGTCAAAATGATACTGGCTCCGCGTAGTTCCGTAGTAACCGAAATGTATGTATATTATTACATAATATAAATACAGTTAATCGTCATGTTTATTTTTTTATTTTACAAATTGTGCTGTGCACAGAATTTGAAAAAATTTTTGTTTCAATTTTATTCTCAAGGGGTACGAAGGAATGAAATTTTTGTGTACCTTTAATGGTCATAGCTTGATTAAATCTTTCACTTAACAATTGTTTTTCAGCTTCATATTCTGCGTAATTAGATTAGCGGCAAATTCGAAATCTTTAAAATATTAAATATTGAATTTAATTATAGATATCAACACAAATTCATATAATTTTTTCTATTATGTGAACTTATAAGATTGATTTGAAATTTTTTTTTACAAACATTGATTAAAAATAGTTATTTATAATAATCTTCAAATTTCATTCATTAATTCAATCTGTCAACACCTGCGAAGTTTGTCAGTACTTCGCAGTACTGACAAATTTTATGTTTCATACTTTATGTTTCAAATTTTTAATCATTTTTCTCCTTATAAAATTTTGTCATCTTTTAAATTTATTATAGTTTTCATTTCTTTCAACTATTTTCAAACTATTTTTATCATTCTTTAAGGGGAGAGATAGGTGAAATTTTAACTCAACAAAATTTTTGATGCTCAGAGGTGTCATTTTTTTTCTTACATCAATTAAGATGTAGAATTATGGTATTACATAAAAATTAAAAAACAATATTTTTTTGGTCATTTTCGAAATTTTATTTTTCAATATCCATACGATGGATTGTAGAAAATCATTTAAAAATCCCACAAAAAAATTGTCGATGGAAAAAATGAAAATTGTGAAAGAGGTTTAATTTTTAAAATTTAAGTTTTTCTTAGAATAAATTTCTCAAACTCCGCAAATTATTTGTTTCTCTATTTTTGACATTACCCCATAATTTTAGGTCTAAAATTGCATAAGAAAAAAAATTAACACCCCTGAACATCGCGAATTTTGATAATTTTACCAGTCCATTATTTTTCTTTCTTCAGTTTTAAATTATTTTAATTATTCACTTATTTTCACTTATTTTTACCAGTTTTTAATTATATTAATTATTTTTCAATTGATTTAACAAATTTTCAATTATTATTCTTAAATTTTAATAATTTTCCCAATTTTTAGTTATTTTTATTATTTTTCTATAAATTACCAATTTTTTAATTACTTTTTTTTACTTTAATTATTTTCTCCGATTTTTTTAATTCTAAAGTTTGATGTCCATGTACTATGAAAAGATCAGTGTGACTTTCTGAAGCTTATAATTTAAATATAATACACTACCTATATTTACATTATGTAAAAATATACATACATTTCGGTTACTACGGAACTACGCGTTGAGTAGCGGTGACACCGGTCCGCGCCGCGCTAGCATAACTTAATAATTTTTTTCTCAAAAACTATAATACATACCATCTTTTTCTTTGGCTTAAATTTTTAAGAACATTATAGGCTATGTTTATGAATTTTTTGAAAAAGAACGATGATATACTTTAGATTTTGTTTAAATAAATAATTTAATTTTTTTAATAAAAATGTAATTATAAACAATTTCTTAATTATTATAATTTTTCTTGAAAGAGTATTTAAATACGAGTAATTTAAAAAAAAAATGATCTCAATTGCTTCAAAATTACAGAAGTTATGATAACACAAAAAAAATAGTACATAAAATTTCGAATTTGAATATTTTCGAAAATATTTTGAATTTTTTAAAAATAATTAAAATTTATTTTTTTTACTCCTAAAGGAACCCAAAATATCAATTTCGTAAATATTACTCAATATGACTGAAATTGGTGTGATCACTTGGTATGGACTCGACCACATAAGTTATTGTAATTTTTTTCAGGGAAAGTGTGGACATTTGTATAGTTTTTACAAAATGAGCCGTTAAAAATTGCAATTTAATGAAAATTAAAAAAAATTGACGTTGGAAACGATTATTCAATTTGAGGTTCAAATTTACAGAAATTGAATAATTGTTTCCAACGTCAATTTTTTTAAATTTTCATCAAATTGCAATTTTTAACGGCTCATTTTGTAAAAACTACAAATGTCCACACTTTCCCTGAAAAAAATTACAATAACTTATGTGTCTTCTATATCAAAAATCAAAATTATTTATTTGGACTAACTTTTGTTCCGATTGTTTGTCCGGTTCCTCCTTAAGGGCATGTGATGGATTATGACGTCACTGGTATAGGCAAAATTTGTCCGCAACTTTTCTCTTAAAATATTGAATATTATTTTATGAAACTTGGTAGAATTACTTTAAATGTCATTAGGAAGGTCTCTCAGACCCGAGTTTGTTTGAATTTTGTCTCAAAATTGATTTCTAAAAAAGTTTGAAATTTTTTGAAAATTTCTGAAAATCAATTTTGAGACAAAATTCAAACAAACTCGGGTCTGAGAGACCTTCCTAATGACATTTAAAGTAATTCTACCAAGTTTCATAAAATAATATTCAATATTTTAAGAGAAAAGTTGCGGAAAAATTTTGCCTATACCAATGACGTTATAATCCATCACATGCCCTTAAGATAGGAATTTTTATTTTTTTCGTGGCGCATGATTGTAATCTAAATTACAAAATTACAAAATTAAAGAAAATATCTGAAAAGGACGAAAATAATGAACAATTGAAAACAAAATTCAAAAAATGGCTAGACTAATACACGCAGCCGAACAAACAAATTTTAAAAATCCAAGAATAATTATAAAATTTTAAGAAAGTAACTGAAAAATGAAAAAATTGCAAGAAATAATTAAAAAATGACGAGAATAATTGAAAAATTGAAGAAAATATTTGAAAACTGACCGAAAAAATTGACAATTAAAAACAAAATTCGAAAAATTGCACTGGTATAAGCAAAATTTGTCCGCAACTTTTCTCTTAAAATATTGAATATTTTTTTATGAAACTTGGTAGAATTACTCTAAATGTCATTAGAAAGGTCTCTCAGACCCGAATTTGTTTAAATTTTGGCCCAAAACTGATTTTCAGAAATTTTCAAAAAATTTCAAACTTTTTTAGAAATTAATTTTGAGACAAAATTCAAACAAACTCGGGTCTGAGAGACCTTCCTAATGACATTTAAAGTAATTCTACCAAGTTTCATAAAATAATATTCAATATTTTAAGAGAAAAGTTGCGGAAAAATTTTGCCTATACCAGTGACGTCATAATCCATCACATGCCCTTAAGATAGGAATTTTTATTTTTTTCGTGGCGCATGATTGTAATCTAAATTACAAAATTACAAAATTAAAGAAAATATCTGAAAAGGACGAAAATAATGAACAATTGAAAACAAAATTCAAAAAATGGCTAGACTAATACACGCAGCCGAACAAACAAATTTTAAAAATCCAAGAATAATTATAAAATTTTAAGAAAGTAACTGAAAAATGAAAAAATTGCAAGAAATAATTAAAAAATGACGAGAATAATTGAAAAATTGAAGAAAATATTTGAAAACTGACCGAAAAAATTGACAATTAAAAACAAAATTCGAAAAATTGCACTGGTATAAGCAAAATTTGTCCGCAACTTTTCTCTTAAAATATTGAATATTTTTTTATGAAACTTGGTAGAATTACTCTAAATGTCATTAGAAAGGTCTCTCAGACCCGAATTTGTTTAAATTTTGGCCCAAAACTGATTTTCAGAAATTTTCAAAAAATTTCAAACTTTTTTAGAAATTAATTTTGAGACAAAATTCAAACAAACTCGGGTCTGAGAGACCTTCCTAATGACATTTAAAGTAATTCTACCAAGTTTCATAAAATAATATTCAATATTTTAAGAGAAAAGTTGCGGAAAAATTTTGCCTATACCAGTGACGTCATAATCCATCACATGCCCTTAAGATAGGAATTTTTATTTTTTTCGTGGCGCATGATTGTAATCTAAATTACAAAATTACAAAATTAAAGAAAATATCTGAAAAGGACGAAAATAATGAACAATTGAAAACAAAATTCAAAAAATGGCTAGACTAATACACGCAGCCGAACAAACAAATTTTAAAAATCCAAGAATAATTATAAAATTTTAAGAAAGTAACTGAAAAATGAAAAAATTGCAAGAAATAATTGAAAAATTTTGGAAAACAATTGAAAATCGAAGAAAATAATTAGTGATTGTAGGAAATAATAAAAAAATGACGAGAATAATTGAAAAGTTGAAGAAAATATTTTAAAACTGACCAAAAAAATTGACAATTAAAAACAAAATTCGAAAAATGATTAGATTAATAGACAACTCAGAGAAATAATTGTAAAAACTAAACAAGAAATATTAAATTTAAAGAAAATATTTGCATATTGAAAAATTAAGAAAATTATAGGAATAAATGTTGGAAATAATTGCACATTGAACAACTGGATTGAAAATAACAAAAAAATTGAAAAAAGTAATTGAAAGTTGAAGAAACCAATTAAAAATTGAAGAATGGAATTGAAATGTAAAGCATATACTTAAAAATTGAAAAAAAGTAATTGAAAAAAGCTGAGAATTACTGACAATTAAGGAATTTATTAAAAATCTATAAAAATAATTGAAAATTAAGGAATTAAAAAGAAATTTTACTAAAATAATTGATAATTAATTATTTAAAAAAATAATTAACGATTGAAAAAAAAAGTTTAAAAATTTTGAGAAAAACAAAAAATTTAAATTAATGAATAATCATAAAATTAAAGGTGAATAATAAATCGTCAATTGAAAACTGGTGAAAAGTATGGATTGAAAATCGAAAAAAATTGAAAATTGAAAACTGGAATTGAAATTTAAAGAATATAATTAAAAATTGAAAAAAAGTAATTAAAAAAGCTAAAAATTGTAGAATATAAAAGAAAATAATTGAAAACTGAAAAATTAAAATTTGAAGAAAATAATAAAAAAAATTAAGAAATAAATTGAGAATTCAAGAATTAAATTCAAATTTGAAAAAAAATAATTGATAATTGAAGAAAGGTAATAATTACTGAATATTGAATAAAATAATTGAAAATAGAAGACTGGAATTTTAAATTAAAAATAATAATTGAGAAAAGAAAATAATTAAGAATTGAAGAAATAAATTAAAGATTAAGGAATTAAATTAAAATTTTAAGAAAGTAATTAACAATTTAGAAAAAATTAGAAAACTGTCGAGAATAATTGTCAACAGAACAAAATATTAAAGAATAATTATAAACTTCAAGAATGAATGTAAATTGAAAAATTTGTAGAAAATAATTGAAAATTGCGGAAAAAATTAATAATTGAAAGAAATAATTGAAAAATGACGAGCATAATCGAAAAATAGAAGAAAATATCTGAAATATGACGAAAATAATAGACAATTTATTGGAAACAAAATTTGAAAAATGGCTGGATTAATAGGCATCAAAACAAAAAAATTGAAAAAAAGAATAATTATAAAATTTTAAGAGAATAATTGAAAGAAATAATTGAAAAATGACGAGAATTATAATTGGAGAAAATATTAAAAGTGGAAGAAATAAATTGAAGATTGAAGAATTAAATTAAATTTGTAAGAAAAGATATGATAATTAAAAGAATAATTACTAAATTACTAAATTGATTAAATATTAAAAAAATACTTGAAAATTGAAAAAAAATTAAAAATCTATCGAGAATAATCGACAACAGAACAAAAGAATTAAAAAAAATTTTAATGATAATTAGGTACAAAATTGAATAAGAATATTAAGTTGTCAATTAAAAACTGAAGAAAATTATAGTAAAAATTTTAGGAAATAAATGAAAATTTATAAAATCAATTGAAAATAGAAGAAGATAATATTAAAGAATTATGTTAAAAGTTCAAAAAAATAATTGACAATTGAAAAAAGACGAGGATTATTGAACATTGAATAAAATACTTGAGAAATAATATTAATGTACGCTTAGTACAAAAAATTTAGTTTACGTGACTTTTAGGAACAAAATAATTCTGATCAATGATCATGAGGGGCAAAAAATTTAGGATAAATAAGTTTTCGGCTAAATAAAAATTATGCCAAAAAAATTCTATTACTTAGAAATTATTTTTCAATTATAATTCGAGTAAATAAAAATTATATTTAATTTTAATTCAAATTATAAAATTCATGTCACATAGCAAGTCGATCATATATATTTTGACCAATATTTGATAATTTTTTTTTATGATTTTCAATTCCATTTTCTCATTGATAGAGTTTCTTAAAACTATAAAGATAAAGTTGGTAATTCATTCAAAAGTAGATTTTGTCAATATAATTTAGGAAGGATTTATTTAATAGTTTAAAACCAATTAGCAAAGATTCAGAATAGATAATTAATTAAAATACACAGGGTGAAAATTGTCAATTAAATATTAATATAATTTTAGCTTCGTTAATTATGTAAAATAAACAAGTACAATTAATATTCGACCAGACCTCAAAATTGATTTAACCAAAGCTATAAATTAACCATTTTAATGAATAATTTAATTCATATTTGCAGTCTGCAAAGAAGTTATCTAATTTATATTCAAGTTTCTCTCATTTAAAGTTGTATTTTACATTTTTATTGCAAAAGAGATCTCTTTTAATTAACCCAATTTCAAAATCATGTTTCTTTTTTATGTTTATTTCAAGACTTTCCTTCTTTCTTTTCTTAATTTTCTTATTTCCTTAATCAATTATCAATCTACTATAATTAAACTTATAAATTTAATTACTTTAATTCTTTTGTTTTTATAAAATAAATTATCCGATAATGGCTAAAAACAGATTAAATTGCGCACCTATAAAAAGGGTTCAACGTCATATTGCCAGAAAAGAAAAATTGCTTAATAGAAATGTATTTACGCTAGAACGAATCTAATCAAGAATCTTAAAGGACACTTTATCTCGGCATAAAAGCAACTTTTTCTCAAAGGAATTCTTGAGACCTGGAATTTGTCCTTTCCCAGGAATTTAAAAAGCCTTCGCTCACGATAAAAATTGAAAAATTTTAAACCGTCTCAACAACTTTTTTTTATAACCATTTTCTTGTCAACTTTGCTCTCATTTTTTTATTATCACTGTCACGAAAATAAAAACAAAGTTAAGTGCGTCTTTAAACAAAAGAAAAAACTCTCAGGAAAAAAAACACCTTTAAGCATAAGAAAGTCACCTCGTTCATCAGCCTGACACGATTGCCATAAAAATGATCGATAACTTTTGATAAAACACACGAAGTGATTCGGCAGAAAATAATCAAAACCAAAAAAAATTGACCGGATTCATCGAAAGCGTTATTCTCGGCAAAAAATCCCCGGGGGAAAATTAACGAGTTCTTGTTCTTATTAAGGGTTCGGCCTCAATGAGTTTAGCCTAGTCATTCCCAAAGTCTACTGACATCTTTTCTTTTTAATGAAAAGCCAAGGTCTGAACGCCCTCTGGTTTTATTTCTCATTCACGACTTTTCCAAACGACGGTCACGTTTTTCGGTCTCGCAAATTGCCTCACAGGAAACGACTACTGTCGAAAAACTTGGTAGATACTTGGTGAAGAACCTTTTACCGAGATGTGATTTAGATAACGTGGAGCGATCGCCAGCCATCTCAGTTCCCCGAATCCTCGAGAGCAAAGGTGCACTGGGAAGAAATTCGAAAGAAGAGAAGAGAAGAGATTCGCGAATGAAGGGAGATACCATCGGCACTTACGAGTTACAACTTACGAGTTTCAACCACGCCTCGGGCCACCCTGGGATACGGTGCGATAATTGTTGGTTTCTTCGTTTTCTCGATAGCCAACATCCTCCCGAACACGCTCCCAAACAGATCTAGTGATACACCACGAAAGAATTCTCAGAAAACATCAAAATTGTTTTCAAATTAAGCGCCCAAGAGGAACGGAATTCCCAGTTGCTTTTGTGTACTTGACCAGAGGTGATTCTAGAGTCGTTTCTGGTGAAATTGGAGCTGGAATCTGCACTGAGATGTGATTTTTGCAACATTTAAAGTTGAATTTTACGCACTTTTTACTGTAGGCGAAGTGAGGAATTTTTAAACGGTGTAAAAAGTTTATCATTTTACGCTCTGGGCTGTAATTGCGCATGCACTGATTCGTTACTTCTTCTTCTTCTTTTTTCATGCGCTAGAAACACGCATGCGTTGGCTTAATACTGGACTCATTCCTGTATATTGCGCCATGACCCGGTATGTTTAGGTTGTTACGAACTGATTCGTTACTTTACTCACTGCTCCAACTACGCATGCGTGGAAAATTTTAATGTAACGTCCCTGGTCAAGAAGGTTAGGTCATTTTGTCAGGAAGGTTAGGCACAGACCTAAATTTACATTAAGTTATGAAGGGATTTCTAATATAAAAGATATTTTAGACTAATTTTGTTTAAAATTGCATAAATTGTTGCCATTAAAAGATAGAATATGTTTTTTTACATTTTTATAATGCATTCATATTCCTTGTCAATTAATTACGTTTGTATTCAGAAGCCAAATAAACAATCACACTGACAGAACTTTGGGGCCATCCATAAACCACGTGGACAGTTTTGGGGGGGCGGGGGGGTCCATCAAAAGTCTACGATTGTCCACGAGGGGGGGAGGGGGAGTTGGAGCAAATGTCCACGTGGACATGCATTTAAGCATGTACATAAAGATTTCTAGCATGTCAAATTCTTGACTTATGTTTGATCAAAAATTATCAAAACCAGGGGTTTCTGAGCCCTGTTTTTCAGAATCTTGACCTCATGGACCAGTTTTGGTCATGGTCAGATTCGTGTTTAGTAATAAAAAATCTACAAGAAAAACTTAGTCCGATGCTTAAATAAAAAAAAGTCATTTTTGTCGACCAGGGTAATTTATAATGTTAACAATTTAGGAATTCATGTTATTTTCCGTAATCAGTACTTAATAAATTATAAGATGTTCAATAGAGTGGTCCAAAAATTTTTTTGGATTTTTTTATGCTCTTACCCCCTAGGATTTTTTATCGAAAAAAAATACCCCTATGATATTTTGTTAAAATTATATAGTAATGAGAGATAGCTCAAAGCTGATGAAGTTTCCCACGTATTTTTGATAAAATAAAGCTATAAACTTTTAATACAGCTTTAACTTTATAAGGTTTACAACCTTTTATGTTTGAAATAATTAAAAATAAACTATAACATTAAAATTTATTTATAAAAATGTTTAAACAATTTATTTTTGTTATTTATCAGCTCAAAAAAAATTAGAAGAGCATTTTTTAATGAAGTTTTCAACTTTTTATATTTTACATAACTCAAAATATATAGCAACTTTAAAATTTATTTACAACAATTGTTGAAGAAAATTATTAAAGCATTGTTAATTATCATCTTTTGATAAAATAAAGATAGTAACTTGCAATTTTTTCTTATGTACTATGAATTTGTAAGATAAAGTTATAATTTTAGTCATTGTTTAAGTTATTAAATAATTTTAACTTGATAATATTTTCAGACTGAAGCTAATAGAGCGGTTTAGTTTTTTTTCTAAATTTATCAACTTTAGATATAATAAAGCATTAGAATTGTAGTTTTACTAGAAAATAAATTTTAAAAGAAGATTATCTTCAATTTGTACTTCTAGATCTCACAATAACAGTGTCCTTTCATTAATTTTAATTCAAAATTTAAAAACATTATTAATAAACTTTAATAGATAACTTACTGGACATTTTAAATGTCTAGAGCTATTATTTTATCCTTCATATTCATAATAAATAATTTATTCTGTTTCTGTAATAGTTGCAATACCGTCCCAAGCATAAAAGTTGTAATATTGAGAAAAAATGGCAAGTCTCTAGCTTCATTGTATCATAAGACGATAAATAACAACAATAAATTGTTTAAACAATTGTTAAAAATAAAATCTGGTATTACTGTTTACTTTCAGATACTTGAAACATAAAAAGTTGCAATGTTGAGAAAAAATCGCAAGTCGTTATATTTATTTTATCAAAAGTTCATAAATAACAACAATAATTTCTTTAAACAATTGTTAAGAATAAATTTTCAAATTATTGTTAATTGTTAGTTACCCGAGTCGAAATTTTGAGGCTACTTTAACGCTACATAGTCCAAAATTTTTAGGAAATAGAGGTTTAAAGTAGAAGCAAATTCAATACAATTTAGCTTCTACTTTGGTGCTATTATTGGAAGAAATTTCCTGTTTCCGCGATGAGAGCGTTAAAGTAGAAGCTAATATTCAACTATATTAAGGCCTCTTTTAACGCTCAAGACCCCCTTTTTATTGATCTTCTAAAGTCTAAACAAAGAAAGAATCTGTTTTTGCAAATAAAACTGAAATTAATATGAATGAAATTATAAAAAAAAATATAAAATAAATATTCAAAATTCATGCGCTTTTAGAATTCGTCACACTTAATACACACAAGCTGGAAATAGTCTAAACTTACTAAATAATTTATTATAACGCAAGTAAGGATTCGAACCCACGACATAACGACCTACGCACTTATAATCTAACGCACTAACCACTACGCTACCGACGCTTATGAACTTAATATTTAATTTTCTCAGTGTCCTTATGATACAAATTACGAATAGTTTTTTTAGGACTTTTCAACAAAATTGTTAGATATCGCCAATTTCTGAATGTTTACGGAGATTTTTATGTATTTTTCATTTGGTTAAACAATTTATTATTGTCAAGTTACAGGCTGATATTGATTTAAATCATTGAAGCATTTGCATTAAAATCATGATTTAAATAAAAAAAAACTTTACAATTCTCCGGATGTCTAATACTGCATGTAAAAAATCACAAACCATAAAAAAAACCACAAATTTGTGGATAAATCTTAAAAATTTCAATTTTAATATTTTAATCTTTATAAAATTTAAATAATTGGGCTAATATAAATAATCAAATTACCTACGATTTACAAATTTTTGGTATGAAGATAGCAAAAAATAATATCAAATTTTTATATCTTTAGGTCATTATAATTTAAATAAATTCCAAACGTCAATAAACTCATATTCCAATTTTTTCAAACTTTTAAATGTCAATTAATTCAAATTTAAAGACACATTAGTTAATGCAAAATAATTAAATAATATTAATTATTTTTTATATTCACAATAACCCTTTTTTAAATCTTACAATATTTGTAATTCTTCTTTAGTTTCGAATTCAGTTTCTTTTTCGAAACTGTTTAAATTTTATCTTATAATTTCTTATTTTTACAAAATTTAAAGATTTTTTCTCCTTTTACTAATGATATTTTTTGCTGTTGTATTCGTCATTTTA
This sequence comes from Ganaspis brasiliensis, assembly GCA_037103525.1. Taxonomy (NCBI): domain Eukaryota; kingdom Metazoa; phylum Arthropoda; class Insecta; order Hymenoptera; family Figitidae; genus Ganaspis; species Ganaspis brasiliensis. The sequence continues at coordinate 6,029,484 of JAZKLR010000101.1, read as the reverse complement.
TTTTATTGATAAATAAATTATAAATAATAATTATTATTTATTATTATTTCGTTGAGTTTCATAAGTTTTTTCATATTTTTAAAAATAAATACGCTTTTTTTTTATTAATGCACCTATTCAATTTGTTTTTAAATCTTGGATAGTTTTTGCGAGGTTTTTTGCAAACTTAGTACTTATTCTTTTATAGAATTTTTCGATTTTCTTTATTTTTCTAAATTTATTGTTGGACTTGCTTTCAGTGTAATATTATAAAAATGTTTTTGGTTTAATTTGCCCAAACTTTTTTTTTCTGAAGGATTTTTAATTTTCTTTTCTGGACTTTTTATATACATTTTTTTAATTTTATTTTCATCAATTTTAATTTTTTAAACAAATTATTGCTAGTAATTACTAATTCTTTACAAATACACCTAGGAAGATACAAATTTTTCCTAATTTTACAAATAAATTACTGGGCTCTGGTTAGAAAAATAAAAATTATTGACCATAAATTATTATTTTTATATTTTAAAATAATTTATTATTGTTAATTTATAACATTTAAAAACACCTAGCAAGTAGTAGTTTTTTAATTTGTTTACTTTTTATATTGAAAAAATAAGATATTTATCAAAATTAACAACAATCACCACTCAAAATTGTTTAAACAAATTATTGTTAATAATTGTTATTTTTTTACAAGTGCATCTAGAAAGATACACATTTTCCCTAATTTTACAAATTATTGGGTTTTGGTTATAGATTAAAATTTTTTCCTCTTAAGGGCTAATCAGAGGAACAATAATTGAAGAAAAAGTTAGTTTAACTCCCGTTTTTCTTATATGTTAAATAAAAAAGTATATTTCAATGGAAAAATGACTGAGTTTCACTTGCAGGTTTAAAGTAGAATAAAAATTTTCATTTCTTTATAACTGGGAATGTGGAGCTTTAAAAGAGCTGCTAATTTTAATGATTGGAAAAATGAAACATGTGTATAGACGTAAAGTAGAAGGAAATATTATTATTAGAAGTAAAGAAGAGGCTAAAAATTAAGAAGTCGTTAAGTAGAAGCTAAAGTTCCTCATGAGCTTCAAAGTAGCTTTAAGATTTCGACTCGGGTACTTCAAACGAAAAAAACTGCAAATTTCAGAAAAAATTGTAAGTCTCTATAGCTTTATTTTATCGAAAGTTGATAAATAACAACAATAATTTGTTTAAACAATAATTGTTATAAATAAAAATTTTAATTATTCATTACTTTTAATTACATATCACACATAAAAGTTGCAAAAATTAAAAAAATTGCAAGTGTTAAGCTTTATTTTATCAAAAGTTAGTAAATAACAACAATAAGTTTAAACAAATTAACAATTACGTGAATTAAATAGTAAAAGCTTATAAGTTATTTTTGTAAAATATTGCAAAAAACTCCCAATAAAATAGTAAAAGTTATTTTTTAACGTTTTTTCCATAATTTTACAATTTTAGGGAAGGTTTTACGACCCTGTACAAAATATTAAACCACAAAAAATTTTTAATAAATTTTTGGATGTTATTTTTTGAACGTTTCTAAGAAGATGCAGAGTTGTCCGATTAAAAAATATTGATTTTCGTGAATTCTATACTAAATCTACGAATAAGTATTTTTTCCTGATGCAAAATTCATTTATAAAACTTCATCGGCTTTTAGCTACTACGTCTAAAATTTAGAGTCTAAATATTATTTAACTTAAAAAAAATAGAGGTATTTTTTTCGATAAATAAGAAAAATCCTAGTGGGTGAGAGCATGAAAAATTAAAAAATTTGTTTACAATGCGTTTTTGGACCACCTCAATGGCCAAAGTTATTTTTTAAGATCTATAAAGATTGTTTAAAAATGTATTTGCTAGTAGTGAAAATTGTCTTTAAAAAGAGGATAGTGATTTTCTTATTGTTACAAACCACTTCTTAGGTTTACGATATCTTATAGTATATTTATGCGTATATTTTAATTTTTCTTTTAAGAATAATGTAAATTGTGTTTATTTATTATTTTTTCATAAACTTCTTTATTCCAGCAGTTTTTTTTTAAAAATATTCAGAATTAAGCTTTATAATTATATTAACTTATTGGTTTATAATATACAAAGAATTTTTTTGCAATGTCCACATGGACAATTTTGTAAGGGGGGGGGGTTTGTAAAATGTCCACGATTGTCCACGAGGGGGGGGGGGGCGGGGGGGTCAAAAATCAGCAAAAAATGTCCACGTGGTTTATGGATGGCCCCTTTCTAGCCTATTTTGAATTTTTCATTATTTTTTTTTTTGCATTTAAAAATAAAGCAGATACCCGGCAAGAAGGCCAAAATTGAAAAAAATTGAAAAGTTGGATAGCGTCAATGGTACAGTGAGAATTATTCAATCTTTTTAAATTCCATTTCTTGCCTATTCTTTTGTATTCTCTGCTGTGATAGAGATTCATGGAAAAATAAATCACTATCAATTCCCTTTTAATATTTCGATAATTTTTTAATTATTTTCAATTCCCTTTTAGTGTTTTAGTACTTCAATCTTTTTAATTGTTTTCAATTCCATTTAAAATGAAGGAGTCATGACTTAAATATCTCGAAAGTTTAATGGATATTACAGCCTGAAGTGGCTGGGTGGACAGAGAGTCCATCTCGTGCGTTGAAAATTCGAGTTCGAATCTTCGCAACGATGGATTTTTTTCTATTAGAAACTGTAAAGTATAATTGAAAATAATTGGAATTAGCTAATTTTCAGCAGCCTACAAGAAATACAAAAGAATAAGCAAGAAATGGAATTCATAAAAATTGAAAAAATTCAATTTTCTTCAATTTCGGGCTTCTTGCCCGGTAAATAAAGCAGATAATAAAGCAGATATTAAGTATGATTATACTTCAAAAACGTAAAAAAACATGTTTTATCTTTTGCCTTTAATAATTCTAAAAGTTTTTAATAATTTTAAGCTCTCATAGAGTATTTTAATGTGACGTCCCTGGTCAGGAAGGTTAGGTCATTTTGTCAAGAAGGTTAGGCTCGGACCCAAATTTACATTACGTTATAATGGGATTTTTATGACAATTCAATAAAAAACTTTTAGAATTATTAAAGGCAAAAGGTAAAACGTTTTTTTATTTTTTTGAAGTATAATCATACTTCTTATCAGTTCTCTGCTTTATTTTTAAATGCAAAAAAAAGTGAAAAATTCAAAATAGGTTAGAAAGTTCTGTCAGTGTGATTGTTTATTTGGCTTCTAAATACAAACGTAATTAATTGACAAGGAAAATGAATGCATTATAAAAATGTAAAAAAACATATTCTGTCTTCTAATGGCAACAATTTATGCAATTTTTAACAAAATTAGTCTAAAATACCTTTTATATTAGAAATATTCCTTTATAGCTCAATGTAAATTTGAGCCTGCGCCTAACCTTTCTGACAAAATGACCTAACCTTCTTGACCAGTGACGTCACATTAAAATACTCTATTCAAGGAAATCCCTAACCTCGAAAATCAAACAAAATCTCTCTCAATTAAATATTTTTGATAAAAATAATATTAAGATTTCGTGTAAAATAGTTTTTTTGTTCTAATATGAGTTTAGAATAATAACTTTCCCTAGATTAAAATTTCGGACAAATTTTAGATTCCAAAAATACTCGGCAAAAAGGACAAAATTGAAAAATTATAGTGCGTCAATGGTACAGTGAGAATTATTTAATCTTTTTAAATTCCATTTCTTGCCTATTCTTTTGTAATCTCTGCTGTAATCTTTGCTATCACTTCCCTTTTAATATTTCGATAATTTTTGAATTATTTTCAATTCCCTTTTAGTGTTTTAATATTCCAATCTTTTTAATTATTTTCAATTCTATTTAAAATAAAAGAGTCACAACTAAAATATCTCGAAACTTTATTTTATTTTACAGCCTGAAGTGGTTCTGTGGACGGAGTGTCCGTATCGTGCGTTGAAAACTCGAGTTCGATTCTTCGCACCGACGGATTTTTTTTCTGTTAAAAGCTCTAAAGTATAATTGAAAATAATTCAGTTTAGCTTATTTTCAGTAGCTTACAGGAAATACAAAAAAATAAGCAAGAAATGGAATTTAAGAAAATTGAAAATTGAAAATTTTCTTCAATTTTGGACTTCTTGCCGGGTACTGTCCGGTATTATCATCCGAAATTAATCCGGTTTTGTCCAAGTTCGTATTTTATCGGAAATTAATCAGGTAGGAACGGAAATTTGTCCGGTCTTAGGACAAAATCCGAAATTAATCCAAAATTTATCTGGTTTTATCTGTATAAAGTCTGAAATTTATCCGAAAATTTTGAAATTTGGTCCTCATTCTTAAAAAGAAAGTTTCTTGTTTTTTTGTTTTAAACAAAAATGACATATTTCTTTAAGTTAAAAATGTTTTATATAATATCTAACAATACAGTATATTTATTTAAGTAGCTCAATTATTAAAACTTTATATTACGTGAAATATGACAATCTAACCTCAAAATTTTTAATCTGATTAATTGATTTCAAATTAATTTCAATTGTCAAAACAAAAGTCAATAAATTTATTACTAATAAAAAATCACTCGTTTTTGACGTGCTCTTATTTAAAACGCCGCACATTTCAATTAAGGATGTTTGACTCTTGATATAACCTCAAACTAAAAAGTGGTTTTAGCATGAAAATAAAATAAAACGAAAATTGTTTTTAACAAATTTTAAAAGATCTACTGATAAAATTTCCAAATAAAATTATTTTTGATTAAAACATTTTGTCAATTACGTAAAATTTTGTGTTTTTTCTTCAGATCTAATGAACAATTGCAATTTTTATCCGATTATGTCAAACATTCAATTAATTATTTACTTTTATTAGATATATATTAACGGTATTAAATTTTAGTTTTTCGTTTATGAAAGGAAGATAAATGAATAAAGTTAAGAATAAATTTTAAAGAAAGTGAGAATTAAAGTTCACGTTCATCAATTCTGAAATATTTTCTTCCCTGTGAATTAATTTTGATATTTTTCAAAAATTTCTTTTGAATTCTAAAATTTAATTTCGAAATAATTATATACTTTGCAAGTAAATTGGAAATTAGTGAATTCAATTTTTTTAATTATAGATGTATAAAAGTCATTGAATGAAAGTCATAAAAATAAGAATTCTGTTTTTTTTTTCATATTCTTCAGTGACTTCTGTGTATTTTTAATCTTAAATCCCTTCTTTAAATTTTTAACTTCTAATTCATTGTTTATTAAGAATTTCATTAAATTAGAAAATAAAATTCTCTATTTTGAAATAAATTTTTTAAAACTGATGGAATTTTGAGATAGTTTTCATTTCTCAAAATCTGCTGACTTTCAAATTAAAGTTTAAATTTTGAAAAAACAAGAATTGAAGAATTTAAACAAAATTGAGAAGTTCAACAATACTTTAAAATAAAAAATTGTAGAAATTTGAAATTTCTTTGGCTTGAGAATTAAAAAATTACAATTTTCTCTCAACAAAAATTACGAAAATTACGATATATTCAGATTTACAATAATAGAAAATAATAAATATTAAAATAAATAATTTAGTAAATACTAAAATATAATAAATAATCATATGGCTAAATATGTTATCACTATTTAAATTTTATAAAAAATAAAATAATAAATCATTGTTTTTAATTTTCATTAATCATTCATCATTTAATTTCTATTTTCAAAGTCCATCAAATCTATTTTGTTTTAATTATAGACTCTGTTTTTATTGTCATTAAAATAGAATTTAGAATTTAAAATGAAGTTTTGTCTTCTATTTATGAGACATTTTTGAAAAATCAATTTTTAATTCATTTCTTGAAAATTTGTGAAAATAAAAAACCTCCACTTTTCCATTTTATACCCTAAAGTTCAAAAAAAAATTTTTTTGTCAAATTCATATTTTCGGATCTTTAAGATCTTCTGAAATAATAATTGAAATAATCTGAAATAATAAAATCTTCAGATAAGATTCTTTAAAAATTATTGTATGTTTGTATTATCGAATCAGCTCAAAAATTTGTTAATAAATGTGTTTATTTTGTCTTTACAGAATAAAAATTAGGAAATAATTACAATTCAAAAAATGTCAATTCTTTAAAAAAAATCTTGCAACTTTTTAAAAAATTAAATTGACCTCTTCTTATGACGTGTTAATTACAAAATATGAATTTTCGAAAATAACGAGAAAGCTTCAAACAGAATGAAGTTCGAGTTGACTTTACATATTGGCCATTCTTGTATGGAGGTTTTTAAAATACGACGTTTATTGAAATTGAACATGACTTTTGCATTTCCCAGTTTGTCAGAGAGTGACGTCTCGTTTATTATTATATAAAATTTGAATACTTCTAGTTTCACTACTAACTTTGATTGGCATTATCCTGTACAGACTCGGAGGAAAAAGAGCTTTCAAGTTCCCTTAAATGACGTGCAAATCCTTGTTATGAATTAGATTAATGTAATATTGACAGTGATTTATAAGAGTAATTTTTCCGGGAAATAATGACGTGAACCCTGGATTAAAAAAATCTAATTTTATCCATTCAACATAAACAAAAATGGTCAATTTTAGGTTATAATCTAGTTTTATAAACTCTCTCTATTCTCTATTATTTCTCTATTCTCTTGAAAATCACCTAATAGCTTTTAAAATGTTTGCAATTTAAAAATATTCTACATTAATGAATATCAAGCGGTTTATTCAATTTTTTCCTTCTTGAAAATCATGGCAAATAATTATTCAGCTTGGGTAGTTTTTAATTTAATTTTTCTAGAGGGATTTTTTTAATATTATAAATTATAATATATTAATATTTTCTATATTAAAATACCCGCTTATATCGAACCCTATTATATCAGAAACTCGCTTACATCGAATGAATTTTGAAGTACCTAAGGCTAAATTATTCCCATATATATCGGATATTGAAATATTATGTATAAATATCAGATAAAATTTATAATCAGTTTTTAACAATTCATTCAATAAATATAAATAAAGTGTTTAAACAAGTAAAAAGTAAATAAGAAAGTGCAAATATGTATATCATTGAGTATATTGCTAAGATTTTAAGATTAGATTAAAATTTTATAATTTATAAGTATCTTTTTATATAAATAAAATATCATTTATTAATTAAAATAACTTTTGAGAATAAATATCAAATAACTTTATAAAAAACAAACATTAAAATGTTTAAAAAAAAACCTCAGGATGACCATTTGACCGGGAAAACCGGAAAATTTGTTACTAAACCGGGAATTTCGTGAATCTAAAAGTTCAGAGAAATTTTATCGAAAATAATTTTTTTTTTTCATATATCACAAATCTATAATAATAATAAAAATAATAATCTGCAAGTTCTTTCATTCCTATATTCATTTTTTGTCTGTTCACACATGAAGTTTAACACACAGATATTTTTTTTTAAATTAGATCCTTTTTAAAAAATGCATTTAAATTAATTAAAGTTTAAATTTATAAATATCAATGCAATTAATTTTAATTTTATCAATAAATAAATCTATAATTTTTTCTATAATTTTCAACAGTTTTCAATATACAATTATTCTTAATTTTTTTAAAATTATGTTGTCGATTATTCTTGCCAGTTATCGAATTTTTCTTTCGATTGTCAATTATTTTTCTCATTTTTCAATTATTTTCTCTAATATATAATTATTTCAATCATTTTGTAATATTTCTTTCAGTTATCAAATATTTGCTTAAAGTTCAAATTTCATTAATTTCTTTAATCTACAATTTATTAATTTAATTTTTAATTATTTTCTTCAATTCTCAATTATTTTCTTCATTTTTCAATGGCATTCTTCGTTTTTCAATCATTTTATTCAATATTCAATAATTCTCGCATTTTCTCAATTATCAATTATTTTCTTAAAATTTCAAAACAATTCTTCAATTTACATTTATTTTCTACAATTTTTTCCATAATTTCCATCAGTTTTCTAATGACAATTTATTATTCTCTTTTAATTTTATGATTATAAATTGATTTAAAAAGTTTTTTGTTTGACTGACGATTATTCTTACCATTCTTCGATTTTTTTCAATTTTTAATCATTTTTTTAATAATTAATTATGTTTTTCAATATTTAATTATTTTCGTCATATTGTAATTTTTCTTTTAATTATCAATTATTTCCTTGAAATTTCTATTCAATTCTTAAATTTGCAATTTATTTGTTTAATTTTTAATTATTTTCTTCAATTCTCAAATATTTTTTTTAATTTTCAATTATTTTTATCTATTTTCAATTAATTCCTTAATATTCAATAATCCTCGGATTTTTTCAACTATTTTTTTCACTCAAGAAAATTTATTTAAAATTTTAGTTCAATTATTCAATTCTAAAAGTATTCTTTTCAATTCTCGGTTATCTTCTTCATATTTAAACTTCATTTTTCAATTTTAAAAATTATTTAATATTAAAATATTATCGCCTTTTTTCAATTATCATTCAAATATTTTCTTTAATGTTTAATTCTATTCTTCAATTTTTTTCCATTCTTTAGCTTTCAATTGTTTTCTTCTTTATTCATTAATTCTTGCGTTTTTCAATTACTTTTTTTCAGTTATTAAGTAGATTCTTTAAATATCAATTCCATTCTTCAGTTTTTAATTTCTTTCTTCAATTTTTAATTATTTTTTTTCAATTTTAATTTTTTTATTGATTTTGAATCCAGTTGTTAAATGGGCAATGATTTCCAACGATTATTTCTATAATTTTCTTAATTTTGCTATTTGCAATTATTTTCTTTAAATTTAAAATTTCTTGATTATTGTTTTTGTTTATTTTTTTTTTAATTGTCTATTAATCTAGTCATTTTTTGAATTTTGTTTTCAATTAACAATTATTTTCGTCTTTTCTCACATGTTTCCTTTTATTTTCAATTATTCTCATCATTTTTCAACTGTTTCCTTTAACTATTATTAACTATTTCCTACAATTTTTTTTCAGTTTTCAATTATTATCTTAAAATTTTATAAAAATTCTTTGATTTGTTAAATTATTTTGTTAGGCTGTATATTAATCTAGCAATTTTTTTAATTTTGTTTTTAATTGTCAATTAATTTTGTTATTTTGTAATTCTTTTTCCAATTATCAATTATTTTTTCAAATTTTAATTAAATTCTTGAATTTTCAATTTATTTCCTCAATGTTTTATTATTTTCTTAAATTTTAATTATTTTTTTTCGATTTTCAATCCAGTTGTTCAATTTGCAATTATTTCTATAATTTTTCAACTATTTTGTTTAAATTTAAATAATACAATGAAAATTTTTTTGTTTTCTTTCCCAGTCCCTTCGAATCCGATATTTGTGGGTTTTACTGTAATATAAAATAAGTAAAAAACATATTGAGAAAAAGTGAAATTTATGATTGCAATATTAATGTAATTTTTGTTTATTTTTGCAGAGGAGGAATTGGAGTGCTTAGCCACCTGGAAAGAGGGTAGTAGTCGATATCTGGTGGGTCGACTTAATCACGATCATGCGACCAGCAACGAAGATCGTTACAGATGTTTTGTTTACGAGCGAGCAGATCAGAGCGTCCAGGGAAATTTAAATAGAGCCAGTGGAATAGGCCTTGAAAACAATGATCAAGAGGTCGTATTGTCCAACGGACTTGCAACTGAAAACTCATCAGTGGAAGTCTTCAATGTAGCTCAGAGTGGAGATGCTACCTGCAATGGTCTCTTTAGTCCTATGGAGGGATCAAGAACGATGAAACTCATGAAAGGTAAATTAATCACAAAATATACCTTACAAGAGCATTCAGAGTCTCTAAATCTTGAAGAGTTTTTAAATTAAAAATAAACGCAACTCTTTGAATTTTAAGATCTTAAAAAGAAGAGTTCTGTTTGAAAAGAATTAGTGTGAGAAAATGTCAGTAAAAAATAATTTATTGGAACTCGGGCAAAGGGAACTGGAACTTTGAAAGTTCCATTTCATTGCATTTAAGGAATTGGAACTTTCAGAATTTTTAAATCTGAAAAACCATTTAAAGAAGGGTTTAAAAAGTAGAAAAACAACTTACGTGCTGATATTTCTCAATTATTGTCCCTTAGCTGAGGTTAGATACGTTTTTTAAGTGAAAAAACTAATTTATTAAATAAATTGTGTGAGACGTAAGACTGTTTACCAACAGTCGGTAAATATGAATATGAAATTACGAAACATGTTTATTTTAGAAAATAAATAGTTTTGTAATTTATAAAAAAAAAGCATAGGAAAATTATAAAAATGACAATAATTTATAATAATGATAAGTATTGTATTGAAGTAAAAATATTTTTGTAGTAGTTTTAAAATTATTGGCAACTTGTATGCGCACCTATTTAAATTTACCGACTGTTGGTAAACAGTCCTACGTCTCACACAATTTATTTAATAAATTAGTTTTTTCACTTAAAAAACGTATCTAACCTCAGCTAAGGGACAATAATTGACAAATATCAGCACGTAAGTTGTTTTTCTACTTTTTAAACCCTTCTTTAACTGGTTTTTCAGATTTAAAAATTCTGAATGTACCAATTCCGTAAATACAACGAAAGTAAATGGAACTTTCAAAGTTCCAGTTCCCTTTGCCCGAGTTCCAATAAATTATTTTTACTGGGTTTCAGTCTAAGATTCAAGATTGTCAAGAATGCCGGTTTTTCAATTTTCTTTTTAATGAATGGAAATATTTCGATTCATTAAATCTGACATATGTCAGGTTCTATTTGATTTTTTTTTTTTTTATAATAGTGAGTATATTTATCGGGAATTGAGAACAGCGTGAAAAAAACGGGAATTTGTAAAAAGAATTGGGAATTTTCGAAAAAATTGGAAGATTTTAAAAAGAATATAGGAGTTTGTAGATAAATCTCGACAATTTCAATATTGCGTTCTTGATAAAATCTGAAAAATTGAACTAGAAATGATCGGAATATGATCTAACAATTTTGGGTAGAATAAAATTATATAGGTCAATCGATTCGTCTTGACATAAGGAATACGATTTTTTTATTTGTCAAGTTGATTTTCAGTGTAAAAAAAATGTTTGGAAAAAAACGATATTTTTTTTTTATTAATAATGTTGCCTACAAAATTTGGTGTGGTATTTTCAAAAATCTCTGTGTCCAAAATTGGTCATCCAAATTTTATTAAAATCCGCTGAGATTTCAAATCGAAAATTTTAACGATTATAAAGCTTCTTCTATGAGGAAAGAAAAATAATATTAAATTTTAATACCTTCAAGAAAAAATTAAAAGAAAACCCAAAAGTCAATTAACTCATATTTTTATTTATTTAAACATTAAAATTTCGATTAATCTAAACACGTCAATAATTAAAAATTAATTATTAACAAAAATCCCATTTATAATTCTTAGCAATTTATACAAAATTTTGCTTTTTCGAAACTGTGTAATATTTTTCTTATCATAACTTATTTTTTCCAAAAAATTTGTACAGTATTTTGTACTTTTGTCATAATTGTTTCATTTTTCTCGTTTTTAATGTTCTTTTTTCTTATTTTATTAAAATAAAATTTTTTTGTAGATTAAAGCGCGGGTTTTTTATTTTTATTTCTTGGAGGAAGGGAGAAGTAAAACTATTATATTCAATTTTCCAATTTCCGTTAGATTGGCGTATCTTTTGCTTCCTCATCGAAAAAGTATTTTTAAATTTATTCAGTTTATTTTTACATTTTGTCTATTTTTTCGCAAACTTATTTACTATTTCATAAAATTGTTGTTTTTTATTTTTCTAACGTTATTGTTAGAATTGTTTTAAAAATTTGTCTAATGTTATACAATTTTCTTTCATCTTATTTTCTGAAACTATTTTAGATTAGCAAGTCTTTTCAACATAATATCTTGATACTTCAAATTTTTTAAAGACTTTTCTTCTTTTATTTTATTTTAGAGACCGTACACCGTAAGATATTAGGGGGGAGGGTTTGATGAAATCTTACGGGATCGTACATGGGGGGAGGGGGGTTCCTGCGAAATCTTACGTAATATTTTTTTAATTACAAGAAAATACGTTTTGTTATTAATTTATGTTATCTACCTTTAAAAATATACTGTAAATATTTTATCTTATGTAAATTTAATTTTATTCAAAATTTTCTTATTTTATCATGGTTCATCTATTTTTTATACTTTTTTTTTCACTTTTATTAAAACTGTTCAATTTTTTTCTTATTGAATTCCTATTTTTCTAATTTTTGTAAATATTTTTCTCTTTGGTCAAATTTTAATGTTTTTTCATTGATTAATTTAGAAGAATTTTTATTTTACAGAATTTTCGGTTAATCGAACTTTTAAATACCAGAATATTCATTTGACAGAATCTTTATTTGTCCGAAATTATATTAGTACGAGTTGACATTTGATAGAAAACTTAAAATGCGGAATGTTCATTTGTTCGAAATTGCAAATGGCCGAAAAAGTATCCGACAGAAATATTTTGGCACGAATTTTTAAATTGATCAATCAGAAAATTTTAGATTAACCTAAAATTCTGTAAAAAAAATTCTTCTAAATTAAAATTCGTTCAAATTGGAATTCTTTGAAATGAAAAGTTGGTTGAAAGGATTTCTGCAAAATGTAAATTCTGTTAAATATGAATATTCTTAATAGTTTTGGCAGTTTTTTCATTCTTGCGTATTCTTTTTAAATTTCCTTTTTTTAAATATCGTCTATACTTTTTTCAATTTTAAGAAATTTTCTCATTTCTTTTGTGGACTGTTTTCTTATCTTCTAACATTTTTTTTTGGTTTTTACATTTTGTTATTTTTTATTAGCTTCTCCTAATTTTCTAATTTTTGTGTTAATAAGGTATTAAATATATTTTTTTAATTTTCTCACTTATTCATAATTTGTTTCATTGCAACTAAATATTTTCTCTATTTTTCATCATATCGTATTAAGGGTTTTCATTTTTTCTTATTTCTTAAGACTTTTTGACTTATTTTTTAACATTACTTTTTCTTTGAGACTTTTTTTAACAAATCAATCTTTAAATAATTTTTTTTCTTATAGTTCTTTTTCAATCTAAAGTTTATATATTTTATTCTAAATAAAAATAGCGTACATTAAATATTTGAAACTGTTATTTTTAATATTTACTTTAACGAACCAATTAATATTTGACGTTATTAATCATTAAAGGAACAAATCCGGGAAAGTTATAGTTAACGGTCCGGGAAATCCGGGAATTCGCCGGAAATTTGAACATGATCATTCGCCGCATATACTCTGTAATAATTCATTTGAAGCTTCTTTGAGAAAATCCGAATCAATATTTAAAAAATCATCATGCAATTTCAATAATCCAAATTCAATCGTCATTTACTATAAATCACTGGAATTATTATTAAAAGATTCTGTCGAGCTATTTTCAAAGAAGCTCCAACAAAATTTGACTTAAGTCGTCTAATGAGAAAGTTCAGCTAGTATACGAATAGCAACTAGAACGATTTTGAAATGTCGAAAATTCAGTAAAAGGAACCTGCAGAAACGGGAAAGATGGGTAAACAGAATTTTGTTAATATTGCGAGTCTTGCAAGAACTATGGAAAATGGATTAACATTAAATCCTCTTCCGCAGCTCCTTTGACTGGGTCTTCAACTTTCCAGCGCTTCGAAGTTTGTTCAATTAGTCCCTACTACTTCAGAGTCAATATTCCAAGAAAATTACATAACTGCGTTTTCATATCTGCTTGACGAAATTGTACTGCGTACTACGAATGATATTCTGTTACCTTAAAGAGAAAACACTGGATAGATAAAAAAGAAGAGGATCTCCAACTGAGCTAGAAAACGAATTATTCCTTAATTGCGACTTACAAACTGCACAATTTTCTGTCAACTCTTGTAAAAACGCTCTCGCTTAATTGGCTACTTTTAATCTCTTCACTTTTTACGAATCTCGAATTTCTGTTTAATTTGGTAGTTTACTGGATTTATTTTTATTTCGTCAGAGTTTCTTCTAACCGGGAATTTTCTTACTATGCTTAAAACAAAATTTATTAATATACCAATTTGTTTTAAAAAATTATGTTTTACTACCTACAGTTTTTATTGCATTTTATTTATTTTTATTTTTTATTTTTTTATGTTCAAAATTGATTTATTTATTTAATTGTAACGATAATGGATGTAATTTTAAAGAACTTTTGGTTTGATTTTATATACCATAATAAAAATATCTTCAATATTTTAATGTTGCAATTTCTAATTAATTTAGATTTTAAATATTTTTTGTGATTATATTATTTATTTCTATATTGTAAGATTATCTCATACTGAAAATTAAAATTTAGTAAACATTTCACTGTAAATTTAATTTACTAGAATATGCCAATCAATTATATTTTACTGGGACGTATATGATTAAGTTCTAAAATTAATTATTTAGAATATTTACTTTCTAGAATTTCATTAGAAAGAATCTTCTTTTGGTCGAATTTTCACATTTTCGAATATGTTTTCAATCGAACATAAATTAATCCGAGTTTTGACCTAACAGAATTCTTAGGTCACCGAATTCATATTTAATAGAATTTTCAATTTACAGAAATCCTTTTAACCAACTTTTCATTTAAAAGAATTCCAATTTGAACGAATTTTAATTTTACAGAATTTTAGGTTAATCTAATTTTTAAATACCAGAATATTCATTTGAGAGAATCTTCATTTGGCGCGAGTTTTGAAATTGACCAATTGCAATTTTCTGATTGTCCAATTTCAAAATTCGCACCAAAATATTTCGGTTGGATACTTTTTCGGACATTTGCAATTTCGGGCAAATGAACATTCTGCATTTTAAGTTTTCTATTAAATGTCAATTTTAACTAATACAATTTTGGACAAATAAATATTTTGGTATTTAAAAATCCAATTAACCTAAAATTCTGTAAAATAAAAATTTTTCTAAATTTAAATTCCTTTAAATTGGAATTATTTTAAATGAAAAATTAAATAAAACGATTTCTGTAAAATGAAAATTCTGTTAAACATGAATTCGGTAACCTAAAAATGTAAAAATTCTGTTCTGTCAAAATTAGGATTAATTTATGTTTGATTGAAAACATATTCGAAAATGTGAAATTTCGTTTAAAAAGAGATTCTTTCTAATGAAATTCTATGAAATAAATATATTTTTTTTTTATTCTCATTTTATTCATTTTTAATTGGACTTATTGTTAAAAACTTTAATAACTAAAACAAATAATTAAAAAATACGTAAAAAAAGTTTGGTATCTGTTTAAAAAATATTTAATTAATTTACTTCATTCAATAAAAATATTCAATATAAAGTAAAATATGAAACAAGTTATTAAAACCTATATTTACAAAAGAGAAAAAATCATAAGAATAAATATTTCAACTTTAATTTCATTTAATGTAAAGACTTTTTTTATTTTCAGCGTAAGAATATAAAAACTTGTATTAAAATTGAATGATCCTTGATATCAACGAATCTTTGACTTTTAATATCTTATGAATAGAAAAACTGAGAAACGTTCATATTTTCTAGAATATACTCTCTAAATCTGAATTAGTGGGAAATTACTATCGAAACGATGAAAAGTCGTCAACAAAATAAATTAGTAAAAATTTCTGTTAAGAACTAGTGAAAAATTACCAATTTGTAGTTAAAAAAAAACTACAAATTGATGGTAAAAAATACTAATTCACAGTAATAACTTTTACAAATGTATTTTTAACTATCAATTTATATTTTTTATTAAAAAATTCAGATTTAGAGAGTAATTATAGAATGATGGGAAATCTTTTGGATTCTTAAGTTTAGCGTTGCGTTTTAAGCTATTTTTGAAAATAAATAGATTAAAAGTTTTTGTAAGTATCAAGTATACTGCTTGGCTTTATCTGAAAAATATACAACAATTTTAAATTCATAGTTATTGCGAAAATGTACTGAAATATAAAACGCCAAACTTAAGAGGTTAATACAAAGATTTCACTTTACTCTACATATTTTAAAAGTTTAGACTTTTTCAAGTTTTCTGATGAAGATTTACTATAACTTTAAAAATACTCTTCAAATCAAGAATCTTTAATTTTGTAGGTAAAATATTTTTTTTTTTTAAGAAAGGTTCGATTCTCGAAACTAAAAACACTTTCTCGACATTCCTTAAATACACAGGTATATAAAATTGAAAAAAATAATACAAAAAAGTCCAATTTTTTATTTATGTCTTATAAAAAAGAAATTTAAATTTGACAAGAGAATATAAACCGAAAGAGACAAGAATATTAATAAAGGAAAGTCGGCCGAAATGCCTAATTGGGTAAATTGGCAATCGTTAATAGCTTGGCCAAAAATAAATATTAATCATAATTGTTTTTATTAATGATGTATATTAAGGTAAAGATGATTTCTATAAAGTTTCATGTTTATCAGTTTATTATTAAAGAATTTATTAAAGAATTGTGAAAATGATGCTTTCCAACAATAATTTTTTCATTTTTAAATTTTAGAAAATATGCACTTCTATCGTACAGACGTACATAATTTTTTTTTTTTAAATTAATCCTGAAACATTTAGCTATCTAAAGGCTTTGATTTAATTTATAAAAATGAGTTCTAAAATGAAAATAATTAGTTTAATTACATCGTGTGTTTTTGGGCAAATTGCCTTGGTTAAATTGCCTGTATGCTGTAAAACTTCTAAGCAAGATACGTACGATACGGAAAATTTCTCAGGTTACGTATATTTTAATGTAGAAATTATATGTCAAGTTGTTACTTCTTCTGTATAAAAAACCAGTGTTTAAACAAATTAATTATATTAATTATTGCATTTATATTAATAATAATTATAATAATTATGCATTGAAGAATCATTTTTAATATATTTTTAAAACATGATTTTAAATAACAGCGGGATGAATAAAAAGAAGTGCGCATGCGCAGAAAAAATACATAAGATTACGAGAGATACGTGTAGTCACGTGACTATAAAGAATCATGGCGGATTAACCTGTCACATTTGGCATTGAATGTCAAAATTTTCGATTTCTTTCTAAAACTCACGCTGTTTTGAAGCAAGCAGGTATTTTTGTAATTTATTACAGTGTTTAATTTACTTTTGCAAGTTATTTTATAATTGTAGAAGCTTTATTTATTTGTTATAGACTTTACTTCCATTTTTTGTCGGACAGCTTTGGCTTGAAACTTTAGTTTTATGATGAAAAGATTATATTTTTGTATTCAAAGCTAGTTCTTTTTTTAATATTAACAAGATAATTGATTATAGAAAACAAATACAAAATTTTTTTTTTACTTTTATTCATATTTTTACATATTTTTGTGCACAGGCGGTCAGGGCCGGATTGGGAATTAAAAGCGGCCCGGGAAAGATATTCAAAGCGGCCCCTTTCTATATAATTGAAAATTTTTATTAACATTTAAAACTAAAATATAAAAATATTAAATCATTAAATTATTTTATTTAAACTTATCAATAATTTAATTATTAGGAATTTCTTGAACAGTAGCATTCTCTACTGCCATTTGTACGAAAGCAGCAGTAATTTCTTAGTTTAATGAACACCTCAATCTGGTTTTAACCAATTTTAAAGGACAAAAAATGGACAACTTCTATTAAACAAATATAATAAAAAAATTTTGAGAGAATTTCCTGGCTTTAAAAATTGCTCTGAATGTATTCCTATCTACCTTAACCCCTTCAGCATCAAAAACAACCCTTTAAAATCATTCCCTAATCTTCAATCAAGAAATGGACAATTTTTATTAAATAAATATAATAAAAAGTTTTTTAGCGAATTCCCCGGCTTTAAAAATCGCTCAGAATGAATTTCTATCTACTTTGCCCCCTTTAGCATAAAAAAAGTCGGCTTTCATTCACCTGAAAATCATTTTTTCAATATTTGAATACCCAATTACTTTCTTTAATTTACAATTATTTTCTTCAAATCTCAATTATTTTCTTCTATTCACAATTATTTTAATTAATTTTTAATCATTTTTTTCAATTTTCAAATATTCTCTTTAATATTCAATAATTTTCGGCTTCTTTCAATATTTTTATCAATTTTCAATTGTTTTCTTCAATATTCAATAATTCTCATTTTTTCAATTGTTTTTCCAGTTTTCAACTATTTTCTTCAATTTTCAAATATTTTCGGTTTTTTTCAATTATTCTTTTCAGTTTTCAAATATTCTCGTTTTTTCAATTATTTTTTCAGTTTTCAATTATTTTCTTCGATTTTCAAATATTGTCGGTTTTTCAATTATTTTTTTTCAGTTTTCAAATATTCTTATTTTTTCAATTATTTTTCAGTTTTCAATTATTTACTTGAATTTTTAATTATTTCAGTCAATATTCAATAATTCTCGATTTTTTTTCAATTATTTTTTCAATTTTCACTTGTTTCCTTCAATAGGCAATTATTTTCCAAGAACTTCAATCCAGTTCAATTTTTTATAATCCAATTAAATTTACAATTATTTTCTACAATTACTACAGTAATTTTCTTTCAATTTTTATTCTTAGTTATTTCTGTTCTAAATTTTAATTTACATTCTTAACTTTTAAGATAATTCTGTTGAAATGTAAACTTTTTAATGTTGCAATTTTTCGAATTTTTTGCAATTGTCCTTTATTTTCGTCTTTTTTCAATTATTTTCTTTCATATTATTCAATTATTAATCATTTTCTTGAAATTTCAATTCAGTTCTTTAATTCTTTAATTATTTGTATCCACTCACAATTCTTGTCTTTTATTGGTACTTTTTTTCATTTTCAATTATTCTCTCAATTTGGAAGTATTTTCTTCAAATTTTAATAAAGTTTAATTTTTCAAAAAGCAATTAAACTTTCAATTGTTTCTAGAACTATTCCTATCATTTTCTTTCTTTTTTAGTTTTTTTTAATTTCATGTTTATCTTTTTCTGTTTAAAATTATTTCTGTCAGTTTTTAATTTAATAATCTTGCCATGTTTAGAATTTTTTCTAATTGGCAATTATTTTCTTCAATATTTAATAATTCTCGGCTTTTTTCGATGATTTTTTCAATTAACAATATTTTTCTTGAACTTTCAATTCAATTTTTCTGTCTAATTCACAATTATTTTCTTCATTTTTTAATTATTTTGGCAATTTTTAATATTATTTTCTTCTTATCAATTTGTGATTATTTCTTCAAATTTCAATCCAGGTCAATTTTTTAAAATTAAAATTTTTTTCAATTATTATTATTTCTGTAATTTTTTTCCTTTTTTAATTTCCAATTGTTTTTTTAAAATATTATATTTGTTCTTTAATTTTTTAAATTATTTTTGTCAATTGTCGATTTATTAATCTTGTCATTATTCCAATTTTTTTCATTTGTCAATTATTTTCGTCATTTTTTAGTTATTTTAGGTCGATATTATCAACTCGAGAACATTTTTGGATGGTCAAGAGATTTTGAGATCAATATCAATATTGCTCAAATATGATATCGTCTTGATATCGTAAAGCACTAAGAAATAATGGTCAAGAGAACAAAATAATTTAAAAAGTTAAAGATTAGTTATACAATTTTTTGAGAATTATTGAGGATTGAAAAAATTGAAGGAGATAATTGAAAATTGAGGAATGTAATGGAAATTTAAAAAATGTAATTAAAAATTGAAAGAAGTAATTGAAAAAGTCTAGAATTCTTGAATATAGAAAAAAATAGTAATTGAAAACTGAAGAATGGAATTGAAAATTGAAGAATGGAATTGAAAGTTAAAGATAATAATAAATAAGAATTGTAAAAAATAGTTGTAGAATTGAACAATTTAATTGAAATTCTACAATTTCTGTGATTGAAAAGAACATAGAAAGAAGCCGAAAATGATTGAATGTTGTAAAATTAATTGAAAATAGAAAAGAGTAATTGAAAGTTAAATGAAATTTAATTACATAAATTAAATTATTAATTAGACCTACAAAAATACCGGCCCGCCTGGCGGCGGCCCACCGGGATTTTTCCCGGTATCCTGAATGGCCAATCCGGGCCTGCAGGCGGTTTACCCAGTCGTGAGTCGAAATGGCGAATTTCGACATCAATATTTAAATAATTATTTTGTCTATTTTTTCTGAAAAAATACTTTTTTTGGCTCCAAACTTTACTATAGACATTTTGGCCGACTCTCCCCTAGGCACCCTCTTCGTTTATAAGATTATTTTCTCTATTCATTGTTTTTTTTTATTCTTTGCAACTATTTAGCATCAATTTAAACCAATTTCCAATTTGTCCCTTTAATTAGAATTGCCTATTTTATTTTCGTCTCATTTTTCAGACCAGAATATATAAACAAGACTCGGAACTCGAGAAATACGATTACCTATTTCGAGAGCGATTTTACATCTGCAAGCCGCTTTCACTGGCAGTTGTCTCGTTTCATCCCGGATAGGTTCGTATTCTGTAGGGGTTGACACGACAGCCAATAAAATCGACACGTAGATTCGCCCTCGACAAATTCGGTAAAGAGAAAAAGAACAAGAGACTATTTTCCTGCTTGGTTTTTTTTTGCTTCTCTTTTTTTTTTTTTTTTTTTTTGTTTTAGGAGAAATGAAGGTTCGTCCACTTCGCCTGGGACGTCGAAATGAACAGAAACGAACGATTGAGGCAAAGTATCGCACGTCGCTTTATGACACGTAAAAGCATTGTTGCACCGTGACAGGAAAGAATGGAAATAATTCAGAGAGTCGCTCGATAAGTGAACAGGAACAACGGTGAACTGAAGATACAAATTCCTTTAGTCGTAAAAATCGCATGGCTCTCTCGTAAGGGCACTAATTCGTATTCTAACGCAAACGATAAAATTGTCCGTAGTCGCTCCTGTGTTCATCTTCGTTTTTAACACTCTCTCGATTCAATTTTTCAAGTTTATTTTTATAATAAACTTCATTTAGGGGAGACCACCCGCAACAGTAGATAATGAGATGCAGTAGGTCGTTTCCATTTCAATTCAGACAGGCTATGTATGTTAAAGTCAGGGAATCAGCTCTCACTGAAATATATTGTTTTTCAGATAATTTTAGACGACACGTATTTTCCCGATTTGGTAAAAAAATTTTTTAACGAAGTTATGCGGATTTCAATTTTTCAAGTTAAAAAGTGAGATTACAAGAAAATAACATTAAAATTTTTTAAAATTATTATATCTTTTTTGCTATTGTATATATTAAAATGATCCTTTCTGTGTCTAATTGAGGCTTTCATGTTCTTTTAAATTCCATAGAAGACTTTAAAATATTTTCATATTTAACAAAATGGCGGCGTTTTTTCGAAAAAAAAAAATCAGATTTTCTCAAAAACCCCACCGTTTTTTTTCTCTCAATTTTTTTACTACTTTCTGGGAGTATAATGATTATTTTCTATAAGAATTTATTGGAGTCCCGCTTCCTGGGGAAGAATAAAAAAAAATTTCTTTTTAAGAAAAAAAAATTCAAAGTTTTTTTAAACCCTCTACTGGATACAACAAAAGTTCAAATAGAAAAAATATTCCTATTCAAAAGTAGAGTAAAAAAGTTTTATGACTTTTATCTCTATCTTGCAAATCTTTCGAATTATTAAAAATTTTGCATGTTTACAAGTAAAAATTATACTTGCAAAAATGCTAAAAATGTTCGTTTAAATTATATCACCATAAAAACTAGGAAGTATTAAAAAAAATGGAGAGAAAAGTTTTGAATTTTTGTAAGTATAAATTATACTTGCCAAAATGCAAAATTTATGAATTTAATTCGTGTTATAATTAATAATTCGAAAGATTTGCAAGATAGAGATAAAAGTTATAAAACTTTTTCTCTACTTTTTAATAGGAACATTTTTTCTATTTGAACTTTTGTTGTATCTAGTAGAGGATTTAAAAAAACTTTGAATTTTTTTTTTTTTTTAAAAGAAATTTTTTTTTTTATTCTTCCCCAGGAAGCGGGACTCCAATAAATTCTTATAGAAAATAATCATTATACTCCCAGAAAGTAGTAAAAAAATTGAGAGAAAAAAAACGGTGGGGTTTTTGAGAAAATCTGATTTTTATTTTTTTCGAAAAAACGCCGCCATTTTGTTAAACATGAAAATATTTTAAATTCTCTTATGGAATTTAAAAGAACATGAAAGCCTCAATTAGACACAGAAAGGGTCATTTTAATATATACAATAGCAAAAAAAATATAATAATTTTAAAAAATTTTAATGTTATTTTCTTGTAATCTCACTTTTCAACTTAAAAAATTGAAATCCGCATAACTTCGTTAAAAATTTTTTTTTACCAAATCGGGAAAATTTGTGTCGTCTAAAATTATCTGAAAAACAATATTTTTCAATGAGAATTAACTGATTCCCAGACTTTAAAATACATAGTCTGTCCGAATTGAAATGGAAACGACCAGTAGATAATTTTAATTTTCAGAAAAGTTAATTGACATTTTTATTTCTGATTATTGTTATAAGTTTTTAGGATTAATTTAAACTAACCTGAACGTGCTTTTTTGACAAAACACTCACTTTTCTTACTTTTATTCAATTTTTTTAAAATCGCTCACTGTTACTCACTTTTTTAAAAAAACGCTCACTTTTTCCATTTTTTTAGTAAAATGTCTATTCTAGCCAGGGGCGAATCTACCTTGAAGCACGTGCTTCAGGGCCCGGTGCCAGAATTGAATAAATCATGAAAAAAAAACTTTTAAATTGACGAGAATTTGTAAAATGACCAATAAATTTTGAAAACGATCCGCAAATTTTTAAGAAACTCTGGGAAGGTAGATAAATCCTAAAAACTTGAATTTCAATCTTGTATTCTTTAATAATAATATGAAAAATTGAATTTTAAATGATCAGAATTTAATCTTAAAAAAATGTTGATAGAAAGAAAGTCGAAAACTAAATTAAACTTAATTCATTTTAAGCCATTATTATTTATATAAATCACAAACGTCAATTAACTCAAACTTTAATTTTTTCAAACTTATGAGTTTCAATTAATTCATAGTTATACCTATGAAAAGTGACGAAAAAAATTGACAATTAAAAACAAAATTCGAAAAATAGCTAGATAAGTACACAATTGTTAGAAATAATCTAAATAATTAAACAGTATATATTCAATTTAAACTAAAAAATTGAAAAATTAAGAAAATTATAGGAATAATTGCTGAAACTAATTGCAAATTGAACAACTGGATTGAAAATCAAAATAAAAAAAGTTTAAATTGAAGAAAATAATTAAAAACTTTAGAAAATAAAAAAAAATTTGAAGAAAATAATAAAAACTTGAAGAAATAAATTCATTATTTAAAAATTAAACTGAAATTAAAAAAAATTGATAATAATAGAGAAAAATTACAAAACGTGAAAATAATTCACAATTGAAAACAAAATTCAAAAAATGGCTAAATTAATACGCAACCAAAAAAAAAATAATAATAATTGAAAAACTCAAAGAATCATTATAAAACTTTAAAAGACTAATTACAAATTGAAAAAATTGTAGGACATAATTTCAAATTGCGAAAAATAGTTAATAATTAAAAGAAATAATTGAAAAATGAGAATAATTAAAAAATTGAAGAAAATATCTACCAAATGACTAGTTTAAGAGACCATTGAAAAAAAATGATAAAATATAGCAAAAACTTTAAATTTAAAGAAAAAAATTAAAAATTGAAAAATGGAGAAAATTATAGGAATAATTGTTGGAAATAATTGCGCATAGAACAAATGGATTGATATTCGACAAAAATAATTAAAATTGAATGAATTAATTGAAAATTTAAATTCAAATTTAAAGAATATAATTAAAAGTTGAAAAAAGTATTTGAAAAAAGCCGAAAGTTATTGAATATAGAAAAAAAACAATTAAAAACTGAAAAATGGAATTGAAATTTGAAGAAAAAATTGAGAATTGAAAAAAATAAAAATTTAAAATTAACGTATCTTATTGATAATGGAGAAAAATAATAAGCGAAAGGCGAGGATTTTAAAATATTAAAGAAAATAATTGACAATTGAAAAAAAAATCAAAAAATAACTAGAATAATGCACAACTGAAAAAAATAATTGAAAAGGTTGAAAAATAATTCTAAAGTTTTAAGAGAATAAATAAAAATATTAAATATTGAAAGAAATAGCTACAAATTAAAAAAAATAATTAAAAAATAGCAAGAATAATAGCAAAATTGAAGATAATTTCCGAAAAATGACGAAAATAATTGACAATTGAAAACAAAATTCAAAAAATTGCTAGATTAATACACAACTGGAAAAAATAATTTAAAAAATCAAACTATAAATATTTAATTTAAAAAATAATTTAAAAATGAAAAATTAAGAAAATTATAGAAATAATTGTTGGAAATAATTGCTAATTAAATAACTGGATTGAAAATAATTTAATCCTACAAAATAATTGAAATTGGCGAAAAAATTTAAAATTGAAGAATGAAAATAAAATTTTAAAAACATAATTGAGAACTGAAGAGAATAATTGAACTATTGTACTTAAAATTAGAAAAGCATATTGATATTCGAAAAAATAATTGAAAATTGAAAAATGTGATTGAAATTTGAAGAAAATAATCAAAAATTGAAGAAATAAATTGTAATTTGAAATAATGGTTTATAATTGAAAAAAGTCAAGTTTTTTGGAATATCGAATAAACTTAATTAAAAATTGTAGAATGGAATTGACTTTAGAAAATAATTCATAATTTAAAGAAAATTACAAAATGACGAGAATAATTGAATATTAAATAAAATAATTCAAATTTTCCCTGACTTATGACGTCAAACATTTTTAAATCGTAATTAAGAAATGAGCAAAATAATTGACAATTGAAAAAAAATTCAAAAACTGTCGAGAATAATCTACAACAGAACAAAATAATTAAAAAAGTTAAATAATAATTATAAAATTTAAGGAGAATAATTGTAAATTGAAAACGTTTGAAAATTATAGAAAAAATTGTAGACTTATTTACACACTAATTTGTATCACTTTCTTGAAACATTTAATTATTCTTTCTTGCAATTTTTTCTTATTCAACAATTTTTTTGGTAGGTTATGTTTTACACTGCTTTTTTGTATTTTTAGAAAATCACTTCTAGGTAACTTTCATTTCTTTTAAAAATTTAAAAAAAAAATACTTTTTTATTTTTTAGATTTTTTTTTAATTTTATTCTTTTTACAAAACTTACTTCAGTTAATTTTATACAGTTTTATTTTAACAATATTTAGAAAAATTTATTTACTTTTCCAGTGATTAATTTTATTTATTATTATAATTTGGAAGTTATAAAATATAATTTTTTTCAATTTTATGATTTTTAAAATATTTTTTGGTTTTTTGTCATTTGTCATAACTTATTAATTTTTATAATTTTTAAAGACTTTTCTTCTTTTATTTAATTTTTCGTAAATTTGATCTTATAATAAATTTTCTCATTCGATCAGAATTTTTTATTTCTTACAGAAATATTGGTTTTTTTTTTCTTAAAATTGTTTAATTGTTTTTAGTAAATTCTTCATTTAAAGAAAATTATTGCTTTCTGCTTGATTTTCAAAACAAGTTTTTAAAGTATTTTTTTATTTTTCGTAACATTTTTTCCGTTTTTTACTGATTATCTTATTTATTTTCTTAATTTAAAAAAAAACATGTCCGCAAATATTTTAACTTTTTGAAAATCATTTTTTCCTTTCTTTTATAATTTCAATTATTATCATAAATTTTAAAAAATTTTAAACACGTTTATTGATGTAACATAAACCCTCAAAGTTAGTAATAAAATTTTTTTTTAATTACTTCAGTCTGAAGAACTTTTCACTATCTACTCTTGGGCTGTCTACCAACTTTTTATAGGGAAAAAGTTTTTTTTTTTCTCAATTATCTAGGCAATTATTTTACGGTTAATTTACTTCAATATCAACACAAAGATGCTGCAAGTGAACAAAATAACTTGGAATTTTCAAGATAGTGCACTTTCATGTACTGATACTTTCTTGAAAGTAGCAAAGAACATGAAACTTTTGCGCCATAATGTTTCATAAATTCTAAAAACAGTGACTTCAAATGTAGAGACGGTTTTACAAAGCCTCTTTTCAATTCTTGGTTATCTCCTTTTATATTTATTTTGTCTCAGATTAAATTGACAAGGTATTTAATTCACGAAATATTTAAGTAATAAATTATTGAATCCACAAAATCTTTACAGAAAGGTGAATTTTTAAAAATTCATTTGATTTTAAGGAACCTATTCACTTGACTCCCAGATGGACAAATTCATCTGATCCGATAACGAAAATATTCTCCTAAAGTCTCGAATTTCTCGAGATTTTTGAAGAAAAGACATTTTTTCGCCTCGAGTATTTTTGAATTCATAGAATTTCTCAATAGCTGCAGCCAAGATTTCATGCATCTTTGAGTGACCGCAGTTGACTTTAAAGGCAAATAAATTCGTTTCGGTTTTCCTCGTTTGCGAACCAATCCATCGAAATCCGTGACCGTGAAAAGAGGTGAATTCTCTCCAATTGAACCCTGACTATATATTATTATCTGATATATATTCTATAGATATATTACTGGCGCTGGCGAGAAAAGATAATTGGTATTGGCGTGGTACTAAAGTTAAGCTCAGCTTTTCATTCTCGTGTCTCCAATAGTGACGCAAGGCTGTGTTTCTTCTCTCTCTTTTCCAACTGAAACAGTCTCTCAATTAAAAATTGTATCCACCATTCGGACACTATAAAAGCATTTGAATTAAAAAAAAACATAATAATAGTATATTATATTGCAAAAAGTAGGAAATTAAAATTAAATTTAAATTTATTTAAGTCGGTGATTTTACGAGAATGAAGTTTGATGCTCTGAGCGCAGTGAGAGCAGAAATTGAACGTGTAAAATCACCTTTTTCGCGAGCTGTAGGCAATATTTTTTTTAAAGAGCAAATGCAAGTCTAACAATATTATTAGGCTTATTATTTATTATTATTTGACGTTTTCGAAAAGTTTTTAACTTTACTGAAAAGTGAGGTTAGGATTCACGTATTTATAGTTTTATTTTCGAGGGATCGTTGAAAATTACTCAAAAAGTACTTTGAAGTATTTATTACTCAATTTTTAAAATTATTTAATTTTAAACAATTAACTGTTGCAAAAAGTTTTTTTTCACGTGCGAATTGAATTTTATTCAATTCAATTATGTAGAAAATGTTCAATTTCTGACCGTTTTCTAAATAATCTCGAAAATCGCATTTTCAGAGGACGAATTGGAAAAAATAACAGGGTGTCGAGCGATCTGGGAAATATGCAGGGAATTTAGTAATTTTATACAACATAAAAAAATCGGAATTTATAAAAAAATCCGGGAATTTGCAAGTATCGGGAATTCGTAGATAAATCTTAAAAATTTCAATTTCAATGTTGCATTTTTTTAATCATTTTTCTTATTTAAGGAATATAAACGAGATAGAATCCTTTAAAATTTGAAAAATTGAATTAAAAATAATCGTAACAAGATATGGAAATTTTAGTTAGAAGAAAACTAGAAAATAATATTAAATTTTAATATCTCTAAGTTGTATAATTAAAATAAATCCCATATTTTAATTTTGTTTAAAAATGCAAATTTCAATTAATCCAAAAGTCAAAAGTCGAAAATAAATTTCTTTGCATATTAACAATAATCCTTTATCTACTTCTCAGAAATTGTCATGAAATTTCACTTTTTCAAAACAATTCTTATAATTCTTCATTTTTTCAAAAACTGCATTCATTATTTTGCCTTTTTAAAAATAATTTCACTTTTGTCCTCTCTAAAAGATTTTTTCTTTTATAGCTTTTAAATTATTTCATTTTGCTTTTGGCTTTTTTAAAAGATTTTTTCAAATTTTTTTCTTTTTTCACAAATTATATTATTTCCAACAATTTTGTTCTTATAACATTCGATTAATTTTTTTTTCTTTCTTTTCATTTATTAAAAAAAAAATCTCTATATCTTTTTCTCTTCTTTAAAGATATTTTCTAGTTTTTTAAACATTTTAAAAAATTTTCTCCTTTTCTTAAATATAATTTTTTAAATTCTTACTTAGTTTAGTTTTTTAGTTTTCGTAAATTAAAACATGTCTTTTTCAATTTTTCGCATTTTTAATTGGCAACGAGAAAGGTAAAATATATATTTTTCAATTTTTTGACGTCTTTTAGATTCGCTCGTCATTTCGTAATTTTATTAAATTATTTTGTGTATTTTTTCACAAGCTTACTTTCTTCTTTGTACAATTTTTAAATTTTCTTTACTTTTCTAGAGCTATGATTGTTAGAATTATTTTAAAAATCCATCTTTTTTATTTTTAAAGAGGAATTGGACACATACTCGAAAAGAGGTTATGTTTGTCGTCATTATTTTGCTTTTTAAGTAAAGATAACTAACTTTCAATTTAGTTTTATGTAGAAAAAATGTGGCGAACTTAATTTAAAACAAAATAAAGCATTAAAATTTATAATTGAACAAAAATGAAAGATTTTTTACATTTAGAAAAATTTTAGAGAAATGTGAGAATCTATAAATTTGTTTCTGAATGTCAAAATTCTTTAATTTTTATCCAATTATGAGTTTTAATGGTTTATTTTGTTTTAAATTAAATTTGCCACATTTTTTCTAAATAAAATTAGATTTAAAAATTTGTTTTCTACCTCAAAAAACAAAATAATTATTTTAAACATAACCTCTTTTAGAGAATGTGTCCAATTCCTTCTTAAAGGAATGTTTCATTGTTTTCTTTTTTTTTTCAGTTGATTTTTCTCAAACATTTTTGAAACTCTTTTTTATTGAATGTTCTCAATTTAAAATTTTAGTTTTAAAAGATTGTTCTTCTTTTATTTTATGTAAATTTAATTTTGTTCTAAATTTTCTCATTTTCTTACTGTTTTTATCTATTTTTCAGAATTTTTTTCATTTCTCTAAACTCTAAAAATTTTCTTTCTTTTAAATTTTTTCTTTTAGTAACATTTGAACATTTTTTCATTAATGTTCTAATTTATTTTCTTAATTTAACAAAAATGGCAGTTTTTGAAGAAAATAAAAATTTTCAATTTTTGAAAGGAGTTTCGAGTTTCTTATATATTTTTTGTAATTTTTTAAATGATTATGTAGTTTTTAAAAAATGTTCTTTTTTTCATTAATAATAATATCAATAACTTTTTAATAGAATTTTCTCATTTCCTTTGTAGACTGGTTTTTTCTCATCATCTCGAATTGAATGTTGTACTTTTTTCTTATCTTTTATTCCTTACGATTTTTTCCCTTATTTTAGAATATTACTTTTCCGTCGAGTTTTTAAATATCTTTTCATAGAATTTCTGATATTTGTAAATTTTTTAATAATTCTTTTGTTCTTTTTCTTGAAGTTTCTTTTTCAAACTAAGTTTGTATATGTTTTTCCTAAATAAAAATGACTTTTATTTCTTTTAAACAAATTTAAATATAAATAATCAATTATTAATGATATTGAAGGAGATGCAGGGAAAAAATCCGGGATTTTAAAAATAATCATTCGCTAGACATTCTATTATAGTACAAAATATTAATAGAAAAAATTTTAAAAGTACAAAAGATTTGGATAAAATATTTTTTTAAAATTATTAATAATTTAATGGAATTCTGTATTGAGTCTTTTAGAAGTTTATTAAATTTTAATGACAAATTGATTGATTCAATATCAATGTTTCATTCAATAATGCTTATAATGGAATCCGTGTAAAATTTCAATTTTTTTCATCCACCATTCTGAATTTTCTCGTTTTCTATCATTCCATTAAAAGTCAATTATTATACTTTAAAACTGATGGACCGTGAATCAATTTTAATTAATATTTCTAGTTGTGTTGGTTCAGATTTTTCATCAATTCCAGTTTAATAAAAAAATACACAATGAAAATCAAACCAGTCGTGGCAAAAAATCGAAATATTCATTAACAACCCAGCAAATACATTATAAACCATAAGCTCCTGGTAGTGAAAAATTTCCTAATTAAAACAATCCAGTTCAAGCGCTTTTTAATTCTGATACCGTTTTTATAATTAAAACCTTCTGCATGTTGTGTTTTTTTAATGTAATATAAAAGCAAATTTTTCTCTCTTTTTTTTTCAATTTGCTACAAATACAATTTATTTACAGAATAACGTCTATTACAAGGTTTCAAAAATAAATTGCAAAAATAAAATCGTATTTTAAAGTAAGAAACCAATTTTAAAATAAAAATAAAAAAATCATCAGCTTTCAATTTTTGATGATTAATTAAATCTAAAATTTGATTTTTGAAATAAAGATTATCAAGAGAAATTTGATTTATTATTCTTCAAGTGAGAATTAAAACGACTCAGGTTGAAAATATGGATTTGAATGATATTTTTGTGAAAATTATTTCTTGAAATTGCAGTCGAATGCAAATTTCTGGGAAGTTATTGAGATGGAAAGATACGTCGAAGCATAATTCAATCACCTCCCTCGAACACTGCGATAAGCAATTTGAGCATTTTGCCTCTAGGCATAGCGAATACGTCCTATTAGGGAATAACGAGGTCACTGGAGAACCAATGAGTCGTTTTGGCGATGGAACAATGAGAGACAAAGCTGACGCAAATGACGCCAGATGGGTTGTAACTGAAAAAACTCTCATTTCCACACCATGTTCATCAGCAAGAATTTTACTGAAAACAAAGATTAAATTCAATAATAAAGAAGAAGAAAAACAGTCCGTTCAATCATTCACACAAAAGCTGCACCGGCATTTTAAGCCTTTCATCATTTATTGTTATTCTTTTTAAAATAAATTCAATTTATAATGAAATTTTTCCCTTTCAGGAATTTTCTCTTTCAATAAACACTCTAAAGGAAAGATTATTTTGAACCGAATTGTGATTTATTTCATTTAAACTAGCAAAAATTAATTTTCCGTACGTTTTAGAAATTTAACTATAATAATAAATAAAACAAATCGATAAATAATATTTATCCAATAACGAGGGCTGCCAGTGGACTTGCAGATTGAAAATAGTGAAAAAAAGACTTTTTAATTTAAAAAACTGAGAAAATAATGAGTTTTTAAGTGAGAAAAGTGAGTAAATAGTGAGCTTTTAAATAAAAAAAAGTGAATGAGCAATATAGAGTTTGATATTACTGTTATTAAATTGGGTGGCGCCAGCAGGAGAAGCATAATTCGAAAAACGCAAAAATAATTCAAAATTTGAAAAAAAAAATTGTAAATGACAAAACTAATTGAAAAATTGATTAAAAATCAAAAAATGATGACACAAACTGAACGAAATAATTGGAATTTGAAGTAAATAATTAAAAAGTTTTAAAAATAATTAAAATTTGAAACTCTCTAAATCTGAATTAGTTAAAAATAACTAATTTGAAAGCAAAAACTCAGTCACTAATTGAAATAGTTATATTTTTACTAACCATTTAGTAAAAAATAACTAATTATTAGTCAAATTCATTTTTAGGTTATGTAAAAATTACTAATATTTTAGTAAAATTCTTTTGACTAATTCAATTAGTCAAATTTTAACTAATTTTTAGCTATATTTTTACTAATAATTAGTCATATTTTACTAATAGTTAGTTAATTTTAACTAATTCCAGAAACAAAAACTCAGGCACGATTTTACTAATAATTAGTTATTTTTAACTAATTCAAATTTAGAGAGAACAAAATGAGACTGGTGTAAAACATTTAAATTTTTGCACAATAATTGAGATATTGAAGAAATAAGTAAAATGTAAAGAAACTAATTGAATAATGACATAAGTAATTATAAAAGCTGGTGTAAAAATTACACTTTTTAGACGATAGTTAAAAAATTGAAAAAAATAATAGAATTTTCAAGAAAATAATTGAAATTTGAAAAAAAATATCAAAAAAATGTATATGCGTAGAAAATAGTTGAATAATGACAAAAATAACTGAAATTTAGAAAAAAAAATTAATGAAAAATGAGAAATATATTCAAAAATGAATAATGAAGAAAATAGGCAGGGACTACCTTCACTTTGGATTTTAAAACGTGGACAGAAAAAGATGAATAAATATAAAAACTAACCAACTTCACTTCAAGTTTTAAAACGTGGACAGAAAATAATGAATAAATATAAATAGTAACTAACTTCAGGATTTTACGGAGATTATTTCATTTTTTTGTTTTAAATTTTTACATCATATTTTACATTTTCAATATGTTCTCGTTTTAAATTTATACTAAATTTTAATTTCTTCAAATTCTTGTTAATTTAAACTGGTATTCATTAAAAGTTCAATTAATCCACGGATCAAATATACTAAATTTGAAGTGATTTAAAAATGTTAATTCTTTTCTCTTATGATTTCTATTACTTAAACTACAATTTTCAACTATTTTTATCATTTTTCAATTATTTTCTGCAATTTTTAATTATTTTCATTATTTCTCACTTTTTTCCCTAAATCTTAAACTTTCTCAAATTTCAATTATTGTCTTTAATTTTTTCAATCACTTTTTCAATTGTAATTATTTTCTCTTCGACAATAAAATAATTTAATTACTTATTGCTGACCGTTATATTCTTTAGCGCCAATTTAATTGAATTTTTTAATTTACCATTATTATTTTCATTTTGCAATAAAATCTTGCAATGTATCTTCAATTTTTAATCATCTTCATTATTTCCGAACTAATATCCTGAACTTTCAAATATATATCTCAGTTTTCAGTTATTTTGTTCAATATTCATTTCTGTTTAACATTTTGCAATTATTTTCTTCATATTTTCATAATTTTAATTATTTTTAAATTAATTTCCTAAATTTTCAATTATTATCTCAAATTTAGATATTATTGTCTTCAATTTTCAATTTTTTAAACGATTTTCCAATTATTTTCATTTATTTGAAAATAAATTCTGTACTTTTTTTTTTTTTTAATTATTCTTAATTTTTAAAATTATTTTCGAAGATTTTGAAATATTTTTCTTCAATTTTTAATTACTTTCAATTCTTTTTATAATTTCCAAAATTTTATACTATTTATCTGAAATTTCCATTATTTTATTTAATTTTCAATTATATTTATGATTTTCTTATATTTTATGTATATTCTGTATTTTTTGCAATTATTTCTCTTAAGGGCATATGATGGAGAATGACGGCACTAGTTTAGGCAAAATTTGTTCGTAAACTGTTTCTTAAAATAATAAATATTTTGACACTAAACTTTGTAGAATGACTTAACTTAACTTGTTTAAATTTTGCCTCAAAGTGAATTTTTTAAAATTTCAAAAAATCAGCCAATTTTTAAAAAAAACTAATTTAAAGGCAAAATTTAAACAAATCTCGGTCAGACAGACCTACTTTTTAATTATTTTCTTTCTTTTTTTTAAACAAACGTCTAAAAGTTTCAAGTATTTTTCTGAAATTTTCTTTAACTTTTTTTTATTTAAAATATATTATGTAATTTTTTTCTCAAATGTCAAATTCTTTATATTATTTTTTTCATTATTTTCTTCAATTTTTAATAATTTTCATTATTTCTGAATTAATTTTCTAATATTTTAATTATTTATCTCAATTTCAATCATTTTTTTTCAATTTTCAATTGAATCGTTAATTTTGAAAAGGACTCAACTCTGAAAACGCGTTAGTCATTTTTTATTAACAATTCATAATGAAAGTGGCTCTTATGGCTTTTTAAAGTTGAGCCCTTTTCAAAATTCGCTATTCAATTATTTTCTTCAATTTTTCATTATTTTAATTTTTTTCAATTTATTTCTAGGATTTTCAAGTACTTATTTTTCTCAAATTTAAATTATTTGCTTTCTTTGTAATACATTTCTATGATTTTTTAAATTACTTTTGCCAATTTTTAATTGTTTTTTTTTTCAACTGCTTTGCAAAATTTGCAATTATTTTTGCAATTTTTTTCAATTCTAAAATTTGTTTAAATTTTGTATATAAATAAAATTTGTTTTATTTATTTTTAAATACATATATTATAGAATCGAATAGCCTGTAACAAAAAGTAAGGTTATGTTTCCCAAAACAAACAATGATGTCGTCTGCTAGCTTTAATAAAAATCATTATTTATTATTTTTATTTCTACGCGTAACTGCGCATTTTTGGTTATTTTTAAAATTGAATTTGTGTTTTATAAATCTATAATGTGACAATAAAGACGTTATTTATTGAAGTAAATTTTTTTTTTATTACAGTCTCGTCGCCAGGAAATTGTAAATTTCCTCCGTGGCTAACGGGTCATGGGAGTGGAGGTCTAACATGGCACACTTTAGATCTTGGAAGATCGTACACTTTTCATCCCCACAATGCAACTCTTCATGTTACTAGATCCAATGCGAGCTCTTCCAGAATAGAAGGAGCATCCCTCGATTTTCAAGATATTCCGGGCCAAGAAGAGTATTACGTAAAAATTCTTTGCAACTCTATTAAACATCCGAATCCAGCGGAAACGATGAATATGATCGTGGCTCATTACACTCACGGATGGTAAGATCAAACTTTTTACTTTCTGATTCAAGAAACTCGTATTTTCAAATTTCGAGATCCTTGTAAATTTGTTTTACTTCCGTCTGGACTTTTATTTACTTTTTATGTTTTTTTTTGTTGCTTTTGTATATTTTCCGGTTAGTATATTTTCTACTCTGTAAATTATCCAGTTGGTATATTATCCACTCTTCTTCTTCATTTTTTACATTTTCCAATTTTTTTTAATTTCAAAATTTTAACCTATTCAATTTTGAATTTTTTTTTAAGAATATTTTTAAAGAATATTTTTTTTAAAAGTTATTAAACAAATAAAATTTGTTTTTTACGTATTGTTTAAACAAAATAAGATTTTAAAAAATCTAACAAATTTTTGCGGCAAATGACGACTTTATAGTTTGAGGTTATGTAAAAGGAGAGAACCTCCTTAAATCAAATTTTAAGCCAATCACAAATTTTTTTCTTTCAAATTCAAATACATCTATGTAATCCAATTTTAATCGATTCAGTAAATTTTAAGCATTTAAATGATTTTTTATTGGAATTTTAATCGGTTCTAGATTGAATTCATAAAAAATTTAAATCGATTTCCATTTTAATTTATTTTAATTCTGATTAATTTGATATTTAACGGATCTAAATAGATTCAATCAATTTTTAACAGTAAAAATTCGTTATTTTTAAATGTTAATCGATTCTAAATTCAATTTATTCAAATTCCAATTGATTTTAATTTTGATAAACTTCAAATTCAATGGTTCTAAACCTCAATTTTTCTAAAACGTCTGAATTTCGATCGGTCCTAAATTTAATTTTTTGAATTGATTTTCGTTTCAATTTATAATAAATTAATGGGTTCTTTAATTTATCAACATTTTAATTTATTCATATTTAATTTAATCCAACTTAAATTTAAATCCTAATTTAAGGAGGTTCTCTCCATTGACATGATCTCAAACTAAAAAATGTCTTTTTACCCCAAATAAAAATAGAATTAAAATTAATTTCACCAAATTTTGATGGAAGATCAAGTTCTGCATTTATCAGAAAAAATTAGATTCAGCCAAATTTGTTGTGAAATAATTATTATTTAACGCTTCGTGTTTTTTGTTTAAATCTAGTAGATATCTGTCATCTTTATTCAATTTTGACAAATAATAACTCATTTTTCTTTTTGAAACATGTTCTACAATTTTATTAGTTGGGGTTTCTTCAATAATATTTTATTCAAAAGTTATTATTATTAAAGAACAAAATTTGATTTTTATATATTTTTTAAACAAAATATTTAAAAGAATACATAAATAAAATTATAGAAAATTTTTCAAAACAAAATGTGATTTATTGTCAAAATTAGATAAAAATTACAGATTTTAACTAAATTTAAAGAAGGAAAACACGAAATGTTAAATAATTATTATATGACAACAAATTTTGGTTGAACCCAATTTTTTTTGATAAATGTAAAACTTGATCTTCCAAAATTTGGTGGAATTAATTTTAATAATATTTTTTTTTCGTTTCAAAGTTCAAATTATTTTCGTTTCAATTCATTAAAACTTCAATTAATCCAATTTTTAATCAATTAATACAAGTTTTAATTTGTCCAAATTGAAATCGATCCAAATTTCAGTTTATTACATTTTTATCATGTATTCAAACTTTAATCGATTCAATTCCTAAATTATTTAATTTCAAATCGAATCAAACCAGAATTTCAATTAGGATTTTAATTTATGCAAACCTCAATTAACATAAACTTTAATTAATGAAAATGTTGACTGAATATCGATTTAGATTTAAATCAATCCAAATGTTAATTTGTGAAATTTTTCATTTATTCATCTTTCGTTTAATTCCATATTTAAATCGATCCAAATTTCAATTGATCAACCCAAAATTCAATTGACTTTAATTCTAATTCATCAAAACTTCAATTTATCCATTTGTTAACCAATTAATAAAAGTCTTAATTAATCCAAATTTAAACCGATCAAAATTTTAATTTGAAAAAAAATTAGTTTATTCATTTTTTGTTTAATTTCATATTTAAATCGGTACAAATTTCAATTGATCAATTAAAAATTCAATCAATCTAAATTTCATTTAATCGAAATTTTAGTTAATCCAATTTTTAATCAATATAAAAGTTCCACTTAATCCAAATTAAAATTGATTCAAATTTCAATTAATTCAGATTTCTATTGAACCAAATTTAATTTTATTAAAATATTAATTTATCCGAATTTTAATTTTTTCAAATTTACATTCACCCGTACTATGATTTTTCTAAATTTCAATTAATCCGAATTTTTATTTATCGAAATTGAAAATTTCAAGCTTTTAAGAAAATAATTGGTTTTTTCATGCATTCAGAAAAGTTAAATTTATTGTTTTTTGTTACTTCTTAGATTTTATCAATTTATTGGTTTTTCGTTTACTTTGTTTTGGAATTTTGAAATAAAGGTCTAAAAATTTTGTAAAAATTACGAATTTTTTATAAAAATATTTCTTGGCGGCCTATTTATTTATTTAGTAACAGTGGACATTTAGTTAATAACAGTTTAGAAAAAATTCTAATGAAAATTGTTATTAAATTCTTAATTTTCAAATAATTGTTAGAAACTAATCACAAAATAAATTTCAATTTTTTGTGAAAATAATTCTTTACTCTTGGCGTGTACTTCGGAATATTAAATTTTTTTTTACGACCTATTAGTTTTTCAATATTTATTGGAATATTATCTACTTTGTTATCAAGTTTTGAAAAGAATGTCCAGAAAATTTATAAAAACTATTTTCAAATTTATAACTTTTTTCATTTTTTATTCAACAAAAATTTACGAGTAAAAAATCAGGAATAGTTATGGCATTTTTGTTTTATTCTCGAAAAAGTAACAATCCCAAATTTCTACATTTTCCGCGTTCGCATATTTTAATTCACTTTCACAAACATCGATCCAATCTCAATTTTCCCTTGATTAAGCAGGCATTTTTTAATTTACCATGTTTGAAAAAAATGGCAATTGTTCGTTTGAGAACTGTTGGAGAAGTTAGATATAAAACGTATTGATCTGTTCAATATTTGAATGTTGTAAAAAAAATGGGGAAAATTCATGACAATATAACTTTTTTTTTCAGTCGAAGCGGATATGTGTGCATGGCATTCTACAGGAGGGATGGTAACGTGGTGGAACTACAAACGGGAAACCCAGTTTCGAGGCCGGAAGATGCGTGCCTTCCTGCACACTATCAACCTCGCAGCACTCCCTTTCTCACTTTAGTCAGTGAGTATGATGCATGAGTCAATTTATCTGAAAATAAAACGATAGTCCAATCAACGAAACGTTGCCGGAATTTCTCCTTGTCGATTCGAAAGTAAAGTATTGTCGAAAATAAGCGACTGAAATTCAGGCTCGATTCAAATTTTCCTGATAAATAGGCGATCGCCTAAATCTGTGCGCGATTAATTTGACTGCAACTCTAAAGAAAATGCAGCATTCACAAGTTAATGGAAAAAAAAGAACAAAAAATAGAATATTACACTAACAATAAATAAATTAATTTAAAGTTTCGTCACTAAATTGATTAAAATTATTTTTTCTTTAATTTTAATCATTGATTGATTTGCAAATTTCATTGAAACTTAGAGCAATGCATTTATTGCTTTTCAAAATTTTTATTTTCTACCAATTTAATCAATGATAATATCATTTCTGAGATGTCTTTTATCAAACATAAAAAATTTATTTAATGAATTTTTAATCTAAATGAGTCAAGTTTTATTGATAAAATAAATATATTTTTTTTTAAGCAGTTGACACATATAATTACTACAAAAATAATTGAAAAAATGTACAGGGTGTCTACCGAAACAGGATTTTCAAATTCCCGGATGTAAAATCACATTTTTCCCGGATTTCTTTTATGTATGATTAGCAGCTATAATATTAAAATAGTGAAAAAAGTTAGTGCGTAATACATAAGTTTTTAAGGTAAAATTGATATATGAAGAAAATAATTCTAAAATGGCAAAAATAATAGAAATTTGAAGAAAATTATTGGAAAATAACAAAAATAATTGAAATTTGAAGAAACAAAATAAAAGATGACCAAACTAATTAAAAATTAAGTAAATAATTAAAATTTTGAAGAAAAGACTTGGAAAACGACAAAAATAATTGAAAAATGAAAAAACAAAATAAAAATTTGATGTCAATACATACTTAAAAAATTGACCATTAAATAAAATAATTAAATAATTGAAAAATCATAAAATTAATAGAAATTTAAAAAAAATTACTTGAAAAATGATAAAAATAATTAAAATTAAAAAAAAACAATTGAGAAATAACAAAAATAATTGAGAAATGACAAAAATAATTGAACCTTGAAAAAAAATGAAAGATGATAAAACTAATTTAAAATTATGTAAAAAAATTATGATTTGAAAAACAGACGTAAAAAACAACATAAATAATTGAAAAATGTAGTAACAAATAAAAATTAGAAATCAGTAATTGAAAAATTAGAGATAAAAATTGACGCTTAAAGAAAATAATTAAATAATGACAAAATAATTGCAAAATCCCAAAAAATTTTAAATTTGAAGAAAATACTTGAAAAATGATAAAAATAATTGAAAAATTAAAAAATTAAATGTAAATTAAATTAAGAAATTAAAGAATCCATGACAATAATTTAAAAATATAAAAAAATAAGTAAATTTTAAAAAAAATGGCGAAAATATTGATAATACTTAAGAAATGACTAAATTAATTGAAAATTTTAAAATCAATTAAAAAACGAGAAAACTAAGTATAATAGGAAAAAATAATCGAGAAATAACAAAAATAATAGGAAGAAAATAATTGAGAAAACAAAAAAAATTTAAATTTGAATGTAAGATGTGAAAAATAACAATCATAATAAAAATTTGAGACAAATAATTTTAAAGATGACGAAACTAATTCAAAATTAAGTAAATAATTAAACATTTGAAGAAAAGACTTGGAAAAAGACAAAAATAATTGAAAAATGAAAAAACAAAATAAAAATTTGATGTCAATACATAAAATAAAAATTGGAGAAAACAATTGACCATTAAAGAAAATAATTAAATAATTGAAAAATCATAAAATTAATAGAAATTTGACAAAAATACTTGAAAAATGATAAAAATAATAAAAATTAAAAAAAAAATTGAGGAATAACAAAAATAATTGAAAATTACAAAAATAATCAAAAAATGGAACAAATAGTCGAGAAATGACAAAAATAATTGAACCTTGAAAAAAAAATGAAAGATGATAAAACTAATTTAAAATTATGTAAAAAAAATTATGATTTGAAAAAAGACGTAAAAAAAACCTTAAATAATTGAAAAATGGAGAAACAAAATAAAAATTAGAAATCAGTAATTGAAAAATTAGAGATAAAAAATGACGCTTAAAGAAAATAATTAAATAATGACAAAATAATTGCAAAATCCCAAAAAATTTAAAGAAAATACTTGAAAAATGATAAAAATAATTGAAAAATGAAAAAATTAAATGTAAATTAAATTAAGAAATTAAAAAATCCATGACAATAATTTAAAGATATAAAAAAATAAGTAAATTTTTAAAAAAATGTCGAAAATATTGATAATACTTGAGAAATGATTAAATTAATTGAAAATTTTAAAAGCAATTAAAAAACGAGAAAAATAATTATAATAGGAAAAAATAATCGAGAAATAACAAAAATAACAGAAATTTAAAAAAAATAATTGAGGAAACACAAAAAATTTAAATTTGAAGGTAATATTTAAAAAATAAATAATAAATATTTAAAAAATAACAAACATAATAAAAATTTGAGACAAATAATTGAAAGATGACAAAACTAATTAAAAATTAAGTTAAAAATAAAAAATTTGAAGAAAAGACTTGAAAAATTATAAAAATAATTAAAATTTGAAAAGAAATTGAGAAATGACAAAAATAATTAAAAATAGGAAAAAATAGTCGAGAAATGTCAAAAATAATTGAAATTTGAAGAAAATAAATTGAGAAATCACAAAAAATTTAAATTTGAAGGTAATACATGAAAAATAACAAAAATAATAAAAATTTTGAGATAAATAATTGAATAATGACATGAATAATTGATAGGTGGTGTAAATAATTAAAAGAAAAAAAAAATAATTGAAATTTGAAAAAAATGAAACTTGTAAAAAATAATTGGCTATTGGTGTAAAGTATTTAAAAATTATTGATACATAATAATAAAATTATTGAAGAAAATTGCTGAAATTTAAAGAAAAAAATTGAAAACTGTGTAATAAATTGAGAAATTGATGACCATAAAAAAAAAAAAGTTTGAAAAAAATTATTGAAATTTGATGAAAATAATTTTTAAATGTTAAAACTAATAGAAATATGCAGAAAATAATTAAAAAATGATAAAAATAATTGAAATTGATTGAAACATTGAAAGGCGACGAAAGTAATTGACAATATTGGTTTAAAAATTAAAGATTTGTAGTTATTAATTAAAAAATTGAAAAAGTAATTAAAATTAGAGGAAACTAATTAAACAATGTCAAAATTTATTGAAATTTGAAGAACATAATTGTATATAATAATAATATATAATTATTATTTTGCTAAGAAAGTGAGAAAAGTGATTTCTTTTAAAATGAGTAATAGTGAGTGATTTTAAAAAAATTGAATAAAAATGAAAAAAGTCACTGGCAGCCCTGAAAATGCTCAAATTCCCTTGTTTAGGAATTCCCGGATATAATTTTTTTCCCCGGCAATTTCCCGGATTTTTCCCGGTCGAACTAAAATCCCGGCAAATGCCCGATTTTCCCGGAATTCCCAGTGACTAGACACCCTGAATGAATTACTAATACTAATAAATGTATCTATTACTTATAAAAAGGTAACCTTAATTTGACTATTAATTTTTAAAAATATCTATAAATCTCCCTGACAAAAGTATTGGATTGAATTTCAATCAGTATTCTTCCGAGTCATTCCGAAATTTGTTTCCGAGCCAATCAGTTTTTATCCGAATCTAAAAATGGATGTAACTTGACGAAAAGTTTTTTCCGAATCATTCCGAATTAATCCGTTTCATTCCGAAGCTAAATTTTAATCCGTTTGAATCCCGTTATTTCATTCCGAATCAATCAGAATCAATCCGTTTCATATTCGAATAAACCCGAATAAAATTGGAACGGATTGAATTTCAATCAGTATTCTTCCGAGTCATTCCGAAATTTGTTTCCGAGCCAATCAGTTTTTATCCGAATCTAAAAATGGATGTAACTTGACGAAAACTTCTTTCCGAATCATTCCGAATTAATCCGTTTCATTCCGAAGCTAAATTTTAATCCGTTTGAATCCTGTTATTTCATTCCGAATCAATCAGAATCAATCCGTTTCATATTCGAATAAACCCGAATAAAATTGGAACGGATTGATTCGGAATGATTCGGAATGAAATAACGGGATTCAAACGGATTAAAATTTAGCTTCGGATTAAAACGGATTATTTCGGAATGATTCGGAAAGAATTTTTCGTCAAGTTACATCCATTTTTAGATTCGGATAAAAACTGATTGGCTCGGAAACACATTTCGGAATGCCCCGGAAGAATTCTGATTAAAACTTATTCAAACTGATTGGAATTCAATCCGATACTGTTGCCAGGGCTATTTACCATAAATTGTGGTCAAACCCATAATTTTTCCAAATTTCAAAAATATTCTTCAGAAGGTTTTTTCCAAAAGATAAAAGTTTTTTAGACAAATGTCTGATTTTATTGATATAGATTAAAATTTGGAAGTACATGAGATTATTTCTTAACCTTAATTGTGGCACTTTTTAAAAATTTATTATAATGAAGAAACTATTTAATAATAGATACTAAAACTTATGATTTATGATCTCGTCTTACTATTTTTAATTAATGTACAAACACATTTACAGTGTATACTTGGAAAATATAAATACAAATACAATACAACTGAAAACTTAGCAGAATAATAATTCATTGTATTCTGAACGTAGAAGCGATTAAAATATTATTGAAATACTTTATTTTAAAATAATAATCAAATTTGAAAAGTTTTTATTTTTGGAAAATTTTCCTATTTTTAGTAGCTTATAACTTTTTTCTGAGACCTCCTAGAAATACAAGGTTTTGAATATATTTTAATAATAATATAATTTACTTACTACAAAAATTTGGCGAAAGCGTTTTGCTTCGTTCAGGAAGTATTAGATTTTAAAATTGTACATCAAAAAAGATTAATTCTAGGGTAAAAGTGGGTATTATCGCGGATTTTCAGATAAGTCGGAACTTTGAAGTGCTCCAGAAAAGTAATTTCAGTAGATACCATGATATTTTTTGCTTTAATTAAAATTGTAATACTATTTATTCTTTGAAAAAATTTGACAATGGTATAAAATTATATTTTAATACAGTTTCTTAATTATAATGAGTTTTATAAAAGTACCACAATTACGATTACGAAATATAATATTGAAAGCAATAATATTCAACCAATAATGTTATCATTACTGAACTCAGAAAATGTTTAAGTTTCATTTATTCCAAACATGCATTTTTTTCAAAATATGACCGCAAAGCCTTCAGACAAAAGTCAATGGTTTGACCCACATAGAATATTAAAATTTTTTTAAAAATTCTCTCCAGTGTTTGGCTGTGAAAATCTGGAAAGTATCAGAGTATGCAAAGCGAATCATTGATTTTATTTTCTTGGATTCGAATTCGGCTCGAGTCAAGCTTTCAGTCTTTCGTTCCGCTCGATTTGCGTGGTCCCGGAATTCCGCGTGGCGAGACACAAAAACTACTACTTGCCCTCCCTCCCCCCCTTTCCCCCTCAGTCGGTCCAAGAAACTCAAAAGGAAAGTTTCCTTATACGAGCGGCGTGGATTTAGGGGTTGGCAGTGACGCAGAGGGTGGTCAGGTCACGAAACGACGAAAGCAGGGTTAGGGGCGAAGATTGAGTTCAAACAATTTATCAAAATTCAACCAGCAGCTTGCGAGCTTGTGGAATCATGTGGTACGAAATGGCACTGTTTTAGACATGCAAACAAGTCAATCAATCTTTACTAGTTTATGATTAATTATTTCTCAACAAGGAATTATTTTATTTATTTTTCACCTAATTTAACAGCGCAAGGACAGCGAGATAACTTGGCACTACTCTATTGACTAATTTTAATATAATTTGAAACGTAATCAGTTGTTCGAACTGATTTTAGATTATGGAGGTTTTTCTCCATTGACATAACCTCAAACTAAACTTGGTGAAAATTATGTCCATTTCATGGACATTTCGCTTCCAAGTAAGAAAAATAATTTGCTTCCCCATAGAGGGAACAATAAATTAATAAATATAAAAGTTAATTCGAGAAATAATTAAGAAAAATAATTTTAAATACAAAAGAAAATGAAAAAACATTAATTATTTTACGAATTTCTGATCAATTATTCAGGGATCACAGGTTGTCCCCTATTCACCTTTTTTCCCCTATTTTAAAATTTTGCACCTATTTCCCCTATTTTAAAGAATTGTCCCCTATTTCCCCTTTTTCTAATTTTCAGTATTAAAGTTTATAGTTATAGCCAAAAATTTTAGCAGTTCAATATAATGAAAAAAATTTTATAAAAACCCAGCCCAATTAATTTACATTAATTTGCATCAGTCAATAGAAAATCCCCATTAAAAATACATGGGGAAAAATAAACTTTTAAAAATACATTCCCAACTTTTTTAATTCATAAGCTAAAAATATTTTAGGTCATAAATTTCTTCATTTTTAGCTATATTTTAAGATATAATGTTTAAAGAAATTAAATTTTCAAAATGTCGGGTGTTATAAAAAATATGTAGAAATAATACATTGCAATATGTGCAATCTTTTATCACATAAATATTCAAGGAAATTCAACAAGTCTTATTTGGAGATTTTTGAGGTCGCAAATAAAAATTCCGAAGTCAAAAATTAATTTTTAAAAATTTTGGATATACATTCTCGTGTAAAAAATTCAGTTTTCAAAAAAATGACCTTACATCATCAATTTTTTTAATACAGTCTACAAATATTTAATTTTTACATCTCTTTTCAATTATCTT
The DNA here is from genome assembly GCA_037103525.1 of Ganaspis brasiliensis. NCBI lineage: Eukaryota > Metazoa > Arthropoda > Insecta > Hymenoptera > Figitidae > Ganaspis > Ganaspis brasiliensis. Next base: position 5,984,735 of record JAZKLR010000101.1, on the reverse strand, counting down.
TTTCATTTTTATTCATTTTTAAAGTCCTTTTGTCAATTTTCAAATAATTCTAAGATTTTGAACTTCATTTTTTCGTATATTAATTATTTTCTTCTTTCTTTAACTTATTGTCAGGAATATTTAAATTTATTACACAAGTTTTCATTTATTTTTGTCATTTTTATATTATTTTTTTAAAATTTCAATTATATTCTAAAATCTATAAATTATTGCCAAGAATATTCCAATTTTCTACACAATTTTCAATTTACTTTCGTCATTTTTTAATTATTTGCTTAAAAATTTCAATTACTTTTGTCATATTTCTTAGTATTTTCGTCATTTTCAAATTATTTTTTTCATATTTCTATTATTTTTCGCATATTAGAATTATTTTCTACAAATTTCAATTATTATATTCAATTTTTTTTGTCATGAATTTTTAAATTTTACACCAATTTTAATTTATTTTCTTCAAATTTTAAAAATTGTCTTCATTCTTTTTATTATTGTCATGAATTTATTAATTTTTTACAACTTTTTCAATTATTTTCTACACATTTTAATTATTTTCTAGAAACTTTAATTACTTTCTTCATATTTAAATTTTTTGACTTTTTTTAATTAGTCTATTAAATTACAATTATTTTTTTTAAACTTCAATTACTTTCTTCTAATTTAAATTATTTTCTTTAAACTTTAAATTATTGCCATAAATTTTTTAATTTATTACACAAATTTTCATTTATTTTTGTAATATTTCAAGTATTTTCTTAAAATTCCAATTATGTTTTTAATCCTTATTTTATTGTCAGAAGTATTTAAATTTTCTACACAAATTTCAATTTAGTTTTGTTATTTTTTAAATTATTTTCTTCAAATTTCAATTACTTTTGTCATTATTCAATTATTTCTGTCATTTTCCAATTATTTTCTTCATATTTTTATTATTTTTGGCATTTTAAAATTATTTTATTCAATTTTGTTTATTGTCAAGAAATTAAAGAAAGTTAAAAAAAAATTTCAATCATTTTTTTAATCCTTTTTATTATTCTCATAAATTTATTAATTTTTTACAACTTTTTCAATTTTTTTTTCAATTATTTCTACAAATTTCAATTACTTTCCTTATATTTAAATTGTATGACATTTTGCAATTATTGTCTTCAAATTTCAATTTTTTCCTTTAGACTTCAATTAATTTCTAAAACTTTCAATTATTTTCCTCAAACTTCCAATATTTTTTTTAAAGGTTCAATTACTGTCTATAAATTTTTAATTTTTAAACCAGCTTTCAATTATTTATCTCATTATTCAACTAGTTTCTTAATTTTTCAATTTTTTCGTCAATTTTTCAAGTATTGTCTTCAAATTTATAATTTTTTACACTTTTTCCAATTATTTTCTACCAATTTCAATTCCTTTTCTCATATTTAATTTTTTTGGCATTTTTGAATTATTCTCTTTAAATTTCAATTATTTTCTTCAAACGTCAATTAATATCTTCAACTTTTAATTATTTTCCTCAAACTTCTAATACTTTTTTCAATTTTTCAATGATTATTATCAATAAATTATCAATTACTTACATCAGTTATCAAGTATTTTTGTCATTTCTCAATTATTTTTTTCAAACAACTATTATTTTTGTTATTATTCAAATATTTTTGACATTTTGGAATTATTTTCTTTAAATGTCATTTTCTTCAATCTTTTTATTATTGTTGTCTATAAATTTTTAATTTTTACACTTGCTTTTAATTATTTATGACATTATTCAATTAGTTTCTTCACGTTTCAATTATGTCCTTAATTTTTCAATTAAAGTAATAAATTTTTTATTTTTTACTTCATTTTTTGAGTTATATTTCTCATTAATTTTTTTTTCCAAATTTCAGTTTTTTATGGTAATTTTTCAACTGTTTTCTACATATTTTCTACATATGTAAATTTTTTTTATTTTCTTTTAAATGTGAATCATTATTTTTCGTCAAATTTTACTTATTTTTATCATGCTTCAATTATTTTCTTGTAATTACAAGTATTCTTTACATTTTTCAATTATTTTCTTTAAATTTCAATTATTTTGTTTTAAATTAAAATTTTTTGTCTTCATTTCTTGATTTTTAATTCATTTTCCAATTAGTTTTCTCATTTAACAAATTTTTTTTTAAATTTGATATTGGGGAGCCCTGATTAATTATTTACCTGCTGGCGGGCCCCAAATTAATATCAGTAATATTTTGTTTATTATTGCAAATTATTGTTTATTCACTTTTCTCACTTGAAAACTCCCTATTTATTCACCTTTTTAAAATAAAAAGTCACTTTTTTGTACTATTTTCAATCTACAAGTCCGCTGGCAGCCCTGTATAATGTTTCCTTATTTAAAATTTGTAAATAAAAAAGTCCTATAAAATCTTCAAGTACATAAGTTGAAGCAAATTTTTTGTCCCCTTTTTGTCCCCTATTTTTGAAAAAATTCGCACCTATTCACCTTTTTCAGTAGCAATAGATACTGTGATCCCTGATTATTATAAACTAGGGGAGACCGTCCAACAGTAGATAGTAAAAATTTCCAACAGGTGTAATTATTTCAAGCTGAAGTAATTAATAAAATGTTTAACACTAAAATAAAGCTTATCTATTCAATTAATTATCACAATCAGCAAAATGGTCTTAAAATTATTCACTTATTCATAATAGGTATTTTTATAATACGATAAAAACTTACTCAAAAATTAACTCATGTCAACGGTAGATAATCCTTTCTTATTTGAAAAATATAAATTGTGGAACAGCTTTTTACCCGTAATACAGATCCTTGATAAGTATTCTTGTAAATAAAATCAATTTGTTAACATAAAAGTTGTTTATTCTTTAGTAATTAAAGAAAATATTAGAGATACGAGAAATCTTGTCCCGCTTGACACGTTAATTATTTATATTTTTCAAAAAAACGTCGTTAAGTTACCTTATTTTATTCCTAAAATCTTATTATAATAGGTAAGCTATATAAAAATTTTAAAATCATTTTTTAGAAAATTCAAATTATCTACTGTTTGTCATTATCTACTGTTGGGTCGTCTCCCCTATGTCAATCGATTTATTTTGAGATAAGGAATATGATTTTCGTATTTATCAAATTGTATTTTTAGCATGGAAAAAAGCGATTTTTTTCGATGAAAAAAGGTGCTCAAAAAAATTTGATTGGGTATTTTCAAAAATCCCTGTGTCCAAATTTACATATTTATGAGCTTAATAAGTCATCCAAATTTTATTAAAATCCGTTGAAGCCTTCTCGAGATATTCTGGCGACAAAAAAGCTGCACACACATACATCTGGACATTTGCCTAAAAATGAAAATTTACGCTTTTTAGATTAAAATAAGTCGATTTAGACTATATTTGGAAAATCGAAAATCTTAACGATCCAAAGCTTCCTCTAATAGGAAGCAAAATTGGTTTTTCACGACAAATAAAAATATTAATAAAATTAATTTCATCAAATTTTAAAAGATCGAGTGTTGTACATTTACAAAAAATTAGGTTAGGCTAAAATTTGTTGTCAAATAATAATTATTTAACATTTTGTGTTTTTTCTTTAAATATAGTTCAAACATTCTTTATAATTTTTTCGATGGATTTTAAAAATAATATTTTATTCAAAAGTTATTAAACAAACAAAATTTGATTTATATATTTTTTTATAGAAAATATTATTTAACAAAATCTAACAAATACAATTATAGAGAATGTTTCCAAAAGAAAAATAAGCTATTATTTTTAAAAATTGAATAAAAATCATAGGTTTTTATTAAATTTAAAGAAAAAAAAATGTTAAATAATCATTATTTGACAACCAATTTCGCTGAATCAAATTTTGTTAATGTAAAACTTGATCTTTCAAAATTTGGTGAAATTAACTTTAATAATATTTTTGTTTGGGGTGCAAAAATCAGTTTCTAGTTTAAGGTTATGTCAATGGAGAGGACCTCCTTAATTTGGAACGTAGTTTGTTTATTATTTTACTGAGAACACTTTTTTTTAAATTAGACCGCTCGAGATTTTTTTAAAAATTCATTCTGCTGCGGACGTTTTTAAAATTAAATCATGCTTTTTGAGAAAATTTTTTGTAATTCAGTTATTCCACTGCGGTTTTTTTTAATTTTAAACGAGATTTTAAATTATTTTACTGAGTGTTGAATGATGAAATTGCCAAGGTGCATTAATCATCGAAAAACGAACATTTTTCTAGTAAGAGTTTTTTTTTAGTGACTCGACTGAAGTAAATTTATCAGTAACTTTATTAAGGGAATTTTTAAAAATAACTTCAGAATATAAACGAAGTTTTTTAATTAAATCATTCTGGTTATAAAATTGTTTAATTAAATCATTTTATTAATAGGTTTTGTATAATTACATCATTCTACCCAGAGATTTTGTTTAATTATGTAAATCATTCTATTAAAAGACTTTATTCAATTAAATAATTTTTAAAAAAAATTGTGTTAATTAAATTAGTCTACTAAGAAACTGTGTTAAATTAGATCATTTCGCTAAAAATTGGATTCAGTTAAAAGTGGATAAATTAAATTTTTTATCGATTTATATATAGATTAATTAAAACTTTTATTGATTAAGAATTGGATAAATTGAAGTTTTGATAAATTTATATTTAGATCGATCGAAATTTGGAATTAAATGAAAAATGAATAAATTGAAATTTCAAGAGGACAAAAATTAAGTCCAAAAACATGTTTATAAATGTCTTTAATTTCTAATTCTACTTTTTAAAGAAAATTTCTTTACATCCAGTAATTTTTATCCAACTTCTAGTTATTAATATAGATTCTACAAATTTTTATTTATTCTTGTATTTATTTTATTTTTAATAGTCCTTTCTTGAAAATTTTTCAACATTCCCTAGTTTTTAAAATTAATTTCTAGTTATTTTCTTCAATTTCTAGTTATTTTGAAATTTCCTTGTAATTTTTTTCACTTTTTAATTATCACTTTTTTTATAATAAATATAATATTTTATACTAGAAATTTGAAAAAATTTTATGCTTAAATCTCTGAAATTTTTAATTTTCAAGTTATTTTTTAATTTATAGTAATTTTTATTTTATTTCATTGTTATTTGTTTATTTGTTAGTGTTTTTCTTTATTTTATAGTAATTTCCGTACATTTATAATTTTCTTTAAATTTAATTTATAGTATTTCTTTAGTTTCTAGTTATTTTGCAATTTTATGGTAAGTTTGTTCAACCTTTTAGTTATCATTTTTATTTTATAGTTATTTTTAATTATTTTTTTTCATAATAATTTTTTATTTATTTTTCACATTTTAATTATATTTTTGACTTTCTAGTGAAGTAACTCAACTTTAATATACAGATATTTTAATCCGTAATATAATATTTAATTATTCTCTTCCTATTTTCTAGACGTTTTAGATAGTTTCGATTTTTGCTATTTGTCTTGCAACCTTGTTACGCATAAACTTAGTAGTTGTATTTCTTTTATTTTTTACTGATTTATTTCAATTTTAGATTTTTTATCAATATCCACTTACTTGAATTCTCTTCTATTTATTTTGTTATTTCCTAGTGATATCTTCACTTTTTGATTCTAATTTTCTTTTTATAGTTATTTTTGTCGTGCTAGTAATTTTTAAAAAGTTTCTACTTCAATCTTAAAGTTTTGTTTACTCCGCCTTTGTTTACTTTCCACAAATTTTTCTTTTATTTCTAGTAATTTATCGACCTTTCTGGTTATTTATTCACTTGCTAGTTATAGTTGAAGTTATAGTTATTTTCTCTATTTTATTGTTGTTTTTTTTTTTTTTTGTAATTTGATCGTAATTTTTTTTAAACTTTTTAGTTACCATTTTTATTTTAGAGTTATTTTATACTTTTTCATAATTTTTTAATAGTTTCTACTTTAATACCTTAAATATTTAAAAGATTTTCTTTTTCTAGTAATTTTTCGTTCATTGTGAGCTACTTATCCACCTTCTTTTTTATTTTTTCACTTTCCAATGATTTAAAAGATTTTTTTAAGTGAATCCTTTAAATTTTTTGTCTTTTTTATTTTGTTTAAATAGATACCTATTTTCTTTATTTTTTAGTTTTTTCTTTGAAATTTTATAGTTATTTTTCAATTTTTAGTTATAATTTTCTTTTTATAGTTAATCTTTGTCTTACAAACCTAAAAAATTAAAGGTTAAACCTAGTTAAAATGTTAAATTTGTGGCTTTTTTAAAATCAGTTTTTAGTCTTTTTCTTGAGTTTCTAGTTGTTTCTATTTAAATCCAATTTTAATTTTTAGGTTTTTTCTTATTTCCGAAATAGAATTTTGTACTTTTGCATAATCTTTTAATAGTTTCTACTTAAATACCCTAAATATTTGAAAAAGTTTCACTTTCCGCTAATTTTTCGTTAAAAATTAGTTATTTATCTACCTTCTTGTTTATTTATTTACTTGACATTGATTTAAATTACAATTTTAAGTTATTCTTCTAAATTTCTAGGCTTTTTTATTTTATTTATAGATTTACTTAATTTCTTTATTATCTAGTTATTTTGTAATTTAATAGTAATTTTTCAATTTTAAGTTATAATTTTCTTTTTATATTTATTTTTTGGTTTAAAAACCTAATTATAGTTAAAATGTTAAACTTGTTGCTTTTTTAAAATAAGTTTTTAGTCTTTTTCTTGATTTTTAGTTTTTCTATTTAAATTCAGTAATTTATTCACTTTTCAGGTATTTTTCCTATTTCCGAAATATTGTCACATATTTCTAGTTATTTTTCATAAGTTTCTATTCAATTTTATCAATTTCTAGTTATTATTTCACTTTCTAGTAATTTCTTCTTTCTTTCTTTAAGTAACTTGTTATATTTGTAATTTGATAATAATTTTTTTAAAACTTTTCAGTTAACATTTTCATTTTAGAGTTATTTTTTACTTTTTCATAATTTTTTAATAAGTATAGTTTCTACTTTAACACCTTAAATATTTTTAAAAAAATTCACTTTCTAGTAATTTTTTGTTCAATGCTTGTTAATTATTTATATACTTTCTTATTTATTTATTTACTTGACAATGATTTAAAAAACATTTTTTAACTTATTCTTCTAAATTTCTAGGCTTTTTTATTTTATTTATAGATATACTTATTTTCTAGTTATTTTGTAATTTCACAATAATTTCTCATTTTTTAGTTATTACTTTCTTTTTATAGTTATTTTTTTACTTACAAGTACCTAGTTATAATTAAAATATTAAACTTGCGGCTTTTTTTAAATTAGTTTTTATTTTTTTTCTTGATTTTTTATCTGCTTCTATTTAAATTCAATAAATTATTCAATTTACAGGTTTTTTTTCTTACTTCCGAAATATTTTCACATATTTCTAATTATTTTTCATATATTTCTATTTACTTTTTTCAATTTTTAGTTATTTCTCCATTTTCTAGTAATTTTTCCTTTCTTCTTTCGTTAGCTTGTTATTTTTCTAATTTTATACTAATTTTTGCAATTTCTAGATGTTTTCGAAGTTTTCGAAGTTTTCGTAATTTTGTTCATTCTCTAGTTGAGGAGTACTTTTACAAAAGTTGATAAATCCACATTTTGTTATTTCGAGAAAATTAAACAAATGCAGTTTCGCACATAACCCCTAGATCTAATTATAAAGTAGAAAAAATATACGAAATTATTTATATACGAATGTTTTTTGCACTTAAGGAGATTTATTTTTAATAAAAGTTTATAGTAATTAAGAAATGTAAGGTTTTTGTAATTTATTCTATGAAAAAAATTAAAATTTTAAATCATCTTGGTTAAGTCCAAGTTTTTTTTAAATTGAAAATTCTTTGATAATAAATTTTTTTCTTGAATTTAACAGTGACAAATCGATTTGTAAGGTTCCTAATATGTTAAATTTGTGATTATCTCAACTTTTTTAGAAAATGGATTTATCAAGTTTTGAAAAAGTGCTCCTCAGTTATTTTTTATATACCAAAAAAATCGCCCTTGTGTAATTGTTCTCCATATTTCTAGGTACTTTTATTTACTTTTTATCTGTTTTTTCTGTTTCGGGGGATTTTAATATAAAAAATCTTTTAAATTAACATGACTCTAAAAAATTCCCAGGGTGTCTACTAACCGGGAAAACCGGGAAATAACCGGGAATTTAAATTGACCAGGAAAAAACGGGAATTAACCAGGAATTTTCCGTCAAACCGGGAATTTTCTTTCTGGGCTAATAAGTTTAACTAATATATCAATTTGTTTTATAAATAAAGATAATAACTTTATGCATTTTGAACCAATATGATTATGCGTTTAAATTTTGTGTAGTTATGCATTTTGTGTGCTTTCAATTATCAATTATTTTCATCATATTTCAATTATTTTCTTCGATATTCAATAATTCTCGGCTTTTTTCAATATTTTTTTTTCTATTATCGATTAAGTTCTTAAAGCTTCAATTCAGTTCTTCAATTATTCAACTACTTTCAGAAATTCAGAATTATTTTCTTCAACGCCCAATTATTCTTTTCAATTTTCAGTTATTTTCTTCAATTTCCAATTATTTTCTACAATTCTCAATTATTTTCTAAGATTTTGAATTATTTTCATTAATTTCAAATTATTTCTTCATTTCTCAATTATTTTCTTTGATTTGCTACTATATTCTTCAATTGACAATTATTTTCTTCAATTTTCAATTATTTTCATCAATTTCTAATTAATTTCTTTAATTCTGAAATATTTTCTACGATTTTCAATTATTTTAATTAATTTTTCATTATTTTCTTCAACTCTAAATTATTTTTTTCAATTGCCAATTATTTGATACAATTTTCAATTATTTTCTTCAATTTTCAATAATTTTCATCAATTTTTAATTATTTTCTTCTGATCTCAATTATTTCCTTTAATTTTTAATTATTTAATTTAATATTCAATAATTCTCGACTTTTTTCAATTATCATTTATTTATTTCACATCTCAATAATTCTCGGCTTTTTTCAATATTTTTTTTCAGTTATCAATTATGATTTTGAAAGTTCAATTCAATTCATCAATTATTATTCAACAATTTTCATCAAATCACATTTTCTTAAATTTTAATTATTTTCTTCAATTTCAAATTATTTTTTCATATTTTATTCAATTTAAAATTTGTTTACAATTATGTTGAAATTATTCAAATGATGTTTTTCTTTCAATTTTAATTTAAATTGATAAATGTTAAATTATTTTCATCAATTCGCAATTATTTCCGTCGATTTCTACATTTTTCTGCTGTTTTCAAATATTGTCTTCAATTTTTAAGTACTTTCTTCAATTTTCAATTATTTTCTTCAGTTTTAATTATTTTCTTTAATTTTTAATTATTTTGTTCAATTTTCAATTGTTTGTTTCAATATTCAGTAATCTCGACTTTTTTCAATTATTTTTTTTCAATTATCAGTTATTTATTTCATGTTTCAAAACCTCTTTCAATTTCTCAATTAATTTCTTTAAATAACAATTCTATTCTTCAATTTTTAATGTTTTCTTCAATATTAAATAATTCCTGGCATTTTACATTTTTTTTAATTATAAATTATTTACTTCTTTTCTCAATCCAATTGTTCAGTAATTTTCTTTAATTCTCAATTATTGTATTCGAATTTCAATTTTATTTCTCAATTTTCAATTGTTTTTTTTTTAATATTTAATAATTCTGTATTTTTCTGATTTCAATTTCATTATTTAATTTTCAATTTTGAATTATTAAGTTAAATTTTAAATTATTTTTTTTTGATTTTCTATCTAGTTGACCAATTTTTAATTATATTCTTTGAATTTAATAACCATTGTTCAATTTTTTCAATTATTGTTCAATTGGAGATTAATATGTACTTTTTTTTCTTAATTTTGTTTCTAATTGTCAAATATCTTTGTCATTGTTCAATTATTTCTTTCCATTATTAATTATTTCTTTTCATTATTAATTGTTTCTTTTAAAATTCTTAAGGAGGTTCTACCGTATGACGATACTAGTCAAAACAGAGACCATTATTTTGTGGTTAGGTTTAAATTTAATTTTACTGATATACAATTAAACAATTGTATTTATTAACTTTATTAACTTTATTTACTTTTTAAATATGACTATTTTTCATGTGCGATCAAAATCAACATTTTAAAATATCAGAACGTCTGAACTGTATCGTGTAAAACGTGAAATATTTTTACAAATTAATTTATTGCAACTCTCACAGGAACCTATTGTCCTTTTTTAAATACAATATCGGTTCATTACATATCTGTGTTTAACTATACAAACTTTGATCACTATCTGGTCATTTAATAATTTTTAGTACGAAAATATATGTGACATAGTAATGAATTCTCATAAGAATCAATGTTAAACAGGTTAAACAGTGAAAAAATATATCGATCATAACTTTTTTCCCAGGAACCTACATGTCTCAAAAGTTTAACTACAAAATTTTAGAAACTTTATTTATCAGTACACTAAGTCTTATCAAAATCTGTTTGATTAATCGATTTACGGTAGAACTTCCTTAATTATTATTTTTTGTAAAATTTAATATTTAATTCTTCAATTCTCAATTATTTTCTTTAATTATCAATTGTTATCTTCAATTTTTGTAGCCATTTGTAGGTCTATTTATACTTAAAATAAATTTTAAGTTAACAAGAGAAAAAACCGGGAAATGACCGGGAATTTTGTGGGACAAAATTAGTAGACACCCTGTAAAAAATTCCTTTTCCTATTTACTTTTCTTTTTTTTTATTTTTCTATAAAACTACGTGACGAAAATGAAATTATATCCAATCTAGACGTTAATTTGGAAAATTTGAAAGCGGCAGAATATAAAATACGATTTGGAGGTTCTATCTTGACACATTCCTAGGAACAATCTCTCTAAATCCTGCGGTTGTACGAAACGTAGCAAGACCGGTGACTTAATTGCTTAGGGATTTGAACTCGTTATTCCAGGTGCCACAGGTACACTTATTCTAGTCCGAGATCAAGAGACCGAGGGAATGCTCTTCGTATCCAGTAATTTCGAATTCTCCCACGAAATTTTCGTTTCAGTGTCTTCATTCCGCGAAATGTTTTTCCAACAGTCCAAGTCAAGAGTGAGCTGGTCAAGGGAATGAAAAGCAGAGGAAAAATGTCACTGGAATAGTATAAACCTTGGCGAGTCAGAAAGACGGAAGGCCCTACCGGAAACTGTAATTTCAAGTCGTCAACTGAATACGAATTCAGCTTTTGCGGTCATAAAAGTCGGAAAAGAGCTCCAAAACTACTTCCGTCGAATAAAGAGAAAAGAGCTAACGGAGAAAAATGAAAAGCACTTGGTTTATCATCGGAATAAGGAGGCAAATATTTACGGTCCTCTCCCTTGCGCTTCTTTTCCTAACTCAAAAGACTGCTTCGCTTTTATGGCATAGTACAAACAGGCAATCAAACCTTTATGGATTATCGACCCTTTCACTTCGTTAAAAATTCTATTTTCTTTTTCCAGTCTATTTAAAAGTCGATTGCTCATGCATTCAGAAAACGCTGCTACACTTTTCTCAAAATCGTTTCTTTTTTATCGCCTGGTATTTATTCTGTACAATGTTTTTTTTTTTTGCTTCTTTTCCTTGTTAACAGATATCGCTGTTTGTATTTTTAATGAACCTAGATCCTTTCAGATAAAGGAAATCCTTTGCCGGATAAAAAGACCTTTTTGATGAAGAAGAAGAAGAAGAAGAAGAGTAAAGAGGATTTTGACCAAATTCATTTTTCACGAGAAGGAACTTTTGAAACGAGGAAAAATGTTTTCCAAGATGAAAAAACGAGAATGAGAATTTGAAAAATCCAGAGAGCCAGGAGGCCAGCTTTAAGTAACGAGAAAGCTTGCAAAAAGAGTGGAAAGCAAATTTTCAGAAAGGTAAAATGATGAGATTCCACTTATTGAAAAAGAGCACAAGTTCCGTGGAGATGTTGAGCGACGATGGTTGTAAAGAATGTACGCTGTCAAAAGTTTCGAGAAAAGATGTAGACTCGCTCGAGTTGCACAGTTTTCCTTATCGCAAAAGAGTACTCCAGGTAGAGGGAAAACTCGCGCCAACTTCCGGAAAGAACTAAAGCGAACCGACGAATGGAGAGACCAGTGGATCAAACTGAATCCAATAACTCTCACAGGATTACAACTCCAACTCGGAGAAACCGATCGTTCTCTTAGGATTGAAGGGGGGAAAAAACGATGTGGATTTAAGTTTTGCGATACCAAGTCCTGTTACTTTTTTAGCCACCAAGAACACTCGTTTGCCTCATTGACATCGACCAAATTGAGCAAATCCCCGGTATTATACTGTGAAACAAGACGCTTTTTCATTATTTTAACAATATTTTTCTTTTCTTGTTAATATTTTTTAGGGGAGAGTCGGCCAAAATTCCTATAGTAAAGTTTGGAGCCAAAAAAAAAAAGTATTTAATTATAATTTTGAAAAATATAAACCATCAAATATTTAGAAAACAACCTTTAAGAATATAATGAGGTAGTAATTTTAAGTATTTATTTCAAAAAAAATAGAAAAAATAATTATTTAAATATTGATGTCAAAATTCGCCATTTTGACTCACGACTGGGTAAACCGCCTGTGCACAAAAATATGGAAAAATATGAATAAAAGTAAAAAAAAAATTTTTATATGTTTTCTATAATCAATTATCTTGTTAGTATTAAAAAAGAACTAGCTTTAAACACAAAAATATAATCTTTTTATCATAAAACTAAAGTTTCAATCCAAAGCAGTCAGACAAAAAATGGAAATAAAGTCTATAACAAATAAATAAACCTTTAACAATTATAAAATAACTTACAAAAGTAAATTAAACACTGTAATAAATTATAAAAATACGTGCTTGCTTCAAAATAGCGTGAGTTTTAGAAATAAAATGAAAATTTTGACTTTCACTGCCAAATGTGACAGGTTAATCCGCCATGATTCTTTACAGTCACGTGACTACACGTAATTATCGCAATTGTATGTAATTTTTCTGCGCCTGCGCACTTCTTTTGATTCATCCTGCGCTTATTTAAAATCATGTTTTAAAAATATATTAAAAATGATTCTTCAATGCACAATTATTATAAATATAAATGCAATAATTAATATAATTAATATGTTCAAACACTGGTTTTTTATAAAGAAGCAGTAACAACTTTATATTTAGTTTCTACTTTAAAATATACGTAACCCGAGAAATTTTCCGTATCGTACGTATCTTGCTTAGAAGTTTTACAGCATATAGGCAATTTAACCAAGGCGATTTGCCCAAAAACACACGATGTAATTAAACTAATTATTTTCATTTTAGAACTCATTTTTATAAATTAAATCAAAGTGTTTAGATAGCTAAATGTTTAAGGATTAATTTAAAAAAACATTATGTACGTCTGTGAGATAGAAGTGCATATTTTCTAAAATTTAAAAATCAAAAAATTATCGTTGAAAAGCATCATTTTCACAATTCTTTAATAAATTCTTTAATAATAAACTGATAAACATGAAACTTTATAGAAAGCATATTTACCTTAATATACTGCATTAAAAAAGCAATTATGATTAATATTTATTTTTGGCCAAGCTATTAACAATTGCCAATTTACCCAATTAGGTATTTTGGCCGACTCTCCCCTACCTTTATTTGTTACTGCTTTTTAACCTTTTCGTGCCTCTGGTACATATATTTACAAAATTTGATATAACTCTTAAACATTCAAACAAATTAACAATTAATAAAGCTTGTTCTAATCCCCAGCGTTACTATTATATGTAAAAAAATAATAAGTTAGATAGTACGATTATAATTATTATAAACAATAGGTAGAATATTCATAACAAAATAGAGAAATTATATTTTTCAAAATTTGCTCAAATTCGATTGAAACTTGTTACTATGGGGATTTCAGTGTTGCTGGTTACAAATCTGAAGTCAGATTTTCAAAATTCAAAATGGTGAATCGAAAATGTCGGACATTTTTTCAAAATTGCTGAAATTTGCCATATTGAATCCGCCGTTTTGAATTTTGAAAATCTGACATCGTATTCGTGATCACGACCCCGAAAACCCCCAAGTAACAAATTTCAAGCGAATTTGAGCAATTTTAAAAAAATGCCCGCCATATTGGACCCGCCATTTTGAATTTTAAAAATCTGACAGCGGATTCGTCATCAGCGACCCCGAAAACTCCCGAGTAATAAGTTTCAAGCGAATTTGAGCAATTTTGACAAAAATGTCCGCCATATTGAATCCGACATTTTGAATTTTGAAAAAATTTGAAAATCAAACTTCAGATTCGTAATCAGCGACCCAGAAAACCCCCGAGTAACAAGTTTCAAGCGAATTTGAGCAATTTTGACAAAAATGTCCGCCATATTGAATCCGACATTTTGAATTTTGACAATTTTGAAAATCTGACTTCAGATTCGTAAATTAAAGTCTTAAATTAAAATTTGAGACTTTTTCTTTATGATCCAGATGTGCAAGATAAAAAAATAGAGGTTTTTTTAAAAAAAAAGGGGTAAAAACCTCAAAAATATATATTTTGGTTATTTTTTGGGTCTTTACTCCCACTTTTATCAAAATTCTGACGTGCTATCAGGTGAAACAGAAAAAGTATTGAAAAACCCCAAAAACACGTTTTTCTGGTCTTTTACCCCCACTTCTCTCAAAAAGCTGACGTGATATTTAATTTTGAAACCCAGGATCATGTTCGGCCGAAAAAAATACATAAAAAACCACTCCAATATCAAAATAAAAAAAATTTCGAAATTTTGCAGACCTGTGTAATTTAATAACCCCCCCCTCTCCCCTTTTAAGAAAATTTAAAAAAAATCTGCCCAAAAAACCGAAAAAAACCCAAAAAAAATATTTTTTCGCCCGGGACAATGCTAGTTATTTCTACGTATTATTCTCCGCTGAATTCAAATCCGGAGTCAACATTACCAGATTAGCTATACAATTTTTGAGAAAATCTAAAAAAAAAGGACCCGAAAAAATCCCAAACATAATTTTTTTTTCGACCGGGAAAACGGAAAATCCGGGCATTACCAAATTTACCGGGAAAACCTGAAAATTTGTTACTAAACCGGGAATTTTGTAAATCTAAAAGTTCAGATAAATTTTATCGAAAATAATTTTTTTTGTATATCACAAATCTATAATAATAACAATAATAATCTGCAAGTTCTTTCATTCCTACATTTATTTTTTGTCTGTTCACACATGAAGTTTAACACACAGATATTTTTTTTTTTAAATTAGATACTTTTTAAAAAATGCATTTACATTTTAAGTTAATTAAAATTTAAATTTATATAAACATCAGTCCAAGTAATTTTAATTTCATCAATAAATAAATTTATAATTTTTTCTATAATTTTCAACAGTTTTCAATATACAATTATTCTTAAATTTTTTAAAATTATATTGTCGATTATTCTTGCCAGTTTTCGAATTTTTCTTTCGATTGTCAATTATTTTCCTCATTTCTCAATTATTTTTTCTAATGACAATTCATGTCTAATCTTACCATTTTATGAATTTTTTTTCAATTTTTAATTATTTTTTTTTAAATAATTAATTATGTTTTTCAATATTTAATTATTTTCGTCGTATTGTAATTTTTCTTTTAATTATCAATCATTTTTTTGAAATTTCTATTGAATTCATTAATTTGCAATTTATTTCTTTAATTTTTAATTATTTTCTTCAATTCTCAAATATTTTCTTTAATTTTCAATTATTTTTATCGATTTTCAATTAATTCCTTAATATTCAATAATTCTCGGATTTTTTAACTACTTTTTTTCACTCAAGAAAATTTATTTAAAATTTCAGTTCAATTATTCAATTCTAAAAGTATTCTTTTCAATTCTCGGTTATCTTCTTCATATTTCAACTCCACTTTTCAATTTTCAAAATTATTTTCTTTAATATGAAAATATTATCGCCTTTTTTCAATTATCGTTCATATAATTGAATTGATAATTAAATAATATTTTCTTCAATGTTTAATTTCATTCTTCAGTTTTCAATTGTTTTCTTCTATATTCATTAATTCTCGCCTTTTTCAATTACTTTTTTTTCAGTTATTAAGTAGATTCTTTAAATATCAATTCCATTCTTCAATTTTTAATTTCCTTCTTCAATTTTTAATTTTTTTTTTTTCAATTTTAATTATTTTAATCGATTTTTAATCCAGTTGTTAAATGGACAATTATTTCCAATGATTATTCCTATAGTTTTTTTAATTTTGCTATTTGCAATTATTTTCTCTGAGTTTAAAATTTCTTAACTATTGTTTTTATTTTATTTTGTTTCAGTTGTCTATTAATTTAGTCATTTTTTAAATTTTGTTTTCAATTAACAATTATTTTCGTCTTTTCTCACATGTTTCCTTTTATTTTCAATTAATCTCGTCATTTTTCAACTGTTTCCTTCAACTATTATTAACAATTTCCTACAATTTTTTTTTCAGTTTTCAATTATTATCTTAAAACTTTATAAAAATTCTTTGATTTGTTAAATTATTTTGTTAGGCTGTATATTAATCTACCTATTTTTTTAATTTTGTTTTCAATTGTCAACTAGTTTTGTTATTTTGTAATTTTTTTTTCCAATTATCAATTATTTTTTCAAATTTTAATTTAATTCTTAAATTTATTTATTTCCTTAATGTTTTATTATTTTATTTTAATTGAAATTAAATGTTTAATTTTTTTTCGATTTTCAATCCAGTTATTCAATTTGCAATTATTTCCAACATTTATTTCTATAATTTTTCACCATTTTGTTTAAATTTAAGTAATACAATGAACATTTTTTGGTTATAAAAACACAGGGGTTTTTGAAAATACCCTTTCAAATTTTTTTGAGCACCTTTTTTCATCGAAAAAAGATCGTTTTTTTTTGTCAAAAATTTATACTATTCTAAAAATACAACTAAATGAATCCAAAAATCATATTCCGAATCTCAAAACGAATCGATTGACCTATATAACTTTTATAATAGATCAAAAATTCGCAAAATAATTCATGTTTTTTCATTTTTTTGCATTTAAAATTCTTTTTTTCAATAAATTCTCCAATTAACTTTTATATTATTAATTTATTGCTTTCTCTATAAAGAAGCAAATTACTTTGCTTATTTGGAAGCGAAATGTCCATGAAATGGTCATAATTTTCACCTAGTTTCAATTATTTTCTTCAAATTCAATTATTTTCTTTAAACTTTCTAAAGAATGTTTTTAGTTGTTGAATTTCTCTACGATTTTAAGTAATTTTTAAATTTTTTCTACAATTTTTCTATATAATACTCTAGAAACTCGTATCATTTTTATTATCTTTTCAATTTCTTGTTATTTAATTTGTTTTCAAACAATTTTCTTCAATTTTTCTTTTCGATTCCAAAAGATTTCAGTTTAAATTGATTTTTCTAAGCTTAGAGTTAACTTTTTCATTATTTTACAATTTTGTACAAATTCATTTTTTTCATCTTCAATCTTTTCTTATTTCAATTATAAAACTTGGAATTATTTGTTTCAGTTCTAGTTTTTTTTTCCATTTTAATTTTTTCTTCTTTTTTCCTTTTTTTTTTATTCATTTATATTTAGTTAATTTCGGAGTACTTGGAATATTAAACCTGAAAATAAACTTGGGATGATAAAATTATAATAAATTTCCCGATGATGAAAATCTAAATAATTCAAACATCCAAATGCAAAATTGCTTAAAGTTTTAAAGCTTCCAAAGTGAAAAGTAACGTAAATTTCCAATAAAACATTCATCTTAAACCGTGTGAGTGAAATTTAAAATTTAAATGAGTAAAAATCTAAAACTTGTGCATTTGTAATGATTCTAAAGTTTTGGAAACTTCAATACTAGTTTACAATGCAGAAGCTTACAATTTGAAAGCAGTGTTTAAAAGCTTTGTCCCTTGAAACTTCATTTTTACAGAATGTCTCAAAGAAAATTTTACTTCTTTAACTAAAGTTTATTTTAAATTTAAATCCGTATTTCTTATTTTATATTTTTTCCCCACTTAACACAAAGTCACTCGGTTCAATAAATAATTGAATCCACTTTAAATAATAATTTCCATTAATTAATTTCTTAATTAAATTTGACCTTTTATTAGCAAATTAAATTGCTATTTGAAAATAACCAGGATTACTCGATTGAAATAAAAGTTACAGAGTAATGGATAATATTTTAAATAAAGTTTACGAAGTGTAGTGGTTTTATACCCCAGTGTACAATTCTTCAAGTAGTTTCAGTACTTTTACGTCAGACAAGAAAGTTTGTAACCCTCTCAGCTCAATATTGTCATTGAGACTCTTCCACGGAAAAGTATACTTTTTCCTTACGTAGCAATCTCTCTAAGTTTCAAACAATTATTACCTAGTTTTGTATTTAATTAAATAACTGAAAAACTTGTGTCTATCTTCAATAACAAAATCTTCAACTTTACCGTCTCATCATCAGAAAGTACTTTTAAACAACTAGCCTTTGTTATTCTCAGTAAAGATATGAATTTTTCACATTTTCCATTACATTTAATTCCATAAACAATTTCAATATTTTTAACAATCACTTTCCAGATTGTGAGTTTGATTAAACGAATATACAAAGCTCTACAGAACCGAAAGAATTTCTTTTTCAGAAAAATTCCGAAACTTTTATTAATAGTGGAAAAAGTGAGAAGAGATGAAATAAAAATTGAAAGAAATATTAAAGTAATGAAAAAATGGATTTCTATAAAAAATTGAATCGAATGAATAAAAGAAAATCTGCTAAAAACACGAACAGATTCAAATAAAAACCACGAGGAAAGAATGGTTAAAAAAACAAAGGTTTACCTTTATTATTTATTAACCAGCAGGAAAAAAAGTGGCACAATTGACAAATGTGTACCTTCGCTTTTTTACCACTTTTTCCTCCTTTTTTTTTATTTGATTTTATTTTTGTGAACATTTTTTAAATTTGATTCAACTTTTTTTGTTTTTTAAACAAAAAAATTGAAAATAAAAATAATTCAAAACTGGGAATAAAATGAAATTTAAAAAAAAAAAAAGAATAAAATATGCATAATGTCCATTTTTATTTATCTGATTTTTTGCTGGAATCATTAGAAAGCGTTTTACGGTCATCGAGCATTGAATGCTGATCGAACACGTTTGAAAACTACTCGATTTCCCGATATTTGGCTTTGAAATATTTACCCGAGTTGTGCAGGGTGCACAAATGTAATACCACCACGTGAAAAATCTCGACGAATCCTGGAAACCGATGCTGATGTAAAAACGAGGGAAATGGAAGAGGCGAGGGAAAAAGAAGCAACATATTTATTCAGAACCAGTGTACTCTCTCGCTCCCTCTCTCTCGCTCTTTTCATTCAAAGAGAGAGAGAGAGAGAGAGAGAGAGAGAGAGAGAAAGAATTCGCTTTCTACTTCTCGGCTTCGATCCTAGTATTTCGCTACACCATGAAGAAGCTTAAAAATTCTCTTTGCCGTTGCCGAAAGCCGGGTTTCACTCAATGAAAAAAGAAAAAAGAAAAAAAAAAGCAAAGAAAAGTGCCTCGATACCTGGCACGCTCGGATGGTTAAACGGTACAACGCGGTCAGCATGTATATTATATTTTTAAATCATAATTATGTAACGTTATAAATACACCTCGAGAGCCAAAGTGAAAAAGTGCTTCTACACGATCAGTATCAACTTTTTTTTTGTTTCACTATTTAATGGGAAAATTTCATTATGGAAAATCTCGTGAAAAAACTTCACAGAGACTGAGACTTGTGTTTATAAAAAAAGAAGGGAAAAAACTGACTCTTTACGGTTAATTGGCGTATTGCAGCTTCTTTTATCAAACTTATATAGATTTTTGAATTTTTCATTCGGAATGGCTGATTTCTGATGCGCTATCTGGTGGTGTGAATTTGAATTAAAAGAATTTGGAAAAAAAAAGTAAATTCTGTAGATGGAGAAAAAGGGTGATTTTCTATATTTATGAAAAAAGGTAGATTTAGTATTTAGTGCGGATAGGGAAAAGAGAACAATTTGAACAGAATTTGTTAAAATTAGAATCTTTTTTGGTATATCAATTCCATGGATACAACAGTTGACACGTCAAAAATCCTAACCTATAAATTTTTATTATTTTCTCAAATACTGGACAATTAATGTTATAAAGTGTGGTGATTATTAATTTTTTAAAAGACAACAAGTTTTTAAAGTTTAAAGTTTTTTTTCAATAAAAAAGTTTAAAAGTTTTAAAGTTTAAAAATTTACGCAAATTTTTTGTCAGTATGTCTTTTTCCTGTACGTACACAAAATATGTTAATTTCGACGTTTAAAACTTTTTTACAATTGACAAAAATTCGTCGCAAAAATATTAAATGATTAAAATCAAAAATTTTATTTACACTGAGTCGTGTTTTATTATTTTTACTAGCAACTTTTCATTGTTGTTGGGCATTTAAAACTAAATTTATGCAAATGAAAATAATAAAAATTACGAGAATAATTACACAATTGAAGAACATATCTGAAAAATCACAAAAATAATTTACAATTGAAAACAAAATTCGTCAAATGTCTAGACAAATAAACAATTGAAAAAAATAGCTTGAAAAATGTAACAATAAATACTAAATTTAAACAAAAAAATTAAGAAAATTATTGGAATAGTTGGAAATAATTGAAATAATTGAAAATTTAAGAATAAAATAATAATTAATATTATTATTAATAATAATTAATTAATATAATATAATTAATATAATTAATAATAATTGCAAAAATTAGAGAATAATTATAAAATTTTAAGAGAATAATTGAAATTTAAAAAATTCTAGGAAATATTTGAAAATTGTGGGAAATAATTGAAAAATAAAGAGTGGACCAGAAATTACAAGAATATACTGAAAAATTGAAAAAAGTAATTGCAAAAAGCGTAATTGAAACTTGAAGAAAATAATTGAGCAATTGTATTAAAAATTAAAGAAACTTATCGATTTTCGACGAAAATAAATGAAAAAAAGCGAAAATTTTTTTAATATTAAAGAAAATAATTAGAAATTGAAAAATGGAATTGAAATTGAAAGAAAATAATTAAGAATTGAAGGAAATAGTTCCAGGATTGAACAATTGAATCGAAATTTTAAAACAATTTCTATGTTGAAAAAATTATTGAAAAAAGTCGAGAATTATTTAATATTGAAATTTAAAGAAAAAATTGAAAATTCCAGAAATTGAAGAAAATAATTAAAATTTAAAGAAATAAATTGAGGAATAAAATTAAAATTTTAAGAAAATAACAATTAAGAAATGAGGAAAATACTTGACTATTGAAAACAAAATTTGAAAACTGTCGAGAATTATCGACAACAGAACAAATTAATTTAAAAAATTAAAGAATAATTATAAAATTTAAAGTGAATTAATGTTATTAATTTACGCTTTCTTTTTTAGAAAAAGTTCAACTGTTTCGACGTTTATATAAAAAATAATTAACGTTTTTTACATATTTTTCAAGTATTTTTTTAATTTAAGGCCTTGGATTGTACATATTACTTTAAAGGCGTTTTTTATTTTATTTTATTTTTTTACTAATAAGGATTCATTTCTATATTAATTATTATTCATTATCAAAATAAAATTTCTTTAAATTCAAGCATGCTGACATTAATATCTAATCGAATTAGTTATATTATTAATTATAATTTTTATAATAATAAATTTAAATTCGTGAAATTTAACAAATAATTATAAATTAAATAATGTTTTTCATATTATTTCTAATTATATTTATAACAAAAAGACGGTTTCATTTAAAGTTTTTTGCCGATTTCAATTCAAAAATTTGAATAAGAATCTAAATTAGAAAAATTTTCATAAACATAATTTAAAAATTTAAAGAAAAAAGAACTTGTACACTTGTTTAAAAATCTTAAAAAGTTTTCTCATGGCAGGACTTAAACGAATTAGTGTTAAACAATTTTAAAAAATTTGTTTTTATAAGATTTCTTTTTAAAATTCGTATGAGTTGAAATTTTGAGAATACATTTTGTTTACGTTTCTTTATAATTAATAATTGAATTATTGATCTTAACAATTACTCACGGATGGAAAAACTTTTTTGCAAAGTGTCTTTAAAAGTTTTGAATGATTTTAACACAAAAATTTTACTCGTCATCTCAATTAGAATAATTTGTCCATAAAACAGACTTGAATTAATATTTTCACATTTTTTGAAGTAAAAAATCTTGAAAATTTTTCAAAGTTGAACACTGAAGTGTTTTAAATAAAGTTTTTATAATTTTATGAATTTTTCTGATTAAATTATCAACTGTTAAAAAAAATGAAAGAAAGGTTTTTTAAAACTTTTTTGTACCTTAAAGTCTATCCGAGGCCTAAATATTTGAAAATTTTTGTCAAAAATGCAATACTTTCAAATTTATATTTGTCAAAAATTTCAATCCCTGTTGATTTGAATTCATTCAAATTTATGCGCATCTAAATTTGAATAAATCTAACTTTCAAGAATTTCAAATTTAGACACAATTAACCCTTTGAAATTTGAATACGTTTAAAATTTAAAGCTTCTAAATTTTTACACTGACCAAATCTTGCCAAAGTTAAAATTAAAATCCAAAGTTAAATTTTAATTTCATTTTAATTTAAAATCCAAAGTTGGATTTTAATGTCAGGTCCATCAACACACGAAATTTTAATTGTCTTGTTGAAAAGCCACTTCTTGAAAAATGTACAAATGTTTTATCATTAGATAAAAGTTGGTAAATTTGTAGCCGGGAAATTTTATGAATCATTAAGAAGATAAAACTTTTTAGTCAGCTTATCATCTTCGATAAGAAAACCTGCTTAAATATTAAGCAGATAATGTTCTTACTTAAGAATAAAATAATTATGTGGAGAGATTATTTCCAAAGTTGGCTAATAAAGACTGATTTTAAAGTCACATAGGAGTCGTTTTGACGTATTGATCTGAATAATGATGATGAAAATTTACTAAACAGAGAATCCTCTTATTGAACATTATGTACCGACTGAAATTTTCAATAGAATATGCAATGTATTTAAAGTAGAGTTCGATTTTCCTCTCATTGGGTAATCAGCTAAATGATTCATCAAGATTCTCTCGACTTGGTTATTAAAGCACACGTGGCCAACTATAACGAACTCTTTAATATTCTTTCCCTGAGGGCACTTTCAATAATTTAGAAAAATTACACATTTTGCTAATCGACCGCTTATTAGGGAATTTCTTGTTTCAAAATTTTTTTTCTGCGGAATATTTTATGTAAATTAAGCGAGAGTTTTCATTTTCTCCAAATTTTGATGATTTTTGATTGGGTGATTTTAAAATTGGAAGCTTTCGATTTTTCCTTTGTAAAACTGATGGTTTAAAAATTTAAATGGTATCAAAGTTTCTTGCTTTCAAATTTCAAGGCTTTCAATTTTTCATGCTTCCAAATTTGGAGACTTTCTAATTCGGGAGGTTCCAAATTTGGATGTTTCCAAAATTAAAAGGGTTCGAAACTTGATGCTTTCAAATTTGGATGCTTCCAACTTTAAAGGATTTGAAATTTGGATCCTACCAATTTAAATGGTTACGAAGTTTTTTGCGTTCAAATTTTGAGGCTTCCAACTTTAAATGATTTCAAATTTGGATGCTTCCAACTTTGAAAGATTCAAAATTTTGATTCTTCCCAATTTAAATGGTTTTAAAATTTATTGTTTTCAAATTTAGAGGCTTCCAAACTTAGATGCTTTTATTTTGAAAGGTTCCTAATTTGGATGCTTCCAACTTTGTGAGATTTTACATTTTGGATGCTTCAGAATTTAAATGATTTCAAATCTTTTTACTTTCAAATTTGGGGACCTTCAACTTTAAAAGGTTTCAAATTTGGAAGCTTTCAACTTCTAGAGATTCCAAATTTGGATGTTTGCAAAGTTTATTGCTCTCAAATTTGAATGCTTCCAACTTCGGAATATTCCAAATTTGGAACCTTCCCAATTTAAATGGTTTCAAATTCAGATGCTTCCCAAATCAAATGGTTTCAAATTTGATGATTCCTAATTTAAAAGCTTCTAACTTAGAATGGTTCAAAATTTGTATTCTTCCAAAATTAATTAATTGGTTTCAAATGTTATTGCTTTCAAATTTAGAGGCTTCCAAACTTGGATGCTTCCAATTTTAAAAGGCACCCAATTCGAGTGCTACCAACTTCGGAAGGTTACAAATTTCAAAGCTTTGGATTTTAAAAGATTCCAAGTTTGGATGCTTTTAACTTCTGATGCTGCCAAATTTTGCTGCTTCCAAAATTAATTGGTTTTAAAATTTGTTGCTTTTAAGTGAGGAAGTTTCCAATCTGGATGCTTTTAAATTTAAATGGTTCCAAATTTGTTTACTCCCAAAATTAAAGATTTTAAAATTTTGATGATTCCAAATTTGAACGTTTCCAGCCTCCGAAGTGTCCAGAATTATTTGCCTCAAAAATTGGACATTTTTAACTTTCAGCATTTCCAAATTTAAATATACCAAAAATCTCAACACATCCTGATTAAAATTTTTCCAAATTCGTTTCCTTCTTTTTTTTTTGTTATAACACAAGTATCGTTTATTTCAGTCTTAAACCTTTCTTTTATGAAAAACAAAAAAATATTTTAATATTTTTGAAATGAGTGGCTATTTGCTAAAATAATTTGTAATATTCTGGCTGTTGAGGGTTGAATGGCGTTTGGTGTGAGGTCAGAACTTGAACCGCAATAGAGCGTCAGAAACCCTCCTTCATCTCCGTGGTCGTTTTCAACTCTGCGATTAACTTTGTGAAACGACGGGATCGTAAACGGCGTGCGAAACGAAAGACCGGGTCGCTGACGGATCGCTGAAATGCACTAGAGTAAAGGGCACAATTGGATTGCAAAGTTGTTAATTTTTTACGACCAATAAACATGTGCGTGAAATTAATCTATTACTTGAGAAAAACTGTAATGTTCTCCACTTTTACTGCAAATATTGTTTAGCTAGAAAAACTTTAAAAAGTCTGTTACACGCCTCTTTATGAGTGTGAATGTTTATTAATATTTTTGTGCTCAATAGACTGGACCAAAGAGAAAAGAAAATTAAAATTAATAATATAAGCTGCTTACACCGTGTATACATTTTGATACGCTCTTTCCTTATGTTGGCGCCTGCGCAGAAGTTAGTTGTCATGGCGACGAACTTTTGCGCAGACGCATTACCATAACCTAGTTTATCATAAAGTGCTTTTTCGAAAGTTGCGCATCTTAAGTTAGACGATGTAACCAGCTTCAATGAGAATATTTTTAAAAAATTAAAAAACTAATTAGAAAAACCTCATAACATTGAAGAAAATAAATATAAAATTCTTTTTAATCTCGGTTCAATTTTTGTAAAATCTCGTAAAATTCAAGTATTTGACAAAATCTAGTTATAAAAGATTGGAGACACCTATTTAGATAAAATTTTACGAACCTAATTTTTTGGTAGCTTCTCGGATAGCTTATTTCGCAAAGCGATGAACTTTTTAGTTGAAACGATTAACATCTGCTGACAGGATAACATACAGAATAAAGTGAAACAAGCTTTGCTCTTGCCTTTAAACAAATCAGGTCTCTTTGGTTGCAGTGGGAAATTTTAACCAGTTTCGTGAAAATGGACTTTTCCGTCTAGCTGCGAGTTTAACGTCAGACAAATATAATTTGTCAGTTTAGCCAAAACATTTTTTGCAGTTGAAAAAGTAGAAAAATAGCAATTCTCTTTCTCTGCTTTCGTAAAGTGACTGTCGCGAGGCTAATTTGATTCTTCCACTTTTCTCGATTTGGCTCGACCTAAACTAATATTCAAAGGTTCTTTTCCCCTTAAAAAGGATCAAAAATAATTCAACCTCTTTCGAGCAGAGTGTTTTTTTTTATTTTCTAAAATAGTACTCGGTACGAAAGAGTTATAAAAGAGCTTTTTTCTTTTCAAAACAAGAGTTATAAAAAAGCTTTTATCTCTTTTTAAATAAGAGTTGTAAAAAAAGCTTCTAAATCTTTGTAAACAGGTTCAAAATAAAAGATATATTCAATCTATAAAACGTGTTAAATTATACTGTATCTGGATGAACAATATTTTACTGAAAATTTAGTTTTGATTTTTTTCTCAATTCAAACAAATTTGTTTAAGTTGGAAAATTCGGTTTTACACAAAGATCAAAGAATTTTGAGTTTATAGAATCAAAATATTAAATGCGAATTCCATTCAATTGATCAAAAGTTTAATTTCCTTTTATATTTACAAACCTATATTCAAATGTTACCTTTAAAACAGAAAATGCTTTAAAATTCCAATTGAAATTTAAAGCAAAAGTTGTGGTGAAAAATTAAATTAAAACTCTAAGTAATTATTAAAAAAGTTTTAAACAGAAAATAAAAATTTTAAACAAATAAAACTAAAATTCATTAAATTACTTCAAAGTAAAAATTGCCAACTTTTTAAACTCGAATTAATAAAGTGTTAAGTAATAGACTGTGGTAAATATTTAATTATAATTAAACTTTAACTGCGCGACGTTTAGTATTTAAAAGTTAATTAACGTCTATTAAAATGTACTTCATCACGTAATTAAACTTTGACGTTTAATCACAATGTTTGGAAAAATGGTAAAACGAAGAGAAAGGAAATGAAACCGAATATAAAACTTTTGTTTGAATGACAATGGTCAGAGAAGTGAAAGACGAGAATTCGCAACTTTTATTTTTCTAACTGAAAGGCGATAGATTTTATTGTTTTTTAGTTTGAAAATTTAAGGACGCAAATTCAAATATGTCCAGTAGAACAATTCGGGAATATGTGATTGCGGAAAAAATTCAAATGAATCTCTGAATTGAACGCCAAGAGAAACAGAGAGAGGCGCGTTAATTAGCGACGGAGAATTGGCATAATTCCATTATCTCAATTGCTGTGACGCGATTGACGTTGCATTTCGAAGTTCAGTGAAAATTTAGCCCTCTTGATATTTCCCCAAAAACAATACGAATCTCGTCATTTTATGATGCAAGCTTTTTCCTAACAATAACCTTAAGATCAGGAAAAATTGTTTAAGTTTCAAAATAATTTGTTTAATTTAAAAAAGTGTTTGAATTAAACTAGTTTTCTCCAATCTTTCTAACACATGCTTTGAAAACTCAATTTTTGAGGTTATAGTAAAACTGTCAAAAAGTGTCAGGGTTGCCACTTTTTGTACACTAAATTAGTACAATTTACACAGTCTCAGTACACTTAGTACCTTTTTTCTGGTTATTTAGATGCTCATAACGTGAAATTTTCACTGAAATAAAAATTTTACTTTTATATTATTTATCTTAATAACAAATTTAAGCAATATTGA
This sequence comes from Ganaspis brasiliensis, assembly GCA_037103525.1. Classification (NCBI taxonomy): domain Eukaryota; kingdom Metazoa; phylum Arthropoda; class Insecta; order Hymenoptera; family Figitidae; genus Ganaspis; species Ganaspis brasiliensis. The sequence continues at coordinate 5,957,247 of JAZKLR010000101.1, read as the reverse complement.
TTTTCTTGTTGATAATGAATTTAAAATTTTTGAATTTCGCGCTACGTAACGTAATTTTATGTAATCAGTGTTTATTGTGGTAACCCTGAAAAGTGTCAAAAAGTCTGTTTCCGAAAGTGGAATTTCGTGCTTGAAAAAACCTTTTTTCAACAGTTATTGGTTAAAATATTTAAAAAAGAAGAATACAAATTGAGTAATACGGAGTTTGAAATACTTTTTCAAGTAATTTTCCAAATTTCCAAGATACTGCAAAGGCTGCAAAGAAAAACACGAAATCTAACCTCACTTTTCGATAACGTTAAAAACCTGAATTAAATTTCTCGCGTTCGACTGTTAATTAAATGAAAATTTTGATTTGATCGAGAAGAATCGTGAGCGAGTTCTTTTGAAAAGCCGGAAGTGGAGAGTGAAATATAGAAATCGAAAACTTCTTGACTGTCTGGAGTTGCTAAAAGTCAAACAAGCGTAGAGATGAGGATTCCATAAAGTTGTAATTTCAGCAGCTTTCTTCTTTCTTCGTGTGAAGATACAAAAGGCGCTGAAATTTAGCGTTCCTTGAAGCTTTCTGCGAGTGTTCTCAATTCTAAGAGCGGTCTCTTTTGTTCGGCTTTAAACCAGAATGAAACGAAAAGAAACACTTTGTCTCTTTCCGATTTCTCCCAAGGGGAGTTGCCGATTCGCCCCTCAAGGAATTCCTTGGTTTTTTCAAGAGGGCATAGACTGCGTCTCGACAGTACATAAAGTCCTCGAATCCGTTCGATAGTGCTGCAGCAATATCTCAAATATTCTCTATATAGAAGTGTATTTACCTGTTTGAGAAATCTCCAGTTGTGAATGTGTGTGTATACGTTCTGTTGGAACTCATTCGTCATTGTTTTACCCAGAGTCCGCGGTTACAGGACTGCGTCAAGCCCCGCATTTCCCAAAAGGACACGGCGACAAGACCCCTATAATCGAATTGCCGAGGTCGACAGTTTCCACGCCACTCAAAAATACCACGAAAATATTTTCAACCCCCAGTTTCTAGCTTATCAATAAGTACGGTGAAACCTTTCATTATTTCAGAAATTAATTTCACCCTTTCAGATTCACTTTAATACACAACTGTGGACATTTTTGGTAAACAATATTTTGAGAAAATGTTCACCATTTTTTCGTCAATATTTTTAGAGCTTTGGATTAATTGGATTATTGTTACTGTTCGGTTAAAAATAATAAGTGAAAAATAGAGAAAATTAATGATAAAAATAAGTGGAAATTTTAGAAAATTTGTATAAATCGATAAAATTAGCAACTGAAAATAAATAAAATACTGAGGATGAGAAAATTAATTAAATGTAAAAATAGAGGTTAAAAAGGGGAAAATGTTTTGAAATGCCCTGAAGGGGTGTTTAAAATGAATAAAATTTTTTTAAAAATATACAGAAAAAGGAATAAGATAATATAAAATCGGGAAAAATTAATGTAAAATGAGGAAAATATGGCAAAACTTAAGAAAATTAGAAAATAAACTGAAGGCAGTTGTTAGAAATTAAATTTGCAGAAAATTTGTAAATTGTTAATTGAAAATGGAGACAATAATTTCAAATAAGAACAAAATTAGATTGAGAGGATGAAAATTAATAAAATTATCTGAAAAACACAATGACTTAACAATGCAGAAAACATTTAAAAAATAAAGGAAATATCTGAAAATGTTGCAAAATAACTCATTACAATTAAATATTGAGAAAATTTCTAGAAGATTCTAAAAAGAATTCAAAAATTAACAACATCGCTGCACATTAAGGAGAAATTGGAAACATACTTGAGACGAGGTTATGTTTGAAGTAATTATTTTTATTTTTAAAAACAAATAAACCATTTAAACTCATAATTGGATACAAATTAAAGATTTTTGACTTTCAGAAACATTTTCGAGAAATGGAAGACACTATACTTTTGTTTTAGAATGTCCAAAATTTTGAATTTTTATCGAATTATGACTTTTAATGGTTTATTTTGTTTTAAATTTAATTTCACACATTTTGTCTAAATAAAATTGGAAGAAGTTCGTAAATTGAATAAAATTACTAAATCCTGTAGTAATAAATTTAATAAATGAGAAAAAAAAAGATAAAAGTAGAGAAATTGAATAATTTAAAACAAAAACTCAAATTTGAGCTTAAGAAAATATTGAAAATAGCAAATGAAAATAGAGAAAATAACAAAAATGAAGTAAACTAATATAAAATAAATATAGGAACTGAGGAACTAAAGCATATAAAAGAGATCTGTGAAATTGAGAAAATTGGAGAAAAATACTGAAAAACGAATAAGACATTTTGAAATTTAGAAAATCTGTATTCATGGTAATTTTCTCAATTTTAAATCACTGAAGACATATGTCCTAAGTTAGAAAACTTCAAATAAATTGTACTAAATAAACAAAAAGTATTGAAGAATATTAATAGAAAATAAAAATTATTAACGTAAATTGAAGAGAACATAAAAACTATAAAAGAAGAAATATGTAAGAATCAATAATAAATAAGTCAGTAATAAATTAAATAAATACATAAATAAAATAATGGTAAAAGATTGTTAATAATATGGGAAAATAAAAACAACTATAAAATTAAAAAAAGCCCGTGGCAATGGCAGAAAAATACTTAGAAATTCTTCTAAAATTAAGAATTCAAAATTAAACAAAAAAAATATTAAAACTTAAAAATAGCAAAAATTGATATTGAAGTTTTTCATAAACGAAAAAAAAGTAAACTTTAGAATAATTTTTTTTTCATTTGTCTGTTGCTTTGAAACTTTTTTAGTCAGATTTCTAGAATATATCCTAATCATATATACCCAGAAGTTAAGAAAGGGTTAATAATCCTATAAATCAAGTCCCTTTAATCTTGAAATTAAATCCCACTCAATATTGAAATTCATTTAATGGGGTGAAAAAATTTTTTTGATCAAAAGAATAATAAAGATGATTTTTCTTCGATGGTTCCAATTTCCTTGAGCCGTCCCGTTGAAAATAAAAGAGAAAATCCAGAAAAATTTTTCCTCTCAGCGTTTGACTTCGTTTGACTGCAAGAAATTTCCACTAAGCGAAACTTTTTCTCATTCGCACGCGCTACCCTAGGAAAATTCAAACTTTATCTTACATCTCCGAATTTCTTTTTTTTAATCTTTCTTTTTGCTACACGACCTTTCACTTAGAAAACTCTTTTCCAAGAAGAGCATTCACGACATTGACCGGAGTGAATAAAAAGACGGACCTGGATTCGAAAAGCTCATGCTCGTCAAGCAAGCTCGACGAACTTTGAGTCTGAGTTCCCTCAGTTAAAAATGGCTTTGACGATGAAAAGCTCCACTGACCGTCAGTTCGAAAGGTTCACGAGTTATGATCAAAAAGACTGAAAAGAAGAGAGGTCGAGTTAATTGACAAGATGAGGTCTCATTCATCGTTAACTTAACTCACAATTTTCTCTTTTCGTTTTGCGATCAAGCCTCATTATCTTATTTCAGATTGTCCAAATTTTAATTTGTAGTAATTTTATGTGACTGAAATTTAATTCACAGAATAACAATTTACCGAAAATTTAAAATATTCAAAATTTTAACCAATACATATATCCTTTATTTTCTTTATTGATTGGAAAATAATTATATAATATAGAAAAACCTATAAAAAGTGAAAAAAAAATAACTAGAAATTAAAGAAAAACAACTAGAAATAAGAATAAATAAATAAAGACGAAAAATTAATTTAGACATTAAAAAAGATTATTTAAAAATGGTAGAAAATTTCTGGACAGTGTAATAATAACTAGAAGTTGATTAAAAATAACCAGAAATGGAAGAAAAATTTAAAAATAAAGATAAAGTACTATAGTGTTGAAAGATAATTATGTAGTGATAAAATGACTATGAAGTGAAAGAAGAGTGAGAAATTACGGGGGAAAAAAATTAAAAATGCTAGAATAATTTCTTTGAACTGAAAATAAACTATACTAAAAATTTACAAAATGACTAGAAATTGAAGAAAATAACTAAAAATTGATGAAAATAACTGGAATTTATTGAAAACGAACAAAACCCTAAGGGGGGACGTTAGAGAGTATATAAGAAATTAAGAATAACTATATTAAAAAAAAACAACTAGAAACAAGAAAAATGAAAAGAAGCAAAAAATATTTAGGTATTAAATAAGATAACTAGACATTGAGGAAAATTACTAATAAGAGAAAATTTTTTTAAAAGCGAATAAATAATTCGAAATTTAAAGGAGAATCAGTAAATCAGAAGAAGATAACTAAAAAGTGACAAAAAAGACTAGAAAATTGTTTACAATAACTTTTGAAATTAAAGTAAATATTACTGTAAATTAAATATATCCAGATATGAAAAAAATAACTCTAATAAGCAGAATTACTAGTACAAGGAACTAGAAAATGAATTAAATAATAAGAAAATAATAAAAAATTACTAGAAAGGAACAAAATAAAAAATAACTATGAACTAATAAAAATTACCAGAATTTATTGAAAATAACTGGAAACTTATGAATGTATAAGAAAAACAAAATTAAAGAAAAACATAGAGAAATAGGGAAAAATAAATAAAAACAAAAAAAAAATAACTAAAAGAAAAAAAAGATAACTTAAAAATAAAGCAAAATTACTGAAAAATAAAATAAAAAAGATAAAAGCCAACTAGTAGGGGAAGAATAATAATTGGAAAATGGAAAAAAATGATAAAGAAAGAATGACAAATTGAAAAAACACAACTAGAAAATAAAGAAGAATTACTAGAAATTATAAAAACAAACTAGTAGGAGAAGAATAATAATGGAAAAGTGGAAAAAAAAACATCGAAAGTTTTAAAAAATAACTAGAAAGTATAAGAAATAACTAAAAATATTGTTGAAGATTATTAGAATTTATTGCAAAAAGCTCGAAAGTAGAGAAAAATCATTAGGATTTAATAAAATATTCAGGAGATGATTAAAAATAACTAGATACTTTTACTTAAGAAATAACTTTTCTTTTTAAAGAAAAATTTTTTAAAAATAAATTACTATAAAAGAAGGATGACAAATTGAAGAAAAGAAAACTATAATCTGAAGTAGAATTACTACAAAAAGAAAAGGGAATGGCAAATTGAAGAAAAAAAAATTAACTGAAGAAGAATTGTTAGAAAATGAAATCGTAAATACAAGTTGCAGAAAAATACTTGAAAAATAAAAAAATGTACAAGAGTTTCAAAAAATAACTAGAAAATGTAGAAAAATTACTAGAAAGTGAAATAACATTTAGAAGTTAATTAAAAGTAACTAGAGGCGAAAGAAAAATTACAATAAATCGAAAACAGAAAGTTAAATTGAATAAAAACTACAAAAAGTAAATTAAAAGCTGAAAAATAACTAGGAGTTGTAGAAAAATAATCGAGAAATTAAAATAACCTTCGTTTTAGAAAATAACTAAGAAGTATAAAAAGTAACTATTTTCTGATAAAAACTATCAGAATAGGTATATTGCAAAATAACTAGAAAGTATAGAACCTTAAAATTATATCGAATGTACTAATAAATACATAAACATAATATATTTTCTTTATAACCGTATGTATGTAAAAATTTATATAGTTTTTTACCCCCCCCCCCCTTTAAAAAATTCGTCCCTAGCGCCTAGATAAAATTAACTAATTATTGAAGATAATAAATAAAAAGGAATCAAATTGAAAGACAGTCAATAAAGTGTAGTAAAAGACAATAAAAATAAATATAATCGAATAAAATTTAAAGAAAAAAATGAAACCTAGTAAATTTGAGGTAAACAAATAAATATATATAAAACAACTTTTGATTTTTACGGTTAATCAAAATCTTATAAAAAAACTTTTTTTTTCGTTTTTTTTTTTTTTTTTGACAACGTTGTGCCGCACTTGACCAACATAAGATAACGAATAAAAATGAGTGAGATTTTAAATTAGTGTAAAAAAAGGAACCCAAATTAAAAATTACAAAATGGAATATTATGTCCGTTGAAAACTCGAATTTAAAAATTTTGATTCTTAAATTTCAGTCACATCAAATTTATATAAAATGAAATTTGAGGAATCTTCATGAACCCCTCATGAAGAATACTTTATATCTAACATTAAATTGAAATCTAGAATTATTTTGATAAAGAAACTTCTTAAAAAGAAATTTCTAAGAAATAGTTGTTTATATTCAATATAGATAACAAAGAAAGCTTTTTCGGAAAATCTTGCGTGAAGTAACGAGAAGTTGCTTTTGTGATATATGAGATGCTACATAAATTTCTTTTTTGTGTTTTTCAGTAGATATTTGTTCGAAACGACCATCCAGGTCTTTTTGAAGACCGAAAGTTTCTTTTGTGGAGTCGTTTTATATTGAAATTTGCCGAGAGCTACGTCTGAACGTGCGACAAATGCCCCTGGCGATCTGCAACCAAAGAGCAGATCTGCGAAACGACGAATGAGAAACATCTGTGGTTTTTTGGGCAGTTCATTATGAAGTTCCTCATATTAGAATTATCGTCTCAAAGATCCATTGTCATCTCATGTGTTACATTTTTAATCTGAGACAGATTTTCGACATGTCTGGCATTTTTAATTATCGGGTCGTCTCTACATTTTGCTTAAAAAAATTTAACTTGTTTTTACTGTCAAATCAAATTTAATTTTTAATTAAAGCTTCGTTTTATCGATTTCAGCTTACATTGTTCAATTTAATCATGTTATATTATTAAACTTCAAGTCGACCTACTCTTAAATTATTTGAAAAAGTTGAGGCAGTATGTTAAATTTTTATTTGTCTGTCTTTGCCAGAAATAAGAGTTTTAATTAATTAGAAAATTGGATAAAAAATTATAAGGATTTTTAATTTGAGTGGAACTAATATTTAAAATTGAATTTGTCAAACTAAAAAAATATTCTTTTCATTAATGTCAGACAAATAAAAATTAATTTCATTTACTTCAATAAAAAAAAATAATATTCCCTTCAAAGTAAAATTTTTCATATAATTTACATTCAAATTAACTTCAGTGGAATTTATTTATTAATATAAATTTACTTAAGTTAAAACAGGATTTTATTTGAAATTCAGATTATCATTATTCGATAAATTAAAATTATTCGTTGCCGATATAATTCAAATTTAGAATTATCTCATTTTTTGCCGAATCAAAAATTAAACTCTCTGTAAATGTGAAAACTTCTAAAATTGGATGTTGCAAAATTAGACTTATTAAATTTGAAAGCTCTCAAAATCAAGTAGAGGCAAAACATTTAGGGCATCTATAAATTTGCCAGAATTGAGAAAGATACAATTAAAAAAAACTGTAGAATGAAAATAACATTTAGTAATTTAGTACAAAAAATAATTTGTTGTATCCTGTTTAACGATAAATTAAAATTGTTTCACGCAAAATCAGAAAAATGAAAATTTAGCATATTGATTTACTTAAATAAATACAATATTCTATTTTCGTCAAACTCAACTTTTTGAAGTAATTTAAAATAGAAATTAACTTTATTTAAGATTATCAGTATAAAATAATTAAAATTAAATTAAAAATTTTATTTTTAAAATTAGTTCTATCAGTTTTCGATAAATTGAAATTACCATTTGTCGATATAATCCAAATTTAGAATTGTCTCATTTTTTTGACAAATCGAGCATTAACTCTCTGTTAATGTAAAAGCTTCTAAAATTAGGTGCATTAACTTTTAAAGTAATTGAAGATTGGATTTGTTAAATTTGGAAGCTTTTAAAATCAAATGAATGCAGTAAAAATTCGCGACATATAAATTTGCGAGCTTGGAAAAAGACACAATTAAAGAAAAATATGGTATGGAGAAAATGGAAAAATTTAATAAAGAATATAAAAAATAACTTCAAAATAAAAAAAATTGAATAAATCAATAGAAAATAAGAAAAAAAATTAAAACTTCGGGAAAATATTCAACTTTTTGTAAATTATAATTAAATTCTTAATTTCTTCAAATTAGAAGTATTTTCTCCACTTTTTAGTTATTTTCTTCAATTATTTGTATTTTAATCCTTGCAAAAGATATCCCAAATATTCGTAGATTTTCTTTCTCTTAAAAATATGAAACCATCCAAATTTAGCAAATCCAATTTTTAACTCCTTTAAAAATTGTTGCAATTAATTTTCAAATCTTTCAAATTTAAAGAACAGTGTGAACTTTGATTCTTGAAAAATAGCTAAAATTCTAAATTTAAACACCACGAATCACGAATGATTTCAATTTACTTAATAATTACTTTAATTCTTCTCCTATACAATTATTAAAATTGTTGAAAATATTGTAACAAAAAATTTAAATTAATATTTCAAAATAAAGTAAATTCAAGATTTCGAAAACAAGTTCAATTTTTTTTTTTTTTTTAAACAGTGGTACGAGTTTGAAATTATCGAGTGAGTAAAGATTACAATTTTGCTCCAAGACCTTAACTCACTTATCTTTCTTGGGGTCGTTTTAGGGATTCTTTTTCCCAGTAGTATTTTTCTCGATTCGTAAGTTCGCTGAAACTAATAGATTCTGATTTCCAGTCGCGTACCACTGTGACACGAGCAATTTTTCGATTACGCGAGCGTAACTTTCACGTCGTATTCATTCCTGGCCTGAGATAGGGTCGCTTTGAGCAAACGGGATGAAAAAACCTCGATTGTCCCATGAATACCTCCGAAACGCTTTAGGAATTCGCTTTCCAACGTTTAGAAAAAAATATCCCTTTCTGTTAATCTTTTGTTTCTGTATCCCTTTTGTTTCACTTTTAATTTCTAATAGCTATCTCGCTATCAGAATTTATAGCGAATTGGATTCTGATCCAAGAACTTTTGCCTTGCTCTATATTCCTAAAAGGGATTTTTTTTTAGAAATTATCTTTATTTATTTAAAAATTCTATATCTCCAATGTTTTAATTCCAACTTTCATTTACCAAATCCCTCAAAAACAATTTTAGCCGAAATTCCCGTCAACGTTTGCCTTGTCAGAGTTTTATTCGTGCATTTAAAAGTTTCTTGTGGTAACGGCGTTTTTCTGCAATAACAATCGGTGGCCAAAACAACGTGCGTTTGTGGTTGCAATTAATGGCTTGTGCTTTTTGTCAGCTTCGCTGAAGCATTATGAAACAGAAATAACAATTTAGCTTATCACGACACAGTTACTGGTTTCATAAACAAACAAACGAAAAATCTTTCAGGTGTAAAAAAAAATGTAGACATCGTTCCTGTAAGTTGAATGTACATTGACATCATTGTTCCATATTTTGTCCTTTGTAAAGAAACAAATCCATTATTGTAGAGATGAAGCGCGTATCGATTCCATTTTCTCGTCAGTCATCTGAAATTTAAATGACACTCTGCCTAACGGTATCTCGAAAACGTGGCTTTTTTTAACGCAAACGCACATAACGAGACTATAGAAACGCGAGAAATATTCAAGCCGCGGGCTGTCCACTTTCCATCCGGAATCTCGTTTCTCTTGCATATTTTTAGTTTTTTTCATCTTCTTTTACTCCCTTTTTTAGCTGTTTTTCCATATTTTTTTGTCCATATCCGTCTAGTCAAAATTTACGGGATTTTTTTCTTGTCTTTTAAACAAAATGTCCACCGAAAACTGTTTGTGGGTTTAAACAGAATGGGAGGAAAATTTTAATGTGTATTTGAATAATTAATTTTTGTTGATTACATTTTATAAGGCCTTTATCAATTAGGCTAATGAAATATGTCATGTACGCCACATGTGTTCTTAAAAAAAGGAAGGTGTATGCCCATGGTCGTTATAAGATACCAGGTTGGTTTACGCGCATCAAAAGTCAGTGGAAAAAAGATGCGCGAAAACTAACCTGGTGCCGTGATCGTTGTAAGACATCAGGTTTGTTCACGCGCATCAAAAAGTCAGTGTGAAAAAGATGCGCAAAAACTAACCTGATGTCTCATAACGACCATGGCACTAGGTTAGTTTTCGCGCATCTTTTTTTCACTGACTTTTGAAGCGCGTAAACTAACCTGATGTCTTATAACGACCATGGTATCAGGTTAGTTTCCGCTCATCTTTTTTCTACTGACTTTTTAATGCGCGTAAACTAACCTGATGTCTTATAACGACCATGGAAACCAGGTTAGTTTACGCGCATCAAAAGTCAGTTAAAAAAGATAAACCTGAACCAACCTGATGTCTTATAACTACCGTGGGCACTAGATTGATTAGACTTTGCAAATCTTTTTTTCACTGACTTTTGAACCGCGTAAATTAACCTGGTGCACATGGTCGTTATAAGAGTTGAGGTTAGTTTACGCGTATAAAAAGTCAATGGAAAAAAGTTGCGCGAAATCTAAGCTGGTGCCATGGTCGTTATTATACAGCAGATTAGTTTGCGCGCATCTAAAGTCAGTGAAAAAAAGATTCGCAAAAACTAATCTGGTGCCATGGTAGATATAAAACATCTGGTTAGTTTACACCCATAAAAAAAAAGATACTCAAAAACTAACCTGGTGTCATGGTTATTATAAGACATAAGGTTAGTTTACGCACATCAAAAGTAAGTGGAAAAAAGATGCGCAAAGTCTAATCTGCTGTTCACGGTAGTTGTAAGACATTAGGTTGATTTAGGTTTATCTTTTTCAGCTGACTTTTGATGCCCGTAAACTAAACTAGTTCCAATGGTCGTTATAAGACATAAGGTTAGTTTGCACACATCAAAAGTCAGTGTAAAAAAGTTTCCCAAAAACTAAGCTAGTGCCATGGTTGTTATAAAACAGAAGGTTAGTATGCGCGCATCAAAATTCAGTGGAAAAAAGATGCACAAAGACTAACCTGGTGCCATGGTCGTTATAAGACTTCAGGTTAGTTTACGCGCATAAAAAAAAAGATGCGCAAATACTAACCGAGTGCCCACGGTAATTATAGGACATCAGGTTGGTTTAGGTGCATCTTCTTTCTCTGACTTTTGATGCGCGTAAACTAACCTAATGTCTTATAATATAACCATGGGCACCAGGTTAGTTTTTGCGCATCTTTATTCCACTGACTTTTGATGCGCGTAAACTAACCTGGTACAACGCCGACATGTTAAATAATTCTTTATCCACGACATACCAAACTCATAACTAAGAAGAATCCTTCCTTTTTTATTTTCTTGTTTAAAATGTAGTACGATATTGTATTTCATCGAGGGTAAATATTTTATTATTAACCAACAAATTTCTGGTTCATCCTCATTTGTATTCTGAGAATCTTATTGTCTACATGAAGAACTAAATATGATTCGTGAAAAAGCAAAGAGTATTTAAAGAAATTTATATTATTAAAAAATAGATTTAGAAAAAAACCAGAAATCGAACTACGAATAATTTTTATTTTTACATTTATTCTCGATCGTCTCTCCGGCAACTCTAATTTTTTGGTTCCAATCTCTTTCTCAATAAATATAAATCTCGGTCTTCCTTAAAATTTCATCAGGAATTTATTTTACATTGCGAAGCATCAGATTGGGAAAAATGTTCTAAACCCTCAAACATTTCTGAATCATCAATAAATCAATATTATGCAAATATAGTACATTTCCAATCCTGCTATCGTCGATTTTATTTTGCCAGCCTATATTTCAATAAATAATAACATTTCTGGAATGCCAAGCTAAAAAGAGAAGTTGAGTCAAACTCCTTTTCTGGCCATATTTTCATCTATATACATAGAAAGAGACAGTGAGAGAGAGAGAGAGAGAGAGGGGCTTCAATCTATTTTTGCTAGCGAGTGATTCCACTCGTCGTTGATAATCAAATTGTGTTACCTATCGATATCGAAGGAAAAATAGATCTCGTCCGTGAGCCAAGAGACTCTCTGTCATACTCGAGGCTCAGGGAAAATCCCCTTCACGAGATTTTCGCGCTTTCTAGGCGGAGAAATTTCTGTGGGCGGTGAACCGTACATGGTTGAAAGCTTGCCGGTAGCGGTACCGCAAAATTTGCAAACAAATTGCCAATTCTGAGGTGCTGGAAAATCCGTCGGACGGCAACGCACGCGCGGCACCTACAAAACTTGACTGCAAAAGTCCAACGGGAGCTACTAATCGTTTCAGAACTTTCTCAAGACTATTCCTCCCTCTCGACTTTTGCTCCCAAGTTTTGGAGATTCAAGTGGGCGCTCAGGTTTCCGTTACGTCTAGTCCTATTACCAAGTAATGGACTTTTTAAAAGTGTTACTTCCTTCACAGAGATTCAGAACCTTTTCTTGGATGTCTTAGGTTTAGAACTTGGATTCGAGTTCTGGAACAAAGAATAGGGAGTCTTTATTATTTTCAAGTTCCGAAAGTTTTCGAATTATTAGAGTTAGATCTCGAGCTTTTAAATATGAAGAAAATCTGCTCGATGAATTCTGCAATTCGGTGTATCTAAAATAAGAATTGAATCACTGCTTTGATTTCAACACTATATCGAAGCGCGTTTACAGATTGAAATAAAACTTTGTAGTTTTGATTTTAATAGTAAGAAGTTTAAAATTCCTGCTGTTGAGATATTCTATATCCTGGAAAAAGATTTTTAAGATTTCTTGGAAGAAGGTTGCTACGCTTTCTGGAAACCTGAAAAACCTGGAAAAGTCAGGAAATTTTATTTGGTATGGAAGAGTCAGGGAAGAAGTAAAAAACAACTGGAAAATAATTTTTCAACAAAGTAACATTAATATTTGGTAGAATTTATTGTTGCGCAGATAAGACAAAAAATTTTTTGAATTTACTTGGAATTTCAATTTAATTTTTTAAATATTTAATTATTTCATGATTGTATTATACCTGTGTTACATTATGATTAATAATAATAATAATAAATAATATTTAACTATTTCCATAAATTCACAATTATTTTCTTGAATTTTGAATTATTTTCTGTAATTTTCGAATTTTTAAAAATTGATCATTATTGTGGCCCTTTTTCAAGAACATTCTTTAACAAACAATATTTCTTGACTTTTTCAATTATTTATTTATTTTAAAATTTACGGGGAAGCCCATTACAATTCAATAAAATCATAAAAAAATAAATATAAATATAAACAATACAATAAAAACGTAAACTAATTTCACATATACAATTAAGGATGTTTATCCAAAAAACCATTTTCTACAGATTCTTAAAAAATTTTAATGACATATTAAATACATTACTTTACATGTACTGTTACAATTTTATTGAATTTTACCGTTCTGTTTTTAAGATATAAATTTATAAAGTTGGGACTTTTACATGGAAAAAGTAACAAAACGCGCAAAATGACTATATTTTAATTAATTAAAAAAACACGGTTCTACAGATTTTTTTAAAAAACTAATATATTTTAAACTGTAATGGAATACAACTTTTACAATAATATTTAATTAATTTACCGTTCCGTTGTTAAGAAAATGTTATTTAAGGATAGTAATCCTTCACTTTTTTGAAATAATCAGAAAGAAAAAATTTTAAAAAATTGGAATTTTCAACAGAAATTTTTTTTTTCAATAAAATTTGTTTGTGTAATGATTTTAACTACAAAATACTATTTAGAAACCAAATTATAAGACGAAATGAAATTAAAAAAATATTGACTAACATGGTTCGATAGAATGAGAACCGCTTGAGGGTATAAGCGTCCTTAAATAAATAAATATTGACATACTTTATTGTTTCCTTAGTTTCTATTATCTCTATTCAGCCTATTAAATACTGAGTATTTACAATAATTGGTCTTATATTTACTTTGTTCAATTATCAATTTTTTTTTAAATATTCAATTCAATTGTTCATCTCTTCAAATTATTTTCTTCAATTCTTCTAACTTTTTCTTAAAATTTCAATTCAATTTATCAATTTAAAATTTTTTTCTTTAATATATTTATAATAATTCTCGCCTTTATAACATTATTTTTTCATATTTCAATTATTTTCTTCAAATTTTAATTTCATATTCCAGTTTATATTTATCTTCTTCAATATTCAATAATTCTCGGTTTTTTTAAATTATTGTTTTCAATTATCAATAAGGTGTTTTTTACAAATCAATAGTTTAATTCTTTCTTCAATTCTCAATTATTTTCTTTAAACTTAAATTCCATTCTTTAATTTACATTTGTTTTCTTCAATATGCAGTATTTTTCGGCTTTTTTCAATTATTCTTTTCCATTATCAATTATTTTTTACAATTTTCATTTATTTTCTTCAATATTCAATCATTTTTGGCTTTTTTCAATTTTAAATTCAATTGTTCCATTCTTCAATTATTTTCTTCAATTCTCAATTATTTTCTAAGAATTTTAATTCCATTCTTCAATGTTCATTTATTTTCTGCAATATTCAATAATTTTTTTCTATTTTCAACTCAACTGTTCAATTATTTTCTGCAATTCTCAATTAATTGCTTCATATTTCCATTCTCTTTTCTAATTTTCAATTATTTTCTTTAATATTAAATAATTCTCTGCTTTCTGATAGATAATTCTTTTTCAATTATCAATTAAATTTTCTTCTACTTTTAATTAAATTTTCAATTCTTTAATTATTTTCTTTAATTCTCATTTATTTTACTCAATTCTCAATTATTTTCTTCAAATTTCAATTACTTTATTCAATTTATAATTACTTTCTTCAATTCTTAATTATTTTCTATGAATTTGAATCTAATTATTCAATTTTCAATTATTTTCTTTTATATTCAATAATTCTCAACTTTTTAAAATTATTTTTCAATTTTCAATTATTTTTTTCAATATTTAATAATAATCGGCTGTTTTCAATTATAGTTTTCAATTATCAATAATGTTCTTAAAATTTCAAATCAATCATTCAACTCTACAAACAGTTTCTTCAATTTCCAATTATTTTTTTTGAATACTTAATAATTCTCGCCTTCATACAATTATTTTTTCAAATTTTATTTATTTTCTAAATTTTTTAATTCCATTTTTCAGTTTCCAATTAGTTTCTTCAATATTCAATAATTCTCGGTTTTTTACAAATCAATTATTCAATTGTTTCTTCAATTCTCAGTTATTTTCTTTAAACTTCCATTTCATTTTTTCATTTTTATTTGTTTTCTTCAATATTCAATAATTCCATGCTTTTTCAACTATTTTTTTTAATTTTCAATTATTTTGTTTAATTTTCAATTTCATTTTGCAACTTCTAATTTTTTTCTTCAAGTTTCAATTATTTCTATAATTTTCTCCAGTTTTCAATTTTTAATTATTCTCTATAAATTTAATAATTCTTCTTTAAGTTCTTTAATTATTTGGTTCAATCGACAATTATTCTCGAGATTTTTCGATTTTTTTTCAATTCTCAAGTGTGCCTGTTATTTTTCAGTTATTTTTTTCAACGTTCAATTATTTTTGTCATTTTGTAATTTTTTTTTATTTACCAATTATTTTCTTCAAATTTCAATTTAATTCTTCAATTTCTAATTAATTTCTTTAATTTTCAATTATTTTCTTTCTTTTTTTTTATTTTTAATCTACTTGATCAATTTTCAATTATTTCCTACAATTATTCCTATAGTTTTCTGTTCTTCCAATTTTTAACATTTCTGACTGTTTAAAAAAATAACATTGTTTTTTTGTTATTTATTTGCCTTCCTTCGATCGAACCTACTTTTTTACATTATAACTGTATTCTTAGAATTTAATATATATCATTTAATTTTTGCAACTATTTTGTTCATTGTCGATTAATCTTAACATTTTTCCAATTTTGTTTTCAATTGTCAATTATTTTTGTCATTTTTCAGATATTTTATTCAATTTTGTAATTATTCTCGTAATTTTTCAATTATTTCTTTCTATTGTCAATTATTTCTTTCGATTATTAATTATTTTCTTCAAAATTCAATTTATTTGTTCAATTCTATTATTACCTTTTTGATTTTGATAAAATGAAAAATTGCACATGTTACAGAGATCTCATTTCTGCATTGTCAGATAAGTTCTAATTTTTATTATTGTTATTGAAAGAAACTTTAAAAATTAATAAGTTTTTAAAAATGTTTAATGTAATAATAAATGTTACTTTGCTTTGACAAATTTCGTATCTTCTATTAACTAGTTTTTATACGAACCATACTTTTGTGAGGTATACACTGCAAAAACTGCTGTCTTCTAAGTGTCTTATTTTAAGACACTTTGATGTCTTTTTTTTATCTAACACGCAAAAAATGTCTCATTTTAAGACACTTATTGCGTCTTAGACACCAAAATGTCTTAAAATAAGACACTTAGAAGACAACAGTTTTTGCAGTGTAGAGAAATATAATTTGAGGCCTGGAAAACCTGGATAGTCATGGAATTTCATTCGAAAGATTTCGATATAAAAGATTTCAACAGCAGGATTATTTGCAACTTTAAACCGATCAATTTCATCACTTCGCTCATAAGTTCTTCATTTTTATTGCTACAATTTTGTAAATTTAAAAAGTACGTTAAAAACAGTTCAAAACAGTTTACTTAGGGGCCGTCCATAAATTACGTAAGACGTTTTTTCTGTAATTTGACCCCCCCCCTCCCCCTTGTAAGATTTTTTACATACATTAGCGCCATTTTTTCTATTGGTCGTAATATTTGCTGGACCCCCCCTCCTCCCCCCTAAAAGTCTTACGTAATTTATGGATGGCCCCTTATAAAAACCTAGAACTTGGAATCATGACAATTTTTATCTGTGGAAGGTAGGGAATTATTATTTTTATCTTCCAAAGATTTCAGAACTTCAATCTCTTTATTTTTGTAAACAAAGCAATATAACAGACAACATAACATATAAAAGTAAAGAAACAAGTTACAGCGTTTCCGTCTTACACGCTTGAAAATTGTCCCTAAATGTTTGTCTTTTGGAGACACCAATTGAAATTTAGCACTTGATTACTTAGCGATTAATGAGCCAAACCACGTATTGTCAAGACCCTTTTGAGTTTTATTTACAGACTTTGGTCAAGAGGAAGGCTAACCGTGTGTTGTCTGAGGGGATAGACATCTGGTATGTTGGTGCCTTCAAAGGGAGAATAGAGAGAAAGACATTTGTGAAAGGGTGGAGATCGAAAGTAGGAGATACTTTGCTGATGTCACCAGCAATTCCTACATCGTTCCGAGTACAGTGCACATCTTGCAGTTTCGTTTTTTGCTTGGTTTTCCACTTCTTTTCGCTCACGTTGCACTTAGAATTATACACAAACTCACATGGATTTCAACATTACACGTTCACATACAAAAAACACAACGGAGAGAATCCAGCGACTGATAGAGATGAAGATAGAGACCCTAACGCTACAGCATCCTCTTTCATTTCTACCCATTGACGAGTCTCCATCTTTATACTTTTTCTTTTTTTTTTAACAGTGTGCACCCTTAACTTCTTCCCCAATTCTCAGACCCTTTTTCCTCTTTTTTTCTTTTTTTTTTCCTTTTTCCCTTCAACCCTCTCTGCTCTTCTCACTCTTGTATATTGATTATATAAGCGACTGAATATACTAACTGTACTAAAAACATCCACACCTCACCCTCTTTTCTATAAACAACCCCTTGGTACCTCAACCTGGTCACGAGAGTATGTACTATTAACGATAGAGATCTGGGAAAAGAAGCTTACTCTACCACTGACCCTTTAGTCATGTCATTCTTATTATGTTATAAATTTTTCTCCTATCTGATGATACCATGACACTGTCAATTTATTCCTCTTTTTGACCTCATAGGCTCGTGCTTTTTATTCACTTTATCTAGCTCAAATAGTCACGTTACATTTTAAATCAGATAAATTTTAAATTGCAAATGTAACTGGAATTACATTAATGGAAAATGAAAAAGTCGAAGACAAATAGTAAAGATAACTGAAACTAATAATTTTGAAATATATTTACCATTGATAATAAGTAAAATTTTATTGCGATTATTCCTGTTAAATGTAGAATTACTGAAAAAAAAAAAGAGAAAAGGAAGAATAAAGGAAGTGTACTCCATTTATTATTCTGGGGCTTGTACACACGACCATGGTTCCTTGTAAAATATCGGGTTAGTTTTTGCGCATATTTTTTCCACTGATTTCTGACGCGCGTAAACTAACCTGAAGTCTTATAACGACCATGGCACCAGGTTAGTTTTTGCGCTTCTTTTTTCCACTGGCTTTTGTTGCGCGTAAACTAACCTGATGTCTTATAACGACCATGGCACCAGGTTAGCTTTTGCGCATGTTTTTCCCACTGATTTTTATGTGCGTAAATTAACCTGAGGTCTTATAATAACCATGGCACCAAGTTTGTTCTTGCGTATCTTTTTACCACTAAATTCTGATGCGCGTAAACTAACCTGAAGTTTTATAACGACCATGGCACCACATTAGTTCTTGCGCAGCTTTTTTTCCACTGATTTCTGACGCGCGTAAACTAACCTTAAGTCTTATAACGACCATGGTACCAGGTTAGTTCTTGCGCAGCTTTTTTTCCACTGATTTTTGACGCGCCAAAACTAACCGAATGTCTCATAACAACCATGGCACCAGAATATTTTTCGCACAACTTTTTCTATTCACTTTTTGTTGCGCGCAAACTAACCTGATGTTTTATAACTAACATGGCACCAGGTTAGTTTTTGTGCATCTTTTTTTCACTGAATTTTGATGCGCGAAAACTAACATGGAGCCATGGTAGTTGTAAAACATTAGGTTAGTTTGCGCGCATCAAAAGTCAGTTGAAAAATGATGCGCATAAACTAACCTGAAGTTTTATAACGACCATGGCACCAGGTTAGTTCTTGCGCAGCTTTTTTTCTACTGACTTTTGATACTTATAAAGTAACCTGAAGTCTTATGACGACCATTGCACTAGGTTAGCTTCTACGCATATTTTTCCACTGATTTTTGATGAGCGTAAACTAACTTAAAGTTTTATTACGACCATGGCACCTAGTTTGTTCTTGCGCATCTTTTTTCCACTGAATTTTGATGCGCGTAAACTAACCTGATGTCTTATAACGACCATGGGACCAGGTTAGTTTTTGCGCAGATTTGTTTCTACCGACTTTTGATATTTATAAACTAACCTTATATCTTACAACGACTATGGTCGTCCTAAATTCGAATTCTACTACCATTTCTAATTTCTAACCCCACGCCTATTTCCAATTTAAAATTCGAATTTCTTTTAATAGAAAAAGTTTGGAAACGACAATCTTTTCAAAACTTCTTTACTGATACGGAAATGTGAAAGTTACACCCTCGGGGTGTTTTCGTTTTAATGATTTATTTTCGGAAGGGAAAAATATCAGTGTCAGAGAGATATATATTTTGTATTCTTCTTTTTAGATTTGTGGATTTTGACTGGGGTTCAAGGTAACGAGGGTAGATCTCTATCCTGTAGGAAGAAGGGAAATTCAGCGAGTTATTCCGGACAGCAAGGGTAGATGAGAGGACTTCTGACTGACGGACGGACAGACAGACACGTACAGCAGCAGTATTGTTACAGGGCTGGGTGCTAGTCGAAGGGAAAGTTGCAAGTTTCACCTCCTGGATACACGTCACTCAAAAACGAACACTCGGAGAAAATATTGGACAGGGTTTCACTATCCCTTCGACGAAACTTACAAATTTCCCTTCCGTTAATTTATGTTAATTTATCGTTCTATTGTGCCGTGTCACTCAAAACTCCTCATTAAATGCTAAATTCACTCTTCGACTGTCTAAGAAACGAAAATTGCATTTTCGCCATCGATATTTCACTGAAGGGAAAAATTTAAGGGTAAAAATTATCACGAGATGTTACTGAAAATAATCAATTTTTAACATTCGTGAATTCTGAACGAGGAATCAAATTTTTAAATTTCATAAAAATTGACAAATTCAAAGTGAAAATTTTCATATCGCAAATTTGTTGCTATTTATGAATATTTTTTATTCAAATGTTTAAATAATGAAGAAGCTTAATTTAGTATTAAAAAACATTATCTGAAGTCAGATAATATTAATTGTAAAACTTTCTTAATAGAAAGCAGGAACTATCAAAAATTTCCATTAATCATTTGCTCTTTCGGTTCAAACTCATAAGTAATTAAGATTTGAATGATGTCAATGTGTTAACCCTGAGACAGTTCAACTTTATCATAACGAGATTTTACAAATTAAGCGAAAATATAATTAATCGTCAACTTTATTTATTGCTTTAATTTTCGTAAGGTCATTGTTAAATCGCAATTTCCTTGTTATTTCTAAAATGTTTTATTTTAAAGTTTATTTAAAATAAAACAAATAATTAAATTAAACTAAAACAAGACTAAAAATCTAAATTTACAAAATATAAAATGTACTGAATCCGAATGAAAATAATAGTTTATTAAAAAATAGAAAAATTGAAACACAATTGTGTGTAAATATAAATCAGATTCTTTACTGAAATGTAGTTTTAAAAATGGAGAAATGGAAATTTGGAAAAATGAAAATTAAGGAAAGGAAAGAAGAAAAAATTAAGGCAACGATAATGAAAAATAGAAAATGACGATATAGAAAATGAAGAAAAGGAAAATATGAAAAGACAGGATAAAAAACAAGGAAAAGAAAATAAAGAAAAAGAAAAACTATTAACATTAAAATTAGGAAGAGAAGATTTCCGAGGGGAGAATATTGAGAAAAAAAAGGAAGAAAAGAAAATAATGAGAAAAGAAAACTATTAACATTAAAATTATGAACAGAAGATTTTCGAGGGGAGAATATTAAGAAAGAAAAGGGAAGAAAAAAATAAAAAAACAATAAGAGAAAGCAAATTAAAAAAAAGAAACTGAAAAACAAAAATAGAGAAAAGAAAATTAAGAAAGAAAAATTAAAAGAATGAAAAAATATTAAAAGGAAAATTATGAACACAAAATTTAGTAAATATTTATTTATGTATTTCAACAGAAGAAAGAAATTTAAGCCCTTAGACTGTCTCATAATAAAATTAAGAACAAAAGTTTTGAAGAACAGATAATGAAAAAATGTCAAGAATAAGAAAGTAAAGAGAGAAAAATAAAAAAAATAAAATTAAGAGATAAAAAGCAAATATGAAGAAAGGGAAGTTAAGAAAAAGAGAATTAAATAAAGAAAATAAAGAAAGTAAAATGAATAAAAGGAAATGAAGAAAAAGAAAGTCATAAAAAACTAAAGAAACAAATTTAAAAAAGGAAAATTGTGAAAAGAAAATTTGTAACAAAAAATGAAGAAAAGAATATAAGAAAAAGGTATGTGGAGAATATTTAGAAAATAAAATATTAAAAATTTAAGAAATGAAAACAAAGAAATAGAAACAAAAAATGAAAACAAAGAAAATGACATAAAAAAATAGGAAATAAGTAAAAAGAGAAATTAATAAAAGAAAGATCTGAAGAGAAAATTAAAAACAATAAAAAAGTTTAAAAAATGAAAAGAAAGAAAATGAAAAAAAACAATATAAGGAAAGGAAATTGGAAAAAAAGATAAACATAAATAAAGATTATAAAAAAGAAAATATAGGGAACAAAAATAATTGAAAAGTAAATTATGAAATCCAAAAAATGAAAAGTCTGTAGAAAAATGATGAACATAAAAGTAATGAAAAAATGAAGAGACTAATTAAAAACAAGAAAATTAAAAACAAGTAATAAAAATAAAATATCAGAAAAGGAAAATTATGAAAAATTTTAAAATATACAAAACAGAGCGAAGAAAAATGTAAAAGGAGGAAAGGAGCAAAAAATTGAAAAAAAGAAATTAATATTAAAGATTATTATTAATTATTATTATTATTAAAAGCTAGGAAAGTTGAAAAAATATGGTTGGAAAAATAAATCAGATGGAATATTAAAGAGTCAGAGTGAAAATGCATTTTTGTGTTAGAAAAGGATTTTAGAAAATTCATGAAGCTCTTTGAATTTAATTTGAATGGAAGCTTAGAATAAGCTTGATTTAGCAAGTAGGATCTGAAAACTGAACCTCTTATCAGAACGAGTTTATTCCACATTATGAGAGTGCAATTGTAACTAGAAACTGGTGTTGAAAGATACCAATATTTATCAGTGATTTTAAAGCCACGAGAGATCGTTTGAAAAATTTTACCGCGGTCGTGGTCGAGTAGACCACATTAAAGGTAGTTCTCGCAAAATACAGCAGAATGGTGTTGTGTTTCCAAGTCATAGGTAATTTTTGCATTAAAGAAAAACCTGCAGAGGATAATCAAACCTTACAAAACACGTTTCTTATTTTCTTCTCGATTTAAAATAACATGTCAAAAACAAGAATATAAACAAATCGAAAAATCTCTTGGTCCTTTTAAAATTAAGTCTTTCAACATTAAAACAAATTGAACCGCTAGTCTTTTTAAAGAAAAAACTTTCGATTTTTATTGCTCTAGTTTAATTTAAAAATATTTGTATTTATATTTATTTTTGTATTTATTTATATTAATATTTGTTTTTATTTTCAAGTTTATATTGGTGTTGACGTTTATATTTCAAAGCATCGAAATTAAAAAAACCATTTTTTCATAAGTAATTGATACTCAGCCTAGATTTTCGAGTGTTGATTTCAAAATTAAATCGGTTCCCAAATTGAATGTACTTGAAATGTGATTGCTTTAATTTCAACGCTTTTCAGATTGAATAGAACTTTTGCTTATGAAATCAAATACTGTCAGATTTGATTGTTCTAAC
Organism: Ganaspis brasiliensis; assembly: GCA_037103525.1. NCBI lineage: Eukaryota > Metazoa > Arthropoda > Insecta > Hymenoptera > Figitidae > Ganaspis > Ganaspis brasiliensis. Next base: position 5,934,538 of record JAZKLR010000101.1, on the reverse strand, counting down.
TTTTCAAGTTCGATTGCTCATAAATTGAATGAATTCGAACCTTAATGCTTTTAACTTTTAATTGAAAAGTTCTAAATTTGAAAATATTGGATTAAATCCAACTTTTTTTTTTTTTTAATAGACCGTTCCTCAAATTTTACAAATTCTCGACATTTTTTAATACATCTGAAATCGAAAAGTACAAAGTAAATTAAAAACAAAAATGAAGGGTCAAAATGAAATTAGAAATTACTTGGAAAGTGATTTTTGAGATGATGATTTTTAATTTTGGTTTAATTCGCTTAATTGGGACTTGGAAAAATTCCTTTTTCAGGTTGTTGGAAGTCAAAGGAACTCTTCTCTTTTTATCTGAATTCCACGTCAATAAATATGTTCTCCTCTCGTCGTTATAAGATGGAATTCAGGAAAGAGCATCTTTGAACTTAACACGGGTCACCTGTCTCGATAGTTCTCGACTTCCCCTTTACCAACGATATCTGACTTTACTCTGAATTTGTAACTCTTGTGTCTCTTAGTCAGTTTTTCTTTGTCATTTAACTCAGTTCGAGCTTAGGAGATATATTTTGTGTTTAAGCGAAGTTAATTCGTATTAGACGATAAAGATTTTAATTAAATTTGCACAATTTGCTCCAAGATTACCAGCATCAAGAAATAGTCTATTTTTCTTTTCAAAAATTCAATTTTGGACAATTAATTGACACTACCAGCAAAATGGGCTTAAGATTAATCACTTATTTATTATAAGTATTCTTATAATACGATAAAAGTTGACTCCAAAATAATCTCCTGTCAACAGTAGATAATCGCTTCCTATTTGAAGAATATAAATTGTGGAACAGCTTTCTACCCGTAATACAATTTCTCAATAAGTATTCTTTAAAATAAAATCTAATTTATAACACAAAAGTTAATTATTCTTTAATAATTAAATGAAATATAAGAAACCAAGAAACCTTGTCACTTTTGTTACACTTTTGATGGGTTTGGTTAGGTTAGGCCTAACACCTACCAAACCTAGGAACTAAAAGAGCGGGAATTTTGAAGCGAAGAAAATAAAAAATCAAATAAATTCTTGTATTTATTGTGTATCAGCCTTATTTATATATATATAAACTTTTTCTAAATTTGTTTATTGATAATAAGTAGATTCGAGTTAACATTGTAAAAATTTTGAAATTAAAGCATATTTTGAATCGTCATGCATTGCGCAAGACCGGAAGTTAAACAAAAAGTTATTTTGACTCGTTTAGTATAAAACTCCATGTTTTTAGTTCACCATGCACATCTCCTTGTAATCATATTTTAGTTCAATAAATGATTTCTTATTATCTATAAAAGATCCCTGTCTGTCTTTTGATATATTAACAGAAGTATTCAAACTAAATTAAAAAGCGAAAAATGCTATCAAAAACATAACCTCTACTTCTGACAGATCTAAAAATGATCAACTTTTTTTTTTATTATAATACTCAAAAACGATTTTTTTCATAAAAATATTTAGGATGTTTTGTTAGGATACCTTATTTTATTCCTAAAATTTTATTATAATAAGCTTAATTACAATTTTAAAGTCATTTTTTAGAATCTCACAAATCAACTTTTTTGAACCTTTGTATCAAAAATTGAATTTTAAATAAAAAATTCCGTGAATTTGAGAATATAAAACTGAATTTCAAATAGGAAATTAATTTCGAACAACAAAAATAAAAAAGCCAATTTACCTCAGGATTTTTCAATTTTTGAGTAAAATTTAATTTGAAATTTTCGGCTTGAGAGTTTAGGGACTAAAATGAGCGTCACGTATTTGATATCCAAACTCCTTCAGTATACTTGCCTTTCAAATCAGGCTTTTCGTAAACTCCTTCTAAATATTATAACGACGCAGGTATCCACTAGTCGCTAGTCTCGAGTGCAGTTTCGCAGACAACACAAGAGTCGATACCCCGACGAAAATTTCCGGAAGTTCAAGAAGCAAACTTCTCTAGGGTCTTTCAGAAGCTCTTTCTGAGTTATGCCTGCCTCACGATCAGAAATCTATCTCTCAAATCTCCAATTTACTAACTTAAATTTTATCCCTCCATTTTCGTCTAAATCAAACCTCTCATATTTACATCGAGTCTTGTATTAAAAACGCTTTTTATTTCGTCAAATCTTAATGATTTCATTTTTTAATCTTTCAATTCTTTTTTAATTTTTAATTTTTCATTATTAATTTTTCATTTTTAATTTCTTTATTATTATGATATTATGTTTACGCAAATAAAATAAATAAACTTTTTTTTCATCTTTTTAGTTCTTCATTATTGTTTTGCTTCATATTTCTTAATTTCTTGTCTGAAATTGTTTTACCGAAAATTCCTCTCTTCATTTTGAAAATCGCATTTATGAAACAGGTCGAGAGAATTATCCTCTCCGAGCTTTGTAATATTTTACCACTCAATGAATTTACAGTGTTTTAAATGTGAAATGAAATTTCCAATTTGTAAGTTCTATTTTCTCCCTTTGGATATGTTCCCATCATTTGCAACAGTTATGAATAAATATTCAGTACAAGAGTATGTATTGATTATCCTTTTTTTTTGTGATTGTACCTATTTATTATCATTTTTCACGTGCTGTGTTGTCACAGGTAGGCAACTTGATTTGCTCGTTTGCCGTTAATGTTTTCGACATACGAGCAAACAACCTATTGCCTCCGGACACATTTGTTTCGAATTTCGGTAAATTAAACTCGCTTTAAAATTACTTCAAGTAATAACGATTTGAAATTGCCAAATGATTTAAAAATTTCGAGTTCTCTCTAGTCACAGAAAATTGTTTATTAATTAATATAATTAGGTTTATTAAATTCATTTGAAATAGGTTGATTAAGAAATAGATTGAATAAAAATTGAGGTTAAGTTGGACGTTGCGGTATATAAAAACACGTGTGGAAATTCTAGGGCAAAGAAGTGTTATTTTTTTAGTTTTGTGAGATATTTATAATTCTGAGAACTTAATTTAATGTAATTTTGGAATTTGTTTTTTAAAATATGGAAAAAATTAGGGGAAAAGTGTGAAAGACTGGCTATTATAAGAAAATATATTTGGAACTTGAAATAAGTGAGGTTAGGTTGTGCAAAGTGCGAAACGGACTGAAAATTAGATTTATTAGACAGATTTATTAAAAGTGAAACAAAGTTAGCCAGATTGGGGAAAAAAAGGAGTCAATAATGAGAGCGAAAATCGGCCCCAAGGACACAATGCAAACTCTAACGAGACAAATCTGACGACGCACCCCGAGGCCGAACTTTCCCTCTTCTTCTTCTTTACTTCCCCTCGTCCCCAGGAAACGAGCTTTCAGCTTTCAAAGTTCAGAATGAACCTTGAGCTGCTTTCATCCACCCGCTACTATCAAGACCCCCCTTATACCTTTTCGATCTTATTGATTCCGTCGCGTCTCGGTCGAGACCGCAAAAATCTCGTTATTTTTATGGTTAATTAGGTGTCCATGGTGTACCGTCAAAGGCTCCCTTGACAAGGGAGACTTGATTTTTCCAGCTCATTAGGCAATTCCAAACTTCAGGTCCAACTTCCAAAGAGAGTCTGACCCTTTATTGAAGTAGGAACGCAATCGTTAATCACCAATGAAACAAGACACGTGCCTTATACAATCCAAAGAAACGATTAAGAAAATAGGGTACATTCCCCTTCATTTAAAAAAGAAGAAAAAAGTCAGGAACTATACGTGATCGGTGACAGACGACCTTAGAAAAAGCTATTTCTTCTCAATTAAAAAAAAAATGTTTAGTACAAGAAAATAGTTTTATGATTAATAAAAGAAGATTAATGAAAGGAAGGAAATTAGGGAAAAAATTAAGAAAGGAAATTAAAGGATAAGAAAAATTAAAAGTAGGAAAATTATGAATAGAAAAGTCTGGAAAAAATTGTATTAAGAAAAAGAAAATACAGAGAAAAAAATGGAGAATAAAACCGGGGAAAGTAAAATGTATATAGAAATGAAAATAAAGAAAAAGCGAAATTAATAAAAGAAAGTTATTAAAAGCATAACAAAAAATGAAAAACAAAAAAAATTATTAAAAGAAAAATTAGGGATAGAAATTAAATAAACAAGATTGGGAACAAAAATTTCGAAGAACAGAATTGAGAAAAAGAAAGCGAAAAAAAAAAACAGAAAATAAAGAGAAAGAAAATGCAAACTAGAAAATTATAAAAATTAAATGAAAAGAAGAAAAGTAAAAAAAATAAAGTTGAAAAAGAAAATGAAGTAAGTAAATTGCAGAAAAAGGACATTAAGAAATAGAAGTTGAAAAGAAACAAAATTAAGAAAAGAAAATTAGGAGTACAAGAAAAATTGTGGAAAGAAAAAGTAATAAACTGAAAATTAAGAAAATATTTCTTTATTTATTTCAACAGTATTATAGGATTACAATAAAATGCCATTTCGTTCAAAAAAGAAAATAAATATCTTTGGTTGTATAATTAATAAAATGAAGAACTGAAATTTTTTGAGAAAACAGTAACGAAAGAAATATTATGAAAAAGAAAGTTGATGTAAAGAAAATGAAGATCGGAAAATAAAGAAAATAAAATTAAGACAAAGATTATTGGGAACAAAAATGAAAAAGGAGAATTGAAGAAAGAGGAAATTGAGTAGAGAAAATTAAGAAATAACTCGAAAAAGGCAAAGAATGACAAGAAAATGAAGAAACATAATAGGTACTATGAGAAAATTCGTGAAAAAGGAAAGTTATGAAAAAATAATTAAGAACAAAAAGCAAAGAAAACAATATCAGAATAAGAAAATTATGAAAATAATAATAACGCAAATTATAAAAATAAAATGAAGAAACGAAAACGCAGAAAGGAAATCGAAGAAGTGCAATTTATGAAAAAAAAATTAAAGGAAAAGAAAATGAGTGAATGGAAAAATTTAAAAAAGAGGAAACTTATTAGAAGGAATTAACGACCTTCAAAGACAGTATTTTGTTTAAAAAAAGTAAGACAATTTTTAACGTTCTACATTCAAAAAACCGACTCCCTCTTTAGAATTTGCATTGTATAAAAAAATAATTTTTCCTTACAATTACAAGAATTTTTGGCGAATTATACACTTTATATAGGTCAATCAATTCGTTTTGAGATGAGGAATATGATTTTTGTATTCATTAAGTTGCATTTTTAGCATTAAAAGACATTTTTGGCAAAAAACGATATTTTTTTTAAAAAAAGGTGCTAAAAAAAACTTGATTGGAAATTTTCAGAAATCCCTGTGTCTAAATTTAAATATTCTTGAGCTTAATAAGTCATCCAGATTTTATTGAAATCCGTTAAAACATTCTCAAGATATCCCAGCGACAAAAAAAAGTTACTACACACACACACACACATACGTCCGGAGATTTGTTTAAACTAGTTGAAAATTATTTTTATTTCTTGGACATTTTACTTCAACGTAAGCAAATAAATTTGTTTCCTCATAGAGAAAGCAAAAAATTAATAAAATATAAAATTTAATTGCAAAAAGTTATTTAAAAAAAAAAAAATTTTAATGCAAAAAACAAAAAAAAACGAATTACGTAATTTTTATACTAGGGGAGAGTCGGACAAAATGCCTAATTGGGTAAATTGGCAATCGTTAATAGCTTGGCCAAAAATAAATATTAATCATAATTATTTTTATTAATGATGTGTATTAAGGTAAAGATGATTTCTATAAAGTTTCATGTTTATCAGTTTATTATTAAAGAATTTATTAAAGAATTGTGAAAATGATGCTTTCCAACAATAATTTTTTCATTTTTAAATTTTAGAAAATATGCACTTCTGTCGCACAGACGTACATAATTTTTTTTAAATTAATCCTTAAACATTTAGCTATCTAAAGGCTTTGATTTAATTTATAAAAATGAGTTCTAAAATGAAAATAATTAGTTTGATTACATCGTGTGTTTTTGGGAAAATTGCCTTGGTTAAATTGCCTATATGCTGTAAAACTTCTAAGCATGTTACGTACGATACGGAAAATTTCTAGGGTTACGTATATTTTGATGTAGAAACTAAATATCAAGTTGTTAGTGCTTCTGTATAAAAAACCAGTGTTTAAACAAATTAATTATATTAATTATTGCATTTATATTAATAATAATTATAATAATTATGGATTGAAGAATCATTTTTAATATATTTTTAAAACATGATTTTAAATAACAGCGGGACGAATAAAAAGAAATGCGCATGCGCAGAAAAAATACATAAGATTACGAAAGATACGTGTTGTCACGTGACTATAAAGAATCATGCCGGATTAACCTGTCACATTTGGCATTGAATGTCAAAATTTTCGATTTATTTCTAAAACTCACGCTGTTTTGAAGCAAGCAGGTATTTTTGTAATTTATTACAGTGTTTAATTTACTTTTGCAAGTTATTTTATAATTGTAGAAGCTTTATTTATTTGTTATAGACTTTATTTCCATTTTTTGTCGGACTGATTTGGCTTGAAACTTTAGTTTTATGATGTAAAGATTATATTTTTGTATTCAAAGCTAGTTCTTTTTTTAATATTAACAAGATAATTGATTATAGAAAACATATACAAAAATTTTTTTTACTTTTATTCATATTTTTTCATATTTTTGTGCACAGGCGGTTTACCCAGTCGTGATTCAAAATGGCGAATTTTGACATCAATATTTAAATAATTATTTTGTCTATTTTTTCTGAAATAAATACTTAAAATTACTATCTTATTATATTCTTAAATATTGTTTTCTAAATATTTGATGGTTTATATTTTTCAAAACTATAATTAAATACTTTTTTTTGGCTCCAAACTTTACTATAGGCATTTTGGCCGACTCTCCCCTAATCTGAATCTTTTATATTAATATTATTATAATCGTAATTACGAATTACAAATTTTTGATAAATTATAAACTTTAAAAAAATTTTTTGCAAAGAACAATTTTTTCAATGAAAACAGGTGATTAAAAAAATTTGATTGGGTATTTTCAAAAATCCCTATATCCAAACTTAGATATTTATGAACTTAATAAGCCGTCGATATTTTATTGAAATCCGTAGAAGCGTTCTCGAGATATCCTGGTGTCAAAAAACGTTACACGCATACATCCACACATACACACACACACATGCATAAGTCTGGACATTTGCCTAAAAATGAAAATTTATGCTTTTTAGATGAAAATGAAACGATTTATTCATCTATAAGGAAGCAAAATTGTGAAATAATTTCATCTTCATTTTACCTGCAATATTTTCATTTTCCCTTCATTTTGTTTTCAAATTTTTTCACTTTTGTGATTTTAAAAAAATGAAAATATATTTTAAAACTTCCTTTCGCGAATTTTTTATGCGATTAGCTTTAAAGATGTTGAACTAAATAATATTTTTCTGAAAATTGGATTTGTAGACTATATGTTTTGAAATGTTTTTCTCCTACCCTCCAAAAAGTTACAAAATCAAAAAAAAACTCACCCGTATTTTTTTTTAAATCGGACAATAATTACAAATATGCTTCTAGAAAGACAATTTTTTTCAAATTTTACAAATTATTATTATTATTATTATTATTATTATTATTAAAATAGTCTAAATCGACTCATTTTCATCTAAAAGGAGTAAATTTTCTTTCCTAAGCAAATGTCCAGATGTGTGTGTGTGTGTGTGTGTGTGAATAGCGTTTTTTGATGCAAGGATATCTTAAGAACGTTTTAGCAGATTTCAATCAAATTTGGATGACTTATTAATTTCATGAATATCTAAATTTGTACACAGGGATTTTTGAAAATACCCAATTAAATTTTTTTAACACCTTTTTTCATCGAAAAAAATCGTTTTTTCCAAAAAAATTTTCCAGGATAAAAATACATTTTAATGAATACAAAAATAAAATTCCTTATCTAAAAACGAATCAGTCGACCTATATAACTTTTATAATTGATCAAAAATTTGTAAAATAGTTCATGTTTTTTTCATTTTTTTGCAATTAAAATTCTTTTTTTTTATAACTTCCTTAATTAACTTATATATTATTAATTTATTGCTTCATCTATAATGAAGCAAATTATTTTGCTTACTTGGAAACGAAATGTCTATGAAATGGACATAATTTTCACCTAGTTTCTAAATTATCGCCTTAACTTATTTCCCAAAGAGCAATTTTTCCTTTTTTCTAGCTATTTGATATTCTTAGAATTTATTTTTGAATTTAAGGTATTAGTCGCGTAAATGCTCCCGCAAAACTCCCGCAAAATAAAAAGAACAAAAAATAAACTTTTATATCAACTCACTTGCTTCCTTGTGACCTCTTCTAATATAATATATGTAATTTTCACGATTTTGAGTCAGGCACTATAAGTTATCGTGATGTATTGGTTACACGTTTTCGACATTTTTCAATGAAACCACGCGAAAATGAAAAATTATGAATTTTTAAATTATTGTATTTTTTATACGGCGTGGTCAACAAAATTAATTTTTTTTTAAAGGATTTATTTTATCTCAATGTGTAATTTAGTAGTTTTATTTGAAAAACTGACGACTTGTTTTTTTATAATCGAATATAAGAGACATTTTTTACATGCATTTTGTGCTATTGCATGTAAAAGGTATAAACTTTGATTAATATTTTGAAGCTCAGAAGTGGTCAAAATTAATAGGATAGATCTCATTTAATAGATAAATACCTCATGAATACAGATACAAAGTTTTAAAAAAATCTGACGAAAATCATTTTACGCGACTAATACCTTAAAATATATAAATGAACTGTTTTTATTAGACTTTAATTATTACTTAAATAAATTACTGTTGGTATTTATTTTTCTATTTTATAAGAGGGCCTTGAAACGTCCAAATTTTTATAAAATTGCAGGTAATGTAATTGGTTTTAATTTAACTTTTCGACTTATTTGTAATTTAAAAGATTTGATAAAGATTTTCTAGGTGCATTTGTAAAGAATTAATAATTATTAACAACAATTTATTTAAGCAATTGCAAATGGTTGTTGTCTTTAATTTCACTGAATACTTTTTTAATTTTAAAATTAAACACATATTAAAGAAATCTGTAAACATTCGTAAATTGACGATATGTAACAATTTTGTTGAAAAATCATAAACAAACTATTAATTTGTAATTTAAAAAAAATGTTCATTATTTTGCATTTATAGGGGTTGTTTATAACCCTATAAAAAATAGTTAATATTAATAAATTATGAAATATATTATGAAATATTGTTGTTTAAGGATTTTTCAAATTGTGATTCGCTGTATTGATGTTTAGAGTGATTTCTTAGGATTTTGTAGCGAATTTACGAAAAAGTGCGTTTTTCCCATGTAAAATCAACGGTAAATTTCATGGGGTTTGTGCCACCCATAAATATTGTGCGATTAAAAAAGTAGGGGTATTTTTTCGATTTTGAACATTTTTAGGGGGTAGGAGCAAAACATTTCAGACTTTCGTCTTTATGGACCACTAGGGTGGTCCAAAAATGTACAGTAAAAAAAAATTTTCGAAATGTTTTGCTGCTACCCTCCAAAAAGTTTCCAAATCGAAAAAAAAATTACCCGTATTTTTTTATTTTGAAATCGGACAATATTTAGGGGTGGCGCAAACCCCTTGAAATTTCCCATTGATTTTACATGGGAAAAACGCACTTTTTCGAAAATTCGCTACCAATTCCTCAAAAATCACTCAAAATAGCAATACAACGAATCACATCTTGAAAAGTCCTCACATAACAAGATTCCATAATTTATTTAATAATTTATTAATATTAACTATTTTTTATAGGGTTATAAACAACCCCCATAAATGCAAAAAAAAATGACAATTTTTTTTAAATTACAAATTAATAGTTTCTTAAGGATTTTTCAATAAAATTGTTACATATTGTCAATTTACGAATGTTTATACATATTTTTATGTATTTTTCATTTGTTTAAACAATTTATTATTGTTAATTTACATCTTTTATTCAAATAAACCTAGCGAGTTTTAGTTTTTTTTACTCTACTATTTTTTACATTTACAATTAAAAAAGAGCCAGTATCATTTTGACACATGACTTAATTTTAGATTGTTATATTGTACAGAATGGAAATGTTATTTTGTACAACTGCTAAATGATATTTTGTACAATTTTGAAAAATGAATTTGTTATTTTGTACAATTCTTTAAAAAAGCTAAAATATTGTACTTCCAATGTTTTATTGCTTTTTTAAAAAATTGTACAAAATAACAAATTCATTTTTCAAAACTGTACAAAATAACATTTAGCAGTTGTACAAAATAACATTCCCATTCTGTACAATATAACAATCTAAAATTAAGTCATGTGTCAAAATGATACTGGCTCTTAAAAAAAGTATTTAGTAAAGTTAACCACAACAACAATTTGCAATTGTTTAGACAAATTATTGTTAATAATAATTAACTTTTGACAAATGCACCTAGAAAGACACAACTTTTTCCTAATTTTACAAATTAATGGGCTCTGGTTAGAATAAGAAAAATTATTGACTATAAATTATTATTTTTAATTTGTTTAAACAATTTATTATTGTTAATTTACAGCTATTATTCAAATAAACCTAGCGAGTTGTAGTTTTTTCTGACTTAACTATTTTTACATTTACAATTTAAAAAAGTATTTTGTAAAATTAATCACAACAACAATTAGCAATTTTTTAAACAAATTATTGTTAATAATAATTAATTATTTACAAATAAACCTAGAAAAACACAACTTTTTCCTAATATTATAAATTAATGGGCTCTGGTTACAGTAAGAATAATTATTGACTATAAGTTATTATTTTTAATTTGTTTAAACAAATTATTTGTTAATAATTATTTATTCCTTACAAATGCATCTAGAAAGACAGAAGTTTTCTTAATTTTACAAATGAATGGGCTCTAGTTAAAGGAAGAAAAATTATTAACTACAATTTATTATTTTTACTTTGTTTAAACAATGTATTGTTCATTTATAACTTTTATCCTAAAACTCTTAGCGATTTGTAGGTTTCTTACCTGAATACCTTTTTTAATTGAAAGCAATAAGCTGTTCTGCAAAATTATCCGTAGCCACAACTTTTAAAATTGTTTAAACCAGTTATTGATAATCATTATTGATTCTTTACAAATGATCCTTGAACGACACAACTTGTAAAATAAGGAAAACAATATGTCTTGATTTATTTGTAATTAATTAATGATTATTAACAACAATTTATTTAAATAATGACAAAGGGAAGTTGCAGTTAATTTTGCTAAATATCTTGTGGTATTAAGTATAAACAATTAATAGGATAGTAGAAATAAAATTTCGCTGGGGGTTTTAGGATAAAAGTTAACACTTAACAATTATAAATTGTTTAAACACAGTAAAAATCATAAATTATGACAAATAATTTGCGTTATTCTAACCAGAGACCATTAATTTGTAAAATTAGGAAAAAGTTGTGTCTTCCTGGATGCATTTGTAAAGAATTAATTATTATTAACAATAATTTGTCTAAACAATGTCAAAATGTTAACTTATAGTCAATAATTTTTCATACTCTAACCAGAGTCCATTAATTTGTAATATTAGGAAAAAGTTGTGTTTTTCTAGGTTTATTTGTAAAGAATTAATTATTATTAACCATAATTTGTTTAAACAACTGGTAATTGTTGTTGTGATTAATTTTACAAAATACTTTTTTTAATTGTAAATGTAAAAATAGTTAAGTCAGAAAAACTACAACTCGCTAGGTTTATTTGAATAATTAACAGGAGACGTAAACAATCATGAGGTCGACAAATCTCAGCCGACGAAACGTCGTTCTTTGTGACAAAAAATAAAAAATTTGAATTTTTATTTCTAATTACCTTCCGAAGATTGTTTACGTCTCCTGTTAATTAACAAAAATGGAAGGGTGTACTTCTCACTTCTCAATTATTTGAATAATAGCTGTAAATTAACAATAATAAATTGTTTAAACAAATTAAAAATAATAATTCATAGTCAATAATTTTTCTTATTCTAACCAGAGCCCATTAATTTGTAAAATTAGGAAAAAGTTGTGTCTTTCTAGGTGCATTTGTCAAAAGTTAATTATTATTAACAATAATTTGTCTAAACAATTGCAAATTGTTGTTGTGGTTAACTTTACTAAATACTTTTTTTAATTGTAAATGTAAAAAATAGTAAAGTAAAAAAAAACTAAAACTCGCTAGGTTTATTTGAATAAAAGCTGTAAATTAACAATAATAAATTGTATAAACAAATGAAAAATACATAAAAATATGTACAGACATTCGTAAATTGACAATATGTAACAATTTTGTTGAAAAATCCTTAAGAAACTATTAATTTGTAATTTAAAAAAAATTGTCATTTTTTTGCATTTATGGGGGTTGTTGATAACCCTATAAAAAATAGTTAATATTAATAAATTATTAAATAAATTATGGAATCTTGTTATCTGAGGACTTTTCAAGATGTGATTTGCTGTATTGCTATTTTGAGTGATTTTTGAGGACTTGGTAGCGAATTTTCGAAAAAGTGCGTTTTTCCCATGTAAAATCAATGGGAAATTTCAAGGGGTTTGCGCCACCCCTAAATATTGTCCGATTTCAAAATAAAAAAATAGGGGTAATTTTTTTTCGATTTGGAAACTTTTTGGGGGGTAGCAGCAAAACATTTCAGACTTTTGTCTTTATGGACCACCCTCAGGACCACCCTAATATTGATTATGAGTTTCTTTTGAATATTTCGGAATCAAAATCAATTTGTATTGACAATTTTGGATAATGAATGAAGACTTAAACACAAAAATAACCTAAAATTTAAAATCTTCTAAATCAAATATTGAAATTTGACTAAAAATTAGTGAAAATTTCCCCTAATATGAATTAGTGACTGATTTTCCACTAATTCAGTTTAAGAGAGAATATGGAATGAAGATTTAATCGCAAAATGTTTTTGCTAGTTTACGATAAGTTCAGAATTAAATATCTCGAATTTGTTATTTTTAAAAGATCCTTGAGCAATGTTGGTACAGCTTTATTTCAGACTCTCAAAGTTCATTGATAAAATTGTATTTATTTAATTGATACAATTCTGTAACAAGCTCCTTAACAATTGGCATTTTTCTTTTTGTTTCAGCGAGTTCCCCGGAATCCCGGCAGTGCCCTTATTTGGGAAAATTCACCGTAACCGGTTTGAATCGCAATCAGCGAAATACCAGGGATGGTCGAAGAAGCCACGAGATCCTCGGCACTCTGGGTCAAGAGAAGGTCAGACACGCTCAAGAAAGATCCGACGATCGGCGCACCCGTAAACTAGATTTCGAGCTGCAGAAAAAACGAGTCAACAATGAGTATTTTTCCCGGGAACGTCTCGGAAGAAGAGTCAGGTCGAGTCGAATTCACCGAGAATCTAAACTCGACGAAATTATCGATTCTGCACCCTTTAGGATTGAGAGCTATCGTGAGAAACTGAGCGCCAAGTCTCGAGGAATTCGAAGAGCCAAGTTTGAGGAGAGTTTGAAAAATCAGCTGGATAAGAAGAGTCAAATTGGGGACGAGGAGGAGTCAAAAGAGCAAAGTTCAATTGATCAAGAGACAGAGCGTTTGTCAAGACATCGAAAAACGGAAAATTTTGATGTTGATGTGGACGATTTGCGACAAGGCAGACACTCCTGGACACCGGAATTGGACGAGACGGGAATTCCGAGCATCCTGCAGGTTCAGGATGACTATTTTGGAGACTATCTTGACGAGGAGGATAGCGTACCGAAAAGGAGATCATCGTCGCAAAACGACAGGTTATTTACGTATGAGGACCTTTTACGAATGAAGAGAGATTTGGAAGATGAGGAATATGAAGAGGCTTCTGAAAGGAGAGAGAAGCGGGAAGGGGAGAATCCTAGATGCAATTCGGACGTGACGACTTTGACTGTCGGATGCTCCACTGCAGACAGAATGGAGTTTCAAAGTGACTGCGTCGACGATGACGTCGTCACAGGTACTTTTCCTTATTTTTCAACATCAAAAATGGGACAAACTTTGCTGAAAAATTCTTTGTAGATTTTCATATGAATTCTTGATCGACTCTCTCACCTAGGAAAATTGGTATTTTTCTTCAAAATTCAAGAAATTGTGAAGATATTACATTTTGAGTAGATTTCTTGAATATTTTTCTCCTTCAATTTTTATTCAATGATTCATTTTAGCTTGCGATTGGAGACATTTTTCTTATCTGGTTAAATTCTTTAGTGCTTCTTTCATTAAATTTTTCAGTATTTGATTTTACGCGTGACTTGAAAGCAAAATTCTTTTTTAGATAAATATATAAACTTGTGAATTAGTAATAACCATGGACGGAAGATTAGGGATAACATTTTCAATGCAGATAATGGGGATAAACCATTTGAAGGGAAGGGACGAGGTAAATCGACATATTCTTCGGGGACTCTTTTCAGCGGCGTGATTGGCAAATTGTTGATTGCACAGGTCTACAAAATAAGACTTTTTCTTTTTAGATATCGGAGTTGTTTTTAATGTTTTTTGTCCGATGAACACGATCCCGGGTTTCAAAATTGCTTAGAACGTCAGGATTTTGAGAAAAGTGGGGATAAAGTGTCAAAAATCGTGTTTTTGGAATTTTTTACGATTTTTTTTCTCTTTAACGTGACGTGCTAGATACTTCAATGAGATCTTAAATTAAAGCTTGAAACGTGCACTTTAAGACACTTTTACGAAAGACAAAAAAAATAGAGGATTTTGAGAAAAGGGGGATTAAAAACCACAAAAAACGTGTTTTTTGGGGATTTTATATATTTTTTTCTCTTTAACCTGACGTGCTTTTTGTGCAAAACAAAAAATAGTATATTTTTAGAAAAGTGGGGCTAAAGCTCACAAAAGGACTATCAAAAACACTTTTTTGTATTTATACTCCCAGTTTTCTAAAAATTCTCACGTGATAGGCAGAATTTTGGGACCCGGGATCGTGTTCAGCGTTGGAAACGACTTCAAAATCTGAAGAAAGAAAACTTTCTAGAACTTTGTTATCTGCTGAGCAATGTGAAAAATACAAAAAAACTCGAGTTTTTCTTATCTAAATTAATTATTTATAAAGAAAAAGAAAAAATGGTAAAAAATATTATTATTCTGATTAAAATGATTATGACCAGTAGAAGAATTGAGATATTTAAAAACGAATTTACAACCCTGGCAAAAGTATTGGATTGAATTTCAATCAGTTTGAATAAGTTTTAATTAGTATTCTTCTGGGGGATTCCGAAATTTATTTCTGAGCCAATCAGATTTATCCGAATCTAAAAATAGATGTAACTTGACGAAAAATGCTTTCCGAATTAATCCGTTTTATTCCGAAGCTAAATTTTAATCCGGCTGAATCTCGTTATTTCATTTCGAATCATTCCGAAGCAATCCGTTTCAATTTATTCGAATATGAAACGGATTGATTCGGAATAATTCGGAATGAAATAACGGGATTCAAACGGATTGAAATTTAGCTTTGGAATAAAACGGATTAATTCGGAAAAATTTTTTCGTTAAGTTACATCTATTTTTAGATTCTGATAAAAGCTGATTGGCTCGGAAGCAAATTTCGGAATGCCCCGGAAGAATACTGATTATAACTTATTCCAACTGATTGAAATTCAATCCGATACCTTTGTCAGGGAACGAATAGTTACAATAACATAACCTTAAAGTATTTTATATTACCATTATTACACTGCAAAAACTTAAAATGTGAAACGTAAATTTTCTATCTCAAGGGGGTTCAAGATTTTCACTTTCTATTTTACGTTGAATTTAATTTTATTATTTTGAATAAGTAACACAATTTTTCATTTTAACAATCTTGGGTTATAAACGTTATTTGACTTTTTACGCCGAATTAAATCTTAGCCAATCACAGGATGTCTAGCGACCGGGAAATTCGGGAAAACTGGGAATTTTAGTTCGACCGGGAAAAATCCAGGAAATTGCCGGAAATTTTAAACAATATACGGAAATTTTTGAAAATTTCTGCTGATTTGTTAAAATATACAAAACATTTCAATTAAATTTTTTTAATTTTTTCTAAAATTTAGAAAAAAATACATATTTTGTATATTGGATAAAAACACGTTGAAAAAAAATTGATTAACCTGTATAAAGTATATATATTCTTAAAATTTGAAGACTTATTCGCAACTAAATAATCAAAAATATAGTTTTTGTTAAAATTTTTGTTTTATTTTTTAAATTCAAATTTATATATGAGATGAACATAATTTTCAACTTGTTTTAATTTTTGCTAATTTTAATTCTTTATATTGTAGGAGGGGAGTAACTTTTTCTTCAATTTTCTGACTTCTATTTTTATCATTTTTATAAATTTGTTCAATTCGTTTTTTATATTTTGTC
This sequence comes from Ganaspis brasiliensis, assembly GCA_037103525.1. Taxonomy (NCBI): domain Eukaryota; kingdom Metazoa; phylum Arthropoda; class Insecta; order Hymenoptera; family Figitidae; genus Ganaspis; species Ganaspis brasiliensis. The sequence continues at coordinate 5,918,081 of JAZKLR010000101.1, read as the reverse complement.
TATTTTATTCATAAATTTATTTACTCTTTCAATAAATTTCTAGATTTTCTGGTTTTTTAAAAAACTTTCGTTAGAATGTTCATTTTTCATTCTTTATATTTTTTTCTTTTTTGAATGAATTATTTTTTTGTAGATTAAGAAACTGTTTTTAAAATTTTTTTCATTTTTATTTGTTGGTCGTGAGAAGAGTAAACTAATTTTTTTTCAATTTTTTGATTTCTTTTTTTATCTTTTTATAAATTTGTTCAATTCGTTTTTTATATTTTTTCTATTTTATTCCTAAATTTATTTACTGTTTCAAGTAATTTCTAGATTTTCTGATTTTTAAAAAAATGTTGTTAGGATTATGATTTAATATTTTGTAATTATTTTTTATTGGATGTTTTTAGATTTTCTTATTTATTTAGACTTTTTCGCTTTTCATTTCCTTACTTTTTCGGTGATTTTTTCATTTTTTCATAGACTTTCTGATGTTTTCAAACCTTTTAATAATTTATCTGTTTTTTTTAGTTAGTTCTTCTTAAAACTAATTTTACTGTTATGTCTTAATAAAAACAAATTATATTAAATATTTAAAATATTCAATTAAATTAAATATTCAATTAAAAATACTTAGAAATTGTGTCCGGACAATATATTCGTCCATATATTTTTAGGTCCATGTTAATATGTAATGTGTTATTTATTCTTATCAAGTTTTAATACTTACTTAATAATAATAATAATAATAATAATTTATTAAATTTTGGACAATAATTCTGGTTCTTCGCTAAAGAAACAGTATTTAAAAAGTGATTTGAACCTTCTTCAATTGTATTTGTTAAAAATTTTATTCGGCGCTAAAATAAGATGACAATCTGGAGTTTTTATTTACTATCTGTTTTGAAATTAAACAGTTTTTAACAAAATAATGCTTAATTAATTGATTTTCAATTTTAGAAGTTTTCGAATTTGGTTCCGATAAAATTTTAACACAGCTTTCACGTATCCGAAAAGTCAAATTTTCCCGATTTACGAATTTTTCTTGAATGAGGAGAATATTTATCTGCAAAAAATAGAAAAAAATAACAATAAATAATTCAGGGTGTCCAGAGATCCGGTAATTTTATAATTATTATTTTTTAAATTTATCTCTATAGTTTTAAAGTTTTTAGTAAATTTTTCTATTCTATTACATCTTGTTTTTTTTTCTTATTTTCCTTTTCAAAAATATTTGATATATAAAACTTTATTCATATTTACACAATCTATTTAAGGAGGTTCTACCGTATGACGATACTAGTCAAAACAGAGACCATTATTTTTTGGTTAGGTTTAAATTTAATTTAACTGATATATAATTATACAATTGTATTTATTAACTTTATTAACTTTATTTACTTTTTAAATATGACTATTTTTCATGTGCGATCAAAATCAACATTATAAAATGTCAGAACGTCTGAACTTTTTCGTGTAAAACGTGAAATATTTTTGCAAATTAATTTATTGCAACTCTCACAGGAACCCATTGTCCTTTTTTAAATACAATATCGGTTCATTACATATCTGTGTTTAACTATACAAACTTTGATCACTATCTGGTCAATTAATAATTTTTAGTACGAAAATATATGTGACAGAGTAATGAATTCTCATAAGAATCAATGTTAAACAGGTTAAACAGTCAAAAAATAAATCGATCATAACTTTTTTCCCAAGAACCTACAGGTCTCAAAAATTTAACTACAAAATTTTAAAAACTTTATTTAGTAGTACACTAAGTTTTATCAAAATCTGTTTGATTAATCGATTTACGGTAGAACTTCCTTAACGTTAAATTCCCACAGTATTAGTTTAAAGTTTATTTTGGTTTCATTTTGAGATTCAGATTTGGCAGTATATCTGAAATTTGCATCACACTGGTCCAATTAACAATCAAAATAATATCCTAATTTCTGACCAAAAATTTAAACACTTGTCAGTTATTTCTTGAAATAGAATTGAAAATTAAATAAGTCAATCGAAACCGATTCGAGATATGAAATCAGTGAGAAAACGAAGAGTAAAAAGGCGAGAGTGAATAATAAATATGTTCCCAAGATAAAAGAAAATTTCTGAGTGGTTGCTTTCGGGGGGGAAGAGTCCTTTTCAGATGCTTTAAATGGACTTCGTTGTCAGATATCGGAAAAAGAATCAATAGTTTCCTACAAAGAAATATTTTCGTATATTAAAAGTAGAAATGGATTTTCCTGGTAGTATTTTATTTTATGAAAAGAGTCTTCCATCATCGGGAGAAAGGATGGGTTCCTTGGTTGACGTTAAAAGCTCTTAATCAATTAAATTCAATTAGACTTCCATTATCGTTGGTGGTTTGATTGTAACAACAGTATTTTCTTTTTTCTTTTTTTTAAGAGTCGCTTCATTTGAATAATCTTATTGAACTTTACTTTTCAGCTTACTCTTGTCATGGAAGGTGGTTTGATGGGGAGGGCACTCAGTTTGTGATTGCGACTCCACTGGCTCGCAGATCGGCTTGGTCAAATGATAACAACAGGCCACAGCCCTACAGAAACAGCAGAAGATTATGCTTCATGTACAGAGAGAGCGGGGGTGTCGTGAGTTTAACTGCGAGTGCAGACGCTTGTCACAGGGAAGTTCAGGCAGCTCCTCCAATGTTGGCCTTCAATGCGACCAGCATCGGTAAGAGATTAAAACTTCCAATCTAAACTGAAGACGGGGCGATGCTGATCTTTGGACAAAGCAGGCTTTAGTCCCAAGTAAACTTTTACAAAGGGATGAGACACTGGGGGAAGAATTCCTAAATGGAATTCTAAATAAAGCCTGTGTTTTCAAACAACAGTTTCATGATTGTACTACTTTAGCGACAATTTATTTCCTGTTTATCGCTCCTTGTACAGAGGGCCAGAGTTATAAAACGACGCGTTTTTTAATTAATGAAAATGAACGAGAAGTTCCAGGCGAAATAAAAAAAATTTCCAATTTTGCAGACACAATTTGTTATAAAATTATTAAAAAAATGTGTTTTATGCAAAAAATAATATTAATTTTGTATTTCTAGGGGGTAAAAGTACCCTCCGAAAAAATTCACATACACGTGTATCACTGAAAAAAATTTAGTCGAGAAATTCACAGGGTGTCTACTAACCGGAAAAACCGGGAAATAACCGGGAATTTAAATTGACCGGGAAGAACCGGGAATTTTCCGTCAAACCGGGAATTTTTTTTCTGGGATAATAAATTCTTTTCAATTTTCAATTATTTTCTTCAATTTCCAATTATTTTCTACAATTCTCAATTATTTTCTTTCATTTGGAATTATTTTCATTAATTTAAAATTATTTCTTCATTTCTCAATTATTTTCTTCGATTTTCTATTTTCTTCAATTGCCAATTATTTTCTTCAATTTTCAATTATTTTCATCAATTTCTAATTAATTTATTTAATTCTAAAATATTTTCTACGATTTTCAATTATTTTAATCAATTTTTAATTATTTTCTTCAACTATAAATTTTTTTTTTTGAATTGACAATTATTTGATTCAATTTTCAATTATTTTCTTCAGTTATTAATTATTTTTATCAATTTTTAATTATTTTCTTCAGATCTCAACTATTTCCTTCAATTTTTAATTATTTTCTTCTATATCAATAATTCTCGGCTTTTTAATATTTTTTTTCAATTATCAATTATGTTTTTGAAACTTGAATTCAATTCATCAATTATTCTATAATTCCTGGGTTGTTCAATTTCTTTTTTCTTCAATTATCACTTATTTTCTTCTACTTTTAATCCCATTGTTCAATTCTTGAATTATTTTCTTTAATTCTCAATTATAATTTTCGACATTCAATTCCATTCTTTAATTTTCAATTTTTTTTTAATATTCAATAACTCTAGGCTTTTTACAATGATTTTTTTTTAAATTCTCAATTATTTTTTTCAAATTCCAATTTTTTTCTTAAATTTCAATTATTTTCTTCTATTTCCAATTATTTTTTCATATTTCTTTCAGTTTTTCAATTTCTTTCAATTTTCAATTTCTTCTCAATTTTCTTCAATATTTAACAATTCTTATCTTTTTTAAATTATGTTTTTCTTTCAATTTTTATTTAAATTGAGAATTTTTAAATTATTTTCATCAATTCGCAATTATTTCCGTCGATTTCTAAATTTTTCTGCTGTTTCCAAATATTGTATTTAATTTTTAAGTACTTTCTTCAATTTTTAATTATTTTCTTCAATTTTCAATTATTTTCTTCAATTTTCAATTATTTTCTTTAATTTTTTATTATTTTGTTCAATTTTCAATTGTTTGTTTCAATATTCAGTAATCTCGACTTTTTTCAATTATTTTTTTTTCAATTATTAGTTATTTATTTCATGTTTCAAAACCTGCTTCAATTTTCAATAATTTTCTTTTATTTTCAATTTAATTGTTCAATTATTTTTTTCAATTCTTAATTAATTTCTTTAAATAACAATTCTATTCTTTAATTTTTAATGTTTTCGTCAATATTAAATAATTTCTGTCATTTTCCATTTTTTTTTTTAATTATAAATTATTTTCTTCTTTTTTCACTCCAATTATTCAGCAATTTTCTTTAATTCTCAATTATTGTATTCGAATTTCAATTTTATTTCTCAATTTTCAATTGTTTTTTTTTTTAATATTCAATAATTCTGTGTTTTTCTGATTTCAATTTGATTATTTAATTTTCAATTTATTTCTTCAATTTTGAATTATTAACTTAAGTTTTAAATTAATTTTTTTTGATTTTCTATCTAGTTGATCAATTTTCAATTATATTCTTTGAATTTAATAACCATTGTTCAATTTTTTCAATTATTGTTCAGTTGTAGATTAAGATTTACTTTTTTTTTAATTTTGTTTCTAATTGTCAAATATCTTTGTCAATGTTCAATTATTTCTTTCCATTATTAATTATTTCTTATCATTATTAATTGTTTCTTTTAATTCTTAATTATTATTTTTTGTAAAGTTTAATATTTAATTCTTCAATTCTCAATTATTTTCTTTGAACTTCAATTATTTTCTTCAATTATCAACTGTTATCTTCAATTTTGTAGCCATTTGTAGGTCTATTTATACTTAAAATAAATTTTAAGTTAACAACAGAAAAAACCGGGAAAAATAGGAACAAAAACCGGGAAAAACCGGGAATTTTGTGGGACGAAATTAGTAGACACCCTGAATTCAACTACCATTGGATAGTTGAGCGCAAAACAGTTAAAGTAATTACTTGTGTAGTTAATCTAACTGAGGAGTACTTTTTCAAAAGTTGATAAATCCACATTTTGTTATTTCAAGAAAATTAAATGCAGTTTCGCACCTAGCCCCTAGAGTTAATTATAAAGTAGAAAAAATATACGACATTATTTATATACGAATGTTTTTTGCACTTAAGGAGATTTATTTTAAATTAAAGTTTATAGTAATTAAGGAATTTAAAGTTTTTTGTAATTTATTCTATAGGGAAAAAATTGAAATCTTTAATCATCTTGGTTAAGTCCAAGTTTTTTTTAAATTAAAAATTCTTTGATAATACATTTTTTTCTTGAATTGAACAGTGACAGATCGATTTATAAGGTTTCTAATATTTTAAATTTGTGATTATCTCAACTTTTTTGGAAAATGGATTTATCAACTTTTGAAAAAGTGCTCCACAACTGTGTTTGGGTTTTTAATTGTACTACTTTTCCTGTAGTTAAACATTAGTAGTTCAATTGTCTACTTTAAGTTGTTAAATTTCAAAAACAACTACAAAATATAATTTTACCAACTACTTTCTAGGTAATAATAACTACTTTTGTAGTTATTTTAACTACTTTTTCGAAGTCAATATAGCTTTAAAGTCGGTTGAGGACCTATTGGATTACTCCGGGTAGTTAAAAATAAGTCAAATCTAACACTTTTTTTTAATTATAATTTCTATTCTATAGAGCCTCTTCCCCTGATGTGAAATTTTGTTTTATCATTAAAGTAGAAAAAGTTAAAAAGAGCAAACTCGAATCTCTTTTCACTTCACACAAAAAATGTTCCATTTCACCCCGAAAATAAATAAACTTTGGTTCCAACTTCTGGAGACTCCCTTCTTTTTTTTTTTGGTAGAATCAAAAGATCAAAATGAGGGGCTCTCCGGAAGTTAAAACCAAAGTTTCTTTATTTTTGGGGTGAAAAGAAACATTTTTCATCTAAAGTGAAAAAGGATTCGAGTTTACCTTCTTTGAGTTTTTTCAGTTTGACAATCAAAATCTAGAATTTTTTATTCTATCAAAAAAAAGGGGGGGAGGGGTTTTGGGAAGTTGAAACGAAAGTTTCTTTATATTTGAGATGAAAAGAAACATTTTTCATCTAAAGTGGAAAAAGATTCGAGTTTACCTTCTTTGAGTTTTTTCAGTTTGAAAATTAAAATCTTTAATTTTTTATTCTATCAAAAAAGAGGGGGTTTTTCGGAACTTGGAACCAAAGTTTCTTTATTATTTGTGTTAAAAAGAAACATTTTTCATCGGAAATGAAAAAGATTCGAGTTTGCCTTTTTTCAGTTTTTTCAGTTTGAATATCAAAATTTCGAGTTTTCATTTTTTCGAAAAAAATGAGTGGGTCACCGGGAGTTGAGACCAAAGTTTTTTCATTTTTGGGGTGAAAAGGATCATTTATACTGTAATGTGGAAAAAGATTCGAGTTTACCTTTTTCCTATTTTTTTCCTTTAATATCACTTTCATATTTTTTAAAAACTAAGTTTCAATTACTAAAGAATTAAATCGATTAAAAATTAATTCTCTCTAAATTCCAATCAATCTACACTTTTATTAGTTCCAACATTTATTAAAATTTTGATCGATTCAAAATTTATTTCATCCAAATTTTAAACAATCTAAATTTGAATTCATTTTAATTTTCACCAAATTTTTACCAAATTTCAATTTATTAAAATTTTAACCAACTACAAACTTAAAACATCCATTGTTTTTACGTTAATTAAAAAAATATTAATAATTATTAATATTTAAATAAAAAATGTGTTATATGTTTTTTCTGTAGTTTCTCATAATTTCTTGATTTTCATAATTTTTTGAATGTTTTTCTTTTATTGAGTTAGTTTTTTTTTTTTTGTTATTTAAAATTTTCTCTAATTTTATGTAATATTTTCATTTTTAAGCAAATTATTTTAATCTATTTCATGCATTTTTATTTTGGCATCATTCAATAAAGTTTCCACATTTTTTCAGTGATTTTCTTATGTATTCTTATGCATAAATAATTTGTTTGTAGTACCGGTTTTCTTAATTTTTCTCATTTTCTTAAAAGGTGGTGTGAGAATAGCGAATTTTTCATTCTTTCCTCCAATTTTCTAATTTATTTTAGATTCGTTCATCTTTCCGTATAGATTTCCTCCTATTTTGTAACATTTTTCTTTAAATTATTTACTTTTCTTATAAATTTTTATTTATCAATTTAATTTTTTAAAAGTTTTTTGACTCATTTTTTTGAACAATTTCCTAAACTTTCTTACTTTTAAAGAATTTTTTGATTTCTTCTTCAAAGATCATCTTCTAATATTTTTTTTCTAGTATTGTTTTTATTTTTTGAAAATGTTTTTAAATATTTATTTAAAATTTATTGCTAATACTTTTGTAATTTTATTAATTTTTTTTTAATTTTCTCCATTTTACAAATCTTTTTTGCACGTTCTCTTATTTCTTCAAAATATCAAATCATTCTTTCTAAAATTTTCCATTATTTAATAATTGCCCTTCGTTTAATAAATATTTTACAAAATTTTTGAATTTAATTTTATATTTTTAAAACAAATTTACACATAATCGTATTTTAAGTTTTTTTTTTGTAAACTTATAAAAATATAGTTCCTCTTTTCTCACGATAACAATTTTTGTCCGATAATAAAATGCTGTGATGATAAGGTATAGAATTTTACACTTTACTTAAATACATTTTAATAATGGTCTTCTTATCATTTCACTTTCACAACTGTAGTTTTATGCGCGGTTATGTGCACACATAATTATTAGTATTTTTTATATAAATAATATAATAATTTTGATAAAAAAATGTCTATTTTCATTTTAATTTTAAATTAGCAAAATTGAGAGTTAATTGAGAACAAAGAGAGCATTTTCCTAAAGATCGAGTTTCCACGATTCAAGTCAAGATCCTTAGTAAAGTCCTGCATCTAAACTGAAAATGTAACACCACTAAGAAGATTCTCATACACTATCCTAAACTCTCTATTGTCAGAATTTGAAATGACCCGAGAAGTGCAATTGAGAAGCTGCAAGGAGGGCAGGCAGGAAATTTATACAGCGTCTTACGAAGTAGCTGCAAAATTAATGACTCATGATGCATATTCATGAACTTAGATCCTTCTAGACCGGAAGAGTTTTATTAAAATTGAAGGACTAGACTTTCAAACCGCATAATCAAGCCTTATGTACACCGTCCGATTTTCTCTATTGTGGCACACCCTCTTAATTAGATCCAAAACTTTGCAATAAAATAGGGAAATTTATTTTCATAAAACAGTACAATCATTAAACTCGATAAATTTATAACTGAACTCAATAAATAAAAGTACGATAAATTTCAGTAAATACCCATAATCAAATAATAGACTATTATTATTTTAAATTCTTCTTTATTTATTATTTACATTTTTTAAAAATTGGTTTCACTTATCTAAAAATGGTCTAATTAACCTTAATCTAGTTTATTTAACCTTCAAATTTAGTGCCATTGTGTTTAATGTGTTATAAAATTAATTTAAAGAATGTTATTATAGTGTTTAGAAAATACTTAGAATTTTTAATTAATATTAACCTTTTGATTTTAGGTCAATGTCTTGAAGATAACAGCAGCGTCATTCATCGAGCGTCGTACCTGACTATAACTCTAATCGTGATAATTCTGGCGGTGTTTAGGTGATTCTAAACAAACGAAAAAATGGAATACCCATGTTTCTGGAAATCCCAGAACTTTATAGTATATTGTACATAAGAAAAAAGAGAAAAAAGTACCATACTTGGAGTTCCGATAGATCAGGTGAGTTTTAGATTTTTCTAAAACTCGAATCTATTTGGGAAAGTTAATTCGCAGATGCTCAAGGTGTTTAAGATCGATCACCAGAGTCAATATCATTATTACACCAAAAAGTAAATGAAAATCTATTTTTTACCATTCGTATCAAAATATATTAAAATTGTAATCCATTTTAATTTATTTGATTTAATTTTAATCCAAATTATTAATTTTAAATTAAATACAATTAGTTTTAAATATCAATTTATTGGAATTTTTACTAAAAGACTGTCTCCGAATCTAGTTGCTTTCAATTATTAACTAAATTTGAAGGTACTTTAAGTAAATGTAAATTTAAAAACATTGAATCTTAAATAATTTAACTTTCTGAAGTTGCTCTCTTTTAAGCGTATTAAAATTTCAAACCATTAGAATCTGATTGCGATTTGAGTTTAAAAATGTTTTAGATTTGTTCAATTTTTAATTCTTCATAATTTGAGAAAGACTAACTTTAATCATTTTCAAATTTAAAGTTGATATGACAAAGTTGATAAAAGATTAAAGGCGATTTAATCTTTAAAAATTCCGATTCTTTTTTCTTTTAAAACAAAACTTTTTATTTCAATAAACCAATTTTTAGTGTTTCCAATATTTTAAGTATAAAGTTTGTCAAACCTCAAAATTCGTATTTAATGAATCTTCAGAAAAATTTGCATGATATTTTACTAATTAATTAATTACACAAATTGTAAAAAATATCGATTTTATTTTATCTTTTCGTGAAATAATGATTTTTTCTCAATCATTGCTGAAATTCTGTTTTAGATTTTCAGCTAGTCACAAAGATCGATCGCACGCATCAATTTTCCCGACGCAAATTATTTGCGTTTTTTGTAACAATAGCTTTTAGGCAGTAACTAATTAGTTAGTTACGTTCGTAACTCTGGGCTAGACCATATCATGGTGCGAAGTCGCAGTCAGAATCGGGAAATTAAAGGGAAACTTGTTTTTTAGAGAGTAAGACAAACTCAAATTATCTTTTAAACTAGCCTCTTACATTTAGACAAGACCATTGCTGAAAAATATTTTTTAATTCCATTCCAAATTCAATTTTTTAACGCGGAAATTCAATTATTTATTTTGATGCTTTTATTTATATTCTCTTCTATTTCGTTGTTAATTTAATTTTGTTTATTTTATTTATTTATCGAATTATGTAATATATTGTTTACTTTTCCAAAAAAAAATTCCTTTCTTTCTGGACTCATTTTTTTTAGAAAAAAATCAACTTTTAAAACTTGAAAATAATCAGAAATGGAATAAAATTGAAAAATATTCGTTAGCAAAAAATAGAAACTATTCTATAGTTGAAAGAATAAAAAGACGTTAAGGTATTAACCAAGTGATTTAATACAATACAATTAATCTATAATTAATTAGATTTTGTGATCGCTCGAGGCGATGGAAAGACATTTGCGCAAAAGAAACGAAAAGGGACGATTTCAGTCCGTCGACAAAGGTGTAAAATGTAAATTGCTGTAACTGTGATTAATTTGTCGCCGGCAATGATCGTTGACTTTTTTCTTTTTCTGCTGTTTGCATATCCTTCCAATGCTTCTCGCGCAATATCCACACAAGTTCTCTTAATTTTTCGAGGCACCGAACTTCGAATTCTACTCGAATAAAGCAATAACGACATATGAAGTTGCGTTTTAATAAATCGAAGTGAGATATTAAGACAGAGATACTCTATTATTATTACTATTATTATTATTACTATTAATTATCAATATTGGTTGAATTATCGTGAGATAAACAATTAGCAGAAAATGATGAGACGACATTATTGTAACTTATACAGAGTCTATATTATATTATTGTACAACCATCATCGTACTAACGAATATTCAAATCGGGTAATCAAGAATAAACGTGCTGGTCAAAGATTAAGAAGATTCTTGAAATAATGATATTTTAACAATAGGGAGCCGCCAGCTTTTTTTCCAAAATTGTTTTCTCTTTCTTTCCTCTTTGACTTTTCTTTCATTTTGTTTTCTTCTTTCCTTCATCTTTTTTTCTTCCTTTTTCTTTCGAATTGACTCAAAGAGATTCATATATTCTAAATTTTATTATGTTATTTTTTTAGTAAATAAATATATTAGTAATCAGCCAAGCTGGTAATTTAATTGAACAAAGTAATTTACTATTAATCTGCAGTTAATTTACCAAAGAACGTCTTTGATCTCTGGACGAGAATTTCCCGCTTCCACTTTATTAATTTTAAAAAAATTCCCTTCCTTCCTTCAAATGTTGTTTTATTTTTTAAATACTTTACTTTTCTATAATCCCCTTTTTACATTTTCATATTCTTTTGTACATTTTTTTGTATATTTCTTTTTATATTCTTTTTTTTTTATACATTCTTTCCATAATCCGCTTTAAATTTTACTTCACTCTTCTTTTTTATCTTTATTCTAAAACAGATGACAAATTCTGTGTCAACCGGAAGTCGCACAAATAATTTAATTCGAAGCAAAGTAGTTTCCGTGAATTCTTTTTACGTACTAGATGTATGTAATGTTTGATTTAAATTTTAATTAGTGGCCTTTTTCCAGTGTTGGTATTAATTACACGCCTCTGCTAGAAATGAGACAGTAGCCGATATTTTTTTCGGAACTTTTAAAATAAAACAAATCGATGCTCGAAAAAGGACAATTAATTTAAATTTAAAGAGTAGTTTCTAAAATAGAAAATAGCGAATAGTAGAAAGTACTGTACCTTATTGCATATTTAGCGTAAATTAAGTACGTAGTAAGATTTTTAGCTTTTAGAGTAAGCTCAATGTGACAGCAATCAGATAAAGCCCCGCGGTTCAATTTTATCCATTTAAATTTCAATTATTCAGTCAAATTGTACATTTAACTTGTGATAGATTAAAACCTGTCTTTGATTCTTCGCAATTTCATATATTTCTCTAAAAAATTACAATTTTATTCACTGACAAAGAAGTTAAAATTGAAAATTATTTTCATTATCAGAACAATTATTACTGATGGAAAATTATATAAAATAATAAATGCAAATTATAATACAAACGAGGATGGAAATTTTAATTCGAAAATTGATGAAAATTATAGATTGAAACTTAATAAAAATAATGAGATGAATGTGATTGAAAATGACGAAACGAAATCGAGAAATAATAATTACAAGAATTTAATTGCATTTAATTTTCAACATTTTAGATTTGTTCAATTTTTATCGCTTTGGATTTTTAAAAATTTCCAAATTTTGTTCCGCTTAATTTTAAACGTTTTGGAATTTAGAAAAATCAAGTTTTAATTTAAGTTTAAAAATGGAAATTAAAAATTTGAATGTATTTAAAATGAAAAACCTTTCAATTTAATTGCAATTAATTTGAAAGTTAATCAGTTCTAGAAAGTCGACGAAAATTATACTGAAAATTATAAAAGAAAAATGAATAAAATTCAACAAAAGCGAATGAAAATGAAATACTGAAACTGAATAAAAATTATATGAAATATGAAAAAGTTTAATGAACTGAAACAAAATGGAAATGAGAAAAAATTTAGAGAAAATAATTAAAGAAAACTATTAGAATAAAAATTATTATATCTGAAATTCAAACAAAAATTGTAGAAGAAATTCCAAATCTTGCTGAGATTAATTTTAAACATTTTGAACTGTAGAAAAATTAATCTCTAATATTTTCGATATTTAGAATAGAAAGTTGTTCAAAAAATCAGAATTTTAATTTTTAGCTTAATCTGTGAAATTGTCCTCCTTCCAATAAATTAAAAACATTTGAATTTAATTGCAATTAATTTTAAACAACTTCAATTCTAGAAATTGGATGAAAATTATAATACGAAATAAAAGTTATAAAACGATATCAAATAAAACTGATAAATGAATAAAAATAATTAAAACAAAAATGAATAAAATTCATAAAGGAGATTGAAAATTATAAAATGATTAAAAATGCAAAATTGAAAGTGAATAAAAATAATGTGAAATGGTAGAATTTAATGAATTGAAAGAAAATAAAATTGATAGAACGAAACTGATTGAAAATGATGAGACGAAATTGAGAGAAAATAATTAAAGGAAAATAGAAGGAAAGTCAATCTAGAACACTCGGAAAGAAATTCGATACGAGGATTGATTTAATGAAAGATTTGGAATTGAGCGTCCCTTTCTGAAGAGGATTAGATGAGAAAAGTTTGGGATTCTTGTTGAATTGACTAATGACGATGGGTTCGCACGCATGAATGAATATTTTATGAATCGATGCATAAGATTGCCATTATTTTCGATTGGCCGCTCGCAGTAGCAAACAAAGCTATGTTCGATAATTATAGATACATCCCCAAACATTATTACGGACCCTTTCGGGGTTTGACAAATATTATGCGTCACTTAATGAGATTCATGCAATCGTTCACTGCACGTAATCCTACAAATTTACATCAGCAACATCTACTGTTTGCTTTCATACAGTTTAAACTTCATCTAGGCTTTCAAATCATCAAGTCATTCTCTCCTTTATTATCCTGACAATTGTTTAAAATAATCCTAATTTACTCTTGTAAAGTTGCTTTTATTATTATTAATTTAACTTTAATCCGTTTAAGGATGTTCTCTCTATGCATTGTTAATCAAAACAAAAACTATCTATATAAGTTTTCATTTGAATAACTTAGTCATTGATAAAAAAGCGCGCGTTAATTTGAAATATCTTTTGAAATAAAATATTTAAAAATATTATTTGCTTCAAATATGTGAACAATGTTTTAAATATTAAATATATTGTTTCAAGTATTTTTATCTTGAAATAAAATTATTTTTAATGTTCTAGAATACTTGTTTTTAAAAAAACACTTTAAGTCATTTAAAATCAACGCGCGCTTTTTGACCAATGACAACAGAAACACAAGGCATGCGTTCTGGCAAAAATTCTCAGCTGATTGACAAACTAAAATGTGAGAAAATAGAATCCTAGACGTTTTGTCGTAAGTAATTAATTTTTTAAATATTTTTAAATGTTAATATTAAATAAAAATAACAAAAACTAGATGAAGGTTTTGTTTGAAGGAGAAATTAATTAGAGTTATGTGAATATTGAAAGACAGGTTTTAACAAACGTTTCTTTGTCTTGTGAATATAATAATTAAAACTGCGGGGACTTATAGTGATGTAAAAACAGACTTGGACGACCGCACATTAAATTTTTCATCTCTAGGAGATACCATTCGTTCTTTATAAAAGCAATCTTTGTCAAAGGCAATCAGATTCTCTGACAGTCAAATCCCAATGCGCTGATTTGTGATATTGGAAAATAGATCTAGTTGATGGTTTCGTTTTGAAAAGACATGTGAAATATATATATTTCTCGTTCAGACTAGTTTCTCGGTTTATTTAACACGTATAATTTTGAATTTCATGTTTTTTATTTCCTCTCGATGAAAAATCTCTCGTCTTGGAAGCTCTTTCAAATGCCTCTCTTTTTCTTGAGATCAAGATTTTAATAAAGGCAAAACGCGTTTCCAGAACTGACATTTAAATATTCTTCTTATTTTTTCGTCTCTGGCGTCGGCAAATTTCACATCTCTTGAAAATAATATTTGCGCTGTTTACCGTTAGTAAAAAAAAATGTTTTTAAACGCCGTTTTCCTTTCTAATTAACAGTCTCGAATTTTTATTTAATACAAATGGTGAATAATTAACGAACGGTAAATTAAAAAGAGGACTTTTTTCACTAGACTTTACTTTAGATTTAAGTTTCTAGATTTGATTGTGTATATTGAATCTATACGATTGTGAATATTTTCTATTATTGTAATATTTTAAAATCTTGTTTCAAGTTTTACGTAATTGCTTCCAATAAAAAAAGAAAAAAAAATTTAAAATAGTAACTAAATGTGAAAAAATATTTAAAATATCTGAATTTAAAGAAACTGAATATAAAAAAGGAATTGCTTTATTGAAAACTTGGAAGAAGAATTAAAGAGACTTTACCTTGTGAAAAATTTGGACTCTCGTCTCGAAATATTGTAAAAATCTTGTATAAATAGTTGTAAGTTAAGGCGGCATTAAGATAACTACCGAGAACAATCGATTTGAAAATCGTTTTTTGTTTCGAAGAAAATGTAAAAATTAAGAAACTGCGATAAAAAAAGTTAATAGAGATGAAACTTGGTCGTGTTATGCAATCTTTACGAGTTTGCAATAACGTTCAGTCGTCATGTGTGTTACTGATTAGTTCATTTTTCATAAAACTGATTCGCAAAATCGATGTCGGATTTTTCTAAATGCTCTCTCTTGGCTATGTTTTTCATATTTATCGCCACTTACTATTAGTGGACCTAATAAATCATTAAATTTGGTAATTTAAGAATTATTAAACTTAATGATTTAGTAAATAACAATAGAATATTCTGCTTCAAACGGAAATATCAGTTTTTCAAATTTTTTATTTATTCAATATATTAAAATATACTTGTAATTTTCATTGTTTTCTTGATCAATTCTGATAAAAATTATCATAAAAAATGTATCATAAAAAGTTTAGGATACAAAATTTATCATAAAAAAGCTTTACAAAACTGTAAATTACAAACAAGTGGTGAATGACCTTTCAAAAAGTTTTGTAAAATTTAATTTTTCGTTTTCGACAATTATTCGATAGCTGATATTTCCTTCTGAATTAGAAGCTCAATTATATTAATTTAAAAAAATCCACAAGGTGCCAAGCCAAATACTATTTCTAGATTTAAAACTTGTGCTCAAAAAAATCGTTTGTTATGATACATTTTTCAAAAAAATGTTTTCTATTTATTTGATTAATTTGTAAAATTGTACATACCCATATTTGGAAGATTATTTATTACTTTATTTTTCTAAAAGAGAGTGATCTAAAAAACAAAGTCTAATCGATTTTGATAATTGTTTTTTTTTAAATTTCGAAAAAATATCGAAATAAATTTAAAAAAAAATTATTTGAAGTAATTATTATTAAAGAAAAATTAATTGAAGGGTTTAATTTAGGAAATTATTTAAAGAAATTTCAGTAATTATGTTAAGGGAAGAAAATAATTGAAAGAAAAAAATGAATCGACTTAAATGTTAAGAACATAACACAATTACTACTGAAGAGAATGCATCAATGTACTCTTTATTACCAAGCAAACAACGAATAACTTAAGCCCAATGTAGAATCGGGACCTCTTTGATAAATCACTTTGCTATCGAATCTTTGAGGATCTCGAATTCGTACATTTTTGTATATCTGTAGTCTAAATACATCCCCTCATGTAATTTAAATTATAAACAAAGTTAAAATTTGCAAAGAGATTTTTTTACCAACTGAATACATGGCGTCAAAATTCTAAGCGTTAACAGTATTTATACTCGCCATCACAAACAAAAATGACGGGGCAATCGAGAATGCGAAAAATAAGAATGCTGTAATCTTTCTGAGAATGATTGATTTAAAAAAAAAGGCTGTAGAGAATGCTCTTGCGTGAATGAGTGAAAATTGAGGTCGAAAATGACAAAAAATGTGTGTAACCTGTGCCTTGTAACAAACTATATATATATAAATTATATATATATACAAATATATATAATTGAAAATCTCACGGTAACTGTTAACTATGCCTCTTTTTTCTACGATTCCTTATATTCCTTCCTTAAAAACTAATTTTCATTTTGCTTTTTTGACAGGTTTTAAAAGTAAGGTTAGATTTCATATATTTGTACAGTTTTATGTTTCAAGCAATTGAAATTTTCTCAATATTATTATAATAATTTATGACTATTCCCCTCTATACGTCAAACGTCAATAGTTTACAACTTTTTTTGAAAAATCTTGCAAAAGAATTGGTTTATTTTAACAATTTAAGGTATTATATTTAGTGGTGGCTCAAACCCCTTAAAATTTTTTTTTAAAAAGAGTTATAAACAACTCCATAAATGCAAAAAAATGAATATTTCTTTTAAATCCTAAAATCTACTAAAATCTAACTTTTTTCAAAGCGCAAGTTATATTTATAAATGTAAAAAATTATATCTAATAAAAATAGAAGATTATCTGATAGATTTTAGTAGTTGAAAAATATTTCAACGAATTATATTTGTTCTATTAATTTATTTCTATATTTGAAAATCTGGTTTGCTGAAGCAAAACTGAATAAATCCATTTTTGTTTTTTAAATAACGAAAATAATAAATAAGATAAATTTTTTTGGTATACAGATTATTTATGTACACGATCGCTTCGATGCAAAATAATTTTCAACTCTCTTTTACCACTTCTGGTTATCAAGATACAACGTTTGTTGCTTTTCCGAAAAACTATTTCTGAAAACGTGCTCCTCAGTTTGTTTAGGATTTTTCAACAAAAATTTTACATATCTTCAATTTATGAATGTTTACAGATATTTTTATGTATTTTTCATTTATTTAAACAATTTATTATTGTTAATTTATAGCTATTGTCCAAATAAACCTAACGAGTTGTAGTTTTTTCTGACTTAACTATTGTTTATAATTAAAATTAAAAAAAGTATTTAGTAAAATTAACCACAGCAGTTATTTGCAATTGTTTAAACAAATTATTGTTAATAATTATTAATTCTTTACAAATGCACCTAGAAAAACACAACTTTTTTTTAATTTTACAAATTAATGGGCTCTGGTTAGAAGAAAACAATTTATTGACTAAATTTATTATATATACTTTGTTTAAACAATTTATTATTGTTAATTTATAACTTTTATTTTAAAACACCAAGCGAGTTGTAATTTTTTTACCTTGTGAACTTTTTACATTAAGAATAAAAGATATTCAGCAAAATTAACAGCAACTACTGTTTGTAATTGATTAAACAAATTATTGTTAATAATTATTAATTATTTACAATTAAACCAAGAAAGACAAACATTTTTCCTAATTTTACAAATTAGTGGGCTCTAGTTAGAATGAGACAAATTATTGACAGTAAGTTATTATTGTTAAATTAACAATAATAAATTGTTTAAAAAAATTAAAAATAATACATTATAGTCAAAAATTTGTCTTATTCTAACCAGAGCCAGTTAATTTGTAAAATTAGGATAAAGATCTATCTTTCTAGGTGCATTTGTAAAGAATTAATAATTATTAACAATAATTTGTTTAAACAATTGAAAATGGCTGCTATGGTTAATTTGACTAAATACTTTTTTTAATTTTAAATTTAAAAAATAGTTAATTGTAAGATTTAGAAAAAAAAATTATGCATATTTATATTTTGAAACTTTTTTGGGGTTAGGAGCAAATCATTTCAAAATGTTTGTCACCCTAATAATCATGCTAAATTATTTCAAGTTTAACATAAATTGCTTAATTTTAAATAAAATATAAAAAAATGTTGAAATCATCATTCCTCTGGCTCAGATTAAAAATTAATATGAATATATCAATTGTTTATAAACTGTCTTAAAAAAATAAATCCAAAAATTCTGACAATTAATTATTGATGGTTAAAAGATTTTTTATATTGATAAGTCTATCTAAAAATCTACAAATTTTTTAAATCATAATTAATAATAAATTAATATTATTAATAGTTTTCTATGGATGAAAAGTTTTGGTTAAAAATAAATTCGAATGACATGAAGTTGTTCTTTAGTTTAAAAAACACACCTGCTTCACATTTTAACCTTTAGATTTATCTATAAACTTTAATATAAAAAATCTTTTTTAAATGCTACGAAATAGTATTATCAACTTATAGAGGTGTTAAATCTTTTAATGCTTAATATAATTATAAATTAGAGATTAAAAAATGTATTTATTGCTTTTTCAGTTCCGATACACAAAAAGGAATCTTTCTGAAGAATCACCCTTATTACTTAATTTTTATTTGTTTTCTTTAAAAATTTTAGCCAGTAACTGTTGCAAAGAAATATTTCTTGTAGAGAAAAAATTTCATGAAAAAACATTACTAAACTTTCATTTTTAACTAGATTTAAAGAAAAAACATAAAATATTAAATAATTATTATTTGACAACAGATTTCAGCTTAATCTAATTTTTTCTGGAAAATGTACAACTGGATCTTTCAAAGTTTGGTGAAATTAGTTTTAATAATAGTTTTATTTGGTGGGAAAAGCCATTTTTGGGACGCATGAATAAGATCCAAAACTCATTATTTCGAACATTCAATTGGAAGAATGTCATTAAACAGAACTTTTATGAAGTCGAATGTTTGCTTTATAGAATTTGTATTCAATCGAATGTGAATTAATCCGAAATCTCACTAAGTTGGATTTTCAAGTCTTGGAACGTATAGAGAAAATTGGTTCTAATTTTCAGTTTAAAAGGTAATTCAGTTAAAAAGGTAACCTGGGTTTATGAAATTGTCAATTAATTGTAATTCCAAGTACATTGACATTTATTTATATCACTTTAGAGCGAAAAGAAAATTATCCTTGGCCTAAAAAAATTGTTCTCCTTTCTCTTTACTAATAGACAAGAAACAAGTCTAAAATGTTTGTTTCAAATGAATCAAGCGCTGATGAGAGTATTTAAAACGCGGGCGACGAACCCTATTCGATTTTATTGGCTCAACTTGTATTCAATTTATAAGAATCAAAGAGTATTTTAATTTTAATTTTTTCTAGTTTCATCTCTTGAGAATCGCTTTTTTTTATTTATAGCGCATTTTTTCAAGACGTGACAAAAATAGAGCAAAAATTGAAGATATAAAGTTTCAATCGAAAATAACATTTTTCATTCAGAAGTAATTTTATTTTTCGAAAGGTGAAATTTTGTAATTCTATTTTGTCGCTTTTCAAATTTAAAAACTGTTAATTTAAGCGATAATTTTAACATTTAAATTTAAAAGATAAAGGCTTAAATATCTGCGTTAATAACTTCCTTTGATGTACCGACAATGTGATATTAAGTCAAGTGATTTGATATCAAACTTCTTATCTTGATATTTCTCATCAATGTAACTGAGAAAATAGTTTCTCGTAAATTCCTAGCTTTTTGCGATTTAATCAATTTATCAATCTATTAATAATTATTTTTATTCTCCTATTATGCATTTTAGTCTTTTTCACCCCTATTCGAAAATATAAATAAAGATAAAACACAAATAAATGAAAATTAATGATGTAACAATTATTATTTTAAAGACATTTTTTTAAATTACAAAGTTTCTTTTAACTCAATAATATTGTCATAAAGGATTAATTAATCTTGCCGTTTTATGTTTTTTTTTTGTTTTCGTTAATTTATATTGCCCGTAGTGAAAAATTCCAAACGGCTTTATGACAAGTAATTATTAAGAGACTAGATTAATAGTTGGATACGAATCAACTGAATTTTACAATTTTCTGTTTATAATTCTATTAATAAATTTCTGAATTGTAATCCGTCATTTTATAATTCGGATCTTTTACAGTCTGTAAAGAACCTAAATAAAAAATAATATATAAAGAAAAATATAAATATTTTTGTTTAAAAAAAGAAAATGAAATAAAATAAATAATATTAAAATAGAGGTTAGATAACATAAAAATTAATTTGTAGGTGTTTTTCGTAAATATTGAGAATAAAAGAAATAAAATTGTGAATGTTACTGAATTATTTTGACAATTATTTGTTGTGTACGGATTAATAAATAGTTTAAAGTAATTAAAGGCAACAGAATTTAAAATATTTTCTCTATATCTCAATTTAAGCCTGATGAGGATTAATGATCGATTTCTCAAGGAATAATAAAGCTTCGTCATTCAAGTGGCATGCAATATTGCGTGAATTTTCTGAAAATGGACTTATCATCGTAATACCTAATTTTATTTTTGTAAAAAAAGACCATTTACCCAGATCAGAGTGATTTTTTTGCAGACACAAAAAACCAGGAAATCAACACAACTAATTATTGAAAAAATAAATGATAATCTTGATTGGAAAATTTTTGTTTAATTGATGACTAATTTGTTATTTAAATTTTTGACTCAATAATCATATTATAATCTATTGTTCTTTTATTTTTTTTATTTAATACCCTCATTAGGGCTGTGTAATTATTTTGTTTTTTTGAACCAGAAGTAAAAAATTTCGTTTCGTTATAGCCAAAGTGATACTATTTATTGATATGATTAATAATTAATTATTATTAATTGTTAAATTATCTTATTTAATAAATCATTAGTTATACTTTCACGAGTATTGTATGTACAAAGTTTTGTTAACAGGGAAGAATTTAGATTGACGTCTATAATTCCGGAAATTGCACGTTAGAAAATTTAGTTCAGAGTGAACTAAACTCTAATTTATAGAAATTTGAATACATAATGTCTCAGTTATCAGGATGACTTGAATTTTTGATGTTACTCATTTGCTATCTTTTACAATGAATGATGTAATTTTATCACTTTCGATGTACTTCATTAATAAATTCGCGATTAATCAATAAAATTGCAATTATTACGTTTCATCAGCTCAAATTGCATTTGAATAAAAAGTACACGTTTCTATTTTTTGGAAACGATTCAGATAACTAACATTTGACATTCGTTTACAATAAACAGAAAATTGTACTTTCTATTGAAATACAACTTTTGATCAAAATGTTAAAAATAAAATAAATTCTCCATTAACCAAAAAAAATTTATTTATTAAAAATATACAAAAATGTGGAGTTGAGCTAACTTTTTTCCGATGTTTGTCTGGATTAACCTTAGCTTTAAAAAATATACAAATAATTTTCTAAAATTTGGTGTATCGTTTTTAAAATTAAAAAACCTTTAAAAATTTCACGGTCAGCAATAATTATCAGTTTCAAGTTTCAGAGAATTTTTAAAACAGGATATTTGAAAAAATTTAGTGACAGTGGCAAAAACAAAATAATAACGAAAACAACAATGTCAAAATAATAATAAAAATAACAATAAATTTTTAAAATATTATAGGTACTTAAATTTCATTCATAGTCATAAGTCGGTGAATTGACTGACTTTACGAGAATTTGTATAAATAGAAGAAATAGTGTGGAAATGAGAGTTTATTACACCGTAATGATTAATTGCAAAAAAAGAGGGGATTGAGCGATATCGATCAACGGACAACTTGTATACTTATATGATGATGCCGGCTAAACTTGAAGTCATTCGAAACGTGTTCGTGATTGTGGAAAGAGCTTCGGTGTCATTTACATTCAATGTAATTCAGAATTGACAAATAATTTTTAAAAAAAGTTTTCGGTTTACGATTTTGAGGTTAATTTATTTGGAAGCTGTTCCTATGAAGCGCAAATATTCGAAAAATTTTCGAGTTTGGAGAACAGGAAAAATGCTAAACGATGGCTGATATTGGACATATTGAAAACAAAAATTGTCCTGGAAGGAATAACTTTTTAGTTGGATTTTCAAAAAGATTTTCAAGATCGCAATAATCGTAATCGATCGCTTGAAATTGAGATCATCAGGTCGTCAAGGTGGATTTTAACTGGCCTCAGGAGGTCGACCTGAAACGGGAGCCGAAGACTGACTCGAATTACAAGTATTGAAAGAAAAAAAAATTGATCCTCTTCCACAAAGAAGGTTTGCTTTTATTTTACTCGTCGCAAAGAATTTCTTCTTACGTTGTTTGTAAAATTTCCATCAATTTATTGAAAAAATATAAATAGAGAATATTTTTTTTTTTTTCAATAATTTAACGTATGTAAAATATTTTTTACTTTTTATAAACTAAATTATCAATTTTCCTGCTCGTTCTATAAAATAAAAAATTATTTTTAAATTCTTTATCGACTCTAGAATGTATTTATTATTATTTTTTTTATTAGCCGAAGAAAAATTGAAAAAAATATTCAAGAGCAAAATTGTATTTTCTGATTGTAAAAATTTCTTTATGGTTCATTTAGTCTGATTTCAATTTTAAAAAATGTTCAAGAAATGATTGTTTTTGTAAATTGGGACTAGAAATAGTATTGAAAGTGATTATCTTAATTTCTATTTACTTAAATAAAAAAAAAAACGATACAATAAAATAATTCAATAGAGTGATTTGAAAATTGATAATATCTAGAATAAAGAAGATATTCTTGTAACTCGAATTTCACCTCGAATGAGAATAATGGTATTTTATTATTAGATAGTCTTTGAGACCCAAGAGTGTGTGAATTATTAAAGTAGGCTTGAATCCAGAAATAAAATGCAATTTCGTAAAGCAAACTAGATATATTTTGAAAATTATAGCTTCAAGAAAATTTTCCCTTTTCTTTTGAGAATACTTGATTGTATTTTTCTTTCTCTTTCAATCAGTAATAATAAATTTTTCAAACTTTAAATTCCATTCAATAAGTAGAAAATTTTTAAATATAATATTTCTTTCATATTCTTAAAATAAAAAAAAAATAAAATTTTTGAAATAAAATGCAAGTTTTGTGAAATTTTTGGAATTAATGTTTCTCGTGAAAATAATGTTACTAATAGTTTTTCTTGTAAAACGACAAGAAAAATAATGTCTGTTTACCGAGATAAAGTTCGTTTAACAATTGTCGAAGATAAGATTTGTAACTTCCGTTTTTTAGAAGAAATAAAATTTGTCAAGAAATTTGTAAAGCTTTTTTCGAAAAATTTTTGAAATACACAAAAATTAATTTTTTTTACATTTTTCCGATTATTTCAATTATTTTTTTTTACTTGAACAAAAAAAGCAACTTCAATATTTTCCAAATGTTTTTTTTCTGAAATTTAAACTTTTTTTAAACGAGACTTTTTTGTATTTTAAAACTGAAGCGATTTAATTTTGAATTTTCAAAATGAGAAATTTTTTGCTAGATATTAAAAAATTTTTTAATTAATTTGGAAAACAAAAATTTCGGATTTAGTTTTTTGCATTTCGAATTTTGAAAACATTTTTCCGATTATTCAACGCAATCATTTTTTTTAATTAAATAAAAATTAATATTTTCAATATTTCCAACATCGAATAAAGATTTCTTCCGCACATTTCGAATTTATTTAAACGAGACTTTTTGTGTTTTAAAACTAAAGCGATACAATCATTTCGATCTTTTTTTTAATTCTGACTTTTTTGTGTTTTAAAAATAAAACGACTCGATTTTATGATTTTCAAAAAGTGGAATTTTTAATAGAAATGTATAATTTTCGAAAATTATTTAAAATTTATTATTTTTTGTTTAAATAAAAAATTAGAATTTTAAATAGGATTTTCCAAAATAAATGCAAAATACCTACTGATTTTTATTTTATTATATTATTTTATATAATTGTCAACTTACAATTATTGGTAAAAAGTTTAATAATTTAAATTACAGGAAGGTGTCTACCTTGGTCCATTATCTCGTTACGCCATAGATAACATTTTTTGCATTTCAAGGTTGAAGTAATTAACTGAAAAAGTGACGATGAATATCCTTTGCAAGGCTGATTTTAATTTATTCTCATTACGTTATTATGAGTAGAAATATAATTTACTGAAAATATGAATTCTTCTATAAAATAGTTTTATACCCTATTTTCTACTATTTTTCATTATTTTTTCAAAAATTTCCCTATTTTTCACTATTTTCTAATGTTCAAACTAAATATTCCCAAAAATTATTATTTTTCTTTTATAAAAATAAAAAATAAAATCGCAAGATGTTTAATGTTTGCGATAATAAGCCCTAATCAGAAGCAATGACTTGTTATTAAAAACAAAATTAAAACCGCAGGCTATCACATGAGATTTTTAATTAATGAATAATTTATTTATCTCCTTTGTTCCGGAAGAATCTTAATGTATACAAAAATTTATCACTTAGGTATTTATTTCGTTCATTAAGCTTATAAGGTTGTGTTGGTTTAAATTTTTCTGTTTCCGCACTAATTAATTACTGCCAAAATTAATCAACTGTTCCGAAAATCAAAATCTTGTTTACAAACATTTTTGACGATGACCCAAAATAAATATTATTCTCGGTCAAAAAACGCGATTATTTCACTTGGACAATTTTCAAACAATAATAAACCTTTGTTATTATTTTTCAAAATAGTTAACATTTCATTTTTATAAATAAAATTTAGGAAAAATTATTTTTTATAAATATAAAGAATAAAACAAAAAACAAATAGGAAAAGTACATTTTCAAAATTTATATTAGAATTTTTATTTATATGAGAACATAAACTTATAGTTGATTTTTAAAATACATTAGAATTTAAATTTATTTTAGAATTTAAATTTATGTTCCGGTTTTCATTTAAATCAGAATTTAAATAAGAAAATTCAAGACTTTGTAAAAAATAAGTTATTCATGAGAATTCAAAAAGAAAAAAAAAGTCTTGTTAAATTTATGAACAAGTTGAACGTAATGTAATAAAAATGGATATTTTATTTTTGCAATTTTGCATTTTTGAGTAATCTGAATTTTAATTTTCATTGTTTCCTTCTAAACGTTTATCATCAATATTGTTTTTTCGCATTTTTTCTTCTATTTCACCACACTTTGTCGGATAATTCTTGAATATCGCTCATTTGTCGGTAAAAACATTATTAATAAATAATCTACTTTTATACGAACAAAGAAAATTAAAAAAATTAATTAATTGTTTAATTTCAATTAATTAAACAATCTTTTGAAATTTCTGTTTATTTTTAAAGATTTAAATAAAGAAACAAATATATTATTGAATAAATATTCATTTTAAATTTATAATTATTAGGTACTTTTTTTTAAAACCTATAATTCTAAAAAAATCATTTTTTTCTGTTACGAGTTTAAAAAAATATATTTTGACTAGTGTAGTATTTGACTAATTGTGCGCATATTTTAATTTTCTATAAAAAATCTAGTTTGACAAAAACCAATATTTTTCATGTCTAATAAATAATCATTAGTGTTTTTATATCATTAACAAACAAGCAGAAGTAACAAATATAAATAAAAACTCGATAATTAAATAAATTATTTTGTAAATTCAAAAATTAAATGGCCAGAGATCAGCTGTTTCCGGTTTCCTGTTTTAGTATTTATTGTTTTGACAGATAACTGATATAATGGGCAATTGCATTTCTATTTTAAATTGATTTTTTCCCTGTTTTTCAACCAGATACAATTTTATCCGTTCTTTGATAAAAATTATTAATTTACAAACATTTTTACAAACTATGATTGTTTTGTTAATTGCGTGAAGTGTTTTCACAAGTGTAATATTTTAAGGTTAGGTTTCTCTGTGTAAAACAGGAAAGTACGAATAAACTCGTCATACACATGAACAGTAGCATGACTAATTGATAAAAGTTTTATTTATGTGTAATATGAGAATAAAGAGGAATCATTTTTTCCAATCTAGAGGTATTTTCCGTTTCCATTTCAATTCGAGGTTAGGTACGTCCCCCTTTTTCTCCTTCGTCCACTAAATTTCTTATTTTTCTTATCGACCTAAGTCGTTTAAACATTTAAAAGTAGTTTAAATGGAATTGGTAACACTTAAAATGTTTCTTTTGGTTTTCTCAAAGCCTGTCACTTTTTAGAAAAGAAAATTAACAAAGAAGTATAAGATATCAACTAAATAAATTATTTATTTTCAGGTTTAGAAGATGATTTTCAAAAGGATTACCTCGTTTCTAGTATTAATAGGTTTGTTTAACAATATTCTTATTTTGTACTGATTCTAGAAGATTAGAATTAATAATTATTAATTTTGTATTATTATTTTCTTTTTTGCTATATTAATTGTGTTTTTAATTTATGGTTTTAATTTGTTTTTTAAATTTTATATTATTAATTATTAAGTTTCTAGAAACTTTTATACCTATTGCATCACTTTTTGTATGTACACTAAAATTAATAATTTTTACATTAATTTTTAGTCTTAACCACAGTCAATGGTGACTTTAAAGTAACGAAGCAGGATCTGACTATACTTGTTGGAGATAAAAGTACTTTTAATTTATATTTAACGTAAGTAATTTTACGATAAAAATTGAATGTTTTAATTTTACGATAATTGTATTTATAAAGCAAATTCTAAGATGCAATACAGAATCCTATATATAATTTTTCTATTTTTGTGAGATTTTAGTGTTACAGATTTTTTTTCCTTTTATTTTTATTATCATAAAATTCAAACCTATTTTTTAATTGTTCTAAAAGTTGCGCAATTTTTAAATAGGTTGGTTTATCACAAGAAAATTATTTTAAATCGCCTTGAAATCCTGAAAAAACGACAACTTTATTTCAATTAGTCATTCAATGTTGTATCCGTTTTTATCTAACTGTTTAAAAATATTATAGATTTTGTGTGAAATTAATAA
This sequence comes from Ganaspis brasiliensis, assembly GCA_037103525.1. NCBI lineage: Eukaryota > Metazoa > Arthropoda > Insecta > Hymenoptera > Figitidae > Ganaspis > Ganaspis brasiliensis. The sequence goes on along the minus strand of JAZKLR010000101.1, from coordinate 5,890,673 downwards.
ATGATATTTAGAAGATGTAGAAGCAAATATAAAGAAGATATAATTTAATACAGAAAATAAGAGATTATTTCTGACAAAAATAGATTTTATTTCTTCCATGTTTCACTTTAAGTTAAAATAATATAAAATTACTAATATTATTTTCAGGGAACCTTTGAAAGCAGATGTAAATGTTACCTTTGATATACAGCATCCAGATTTAATTAGGGTTATTCCGCCAAGCTTAATTTTTAAAACAGATAGCCAAGAAAATTTTACTATTGAAGTTCAAGCTTTAAATGCAGGAAATGTGCTTCTCAGTACAAATGCAACTCCAAGCAATATTTCTAGGTAAGTAAACACCAAATACTTTTGTTTTTAACATTTTTATAATAAAAGAGAAATAGATTTTGAAAACTTCAAAATTAATTTAAATTCAGCAATTATTTGTACAAGTAAAAAAAAAGAAAGAAATTCAAACTCGAAAGAAAAAAATTATTTGGATATGTTTCATTTTCTATTTTATAGTTTTCTTTTTTTATTTTTCTTCGGTTTTTATACAGTAAAAAAAATGAGTAAAACTTATTACCCGCAATTTAAAAGAAGCGAATTTATGATAACGATAAAATCGACGAAATATTTCCTTGCAAATGACGTTATTTTTTCTTCAAGGTTTTGTTATTGAACTTGTATTTCTGGAATTATTTCAAAAGAACTGAATTTTACACAAAATACGTAATGAATAAAGTGGAATTTTTTTTTAATTTACATTTGCTTTGTTATGATAATTAGTTATAAAATTATTTCTTATCAGGCAAGTACCTATGGGTGGTCGTAATTATCTACATTGTTGCAATTTATGCAGCTTATTGTTCATAAAGGAATTCGGAACAGATTCTAATCAACAATACATTTGACATTTGCTTATTCGAAACTGATAGCCTACTGGCCTCTCTTTTCTTTAAAATTGAACTTCAATGCAGTCAGTCTTTGGTCAGGTTTTGACCAGTGCACAACTCTCCATTCTAACCAATTTTCTAATTTCAAAATTTTATCAATTTCAGATAATAATAAATTAATAATAACTCATAATATATTTTAATCTAACGTGATAATATGCATGTGGGGTTTTAAAAAAAATGAGTGTATTACTAATTGCAACGATGTTCTAAATAATGTATTCAGTAATTAGTAAAAAAGAAAAAAATCTTAAAATATTTAGTAATTTAATAGTTTATTTTTAATTCAGTAATTTCAAAAGTCAGAAATTTTAAATACTGAATTAATTCAGAGCTAGAGAAATGCCGATTTATAAGGTTTTTGTCGTGACGCGTGACGAATTAAATAATGGTTTAATTGATGGTTACAAGTAAGAAATTTTTAACAAAAAACTGGTATTTATTGAAACTTTTAAAAATAAGTTTATTTTGCGAATTTAAATAAATTTGTATTTCAGTGATTTTTATTAATTTTGTGATTTTTTAAGCCTTTTCATATTATTTCTATTGTTGTTTTCTTCAATTTTTGTTTAAAATGTTTATTTAAATTTATCTATTGTTTACATTTTCGTTTTTGTTTTCACAGTATTACAGATGCATTCGTCAGGATAACAGTAGAAAAATCAAGTTTACTCAATCATATCAGTGCTACTGTAGGATGGCTGTATTTTTTGGCCTGGAGTATTAGTTTTTATCCGCAAATTGTTAGTAATTATAAAAGGAAAAGTGTCATAGGACTGAATTTCGACTTTTTGTCGCTCAATTTAGTTGGATTTATTTTATATTCTTTATTCAATTGCGGTCTCTATTGGATACCTGAAATAGAGGTAAAAATATTTCTTTCATATTGGTAAATTAGTTTCTTTAATGTTAATTTAAATTTAAAGATATTTAATAAATTTGAAGGAATTTAACAAATTTAATTAATTTAAATATATTTTGATTGAAATTGAGAGGAATTAATAATTCTAATTTTTTACAGCAAGAGTATTTCAGTCGATATCCAAAGGGTTTGAATCCAGTGAAACCGAACGATATATTTTTCTCCTTACACGCATTTTTTGCAACAGTTATTACTATTTGCCAGTGTTTTATTTACGAGGTAAGATAACAAATTAATGAGAAAATAGGTGTTACGAAGTCAGTTTTTTTTTCAAAAATGAGTTATTTAAAAATTTATTAGAAATATGACAAATTTTTAATTTGTAAAACTAAAAAATTATAATATTTCGCATTGAATTTTGAATTAGTAAAAGTTTGAAGTAATTGGAGTTGAAAATAAATTTCATTTGCGTCATTAGAATTTGAAAGGATTAAAATGAATAAATGGAAGTATAATTTGTAGAGGTAAAAGATTAAAATAATAATTTAATTTGACGTTGGATTTAAGAATTTCGCTGACAAGGAAATAAATTATTTTTAAAAATTTTATTTTCAGACTGGTAGTCAAAGGGTTTCAACCACTGCCCGAATTATTCATGGGATATTTGCATCTTTTATAATCATCAGTATCATTTTGGCACTGCAACACGTGATTGCATGGCTGGATTTTCTTTACTACTGCAGTTACGTAAAATTAGCAATTACTTTAATTAAATATGTGCCTCAAGCATTTTACAATTATAAACGAAAATCAACAGTCGGATGGAGTATTGGAAATATTTTCCTGGACTTTACTGGAGGAATGCTGTCAATGTTGCAGATGATCATTGATGCTCATAACTTTGGTAAATTTTCGACAGTAAACTTTCTTAATTTAATGCATTTCATATAAAAAATAAATTTATTAACAACTAAATAAATTAGTAAATTTAAATAATTACTTTTTTAAACAGAGGACTGGGAAAGTATTTTTGGAGATCCTACAAAATTCGGTCTTGGATTCTTTTCGGTAGCATTTGACGTTTTCTTTATTATTCAGCACTACTGTCTGTACGGGTAAGTAAAATTAATTAAAATTAAAGTAAAGAAAAGTACACGATTTACAAAGTGCATGATATATTTAGAGTAATTTGGAATTTTGCACGAGTATATTTTTTATTCTCTTTGAAGAATGTGTTTTGGGAAAAAGCTTATTCAATTCTATCTTTCTAAATACTGATTTTCTATTTCTTACTAATTATTTCGGGTCTTATTATTCTGTCTTTTTTCTAAGAATCTTTTTCTCTCTTTCTCTTTTTTTTTATTTACCTTTTCAATTTTATTTACGAATTTTTTATTTTCATGTGAAAGCAGTAGAGTTGATTACAGTACTTTAGTTAGTGGAATTTAAAATATGTAATCTTAACAAGACTAAAAAGTAGTATAATTTGGAACTCACAAAACTAAAAAAACGAATATTTGGAAAGGGCAGAGCAAAAGTTTTGCGTTACAGAAGTGACAGCGAAAAAGTGATTGACCTGAATGGCAGACTGTAAGCAGCCAACAACATCTGTATTCAATTCACTTCAGTTAATTTTCAAAAAATATAGACTAGCTTGATGATAAGAACAAGCATTTGCTCTTTAGATAATTTTTTCAAAGAGACAATTTTATTTAAAAAAAAACACAACAGTAGTGTCAAGTGTTTGTGCCAATATCTGAAAGACTAAAAACAATTTAGGTTTAATAAGTTATTAAATTTTATCTAGCTTTATTTTTAGAGTATGATTGAAATCTAACTTTTAAAAATTAGCTTATTAGAAAAAGAGTTTAAGTACCGTCCAAAGAAACGGAATATCTTTTAAATAATTGAAAAACTAATCGAGTGAAATATTGTGATTGAGAATTGTGTGAATTCAAGAGTATTTTTTATTCTTAAGTTTCTTTGTAGAGAAATAATAACTATTTATTAGTCAATTAGTATTCAATTAATTTAAAATTCGTGTTGTGTAATTTTTTACGTTTGATTTATTATGCTTTGTATTATTTAATTGAATTTTGTATTATTTGATTGAGTTTTGTTTGATTTATTATAATATTTATATTATTTAATTTAATTATTATTGAATTTTACGTTTGTTAGAAAATAGTTTTAATGTATCAATTCTTATTTATTGAATATCAAATAATTAAAAATCAAGGAATTAAAATAACTCTCATGGTGTCCACAAATTTACTAACCATGCATTTTTGATCATTTTATATATTTATGAGCCAATAAAAAATCATTCATTTGCACGTTCCTATCCCTATAAGCCATCCCATTATTGGTTTTTGCAATTTTATTTGTTTACAAACTACGTAGGATAATGAGGATGGCGATAAGAGAAAGAGTTATATGTATTTTTATCTGTCTAGAATTCAAAGACATTTCATTGTTTCATTTGTGAGCGGATTATCGGTATTTGGTGTACAATTATAAACAATTTGCATGAAGCATGAGGTTCCAATCAATTTTTGTTGCAAAATTCATCGATGGATTACTTTCGTTTTTAATTTCTTTATTCAATTGTCGAAACCTCCTCTAACTTGCATGATAGAGAAGGGATCTGTGATTGAATTTTTCTTGATAATTGCACAAAAGCTGAAATTTCTAATCATGGAGAATTCAGATTGATTTCAATTTTATTCATGAAGAAATTAAGAGAGCGAGAAAACTCCAATTTTCCCGTCGACTTTTCGTAATTTCGGTGATGAAACGATGTTTAGATCAATTTCTTCATGGAAAGATTTTATTATGTTTTTTAATTGAAGAATCGAGATTGTAAGTTTTAATTTTCACAGGGATCGTCGTGAGGGCTACATAATTTTGCCAGGCTCTTGTCAAGCGGAAGGAGTAGAAGAAACTTCTAGCAGATCGAAACATAAATCTTCATTGAATTGTGAATAAATTTAATCTTTCGGCTTCGATTTTATTACAAATGAAGTTAAAATAAACGCGAGTATAGTTGGACATTCGTTTACTTTTCTATTAGAAAAAATCTCAAATTGTGTAAATCAATAAAATAAACATTTTTATTTTTTGTTAAAATTCTCAAAATTCAACAAATAACAGTAATTTGTAAGTTATTAGCTTCAAAAAAACATGCCCGACTATAGTCGCGTTTATCCTATATCAAAATCAAAAAATGAAATTGTAAAAATTTACCAATTATATATTTAAACTTTGGATATCCTTTACTCACAAAATTTAAGGTTATAAATTATTCTTATTCGGGAATTCCAAGATTGAAACATTCCTGTAAAATTCAAGAATATTATTTATTCTTGTTATACGACTAAATATCTTTTATCATCTGTGATTAATTAAACTTAAGAGAGTTTTTGATAATTGTTTTTGAAAATTATCAACTTTTTTTTTTACTATTTTATACCTATTGTCTCAAAATATGTGAAATGATACCTAATTGATAAAAATCAAATATTTTGAATGTTTAAACTTAATAATATAAACTATCTCAAATGTTTATTATTCTTGAAGTTAATTATATTAAATATTTCTTGATTGTAAATCATCTTAATGAACAAAAAGGAAGTAGATTTAATTTCTTTTCCAATTCAATAAAATTAAAATACTGCTGAATTATTACGATCAAGAATTCAAAATTTGTTAGTGATTTTTATAGATTTATAAAAACCTTTGAAAATTGTTTTCTACTTTCAATTTTTTTTTTTTTTGCTAAATTGTTTATATTTCGTTAAATTGCAATTTATTAAATATAGTAAATTTTAATAATTTAATTTGTATATAATGAATCTTTGTTTACAAGAACTGTAAATAAAAAATTTTACAAATTTAAATTTTCGCTGTGTTTAATTTGCGCAAGCGTAAAGTGGATGATGGAAATTTTATAGGTTATGTTTACTTGTTTTGACTTGCAAGATTTGCAACCAGAATTCATGCCAGAATTTCTAAAATTTTGAAATTCCATAATATTTCTTTCAATATAAACTGAATATCTACATAAAGGTAAGTTTTATATTCTTATCTAATTACTAAACGTATTTTAGTTACAAAACACATTCAAATCTTGAGTTTACAAGTAAATTTTGTTAAATTTTGTATCTAACCTCAAAGTTTTATGAAAACAGTTTTCTTTAAATCTTTAAAGTGTTCATAAAAAATGTTCAAAACGAAACAATCTTAATATAAAACATACGTAAAAATAGTCACAATTAATTAATTTGACTAATTACTGAATAAATTTGTGTCATCTTGACTAAGTTATGCAACAAATTCTGTTCCTTCCGCGAAGTGTTTCTTCATAAATTAAACTTTCTATTATTAATTTACCACCAAAAATACATAATTACGAATTGTAATTATGATTTTCTCTAAATTATTTCTTGTTATTCCTGAAGATAGGAAAAAAACAATTAAACTTTGAATTATTGACATTTTTCAGAATGATTCCAAGAATAAAATCTGTGTTAAAAATTACTGAAACTGTTCCTTTTCTTGGAAGGAGATTAACCTGCTGGACAGCGGCAATTACAAAAAAGAGGAGAGAAAATTACCTGAGGACTTACCCTACAGTACTTATTTTACCTGATGGCAGCAGTTTAAATATCCAATATCACGAGCCCAGAAAAATAGTAAAATTACCTCTTGATCTTACTCTTTTGTCAGAAGAAGAGCGAAAAGCTAGGTTGGATAAACGAATAACAAAGACTAAAGTTAAAATTGTGGAAGAAGAACTTGATGATTTCGACGAAGGAAAATATCTTAATATGTCAAAGATATAGTTATAAATTAAGCTAATTTAATTAGTCTGTTAAATTTTTGATATACTGCGATTAGAACAAGAATTTCTCGATTGCAAAAAAAAGAGGAATGTGTTATTTTGTACGAAAATTTGTGATATTTATCATCGCATGCCTGAGTATAGTTTTAATGAGAAAGGCCGGATGTTAGTTTTTTTAACAAAGAGGAAGACTATTGTTTACTTCGTAATAACTGTAAACACATAATTAAGCTTGCGACGAAAAGGCAAAATAAAAAAAAGTCAAATACTGACAATTTTCTGGTCGTTTCTTTCTATGTTTCTTACGCAATTGTCTCATTAGCCACCTTCAAGTAATTCTTTCCTCTTAAAAGGTGAAAAGAGTTTCTTTTTATACAGAAGAAATGGGATTAAATAATTTTGAATAGCATAATTTTTGTTGATTTAGTAATCATTCGAATAAAGAATTGCTGATTCATTTTTTATGAATATTTTTAGATTAAAGTTGAAATTATTTTTACAGTAAAAATGTACAAATACGAAGAAGTTCGAAGAAATCTTGAGATGCAGAGAATTATTTTCGATAAAGATAATTAATTAGATGAAGATTATTATTCAGATGAAGCTTATTATTTAGAAGAAGATAAAGTTCTATTTTAAAAACCGATAAAAAAGAAACTTGCTTTTTAAATACCAAATTATACAGAGCCATCAAACTTCTTTTACCATAATAATTAAATTCTATTGAAATGGGTTCGAGCGAACGTCCTTGAGTGTATTTTTCGGAAGAAAGTCGAATGATGGTTGTTTGGCGGATTTGGACCACTTTCAAATTTCAAGGCTTGTTTATATTCATTTTTTGGTTGCACGTGTGCTCTTTATTTACGTCATGCAAACAATTTCCTCAGAAAATGTTGATTGGTATTTGGATTTTATGATTATTAGTAGATGTGACGAAATATTTTTTTTGTTCTATATATAGATATAGTAAAAAATTGCTACAGTAGTAACGTCCTTTAGACTTTCACCAGTTCATGTCACATTCTTCAACTAATTTTCGTTCAAGTGTTAATAATTGCCATGCGAAAATCATAGTGGAAGACGTTTCGGAGGACGAAAGTTCGAGGGGAAAGTGTCAAAGAACATTTAAGTAGTCTTAAACAAAACGAAAGTTGTCAAAGATTACAAAATAATCGACTTAAAGTCCTTAAATTTTAATCTTTTCAAATTTATTTAGTTTTCTATTCCATCTTATTCGATTTTATAAATATAAAATCTATAATACGTTTTGAATATTCAAATTCGAGATTAAATATCATAGCGAAAAAATTAATTTCGAAATTGGCTTTTTATTTTCCGCTCTTAAAGTTATTTTTAAAAAAATTTAAATAAATTCTGCTATTCTGGAATATTTGTAACTGACGAAACTTTCTTTTTCTTTATTTGCAATACCTATATTATATAATAATTTTTCGTTATTTATTTTTTAATATACTATTTTAAATGTACATACTATAAATAATTTTCTATTATTTATATTCGAATAATTCGTTTGTTTCAGCTTTATATAATTTCCCTTCCTGCAATCTGATAAACAATGAAAATAATTAGAGATGAATATTGATGTCAATCATTATACCAAAAGGAAACAGTGAATGATTCGCCACTTTATAATAACATCAATTGAGTACATTAACTTTAATAATCATAATGGCAATATGCAATATAAAGTATTCACTATGATTGCACAATATTAGACCCAACTGAAACGTTCCTGCGCCTGCACAAATTCTATTTGTTTTGTAAGTTGATTTAATCTTATCCGCTTATTTACTTGTATATTTTATTTTATTTTTTTTCTCTTCTATTAGTTAAAAGCTAGTCGAAAGTCAGCACGAGTATACAAATAATTTAAAAATCTCTTTCGACATCTGACACTAACCGGAAACTGGAGCAAGTTTCTTAAAAAATATAATTCTTTGAAATTCCTTGACAAATAGATTAGAAATGTGAGACACGGATTTTGAACCCTTATGAGTAAAGTTTTATGTCTATTTCCTAGAAAATTTGAAATTAAAATGCACGATTCATCGATTGAGTAATGTGTATAGCTATATATATATATATATTTCTCTACTGCTTCATTAGAATACAAAATGGGTTCTTATGGTCAACGCCACTCAACAAGGTCCCAGAATTTTCTTGAACTTTCGCAACAGGTTAGAACGAAAGTGCTGTTATAAAAAAGGATCCTCAGTTTGCTCACTTCCGCCTTGATTAAATTATAATCAATATTTTGATACTAATGATGATATAAATCATCATTATTATTTAACATGTGTATTATGACTTTAAAATCGAAAATTCTTTTTCTACATGTTAGGTTTGCAAAGCTTTGAAAATTCTCTTGAAAATGAGACTTTAAAATAAGTGTTATTTCAACAAAAACTGAATTCTTAAAATTGAAAAAAATATATATAACGTAGGCAAAAAGGAATAAATAAAGAAAATAAATTAGGATGAAGAAAATTAAAACGTTCAATATAAAAGAAATCAATTAAAATTAAAAATAAATATATTTTAAAATTGAAGTAGACGACTCAAGAAATAAATAAAAAAAATTAAAATATTAATGGAATAAAAAAATAAAATTGAAGAGAAGAAAGTGAAAAAGAATAGAAGTAACTAGTAGTGAAGAAATTAAAAGAAAAGTGTCAGAAAATTAAGAAAATAACACAATAATATATTTTATATATAAATATAGAAAAATAAGTATATAAAATATACTATATAAAAGGCCCAAAATATACTAAAAAATAACTGAAAATCTATAAAACTTACTCAGAGACGGTTAAAATTGATGAAAAGTGGAGAGAAATAAAATTCTAATTAAATATTTTCAACAAAAAAATGTTTCCTAAAATAACAAAAATGATGATAAATGTTATTAAGAAGAAAACAAATAAAAATAAAATATTAACAAAAGAAAACAGAAAAAGTTGCTAAACACAGAAAAATCACTTAAAATTAGAACTAAATTTTTATTATTGAAAATTATTATTATTTGAAAATAAATACTTAAAGAAAAGAAAACTACAGAAAAATTAAAAGAAAAAAGTCCTGAATAAATTACAACAGAAGCAAATTTTTCCAAAATAAAGGGAAGTAATAAAAAATGCAGATCATTTGTTTAAATTAAAAATTTGAATTTAATTAAATTTTTATACGAAAAAAAGAAAATTATAAAAATAATTAGAAAATTTATGAGAATTTAAAAATTAAAAAAATAATGTCAACTGGAGAGAATATCAGAAAAAATAAAGACTATAACAAAAACGTACAAAATTACAAGCAATTAGTAACTAATTAAAAATTTTATAGAATTAACTTGAAAATAATTGTTAAACTTTTGAAAATGATTAGAAAATAGAAAATAAATAAAATTGAAAAAAATATGTAGCCAATTAACTATAAGTATCTGGCTTCACAGGCGTCGCCTATTTTGAAAAAGTTTCCCTAAATCCCCTATTTTTCACAAAATCTGGGAAAATGTAAAAAACTTTAAAAAACTTTTGATTACAAACTTTAATTTATTCAAAGTTTTAAATTACATTTATTTTAAAATTTAACAGTTAAGGATGTTCAAACTAATGACATAACCTCAAACTAAAAATTGGTTTTGCATAAACTAAAAATATTTTTAAAATTGATTTCACTCAATTTTGAAAGACACATTTGTAAATTTTCTTTAAAAAATTAAGTTGATATAAAATTTGTTAACAAATAATAATTATTTAACATTTTGTGTTTTTTATTTAAAGTTTGTGTACAATTTTAACAATTTAATTAATAGCTCATTTTTCTTCTTGAGAAATTCTCTACAAAATAATTCGTTAGATTTTGTTAATAATATTGTGTTAAAAAATTATTAAACAAAGAAAATTGTTCTATTATATAATATTTTAAACAAAAAAATTTTCAACAAAATTCAACGAACATACATTTAGAGAATGTTTTAAAGATTAAAATGAGCTATTTATTTGTCAAAATTGTATGAAAATTACAATTGTTCACAAACTTTAAAGAAAAAACACAAAATGTTAAATAATTATTATTTCATAACAAATTTTGTCTCAAGCTACTTTTTTTAAAAAAAATTGTTACCTGGGTCTTTTAGAAGTGGGTGAAATGAATTTCAATAAAATTTTTATTTTATGTGAAAAACAATTTTTTAGTTTGAGGTTATGTCGATTGGTCGTACATCCTTAAAATTCAAAAATTAATTATTTTGTGATTCATTTTAATTGAATTTAAAGCGATATTTTAAAAAATTTCTAACATTATAAATTCTCTTCTTCCTTTATAATTTTAAATATATATCATTTTATCGAAAGATTAATTTTTTTCTTATAATTTCTTATTCTTAAAAAAAATGTTAGTATTTTATTATTATTTATTTTGTATTTTTATACAATTTCTTAATGCTTTTTAAAAAGTTTTTTTAAAAAAAAAAAAAGGTTAAAAAATTATTTTTGGTTTTTAAATTTAAATTGAAAACTAAAAAAGATATGGAAATGTTCACTAGTTTAGAAAATTTTATTTTTCTTAAAAAAGTTAGGTTACAATTTCAAAATCAAAGGTACGTTAAAATTATATAAATTTAATATAAAAATACATCCACATTCAGTTTTTTTACCTTTCATTTTATTTTCAGATGGTTTATATTAAAAAAAACTTTCATTTTAAAAAATCAACTTTTATATTTAGAAATAAACTTTTAAGAAATCAACTTTAATAATTAATTACATGACATCGAAGGTATGTTCAGGTTCTTTAAAATTTCTCTATCTTTACCATCTGCGATTATGTTTTAAAAAATATTATAAATATTATGTGTATTATGTTTTATAGTTCTGATGAGGAAATAAAATTTTATTTCGAAACGCGTCAAACAAATTTGTTTTACTTCAATGCCGTTTAGGCCAAAAGAAAAGAAAATTAATAATCTCCAATGTTTACGTTTATAATTTATTAAAATTAAATATCAAGAAAGTAACTGTGAAGTTCATTTCTTTTGGAATCTTAAAAATAACACAGGTAAGTTCGTTTAAGCATTTACCATTGGATTTTTTCTTGCTGCTCAAAAATTATATAATTTTTATTTAATAAATTTTTTAATATTAAAATTATAAACAATTTCCCTGAAATAGAAATATTCTTTATATTCTTCTGAGCATTTAAGAAAAAAGAAAACCTTGATACGAGTAATAGAACTGAAAATATGGCTATTTTACTTTTTTTTTTTCGAAATTTCTCGTAACTCTTTTAAAATTTGGGCTAGAATTTTTTTGCCTCTTGCAAATTAATTAGGATACATAATTTATTTATCTTTATTTAATTAACTTTTTAAAGTACCCTAAAAGTCTCCTATTTTTATATATTCAGTCCCCTATTTCCCCTAAAATATTCTTCATTGTCACTGTGAAGCCTGAAGTATGTAAAAACTGAAAAATTTAACAAAATAACTAAAAATATTGTTTAAAAAATTAATTCAGTAAATATAACAAAATTTAGATATTTTTTCGATTTGAACGACATTTTCTTAATTTAATTTTAATAGTTCTTAATAAATTATAAAAAAATTATATTATAATGAAAAACAGCTGCTGAAACCACTAAAATTTTTAGTTTCAAAATATCGTTAAGTAGATTTTGTTCAAATTCAAAAATAACGGATCACTAATTCGACCGAAAATGAAACGGTTTCTTTTTCTTTCTCTGCTATATTAATTCGTTTTTTTTTATTCTTTACAGATACCGTTTTGGAATTGAATCTAATATATGAACGAGAAATTGAACAAAAGCAGAATTAAAGTCCACGATTTGTCGTATGAAAAATTATTGACCATTCTTCTAAAAGTACACACATAGGTACTCAAAGGCAGGTAAAAAGACAGAATTTGCTCTGGTGGGAGTTATAGTAGGCCATCAACTCACGACTCTCTCTTCGCTGGATAAGCTGACACAACTTGAGTCTTGCGTTCAGTTTGAAGTCTGAACGGTCTCAACAAGTTTTAAATTCTCTCCTCCACAATAGTTAGATTTTTTTTTTCCCGCGGAAATTTTAGTGTCCTTTTTAATTATACAGAGTTTTTGCGTACCAAAATTGTTTTTTAATTCTTGACTGAAATTCTCGGAAGTAGTGAAAAAAAAAATTCTCTTGATGGGAAACGACAGAAAATCTTCTTCACGTGGAACAAAAGGAAATTACGTTCGCGAGGAATAAATTGGAATTTGTTTCATTAAGGAAGAAATGCAAATTTTCTTCACGGAAAAAGAAAAATGCTCTTCACAAGGAAGAACCTACTTGAAAAGAGTTTTTTATCGGTGAATATTTTTATGCAGATTGTTTACCTGACAAGAAGATTGTTTACATTGTAAAAAAAATTGTTTACCAGAGAAAGAAAAAAAATTATTTGCAGAAAAGAAAAATTGTTTCCGCCTAGACAAGGTAGTTATATAGCAGATTATTTTCCAAGATTCTATTTTTACCGGATCAGGAGAAACTTGGTAAAAGAAAGGCCTGTTGATTGATTTGGAATCGAGTGAAAAAAGGAATAGATCGAGAGAAATCAGAATTCGGAGCATGAAAAGTTGAAAAGTTTTGGGAGAAAGTTACTGGCGAAATATTTTGAAAAGGTGCTACTGTAGGTTGAGTCGGTTATTTTGCGTAGAACATATGCCTCGGTTTGTGTCGATCCTCACTGGCTTCCTGGAGTCGGAATTTTAACTTCAGGAAACATGATTCAACTCTGAATGCAATCATCCCGTGCTGGATTTCAAGCTTACGTGAGATGATCTGGAAACTCTTGCTGGGTTTTTGGATTTTTCAATGGATCTATATCTTTGGTAATTTTTTATATTCATTTGTTTATTTCTTGGAATATTTCCATTTAATTCGAAATTTTTGGTCTAGGTTTTTTATATGAAGATTTAATTGGCATTTTTTCGAAACGTTACTTTGTAGCTTCTTCTATTTTAGTTTTAAGGAGTTCAGCGATCTGAAAATTTAAAAATGACTTGTAAGAAGTTCCGGGAATTAAAAGAAACATTTTAAAATTTCAACTACAGGCTTTTTTTCTCTTAGAACTTAAAATAATTCAGAATTTACAGAAAAAATTAATATTTATCAATTTACGAAATAATAAGATGAAAGTATTTTTTTTCTGACTTATGAGAAAAATGAGAAACTAATTTAAAAACATAATAAATTAATCAAAACATTTAAGGGTAACAAATTTAATTCATTCAGATTTTAAATGATCTTAATTTTAATTCTTTTTATTTTACTGAATTTGAATTCAGTCATTTTAGACTACAATTTCTAAAATTTTAATTTATGGAAAATATCAATCAACTCCAAATTTTAATTTTAATTTATCAAAACTTTCATCGTTTGAAAATTTGATTAAAATTTCAAACCATCTAAGTATTAATCAAACTTCATTTTTGGTAGTCAAAAATTCAAAACATTGATTAATTTAAATATTAATCGATTCGAAAATTAAATTCATTCAGATTTAAAATGATCTAAATTTTAATTAATTTAATTAAATTCGAATTCAGTCATTTCAGACTACAATTTCTTAAATTTTTAATTTATCAAAAATATCAATCAACTCCAATTTTTTATTATATTCAAGCCATTCAAGTAATCAAACTTTATTTTTTGTAGTCAAAAATTTAATCATTGATTAATTTAAATAATAGTCGATTCCAAATTTAATTAATTCAGATTTTAAAAGATCTTAATTTCAATTCTTTTTTATTTTAACTGAATTTGCATTCAGTCATTTCAGACTACAATTTCTCAAATTTTAATTTATGAAAAATATCAATCAACTCCAATTTTTAATTTTAATTTATCAAAACTTTCATCGTATGAAAATTTGATTAAAATTTCAAGCCATCCAAGTATTAATCAAACTTCATTTTTTGTACCTAGTCAAAAATCCAAAACATTGAGTAATTAAAATATTAATCGATTCCAAAATTTAATTCATTCAGATTTGAAATGATCTAAATTTTAATTCACTTTCATTTTAATTAAATTCGAATTCAGTCATTTCAGACTACAATTTCTTAAATTTTCAATTTATCAAAAATATCAATCAACTCAAATTTTTGATTATATTTAAGTCATCCAAGTAATCAAACTTTATTTTTTGTAGTCGAAAATTCAATCATTGATTAATTTAAATAATAATCAATTCCAAATTTAATTCATTCAGATTTTAAATGATCTTAATTTTAAATATTTTTTTATTTTAACTGAATTTGAATTCAGTCATTTCAGACTACAATTTCTCAAATTTTAATTTATCAAGAAAATCAATCTACTCCAATTTTTACTTATATCTCAATTTCAATTCATCAAAATTTTCATTGATTGTAATTTTTATTAAAAATTTAAGCCATTTAAGTAATCAAACAACATTTTTGGTAGTCAAAAATTCAATCATTGATTAATTTAAATAATAATCGATTTCAAATTTAATTTATTCAGATTTTAAATGATCTAAATTTTAATTCTTTTTAATTTTATCTAAATTTTAATTCAGTCATTTCAGACTACAATTTCTCAAATTTTATTTTATCAAAATTTTCATAGATTGAAATTTTCATTAAAATTTCAAGCCATCTAAGATTAATCAAACTTCATTTTTGGTAGTCAAAAATTTAAAACATTGATTAATTTAAATATTAATTGATTTCAAATTTAATTCCTTCAGATTTAAAAGGATCTAAATTTGAATTCATTTTAATTTTAATTAAATTTGAATTTTTTCATTTCAGACTACAATTTCTCAAATTTTAATTTATCAAAATATCATACAACTCCAATTTTTAATTATATCTCAACTCCAATTTATCAAAATTTTCATGGATTGAAATTTTGATTAAAATTTGAAGCCATCCAAGTAATCAAACTTTATTTTTGGTATTCAAAGAGTCAATCATTGATTAATTAAAATAATAATCGATTCCAAATTTAATTCATTCAAATTTTAAAAGATCTTAATTTTATTTCTTTTTTATTATAACTGAATTTGAATTCAGTCATTTCAGACTACAATTTCTCAAATTTTAATTTATTAAAATATTAATTAACTCCAATTTTTAATTATATCTCAATTTCAATTTATCAACATTTTTATCGATTGAAATTTCAAAGGGTTTAATTTACCAATCAATACTAATTTATCCAAATTGATTCAAGTTTCAAATACATATCGAATTAGATATTTCTTATCATCCTTTGACCTTTTCATAATTTTTCCTAATTTATTTTTACTTTCTTTTCTCTAAAAATGTTTTCTCTTTCTCGAAACTGTTAAATTTTCACCCAATTTCTTATTTTCCTGAAAAATTTACATTTAATTCTACATTTTTTCATAATTTCTTAACTTTTTCAAGATTTAAAGAACTTCAAAGAACTCTTTAAAGATTTTTTATTAATTTTACGCAAAATTTGTTAAAGTTTATTTCGAACATTGTTACTTTTACCATTTTAACAAAATATTTCTGTAAATTTTTTCAACACTTTTTTTATACGTTTTTCTACTGTTTTCATTTTCAATTGTAATTTTTTGTTTTTATATTGAATTTTCTCATTTTTTTGTAAAATATTGCACCGTTTTTTAATTTTTCTCTTTTCGTTTTTTGGGGTGGGTTTCCTTTTTTTTTTTTGAAAAATTGTTTCATAAAATTTCTACTATTTCTCGGTTTTATTTTAAATTTAAAATTTAATATTTTTTCTGAAAGTTTCTAATATTAAATTTCTTTCTTATTTTTTCAAGGTTCTTTTTCATATATTTTTTTTAATTTCCACATGTTTAATTCATAATTTTTTTAATTTGCTTATTTTTAAAGATTTTTTAATTCGTTTTCAAACATTTACTTATTGTTTTTCTTATTTAATGTTTACATTTTCAGTTTTCAGTAGATTTTCCCCCATTCTCTCATTACCGCATTCATTTAAATTTTTTTAAATATTTTTTGTGATTTGATTATTATTTTTTTTTTTTTCGTAATTTGTTAGATCTTTTTATAACATTTTCTCCATTTTGCAAATATTTTGTGTTTGGTTTTTTTGTTTTTAAATAAAAGAACGATAACTTGTTCACCAACTTTTCGCGAAAAATTAGTTTACAAACTTTACTCGAATTTTTTTTTAAATAAAGAGGCACGTTTACAGAATTATTGTTTATTTGTTTAAGAATTGCGAACGATAAATTGTCGATAATCAAGAACAATATCTATTTCTTTGAAATCGTATAATTTTTATTAATGTCGCAAAAAATTAGCTTATGAGAATTGGCAACAAGTAAAATTTTCTAAATAAATAAAATAAAATGAAAATGAAATATAAAACTAAAATTTAAATGAGAGCTGAATTCCCGAGTTTGTCAAGATTATAAAACTATTCAAAGAAAAAGATTACGAAAAACAAAAGACTGTTACAAAATTTAATTTTACAGTAATGATGAAATGAGAATAAAATAAAATAAAAATTCAATTTGACAAAAAACGAAATATTTCATAGTGTGAACCAACGGAAACAATAAAATAACAATAATTAGTTCGAGATCAGTTTTGAATTTCCTTTATGAAAAAATTCTCTTCTGTATAAAAATTTCTTTTCTTTTGTTAAATTTATTTTAATGTTCCTCTTCCTGAAATAACAGAAAATATTTTTAAATTGGCCAATTGTTATATAATTGAAGATGACATTTGTGAGAAATTGGGCAATTTTCTTAGAAATTTCTCATTTAGACGGACAATGCTCATGGCCAAAATACTCATGGAAATTAGTCTAACTTGAAACACTTTTGCAATAAGCAACAAATTATCTCAACTTGTCTTTATAATGCAAGAATTGTGTTGGGTCACCGTGTATGTAGATTGAGAAGACATCGATGCGGGGTAACTGTACAAGTAGTGAAAGCGATCCTCATTGACATATTATTTAAGCAGGTTCTTTCCTTACGAGATTCAAGTGTCAACCTAAAATATCTAAAAGTAGTTCTAAATGGCAAAAAAAAAAATTCTAAGCTCTTTAAGAAGAGCTCTAATTAATTCCAAAATGCAAATTAAATTACCGACTTAATCTCATTATCGCAAAAGTAGTTCTCACAATTACGATATTAATAATAATTTTATCAAAGTGTATAGTAATTTATGTACAAACTAATTAAAAGTCTGAAAATTGATTTTTTCAACGGAAAAATTTGAACTGAAAATATTAAGAATTGAGAGTTGTAACCCACATGCATGTTTTTTTTTTATTATTGTAATTTATTATACCCGCACTGAGTTGCAATTTACGGTTTAAAGATTTATGAAAAACAAAAAAAGCAGACATTCTTTTATGTTTATTTTCTAAGAAACGTAAAATAAACTGCGTAATATTCTAATATTTAACTGTATATGAAATATCTGTCGAGTCGTTTTAAGATCGAGGCTATCAATTAATTGAATAACGAAAATTATTAAAGTCAATAATGGTTTTATTAATGGTTGTGCTAAAGTTTTAAAATTTCTAACGCTAGTTGTTAATCGTATGTGACGGAACTGGAATTATTATTTTATCGAGGTCATCGTGTTGCATTTCATGCCTGATTATAAAATAAATCCAGAGAACTTCTTTCTTGTCCATTTCGATGACAAATGGGTCATTAATCTTCAGATTCATAGACACTCTCTTTTGTAATTAGAACAAGAACTATTTTACTTGTGACATTACGAGATCAAAATATTCAAATTTTGAAACAACGAGTTTTGAAAATTCTTGAAAGTTTTAGTTAATATTTTTAAATTTTGACATTAGGTTGAGCTTGAACTGAATGTTTGGAAATTGAATACGCATTTGAAAATAAAAAGGCATGAAATTAAGTACGAATTTAGAAATTAAAAATATAAATTATGAAATTAAATTTGAATTTTGATTAAAATTTATTATAATTTTCTTTATTATGGGTGTTATGGATCAAACAATTTTATTTTGCCTGATGTAATTTCGACCTTTTAAAAAAAAATTTTGATTGTAAAGAAAATGTCAAAACAATGGTGCATTTAACCATTTTTTCCGAAAAGTATTTTAACATCAAATTGGAACTCTCTTAATAATAAATATTTAAATTAAAGTTTAATAATATTATATAACTACCTTTTAGATTTATAGTGGAGAAATATGAACTTGTACCTTGAAAGTTGAGACACTTCATTTTATCTCGACTTTGGAAATTAATAACTTTTTCTCCAGAAAACCGATAAATTTCGAACTTTGAAATATGTAGGTAATAAATTAAAGCTAAATCTTCTTACCTCTAAAATTTCGAGTTGGATATTAGTCTACTGTTTGTAAAAACTTAATTTAAAATGCTTGTTTACACATTTTGCAGGTTATAATGTTATAAACGTTATAAACAAGAAAACAAGTTGCTATAAATCTTCAACTTGAAGTTGTTTACGATTCAGCGATAAAAATCGATTCGAAGATAATTCGATTTATTTTTAATTTCTGCTGTTGAAAATTAAAATGCTATATAGAAATAAAATATTATGATTTTTCATCACATAATTCAAGAATAAGAAAGTATTCTAATTTTATATTTTATATTACATAAAAACAATTTTTTAGATGTAAGTATGCATAATAGTACTTTAAGCTACTTCATTAATTTTTTTTTAATTAAATATATTTATATAATAAGTTAATAAGGCCATTAAAACGATTGATTTATTTATATAGAATATAATTTATTAATCTATTTTATAACAAATGATTAATTAGTCGTTTAGGAGAAAATCAATTGAAATTTGCATTTAAATAAAAAAACACATATAATTTTCTGTTTACAATATTTGACAAAATATTGTCAAATTTTAGGTTATTTTATCTAAAAAATTTTCTTTGGCTGAGATTCGACCTTAACAAAAAAGTTCAGAGCAACGATAATTTTGATTGTGCTTTAATTACGTAATGAAAATTCAAATATTTTATTATTATAATTAAAATTAATTTAAAAATAATTTTGAACTGAGATTTTTAAAAAATCGAGTTTTCTTTCGATTTAATTTTTATTGCTGGTAGTAAACCAACTTCAAGTTAAATATATAATAACAACTTGTTATAACCTTAAAAATAAACAATTATTTTAAATCCAATTTATTTGCTAAAAAGTAAATATTTTAGAGGTAAGAAGATTCACCTTCAATTTACATATTCCAAGAGTTTGGAATTTGTCGGTTTTCTGAGGAAAGTATAAAGTCACAGTAAATTTACAATTTTTTTTTTTTACTTAAGTGAAGAATATTCAGCTTTTATGGTAAAAGACTCTATATTTGTTCACTATAAAAATCAAAAAGGTATATTATAATATTAAAGTTAAATTGAAATACTTATTAAGATAGTTCCGATTTACTAACTTTTAAATAAAATATTTTAATTAAGTACAAAACGTAAATATATTCATGAATAATTTCAAGAACTTGTTGAAATTTCGAAATTAAAATTTTTATACCTGGTGGAACTAAAACGACAAAAATTGAAGAATTCAAGATAATTGTAAACACAGAGGATTCAAATCTTTTGATGAAAAATTGAGAATTCAAATCAAGTTTAAGGATTCAAGTTAATTAATTATAAAATTTGAGAATTTAAATTATAATTGATTGAAAAAGTGAGGGATTCAGATAAAATAATCATAATTACTCGAGTTAATTAATGGAAATATCAATTGAAGAATTGAATTTGATGAAAACAAAGAGGAAGTGATTGAGAATTTAAGGATCAAAGAACTCTAAATTCCCACAAGATTTATACATTTGCAATTTGATGACTTTGTTTACATTGATTTTGCAGCTTTCTGTTCCTCGGTCATTTAATTTGATTATAGTAATCATAACCACTTGCTCTTGAATTTCTCTAAACAAACGACTGCAATAAATATCTACCGATTGGAAAAAGCAAGAATTCAGGTACAAGTTCATCAAGTCAAACGAATGCTATAATAGTAAAACAATTTTTTTAAATTTAACTAACATGATTTCCAAGTCAGTAACAGGCCGTTGGTCAGTTCCTACAGATTTTCTAATTTGTCGCAAATACTTTCTCCAACTAATGTTATTAGATTCATATTTTATCCCATTTATTTCCCAAATTTGTTTTTGTTGATAAAAATAAAAAAAAAATTATTTAAAAATAATCAAGAATTAGAAATTTAAATTGTTCATTTTTATGGCTCAAATTAGAATTGATGCGTGTTTTCTGTTAAGTTTTCGTATTAAATTCCAATGATTTCATATATTCCAATTTCTCAATTAAATTCCATTAATGTTGCGATTAGATACTTTCTCCTATATATATTTCTGAGAGCTCGGTAAATATTTTGTCTTTCTTGTGACAGACAAAACCATTCAAAGTCCAGGAGCCGAGAAAATGAACTCGAACGTGATTTTTTTTTCTTTTTGTAGCAACAAAAAACCGTTTCTATTGTATATTGCCGTAGTAACAACTTGGTAGCAATTGCTAATTATTCCTTTTATATCTTCATTGGAGTTGTCAAGATTCCATTAAGTGGTATGAAGCATGAATGCAAAGTGAATGCATTCTCGACAACTCAATGCAATAAATAAATAGACGTCAATGAAAGTAACATCGAGTAGGACAAACGTACCAAAGATTTCTTTTGGACATTATTTCTGAAACATGGCCTCGTAACTTTCGCACTTTCTGAATCTGATAAATGCAATCAATAGTGGCATTAGACTAGAAATGTTTCTAAAACAAATAAAAAGAGTTGCTTCTGTCATGCAAAATCTTGAAAATAAGGTATCTTTTCCAGTCAAGAAAAACTAGGGAAAAAAAAACACTCGGAAAAGTAATGGATTTTTAATTAAAGAAATTATTTTGTTGAATATTTGGACATTTTTCACTGTACGCAGGGCTGTCACATATTTTTAATTTTGTCACGTATTTCAATCACACTTTTAAAATGCGTTCATCTATTTCAACCACATTTCATTAATTTAACACTTGTTTTGTTAATTTTTCAAAATTTTCAACTTCAATTTTAGGGGCTGTTCATAAACTACGTTACACTATTTTTAAGATTATTTCCACCCCCCATCCCCCTCTAGAATTTTTTTTATAATCATTGGAGTAAATTATTTTAAGTACATTGAGAGAAATGTTTTCTAGTACTAATGCATTATTGCATTGAATCAAATGCAAATTGTCCTTAGGATCGGAACTAGTATTATTATTCTTGGATGAAAAATAACTTATTATTGACCCTAGTATATGCATTCTTGGATAAGAAATATGTACTTTAATTAAGGATAATTATTCTTGCTCCAAGAATAATTATTATTGGTCTAAGAATAATAGTCTTAGTCCAAGAATAAATATTCTTCATCCAAGCACATAGTTCAAGCATATTTTTATCCTTGGTAAAAGAAATTTCTCTTTGAGTGCAGATCGCAATCAAGATTTATTTTTGTTTAAAATATAGGCATGACTTACAAACTTCTGTTTACATAGTTTTAAAATATAAATAACGGTAATAAATATGTACATTAGGGCGGTCCAAAAAAAAAAAAAGTTTGAAATGTTATGCTTTCATCCAATAGGATTGTTCTATATCGAAAAAATATCCAATTTTTTTTAAATCAAAAAATACACTGTAAAAATTGCTAGGACAATATGTCTCGAAATGAGACACTTTGAGATGCATATGACTCAGAGTGAGACACAATATGTGTCTTGTGTCCCCATATTTGAGACATTTGCAGACATTTGTTTTTGCAGTGTACTTAGAGGTACAATTAAACATTCGAAAATCAATATTTTCAATCAGAAAACTTTATTTCTCTTCAGGAGACTTCAAAGAATAATGCTAAATTGTTTATTTTACCAATTTTTAAAATTAACTATTTTTTGGGGGGCTTTTTCCAAGAACTCCCAAAAAAGAAAAAATACAAAAAAATCGTTAAAAAATATTTTTTACTATTTTCTTGACATTTTTTTTCACTATTTTCAGTAAATAGGATAAATACAGACTGAACAATTGTTTCATGTACCTAATTGCTAATTTATTTGAACAAATTGTTATTATTTATGTACAATTATTTATTAGATTAAGCTACAGAATTGCAACTTTTTCTTAATTTAGCAACTTTTTAAGCTTTGATCCCAATCACTAACAACAAAATAAAAACAACAATTTTACCAATTGTTTAAACAAATTATTGTTGTACAATTTCAACTTTTTATCAAATTAAACTACAGAGTTGCAACTTTTTCTACATTTTGCAATTTTTCAGGCAAAATGATATAAATTACTATAGCAACAAGAACTAAATATGACAATTCTACCAATTGTTTCAACAAATTATTAATGTTTAATTTAACCTTTTTATGAATATTTAAACAAATTATTATAGTTTAATTTTAACTTTTTATTAAATTAAGCTACAGAGTTGCAACGTTTTATCAATTTTGCATGTTTTTATATTTGGAGAAATAAGATTGACTGTTAGGCCTATTTATCGAGTAAAAACTTTCAAAAAAGTTATCAGAAGTAACTATTGCAATAAACAAATTTTATCAGAAATAATTATGTAAAAATAAAAACCTGTATTGAACATTTCATAATAATAAATTGTTGAAAGTTTCAACTCGATAATTACGTCTTATACAGTCAGTCTTACAACTCCAAAAATAAAAACATGTTTAATTGCTGAGAAAAATTGCAACTCTGCACCTTGATTTGATGAAGAATTATAATTAAACAAATAATATTTGTTTAAACAATTTGTTTAAATTGAGAAAAAATTACAACTCTATAGCTTAATTTGATGAAAAGTTGAAATTAAACAATAATAATTTGTTTACAGAATTGATACAATTATTAAAATAAGATGATAGTTTGTTGTTAGTAACTGGTTAAATTCGTCTTGGAAGTATCAAAATTGAGAAAAAGTTGCAACTCTGTAGATTAATTTTGTAGATGGTTGTAAATAAGCAATAATTATTTATTTAAACAAATTAGAAATTTACACGAAATAATCGTTAAAAGGCTGCATTTATGCTATTTATTTATAATCGTGCAAAAAATTACCAAAAAAATAGTAAAACATTTTTTAACGCTATTTTTTATTTTTGCATTTTCTTTGCATACTGATGGGGGAGGGGGGGAATAACATTTTCAATTTTTTTTCCTAAATGTGACGCCACATCTTATTTAACTCCCCCCCCCCCCTCTAATGTCACAAATCTCTAATTTCACCCCACCCTGGTTTGTATGACCTAATTTATGAACGGCCCCTTATTAAATTTATAATTGATCTAAATTTATAAAAAAAACTTGAAAATTAATTTTTCTAAAAAGAGATATTTTCGGAGAAAGTATTTCCAAAGAAGATATTTGAAGGTATTTTCAAAGAAGACATTTTTTGAAAAGCTATTCCCAAAGAGACTTTTTGAGAAGCTATTCCTAAAGATATTTTGGGAATTATCGAACTGGATAAATATATTCAACGAAATATATCTTCAGTTTTCATAATTCCATGGGGTTTTCTTTTCCGGTTTCCTCCTACTTTCCAAGACACAATCCCATTAAAATACTGAATAAATTTTCCCACAGATGATGACTGTTACTCAGGATCTAGAGTCTGATAAGAGATAGCAAATGAATCTAGGTTTCGAGAGTAATTTAAAATACTTTTATGCATAAATGCTTGCTGCTTTTGCAAAGTAGGTCCTATGAACATTTTCGGTTTTTTTTGCATGTTATTCTTGTCGAACAATGATAAGAAATATGATGCTTATAAGAACAATTTATTAGTAAATTACGAAGACATTAATTCAAAATAAATTATTACCAATTCAGGGGAAAATAGTTTATTTAGTTATTAAATAAATTAGAGAGAAGTAGTTGATTTAGAACAATTTTTTAATAAATTAAGGGGAAGTACTTTTCATTATTAGGAAGAAATTACAGGTAAATTAGATAAAAGTACATTAAAATAGATGGAGGAAAAAGATAAGGGACTAAGTATGGTAGCAGCTTGAAAATTGGGTGATGACACGGTTTCCACTAACCCATAGTGTGAGAGGTGACTGAACCCGAGAGAACATGCACGCACTTCTTTGGTGTTCGAGACACTTGAAGAATTGCTTGTAACTTCATGTCCATTTGTTATTCTTGCGTAATTAACCATTGTCAAGAAAAACTGACCGTTAGTAGACATTAAAAAAATTTCAGATATGATCTTTGTCTTTTTTGCCTCCTAACTGTTTAATTGTTAGAAATTAATTAAATTGGTGTTGGTCTATTATCCTTTGCTCTGTGTGGACTTTTTCCTCAAAAGATTTAATTGGAAAGAAAAAATGAAAAAAAAAACATGAATCAAAAGTACAAATAAAGAACTAAAATATTGAAAAATAATATTTTAATTTAATATTATTTGTTAAACATTTTTTTTAAATTTATGTTTTTTATATTAATATGCATTTTTTGTATTTATATACATTTCTTGTATTTACATTTTTTCCAGATGATAATGCAGGTGAGAAATTTGCCTAGCAATCTTCCCCCAATTGACCCTGCCTTTCATAATTTATACCGATAATCTAACTGACCTCGCTCATGAGTTAAAATACTTTCAGAGGTCGCCCGTTAGAAACTCTACTTTGCTCCTCTCGATTTAATAATCCTGATTTCATTTTAACGACTGAAATATCCACTATGGGAAGATGCCTTTTTACTCAGTTTTACCATTTGAGAAATTCTTTGTATTTAGATTGTAAATCACCTAAACTTTTATGTTGATATTAAAATCTATTTCCTGAAATATTCTATGCGTTTTTAAGAGAGTTCTCTCGAAAAAAATTTTTTCTTTAAATATTTTTCGAATTTAAATATCTTATAATAGAACTTTCAACGAATACAATATTTTTATAACAGTAGGAAGCGGTGCTACTTATTAAGATATTTGAGAGTGAAGTTCAACCTTTTAACATGGAAGAATGTAAAAGACATGGTTAAAAAATACAATTTTGATAATCACGTAATGAATTTTTTTATAGTTCTAAATTTCGAAAAATAATAATTTCAAATCCACGCTTTATTCGTTTTTTTAAAGTAAATACAAAAGAGAGAGAGACCCTACACCTTGAAGTTGGTGCTATTCATTTAACGTCACAAAATAAGTAAAAAATGACAAATTTTGAGTTGAGAACCACTGACCCTAGAGAACTACCTTAAGTTTATTTCATACAACAAGAAGACCTCTAGACGGTCACTTAATGTTCCCATTTTAAAAAATTTTGGCTAATAATCAACAATAGAAAAAAATTTGGTAAAGGTTCCACACATTTTTTCAGTTGTATTATAAAACTATTCAAAATGGTTAACAGAATTACATTCACAGTAATTTTTCACGAAAAAAACTTAACTTGTTACCTTTTGTGTTTTCAATTAACGCCTCATATTTTCCAGGTTTTTAGTAAAATAACTTTTTTTCAATTTTTCTTGATTTTTGAAACAAAAACTTGTTACGAATTTGTTAGCTTTATCATTTTTAATCAACCAATTGTATTTTCCAGGTTTTCTAATAAAATATACTTATAAAATGACAAACGTCAAATAAATTTTCAACTACTCACCAATCAGGACAAGCCCCTGTGCCCCCGGCTCCACCGTCCCTGTGACCAATTTTTATTTTTCATGAAAACTTTAATATTTCAAAATCAAGTGGAAATTTTGTAAAAAAAAACACGTTTCTTTATTCACAAAATTTATATTTTAAATAATTTGTCTAAGGGGAAAAATTCAGTTTAATTGGTGAATTGATTGATAAATAATTTATTCAGAAAAAAATTAGATTGGCAAATAATTTGTTTAGATAGAGAAAATGGAGATTTACAAATAATTTGTTTGGATAAAAAAATTATCAAGATAACACGAAACTAAAAATAAATCTACTGGGCAATAAATTAGAATATTATGCTCATAAACTAACTTTTTTAAAACAAGATTTTCATAGAAGGAATAATTAATTAATAATTCAACATTTACATGTTCCAAAGGTTTTTGAATTTTTGCAAAATAGGCGTCACATGGAAAATAAATAATTATAAAAAAACAGAGAAATTTGCAACAAATGTAGATATATACATGTAACTTTTGTTAAATATTTATAAATACTCCATTATACATATTTAAACAACTAATTATGTAAATTACTTGTAAGTAAGTAGATTAGCCTATTACAGGAAACCAGGTTTTTCGACTATTGTTCAACTTTTCTGAAAGCTTATAATTAATTAAGAAAATCTAGAATACTTATCTTGTCGTTTGAACTTGTTAAGAAATTAATAATAAATTAAGAAATATCTATTTAATTCTTAATAATTAAGGGATATGTTTCCCAATTATTAATTTTCCCTGACTCACGGCCAGTAGTGTAAAAAAATTTTTATTATCGATTTAGACTGCGTGTATTCATTTATAAACGATCGCTCAATTAAATCTTTCGACACTTGAATGTTGTCCTTGGAATGTTCAAAACGCAATTACTATAGTCTTGCAAAGTTTTTCTTTTCATTCCTTTTTTTAACTGAAAAAAATTTTAATAATTCAATTTTTCTTAATTTTGACGAATAGACAAAACGGTTTTTTGCCAAACGGTTGAAATTATTTAAGCAAAAAGATTTTTTATAGGTTAGAAAATATCATGTCATTAAAGAATCTAGAAATTTTTTCTATTAAATGTTCTTTAAAAATGTGTCCAAAATAATGTTTATTACTTACATTTTTAGCTCCAATAACAGAAAGCTCCTTTCTGAATCATTCCAGCGTGAATAATTTTGCGTAACACATTATGTTGTCATCCTCGTTTCGCATTATTTATGAAAGAAAAGTGTCCACGACTTACCGTTGCAAAGAAATGGTAACCCTTTATTTTCTCAGCTCGTGACTTGTATTGTAGTCTTTATTTATACCGTTATAATACAACTACATCTATCTGACTTTCTGGTGACCTGCACATCTTTTTCTCTCTCAAACAAACCTAATTTACTTCCTTTTATTTTACTTCTTTCGATGAAGATCCAACAGGAATCTATATCGCGAACCAGATTCGGTACAATGATTTCTGTCTGATACCGTTTTTCTCAGAAATCTCAAGATTCTCAATAGCATTTTACAAAGATGAATATAAAAAAAGCCGCCAATTAAAGGGAACAGACTGATAATGGTTTTCTTCAATTGAAGACAATTGCCTGTCAATTTTTTTTATAAAGTTTCGACCGTTCCGACAAATTTCCAGAAAGTTGAGGTTATGAACTGTAAAGTAGTTTTTCCAAGTCAGATTTTTTATTCGTTTTTGTTTCTATGAATTTTTAAAAATAAAAAGGTTATACAATTGAGTTTTGTAGAGAAAAATTTCTGAGAATTTGCCTTGAACTGAAAAACGAGGTCGCATGTTTCAAAAAATTATAACGGTTTTCAAGGAGGTATCAGACAAACGAGAAAAAAATGTTTGTCCTATTCCATTTTTTTGTGTATTTTAAGTAAAAAAAAAGCTATCAAAGTTAAAGGTAAACAATTTAATTTTTAACATTTTTATCAATTGAAATTTGCACTCGAATAAAAATGACAATTTTCTGTTTATTGGAAACGTTTTAGATAAAATAACCTATGAAATTTGGCAGTAAACAGAAAATTGTAATTTTTATTCAAATACAATTTTGAATTGATTAAAGTGTTAAAAATATAATTGTTTCTCCTTAATTGAGATCTTCTTATTTTTATTTTTTAATTTTTACATTATTTCGATAAAACAAAAGAAAAACTGTTGTTTAAATATAGAAAATAGAAAAAATTTCTACGAATTTGGCTCCAATTAAAAAATAAACTACAAAAGTCGAGAGAAAAAATAAAATATTACGTTTAAAGCATGCGGAATTGCAATTTCACGGCCAAGTAATCAAAACCACTTTGTCATGCTAATCGAACTTCTCTTATTAAGTGTGAGGCAAAAACATGATCGTTTTATTCTTGCAATTAAATATTGTAACAGCATTGAGTAAAAAGGGTCAATAAACGAAAAAGTATATATTTATTTTTTTAATTTAACATTTTGCACTTTCTAGTCAATTTAATATACAGAGGGTGCAGTAATTTTAAGACATATGAATTTTACGACACTCGTGTGATTATTGTGGAAAAAGTGAAAGGAATTTTAAGTTTTATAAGTATATAATAAAATGAATCAGGAAGTAATTAAGGTTCTCGCTTGCAAATTAAGTGAATATTGTGCTAAGAATTTTAGGTTCTTGATTGATTTAGAAACCGAGTTCATTATTTTATGAAATTAAATCATCCTAATTGTGTTTAATTATTTTAATTATGTATACTCTGAGAATTAACTTTTATTTTCTAACGGTTGCAGTTTTATGTAAAATTCATTCCTTGGAAATTAGCTGGCTCTAAAAATATTCTACTCTTGAGAAATAATTTTAAAAAATTATATTTCATTGGTGGTATTTTTTGAAATAAATAAATTTGTATTATTTTGATTATAAGGAGTGAAAAAGTGTAGGAAACAATTAGAAAAAGAGTTTCTTTTATCTTTGAGCCAGACTGATCGTAGACTCTGGGATAATAGAAAAAAAAAGTTATAAATGACATATGAGAGTATAAATTAAACGTACATGGAAAGCAAATGCTCTATATATATGTGTAGATTCAAGGCATAAAGAATAATAAAATAGTGAGACCATAGGTAATTGATGCCTCCAGCACTAGTTCAGCTTGAAAATGTTTTTGCACTCCTCTCGTTTAACAACCTTGATAAAAAGTAAAAGAGGTTCTCAATAAGTAAAAGATATATTTAAGAGTAGGAAAAAATCCTCTTTTTTTCTTCTCACTCACTTCTTTTTTTTCTAGAGTAGAAAACGAGTCTAAAGAAGCACCTGTGTAATTATAATATAATTCAAAAATAATAAACAATTTTTAAGTATTTTTTTAAACATTTACAAATTAACAATAGTATTTTTAAAATACAATTATTTTCAAATGTTGAAGTAATTTAGCAATTTTTAATAATTAAAAAAAAATAGTATGAAGAATAATAATTTAAAGAATTGTTTAATTTAAAATGCTTTATTGTGTGAATTCAGTGACCGGAAAATTCATGTAAGGTTGACTTGGTTTTATTATTTCGCTTTCATTGATCAAGCGGAAAAGACACAAACTGATAGTAAAAACAAAAGAATTGAGGAAAAGATGACTCTTAAGCTAAATTCATTTCTATAGTTTTATAATAATTATGAAGATTGAAAGTTATATTGTCGCTTTTTTATTACTTCTGGACAAATTTGACGCAGGTAATTTCCTTAAAAAGAAAGACTCTAAAATAAAAGATAAACATTTTTATTTTCAAGTAAATAAATAATAAAATATCTCAATAATAACATTTTTGTGAGGGTAATCAGAATGATTTATTTCTGCGGATTCACACAAATAAACGATTATGAGACAATATTATTCTTAGAAAATAAGACAAAGGTGTTTTATCTTCATATTTATCGATGTGCTAGTTTTTTTATAAGCAAGGTTGTAACTAGGTCTTAAGTTCAAGAAATAAATCGTCAGGATTGAAAAAAGATTATGAATGAAAAAAATCAGGATAAATTAGAGGAATTTTTAAAAAATAGTCTTAAATTAATTTTTTTTTAGATTAAAATCAACAGGGGAGAAAAAGTTTATAATAACGAATTTTTTCGTAATTTTTAGAAAAATTGTAATTTTAAAATCGTGATGTGATTTAAAAATACAAAAATTGGGTTAGGTTTGGAAAAAACTAAAGAAATGTTTCTTTTTTCAGAAGATCGTGTCGAAGCTCAAAGTTGGTCCAGATCAATAGACGAATCTATTGACGAGAAAAATGACGCTCTCATCTTCCAGTCAGTTGTCCAATCGATCAAAGAATGGGAAACACACAAGAAAAATTCGCATAGAAATAAAAGAGAAGTTTCCAGAGTTTGCTACGAAGATGTTGGATGTTTTGAAGATACTGGACCTTTTAGTTATTTGGAGATGTTACCTTCACCCCCTAAGGATGTTGGTACCAGGTATAAATAAATTTCTATTTTTTAGAAAAAACAAAAAAAATTACTTATTTTTTTTATAAACAATTGTTGAGTTATTCAAATTTTACTGAAACTAAAAACTTCATTTTTGTTTCAGGTTTTTCGTTTATGGAAATCGAAAATCAAGATCAGTTCCAATGGAGGTTTCCGCTGAAAATATAAGTGAAAAAATTCGCCATGCCATAGATATGGATTTACCTACTAAAGTACTTGTACATGGGTTTGGATCTGACTGTGATCATGTTTGGATATATGAGATGAGATCTGCTTTAATGTCAGTTCATGATTGTAATATAGGTGAGAAGACAAAAAAATATGTAGTTAGTCGCGTTTCAAATTCCTCCAACTAGTTGTTTTTTAACAAAAAAAAAAAATAACAAAAAGCAAACGTACATTACTGTGGAATAGAAAGCTTTTGTGGTTGGACACACATCTTGTGAATTCTTTGAGGTTTAAGTCATTTACATTTAATTACATACATTTTCCCTTTTGAGTTTGTTTATTCTTAATTTCAAATTGAAATTCAGTTAAATTAGTTGTCTAAACAGATTTGTTGGTTTTTTAATTAAAACTAAATTTAATTTTGGAACCGAAACGAAATTTAAATCAGTTTCGAATCCAAATAAATTACAATTTATTTTAAAATAAACCTATTTTCATTTGGATCCGAAATAAAATTGAACTATTTTTCAAACGGAAAAGAAATTTACTTTTTAATCGAAACGAAATTAAATTTACTTAATTTTTTAGCCAAACCAAAACTAAATAGATTTCCGAACCGAAATATCAATTCTCGCTAATTTTGGAGACGAAATTAAATTATTTTATCTTCGAATCAAAGTAAAATTAATTTCTTTATCGAATCAAACCAAAAAAAAGTTAGTTAAGATTTATTTTAGAATTTAAATAGAATTTATTTTGTTTTCTGATCTAAATAAAATTTATTACATTTTATGACCTAAACGAAATCCGAGTCGAAAAGAAAATTTGTTTCGAAGCGAAATTAAATTTATTCTCGAATCAAAACGTTATTTAAATCATTTGCGAATCCAAATTAATAACAATTTATTTAAGAATAAACCTAATTCTATTTGTATCCGAAATAAAATTGAACTACTTTTCAAACGGAAACGAAATTTACATTTTATTGGAAATGAAATTAAATTTACTTCAGTTTTGAACCAAATTTCGAGCCGCAATTAATTATTTCTAATTTTTGAAATGAATTTAAACTATTTCATTTCATAATCGAAGTAAAATTAATTTCTTTTTCGAATCAAACCAAAAAAAAAATATTTTCAGTTCGAAGTTAATTAAGATTTATTTAAGAATTTAAAAAGAATTTATTTCTATTACATTTTCTAATCGAAACGAAATCCGAGTGAAAAAGAAAATTAATTTATTTTCGAAGCAAAATTAAATTCATTTTCGAACTACAATGTTATTTAAATCATTTCCGAATTCAAATTAATTGCAGTTTATAACAAAATGAAATTAAATTTACTTCACTTTTGCACCAAATTTCGAGCCTACATTAATTCCCTCTAATTTTTGAAAGAAAATTAAACTATTTCATTTCCGAATCAAAGTAAAAATAATATCTTTTTGGAACCAAAACGAAAAAAATTTATTTTCTGCTCGAAATTAATTACGGTTTGTTTAAAAATTTTAATAAAATGTTTATTTTCTTTTCTGATCTAAACAAAATTTATTCCACTTATAATGAAAATTAAAAACTTAAAAACGAAATTATTTTCATATAAATATAAGGCCTAGTAAAAATTTATAACAAAATTTATTCCATTTTCAAACCGCAACGAAATCCGATTCGAAAAGAAAATCAACTTATTTCCTAAACGAAATGAAATTAATTTCCGAACCAAAACGTTATTTAATCAATTTCCGAATCCAAATTAATTGCAGTTTATTTTAAAAACAATGCGAAATCTAATTCCATTTGAATCTAAAATGAAATTAAACTATTTTTCAAATAGAAACGAAATTTACTTTTTATTAGAAACGAAATTAAATTTACTCAATTTTTTAACTAAATTTGAACTGAAATTAAATTCCTCTAGTTTTCGAACCTACATTAAATTATTTTATTTCTGAATCTAGAATTAAATTTTTTTCCGAACTTAATCGAAACTAAATTCATGTATGAAGCGAAATTAATTCCCACTAATTACTTAAATTAAATAATTTTCTAAATTCAATTATTTCATATCCGAATCTAAAATTAATTTCTTTTTCGAACAAAATCGAAATTCAATTCACTTTCGAGTCTCATTAAAATTTAATTTATTTTATTTATTTGTAATTAAAATTTTCTAATTCAAATCAAATAGAATTAATTTTAAAATCGAAAAGAAATTTATTTCTTTCAATCGATTCAAATTAAATTTATTTTCGAACCGGAACGTTAATCACGTTAATCTCCATTTTTAACCATTTTTAATCATTTCTGAATTCAAATTAATTTCAGTTTATTTTAAAAACAAAACGAAACCTAATTCTATTTAAATCCGAAATAAAATTGAACTATTTATCAAACAGAAACAAAATTGACTTTTTATTCGAAACGAAATTAAATTTACTCCATTTTTTAACTTAATTTCGAGCTGAAATTAAATTCTTTTAGTTTTCGAACCTAAATTAAATTATTTTATTTATGAATCTAAAATTAATTTTTCCTTTAATCGAAATATTAATTCCCTCCAATTTTCGAACAAAAATTAAATTATTTCATTTCTGAATCTAAAATTAATTCCTTTTTTGAACCACATCGAATTTTATTTCACTTTCCAGTCTAATTGAACTCTAATTTATTATACAATCGAAAAGTGATTTATTTTCAAGTTGATTTATTAAGTTTATTTTTAAAACGATAAATTTTCTAATTTTAATAAAATATTAGAATTAATTTTAAAATCGAAACGAAATTGAACTATTTTTCAAATGAAAACGAAATGTACTTTTATCCGACACTAAATTAAATTTACTTCACTTTTCAACCAAATTTCAATCCGAAATTAATTTCCTCTATTTTTTGAACCTAAATTAAATTATTTTATTCTCGAATCTAAAATAAAATTAAGTAAGATAATTACTTAAATGTAAAATGAAATTAAGTAAGCTTTTACAAACTAAATCGAAACTAAATCCTATTCGAACCGAAATTAATTCCGACTAATTACTTAAATTAAATAATTCCCTAAATTAAATTATTTCATATCCGAATCCAAAATTAATTTTTCATTCCAATCCAAATATTAATTTCCTCCAATTTTTGAACAAAAATTAAATACTTTCATTTCCGAATCTAAAACTAATTTCTTTTTCGAACCAAATCGAAATTCAATTCAGTTTCGAGTTTAATTGAAATCTAATTTATTATCGAATCAAAACGTGATTTATTTTTAAGTTGATTTTTTGTGTTTATTTTTAAATCCAGAAGTATTCTAATTCAAATCAAAAGAAATTAATTTTAGGCCAAAAAAAATTTTTTTTTTAATTTTATTTTCGAATCTAAAATAAACTAGATTTGTAATTTCTAATTAATTTTTTTCTAGCCGTAACTCTTTAAATATTTTACTTTCAAGGGTTAAAATAATAAAGCATCTATTTTAAATTAGTATTCATTAGACTAATCAGTTTTATTTTTTATCAGTATGCGTCGACTGGTCTCCTGGAAGTGCCGTTCCCAATTATGTCAGGGCAGCAGCAAATACGAGATTAGTAGGACGACAATTAGCAAAACTGGTTCGAAGTTTGGAAGTGCCTTTGGATAAGATTCATCTGATCGGATTTAGCCTTGGAGCTCACGTGGCTGGATTTGCCGGTGCGGAATTAGGAAATGTCTCTAGAATAACAGGTATAAACAATTTATAATTTTAATTTAATAATAATCTTCTTTATAACTATAATCCACAAGATACTCAAATATTTCTAACTTTTATTTTCTACAATTTACAGATATCTATATACTTAAATACTTTTCAATAATAGAAATTTCTTCTCAGCGCGTTATTTTCACATATTTCTATTAATAACAATTTGAATTAAAACTTCACTCGGTGCTACGCCTCTTTACTTTCTAAATGTTTAATTAAAAGCTTCTATAAGGTCTTCGTGGATTTTTTAATGGCCAATCTGTCCTCGAGGAAAAGTTCAATTTATTCGGAAGATCTAATAAGAGTTTCTAGAAGAAAGTCATGTATTTTTCTACCAATAATAAAAACTTGACTGCGCTTTTTCAGGAAAAATGCAATTAGACGAAAGAAATTGTTATGTTATTAGATTTATTAGTTATTGGTCCATTAAGTTATTAGTTATTATTCACTATGAATTTTGTAGAAGGAACAAAAAAAATTCCTATTTCAGGAAAAATGTAATTAAAAAGGAAAAAAAAATTGTGTTGAAATGAAATTAAGGTATTACCAAACGTATTTTAAAGATTTGCGAAAAATTGTCTCCTGAAGCTAAGATACCGAAATGATTGTAACTTTGTCAGTTAGCTTAAAGAATAAAATTGAAGAAAATTAGAGATTGGTAATAATTGCAAGGCCAGATGGAAACGTAATCCAGGTGTTACGTTCACACTTCAGTAATTGAGCTTATTTGAAACGACATTCCATTTCTGACCTCTTATTTGTGTGTGGGACACTTCACTACTCATTATAATTCCACTATTTGTAATCATTTTACCTGCATTACAGTTTTCACTGTCTTGGCGAAAAACAACCAGATCAGCAATTGAAACAAAACGAAAATCAAAGAAATAGCTAGGCATAAATCTCACTTAAATCCAATTACTGTTATTACTCACCTCTAAGAAAATAGGGAAAGTCAACTGAAAACTTAAAAAAAAACTAAGAATAGTCCGAACATTAGCGTACTCTGTAATTTTCCGTTTTTAAATACTGTTAAAGAAATCTTTTAATACTGGATTTATACAAGAAATGTATATTTACATTTTTAAGACTACATATTTTATTGTGTTTTTTAAAAATTTATTTTATTTTTTCTTAATTGGAGATTTTATTTTCTTGGGTTTAAATCAGTTACATTTGGAAAAAAGGTATATTTTTAAATTATTTATAAATCATACGAGTTTTTATTTTATGTATCTAATTATTATTAATTGCCATTTATTATAAAAGTAGAATAATAAGTAAGATAATAATCAGGGTGGCCGCTTGACGGGGAAACCGGGAATTATGTTACTAAACCGGGAATTTTTTTGTGGATCTAAAAGTTCTGAAAAATTTTATCAAAAATCAATTTTTTTTTTCATATATTACAAATCTATAATAATAATAATAATAATTTGCAAGTTCTTTCATTCCGTCACTCATTTTTTGTCTGTTCTCATCTAAAATTTTGCACATAGATATTTTTTGATTTAAATCAGATACTTTCTAAAAAATGCATTTAAATTGATTAAAATTGAAATTTATAAATATCAGGTCAAACAATTTTAATTTCATTAATCATTAAATCTATATAATTTTTTCTATATAATCTTTTCTATAATTTTCAACAATTTTCAATACACAATTATTCTATTTAAATTTATTAATTATTCTTTAATTTTTTTAAAATATTTTGTTCTTTTGTCGATTATTCTCATCAGTTTTCAAATTTTTCTTTCAATTGTTAAGTATTTTCCGAATTTCTCAATTATTTTCTTTATTTAATTATTTTAGTCATTTTGTAATTTTTTTTTTCAATTATCGACTATTTTCTTCAATTTTCAATTACATTATTCGTATTTTATCAAATAATTCTAGCTTTTTATCAATTAGCGATTATTTTCTTGAAATTTCAATTCCGTTCTTCAATTTCCAAATGATTTCTTCAATTTTCATTTATTTTCTACAACTTTTTCCACAATTTTCATCAGTTTTGAATTGACAATTTATTATTATTCTCCTTCAATTTTATGATTATTCATTAATTTAAATTTTTTTTGTTCAAATGCCGATTATTCTCACCATTTTTAGATTTTTTTCAATTGATAATTATTCTTTTTAATATAGTTAATTATTTTCGTCATATTGTAATTTTTCTTTTAATTATCAATTATTTTCTTGAAATTTCCATTTATTTCTTAATGTTAATTATTTTCTTCATTTCGCAAATATTTTCTTCAAATTTTCAATTATTTTATCAATTTACAATTAATTCCTCAATATTAAATATTTCTCGGATTTTTTCAATTATTTTGTTCTCTCATAAAAATTGTTTTAAAATTTTAATTCAATTATTCAATTCTAAAACTATTCTCTTCAAATATCAGTTATTTTCTTCAAATTTAAATTCCACTTTTCAATATTCAATTATTTTCTTGAAAATTAAAAAACCATCGACATTTTTTATTTTTTTTTTCGATTATTATTAAGTTTTTTTTAATTTTAAATACAATTGTTCAATTATTTTCTTTAATTTTTAATTCCATTCTTCAAGGTTTATTTCCATTCTTTAGCTTTCAATTGTTTTCTTCTATATTTATTAATTCTCGGTTTTTTTCAATTACTTTTTTGAATTTTTAAGTAGGTATATTCCTTAGATTTCAATTCCATTCTTCAATTTTTTCTGAAATTGATTTTTTTTCGATTTTTAATCCAGTTGTTAAATGTTCATTTTTAACATTTTTTGGTTCAAATGCTGATTATTCTCACCATTTTAAATTTTTTTTTCAATTGTTCATTATTTTTTTCAATGGATAATTAAAATTACAATTTATTTCTTCAATTTTTAAATACCTATTTTCTTTAAATCTCAAATATTTATTTTAATTTTCAATTATTTTTATCGATTTTCCATTAAATCCTCAATATTCTCTAATTCTCGGATTTTTTCAATTATTTTTTCACTCATAAAAATTGTTTTGAAATTTCAATTCTTTTATTCAATTCTACAACTTTTCTCTTTTATTCTTAGGTATTTTCTTCAAATTTAAGTTCCACTTTTCAATTTTCTATCTATTATTTTCTTTAATAATAAAAAATTATCGCCATTTTTTATTATTTTTTTCGATTATCATTAAGTTTTTTTAATTTTAAATACAATTGTTCAATTATTTTCTTTAATTTTTAATTCCATTCTTCAATTTTTATTTCCATTCTTCAGTTTCAATTGTTTTCTTGTATATTAATTAATTATTGGCTTCTTCAGTTACTTTTTTTCAATTTTCAAGTAAATTCTTTAAATTTCAGTTCCATTCTTCAATTTTAAATTATTTTTTCCAATTTTAATTATTTAATTATGTATTTTCAATACAGTTGTTAAATGTGCAATTATTTCCAACAGTTATTCCTATAATTTTCTTAATTTTTCAAGTTGCAATTATTTTCTTTAAATTTAATATTTCTTGTTTAATTTTTTCAATTATAATATTTTTTCAGTTGTCTATTAATCTATCCATTTTTTGAATTTTGTTTTCAATTTACAATTATTTTCGTCATTTTTACATATTTTATACTAGTTTGAATTAAATACGGATAAGCTTGACTCAATCAATTTATATCTGTATTAAAATTAACTGTAGAATTAATGTTTTTCTGCGCATATAAATCATTTCTAAATGTCTTATTTTAAACTCATTATTTTCATAATTTTTAATAAAATTTTTCTTTTAGGATTGGATCCTGCTGGGCCGCTTTTTGAATCTCAAGATCCTCGCGCAAGATTGGACGAGCAGGACGCACAATTTGTGGATGTAATACATAGTAATGGAGAACAGTTAATTCTAGGCGGATTAGGTTCTTGGCAACCGATGGGTGATGTCGATTTTTATCCCAACGGAGGTCGAATGCAAACCGGCTGTTCGAATATTTTCCTAGGCGCAGTCACTGACATCATTTGGTGTACGTATCATTTTAGAAAGCTCCGCTATCTCTTTTTGCAAAAATTTATTTCCGACTACATGATAATATTATTATATTCCAAAACAAAAATTAATGGAAAATAAATTCTGTCTTGGAAAGAATTTAATTCCTGTTTCATTTTAATCTGTTTAGGAAATTTTATAAAGAGACTAAAGGAATTTTCAATTCAATGGCATTTTCAATTTAACGAAATGTACAATTTAGAGAAATTTAACTATAATTTACAGCTATAAATTCGATGATATTTTAAGATTGAGAAATTCAGTTTCGATAATAATTTAAAGAAAGT
The DNA here is from genome assembly GCA_037103525.1 of Ganaspis brasiliensis. NCBI lineage: Eukaryota > Metazoa > Arthropoda > Insecta > Hymenoptera > Figitidae > Ganaspis > Ganaspis brasiliensis. The sequence continues at coordinate 5,851,644 of JAZKLR010000101.1, read as the reverse complement.
TGAAATTCACAAGTGTCTAATTGATAGAAATATTAGAATGCGGTTTTAAAAATGGACAAATATTGAAAAGTGGTTATACTAATAAGACTCATGAAAGTTCACTTTCTTGTTTGTGGATTTCTTTTGAGATAATAGAATACGACGAACGACATGTATGTGTCATATGATCATTGATTAGAAAGCAACGTCTCCTTTTCACTTGCAACTCTGACTTGAGAGACCTGGGAGGATCGCGTTACCTCCTACACGATCCATTTATTCGATTGGACGAAAGTAGGTTGAATTTCTAGACAAACTGAATTTTTAAGAAAACCACTTATCGATGGAATTTAATTTTAGCCCTCGTCTCAAACGATTAACTGTTTAACCAGATTTTGACAGATGTTTTAAACTTGACCTATTTTTTTTGTCCCATCCGACAAAGTTGAAGCATTACAAAAAAAAATTTTAAATACATTATTATAAAATCAATTTATAATTTTTCTGATACTATTTACTTGTCATGAAGCTTTCTTTGAAGCACTTATTGATGAAAACAACAATATAAGTTACACGTTACTTAAAATTATTTAATAATACAATTTTTTTCTAAGAATTAGTTTAAGTTTTGGCAATGCTGCATTTGTTTGCAATTGAGGAGCACTTTTTCAAAAGTTGATAAATCCATTTTCCAAAAATTAGAGATAATCAAAAATTTAACATATGTGACGCTCCACGAGAAAAGGGACTTAACGCGGAAAAAGCAAACTTTTAAGGACGAACGGTCAAAGAGGAGGGAGAAAACTGGAGATGCTTTTTGGAACTCAAAAAGCAACTCAAAAACTACTAATGACAATAAAAAAAATTAAATCAATAAAAGCCAATTTCACGGGTATGTCGTTCAAAGAGAATCCAAAAAATGCGATACACTTAGCACGCCTATATTTGAAGCATTATAACAAAAAGTGAAAATTAAAAAAAACTTTTTTGAAACATGAAAATAAAAGAACAACTCAAATATTATCTTTTAGCATAAAAAAATGAAAATTGATTTTTCCGCTTTAGGTCCCTTTTTTCGTCGAGCGTCACATATTCAGAATAGGGTAGTTCAAAAAAAAAATGTTTTGATTTTTAATGCTGGCACCCCCTAGGATTATTCTTTGGCGAAAAGATATATTTATATTTACCTATTTATATTTATATTTATTTATATTTAAAACATAACTTTATACTTAAATTTAAAATTGACACATTCTTATAATGTTATTAATTATAATTAAGGCTTAAAAAGTTTTATTATCACAAAATATTAAAATCTAAATTTTTAGACAATAATTTATCTTAACATTTAAAAAGAATTACGTATTATAATAATTCCACTAGCAACATTAACTTTCAATTGTTGTTGGTCATTTAAAACTATACATTTTTGCAAATTCAAATAATGAAAATTACGAAATTGAAGAATATATTTGAAAAATAACGACAATAATTGACAATTAAAAACAAAATTTGAAAAATGGCTACATCATTACACAATTGAAAAGAATAGTTTAAATAAAAAAAGAATAATAGAAATCGAAAAAAATAATTAAAAAATGAGGAAATAAATTGAAAATGAAATAAATACCTAAATTGAAAATTTAAGAGTTAAATTAAAATTTGAAAAAATAATTGATAATTAAAAAACAAATTACAAAATGACGAAAATAATTGACAATTGAAAACAAAATCCAAAAAATGGCTAGATTAATACCTTACCGAACAAAATAAATTAAAAAATCAAAAAGAATAGTTATAAAATTTTAAGATAATAACAAAGACGAAAAATGACTAGATTAATAAACAACTAACATAATAATTGAAAAAGTTAAAAAAAAAAAAATTAATTTTTTTACGCGCTGTAAAAAAAAGAAGAAAATTTTTTTGATCCTTTATTTTTTGGAATATGTGATGTTAAAATAATATTGCCTCTTATAATTGCACATTTAACAACTGAATTAAAAATCGAAAAAAATAATTGAAATTGAAAAAAATAATGTAATATTGAAGAAAGAAATTAAAAATTGAAGAATGGAATTGAAATGTAAAGAACATACCTACCTAAAAAAGGAAAAAAGTATTTGAAAATAGCCGAAAATTAATAAATATAGAAGAAAACAATTAAAAGCTGAAGAATGGAAATAAAACTTGAAGAATGGAATTAAAAATTAAAGAAAATAATTGAACAATTGTATTTAAAATTAAAAAAAACTTAATAATAATCGAAAAAAAAATAAAAAATGGCGATAGTTTTTTAATTTTCAAGAAAATAATTGAATATTGAAAAGTGGAATTTAAATTTGAAGAAAATAACTGATATTTGAAGAGAATAGTTTTAGAATTGAATAATTGAATTAAAATTTTAAAACAATTTTTATGAGAGAACAAAATAATTGAAAAAATCCGAGAATTATTATTAAATTAATATTTAGGAATTAATTCAAAATCGGTAAAAATAATTGAAAATCTGAAGAAAATATTTGAGAAATGAAGAAAATAATTATTAACAATTGATAAATAAATTGGAAACTAAAGAATTAAATAGAAATTTCAAGAAAATAATTAACAATTAAATGAAAAATTACAATATGACGAAAATAATTAACTATTTAAAAAAAAAAAAATTATCAATTGAAAATAAAAATCGAAAAATGGTGAGAATAATCAACATTTGAACAAAAAAATTTCAAATTAATGAATAATCATAAAATTCAAGGAGAATAATAATAAATTGTCAATTGAAAACTGATGAAAAATATGGAAAAATTGTTGAAAATAAATGAAAATTGAAGAAATCAATTGGAAATTGAAGAATTGTATTGAAATTTCAAAAAAATAATTGATAACTGAGAAAATGCAAGAATTATTGAATACTGATAAAAAGAATTGAAAAACGGAGAATGGAATTGAAAATTGAAGGAAATAATTGTGAATTAAAGAAAGTAATTAAAAATTAAAGCAATAAATTGAATATTAATGAATTAAATTGAAATTTTAAGAAATTAGTTGATAATTGAAAGGAAAATTACAAAATGACTAAAATAATTAAATATTTTAGATAATAATTGAGAAATGAGGAAACAAATTCACAGTCGAAAGATAAATTCGAAAACTGGCGAGAATAATCGACAACAGAACAAAATAATTGTTAAAGAGAATAATTTTATATTGAAAATTGTTGAGAATTATAGAAAAAATTGTAGATCTATTTGTTGATGAAATTAAAATTATTTGAACTGATGTTTATAAATTTAAATTTTAATAAATTTAAATGCATTTTGTTAATGATTTAAAATAAAAAACATCTATGTACCAAACTTCAGGCGTGAACTGACAAAAAATGAATGAAAGAATGAAAGAAGTACCGTACATTAAAAAAATAAAAAAATCGATTTTTAATAAAATTTCTCGGAACTTTTAGATCCATGAAGAAATTCTTGTTTAGTATTACATTTCTCAGTTTTTACGGTCAAGTTTTTAATTCCCTGTCAAGTGGACACCCTGTGAATATCAATAACCTTTCATATTTTTTTTATATACTTGTTTTTTTTTAATTTTGCGCTAAACAAAATGTGCAGATTTAGAAAATTGCTAAGTTGACAAATCTCACGGAACTTTTGCTTGAATATTTTATTTATTTTAATTCAAAATTCTTTTTCAAATATTAATTGATGATGAAGTAGCATTCAAACATTCTTTAAATTATTTCCATTGTTTAGTTAATCAGTCAGTCATATTTTTAGTAAAATAAGATTTGTCTAAGTACATACTCAAAAATACCATATTTATGGATTTTACGAAATTAACCACATGAGACACAATATTTAAATTTAATTGCAAATATCTCTAAAACTGGTGAAAATGATTAAAAACTTTGCAGAAATACTTAAAATTAATCCAAATTTAATGTCTTTTAAAATCAATTAAAAATCATCAATCAAAGTTCAATTTTAGTCTCGGCACATTCAATTTAATTAAATTAAACTTAATTTTTTATTTAATTGCTTCTAATTTTTTTTATTTAATTACATTTAATTTTGAAATTTACATTTTGTTTTTTTTGTAGCAAGCACACTGGAGGGAAGATCGCTGTGCAATCATCGAAGAGCTTACAAGCTTTTTACGGACTCGGTGAGTCCAAAGTGCAGATTTCCAGCTTTTCCTTGCCACCGTGGTTACGATGGCCTAATAAAAGGGGATTGTTTCCCGTGTGGATCAGAGGAATCGGATCGTCCTTGTGGTGATATGGGATATTATAGCAATAGTTCACCTGGCAGAGGTCAAATGTATCTGATGACAAGGGATGAGGAGCCCTTCTGCGCCAATCAGTATCAAGTCAAGGTTTTCAATAGTCGAGGTGAAAGAGCCACCAAGAGTTATGGAAATTTGAAAGTCACTCTTGTCGGTGAGGGATCCTTCAACGAAACTTTCACCATGACCCGCAAGGACGATGAGGAACTTCTGGTCGGTGCCATTTTACAAAAAATTGTGGTCCCACATCCTGTTGTCACCAATCTTGAAGCCATTGAGGCAAGTGTTTAGAGAAGAATTAACGGAACTTTATCGATGCATAGATTTTATTAGAATGATAACTTTGGAAAAGAATATTGTGATAGGAATTTTAATATGTTTAGATCTAAAGAGATTAAGCTAGATTTGAGGATATTCAAATTTGAGATGTTTGGAAATATTCGAATTTGGGGCAGAGTAAAGTTAATAGGGATTTTAGAAAATTCCAAAAAACTTTTTAAATTAATAATAACGTAGAAAGTTAAAAACGTTTCTTCTTAAAAATTAATTTACTTTTAATTCTGATTTTGGTTTTAAATAAATTTAATTTGAAAAAAGTTTATTTCTTTAACTTATAGAAAAAATAATTAAATATAGTGAATAAAGAGAGTAATTTAAATTAATTTTTTTTTCAAACAGAATATTAGAATTTATAGAATGTATTAAATTATTGACAATTGTGACAAAGAAGCAAACAAATTTATGTTCTGATGCAAATATTTTTTAAATGGGGTTAGGGATTAAAATGTAGTTCATTTAGGTTATTAAATTTTTTAATTTACGATAAAATAAGGATTTTTAAGTAGTAGAGATCCTAGAAATTAGAAAAATTTTTGATTTGACTTTGGAGAATTCGACAAGGTATGTAATTAAAGATTGTAAAAAAAAAATTCACGCAGAATTAGAATAAGTTTTGAAATCTATAGAATAATAAAATTCTCTAATCTAATAAAAGAAATAGTATTCTGTTCATTATGTGACATAAAAAAATGTTTATAAAATAGTATAAAAATAAAATTAAAAATGAAACTTTTAATCATTTTCAGATTAAGTACACTGCCTACAATGGTTGGATTTCGTCAGGATTGATCACGTGGAATATAGATAAGGTGTTAATTCTCGATAGTTTTGGAAAAACTACATCAGTCTGCAAACGAGGACTGAGTCTCGAATCAGGAAAACCAGTTTATTTACGACTTCAATCTGGTGATTGTAATATTTCTTCAGAAGCTGATAATGTGACGATCGTGCCAGATCCAATTATTGAGAATTTTTCTCAGGAAAAACAAGGAGGAATTGGTCCTTTCACGAGAGATCAAAATTGGGAGAAAAAGGAAACTCTTTCGGTAGAATTACTTTCCAATGAAAGAACCACCTCTAAAAAGGGTCTAGGACCTTTTACCAAGGATCAAAATCCTAAACCTTTGGATGTTAAGGATATTTCTAGAAACTCTTTCTCTGATTCTAGAAGTACTGTCGAAAATTCCGGCAGCACGAGAAATAATCCTTGGTCATTTATCGACATTTCGGATAATGGAGACTCAAATTCTCTGGAGAATTCGGAATCAGAGTCAGGAAGGGGATTCTCTAGTTCGAATTTTATTCATAAGAGCACAACTGTTGTCAAATCTACAAAATCACCGGACATCACGACCGAAAGGACTGTAGAAATCCAAGAACCTTTGTTGAAAGTTTCGAAAAAGGAAACGGCGAGATCGATGAAACTTCCAGAGATTACAGAACCGATTCTAAAATCTAGGTCGACTAGACAAAACGTTAAAGGGGATTCTGCTGCGCTGGTAAAAATATATTTATATTGACTTTAGATTCTTTAAAATAATATACTATCTCTTGATTAATTGATTATTGAAATTTAAATATTAGTTTTATTTTAATATATTTACAGGCTTCACAGTGACAATGAAGAATATTTTAGGGGGAATGCGAGACTGAATATATAAAAATAGGGGACTTTTAGGGTACTTTAAAAAGTTAATAAATAAGGACAAATAAATTATGCATCCTAATTAATTTGCAAGAAAAAAATATAAAAATAGCGAAAAATAGTAAGAATAAAATAAGAAAATGTTATATTGTACGTATAAACAGAATGACCAATTCTTGTAAAAATGAAAAAATTGAGAAAATTATTCACAAACTAAAGAAAATTTGAAAAGCAGTATGTAAATAAATTTAAAAAATAAAAAATAAAAATTTTAAAGAATTTTAACAAAAAAATTTGTTTAAAAAATCTTAAAATCTACAAATTTCTGGAAGGGGTAAATAAATTTACGTTAAAATATTTAAAATATAAAAAAAAATTAAATAAATTTATATACAAAACTAATTAATCTAAAAATAATCAGATAAATAAAAAAAAATGGTACTTTCCTCCCCCTTTGAATTATCAAGTTAAATAAGAAAATCAAAAAAAAAATTAATAAATGTTTCGAAATATTATAAAACTAAAATTATATAAAATATTGTCTGAAATACTTTGGGTAAAAAGGAGAAAATCGCAACACAAAAAAAATATTAGATGCAAAAATAAAAGAAAAATCATCAAAAAAATGATTAACATTAAGGAGGTTCTCCATATTGACATAACCTCAAATTAAGAAATGGCTTTTCCGACGAAATGAAAATATTATTAAAATTAATTTCACTAAAGTTGTACTATTTCAAAAAAATTTGGGTTGAGCACAGATTTGTTGTTAAATAATAATTTTACATTTTCTGTTTTTCTATTCAATCTAGTTAAAATCAGTAATTTTCATCCAATTTTGAGAAATAATCAAGGGTGTACGCAGAACAAATTTTCGGACGGGGGGGGGGGGGGGGTTGTTTTGAAAATATTGACATTTATTTAAGTAGATTTTTTCTATTTTTATTTTCTTTTTGAGTACGTGCCTGAAAATAATAGCTCACTTTTATTGTTGAAACATTCTTTACAATTTTATTTGTTGGGTTTTGTTAAAAAATATTTTGTTTAAACGTTATTAAACAAATAAAATCTGTTTTTTGCGTATTGTTTAAAAAAATATTTAACAAAATCTAACAAATAAAATTGCAGATAGTGTTTCAACGTGAAAATAAGCTATTATTTGTCAAAATTGGATGAGAATTACAGATTTTAACTAGATTGAAAAAAGTATAAAATGTAAAATAATTATTATTTAACAACAAATTTTAGCTCAACCGAAATTTTTGTGAAAAATCTACAACTGGATATTTTAAAATTTGGTGCAATTGATTTAAAAATATTTTTAATCGAGGTAAGAACGATTTTCTAGTTTGAGGTTATGTAAATGGAGAGAACCTCCTTAAGAAATAAATTGTATAAAAATACAAAAAAAAAAAAATAATAAAATATTGAAATTTTTTTCAAGAATAAGAAATTATAAGAAAAAAATTTTAATTTCCGTAAAAATGATATGTATTTTTAATTTTAGAGAAATAGAAACATGATTGTTAAATTTGAAAATTAATTCTCAATAAGTCAAACTATGATAAAAGAAAATTATCAAGGAAGGAAAGAATTTATAATAAAGTTAGAAAATTTTTAAAATATCGGAAAGATTAAAATTAAGTTAACATGAATCACAAAATAAATAATTTTTGAATATTAACTGTTAAATTTTGAAACACTTGGAATTTAAAACTTTAAATAAACTAAAGTTTGGGAGCAAAAGTTTTTTAAATTTTTGTTTTTACAAATTTCCAGTTTTCTTGAAAAATAGGGGGTATTAGGGAAAAATGTTCTAAATAGGGGACTTTTAGGGAAAATAGAGGATATTTGTGAAGCCTGTATTTAAATAATAGTTATATATATGTATTTATTATTTTATTTGAATTCCAAATTGATAAAATAATTGAATGTTTTAGGATAATAAGCGAGGTGAGTTAGAAGAATCGTCTTCGACCAACAGAGGCTTTACAGTTCAATTTCTTCCGGAAAGACTTGCAGGAATTTTGGCGCAAGCAGAAAGATACGCGAGACAAACCCTTCTGCCTTTAATATCCCAATATACGCCCAGTTTCGTTGGAATTGGTAAAAATGATCGCCCTAAATATTTTCCACCTCTAGGAGAAATTGAAGACAAACAAGAAGAAATTTCTTCCAAAAAAACAATTGAAAAGAAGAATGAAGAGAAAATTACTGATTTGAAAGCAAATGTTGTTAGTAATTATTTAAATAGTGTATAATATTTTCAATTTATAGATTAAACATTAAATTAATTAATAATTTATTATTATTAATAGAAATCAAATAGAAATATTAAGTCAGTCAGGACTCAGTATCGTTAAAATTTAATTTTCCAGACGGAGGAAACTGAATCGAAAATGATTTCTGAAAAAGGAAAAAGTTTGATAACTTCGGAACTGAATTTTACCTCGTCAACGGAGAACTCAAAAACTCTAGACAGCGACTGGGTTCCAATTAGTCGAGAAGCCAAAAAAATTTCAAATTACGCAAAGGTTAATTCAAATGTAAATTCAACTCCCCAGGAAAAGTCATTTACAGGTCTTTGGTTAAACGAAGACGGCGGTGGTTGGACTCCACAGTCTGAAGATGCTGATGCTGGTCCTGAAACAAAAATCGACGATTGGGTTCCAGTTGATAAGACACGGAATGAAAAATCCCTGAAGATTCAAAGTACCGAAAGTAAACCTGGTAAAGAAATCAATTCAGCTGACACCTGTTAATTAATTAATCTCGATTAAAAAATTAAAACTAAGAATAATAAATTAATTGTAACATATTTTTACCTCATTTTCAATTTTAAATTCCAGAAAAGACTGTAAAAATAAATCAAGAAAGCGAAGAAGACAGCACCCAGAAAAGTGTTCAAAATCGGAAATTTATTCCTTTGACAAACTTTGACAATCAGGAAGGATTCACACCTCAAAGTAATGTGAAAGAAACCATTGAAAATCCGAAAACTGTTGGAGAAAAACTCTCGACTCATATTCAAAGGATTCCTCCGACAATCGTTCCAAATAAAATCGAATCACCAGAGGCGAAATCTGTCCTGTTTCCTTATGTATACGAGCGCAAAAATGACCCTCGAACAAGGTACATTCCTCTAATTCCAGAGGAAGAACTTGGAATTTCAAAATCTCTCATCGAGCGAAATCGTTAAGTCAGTTTTATTGAAACTTTAAAAAACTGTTTTTTTTTTTATAAATGAGCCTAATTTAAGTGGATAATGTGTTGACAAATGTAGAGTTTATAGATTTAAATACGACTGATTAAGTAAGTTATGTATAAATATTTTTCTATAAAATTTAATATTTCTGTTCAATGACATTTTTATTATCAAGATCTTTTCAGACATTTGATAAAATTGAAATCAAAATAAGAAAATAGAATATAATACTCGAAATATTGTCTTGTAGTTTTAAAATTCAGAGTATTTATTAATATAAATTCAAATAATAATAATACGATTTTTTAGACTTGTGATCATTTTGGGTAGGAAAAAAGTTGGAAGCTTTCTTTGTTTTTTCGTAAAAACTGGGAGCCCTTAACTTTATTTTCTCCTTTACAATATAATATATATTATATATAATATAGCTTCGCTGAAATTATCTTTTTTATGTTCGTTCGTTACTGTTATTGATTGATTAGAGATAGTACCGTATAGATATTCGTCCATGTCGATTGGATCCATAACAAGCGAGACGAAACCGAAACGCTTTGGACGTAAAACAATATACCATGCACCGATGCAAAGAGCCACGTTACGGTATTAATTAAACTATGTACAACAAAAAGTTATGGAAGCAATTCTCTCTAAATTAGAGATCATCTCTCTAAATTAGAATTTTTTTTACAACCTATTACACTTTTTAAATAAATAAAGATTTTTCCAAAATGTTCATCAACGATACAAATCTTTTGTTCTCTCATTTCATCTCTCACATTTTCTTTTCTCCACAATTTTATCATTCTTTTTTTTTACATTCTTTTTCCACATACTTTTTTCACATTTTTTTTCATTAATTTTCTTTACTCATGCTTTTCTTTCTTATTTTTTTTTCTCAAGCTTCAGATATGCTCACACCTGATATGTCCAGCTTTGAAAATGCCCGCTTTTTCATTAAAAAAATTCTCAGGTACCTAACAACTTCTAGAATCTTAACTTAACAAGAAAACTGGAATAAATAACCAATTTTCTAATCGTGGCCCGAAGGAGCGCAAATACTGGAAACAAATTTAACTTCAGCATTTAGTAAAACACGCAGTCTTATTTGACGCAAGTTCGTTGCCGAACTCTGACGATCAAAAACAGTTAACGATTAATTAGTTTAGTAAAAATTTGGTACAATGTGTTACAGTACGACGGAATAATTGATCTTTTCAGTGCAAAATTCACGCTTTTCTCAATTTTTTTTTATTTTTTATTTCTCGCGTGTTAATTTGTTTTGCACAATTTTCTACTTTTAATTATTTAATCGAATAAACAATAATTTAAAACGCACCAGCAAGTAACAATGGACAATTCCTTGCAGTTAATTCAATTTTTGTTTCTCTTTTTTATTTTTGGTGCTTGCTGTCAAATCTAACTTTTCTCTTTTACCTCAAGCTGCTAAATACTTAATTATATCGTGTATATATAATAATATTTATATATAAAATATAAGGCCGCCTCATTAATACACTGACTAGAGCATCCTCTTTTACCATTGGCAATCTCTCTGGTCAAAGTTTAATTTTTTCACCGACAAAAATACACGGGATGCGACTCTTGACAACAAAATATACTATTTGTCTCTTTTTGATTCGGAGCACCGAATCGAACACATCAATACTTTTTTTTTTTGCACTTTGCATGGAGAATCGGAAGGGACCTCCTTTTTCAAGAGGACGGTCTTTAAATTGTAGCAAAAGCTGATCAATTCCAATTTAAAAACATTTTCTTCCGTGAAATTGATGCTTTTCTAAAGGTAACAGGGTCTAAGTCTTATTAAAAATTCTCTCATTTAGAAAAAAAGAAACAATACCCGTTATTTGATATTGTTTAATTTAAAAAAATTAACAAACAAAAAGGAATAAATAAAAAAAATAGTAAATTAAAAAATAAAGTAACAAAATTTGTAAATGAATAATCAATAAAAGAAACTTTAAACGAATAAAAATAATAATACTATCAAAAATTAATTTTAAATGAATAAAAACTTTGAATAGACTTTAAAATAAATAAAGATAGTTTAAATAAAACTGAAATATTTATAATTCATAATCACAATAGTAATGGCCTAAAAATTATCATTATAATTCATAAATTGCGTATTTTTCGTTTAAATCGATTTTCTTAAATTATTAATTATCATTGATGACTTGAATTTTCTAAATTTTAGACCCTGCGATGTAAGCGAATTTACGAAGACATCTGACATTTGACACTGTGTTGACGCTGAAGCGTAGGACGTCTTAAGATAAAAATCGAGGTAGGATCTAACGGAAAGCAAAAAAGTGAAAGTTCGTTACTTCCTAATAGAATCATTCTATCTAATTAAATCGATGCATCTACAACATTACGGCGGGCAACAACTTTTGTCGAAATTAGAAAACATTAGCACGTTTATTAATCTCCAGACAAATGTTTCTTTCATATTTTCCAAAATCTCCATTTTTCAAAATATTTCTATTTAATCGAATTACCTAACAATTTTTGATTGAGTCGAATTATTGAAGATTTGAATTGGATTGACTAATTTGAAGAGAATTTTAAAATTGAATCGCATTATTTATTGAAATTTAAAAAATGACTTTTGCAAAACACGGTGTAAGATCATGTTGCGCATAAAAGTTCTAACATCCGCAATGTATATATTTAATATAAATTCGCGTTGTCGAATTTTTAGAATTCAATTCGAGAAACACGCTGAGTAGTAAAAAAGTAACATCACAGTCAATTAAATTTATGAGCATTATTTTGCTTAATTGCCTTTTATGCGTAACACGCTCATTTTTGGTAAAAAATTCTTTTTATTTGGATAGCGCAGATTTTAAATATAACTTTATTAAACCAAGAAACAACTTGATCTACCAATCAACAACTGATCAATTAAACTGATCTACCAAGTAATAAATTTGATCTACAAAATTGATCTAACAACTTGATCTACAAAATTGTTCTATCAAGTAACAAACTTGATCAATTAAACTGATCTAATAACTTAATTCACTAAAGTTAATTTAAAATCCACTAATTTTCCAGAATTCGTGATTCATCTAAAACAATAGATGAAGCATCGAAAAATCTGTTTCATCATTTTTTATCAAAAAGAGGCAGTTTACTTCTAACAGCGCCATCGCAAACGACAAGTCGCTGTGCCGCCGAAATGTTGCAAAGTGGCATCGAACTTTCTAAGCTCGCTCGTAGCAAAGCCATTCGATTAGGGCCAACGTCAAGTCCATGATCACCTAATCTTAAGCTACCTGCTGTGGCCTGCTTCCTCTCGAAATAATCAACGATTTTCGAGATTGTTTTACTGGTAGACCCAATCCCACTCAGTCTGTCTTCCCAGCAAGAGTCTCCTCCGCCTAAACTGGCAATATCTTCCGAGGAATCTGTATAAATTGAACTCGTTCTGTGATCATCGAGAAGAAACAAACTGCTAGCCGCAGAACTGCTTAGAGTCGATGTGTGACGTCGATTTGGAGGTTCTGGACTCAAGTCTTCACCAACGCAACTCCAAAATCCTGACTCGCAACTTCCGCGTCTTCTTGGCTCCCAGCCATCTCTGAAAAGTGGATGAGCGAATAGACACGCAGCGCCGACCTTTGTAGCCACCTGAAAAACAAATTTTCGTTTATAAACTTGACAAATATTTTTATTCAGATTTTTCAGGATTCTACCAAGTTAATTGCCGGATGTCTAGGGAATTATCTTTTTTAAATTACCGAAACGATTACTATAATTTTCACGGATTTGTTCCTTTGATGATTAATAACTGTGCTATTTAAATATGAAGCTAAAAGCAGGCCTCTCACTCAGTTTCGCAGTGAAAAATAGTGTCAAAAGTGTCATAAAATGTTCAAAAGGTGGCAAAATAGTGGCTTATTTTTATTAACAAATATATATAAATTTATTTATTTAATTTGATAGTTGTGAAAAGAACAAAAATTAATAATCTTACTGTTTTTATTTTATAAAATAAATTAAAAATACATTACATTAAACAAATATGAAATACTTTATTTACAAAAGTTCTTTAATAGTAATATTTTTCTTTGTGACTTTAACTGGAGTAATAAGAACAGAACCAAACTGGCCATTTTTGAATTTAGTGTGATTTGCGATGTTTTAACAGTCTCTAATTTTTTAAGGATTATTTTTAGTCTTAGAATCTTTAGCTCCATGTATTTTATCCTGCGAGTTACTTGTTTTTAATTTTTTTTCCCAAAAAATTAGAAAATCTTCTGAACTAGTCGACTTAGTTCGTAAATTTTGGAAAAATCCCATATTTAAAAAAAAAAGTGGGATTGAAAAAATTTCTGAACATAGAGAAATAAATCCCAGAAATTGGTGAAAAAATTGAAAAATCGTCTAAACGCGATGGATTTTTTCCCAAATGTTAAGAAATAAATCCTAACTCTAAATTAAAATATTTCTGTAGTTCGGAAAAATGCACTTATTCAAAAAAAAATCAGAATTTATTCCTAAAGATTGGGAAATTATCCGAATAATATTATTGATTTTCCCCCAAAGATCAGAAATAAATCCTACATGCAATAAACCACTCTCTAAATCTGAATTAGTCAAAAACAACTAATTTTAAAGCAAAAACTCAGTCACAAAATAACTAATATTTTAGAAAAATTCTGTTAACTAATTCAATTAGTCAAATTTTAACTATTTTTTAGTTATTTTTTACTAATAATTGTCGATTTTATAAATTTTATAATGATAATAATAACAATTTTATTAATAAGAAATGAAGAAAAATTCAAAAAATTACAAATAAATTAGAAAATTACAGACAAATATTTAGATCAATATGAACGTAAAAATTAGAGTATCGGGGAAAACCTACTAAAAAAAAAAAAAGCAGTAAAAATAAAAGATCAGAAAATTAAACAATATTAAATAGTTTACAAGGGATTGAGCAAATTCTTTAAATTTAAAAACGTTATTGAATTTATTAAAAAGAAAAGCAAAACAGAAAATCTTATTGTTTATTTTATTTATTTATTAAATGATTAAATCAAAGTTCCTTCTATTAGAAACCAAAAATGAAAACAATTTTGAAAGAATGAACATATCGAAAAATACTAGAAAGTTTAGGAAAAATTTATAAAATCGACAGAAAAGTAAGAAAATGTAAGAAAAAGTCAAAAAGCTTGAATGAATAAGAAAAAGTGAAAACATTTAATTAAAATTTTTTAAAAATTAGAAAATTATGTCTCTAAAGCTCTAAACGTTTATTTGAACAGAGATTTTTTTTTAGAGAAATATTTTTAAGAATAACTTTTACAACACAAAATATAAGACAGGAATTCAATTCTTCAAATATCCAAATCAATTTTTTTGTATGCAGAACATTATTGTTGGTCAAATTTAAATTTGAAAAATGTTAAAATAATAATTTTGTTCAATTAAACTTTATGATCATTAAAATTATAAAAAATATAAAAAATATTTTAAATCTTATATGAATGCAAAAATTTAAAAATGAGATACAATTAATTTATATCTATATTTATATTTTATATTAATTTTAATATCCGTACAATCCATTTTTGGCAAATATTTAATAAAATTATTTGTCTCTGCTTAGAAATTTTAATTTTTTTGTTGAGGTGCACTGAAGGAAGGTTATTTTGACAGCTGTGAAAACTCTTTAAAAAAGAACAGAAATATTTCAGATAGTATAAATGATTCGATTTATATTTGTTCAGAATAGTTTAATTTACTTATATTAATTGATTTCTATGTAAAAAAAGTCAAAAATAATAGGTAAAAATGTTAAATGTTGAACTTTTCAGGGTTTTCGTAACTCCTCAGGTGCAAAATTTTAAAATCCAATTTTGATCTTAATATTTAAGTTAGAGCTTGTTTTCCGACCTGTTAAATTTTGGCGATGAATTTCGAGCTATATTACAGTTTTATTCGGTTTGAAAAATCAGCTTCCAAAAACGAAATGGAGGTTTAAAATGCAAGTAGTTTTACGAAGCTGACGTTAGCTGTCTGAATATCGAGTTATTTGTTTAAATTCAAATTTAAGTTTGTAAATAAGATTTAATCATTGAAATTCATGAATATCATGATTGTTAATAATAATTTTTCAATTATATTATTCATATTATTATTGTTAACAATCAAAATATTCATGAGTTTCAATGATTAAATCTTATTACAAACTAAAGTTTGAATTTATGCAAATAAATAAATAAATCGATATTCAGACAGCTAACGAAAAAAATGGATCCAAAAAATGCAACCATTTGCAACAAGGAAGAGGGGGAGTACTTCAAAATTAGAACGTTCGTATTTTTATGTTCGTGTAAAAAAAAACATCTGCTAAACATTTTAACCTCTTGTTTTTTCCATAAATTTTAATATAAAATATCTTTTTTAAAATCTACAAGTGGCATGATCAAATTATAAAATTGTTAAATCTTTTTAAAGCTTAATATCTTTCTGAGTTTTACGGCTCAAAAAATGTATTTAATTATTTTAACATTTTCGATGCACAAAAAGGAATCTTTCTGGAGAATCGCCCATATAAGCCCTTCGTCAATATTGACGAAAACCGCCCTAATAAAAGAAAAATACTCGTACCTTTTTTTCCCACTTTTTCCTGGCAGTTGGACTGCTGGGTTCAGAGCTGGGTTTTTTCCTTTCGAGAATCTTGGCAATACTGTCATTCTGAGCGGGTTTAAATTTCGAGGCCACGCCGTCGGTGACGCTTGGTCTTACGTCTTCCAAACTGGGTAATTCAAGACAGCTTGAGAAAAGGTCCCCGAGAATTTTCTTGACACCACCTAAGGCGTGGAATGGATTTGCAGTCATTGGCCTGTAATGTGGATCTCTTCTGCTCGCAAGTTCCGCTACTCTTCTGGTTAAGTGGCACCTTGCCTTATCAGAAGGCGTTGCATTATCGCACCCTCTCGCATCAGCAGAATGGCTTCTCAATTTCGCCGTTCTTCGTTTTGCTGGCCGACCTTCTCTCACAATTTCTTCCACACTCGACATTAGAGCAGGATCCACTGATCGACTACTTCCTATATTTCCTTTACTCTCCTCCTCGTAATTTGCAATTAAGTTGTCAAGAATTGACGCTATCTCTGGAAACGTGGGTCTCGATTTTGGCTCGTACTGGAAAATAAAGAGATTTATTTTTTGAGAAAAAAAAGGGGGTGAAACAGGATGTTTAATGAATGATCATTTTCAACTCTCGGATCGTAAATTACCAATTTCACAGATTTGTTTCTTATTCAGTAATTAATAACTGATTATTTAAATTTTAATTAGTTTATTGCAAGAAATATCAAGACGCACAGTTTTAAACTTTCAATATACGTCATTTTTCTTTAAAAAAAAAAGCAAAAATATTAAAAGATTTAAAAACATCATAAAGATTCAGGGTGTCTAGCGAATTATTTTTTTCAAATTCCCGGATTTCCTGGATCGTAAAATACAATTTTCTCGGATTTGTTACTTTACATTTAAATATTAAGCAATTTAAAAGAAATCTTGAAAAGAACTGTTTTAAATATTCAATATATGTCATGTTTATTAAGAAAAAACAGTAAAATTAGTTTCAAGGACATTTAACTAAAAAAAGTCGAAAAAATTATTAAAAGGTTTAAAAACATCAGAAAGTCTATGAAAAAAAATCACTGAAAAAGTGAGGAAATAAAAAATTAAAAAGTTTAAATAAATAAGAAAATCTAAGAACATCTAATAAAAATTAATTAAAAAAATATTAGACCTTAATCCTAACAACATTAAAAAAAAAAAAATAGAAAATCTAGAAATTACTTGAAATAGAAAATAAATTTACGAATAAAATAGACAAAATATAAGAACGAATTGAACAAATTTACAACAAGATAAAAAAATAAATCAGAAAATTGAAAAAAAATTAGTTTACTCCCCTCACGACCAACAAATGAAAATAAAAAAAACTAAGAAAACAGTTTCTTAATCTACAAAAAAATAATTCATTTAAACAAGAAAAAGTATAAAGAATGAAAACTAAACATTCTAACAACAATTTTTTAAAAAACCAGAAAATCTAGAAATTGCTTCAAAAAGTAAATAAATTTATGAATAAAATAGACAAAATATAAAAACGAATTGAACAAATTTACAAAAAGAGACCAAAAAAGAAATCGCAAAATTGAAGAAAGGAAATTACCTTCCCCCACAATATATAAAGAATTAAAACTGCGCAAAAATTAAAACATGTTGAAAATTATGTTCATCTCATGAACATTTTGCCCTCCCGTCAGCAAAAAGATTTGCTTTCTCATGGAGGAATCAAAAAATTCATTTTTTAAACATATGATGTTATAAAACAATTTAAAAGAACAGATTTAAAAAACATTTAAAAGAAAACTTGAACATTTCCGGTAAAAAATGAAAATTTCAATTTTTTAAAAAATTGATAATTGAGATTTTTTTAAAATTTTTTATAGATAAAGAGATTCTTTTGAATGTAAAGAATAACATTTTTTAATATATAAAGTTGAATTTAAGAAATAAAACAAAAATGTTAACAAAAAGTATATATTTTTTATTCTTTAATTTATTGCGAATAAGTCTTCGGATTTTAAGAAAGTACCTAAGTACAGGGTTGCTACGCTTTGAAAATTTCAAAATTCCATTACTTTTCCAGAACAAATTTTGGGAAAATTCCAGGCCAATTTTCAAAAAGAATTCATTGTTTTCGTATAGGTAAATCTGAAAATTCTTTACTAATCGCAAATTAATGATTAATTTTAGTCAATAATTGAAAATTTGAGAAAAATATTAGAGGTTTGAGGAACATAATTGAAAGTTAAAGAAATTAATTGAAATTTTAAGAGAATAATTCGAAAATATCAAAGAAACTTAAATATTTATTTATTTCATAATAAATAATAATATTAATAATAATAATAATAATAATAATAATAATAATAATAATAATAATAATATGAAGAAATTAATTAAATTTTGAAGAAAATAATTTAAAAATGACAAAAATAATTAAAATTTGAAAAAAAATTGTAAAATGACAAAACTAAATGAAAAATTGATTAAGATAGTTTTCTTGGTTCAGTGGTTCTCAACTCAAATTTGATCATTTTTTACTTGTTTTTTGATGTTTCATAAATAGCGCCAACTTCAAAGTCTAGAGTCTCTCTCTTTTGTATTTATTTAAAAAAATGAATAAAACGTCAAAATGTGGATTTGAAAGTACTATTTTTCGAAATTTAGTACCGCAAGTCACATTTTTCAAAAAAGAATCTTATTCCTTATACTTTACACATATTGGCTCCTATTGATCGACAATTTTTCTAATTTTATAAACTATGGAGAGCGATCAAACTCTTACTAAAGAAAATTCATTGCGTGGTTAGTAAAATTGTATTTTTCAACCATGTGTTTTACATTCTTCTATGTTAAAAGATTCAACTTCATTTTTAAATATCTTAATAAGTAGCACCGCTTCCTACATTTAAAAAAATATCATTGTATTCCTTGAATGTTCTATTATATGATACTTCAATTAGAAAAATATTCAAAGAAAAAATTTTTCCGAGAGAACTACCTTAAAAATCAAGAAATGAAGATAAAAATTGAAAAATTGGAACGAAATAATTGAAATTTGAAGAAAATAATTGGAAAAGTTTAAAAAATAATTAAAATTACAAGAAAATAATTGAAGAATGAGAAAAAATTAAAATTTGAAAAAATTATTTGAGAAGTTTGAGGAAAAGAATTAAAATTTAAAGAGAATAAATCAAAACTGTCAAAAAAAAAGTTTAATTATGTATAAAGTAAAAAAAGAAAATAAGAAAATAATTGAAAAATAGCAAAAATACTTGAATAATAACAAAAGTAATTTAAGTTTAAAGAAAATAATTTAAAACTGGTGTAAAAAATTAAAAAATTCAAAAATAAAATTTAATTTAATTAATTTAATTTAATTTAATTTTAATTAAAATTGAAAAATAGCAAAAATATTTGAATAATAATAAAAGTAATTTAAGTTTGAAGAAAATAATTGAAAAATGACAAAAATAAATTGAACCTTGTCTAGAAAATTTTAATATTCAGGACAATAATTACATGGTTGCTACAAAAGCCTGCGGATTAAAAATTCCATGACTTTTACAGGTTTTCTACAACAAAAATTTTTGAAAATTCCAGGACAATTTAAAAAAAAATCCATAGTTTTCGTATAAATCTGAAAATTCTTTGATAATCGCAAATTTAATTTTCAGTTTATTTGTTGAGCCAGTATCATTTTGACACATGACTTAATTTTAGATTGTTATATTGTACAGAATGGAAATGTTATTTTGTACAACTGCTAAATGTTATTTTGTACAGTTTTGAAAAATGAATTTGTTATTTTGTACAATTTTTTAAAAAAGCAATAAAACATTGGAAGTACAATATTTTAGCTTTTTTAAAGAATTGTACAAAATAACAAATTCATTTTTCAAAATTGTACAAAATATCATTTAGCAGTTGTACAAAATAACATTTCCATTCTGTACAATATAACAATCTAAAATTAAGTCATGTGTCAAAATGATACTGGCTCTATTTGTTATATATTACATATATGATTTACCTAAGCTACTTGCTATGCTATGTTATTTAACTACTTATTTTTAAATTATTTTTAAATCGTTAAAGTGTAAATCATTTACTACTATTGATTATGTCTGGAAAAAATTTAGAAAAAGTACTAAAATGAATAAAATTTCAGTTCGAATTTGTAAATTCTCTGACATTTCCAGGTTCTGCAGCAACCATGATATACTTTATACAGGTCAATATAGGTCGATTTGTTTTGAAGGAAAGAATACAAATTTTTTATATATTAAGTTGAATTAACCATCAACAATAACATGTCATGTGCAAAGAGAAGTTAATAAGAATCGTTCCGAGTACCAACTTTGAAAATTGTCGAAGAAGAAGAAGAAGAAGAAGAAGAAGAAGAAGACTTAAATTGAAATGTTTTGTATATTTTAACGAATTAGCGAAGATTTTTAAAAATTCCCGGAAATTTCTCGGTCGAACTACAATTCCAGTTTTCCCGAATTTCCCGATCGCTGGACACCCTGAAGATCAAAAGAGACAAAAGTATTAATTCTAAACAGAACTTCTTGTTGGTTTATCAATAAGATAAAATCAATGATTCGAGACATGATTTGTTAATTTTTTGAAAAGATGAAACATCTTCTTACCGTGCAGCAATGGAAGGCTAATTGCAAAAAGGCAGGTGGTGGATCAGCAGCTGCACAAATTTCAGCTACTGCTAGATAATCGAGACCGAAATTATCCGAGCGTGGAAGAACGTCTGGATCGGCGGGCACTCGACCGATTAATTCACAGACTACGATCCCGAAAGAGAAGATATCGGTTCTGTGATCGTACCATTGACCCTTGAGACACTCAGGTGACATCCAATAAGGACTTCCGACTGTACTGAGTCGATAGCCGGAATTTGGATCAGGAATTTTGGCTGCCAGGCCGAAATCTCCAACAACTGCGCTCATTTCACCCGAGTTGTCGTCCTTCTTGATAAGAACATTCTTCGAGGTGAGATCTCTGTGAAAAACTCCTCGACTGTGTAAATAAGCCATCCCTCGTGCAACACCTCTCGCCAGATTCATCCTAATTAAATGGGGCAATGGTATCTGCTTTGACATAATCAGCTGCTCCAAACTTCCGCCATTTATGTATTCCGTAAGGGCGTGGAGTTGACCTTCGTGAACGCAAACTCCCATAAATCTGTTAACAGAAAAAAAAAATTTATTTATAATCATTTTTTCAATTTATAAATTAGCAAATTTCCAAATTTTTAATTCCATCGCTTTAAAAAAATTAATTATTTCTTGTTAGCAATTTTTGCAACAATCGGGATAAACTACTAATCATTTGACAAATTTTTGTAGGTTTTGAGCGAATTATTATTTTCAAATTTTACAATAATTATAATATTAAATATCACAAAATTTGTTTACTGAATGAAAATTACATATTACGAAATCGAGGAAAAGATAAAAAAAAGATAAAATGTTAAAAGATAATAATAATAATAAAAACATAATATTAAGAAAATGTCAAAATATATTTGAAAAATTTCTTAAAAATAAAAAAATTGGGGAAATTATTCAAAACATGAGAAAATTAAAAAAAAATGAAAATAACTTCGATAAAAAGAAAATTATTGGATACTTTGAAAGATAATCTTTACAATAAATTTTTTTAACAAAAACTAGAAATTTTATGAAAATATATTTGTGAATTAATAAAGCAAATGTAAAAAGAAAGTAAAGAAAATCTAGGAAACAAATAACGAATTTTAAAAGATCTAAAAAAAATTGAAAAAAATGTATCCCGCTCCAAATAAAACAGAAAAGAAAATAAGAAAACTATTTGACGATCTACGAAAAAATAGAAAAATTAAAAAAATAAAACTATACAAGAATGAAAAAATCGAGAAAACTAAAAACTGTATAAAAGACAAAACAATGTTAGTAAAATTTAAAAAATTTATAAAAACCTTAAAAATTCTATTAAATGTATAAAGAAAAATAATTATGTATGAAACTTAAAAAGATAAATTAAAAGCCTGTAAAAGAAATGAAGAAATTATTAAACATGCCCATAGAAAATAATTATGAAATTTAAACAAATTGTTAAAAGTTGAAGAATTATAAGCAAATTATGAAAAAACAAAAAAGTGAATGAAAAAATGGAAACTATTTTAAATATCGTACGTTCACAATGAAATAAATAAATAAGACATGCAAAATTAATTGAAATTTCAAATAAATTATGAAGGTTCACAATTTACCATAACTTCAAACTACAAAATAAATTTTCACACCAAATAAAAAAAAAATAAATAAAAAATATTATTAAAACTGATTTTACAAAATTTTGAAACATCCAGTTGTTAATTTTTCAGAAAAATTAGGTTGACCCATTTGTTGTCCAATAATAATTATTTAACATTTTATGTTTTTTCTTGATAACTAATAATTCTCTACAATTCTGTTTGTTGAATTTTGTTAATAATATTTTATTCGAATGTTTTGAGGTTTGAGGAAATTTGAGGAATTTGAGGTTATGTTAGTGAGGTAAGCCTCCTTAAAATTCAGATTAAAATTAGTGTTTCGAATTTATTTAAATAATAATTAAAACTTAAATTTAATTCACAAATCTATTTTGTTTATGAGAGATTAAAACTAGAAACAATTAAGTTTGTTTCGATTACAAATTTTATTTATTTTTTTTTAATAATAATCGTTTTGTAAATTTTTACCATTTAATGTATTTTTGCAATTTCTCTCCTTTTCTTTTTATTATCAATCCATTAAAAACTTGGATTAACTGAAATTAAGATGGATAAAAATTTGAATAGATTAAAATTTATGTTGATTGAAAGTAGGATTAATTTTAACTTGATTCAACTCAGATTAAAGAATTTTAAAGTTTAAATTGATAAGAATTTTGCTAGATGGAAACTCTTACAAATTTATTTTTGGGTTAATCAAAAATCCAATCATATTTTACTCACAAATTTTTTTTCTGCAACCTTTATAATTTTGTACGGTTTTTTTTGTGTCCGATTTCAAAAGAGACATTTTTACAACAAGAATTATTAATCCATTAAAATTAAAATCGTCTAGAAATTATTATTAATTAAAACTTGATTCGATTAATATTTGCGTGATATTTGATTTTTATCTTTTGTCAAAAGTTAAGAGTAACTAAATCGCTGTAAATATTTTAAAAATGCAAAAATTTGGATGATTGCAAATTTTTTTTGTAAATCCAGACAGAATTAAAATCTTATTAGGTAATTCAAAGAATAACCAAAATTGTAATTAAATAAAAATATCCTAAAATTAAAAAATACCATGTTTTTGTTTTTGCTTATTCAAAAAGTAAGAGAAAAAATATTTGTGTTTCGTGGAATATTTTTGTACGAAATATTAACAAAGTTGACTGATTAAAATTTGGATCGATAACAATTAGGGTCGCCTATAAATTAGGATCAATTAAAATTGGGGTCGACTAAAAACTAAGAAAATTTTAATTTTGTTCAATTGATAATTGCTTAAATATTTGAATACCATATCGATAAAAGTTCAGATTTTGAAGTTCAAAATTGATCAAATTCTGAATCGTTTGGATTTTATAGAGATAAAAAGTAGAATCAATTGAAATTTTATTCGCCTGAAATTTGGTGTTCTTGAAATTTATATTTATAAATTTAATAATATTTGTAAATAATTTATATTTAAAACAAATTAAAGCTTGAATAACTCAAAACTAAGTCTTTCGAACAAAAAATTATTTTTTTCAAAATAAGACACTTTTTAATTTTAAAAAATTGATTCCAATTCTATTGTTTTCTGATTTTTATCATTTATTACGGAACATTTTTTTTATCTAAAAAATTATGTAGACCTGCAATATATAAACCATAACCACCAAACATTTTTCAAAATTTTTCAAAATAAAAATGTTGCCAGTTTTGGATTAAAGTACCAAATTAAAAAACTTTAAATATAAAATATTAAAGAGACGAATCCAAGTAGGACAAAATTCCTTTCCATTGATCAAAAATAAAAAAATAAAAAAAAAGTGTTGGGAACTTTAGCGAGATTGTCGGCATAATTAGCAATCAACTGTTCTTCTTTTCTGCAACTTGAAAAGAAAACGTCCTTTTAGTGAAGTCTATATTTATAATTGTGAGAATTTTTAAGGTGAAACGTGTTGTATATTGATGCGAATAATTGTGGATGAAAGCAAGTGCCGTTCACGCACGAAAGTGAATTTTTACGAAGCTCTCTTGAAATGGGAACGAGGCAGTGAACTTTTATAAAAATAATAGCGTCTAGTCGTTGAAAGTGGTGGAATTAATCTCGTCGTCGTCGACCTACCGGTGACTTTTTCCTATATTTGCCAATGGAATATATTTGTCGTTGTTCAAGTGTCGTAAATTCTTTTTTCGATAAGGAGAGCTTAACAGGCGGCCTCGAGAGAGATCCAATTAATGCTCGTATTGCGGTATTTTACGTTTGTCGTTTAAATTCATGGAAGTGAATTCATTCGTAAGAAAATCGATAAGACACTATACCAGAGACTCGGTACGTTTATTTTGAGTACAACTCTGATAAAACCGGTCAATCGGGCGATCTACCTATTTATCGCTTCATTTCACCCAATGTTTTTCTCACCTAGAAAATACCCCTTGAGTTTAACACCTTCCAGTTCCTATAATCTCGTTTCCTTAATCAGCTTAATCCGTGGATTTGAAAAATTCATTTCCACCGAGAAAAGATTTAAAAAGTTGATTAATCGAGTTCACCCCATTGACATAACCTCAAAAACTAGAAAATGGTTTTCACATTGAATAAAAATATTATTAAAACTTTTTATCAAATTCATTCCACCAAATGAACTACATGAATCACTTATTATTTCACCAAATTTTAAAAAATCCATACATTTTCAGGATGTTCAGCTACTATTGAAAACAAAATTCAATTTTTTCAAGATTTTCAAGATGGGAAATAAA
Source organism: Ganaspis brasiliensis (assembly GCA_037103525.1). Taxonomy (NCBI): domain Eukaryota; kingdom Metazoa; phylum Arthropoda; class Insecta; order Hymenoptera; family Figitidae; genus Ganaspis; species Ganaspis brasiliensis. The sequence continues at coordinate 5,826,555 of JAZKLR010000101.1, read as the reverse complement.
TCATACCAGGGGCCACTTTTTAGTATAATTGAAACAATACCTATAGTTAAATGTACTTTTAAGCTGGAGCAAATAATTAAAAATAAAAACTAAAATAATTGATCATATAGCAGGAGCTTTTGTAAAGAAAATAATTGAAAATTGAAGAAAATAAATAGAAAAATTAACTTGAAGTTCTGAACGTTCAAATAAATTAAATTATTATTTTAACATTTTCCAAATTTAAATTTGACCAAAAATAGTGTTCTGTACACCAAAAACTAAATTTGGATATTTATAGAATTGATTTAATTTTTTATATATTGCGTTGCAAAAGTTATTTTCAAAAATATTTTCAAGGGGAAAAAAATTCCCCTCAAAAGTCTAGAATTTTAGGTGAAAGTAACTAGAATTAAATAAAATCACTAAAAAAAAAACTCGAAAAGCAGAATTGACACTTCAAGAAAGAAAATAGAAACTTTTAATAAAATAATTGAAATAAAAAAATATCGAAAAGTTATAATTGAAATTTGCAGGAAATATTTTAAATTCAAGAATTTAGTTAAAAAAAAAGGCGAAAGAAACTGAAAGTAAAAACAATAATTGATAAATGAAGAAATAGGTAAATTTAATATTGAAGAAAATAATTTGAAAATTAAAAAATACAATTAAAAATTACAGGAAAATTTTTCTTTTTTAATCAAGAAGATAATTAGAATTATGGAAATCAGATGAAAATTGAAGAATACGATTAAACATTGAAAAAATAAAAATTGAACAACATAGTTCAAAATTGAAGAGAATAATTGACAATATTGGAAAGGTATTTCTGAAACAAAAGGAAAAATAACTGAAAATTAAAAAAAAACTATTGAAAAATAAATAAAATCATTTAAAAATTACAATTGTTATTTCAAGTAAATAAATAAAAAGATTTCTAAATAAATTGACATAAAAAAGCACTTCAGTTTTAAAATTGGAAAATGAAAAAAATAATTGAATATGGAAGACAGTAATTGGAAATATTGAAATTGATAATTGAAATTTGCATTAATAATTAGAAATTAAAAAAAAATAATAATAATAATAAGAAGAAAATATATTATATATGAATAATGACGCGAAAAATAAAGAATTAAAGACAGTAATTTATTAATGAAAAAAAACTTCAATATTGAAAAAAATATAATAGACAAACTTAAAGATGATAATTAAATTATTTGATATTTAAAAATTGAAGAAAACAGTTAAATATTGGCAAAATTAATTAGAAATTGAAAAAAAAAATAAAAAATTGAAAAATATTATTTGAAATTGATAAAATTAATTGAAAACTGAGGAACATTATTAAAAAAATTGAAGAACATATTTGAAAATTTAAGAAAATAATTTAAATTTGAGAAAAGTATTTGACAAATTAAATGACATATTTGAAATAGATAGAGAAAATAATTGAAAATCTAAGAACATAATTGAAAAAGTTAAAATATAATTGACTTTTCAAAAAAGTAAAAATTTTTTAATAAATTCATTGAAACGAAAAAAAAAAGTTTTTAGATTCGAGGATGAAAAAATTGAATATAAAAAGAAAAATAAAGAAAATAATTAATAAATAAAGGGAAAAGATTTTATATTGAAGAAAATAATAAAAAAATGAAAGGAAAATAATAAAAACTAAAAAACAAATTGATAAATAATGTAAATAACTTCAAATTAGAGAAAATAATTGAAATTTGAGAAAAATAATTGAAAATTGTAGAAATTAATTGAAATTTGATAAATATAATTGAAAAAATTAAAGAATATATTTGAAATAAAAAAAAATAATTATTGAAAAATTGTATTAACATTTCTAGAAAAGAAATAAAAATATAATAAAATAATTAAATCAATAAATCAGTAGTTTTAATATTGAAAAATTAAAGAAACTAATATACATAGAAGACAATAATTAAAAATACTGAAATAGATAATTGAAATTAGCAGAAAAAAAATTGAGATTTGAGAAATATAATTGAAAAAATTAAAGAATATATTTGAAATAAAAAAAAAAAATTATTGAAAAATTGTATTAACATTTCTAGAAAAGAAATAAAAATATAATAAAACAATTAAATCAATAAATTAGTAGTTTTAATATTGAAAAATTAAAGAAACTAATATACATAGAAGACAATAATTAAAAATACTGAAATTGATAATTGAAATTAGCAGAAAAAAAATTGAGATTTGAGAAAATTAATTTAAAATTAAGAAAATAGTTGAACAATTTAAAGAATACTTTAAAAATTTTCAGAAAATACTTAAAAATTTAAGAAATTACTTGGAAAATAATGAGAATAATTAAAAATTGAAGAAAATAACTGAAAAATTATAAAAGTAATTAAAAATTGAAGATTTATTAAGGGCATGTGATGGAGTATGACGTCATTGGTATAGGCAAAAAAATGTCCGTAACTTTTCTCTTTAAAGATTGAATATTTTGTCACGAAACTTGGTAGAATTACTTAAAATATCATTAGGAAGGTCTCTCTGACCCAAAGTTATTTGATTTTTGGGTGAAAAGTGATTTTTAAAAAATTTTATATTTTTCGAAAATTTTTCAAAAATTAATTTTGAGCCAAAATTCAAACAAATTTGGGTCAGAGAGACCTTCCTAATGATATTTTAAGTAATTCTACCAAGTTTCGTGACAAAACATTCAATACTTTAAGAGTAAAGTTACGGACAATTTTTGCCTATATCAGTGACGTCATACTCCATCACATGCCCTTAATGGATTTTTTAAATTTCTTTGAATGTGATCATTTCTAAATGTTTTATTTTAAATTCATTATGTTGTGTGTTTAAAAATTAATTTTTATTTTTAAAAGCCATTATTAAAATCAACAGAGTCAAATTTTCTGAACTGGGCCACCTAAAACTGACTTTTCAAATTTGATTTACTTCTATACATAATTTATTACAGCCAGGTGGTACAAAAACATTCCTGGAAAGCTTTTTTAAAAATTTTAATTTTTCAATTAGTTATAAACAATTAAAGTTTAAAGCACCTTTTTACGAAATTGTCAATTGCTCAGCTGTTTTTTGATAAAATTGAATAATATTTGGTAGAGACATAAAAAAATAGTGCCTCTATTAATCACGATCAGAATTTTAAAAATTCGTAATTATTTATGCAAAATAAATTGTTAATTAATTAAACAATTGAAATTTTTTACAACTTCTGGGGCAGGTATGAAAAAAATTCAAAAACAGCAGAAATCTGTGTTTTCTGCACTTTCATTAAAAAAAAAAAAATTTTAGTACCTTTGAAAATTGAGCAAATGGCGTAATTTTAAAGAGCGTAATTTTAAATAACAATTACATTCGAATAATAGGGGTAAAATAAAAACAAAATTAAAAGCTATTATAATTTATATAATAAAAGTATAATTTCATTACACTCTCTAAATCTAAATTAGTTAAAAATAACTAATAATTAGTAAAATCGTGCCAAAGTTTATATTTCAGTAATTAGTTAAAAATAACTAATTATTAGTAAAAAAATGACTAATTGTTAGTAAAAACCTAACTAATAAATAGTTAAAATACGACTAATTGAATTAGTAAACAGAATTTTACTAAAACATTAGTTATTTTGACAAAACCTAAAAATGAATTTGACTAATAATTAGTTATTCTTTACTAAATGATTAGTAGAAATATAATTATTTGAATAAGTGACTGAGTTTTTTCTTTGAAATTAGTTATTTTTAACTAATTCAGATTTAGAGAGCATGTATATTAATTATTCAAAACATATAAAACAAAAAGATAAATAAAATATAAAAATTCTTTATAAAATTGATAATAAAAATGAAAATAAAGAATAGTTCTTAAATTTTACAAAAAATTATGAAATTAATTTAGTATCGAAAGAAATAAATACTAAAACGACTTCAAAAGTAAACAAGAAATTTGTCAATTAAATAAAAAAAAGTAAAAGTAGTTTTTTAATTAATGTTTGTTTCAACAATAATAAACCTAAAAATTAATTAAATTAAAAATAACTTGTCATCCCGTTAATCATGAGAAAAATGTAGAAATAATGTTATTAACTTCTTTATATGAAGAAAATGCATTGTTCATAAGATTGTCTAGTTTATAACTTATACAAACATTTTTTAAACAATTAGCTTATTATTAGAAGTTGTTCTAAAATAATTACTTCAAAAAATGTTGCTCTTGTTAATATAAATTATGCGTTTAATAAAAAATTAAACTGGTTTTAATAAGAAAACATTTTTTTTCATGTTTAACATTTAATAAATAAATGAAAACAACTATTTTTCAAAAAGTAAAATAAGGGGTGTTATGCAGAATTTTGTTACCTTTAATTTAAAAAAAATACATCTAAATTGGGTAATGTTATGTTAATTTTTCCACGGACGCTTTTTTTGCCCCACTGTGGCGGCAGCGCCAGCGCAGCGGCAGTTCGAATGCTTGGACGCCGCTCTTTAAAATTACGCCATTTGCTCAATTTTCAAAGGTACTAAAATTTTTTTTTTTTTAATGAAAGTGCAGAAAACACAGATTTCTGCTGTTTTTGAATTTTTTTCATACCTGCCCCAGAAGTTGTAAAAAATTTCAATTGTTTAATTAATTAACAATTTATTTTGCATAAATAATTACGAATTTTTAAAATTCTGATCGTGATTAATAGAGGCACTATTTTTTTATGTCTCTACCAAATATTATTCAATTTTATCAAAAAACAGCTGAGCAATTGACAATTTCGTAAAAAGGTGCTTTAAACTTTAATTGTTTATAACTAATTGAAAAATTAAAATTTTTAAAAAAGCTTTCCAGGAATGTTTTTGTACCACCTGGCTGTAATAAATTATGTATAGAAGTAAATCAAATTTGAAAAGTCAGTTTTAGGTGGCCCAGTTCAGAAAATTTGACTCAACAATTAACTGGATCTTCCAAAATTTAATGAAATAAATTTTAATAACATTTTTATTTGATGTCAAAAACCACTTTTATCAGTGGGGTGAACCTCCTAAAAAAAATATTTCCAACTAAAGATTTAGAAAAAAAAGGAGGAATATATATAATGAATAATTTAAATAATTTTTGTGTAAAAATTCGTACCTTAGAATATTTGGATGACTGAGTTTGTTCATGAGTTGGACCTCCTTGAGCATGTTGGGTCTGTTGGCCGGAAGTTGGTTCATTTTCAGGACCATCACCTGACCAGTTACTTTGTGGGTGACCTGGAAAACAAGGAAATACATGATTCTTGAGAAAATGCTAATTCACTCACTACTTTACTACTAAACGCTCTTGCGGTTTTCAATTGCACGACTGCACATCAAGTATTTATCTACTAATGGTTATACGAGGTCGATTAATTGTTAAGTTCTAATTCAAGAAAATCGACTTTTTTACTTATCAACCGAGTTTCTAAAATATACAATTAATAACGAATACATTGTAATAAAAATCAACACTTTCTTTGAATTCCTCGAAAGCAGCGTCTTGATAATAAAATCACTCGAGTGTCCAATCTTCGGAAAATTCAAATTAATTATTATTACATAATTAACGATAAATTAATTTAACAATGATTATGTTTAATTTAAGTTATTGCGATTTTCCTCTCTTATTCTATTTAAAAAAAAAGTTATTGTAATTCTTCTAATTTATTATTATCAGTTTTTTTTTTTAAATAAAAATATCTAGTCAATAAAAAAATGAGAGTAAAAATTTCAAAAGCAAATCGAAAATGTCAATAAACTTCAGCAAAACAAAAAAAAAAAAAGAATTATTTTTGAAATTTTCGACCACAGCAAAAAAACGAACGATCAAGCGAACCGGATAGGTAATTAACGAAATTTCGTCAACTAATTAAAAGTTTGGAACTTTTGCAATTACTATAAAATTGAGTTTGGTCTAATTGAAATGAAAAGCAATCAAATTTTTCAGATATTCGATTTGTCTGAAATTAAAAATATTAAAATTAAATTTCAAATTAAATATTAAATAATTCGAAATACAAAAATTAGATTAAATTCCAAAAAAAACAACATAAAATATTAAAAGGTACATTATTAAAAAAAATGCATTCATTTAAACTCAATCGATTAAAATTCCAATAATTAAACTTTGCCTTGGTTGAGATAAATATTAATTAAATTTTAAATCGAGCGAAATTAGAATTAATTTAAATTATCGATAAAAATTACCATCTATTTGAATTTCGTTTCAATCTTTCAAGCGAATATAATTAAATATTATAATTTCGTAAACTTAAATAGATCTAAATTACAAAATCAATTGTGAAATTTAATTATAAAATAAACAATATCTATAGAGATTTAAGAGATTCACTTCCTGGATTTCCTAGAACCAGTTTTTTCCAATTAATCCTAAATCATCATTTTTTTTTCAAGCTGACAGCTATTGTTTACAAAAGTATTCAATGCAGTTTACAAACTCGAATGAAAAATAGCAAATCAAATGATAGCCTTATTTCTCTATCTAATCCTACAGTGACTGAGATTCGATCTGGCAATCTTCTATAGAAACACCAACGCTAGATTTAATAACTATTATCTCAAAACTAGCCTAAGATACTATTATACTCGGTTGCTCTAGAATTCAGTTGATTTTTCACGGATAATAAGACATTGTTGAAGGTAGCGAGACACTCTTGCCACTGCTTACGATACAAATCTGAATACGTGATTCGTTCAGAAACCTACGTGAGAATTCTCATGAAAGAAATTTATGAAACCACTCCGTAGACTGGGATCAGATGAATGGAAAAAAGAAACACTACGTGATCAATTTCAATCACAAAACCACATCAATTCCAATTAATTCCGAGTCTTTGAAATTGTCGAAAAAAAAATCTCACTAATCAGCTCATAAACTTCAATTTAATCCCATTATCTTTATCATGTTTTGCTCTCTTAAGAAAAAAAAAAACTTTATAATTCAATTCCTTTATACTTTAATTTTTGAAAATTTTCCTCAAAGATAATTCAATTTTTCAAAAATTTTCATATTTTTGGAATCAGGAATATTTTAAAAGCGGAAATAACGAAATATACTTGATAAAAATTCGAGACTTGAGTGTAATTGCTTTCTAGTAAATTATGAAGAAGCGTGGTAATTTCACGAGAAAACGTAATCAACGGAAAGAGAAATATAAATGTAATCTGTCAGCATAAGTTAAATTGTGGAAATTTTTCGAGATTTCGAGATAAAAGTCGAGAATCGAAAGAGATTTTGGCGAAGATTCCTTGGTAAAGACAAACTCATTTTGGGCTCCAGCCAAAAGATGACGAATACAGAACCATTGCAAATCGTCGTTTCGTAAAGACAACCAACAACTCTCTCGAAGAATTCCTTGAGCTCGTTTTTTTCTCGATTCGATAAACTCTTCTCGTCACCCTTCTACAATTCAATTGCTTCCTGAAAAAATATTACAAACGATTATTTCGAACGATATAAATTGCAAAATTTAATCTAAATAAAATTGAAATGAATAAGATGAAAATAAATTAAAAATATAAATAATTAAATAAATAAATACAAAAAATGCAAAATGAATTTAAAAAGTAGTAGAATAAAAAAACAAATTCAAAAATTTTGATATTCTATTTTAAAATTTAAGGATGCATGTCAGTGTTTTATGCGGAAGATAAAATACCTACAAAGATTTTAAATTTTGTACTTTTAACATTCATTTCTATGAGAGTTGACAAAATTTGTTCGTTATATCTTTAAAAAATTAATAATATAAAATGAAAACTAATCCATGTTGTTTTTGAAAACAATATACGTCCAGTGTGACTTCATGAATCCAAGTATAAGGATTTTTAATAAAAAACGTATTTTATACAAATTTAATTTAAAATTACATAAATTATTGCAGTCACGGGAAAAAATTATTTTTATGCATTTGATTAGTATATTTATACTTTCTGTCAATTTATATAATTTGCCTTTCAGAGTCAAATAAATAGTTCGATATTTTTAGGAGGTTATGAAGTCCTGTCATAATTCTAATAATTCCAAATTTCACAAAATTTTGAAAGATTTAGTTGTACAATTAACAGAAAAAATTAGGTTGCACCAAAATTTGTTGTAAAATAATGATTATTAAACATTTTGTGTTTTTTCTTTAAGGGTCAGTAACCAATTGAAATTTTCAACTAATTTTGACAAATAATAGCTCATTTTGCTCTTTTAAACATTTTCTACAATTCCACTCGTTAAATTTTGTTTAAAATGTTTTGTTAAAAAGTTATTAAATAAATAAAATTTGTTTTTAACATTTTTTTAACAAAACATTTTAAACAAAATTTAACGAGTGGAATTGTAGAAAATGTTTAAGAGCTAAATGAGCTATTATTTGTCAAAATTAGTTGAAAATTTCAATTGGTTACTGACCCTTAAAGAAAAAACACAAAATGTTTAACAATTATTATTTTACAACAAATTTTGGTCCAACCAAATTTTTGCTATTAATTGTACAACTAAATCTTTCAAAATTTGGTGAACATAATGGAGTCAGCGCGTTAATTTAAAACAATTGTCGTAAATCAGAACAAAATATTCAATATTTTTATAAAAAATTGAAAAGAATTTTTTATTAATTATGTTAAATTTACCGCCAGGATATTGTCAACAATGAATTAAATCAGGGTGTCTACTAATTTCGTCCCACAAAATTCCCGGTTTTTCCCGGTTTTTTCTCTTTTTAACTTAAAATTTATTTTAAGTATAAATAGACCTACAAATGGCTACAAAAATTGCAGATAACAGTTGATAATTGAAGAAAATAATTTAAATTCAAAGAAAATAATTGAGAATAGAAGAGTTAAATATTAAACTTCACAAAAAAAAAAAATAATCAAGAATTTAAAGAAACAATTAATAATGAAAAGAAATAATTAATAATGGAAAGAAATAATTGAACAATGACAAAGATATTTGACAACTAAAAACAAAATTAAAAAAAAAAGTAAATTTTAATCTACAATTGAACAATAATTGAAAATTGGTCAACTAGATAGAAAATCCAAAACAATAATTTAAAATTTAGGTTAATAATTCAAAATTGAAGAAATAAATTGAAAATTAAATAATCAAATTGAAATCAGAAAAACACAGAATTATTGAATAATAGAAAAAAAACATAATTGAAAATTAAGAAATAAAATTGAAATTCGAATACAATAATTGAGAATTAAAGAAAATTACTAAACAATTGGATTGAAAATAGAAGAAAATAATTTATAATTAAAAAAAATGGAAAATGACGAGAATTATTTAATATTGAAGAAAACATTAAAAATTGACGAATAGAATTGTTATTTGAAAAAATTATTTGAGAATTGAAAAAAATAATTGAACAATTGAACAATTAAATTGAAAATAGAAGAAAATTATTGAAAATTAAAGGAGGTTTTGAAACATGAAATAAATAACTGATAATTAAAAAAAATAATTGAAAAAAGTCAAGATTACTGAATATTGAAACAAACAATTAAAAATTGTACAAAATAATTGAAAATTAAATAAAATAATTGAAAATTGAAGAAAGTACTTAAAAATTAAATACAATATTTGAAAACAGCAGAAAAATTTAGAAATCGACTGAAATATTTGCGAATTGATGAAAATAATTTAAAAATTCTCAATTTAAATAAAAATTGAAAGAAAAATATCATTTAAAAAAGCTGATAATTGTTAAATATTGAAGAAAATTGAGAAGAAATTTAAAATTAAAAGAAATTGAAAAACTGAAAGAATTATGAAAAAATAATTGGAAATTGAAGAAAATAATTGAGAATTTAAAAAAAATCATTGTAAAAAGCCTAGAGTTATTGAATATTAAAAAAAAACAATTGAAAATTAAAGAATGTAATTGAATGTCGAAAATTATAATTGAGAGTTAAAGAAAATAATTCAAGAATTGAACAATGGGATTGAAAGTAGAAGAAAATAAGTAATAATTGAAGAAAAAAGAAATTAAACAGCCCAGGAATTATAGAATTTTAAGAAAACAATAAAAAATTAAGAATGTAATTGTAATTTGAAGAAATTAATTAAAAATTGTAGAAAATAATTTGAAATTGAAGAAAATGTGATTTTATGAAAATTGTTGAATAATAATTGATGAATTGAATTCAAGTTTCAAAAACATAATTGATAATTGAAAAAAAATATTAAAAAAGCCGAGAATTATAGATTATAGAAGAAAATAATTGAAAAATAGAAGAGTTATTGAGATGTGAAATAAATAAATGATAATTGAAAAAAATAGTTGAAAAAAGTCGAGAATTATTGAATATTGAATTAAATAATTAAAAATTGAAGGAAATAGTTGAGATCTGAAGAAAATAATTAAAAATTGATGAAAATGATTGAAAATTGAAGAAAATAATTGAAAATTGAATCAAATTTATTGCCAATTCAAACAAAAAATTTATAGTTGAAGAAAATAATTAAAAATTGATTAAAATAATTGAAAATAATTAAAAATTGATGAAAATAATTGAAAATTGAAGAAAATAATTTGCAATTGAAGAAAATAATTGAAAATTGAAAAGAATAATTGTCAATTGAAGAAAATAATTGTGAATTTCTGAAAATAGTTAAATAATTGAAGAATTGAATTAAAGCTTCAAGAACGTAATCGAGAATTGAAAAATAATATTGAAAAAAGCCGAAAATGATTGAGTATCGAAAACAATAATTGAAATATGATGAAAATAATTGATAATTAAAAGCACACAATAGAATTGCCCATAACTATATATAAACTATTATGCAATGTACGGTCTACTAAAAAAACTCAAGTTCTATCTACATTTTTTCATAATAATTTGATTTTTTCATGTTTAATGTCTTTCATTGTTTCTGCAGAATTGTTAGCATTAAGAAAAAAGATAGTAGACAAACATTTACATTTCATGAGAATATATTATATTATATTTTAATTTTTAATGTATATTTTTTATTTTTCAATTGCATAATTGTCGCATAATTACACAAAATTTAAACGCATAATCAGATTGGTTCAAAATGCATAAAGTTATTATCGTTATTTATAAAACAAATTGATATATTAGTCAAATTTATTATCTCAGAAAAAATTCCCGGTTGGACGGAAAATCCCCGGTTAATTCCCGGTTTTCCTGGTTATTAGACACCCTGATTAAATTAAGTCGTTAAACGTCAAATTCAAAAATTTTTGTCGCCAACTGGAAAAAAATTGCCAAAGTTGGCAGCACTGAAAATTACCAAAATAAAAAAAAAACCAAATAAATGTTAATTCTAACATTTCTAACCTAATTAAATTTAAAATTAATTCAATTGTCGAGATTTTAAAAAGTGTTTTTTAACCTCTCATTATTGACCGACTCGGAGAAATGGATAAATTCCAAGTTATTAACACTATCAATAACAAAGTGATAATTACTTTGATTTAAATAAAATCAAAAGGGATTGAAATTTGGAAAAATTGATTCGACCGATATCAAGTGCGCTTGAAAATAATATCAACAAAAATGTTGGAATTGAAACTAATTTGCATAAATTAGATCAGAAAGAGAATGATTAGAAGATTATCAATTGTTTGTTGTTGTTAATAAAAGAAAATAGAAACACACTGCTGCGGGGGTTAATTTAGAATTACGAGCCAAGACTATTCCGTGGTTTTAACTTCCGGTCGAGAAACATATCGCCTACCTTCGGAAATCTATTTAGAAATCTTAAGAAAGCGCGAACCATTGTGCCGCATCTATCGCGCACGATGAAAACGGCTTCCTGTACTTCCAGAAGCACAATTGCATGCAGATCTTCACGTATATATTTATGTACGTTTATTTACGACCACATATGTGATCGCATTTCTAGGCTGGAGACCGTTAACCCGACCACGTAAATCGTCAAAGCTTCCAAGGTTAGCGAAATAGAAAAATTCTGAAGATGATTTTTGAATCTAGAAGAAATTGGATTTTAGTTTATTTTCAATAGTGAAAAACCACTTTTTAGTCTGAGTTTATGTCAACATTTAGATATTATTTAATTACAAATTCAGGAAATTATGAAATTGATCAATTTCAAGTTTTAGAATGCGACTTATTTTTAATTTCAAGTTAAAAGGACAAAAATTCGTTTTTATGCCTGTCCAAGCACGTTTTAAATTAAATCAATTATCAGCAGAATATGAACTTTGATAATGGTAAATTAGAAATGTTTTATTGAGCTAAACGTGTTTTTAACTGTGTCAATTATAATCGAACCTGTTATAACGTATAATCACGGAAAAAGTAAAAGTATCGATTAATTTTCATTTTCGTTTAATGATGCACAAATCAATTTAATGAATCTTGTCATTTGGATTTGATAATGAGCGTCTTCGGGAAAAAAAGAGTTAATAAAAAATAATAAAATGTATTGTCTAGTTGTAATTGTATTTGAAATTTAGTTACCAAAATTTCAAAATCGAACACTGAAAGAAATTTTAAACTTATCGAAATATCAAATTATTCGATTTTTAACTTTAAAATCGTAATAATTTCATTAGTTTACTTTTAAACAGTATTAATTTAAAAGACACAATTAAAAAAAAATAAAAATACAATTTAATTCAGTTGTCACTTTTTGAGGTTATGTCTCTGATGCAGTTGTATTTTTTTTCGTGTCAAATTTGAAATAGAAAAAGTTCCTTTCCTTCATAAACTGCAATCAAATAACTTGCAAAATTTATTAATTCTTATTATTGTAGGATACATTGTAAGAGTGTTGCGTAAAATTGCATAAAAAATTGCATAAAATAAAATTATATTTTATGAATATTAATTTTCTGGAATTGCGTACAAATCTATTGCAAATAGACTCTTGTGTTAAACGTTCCATTCAATTGGAGTTACGATGATTTAACAAATGATAATAACTAGAATTAATCTGTTACTGAAGTTGAAACAAAATTTTCCAACGGATTATTTATTCTTTGTTTATTGTGCCAAGCACAGGTGCAGATTTTAACAACTCGACAACAATTTCCTCATTCCAAAGTTCTAGTTTGTAATTTGATGCTCATTCGCGTTTTGCTGAATGATTTGCAAGCTAATTTTCAGTTTCAAAATTATTTCTTCGGCCTCTAATTACGACACTTGAAATATTTGACAATTAATTCTTGGTATTGAAATTCGAACTTGATTGTTGAATTTTTAATAAAAGTGTGTTTTATTTTTAATTAGTGTTTAGTTCTCAATTGGTATGTTTAATTTTCATTTGACCCCTATTTCAGTTGATCTTAATCTTGTGAGAAGTTTCGTTTTTTACGTTAACAAATTATATTTACACAAATTTACATTTCTGTTTAGATTCTAGAAGAGATTCAGTCGGACTTGGAGAGAAAGTAGGGAGATGTGAAAAAGGAAGTTGATCAAAATTTTTCGATCGAGTAAATTATACACTTAGTTTGAAATTTCTCACCTGATCTTTGGAATTGTTAAAAAAACATTCAAAACACGCTTGTAAATATTTCAAAACAGAAGATTTCTTCAACTTAAATTCTTGAATAAACAAATCCGCATCATTTATCAAGACTTGGCTTCGTTTCTCGGAGTAATTTTGGAAAAGTCATTTTATAAGTCTATTGAACATAATTCCTAACCAGAATTATATATTTGTGCTGATGAAGGCGTTATTTCCTAACTTTTATGAGTTTAATCCCAGAATAAACCGACAAATGTATCTTTTGTTTAATTTCTAATTACAATTTACAATTTTTTTTTATGATTTTCAATTTTCATAAATCTTTTTAAAATTTGTTTTTTATTTTCAAAAAGTTATTAACTTCTTTTGTAAAACTTGCTGACAATTCACAGAAAATTATCTCTTTTGTTCATTTTATTATCACGCTTCATTTTATTATCATTATTGTTATCTTTTCCGTTGTAATTTTGTTTTTCTGTTTACAATCTTATGACAATAAAAACGAATTGTCAAAGGATAAAATACTTTTGAGATGAATCGATAGGGAAACATTTTTAGAAAAAATATACTTTGAAAAATATTTAATTTTCGAATATTCTCGGAAAAATATTATTTTTCAAAAACCTATTCTTTGGCAAAATATTCATTGATTTTAGTTACTGGAATTTTCAGGGAAATTTTTGATTTTGTTCAGTTTGAAAATTCAAATAAATAGGTTTTTTTCTTGAAACAAGTGCATTTCCTGACAACTAGTTCTCTAATTGGCTAACATCGTGTCACTTTTAATTACTGTTCTGTAGGAAGTGCTGTAGATAAGTTTTAAGGCAACCCACTCTAGTAAAGGGTTTTCGAAAAGTAGCCGACAAAAAATTTCCTCCACGATCGAAATTAACTCTCGCCCTTGTTTTCAATTTCAACAACTCGCGACTTCCGAGTATGATTCACCAGGTCATATAGATTAACCACGTGCTTCGCTAAAATAAATCCACCTTACATTCTCGATCTGAGGAAGCAATTAACCTTTTTTTTTCTTCTTCGAAGAAAACAATCTTGAACACACATTGTTAACCTATTCTGTAACTTTAATTTCATCAGAGATAATATCAGAGATAAGGTTCTTTTTTTGTAAACTCGATTAGAAATTTTAATTAAAGATGAATATAAACGACTTTTATAAAAATAAAAACACTAAATTCAGTGCTGCCAACTTTGGCAACTTTTTTCCGGTTGGCAACAAAACATTTTGAATTTGACGTTTAACGACTCAATTTAATCCATGTTGGCAATATTCTGTCGACAAATTTAGCACAATTCATAAAAAAATTCTTTTCAATGTTTTAAAAAAATCAGGGTGGCCACTTATTTTTGAAATTAAATTCCCGGGTTTTCCCAGTCAATTTTTTAGATTTCCCGGTCAGAAATTTTCGAGCAATTAAAAGTTTTAAATTTACACAGTTTTATAATATTATTAATTATAATTAAAGCTGAAAAAGTTTTATTATCACAAAACATTAAAATCTAAATTTTTGGACATTAACTTTTAATTGTTGTTGGTCATTTAAAACTATTACATGTTTGCAAACTCAAAAAATTAAAATTACCAAATTGAAGAATATATCTAAAAGATGACAAAAATAATTGACTGTTGAAAACGAAATTCGAAAAAATGGTTACGCAATTACACAACTGAAAAGAATACTTTAAACTAGATGAAAATTTATGTCCATTTTGTAAAAATTTAGCTTCCACGTAATCAAAATAATTTGCTTCCTCATAGAGGAAGCAATAAATTAATAATATGAAAGTTAATTGGAGAAGTTATTAAAAAAAAGAATTTTAAATGCAGAAAAAATGAAAAAATCAAAATTATTTTACGAATTTTGGATCAATTATAAACGTTATATAGGTCAATCGAATCGTTTTTAGATAAAATATATGATTTTTGTATTCATTAAATTGTATTTTTAGCTTGAAAACATTTTTGGCAAAAAACGATTTTTTTCGATGAAAAAAGGTGTTAAAAAATTTTTGATTGGGTATTTTCAAAAATCCTTGCGAAGAAAATAATAAAAAATTGAGGAAATAAATTGAGGAAATAAATTAAAGATAAAAGAGTTAAATTAAAATTTGAAAAAATAATTGAAATTGAAAAAAAAATTACAAAATGACGAAAATAATTAACAATTGAAAAAAAAAAATCCAAAAAATGGCTAGATTAATACACAACTGAACAAAATAATTTACAAAATCAAAAAAAAAAAATATAAAATTTAAAGATAATAATTTCAAAATTGAAACAATTGTAGGAAATAATTGAAAATTGCGGAAAAATAATGAGTAATTGGAGGAAATAATTGAAAAATAACGAGAATAATTAAAAAATAGAAGAAAATATGTGGAAAATTACGAAAATAATTGTCAATTGAGAACAAAATTCGAAAAATGACTATATCATAGACAACTGAAAAAAATTATTAAAAAAATTAAACAAGAAATATTAAATTAAAAAAAAAATAATTGCCAATTGAAAAATCAAAAAAATTCTAGGAATAAATGTTGGAAATAATTGCATATTTAACAACTGGATTGAAAATAAAAAAAAAAATTAAAATTGGAAAAAATAATCAAAAATTGAAGAAAGCAATTAAAAATTGAAGAATATTGAAATTCAAAGAATATTTAAAAAAATAGTAATTGAAATAAAGTAATTGAAAAAAGCCGACAATTAATGAATATAGGAGAAAACATTGAAAACTGAAGAATGGAATAACAAATTGAAGAATGGAATTAAACATTAAAAAAAAAAAATTGAACAATTTTATTTAAAATTAAAGAAACTAAATGATAATCGAAAAAAATAATAGAAAAAAGGCGATAATTTCTTTAATATTAAAGAAAATAATTGACAAGTGAAAATTAAATTTGAAGAAAAGAACTGAGAATTGAAGAGAATAGTTCTAGAATTGAATAATTGAATTGAAAATTTAAAACAGTTTTTATGAGTGGAAAAAGTAATTGAAAAAATCCGAGAATTATTGAATATTGAGGAATTAACTGAAAATAGATAAAAATAATTGAAAATTAAAGAAAATAATTAAAAATTGAAGAAATGAATTGCAAATTAAAGAATTGAATGGAAATTTCAAAAAAATAATTGATAATAATTAAAAGAAAAATTACAATATGACGAAAATAATTGATTATTGACAAAAATAATTAAGTAGTCAAAAAAATAATTAACAATTGAAAAAAAATGTAAATATGGTGAGAATAATTGGAATTCAAACAAACAATTTTTTAAAATTAATGAATAATTAAAAATTGAAGGCGAATAATAAATTGTCAATTGAAAACTGATGAAAATTATGGAAAAAATTGTTGGAAAAAAATGAAAATTGTTGAAAAAAAATGAAAATTGAAGAAATCAATTGGAAATTGAAGAATTGGATTAAAATTTCAAGAAAATAATTGATAATTGAGAAAATGTGAGAATTATTGAATACTGAATAAAATAATTGAAAAACGAAAAATGCAATTTAAAATTGAAGTAAATAATTGAGAAATGAAGGAAATAATTAAAAATTAAAGAAATAATATAAAGATTAAAGAATTAAATTGAAATTTCAAGAAAATAGTTGATAATTGAAAGAGAAGTTCCAAATTGACTAAAATAATTAAATTTTAAAGAAAATAATTGAGAAATGAGGAAAATAATTGACAATCGAAAGAAAAATTCGAAAATTGGCGAGAATAATCGACGACAGAACAAAATAATTTTAAAAAATGAAAGAATACATAATTATAAAATTTCAAGAGAATAATTGGATATTGAAAACTGTTGAAAATGATAGAAAAAAGTATACTATAGATTTATTTATTAATGAAATTAAAATTATTTGAACTGATATTTATAAATTTTAATTTTAATCAATTTAAAGCATTTTTTAAAAAGTATCTAATTTAAAATAAAAAATATCTATGTGCCAAACTTCGGGTGTGAAGAGACAATAAATGAATGAAAGAACTTGCGGATTATTATTATTATAGATTTGTGATAAATGGAAAAAAAATTGATTTTTGATAAAATTTCCCAGAACTTTTAGATTTTAAATAGTTAAACTGCATACGAATTTCGAATAGGAAAAGAGGATTTTTGTAAATTTAACTAAAAATTTACATAAATTATTACACTAATTGGAAAAAAAAGTTATTTTTCTGCATTTGTTTTAGTCGAATTTAGACAATTTAATCTAATACTTCCCAAAACAAAGATCAATTATTCTCGAACTCTCGGGACAAAATCTATAGAACTAGTTTCTATTCAAGTTTGGAGTTAAGTGTATTAAATTGTTGAAACTATCGAGCTTCACCCACTTAGAAGGATTCTAAATTACTCTCTGTAAATAATTAAAAGTATCGAAAAATCCGAGAAATAAAAGTTCGAATGTTTTAAAAGTAAACAGAAAATCTAAACTCTGCAAATTGATCCAAACTTTAAATCCAGAATATTATTAATCAGTTCTTAATCCCAGGATTCAGAAAAGATGAAAGAAAATAAATCTGAAAAAATAAAAAAAAATAAAAGGAAGAATATTTTCAATCGACTTTCAGCGTGTTTGCAGTGAAGAATTTATATTCAGCAATAGAAACCTTTTGGAAACAAGCATCGTGGCTGTTTTGACGAATATAAAAAAATGGAAAGGAGGTAAGTGCGTTTTTCTGGGTTGACAGCTGGTTACCGAGGGAAAAGAGAGAAGAGATGAGCGAGAGACAACCTAATGAATCGTCAGAGTAACGAAAATGAGCGAACGAGCTCAAGAGGTTCATTACGGACTCCATGGCCATCACGGCGTGACCGGCTTTCTCGTCTGCTTCCAACATTTTTATTGTAGCCGCACTCTTGAGTCACAGGCAAGGTCGTTTCCAATGGTCGCCCACGCTGCAAGTCTTAAGTTACGTCTTCAGCGACCTGCACTTCGAATGTTTATCATTCTTTCAATTTCCATCAACAAATCGCTTCCGTCACGCTCCTCACATTAACATTACTATCTGTCCAATGTTTCTCTATTTCCCAAAACAATAAAACCTTATCAATAAAATATTCTCTCCTGTCCAATTCTCTAATTAACTCTGGAACTGATCCTTTCAAAGGTCTGCCGGATTTTAAAAATTGCGCACTAATGGAAATTTATATATGGTTTTGTAATTTTGTTTTTAACCTGAAAATTACAAAAAATGGATTATATAATATTTCATTATTATTTAAAGATCATATTACTGTGATTTGAGTGATCAGAATATTTTGTTTGTTCAAGAAGCTGGTTTAAATAAAAACAAGGATGGGAATTTAAAAAAGCAGAATATTTTAAAGAAGGGATTTTAAAAACCAAGTAGGAAGAGAAAATCGAGAAAAATTATTAAAAGATGTAGAATGAAAGAAAAACTTTCTAAAGAAGCGATATTGATAGAAGAAAGAAGAAAAAACGAGAAAAATTATTATGATGTTTAAAAATATTATAGTCTTTGAAAAAATGAAATAATCTAAAAAAAGGAAATTGAGGATAAAATAATTTGCGATTAAATAAGGATATTAAAGAAACACGCTGAATTGAAAAATTATTTAAAAACTATTGAATAAATGTAAAAATTAGGAGATTGGGAAAAAGTTGAAAAAAAAAACTCTAATAAAAAAAGATAATGAAGAAGAGAAAAAATAAATGATAAGAAACAAATTTGAAAATGAGAAAATTTTTCAAAAAGTTAAGAAGTTGGAAAAAATATGTAAGCAGCTTTGAAAGAATAATAAAATCTTAAAAATGTAAGAAAAAAAAGAAAGATCCTAAAAATTCAAGTTTATTTTGAAAACACTGAAAATTTTACTCAAAAATAAATACTTTTTCGTCACCAATTATTTTTTTAAATTGGAAAAATTCTACAAAAAAAGATGGACGATTTTAAAATTAAAAAAAATTAATAAATGAGAATCGCCCCCCCCCCCCTCAACTCTCGCAAGAAAACACGGTTTATCAAAAAATTATGTGCTAATCTTTAAAAAAAGTGGTAGAATTTAAAAAGAAAAAATTAAAATTACTCAAAAACGAAAAAACTGACAGTAAGAGGAAAAAATTACAAAAAATCCTACAAAAAAAAAAAAAAAACGAGGAAGACTTAAGAAAACAACGATTTACTCAACTAATTTTTATTTTTAATTATGAAAATAAATAAAAAATGAAACTACAAAAAAATTATACTAAATTTAATTCAAAAAAATAATAAATTATGAAATAAACTAAAATAATTTATGTAAAATAAATAGATCATGAAAAAATATAAAAGAAATATATAAAATGTCAAATTAATTTTTTAAAAAAATAAGAAATCATGAGAATAAAAGTAAATAGTTTCGAGAATGAAAAAACATTTAAAAGAAATAGAAAAATAGAAATAGTGAAAAAAATCAAAGAATTTATTAAAAGATCGAAAAATGAGATTGAAGGGTTATGTCAAAGAACAAAAATCACGACGAAAAAATGAAAAGAAAAATACAAGAAATATTAAAATTCTTATGAATATTTGCAAAACTTAAGGAAATTTTGTGAAAAAGTACTAAAAAACGAGAAAATAAAAAATATAATTAAAAGATATAAAAAGCAACAAATAAAAAGTCCACAAAAGATGTGAGAAAATTTCTCAAAAGTAGAAAAGTAAAGAAATTATTAGAAGAATTATTCAAAAACTTTGAAATTTAAAAGAAAATGGTTTAAAAAAATTTGGATAATTTTTAAAACCAAGAAACTCTAGAAATTTAATAAAAGAATTAGTAAATTTGCAATAACGTAGAAGACATTATTTACAAGTTGAAGAAAATCTACTTGAAAGTTGTTTTTCACACCATGAAATAAAAATAAATAAAAAATATTATTAAAATTGATTTTACCAAATTTTGACAATTTACAGAAAAAATTAGGTTGAGCCCAAATTTGAACAAATAATAACTACACACAAAATGTTATTAATTATTATTTAA
Source organism: Ganaspis brasiliensis (assembly GCA_037103525.1). NCBI lineage: Eukaryota > Metazoa > Arthropoda > Insecta > Hymenoptera > Figitidae > Ganaspis > Ganaspis brasiliensis. The sequence goes on along the minus strand of JAZKLR010000101.1, from coordinate 5,806,040 downwards.
CAACAAATTTTGGGTCAACTCAATTATTTAAAAAAAATTACAACTGGATCTTTTAAAATTTGGTGAAATCAGTTTCAATAATATTTTTATTTAGTGCGAAAAATTTATTTCTAGTTTAAGGTTTTGTTAATAGAATAAACCACCTTAAGAAAAAAAAATTGTTTAAATAAATAAAAAACCGCGATAAAGTCAGAATATTTAAAACATTGTTAAATAATGCCAAAAAATATGAAAAAACGAAAAAAAACGACCAAGAAATAAAAAAAATTATAAAATGTATAAAACCCAATGAATAAATGCAAAAATAAGAAAATCGGGTAAAGGCTGAAAAATTAAAGAGAAAATGAAAAAATTAAAAGATGAGAATGATAAAAAAAATTACAAAAGCACAAAAATTAGAAAATTATAAAAAATTTTTAAAACCTTATGAATAATTGCAAAATTAAGAAAACTGCCAAAAAGCTGGAAAAAAATAATATTAAAAAGATTAAAAAGCTTATAATTATAAAAAAATTATAAAAGAACAAAAGTATCGACACAAAATTTTGTAACTATTTTAAAAAGTCTGAAATTTTTCAATCAAATAAAAATGTAAAATGGAATTTCAAAATTTGAATTTGAATAAAAGTTTTAATCCATCTTTAGGCCTGATTAAAATTGTAAGTAATTTTTATTTTATGTATTTTTTTATTTTAGATCATTTTGTGAAATTAAAGGGGTGAAAAAAGGACTTTTCGAGCTTAAATAAAAAATATCTGTAAGTATTTCTTTAAAAAATCCTAAATATAATAAACTTTTTATTCGCAGAATCCAATTTACTTCGAGTTTTGAAATTTAATTTTACAATAAATCAAATAATTAAAAGGCGAGAAAGTTCCTCAAATTAGCTAATTTTTAGCGATAAAACCAGACAAGTGTACAAAAATGATATCAGATTGATATTTACGTGTTGTGAAAGATCTTGAGTAATTGGTTTTTAATCTTGATGTGTGAGTGAGTGAAAAAATCGAAAATATGCGTGTAATAAAATTTAAAAATTTTAATACATCTTATATTAAAAAATCCCTATCATTTTCGAAATTCGTATCGATAGCTCCTATTTTTACTTTCTCATCACTCTTGGTATTTGCGAGAAATTATATTGTATCTGGGCATGAGAAAGTATTTTAATCGTGCGAGTCTTCGTGCCTGACTTTTTAGCGGAAGTGCATATTTTAAAAGTAAATGCAAACAGGAAAACAAGTAAGTTCATTTCATTAACTTTCAAAGGTGTCTAGTTATCTAGTTTTTAAAATAGAGAGTATCAACATTTACGATTGCCAACATCACTTTTAAACATTTTAAGCAAGTACTAATTAAGAAATGTGATAAAAAGTTGAGAAACCGGTTCCTAAAAGTTAACACCGAAAGTAACTGGAAAAAATATTGCATTTTTAGTGAGATATTTACTGATTTTTAAAAATACTCACAATCGAGAATTAAACTGTTTACAAAAACGAATTTTCAATTTTATCGAGAAAATTTTAATTTGAATAAAGTTGATTTTTAGTAGAAGAGAGGAAACAAATTCCGAGTCAGAGAAGAATGTAAAAAAAATTGAGTCTCAACTGAAAGCACTAAATATTTTCGATAAAAATAGAAAGCTTGGTTTTATCGAGGTGTTGATTCCATTTTAAATTTATTCGACGTGAACTTTCTAATATCAGGGAATTTTGTAATCTTTTTTTTTTTTTAATGGTTTCAGGTAAATAACGGAGTTGATTCTATATTGAATTTGACCAAACAAGAGTTCATTGTCTGACGAACAAGCTGTCTATCATCGATATTCGATTCTCGCTCTCGCGTCGAAAAAAAAGACAAAAGAAAAGAAAAGGCTTTTATACACACGAGACGAATTTAACTTGATGGAAAAATTACTCGAGTTCCTTTAAAGCAATTAATTAGAAAATTGGAATGTTTTTAATCCATTTCTTTTTTAAATTTAATTAACTACCCACCATTTTCCAAGAGTCGAAACGGAAACTATTTTTCAACAATTTACCGTGAAAATAGTTTTGAAAAGAATGAGTCGCAATTGCGTTCAAATCAGCAGGAATCTTGTTAAAAAGATTCAAATTTAGTCTGTTGAAGAGCTCATCTGACAAATAAAGAAAAAGGTTGAATATCAGATTAAAGTACAGTGACTCGGGTAGAAATGAGTACAAGTAATCTAATTTTGGAGAGGCTTTTTAAAAAAAAAAAAAAAAACTTCGTGAAAAGTGAAATATCAGAAGTTGAAATTTTGTTTTTGCTGTGAATTGAGTTGATCATCGCCAGGGACATGAGAGAGAAAGAAAAGGATGAAGATTTGAAATTGAGCGCATCGTTAACCACGTGGGTGGATGACTTGTACAATGAGATGAAAAAAGAGAGAAAGAGAGCGGGAATGACAGAAGGGAGAGAGATAAGATGATAAGTGGGAGGCCAATGGAAGCTCGGCGCCTCGAAAATAGATCGCGTGGGTACAACTTAATCTCGGCTCGTTCTACACCTCAAGAAAGCAGAAATGGCACACCTCGTGTGCGTTTGTCTCTCCTCGAATAGGTCCCTCTTGTCCTTTGACTCACGGGATTATTTTCTTGAGACCAAGAGGAATAATTTGTGATTTGAAGCAAGGGAACTCTTAAGAAGGAAAAAATTTTAGGTTGTAATTCCAATGTTTGGAATGAGAATACACAAAGAGGATCAACACTCAATGCAAATTATTGACGTTTAAGTCTTCATTTCCTCCAAAATATTCAATAAAAATTTTTTTTTGAACATAACCTAAGTTTGTTTCCTTCTTAGGTCCCTTTCTTCATATCGCGTCACATTTGTTGAAAGAAGAATACTAATTCTTGAGAGAGAATGATTAGTTTTCGAACGAGGAAGATATTTCTTCAGAGAGGAAGATACTTCTCAAAAGAGAAAAATATTTCTCAAGAGAAGAAGAAGAAGAAGAAGAAGAAGAAGAGGACAATTTGTTGAAGAGACGAGTCTTTCCACTTCCTCAATCTTCGATTCCTTTTAAATTTATCAGCACACGTTTTATCTCGTCCCAAAAGTCTCAATATTGTGACAGGCGATCGATTTAGGAAAAGATTGGAACGTGTAATTTATATTCAGGTGTGTGACACATAAAAATCCACTTTCAAGGCCTGCTCAAGGTCAGACAAATGCATTTCTTAATTCCATCCACGCCGAGGTTCACGAACGTTCATTTTCAGCTGATTCTTTAGCAAGGCAACGTCTACTCCGAAATTGATGAAATTAATTGAATTCATCTAGAAAAAAATAAGAGGAATTAGAAATTTGAATATAATTGATGAAATCAGTGGTGATGGAACCGGTGGGTGTCAATCCCCCCCCCCCCCGCCCCAAGAAAAAAATTCATTTCTACACGCATGAAAATAATAACTGGAAATTGGTTTAAATTAATTAGAAACTGGAGAAAGAATTAGTATGAAGTAAAATAAGAATACAAAAAAAAACTGTAAAATGAAAGGAATTACAAAATGTGACAAATATTACTAGAATGTTATAAAATAACTAAAAAATGACAAGAATAGTAATAATTTAATGAAAATTGCTAGATTTGATGGAAAAATAACTAGAAAATGAAAAAATCTTTATAAAATGTAAAAATAACTGTTACATTAAAATAGACATAAGAAAAAATACTTAAGAGATTGAAAAAAATAACTAGAAATTAGAGAAAACTTTTTTAAAGCCAAATAATAACTGAAGTTTTGATAAAAGTTTCGAGAAAAAAAATTAGAAAATAAAGATAATGTAGTAGAGTGTTAATTAAATAAACTATTGACTGAAGAGAATTACTAGAATGTATTGAAAGACGACTCAGTATAAAAGCTAACTTTAAAGTAACGAAAGAATTGGAAAACTAGAAGAAAAAACAAACTAAAAATGAAAAATAACTAGAAATTAAAGAAAATAACTGTAAATTGACAAAATGACTAGAATTGAATGAAAAATTACAAGAGGAATAATACTAAAAAAAATTAAGAATCATCAAATTAAAGAGAAATAATTACAATTAAGAAAAATGAATAAAAGAGAAAAAATATTTGTACATATTATAAGATAATTGGAAAATGGGAAAAAATTACTGGGAAGAAAATTTATTCCCGAAAAAGTGAATGAGTAATTTAAAATTAAAAAAAGAACCAAAAATTGAGAAAAATGAAAGTAGAAAAAGACAAAATAATTAATAAATTTTTAAAAAATAACTATAAAATAAAAAAAAATGTTGTTGTGAAAAAGTGGACTAAGAAGTAAAGCAGAACTACTTTGAAATAAAAAAAGAAATTAGATAATGAAAAAAAAAACAAAGCTAAAATAAGAAAAATTACTAGAAAAGGACAAAATTAAAAAAATATAAAAATTAACTATAAATTTATGAAAAATCATTAAAAAGTGCAAGAATAAAAAAATTAAAGAAACAAAAATACAAATAAACGAAAATAAAGAAAAACGAAAAAGTATTTAGACATTAAAAAGATAACTAAAAAACAGAGAAAATTTCTAGAGAGAATAACAATCCTAACTAAAAAGACTAAAAATAGCTCAAACAAAAAAAAAATTACTGAAAGGTGAAAAGTAAAAAACAAAATGAAAAAATGAAGAAAAAAACTATTAATTAAATGAAGAAAAATGATTAGAAAATGAAAAAAACTATAAATTTCAACTAGAAAGTGTAAAAATTAACTATATATTGATGAAAATTACTAGAATGTATTGAAAAATAACTAGAAAGTAAAAGAAGAGTTGTAAATTAAAAAAAAAGTAAAAAAAAGGAGAATTACTAGAAACTGACAAAAATAACTATAAATTGATAGCAGAAAAAAAAACTAGAATGAATTTTAAAATAACTTTAGAAAATATAAGAGTAACCAATTTACAGAAAAGCAACTAGAAATAAGAAAAATAGACAGAAAAGACAAATTAGTTAGACTAAAAAAATAACTAAAAGCAGGGAGAGTTGACTAAAAAGTAAAATAATTACTAGGATGACTAAAAATTAGCTAAAAATATCTTTAAAAAAGAAAAAATTGCTTTGGGGTAAAAAGAAATGACAAAATGAAAAATAAATAGAAATTAAAGAAAAATAATTGGAAATGAGTACAAGTTTTAAAAATTAACTAGAAAGTGTAAAAATTAATTGTATATTGCTGAAAATTATTAGAATAGATTGAAAAAAACTGGAAAAGGAAGAAGAATTACTATTAAGTAAAATAGTAACTAAAAAAAGTTCCAAAAGTTTAAAAAATAACTAGAAAGTGTAAAAAAATAACTGTATTGCTGAAAATTACTAGAATAGATTGAAAAATAACTGTAGTGAAAAAAATTACTATAAAGTAAAATAGTAACTAAAAGTTCATTAAAGTAACTAGAAACGGAAAGAAAGTTACTAAAAAGGAAATAGGGGGTGCAAAATTATAAGCTGACGCAGAATTATTAGAAAATACGGAAATGACAAATTGATTAATAAAAAACCGTGAACTAAAGAAAAATTGCTACAAAATGAAAAAATAACTCGAAGTTAAAAAAAAAATGACTGACAGTTAAAAATGAAAATCATAGTTTTAAAAAATAACTAGAAAGTGTGAAAATATATTGATGAAAATTACTAGAATGTTTTGAAAACTAAGTATTAATTCAATAAAATTACTATAAATAACAAAAAAAAAATAGCAAACTAAAAAATTAAACTATAAAATAAACTAAAAAGTTAAAAATGACTAGAATTTACAGAAAAATAATTGAGAAATAAAAAGTACCAGAGTTTTTAGAAATGACTAACTATTTACTGAGGAAAACTGCCAGAATGTAGTGAAAAAAATTAAGTAAAATTTGAGGTTAGATAGTAAAATTGAAACAAATTTTAAGTCAATAAATGAGTAAAAATGATGATTAAAATTTGAGAGTAACAAATAAAATGGGAGTCCAATTTGAAGATATTAAAAAAAAATGGAGCGAAATTTAAATTAATATGCAAACGGGAACAAAATTTGGAAATAATAAAACTAAGATGTATTATAAATTTATAATTCGAAGAGCATTAATAATTTTTAACTAAAATAAACAGCAACAGAAAATAGTTTTCAAAACCCGGAATTCAGAGATTCGCAAATTAAACACAGAGTATCACAGGCAATTTTCTTAATTTGTCTGGAACGAACTTTTTAATAATCTAGACCGTTAATTTAAACTTTTAAGAGAGACTCTCCACTAAGTGTTTTGTGGTATAAACTGGACTTAAGTTCTTGAAAAATAACGTATCAACGTGTTCTCCGTTAAGCGTGATTCCACTTTACAAAAACTCACGAGATTGAACCTCCCAGCCTCGTAGTTTTAATTGTCCTTTAGGACAATATGTAATCATCACAAATACTTTAAATAAAACCACAAAACGTAATCAAAAAAATAAAATTTCCATCTTTCAGAATTTTTTCATCAACAAAAAAACCAATTTTTATTTTCCTCGACCATTCAAGTTCGAATCAGACAAACAATCCGAAAAAAAAGTTAGTCAAACCCCAAATTTTCGTTTATTTTAAGGATTTTTAACCCTATGACATAACCTCAAACTAAAAATTATTTTTTTTAATGAAAATAAATTAAAATAAAAATTGCCCTCAATAAATTTTAGAAGTTCTATTTATACAATTTTCAAATAAAATTATTTTGAATTAAAATATTTTGTCATTTACGCATTATTTAACATTTTGTGTGTTTTTTTTTAAATCTAATGAAAAATTGCAATTTTTGTCCAATTATGTCAAATAATGGCTGATTTTGTTCTTTCAAACTTTCTATATAATGTTAATCTAGAATATTATTAAAAATGTTTAGTTAAAAAGTAATGAACAAAAAAAATGTATCTTTAATGTTTTGTATATTGTTTCTGAACAATACATTTTTAATCAAATTCTATGAGTAGAATTGTAGAGAAAGTTTGAAAGAACAAAATGAGCCATTCTTTAAAAATTGCAATTTTCCATTATATTTTAAGAAAAAACACAAAATATTCAATAATGACAGAATGACAAAATACTTTAATCAAAAATAATTTTATTAGAAAATTGTATGAGTAGATCTTTCAAAATTTGTTAAAAACAATTTTAATTTTATTTTCATGTTAAAAAATATTTTTGAGTTTGAGGTTATGTCTTAGGGTCAAACATCCTTAAGTAAAACAACCATCTAAATTTTTAAAGCATTTTGGTGGAAGAATAAACAATTTTATTTCAAAAATTTTATTTAATTCAAAGTCGAATTTGAATAAAAATTACAATTTAGTTTATTAGAAACGATTTTTATTTTATTTTTATGTTAAAAAATATTTTTGAGTTAGAGGTTATGTCTTAGGGTCAAACATTCTTAAGTAAAACAACCATCTAAATTTTAAAAGCATTTTGGTGGAAGAATAAAGAATTTTATTTCAAAAATTTTATTTGATTCAAAGTCAAATTTGAATAAAAATTACAATTTAGTTTATTAGAAACGATTCAAATAAAATAACCTAGAAATTTTTTTGCCTGATTCCTCCTTAACAAAAAGAGTAAAAACATTTTTATAATGTAAACATTTATTTAAAATTTAGAGAGAAATTTCGACCAAAACATTGTTTCCTTTCAAAAAATGAAATATAAATAAAATTTTTGTAAAAATAATTTGACGAAAAACATCCTCTTCTGTCAAAATGAAGGTTATTATTTTGATTGCTGAAAGTTAACTCAATGCGAGATAATTCGCTCGAAAATTGACTAATGCATCTAAACGAAAATTTGGCACTTGTTTAGTGAACTTGGTGCCAAGAATGCACGACCTTTGAGACCGGCGACCCCACCTTTGCAATCGCCAGCTAATTTTTCGACAAAAAGAAACCCACGTCCGTTGATCTCAACAATAGGAAAAGTTTTTCGATCATGATATTTTGATATTGAGAAATATTACGAAATTAAGCACAAATCATAAAAATAGAACTTTCCTTTAAAGAAAGAAAGAAATAAAAAACAACAATTTTTCTCTATATTTAAAAAAAATTTATATTCGGTTTTTTCCAAAGAATATTTAAAAATAGAATTGAAAAAATGTTTTATTTTTATTTTGACTTTATTTCAGTATATTTTCAGCTGACCTTTAGTTCACAAAAATAGTCAACATATAAGAAATACATAATCGACAGATAAAAGAGACCGCAAACACCAGTTAAGGAATAAAGAATTTCGGTCAGATCCAATTTTAGTATAAGGTCGTTCAATTATAAGTTCATTGACGTTCAAAACAATCAGTCGTATTTATTTATAAGATCATTCATTGAAAAAAAATCACTCAATTTTTATTACTTTTGGAAATTTAATCAAGACTATTGGGTCAAAAGTTTAAATTAATTTTTTACGATTGGTTTTATGATTTTATACCTTTGAAAAATACAACGATACAAACATTTACGATATGTTACGTAAACAAATTAAAAATTTCCCAATATAGATATTTCAAAAATTTTAAAGTAGGTATTTGTTATTGAAATTTGTTTTTCATTTTTGAAAGACGAAAACTTACTTAAACATTATTCTTGTACTAACTACATTTTTAGAAAGTTCGTGAGAAAAAATTCTTTACATTTTCTAAATAAATATTTAGAAAACTTTTAAGTAGACACACATTTATTTTTTTCCCTCTAACTTTTTAAAAATTTGGTAAATAATATAATAATACAAAATGCTTAAATAAAAAAAATTATTTGTCTCTTGTAAAAAAAAAAAATCTATTTTTTTTAAATTTCAAAAAAAAATACTTTTTTCTTAAATAATATACATTTTTTCAATTCTTTTTATTAAATTCGTCTTCTATTGAATTTTTTACGTTGCCTTTTTTTATAATATTCTTCAAATCGTTTCCCTTTTATTTAATTTTTAAAATTTCCAAATTTGAATATTTAGAGTCTTAATTTTCTAAAATTGAAGATTTGTTAGTGTTAGAGAAGCGCTTAGAAATTGCCACTTTCACTGCAAAGTTAATTTCCTGTTGACCTATTTATAAATTGTCCCTTGCCAATATACTTATCAAGGTTCCTAGGTCATCCAGTTATTACAGGATGATTGATGAATTTATCGGTTTCAAGGAGCCGATAAACCGGCAATTTGATTATTAAAATTAAATTGCATAAAACTGGTCTAGAGAAAAGTTAATTAAATTTCTTTAAAATTAGAAATTTCTTAAATTAATAAAATTAATTGTCATATTTTTCACCTAAAAGAACATAGGTTTTAGGAAAGGATCTGATTAAACTTAATTTCACTGAAATTAATTAAAACCTGTGATTTAAATTTCCAAATAATAAAAAAAACTTTTTTTTTTAATTTGTCCTAAAACCAATAACTTTATTAAATTACTTAATATTTGTTAATAAAATGACAAACAAGAAAAGAATTGCAAAGATCAAGGTAAAATTCTTTTTATAGGAAGATTAAGTGACCCAAAAAAAAAAAGATTTTATCGAAGAATCTTTGCTGACATCAATCCTCTAATAAAAACGATCAAGGCCTGTGATAATTGTCTAATAATTAAATAATTGCCGGATTATTGCTAAGATGAAATAATGATTAAAAGGCTCTCTTAATCTAATTATAAAATGTACACGATTCGTGCAAATTAAAAAAAGAAGAAGAAAATATAGCATAATTTCCATTATCTTAATTTAACAATAGTAAAAACATTATAAATCTGTGCTCTATTTATTTTTAGGTAAAATAAGGGTTAATTATAATCATGAATAATACAGGCGTTTTTAAATTAAAAAATTCATGAGCTATTAAATAAATCGTAAAATTAAGCATTATACTGAATATTGCCATTTAGAGTTACACTATTAAAACGTTCGAAAGCCTTTATGACCTTAAGCATCGTTAATGTTTTTTTTAATCAGAGTACTCTTTTAATTAAAAAAAAAAAAAAACCTCTAGTGGTAAATAAATAAATAAGCAAACGATAGGTGTGATAAAAAATTTTCTATACGTAAATGTCATGAATGAAAAATGATAATTGCTATAAATACAACATCGGATAAATTATCTTCTAAATATTTTTAATTAAAAACATTTTCGATAAAAAGTTGCACGAAATAAAAAATGCAAACATTCATAATTGATAAAAATCTATGTTAATATAAATTTACCGAATTATTTATATTACTTTAACAGTTTTATTTAAATAAAAAAAAATTGACTTTTATTCGAATTTAAAGCCAACTTTTTGAATACCGATTTGTTTTCTTTAAACAAATTTAAAATTTATTTCAATAACGCGAAATTAAAGTTTTAAAGTAAAATTAAAATTAAAGTTAGTTTTTAACATTCTAATGCTATCGGATTGAAAATAATAGAATTACGAAGATAAAACTGTTTACAAAGGTCATTTTTCGAGTCAGGTGTAACGAGACTCAACGACTCGGAAGAATGTGATTTACGTAACGAACTTGTGACAGAATATTCGCATGTTGCAACAAGACATGGCGCCATTCAACGAAAGAGCTCGACTTTTTTCAAAATCCAGGTTTCAGAAAATTGGTCAAGAGACTGTTTCAAGTTTATGTGAAGATCATTTATAATTGCGACATATTTTTTTTCGAAAGAAGATAAAGTTATTGAAAAATCCGGCATTTGCAATGCAAATTTTAAAAATCATTATCCCTTATTTGTACCTTATTTGTACTTAAAAATAAATCTGATCAAACATGGTACAAAATTAATATCGTTAAAACCAGCATTGTCAACTTATCTTATCTTTACCAGCATTAATCTGCAAGATAAAATTTTTCCAGCCTGGAATTCCAATTTTAAAAAATGACTTAACACGTTTTAGTCATAAATTTTAAGCTGTGTAAAATAAAGTATACGTAATGCTACAAAGTTAAACTAAAAAATCTTGATAATTATTACTACTGTAAAAAATGTTTGTTTGACCTGTTATGGTTCAGAAATAGACGTTTTTTTAATTTGAAACAATATACTTTTTCAAAATTAAAAATAAAATATTAATAAAGTTCTGGCAAATTTTTTTAATTTTGAATTTTGTTATGAACTTAAAGGTCTTTTTGCATACAACTTTCTTGATACAAATATATCATATTAAACTAATTTATTATTAATTTTATCTTTATAATATCTACAGAGTGCCTAGCGAATTATTATTTTCAATTTCTTGATCCGTAAAATCCGAGTTTCCCAATTTTTTTTAATGATTAATATAAATCAAAAATAAACTGACGTATAGGGTTAAAGAAAAAGAAAGGTAAAAACATTTAGTAAAAAATAATGCAAGAAAAAATTTGAAAAGTTTATTTTTTAAAAATTTAACAAATAATTAAAAATCAGCAAATCGGGATAAATCTACTAAAAAATGTAAAACGAAAGACAATAAAAAAAAAGAATAAATTCTTTGAAGATAAAAAATATAAGGAAATTATACAAAAAATGAGGAAATTAAAAAAAAAACACGAAACAAATGTTGCGAGAATAGAAAATTCTTAAAATATCAGAAAATTTAAAAGAAAATCGTAAAAGATTAAGTTTAGAAACCATGTGATATCTGCGAGAAAATAGAAAAATAAACTACGTAACAAATTTTGAAAACATGTAAAATTAAATTAAAATTAAAATCTTATGAATGAATAAATGTAAAAACGAAAAAGTAGAAGAAAATCTACTAAAAATTGTGAAAGAATAAAAATAAAATAAGCAAATGTAAAATATAAGTAAAAAAAGGCTTCAAAGAATTGAAACATTTCTTTTAATATAAAAAAAGTTAAAGAAATTAATTAACAAATAAGGAAATTAAAAAAATATATATGAAAACGAACTTGGAAACAACAATAAAAATTTAATAATACAAAATTTAAGAAAAAAATCCAAATAAGAAATTAAATCAATGCAGAAATGAAAAAAAAAATGAGAAGCCTAGAAAACGTATAAAAAAGAAGAGAATCTTTAGGAAAATCTAACAAACTTTTAAATCGAAAAAGATTACAAAAAATATTTCAAATTTTTTAGGAATAAATGCAGAAATAAGAAAGCTTGGGAAAATCCACTAAAAAACTGAGAAAATGTAAAAAGATGAATAAAAATACCGTAAAAAGGAAGACATTTTTAAAAAATGAAAAAAGTTAAGTTGAAAAATAAGAAAATCAAAAGAATAAATTTACACATTTTTTAAATGAAAGAAACAATTTTAGAAATAAATAAATGTAGAAGACATATAAAAGCTTACTTAAAAAAATCAAGAAACAATGTAATAAAAGAAAAGAGAAAAAATCTTTAAAAAAAATCTATCAAGTTATGAAAAAAAGAAATCGAAAAAGGAAAACACAAAAAACTTTTTTTCTTGAAAAGAAAAAAAAATGAGAGCTTTCAAAAAAATATTAAAACAACTTTAAATAAACGAAATTAATAAAATGTAAGAAAAATTCAGGAATTGTTTTCTATAAAAAATTGTAAAAATGAGGGAAAAAGTAATAAAAATATAGTATTCTACAATGAAAAACTACATCAAATAAAACAAACAAACAAACAAACAAACAAACAGAACATAAGAAATTCAATGATAACAATGAGGAAATTACATTAATAAATATTAAAATAATTAAATTGCAAAAAAAAAAAACTAAAATATTCTGGAAAAGTTGAGAAGAGTAAAAAGAATCTGACAACAAACAAATAAAAAGAAACAAAATCTTTTAAACATAAGAAAAAACTAGGAAATTATGAATACAAAAAAAAAGTAATTAATACTTAGGTACACTTTTTGAGAAAATTAAAATATGAAACAGTTACAAGAGAGGGAAAAAATTTTAATTATAAAATGTATTTTAACGCAAGGAAAAATATAATCAGTATTTTTTTCAAACATTTTTGAAAAATATAGTTGTAGAATTTTCAGAAGAAATGTGCTGAGCCAAAATTTGTTGTCAAATAATAATTTTATAACATTTTGTGCTTTTTCTTTCAGTCCAGACAAAAATCGCAATTTTATCAAATTTTTATAAAAAGTAGCTTATTTTACTCTTTTAAATATTCTGTACAAATTGTAATCATTTCAATATTGTTAAAAGTATGTTTTAAAAAAATACAGATATTACAAATTCTATTTTTTAAATATTTTTTTGACCACCAACTTTTAACAATACTAAAATGATTACAATTTGTATAGAATGATTCAAAGAGTAAAATGAGTTATTTATAATAATTTAATAAAAATTTCACCTGAAAGAAAAAACACAAGTTTTAAATAATTATTATTTGATAACGAATCTTTTTTCAATCTATTTTTTCCGAAAATTTTCTAGATCTTTTGAAATGTAAAGAATTAATTTTGGTTATATTTTTGTTTGTGATAAAAAGTATCTGTTTGTTTGATTAATTAATTTAATTGTTATGGATTTATGTAATTGTCTTTTTATTTTTCAAATAAGCTAAAAGGAAATTTCTTTCTCTTATTATTTTGTAAATTTATGAATATTATTTATCAAATTTTGAAATACTCTCAATTATTAAAAAATATGAGTTTAATATTGAAATTTTTGGTACATTTCGAGACGTATCATTAAGTTCTACAATTAACTATTTAGAATATTTATTTCATATAACTTTATTAGGAAGAATCTTCTTTTAGTCGAAACTTCACGTTTTCCAATATGTTTTCAATCGAACATAAATTAATCCGAATTTTGACCTAACAGGATTTTTAAGTCATCGAATTCATATTTAAAAGAATTTTCATTTTACAAAAATCCTTTTAACCAACTTTACATTTAAAAGAATTCCAATTTTAACAGATTTTAATTTAGAAGAATTTTTATTTTACAGAATTTTAGGTTAATCGAATTTTTAAATGCCAGAATATTCATTGGACATAATCTTCATTTGTCCGAAATTGTATTAGTACGAATTGACATTTGATAGAAAACTTGGAATGCAGAATGTTCATTTGTTAAAAATTGCAAATGGCCGAAAAAGTATCCAACAGAAATATTTTGGCGCGAATTTTGAAATTGACCAATCAGAAAATATGAAGAAAATTGCAATTAGTCAATTTCAAAATTCGCGCCAAAATATTTCTGTCGGATACTTTTTCGGCCATTTGCAATTTCTAACAAATGAACATTCTGCATTTCAAGTTTTCTATCAAATGTCAATTCGTACTAATACAATTTCGGAAACAAATGAAAATTCTCTCAGATGAATATTCTGGTATTTAAAAATTCGATTAACCTAAAATTCTGTAAAATAAAAATTCTTCTAAATTAAAATTAATTCAAATTGGAATTATTTAAATGAAAATTTTGTTAAATATGAATTCGGTGATCTAAAAATTCTGTTAGGTCGAAATTCGGATTAGTTTCTGTTCGATTGAAAACATATTCGAAAATGTGAAATTTCGACTAACAAAAGTTTCTTCCTAATTAAGTTCTATGAAATAAATATTCTAAATAATTGATATTAGAACTTAATCATACGTCCCTACATTTTTACGAGTTCCAGGACCATTTTACGAATTTTCGGATCATCTTGCCAATTTTTGAATTTTCCCAAGACCTATAAATTTTTCGAATCGCTAGACACCCTGTACGTATACATACTTTTTAAAAAAGTATATTGATTATGTCTTTCTATATCTAAAATTAAAAAAATAACCTAGAAATCAATAATTAATCAATTAAACTAAATAAATCTGATTTAAGTTTTTAAAATCCAATTCTTATCAGCTCTGAATAACGTATTTTCCAATTCAAAAGAAAGTGAACCTCTGTAAAGATTAAACTCAAAAAACTTTTATAAAACTCGAAACATTTTTTAAACATTTAGAATACCTTGAAAACTTCGGAGAAGAATCCAGACCCAATTTTCTCCATGTAGAAGTCATCAAGACGATTTAGCGAAGCAACGGCATGCCTCAATGCTTGGCATGACGCTCCAGTTCTTCTCTTAGATCCAGATTCCTGCGAGGCATCACCGGAGCAAATATTAAAACTCGGAATCGTCCCTTCCATTTCCGTGGGTCTCCATGGATCCCGACACTTTTCCCGATCCTTGTAACTCCTCGGGCTCGATTGCAGTTCCGTTGGCAACTCACGCGTAAAATTCGTGCAATTTTTCCTGTTATCGGTGACAGGAACAATCGGGGATTTCAATTCAGTAAAATCAATTTTTTCTGAGCAGGTACTATTAGGAAGAACTTGAGAATTAACAGAATCACCTGACAATTGTGTCGATTTGTTCTTGAGACTTCTACGAAAACTAGAAGGATACGAATTAAGATTCGACGGAGAAGAATTTAAATTCGAAGGAGAGTTTAAGATGGAAGAATTAAGATTTTCCAGATTCGTGTCACGAACAGGTGATAAAATACTGGAAATATCTCTAGGAACGGATTGAATGTATTCGAGACTACCATTTGTAGAATCAGTTTCGGAAGATCTGTTGGGTGTTGATTTAGCAACTGGGGGTGAAACGACTCTATTAACTAATTCACTATCGCTAATTCTCAGCACATCATCATCATCATTATCATCGAGAGATAATTCTCGGTTTGGCATCGACGACTTTCTGGCAATTCTCGGCACTGAATCGATATTCAGCGAGGCCAGATTGGAGAAGGAGGAAGTTTTGGACGATTTGGAAGCACCATTGTTGCAATTTTTTGAAACACTAGGACAGTTTGGATTCGAGGAACATCTGTGGACATTGGAACTCGTTCCTTTTAAAGTTGTCGAGTTTTTCCTCGATTCCTTGGAGGGAGATTTACAGGCTGGAGAACTTTTTAGACACATGTTTATCGTCTCGATTCTGCAGGGTCTCGAGACATCGATAGACGAGGCTGATGATAAATTGCTGCAAGTCTGAGTGTCTGAATTTTTGAATGATTCAGAAAATTCTGTGAGGATCGGTTCATGATTCTGAACTCGCCAGGACTTTGTTTTGTCTTCGATACTCACTGTAGGTCCGTCCTCAGCTGAGAAACAAGGCAAGCATGACCCAGACGATTTGCCTAATGTTTTGGAAGCGAGGATTGGAGGACCTGGTGTATTCGTTGGAGGCACTTTACCAAACATGCTCAACTTTCGAATACAAATAGCGAGAGAAACGAGAATTGCACGACTCCTCGATTATTTTATTTCTACTTTATTGGCTGATGATTCTTTTTTTATTATTTGTTCCAATATTGGTGAAAGTTTTGGCAGTGAATTCCCTGGAATTTGTAGCATTCTAAGCGCACTCTGGTTGACTTTTGGAAGATTTTTGTTAATCGCGAATTATTCTGCGAATGTTGATCGATTTAGTTGGTATTCTTCTTGACTTCATTATGATACTAAACAAAGCAATTGTAACGGTTTGACACTAAATTTGGCACATCCTTGTTCTTCATAATTAGAAATTAGTGTCCTCCTCGATCTTGAAAATCTGGAAAAAAGTGTTTAAGTTAAACGAAAATATTTTTTTAGGAAAATAAAAAATTCTAGAATTAAGAGTAGTTTTAGATAATATTGATTGACTCGGTATTGAATTGGTGTATAATTTTTATTTTGTAGAATGAAAATTTCAATTTAGAACAACCTTTTTTTGTCTTCGTTTTTTATAAACATTGCGCACCTGAACATCATACAAAATTCTCTATTTTTAACAAGGCTGTTATGGATTTAAATCACTTTGATTTAAATCATAATTTAAATTTTGAATTTTAATATTTTAATCTTTATAAAATTTAAAAAATTGTGGTAATACAGATGATCAAAATACCTATGATTTATAAATTTTTGGTATGAAGATAATAAAAAAATAATATTAAATTTATATATTTTTAAGTCATTATAATTTAAATAAATTCCAAACTTTAATTAACTTGTATTCCAATTTGTTCCAACTTTTAAATTTCAATTAATTCAAATTTAAATGCATATTAATTAATGCAAAATATTAAATAATTAAATAATATTAATTATTTTATAATTAAATTTTTATATTTCGCATTTTCTCATTTATTAGGGATTTTTTTACGAGGCCTTATAACGAATTTTGCACCTCAAATAATTTGGTTAGTTTTTATTTATTTGACAACATGTTTCGACATTTGATGTATAATTAATATTTTTTTGTCCTAATAAAGAAAACAAATTTCGAAACATGTTATCAAATAAATAAAAACTAAAAAAATTATTTGAGGTGCAAAATTCGTTATAATGTACAATTATAATTGTATAATTAATTGTATAATTAAAATTGTATAAAAAAAATCCTTACTCTCTAAATCTGAATTAGTAAAAAAATAACTAATTTGAAAGCAAAAACTCAGTCACTAATTCAAATAGTTATATTACTATTAATCATTTAGTAAAAAAAACTAATTATTAGTCAAATTGATTTTTATGTTATGTCAAATTAACTAATATTTTAGCAAAATTCTGTTTACTAATTCATTAGTCAAATTTGAACTACTTTTTAGCTATTTTTTTTTAACTAATAATTAGTCATATTTTGCTACTAATTAGTTATTTTTAATTAATTTAGATTTAGAGAGTAACAATATTAATTATTTTCCATATTCACAATAATCCTTTTTTTTAATTCTAACAATATTTCTAAGAAATTTCAATTTCTTGAAACTGTTTAATTTTTCTTATTTTTACAAAATTTTAAGATTGTTTCTCCTTCTATTTTTTATTTTTGAATTTGTTTTTTTATTTTACGATTTTCTTTAATTTTCTTCTTTTTATGCAAATGTTTTAATATTGTTTTACACAATTTTGTTATTATAACATTCACTAAACTTTTTATTTCGTTGATTTTCTTAATTATTTCCATATTTTTAAAAATAAATACGCTAAATTTTTTTTGTAAATTTATTCAATTTGTTTTCACATCTTGTCTACTTTTTGCGAGATTTTTTGCAAACTTACTTATTCTTCCATAAAATTGTTAAAATTTCCTTATTATTTTTCTAAATTTATTGTTGGAATCGTTTTAAGTATATATAATATTATAAAAATGTTTTTGGTTTAATTTGCTTAAACTTTTTTATTTTTAAAGGATTTTTAAATTTCTTTTGTGGACTTTTTATTGATCTTGATGTACACCTACATTTTTTTATTTTATTTTTATTAATTCTAATTTTTTAGCAGATTCTAACCAAGTTTTTTTTTTACTTTATACATTTTTTTACAGTTTGTTTGAAGTAATTCTTTCTTTTGCTTTTTAAAATAGAAAAATTAACTTTTAATCTAATTTTATTTAGACAAAACGAGGAAAAATTAATTTAAAACAGAAACCATTAAAAATCATAATCGGATAAAAATAGTAGATTTTTTTGACATTCAGAAACAAATTTATAGTTTCTCTCATTTCTCCGAAACGTTTCTGAATGTCGAAAATCTGTAATATTTATCCAATTGTTAGTTCTAATGGTTTATTTTGTTCTAAATTAAATTTACCACATTTTGTTTAAATAAAATTAGTTTAAAATTTTAGTTTTTCTATTTCAAAAAGCCAAATAATTACTCCAAACATAACCTCTTCTTGAGTAGGTGTCCAATTCCTTCTTAATTAATGCTTTAATTTTTTTCATCATTTTTCCATTTCTTAGAAACATTTTTCCTTCTTTTCAATTGTTTAGTTTTTATCTTCTAATTACGAATTTTTGAAAATATTGATTTGATGCTTCTATCTACATTTTTTAAATTTCTTAATTTTCTAATTTTTTGAAAGCTTTTATTTTATATTATGTAAATTTAATCTTGTACTAAATATTTTCATTTGAACATCGTTCTTCTATTTCTTAGAATTTCTTTTGTTTAAACATTTTTTTTTAATTTTTCAAAATTTTATTTATTCTTTATTTTATTCAATTTGTCAAATAATTCTCTAATTTTTTTTTAATTTTAAAATTTTGTTCTCTTTTGTACCATATTAGAACGTTTTGTTAATTATCATCTTTTTTATTATTTTAATATAAAAAAAATGTCCGTAAATAGTTTAATTTTGTGAAAACAGTTTCTACTTTTTTATATATTTTTATGTCACTGTTTCATTCTTGTGTTGTTTTTTAATTTGTTCTTCATTTCTTTAATAAACTACTTATAAATTTAAACATTTGGAGATTTTATATACTGATTATATTTTTAAAAAAACAATTTTTGATTTAAATAAAAAAATCGGATGTTTTTCTGATTTTTAACAAGACACCTGAATTATAATTTTCGATTTTTTAACACGAGATAAAAAAATCTTAGTAAAAATCAACCATTTTTCTAACAATGTTAGAAAAATCTCAGTTACTATTAATTATTTGTAAAAAAAAGGCAAATTTAGACCTGCAATTTTTTAACAAGATAAATAATTCATCATTATAATTCTCGATTTTCTAATAGGTAAAATATTATCATTTATAGTATTTTTAAAAATTCCTATTATGTGTTACAATGTAAATTATTAATTTTAATCAAATTACTATTACTTTTTTTTTCTATTCTGCTAATGATGTTTAACTTTTACAAATTTTGTTTATTTATTTTATCGCCTCTTCTTCTTGCAAACTTAATTAATATTTTCTAAAGATAGACAAATTTGGCATAGCTATTTTGCACCAAGATAAAAAATTCTGCATCGTAATTCTCTATTTTTCAACAAGATAATAATTCTGCATTATAATTTTCTATTTTTTAACTAGATAAAAAGTCCTGCATTATAATTCTCTATTCTTTAACAAGATAAAAATTCTGCACCAAGATTCTCTATTTTTAAATAAAAGATAAAATTGCTATTTTTTTTAACAAAATAAATTATTAGTTTGTAAAAATTTCTTTATATCAACAATGTTTCTTTTCATAAATGTAAACTAAAGAGACAAACTTAGAGCTCTTATTTTCTATCAAGATTAAATTAAAATTACAATTTATCACCCTCTCAAAACTGTAAAGAACTCCAAATTCAAAACTGCGCATTTCGAAATCCTGCACATAAATAATGTGTGTACAATAATATCCTACAAAACGTAATGGATGTACCCACAATAGTTGGATGCTTCAATGATAAATTTAGTTTCTAATAAACGAAATCTAAACAAAACTACATAAATTACGATTTCACCAAATGAAACAGAAGTTAAGCGCCTCACAAAAAGCAATCTTGTATCTGTCACCTTGATGAAACACGAGTTAAAGTTACTTTTAAAAAATTAAGTTATCTAAAACGGAACGTTATCTCCTAATAAGATTTTCCTGACCTTGAATCAAGAATTTACTAACCTGTTAGAAAAAATCACTCTCGTTTAGTAAATCCAATGAAGATTTCTTTTAATTGACGTTTTTGAAGCACTGCAGTAACTATATATAAAAATGTTTTTGTTTACCATCCGAAAATCGACACTCAATCAACACTGTTATGAATCTCTCATCGAACTGGCAACTTTGCTGGTAAATTTTTTTGCACACACATTTCATCAATTGACTGTAAAACACATTAAAGACTAATTAAAACGGAAAACTAAAACTATTCACTGCAGTTTTCCCAGTCACTGCATCAGATAAACAGAAAAAAGTAAACTTCTGTTCGACGAGTAAATCTAGCTTAGAATCGTTATTTTTTCGTTATAAACACCGTAAGATTTTACACACACTATTAGATACTTTCCACTTTCGGTAAATGTTGAATCGAACTGGATTTACGTTAAGAGATAAAGCGGTATCTCCCACTTTATTAATCCTAAAACGAGAGACCGACAACGCTAGACGGCGGCCATTACATTAGTGAATAAGCTCTTCTAATCGCTGCGCCCTCTTGCCGAAATACCCCAAACTATTCCCACCCCCACTTTTTTAAATGAAAAATAATTGAGAAATTGGAATTTTGAATTTGCAAAAGTATTATCAAATTGAAATGAATTATTTTCATTAAGTAAATTTGGGAGTGTAAATATATATTTAGAACGTTTCATTTCATTACTGTAATTATCAATTGATTTTTAATTTATTTCACATTATTTCACTTTCAACATATAAATTTAATTTATTTTATTCATTTATAATATGTAATTATAAAAATAGATTGTTTGTTTTGTTGACTTAAAGAGATGAAAATAAGGTTAGTGAAATTGTTCGTGTTTTACTTTTTAATTGAAAGTTCTGGTGCGTAAAATTTTATACGAAAAGTAGAGAAAAATTTCTATTTTACCCTTATAGTAACAGCGTGTTAATTCGACTATACGCACTTTTTTTGCCACAAAAGAAAGTCTGAGAATCCTCTCATATGCATAAAATATGCCTTTCACCATTTTGATTGCTAATTAAGCCTCATTACATTACAGTGCAAATGTTTAAATAACAAAAAAAAAAGTGATCCTCTGTTAGGGATTTTTTAAAAAATAATAATGACGTTTTCTTAAAATTTTTAAATCAGATGATTAAAATCTAATCAGCTGTCTGATTTACTATAATTAATTTCCCTAGAAAATATTTAAATAGTAATCGTAAGATATTTCAGTTTCTTATTAAATAATTTATTAAATTAAAAAGTAAGTATAATATTTTTAAAACTAAAATTTTGAAATTCAAAATTCTTGAATATGGGAACGGATGGAAATGGTTTGCTATTTGTTCCATGTTCCAGTTTGTTATTGTTCCATTTCCATATTATTCATTTCAGTTAGTGTTTGAAAAGGTCTTAAGCACGTGTCAGCACGTGAATGTGAATATTATTTTTTTTATTAATTAAAGCAAGTCGTTGGATTCATTGTGAAATTAGTTTTAAAAATAATTTATTTATTTTTCATTAAACAACATGGCGAAATTTTGTTTGAGTAAGTGTTAAAAGTTTAATTTAATGAAATTAAATTCTGAGGTTATGTCATAGGCTCTGTTTTTTAACAGTTTCTTTAAAATTATTAGTTTACAACTCATGATTAATGTATAACTTTATTAAATTTTATGTTTCAATTTCAGTAAAACTTGTGCTCTTCGTTCCTTGTAATTCTTTTAATATTTGTCGTTTTAGTAAATAATTTTTGGTTATGTAAATTCCTCATTAATAATTTTCCACGTAAAATATTTTAAAATAAATGATTTTTTACGTTATTTATTAATTGTTTTATTTCTAGAAAAACCAAGTAAACGTATCGAAGCTCGAAAAAGGTATAAAATTGAAAAAAAAGTTCGTGATCATAATCGAAAACTTAAGAAAGAGGCGAAGAAACATCCAAAAAGTAAGTTTCACATTTAATAAATATTTTAACAAATTTTCTAAAAAACTTTTTCACGAAGAACGTTAATCACATAAATAATATAATTCTTTGAAAAATGATATGATGAGAATACTGTACATCTTAAAAAACCGGAAATCAACTAAAAGATTTTAATTGTTGCATTGTTTAAGTATCAAATATCAAATGTTTAAAATTAATTATGAAATAATAAAATTTCAGAAAAGCAGAAGTTAATGCAGATACCCAATCAATGTCCCTTTAAGGAAGAAATCATGAAAGAAGTAGAAGCACTGAAACAGCAAAAGGAGGAAGAAAAGCAAAAACAACGAGAGTTAGCTAAAGAAAAGAAACGAGAAAAGCTTGCAAATAGTAGTTTGCAGGGATTAGTTTCCGATGCTGCCAATAAACAAGCCCAACATGCAAATTTACTGTTAGCTTCTGAAAGTAAAGATAGTAGAGGTGTCGTACTAAAGGAAGAAAATTCCTTAAAAGCGTACTATAAAGAATTCAAAAAAGTTCTCGAGTCCGCTGATGTAATTCTCGAAATTGTAGATGCTCGAGATCCTTTAGGAACTAGATGCAAACAGGTATAATTTATAATTTTTCTCTTATTTTATAACCAAAACTCTTTTATGCTACGATAGGAGAGTTTTTCCTTATAAATTTTAATTTTTAGTTTTTTAATCATTTCAAATATTTTCAGGTTGAAGAAGCAGTTCGCTCAGCAAAAGGAAACAAAAGACTGGTAATAGTTTTGAATAAAGCGGATTTGGTTCCAAGAGAAAATCTAGATCAGTGGTTAAAATATTTGAGAGCCAGTTTGCCAGCCGTTGCTTTTAAAGCTTCGACTCAAGATCAAGCAAATCGGCTAGGAAGGAGAAAATTGGGAAAGAAACAGCAAGATATGATTCAGGGTGGTACTTGTTTCGGTGCAGAGTTACTGCTTTCTTTGCTTGGAAATTATTGCAGAAATTGTGATAAAGGAAAAGGAATTAGGGTAGGAGTTGTTGGCCTTCCTAATGTTGGAAAATCGAGCGTTATTAATTCTCTAAAGAGGAACAAAGCTTGTAATGTGGGCAATACTCCAGGTTTGTATTTGTTAAATAATAATTATAGGGATCACAGTTTCTTCCCTTTTTCATCTAATCCCCTTTTTCCGCCTAGTTTTCCCCCTTTTTAACCAAAAACACCTAAAATCAAGATTTTTCTCCACCTTTCCCCCTATTTTTTTTTAACTCACCTAAAACACTGAAAAAATTGTATTCTTTATTTGAGAATTATTCAAGGCTGTTATGGATTTAAATCATTGGGGTATTTGCATTAAAATCATGATTTAAATCAAAAAAACTTTACCAATTCTCTGGATGTCTAATACTACATGTAAAACATTTCAAACCATAAACAAAACTCACAAATTTGTGGATAAATCTTAAAAATTTCAATTTTTCTTAAAAAAACAGAACATCTTGCACTACAAATTGGAATAATCCAAACAACTCTTACATCTTTAATTCAATTTTAATCTTTATAAACTTTAAAAAATTCTGCTAATACAGATGATTACCTACGATTTATAAATTTTTGGTATGAAGATAGCAAAAAATAGTATTAAATTTTTATATTTTTAAGTCATTATAATTTAAATAAATTCCAAACGTCAATTAACTCATATGCCAATTTATTCAAACTTTGAAATTTCAATTAATTCAAATTTAAATGCATATTAATTAAATAATACTAATTATTTTCTAAATTCACAATAATCCTTTTTTTAATTCTTACAAGATTTTTAAAAGATATCACTTGTTTGAAACTGTTTAATATTTATCTTATAATTTCTTATTTTTACAAAAATTTAAGATTTTTCTCCTTTTACTTTTGATTTTTTTTTTTTTGTATTTGTTTTTTTATTTTAAGATTTTCTTGAATTATTTTTCATTTTATGTAAATTATCTAATATTATTTTACACAATTTTTTTATTATTACATTCACTAAACTTTTCAGTTCGTTGATTTTCCTAATTATTTCCATATTTTTACAAATAAATACGGTCATTTTTTTGTAAATTTATTCAACATTGTTTTCACATCTTGTCTATTGTTTGCGAGATTTTTTGCATATTTACTTATTCTTCCATAACATTTTTAGATTTTCTTTATTTTTATAAATTTATTGTTGGACTTGTTTTAAGTCAGGGTTGCCACAGGTCAGGAAAAACGCAGGGAAACTAAAATGGGTCAGGGAAGTCAGAGATTTTTTCAAATAGATGAAAAATTATATTTTTCTGAAATTTACTAAGTATACAAATTTACGTAATAAACTTTTGGATATCATATTTTAAACTTTACTAAAAATAATTAATGTTTAAAATCTGAAAAATAATTATCTTTCACAAGTTTTTTTTAGTAAATATACGATAAATTAGTTTTGACAACTCAAAAAAGGTCAGGGAAAAAGGGAAAAGTCAGGGAAAATTGTAATAAAATGTTTGTGGCAACCCTATAAGTGTAATATTATAAAAATGTTTCTGGTTTAATTTGATGAAACTATTTATTTTTAAAGGATTTTTAAATTTCTGTTGTAGATTTTTTATTTATCTTGATATACCTATACATTTTTTATTTTATTTTTACTAATTTTAATTTTTTAGAAGATTCTAACCAAATTTTATTATTTTTTGTACTTTATACATTTTTTTACAGTTTATTAGATTAAGGAAAAAAATATTTTTCCATTTTCTTCCTATGTATTTATTTTTTTTTTTGATGTTTCACTATTTTTTTAGTCCTTCCTTACGTTTTAATTAATTCTTTAATTTTTGGCATTATTTTTCCATTTCTTAGAAACATTTTTCCTTCTTTTTAATTATTTAATTTTTATCTTATAATTACTGATTTTTGAAAACATTTATTTGATGCTTCTATCTACATTTTTTAAATTTCTCAATTTTCTACTTTTGTGAATGCTTTTATTTTTTTATTTGATATTATGTAAATTTAATCTTGTACTAAATATTCTCATTTGAACATTGTTCTTCTATTTCATAAAATTTTTTTTAAATTTTCCAAAATTTTATTCATTCTTTTTTTATTTAATTTGTCAATTAATTCTCTAATTTTAAAATTTTATTCTCTTTAGTAATATATTTGAACGTTTTTTTAATTATCATCTTATTTATTATTTTAAATGAAAAAAATGTATAAATTCATTAAATTAAAACTTAAATAAATCGATGATTAACTATTAATTTATATTTCCATTAATAATTATTTGAAAATTTTAAAGCTCTCAATTTCCAAAAACATCTATCATCTTTAACTTCTGCGCGTGAACATTTTAAGTAAATTTTGTATTAATAAAATTAAATTTTAATTCACTAAAATTTTAGTGTATCGAAATGTCAGTTTCATATTTTAGAGTATGTAAACTATATTTTTTATTAATCTCATTTTCTGTAAATGCTGTTAAATTGATTGTCATCAAAATAGACTCTAATTTTAATTGATCTCTTTTATCTAATTTTTAATTAGGAATTAAATAAGTTTAATAATAATTTGCTCATGCAATAAAAAAAAGCATTTTGAGATCTGGAATACAACATTCATTTAAAAAAATTTTAATTTATAGGTTTTTTTTAAAAAAAATAACGTTGGAAGTTTTGAAATGAAAAAATTATTTTGGAAAGGTGTTTAAGACACTTATAAAATGTTTAAAAATATTGCTTGTTTTCTTTTCAATGATATAATAATTTATGATATTTTTTTATTTAATTGTGACGCGTTCTGAAGAAAGGGACCTAAGAAGCTAATTGGTTATTTTACAAGAGACCGAAAACAAAAGTCGAGCGTGCATGGTAATCTGTACAAGTCGAGAGATTTGAATTGTTATAACTTGAAAAATATTCAATAAAAACCTTTTCTGACTTTAGATAATGAAAAAGGAACCTTTAATAAAATTAAAACATCCATAAACCGAAAAACGATTTTTGGCTTCTTAGGTCCCTTTCTTCAGAACGCGTCACAATTATTATTATTATTATTATTATTATATTACTTATTATTCTACTTTTATAATAAAAAACAATTACAGGGATCACAGTTGTTCCCCCCTTTTCCCTCTTATTTAGAAAAAATTACCTGAATGGCAAAGGTTATTAATTAATTTTTAACTAGCTTTTTTATAACTTTTATATAACAATCTACTTATTTTCTAGTAAATAATTTACTTTTTTAAACGTACAACAAATTTCTACGAAAATTCCAAAAAAACATGAAAAAAAAACTTTTATAAAATTTTGTATACAAATTTAAGTGAAAATTTTGAAGCAATTTTTGAAGAAATTTTGTTGGAGTTTCTTAAAAGTTCTTTATAATATAATTATTTAGGTATACTAAAAGTTATTTTGTAATTCTAAGAAAATCCATACTTAAAAGAAATGGTTTTGCCAACACTTTCTTTACATACTTCTATTAGGGTGGTCCAAAAATACATGGGAATGCAAAAAAGTCGTTTTTTTAATGCTCTCACCCCCTAGGATTTTTCTATATCGCAAAAAAAAATAACACTATTTTTTTATTTTTATTTTTTTTAATATTTAGGGGTGCCTCAACGGGGTTGAAGTTTCCCATGTAAAATGCATGGGGAAAAAAGACTTTTTCGGAGAATTGGTATAGAATCCATGAAAATGAATATTTTTCAATTGGCCAACTATGTTTCTCTTCAGGAGACTTCAAAGAATGGTGCTACATTGTTTATTTAACAATTTTTTAATATTAACTATTTGTTATAGGGTCCCCAAAAAACCCCATAAATCACAAAAGTACGAAAAAATCGTTAAAAAATATTTTTTATTACTTTTATCAAAATTTTTCTAATGATTTTGAATAAATAACATAAATAATGATTTTTAATCATTATTCCATGTAAATCCTAATTTGTTTAAACAAATTACATTGTTTATAAGTTGTTTATTCTCAAGATTTGCAAAAATTGAGCTACAAAGCTGCAACTTTTTCTTAATTTTACAACTTTTTCAGGCCATTGGAGCTAAACACGAACAAAAAAGTCAAAATAATTATTTTAACAATTGTTTAAACAAATTATATTGTTTATTATCAACTTTTTATTAAATAAAGCTACAGAGTTGCGACTTTTTCTCAATTTTGCAACTTCTCGAGCCTAGTGAAGCCATGTACTAACAACAAACTAAAAATAATAATTTTGACAATTGTTTAAACAAATTATATTGTTTATTATCAACTTTTTATTAAATAAAGCTACTGAGTTGCGACTTTTTCTCAATTTTGCAACTTCTCGAGCCCAGTGAAGCCATGTGCTAACAACAAACTAAAAAAAATAATTTTAGCAATTGATTAAACAAATTATATTGTTTACTATCCATTTTTTATTAAATAAAGCTACAGAGTTGCGACTTTTTCTCAATTTTGCAATTTGTTTTGTTGTTAACTGCCCTCCTAGGGTCTCATGTTTTGTACAGATATATTGAACGAGCTCATTTCGGATTCAGTTTTTGTGGCATAAGGACGTAGCTTCTTAAAAATTTTTAATTTGCACAGAAAAATAATGAAAAAGTTGAAATTTTTTAATTTCCTGCTGTGGTAGTTTCAACTTTTTCATTATTTTTCTGTGCAAATTAAAAATTTTTAAGAAGCTACGTCCTTATGCCACAAAAACTGAATCCGAAATAAGCTCGTTCAATATATCTGTACAAAACGTGAGACCCTAGGAGGGCAGGTAACAACAAAACAAATTGCAAAATTGAGGAAAAGTTGCAACTCTGTAGCTCTATTTAATAAAAAATTGATAGTAAACAATATAATTTGTTTAAACAATTGCTAAAATTATTATTTTTAGTTTCTTGTTAGTTCATGGCCTCACTAGGCTCGACAAGTTGCAAAATTGAGAAAAAGTTGCAACTCTGTAGCTTTATTTAATAGAAAGTTGATAATAAACAATATAATTTGTTTAAACAATTGTTAAAATAATTTTTTTTACTTTTTTGTTCGTGTTAAGCTCCAATGGCCTGAAAAAGTTGTAAAATTAAGAAAAAGTTGCAGCTCTGTAGCTCAATTTTTGCAAATCTTGAGAATAAACAACTTATAAACAATGTAATTTGTTTAAACAAATTACATGGAATAATGATTAAAAATCATTATTTATGTTATTTATTCAAAATCATTAGAAAAACTTTGATAAAAGTAATAAAAAATATTTTTTAACGATTTTTTCGTAATTTTGTGATTTATGGGGTTTTTTGGGGACCCTATAAAAAATAGTTAATATTAAAAAATTGTTAAATAAACAATGTAGCACCATTCTTTGAAGTCTCCTGAAGAGAAACATAGTTGGCCGATTGAAAAATATTCGTTTTCATGGATTCTGTACCAATTCTCCGAAAAAGTCTTTTTTCCCCCATGCATTTTACATGGGAAACTTCAACCCCGTTGAGGCACCCCTAAATATTAAAAAAAATAAAAATAAAAAAATAGTGTTATTTTTTTTGCGATATAGAAAAATCCTAGGGGGTGAGAGCATTAAAAAAACGACTTTTTTGTTTTGGACCACCCTAACTTCTATACATATGTATATTCAAAAAACTGTAATTATCAAAGTTTCATAAAAATTCAATTAATTTCTGAAATAATAAACATCATTTTATGTTCTTAGGTGTATTTCAAAATTTATATTCTATAAAATCAAAATATGAAACTTGTTAATAATTTTCGGACAAGTTTTCTAAACTACACTTCTTTAAATTTTCTAAATTACTTTTATATCTTTAATAAATGTTATAAAAATATTCTAATGTTTTTAAAACAAATTATGCATCCCCTTTTTATTAAAAGAAAAATACCCTTTCTTACCTAAAATTGAACAAAGAAACTGCTGTGATCCCTGTAATTAGAATAAAACAATATTTCCTCCATGGGAGCAAAATTAAATAATCCAATTTGATATTAATCGTGGGAGAATAATTAAAGAATAATTTCTAAATAACTGTTTTCAGGAGTGACAAAAGCGATGCAAATAGTTCAATTAGATTCAAAAATTAAACTACTAGATTCGCCAGGAATCGTGTTTAGCGCTTCTAAAGATCAAGACCAATCGTCTGTTGCTTTAAAAAATGCTGTAAAAATTGAAGCGATTAAAGATCCGTTTACACCAGCTTCTCTCATTTTAAAACGAATTTCAACTCCACAACTAATGGAATTGTATGATGTCCACGAATTTTCTACTCCGGAGGAATTCTTCTCGAAAAAAGCAGCAAGAATGGGAAGATTTAAGAAAGGGGGAATTCCTGATGTTGTAGCGGCAGCAAGAAGCGTTTTGACTGATTGGAATTCAGGAAAAATTAGGTGAAAAATTGTTAAAATTTTATTCAAACCGGAAATGAAATAAGAATATTTCTCAAAACTAATTGTTGTTTTTTTTAGATACTACACGGTGCCACCCGAGCAACCAGATTGTCAAATATCGGCTGAAATTGCTGAAATTAGAAAGGAATTTGATATTGATAGTTTTGAGAAAGAAGAAAAAATGATGTTGGATGAAGTACAGGGTGAAGGTGGAGAAAAATCAGCCCCCAGTGAACCAATAATTATCGATAGTTCTGGTCCAGTTGAAGCCACCATGGAAGTTGACATTCAGAAAGAAATGGTAATTATAAAAGGAATTTAAAAAATTAATAAATTTGTAACTAATAGTACTTTTAAAATAAAGCGCTTTTAGAAAAGCAGTATTTTTTGTAAATAATTATAAATTTAATGGGAATAAATCAAATTTATTGTTATAGACGGTGAAAGTACTTCCAAAAAAAGTTAAGAAATCAGAGAAAGGAGTTCAGAAGAAAGTTCCTAAGGAGAAAAAGAAGATTGATCCTCTTTCTGAAATTGAAGGTAATCAAAAACTAAATAAAATAAAAAAGCTGCAGTTCAAGAAAGAGAAGAAAGATCGAGCAAGGAAGGGTAAGTTTAAACTTTTTCGAAATTCATAATTCCTTTTAAACGTAAAACGCAATAATGATTTTTTATATTCAGAAAAAGAAGCAGCAGAATTGTCCAATCAACTGGAAGAAATTTCCGTATTTGCAGAAAATGACGATTATGATTTCGCCACTGACTTTAAAGCACAATAATATTTGTAAATATAATATTTAGTGTATGTAAATAGATATATAATTTCGCGATAATAAACTATTTTCACGTAAATAGTATTTTAAAAAATTAGCATTCATACTTTTGTGAAAAAAAATTAACTATATCATTAAAAATTAGAGTTTATTTGACAAATTATTATTGTATTTTTAAAACCCAATTATCAAAAATGGATCAAATTATAATTAAGTTACATTCAGACACAAGAAGTTTTTAATGAAATACAAATTTCGATAAAAAAATTGATAAATAATTAATAATAACTGGAAATGACGGATAATAATTAGCAACAATTTATAAAAACAAAAAATTAATTCTTTGAAGAGGTCTATTGAACAATAATAATAAGAATTGCAATATATAAACATTTAGAAGAAGTTCACGTTTTTATATAAGCTTCTAGATCAATGGGAACTTTTTTCTTTTGCAAATAAAGTACCTTGGTTTCACGTGTCTTTTGTGCGCTTAAAAAATAATATTTAATCAAAAAAGAAAAATGTATTTATATAATAAACAAGACGGTACAAGTAATTATCAAAAAAAGTAAACTTTTCTTGATTAAAAATATGTTTTGAAACAATTTCTTGGATTTTTTTTTTTTAATAGACAATTATTTTTCTGGATTAAGAAAATAATTACCAATTTATTTTCATGTTTTAATGTACCCTATTTAAAAAAAATTATTTTTCGATCTAATTTATCTTTTTTATTTGAATTTACTTTCTTTTTCTATTAAATACAATCGTGAGTTAATTATAAAAAGTATTAATTAGTCTTTGAATTATAATTAGATTTGAAAAAGGTGAATTTTAAAATAATAATGAAAATGAAGGCTATTTTAATCGGTTATTGTTATCAGAATTAGCCAAGTGGGGCAAATTCTGCATTCACAGAGCAGTGGCGAGAGAGGGGCACACTCACGTGTACTGCTGCGTGAGATGAGGGAAATTATTTCAATGCTCAGTTTACGCAAAACCTTTCCTGAGATTGGATCATTGCAAATACTTAAAAATCAAAAGAGTGCACAAATTAAGGGACATTAATTTGTCAAAAAATTCTTAATTTTAAATACATTCATGCATTTATTTAACAAAAGTTATAAATTCATAAAAGTGACATTATTTTTAGAAACATACAACTTTAAAACGCATAAATCTATAAATGTTGTAAATAAATAATAATAACAATATTTTTTTAAAAAATGCGTTTCTTTATTAAATTCGCGTTTAACGGAAAAAATGTGATATAGTAAACTTTTACATCGATTTAAAAGAAAAATTAAACGCGACGCGTTTAAAAAGAATTTGTTTGAGGAGAATTTCAATTTAGGAGTGAAAATGTCGAAATCTGTGGTCTTGGAAACTTCTACGGAAAATGCAAAAGTCACGGACTCTGGATACTCCAATTCTTGTAGCAATAATAGCCGATCTTTGAACAGGTAACTTGAAAAATCGTTTGTTTTTGTTTAAAAAAATTATCTGTTTTGTTTTATTTAAGTTTTCAATTTTATTTGTTGTAAAATCTGAAGGATTATTGTTTATTTATTTGTGTTTTCAGAAGTTTTTTTTTTCACCTAGAGTTAGCGGTATGTAGACATAAAAGCTGAGAATCCAAACGACTTATATAATTTTCAGTTAACAGTACACCTGCTCAGTATGCATTGATATTAATTGATTAAACTTTGTATAATTATCGTTCATTTATTTAAAGTTTGTATATTTTAAAGTTTACTTTATTTACATTTCTTTCTTTATATATTTTGTTTCAATTTATTGACAGGACTATTTATTTTTAGTGCCATGATTAAATTTCGTTTTAAATATTTAATTAATAATTGAAATAACGTTAAAGACAGTTTTTAAAAAGTAACTAAAATTAAATCAGTTTAACATAAAGCAAAAAATAGTCAAAATTTTTGTAATTTGTTTTGTATTTATTGTTTTTTTAGGAATTGAATCCAGATTATTAGAAAGCCTTTTCATTTATTTATTTCTTTAAATCATTCAGTTTTATATTTCGGAGAGTAAAAATAATTCTTTAATCTTGTAATTTTCCTGATTTTTTAATTAGAACTTTTGCAAAATATAAATATTAAATTTATTTGGAAATGTTTTATTTGTATTTTTTTAAAATTTGTACTTTTTTAATTGATTTGTTGACAGAATGTATTTTATAAGCAATTTATAGTTAATATTAATTTATGTAATTATAATTATTACATCTCTTGATTGACAGAACCTCATAGATTTATGATTGAAACGATTTTACATTTGTTACTTTTATGCAATAATATAATGTTAGGTAATCATTTCAATCATAGGCCATACCAAGTTTTACAATAATAGATTGTTATAATTTTAAAAAGAAAAAGTCAATTATTTTAATATGTAAGTAATTTTAATTACATATTTTTATTTCATAAATTATTATCATTTTGTGTAATTAATAATCTCTAGAAAAAAGAGTTGAATTCTGAACAATAAGTTAAAGATTCCTTTTAGTTCTAAAAGAAAACAAATTTTTAGAGATTTGAAACAAAATTTATTAAAATCTATTATTTATTACTTGTAATTTGAAAGATAAATATGAAAATATTTTTGTTCGTTGAGTGAAGACACATAATGACATAAAATATATATAACATATATAATAATGGAACTTATATGAGAGAACATTAGAAGCCGTATTTTTAAAAAGATTGACGTCATTTAAAGTTTCAGAAGGACTGTTATCATATAATTCAAAATTTTTGTATTGAAATAATTTTAATGCAGGTTTCCTTATTATGAAATTTAATAATAAATTATTTTGAATGGAAAAATGATTCAATACGATCCAAACAAATATTTGAATTGTATAATAATAATAATAATCGTTAACCAAATTTAGTCTTGAAATAAATTTAAATTAATTCAAATGTGGGTATTTTAATAATTATACTGAAATAATACGTAAATATAGAAATCACGTGAATCTGTCGGTAACTTTGAAAACGTGCAATAATGAGCTATCAACTTATTTAATATAAGAAGAAAGAGATATTTTATAATCAAGTCATAAATACCCTTCTTGAACAATATCGTCTTCTAAATCTATATATAATTTAAATGTCTTTAACAATTGAGCAAGTATTTGCTAATAATGATATTAATAATTCTACATCTGTTATACGAATTGTATAATTACAGTACAAAGAAATTATTGCCACTGGCAAGTGACCCTTTAACTGAAAATAGATTATATATTTATTCTTTTGTTTCTTCGTTTTAATTTTACGAAATCCCATTCAGTACCCTATCAGTTTTTTGTTCTTTATTATTTTCTCTTTTTATTTATTTATATAATTAAAAAAAAAAGTATTTAAAAATTTACGTGAATTTTGTTTTTACGCAATAATTTAACACCCTTTGAAAAATTTTATTTAGTTAATTTTCGCAAATTTAAATTGTCATCGAAAACAAGGTTTTCGCAAGAAAAAGATTAAAATTTATATTAAGATCAAGAAAAATTATTAAAATCGTCATATAAAAATAATAATTACTAATAATTGTAATAAATATTAATATTGAGAATAAAAATACGGATGGGGCCAATATATGTAATGATTTATAAATAAAAAAAAATACTTAAAAGCGTTTTATTGACATTAATCAAATCAAAGCATTCTGAAAATAAGTAGTCATGGGGCGCAAAACGTGGGAATGAAAAATCCATATAGGTATAAAATATGCTAGTTATACAACGTTCTTTTCACGTTGTATACGTCATCGGTTTTATCCTTTTTTCTCATTTAAAAAGGTAATTTTATTCATTTGTTTGTAAAATTTTCATCTTAATTTCATCTACTCTGATTTATTATCTTATCTTACTTCATTATTTAATTTATTTTTATCTATCTTATAATTTAAATTATTAAATAATTAAATAAAAATAAAAATTTTCTATTTAAACAATTTTTTTTCTTAACTAAAATTTTGATCTAATATTTGGATTTTTATTTTAAAAATAACTTTGCATTTTTCTATTTACCAATTTCGTTTTTCACGTCAAAAAATTGTTTTCTTATTAAAAATTGTTTTTTTTTTTTAAATTTTTATCTAAGATTGTAGATGTTAATTTGTGAAGTAAAAAATGAGGTCTAAGATATGTCGAGGAAGGGAAAATATGTCAAAAAGCTGACCATTATTTATAGTCCTGGGTTTAAATAAACTCTATTGAAGTGAAAGGATTTTATATCGCAGGGCACATGCTGATAGTCTTAAAGTCACGTTTACAGAACACGTGTAATAAGAGAAATAAGATATTTTAGAACGCATGCTGTAACCCTTCCATGTGCTATTTGTGACACGTGTATTATTTAATATATTATTTTTAATTTATTTAATTAATTAATACGTAATACAAAAGTCGGGACTTCAAAATAAATCTTTTTCAACCCAAATTAACGAGATAAATCTAAACTCGAATCTCTTCAATTTTTTATTTTAGTTTTTTTTTTATTTATTAGGGGAGAGGGCCCCAAGTTGGACACCCTTTCGTCTTATTGCTGTAGAATCCAAATCAAATAAAATATATTAAAATGTTTTTTACCGGATGAAAGTACAATTTATAAGGTAACTTATGGCCACAAAGATAAAATTTTATTTTGAACATAAACATTTTTTAATGCGTTTTTTCTGATAGTTAAAATTTTCGGTCTAAAAAAAAGTGGCCCCAAGATGGAAACCTTCTTAAAAGTCTCGGAAAATTGTAGTAAATAAAAAATTAACATCGTGTAACAATTCTTAAAATAATTTTAATCATTTTACGGAATTTATCAGGAAATAACATTTCTTAAAACTTCAATCTAATAGCTTAACAGTAAAAAGTAATAAAATATCGAAAAATATCGATATATCAAATTCTCTAACGATAACATCACATTTTATGGTGGAAAATAAAAAATTTTTATTAATTAACTCAAAAAATTATTTAAAAAAGTGTAAAATCCAAAATATGCAAATAAATACATTGAGATTTGAGGCATGTCCATCTTAGGGTACATGATACCATTTTTTAATCCCCAGTAAAAATATATATACGAACACTGATTAGTAAAATCATTTTAGGATATTATTATACGATAAATAAAGAATATTTTAACGTTAAGTATTCATTCTAAGTCATAAATTTAAGTAACTTTACCAACATAAGAAAAAACTGTTACAAAACTTTTTTAGAACCAAAATTACGTGGCATGTGTAGAAGAAAAACCAACTGGTTTTTTTTCTTCAAATGTGCATCAAAATCTTCGTCTAGACAAATAACAAAAATGACAAAAAGCATAAGGCGCTGCCACCTTAAACAAAAATTTTATACGAAATGTCCATCTTGGGGCCCTCTCCATCTTGGGGCCCTCTCCATCTTGGGGCCCACTCCCCTATAATGTTACCTTTATTTTAGCCTTATTTATTTATTTTTGTTAAATTTATTTTAACGTTTAACAGTATGAAAAATCTATTAATATAATTACATCTATAAATTACGAAAAATAAAAAATAATCCTCAGATTTTCTGCTTACAATGAGTTTATTAATTGAGAAAAACTTTAATTTAATAAATTATTTGATTATTTAAACCAAATAAATATCACAAATTTTAAATTATTTCTGAGAAGGATAACTTATGAGAAAATGTTTTACTGTTTAATTATAAATTTATTTTAATTTATAGCGCATGGTAATTAAAAATGTATCTAATTTTTTTTTGTTTTTTCTAATTGCAGCAATGAATATTCAAAATCGAAAAACAGTAACGGGTCGGGAAGTTATGGCTATGGCAGTGAGCTTCCTTCCAACTTTGGTAGCAGGTAAAAAATTTCATTTAATTATTATGATTTAGGTACTTGCCAATCAGATTTAGACTATTATCTCCCTATTTTTTATTCTTTACGATCAATTTTATTGATCACTTCTGATAAGAGAGAGAAAAATCAGATGGAGTGGAAATAAATTGGCATATTTTTATACACTCCAGTATAATTACATTTCTTCCAAGAGTCTTAAAACTTTGGAAAAGACTCAGGAAAAAGTAAATCTTTGGAAAAAAGTAAAAGTTTGGAAAAGGGTAAAACACTAGAAGAAGGTAAATTTTTTTTTAAAAATGTAAAGCTTTGTTAAGTATTTAGCTAACTAGTTTGAGTTTTTATCTATTTTTAAAAAAATGAAAAAGTCCGCTATTAAAAATATTTAATTTCTTTTGTGAATAATTAATCGTCAAGCGACAATGAATAAAAATAAGATCTGTAATTTCTCCCGTTTCTTTATAAAAAATTATTCTGCGAACAGCTATGTTATTAAAAATTATTCTCTTCGCTTTTTATTGCATCTAAAAAGAGTTTAAGCTGCGTGAAATTTTCCGTAATCTTAGAAAATCGTTTTAGAATTTAGATATAGGTTTTTTAATAAATTAATTATTTTATAAACACTACAAAATAATGAATTAATTATTTGTTTATTGATAAATCTAAATAGATAAAAAATAATGAATAATTCATTGAACAATTAAGTTCCTTATAGATCGATCTATTTTGATTAATAAACAATTAATTCAACATTACAAAGACTAAAAAATTCTATAAATACGTTATTTAGTAAAAGATTAGATAAAAGATATTAATTGAAAAATAAAAAGAGTTTTAAATAGAGAAATCAGAGGAATCATTTAAAATACGACACGTGTAGGAAAAACAAGTTTTGTTCTGTCATTAACTAGCATTAAATGATCTATATTACAGGATTTTAAAATCTTTAATTAATTGGGAAACATTGTTTTTACATTTTCTTAAAATCGAAATCTTTTTTATTAATTAAAATTAAATTAAATTGTTAATATTGCAACTGGATACAATATTATAAATTAAAATTTAAAAAATAATAAATAAATGAATTAGTTATTATATTAGATTAAATTAATAATTATAAATGAAGTAAGAATAAAATAAATAAAATAGAAATAATTAAATATCAATGGTTGAAATTCAAAATAAGATAATGACATTGACTTGGGTAGGAATTAGGATAATTTTAGTACCAATATTTTTTATTCGAGCAATTATATTAATTGAATAATTAATGTGGTGTTGAAATTTAAGGTAAAATAAAGATTTTAGAAGAATCTAGGCAAGTTAAAATCTTATTATAACCGCTTTTAGAGTTATATAACTGTAGCCAGAGAAGGCGCGTATTTTCCAAAGGAAGATGCACGTGGACGAAAACGTGCATCAACTAGACTGCTGTTTTTAACTTATGAACGTGTAAATCGTTTTTTATGTATACATGCGAGTATATATATATCACCTTGAGTATTATTACACCTACGTATGTAAATTTCCTCAATGAAACATTTCTTTACGTAGTTAACGTAAATTTTATACTAATTTTTCCAATTGAGATTTTCGCAAATTATTTAAAAATGCAGTTAAATTTACATTTTACGGAAAAATTTATTTATTTATTTATTCCGCATTTGCTTTTTACCATTTTTTCTTCTTTTAATTTAAAAGTAATTAGATATATTTTTGTATTTTTTATATTACATTCTCTATATAAAGAAGAAAAATCATTTTACTTGATTATGTTTAATTTTTTGTAACAATTTCTCTCTTGATTGAAAAACAAAAAAAAATAAAATAAATAAATAAAATGGAAAGTACCTAAATATCATATGTATTTGAAAATATAGCAATGAAGCTCTACCACAGCCAATCAACAAAAAAAAGGACTCTGAACACAAGAAGAAGTCTAAAACAACTTCGGCGATTAATGCCGAGTCTAAACCCGAAGATGGTGTTTTCAACACACCATTGAAAACAATTTTTGATAAAATAACAGGTTGGTTTTGACTTTAAAGAACAGGGAAAAAGTGCAAGACACCCGTTATAATTTTAAGTACAAATTTCACAGGAAAAATCATTTTTTTTTAAGCACGAAAAAGTATTTTTTTTATTTTAAAAAAATAATGTTTATTCTTCATTTGAAATTAAATAATCTATCAAAATAAAGAGTTTAATTTTTTTTTAGTTGATTTATTATTTAATTTTTGTCAATTAAGAAAAACCTTCGAATATCAACATTTATATTTGTTTATTTATTATTTGTTATTAAAAAAAGAAAAAAAATTATCGCAAAAGTACTTAGAATTTATTTTATTTATCGACTGAATAATTATTATTCAAGTGAATTATTTAGGTTATGTTTTATGATTATCTTAATTTAAATGTTCGAAATGTTTTTTTGTTATTTTTTTCTAATTTTCGGTGTAAAAAAGTAGCTTTTTTAAAATGGTATCTTGCACTAATCCCTGAGCTTTTTACCTAAATGTCCCTTCCTTTTGCAACCACTGATAATTAAAAAATAAAATAAAATTCCGTTTTCTGCAGCTACAAAAAGTTTGAGAAACTAATGTTTTTTTTTCGTTTGGTTACTAATTGGTTTTTATTTTTATATTATTTTTCACTTATTTTAAAAATTTCTTGTTTATTGTTTGTCCATTTTTATTAAGTTTAGTTTAATTTTGTCAATTTTTATCCAATTTTGTTTACTTTTATTTATTTTTGTTAATTTGTATCCATTTATTAAACTTTTTGTTGTTGTTAATTTTTATCCACTTTTTTAAAAATCTCTTTTATTTTTTCTTATTTATCACAATTTATTAACTTTCATTTAAAGTTAATAATTATTTTTACAAACAATTATTCATGTATAGATTGAAAAAACTTTTTTTATTTATTTATTAATGTAAAAATTCCATTATCACCCTGAATACTGTCGTTCATTTTTAAACGGATAAAAATGAAAAAAATAATTCTTAAAAAAGAATCAAACGATCGTATCGAAGTATTTTTATTACAAAAATCACGTAAAAAGAATTGTGTAAGTATTTAATTAGAAGCGCTCTTTATTTGCATAAAAATAGCCCGCTTGGGGTCATATGATTGTTTTATTTTCATTGATATATTTTACGACACAAATTTTACATTATGCAGTAAATTTTTTTTGTATTTCTTTAATTAGTGGATATTTACGAAAGGATGTTACAATTAATTATATTAATTGATTTTTTACCAAATTAAGAAAGATCCAGTTGTCTGTAAGGGAACCACAAAATCATCATTTTGATTTATAAAAAAGTTTTTTTTTTTATCTTTTTTGTTGTTACGGATCTTAACCCGTATATTTTTCATAAATGAATATTTCGCTTTTGAATAAAACAAAATGTCAAGCGGTAAAATTAACCATAAAACTTAAATTTTACTATTAGTAAAATTTGTCAATTATTTTTTATCAGTAAAATCTCAAAGTAAAACTGACCCGCAGTTCAGAATGAAAGTTTCTTCCGATAATTATTTATTCTTATTATTGAAAATATTGTAATTAATAAATATTTTTATAACCACCTTGTAAAATTGAAGGGTAACAATTGAAATAAATATAAAACTGGTTAGCAGGGATAAAGCGCATTTTCTCGCTCCTTGCGTAATATTTTGCATAAGTTTTTATTGTATTCACAGAGGATGTGAAAATGATACTGAATGTCGATTACATGAGTGCTGCTTTCTAGAACAATCTCACAATTCAATTATCAGTTATTTTTGTCATTTACATTGTTTTCGGCTAACGAAAAATAAACTGCAATTTCATTACATAACCTTAATTTATATAATATACCGAATATCTATAAATATTGATGAAAAACATTTTACCGCACTGATCGTCAATTTTGAGATAATAAATAATTAAAAATGAAGTGAATAAAATATGAGTTATAATTAAATTCAAGTTTTCGCGAAAGGGTGACAATTATGGAGAAAAGGGTCAAATGAAAAGTAGCTGCTCAAAATTCCTTGCTTAAATAGAATTGAATTTTAAATCTAGAGAAAGTGTAACAAAATTTCTTTTAATGAATACAAGATGAACAAGCAGTAGTAGAAATGATGGACGTCACGGATTCCAGACAACCCAACGACAAATTGGTCTCCGATTATGAAGCAGGACTTGATCCTCATATCAATTCTCTGGATGATTGCAACTTTCAAACGAATGTTAGTATTTTTTTTTTTTTAATATCCCAAAGCAGTAAGCGGCAAAAAGGTAGATATATACGGTGCGAAAAAGGGTAATATTCTTAAAAACAAATATACAGAAAAAAAAATCTCCCTTGTGTATAAAACAAGATTTTACAAAATATATTATTTTAGGCAAATCTGGCACTTAAACTACCGTCGGAAATTTTTGCGACTCCTCTCTTTTATTTAAATTTTCTAAAAAATACAATAATATTTTATTCTAGAATTTAAATTTAGAAAATAAATGATAATAAAAAAGGGTCGAATTTTCGACGATGGTATAGGTATATAGGTATAGGTATTTTTGAAAAATTAGTTGAGAAGCAACGTATTTTTACAAATTTGAAATAAAAAAAATCAGGGTATTTTTGCGCCGTATGTATATATATATATTTTTTTGTTTTTGTTTTAAAAGAGTAGATTTTTATCAACCTGTACTGTGAGAAATAATTGTGGTATGAAATTTGATGAATAATGGTCAAATTTGCAAAACTCAGCACCTGTAGAAAATCTTGGTTTCACGTTCTGTTTGTGGTTTCTTACGCAGGACAAATTTTCTTTGGTTATTTCAATGAGAAAGGGTTTCGTGGTCTACACAACTTGCAGTGGTGCTCTTGGCTACTCCAAAGATGACTGGGAAAAGAAATCCTTCCTCGAGTTAATTCATCCCAATGACAGAGAGACGTTTTTTAATCGGGTCAATGAAACCATTATCGCCTGTCAGGAACTGTATTTTGAAGGTTAGTTTTTCTAAAATTTAAATAATGTTTATTTTTTTAATAATATTTGTACTTTTTGTTATATATATTTTTAAAAATTGCATTTATATTTTTATCATTTACGTATGAAGGTGGCTTTTACAAACTGAGAGAAAATTGAGAAACCAGTAGAATTTGAAAAATTAAGAAAACAACAGAAAATAAATTAAGATATATATTATAATTATTATTTATATTTTCAGAAATTAAAATTTTTATTTTCCAAAATATGAAGAGAACTTTTGAAATTTGAATAAAATAACAAGAAATTTGAACAGAATAGTTTTATTCAAAAAACTATATTTTTTATCCTTCCACCAAAACGCTTTTAAAATTTAGATAGTTTTTTTTACAATGTTTGTATTTGATCCTTGATGTAAACATTTTGCTGTAAAATCTTCAATCATAATGATTTTTTAATTAATTAATTAAATAATTAATTTTACGACCATGATTAAAATTAAAAATTAAATTTCTAATCAGTTTAATTTTTATTAGGTGTCAGTGAAGCAAAAGTGAATTTATTCTGCAGACTGCAATATAAAGAAGATTTTGATCCGAAAGTGCATCCGTGTGTTGCCAACAATTCTGGACTTTTTAATTTAAATCTAACAGTTAAGGATTTACGAAACTGTGATGAACACCAATTTGAAACCATGTTCCTCGTGGTAAAGGCTCAATCAGTTCAATCTGCATATAAAGGTAAAATGGTTACAATTTTAAAGTTCTTCGATACGAGATTGGTCGACGAGAAACAAATTTCTTGGAATTTAAAAATTGGGTTAAATTCTTTTACGTTACTACTGATTCTTAAAATTATAATATTTTAAACTAGAAATTGTAGGATTTTTAATTTAATAATTTAATTTTCAAGCAGTACATTTGATAATTTGATAAATAATTGGAACAATTAATTAATAAGTAAA
This sequence comes from Ganaspis brasiliensis, assembly GCA_037103525.1. Lineage (NCBI taxonomy): Eukaryota > Metazoa > Arthropoda > Insecta > Hymenoptera > Figitidae > Ganaspis > Ganaspis brasiliensis. Next base: position 5,763,789 of record JAZKLR010000101.1, on the reverse strand, counting down.
TGATATTAATTTTTGTTTTTACCAGTAAAATTGTTTTTTTTTCTTTTTTGTAACTTCATAATAGTCTTTATTATATAAATAAGTTTTTCAAATTTCCTAATTAGTTAAGAAAATTTTCAGGCCTGTTTTTGATCTTTTAAAAATAGATTTTGAGAATTTCAGAGTTTATGAAAAATTTTACCCCAACTTTTGAAAATTCTTACCAATTGCTCGTCAACCTCTCTTCCTACCAAAAATCATTCGAATAGCGCAAAAAGTCTTTAATTTTAATTGCAGAAAAATCAATAAAAACAGTTACAAAATATTTTTTTTATTTCCATTGATTTTTTAAAAATCCCTGATTACAATGACCAGAATTCCGTTCAAGTTAGATTTAAAATCGGGATATGTAAATAAAGTTGGAGTTCTGATTTGAATAGTCAAGATTTTTTTTCCAATTAATTAATTTAGAATAACTTTTATTTATTGAACTCATTAATTTAAAACGATAACTAATTGATTTATTTTTGCGCTATACGTTGGAGTTTAAGAAAAATTGAAAATGCATAACTCGGCTTTTAAATTGGGGTTATCTACAGAATCAGAGGAAACAATGTTATCTTCAATATTTACAACACGCCATACTGCGACGTGCCACATATCCTATGTCGATCCTGGCGTAGTTCAATATTTGGGATATCTACCCCAAGATATGGTTGGCCGTTCGCTTTTTGACTTCTATCATCCTGAGGATCTGTCTTCCATCAAAGACGTCTATAAGACTGTGAGCATGAGAAAATATGACTTCGATCCAATGCCTTCTTCTTTATCAATTATATTAAACACTTATAAAAATAAATTCCAAATGGAATATTTTTTCTAGGTATCGAAGCAGGGTGTCCAAATTTTTCTTTTATTTTCAATATTTCCTTCCTATATAATTAATTTTAATTGATTAATTCCCCACTATTATCAACTCATCTGTCAGTATTGACACTTAATTCATTAATTAATATTTTACTAACCAGAAAAACGCATTTTTTAAAACTATTATCAACTAACGTATTGTCTCGACCAAAACATTTATTGACCAAAACTGAAGATAGAAAAATGCAGGCATTTTTTTTTTCTTTTTTATAATATCACGATTTTTAGAAAAGAAGTTGAAATTCTTTTTCAACAGTTTAAAAAAAAAATTAAGACAATTGTCTTTGGGAAAGTAAGAATTTTAGTCCGTAAAATAAAAAACAAAACCGCTGAAAAGTGTTTAAAAAATACGTCTTTCAGGTTGATTGAACTGTCAATTTTGATATTTAAATTAAATAATTAATTCTGTTCTTTTATTTATTTTTTAAAAATATATATTCTTTTATACCTCTTTATTGAATATTATACTTTTTTAATACTTGTTTTTATTGCTTTTGTTCAATGATTTGTTTTTAATACTTCTTTTAAATATTTTTACAAATTTTAGTTTAATTTTTTGTTTTTTGTTTGTTTCTACTTTTATCAATTTGGACATCGTTTTATTTTAAGATTTATAAGAGGACAATGAAGAAATTGAGCGTCGTAAAAAAGTAAAAATTATTAATCTTAAAAGTTTGTATTATTTTTTATATTTATCGAATAGGTATTGAAACTGCATGGAATATCCTACAAGTCAAAGCCCTACAGATTTATCGTGAAAAATGGAGATTTCGTTGTTCTCGAGACTGACTGGTCAGCCTACATCAATCCTTGGACACATAAACTTGAACATATTCAAGGTCAACATAGAGTCATTAAAGGTCCCAAGAATCCTAATATTTTTCAGAACACTCACAAATTGAACAACTTTAGTGAAGACATAATTCATAATGCTGATTTTGTTCGAAACGAAATTCTTCTCCTCTTAGAAGAGGTAAGTTTTATTTTATTTTTATTAATTCGTATTTGTTTAAAATTTAATTATTAGAAAAAAATTTAATCATTAACTCTATTTTTTTTTAGGAAATTCAAAAGAATGAAAAGGAAGATATCAACAGTTACAAATATCTAATTCCCATCATAATGACTCTTCTCCAAGAGATTCTGGCATCAAGAAACGTTAAGGATATAGCGTTGAATACTCAGAGTTTTTCGGTGACTATTAACTGCATTTTAGTATGCAAGATTTTAAACTAATTCTTTAAATATAAACTGGTGAGAAGGTTTTTACTAAAAATTATATTCGCGTTTTTTCTATTATAAAAAGTGCATCTTCGACGTTCAAGTTTTTTTTTTTATTAGTCAAACCTTTCTGCACCACTAATAATTTCTTTGTGCATATTTAGAATAAAATTTATTCTCTCAATACAATTTTTTGGCTTATTTTAAAAACATTTTTCTAGTTTGCAAAAATAATTTAGTTCAATTTTAATTTTATAATTATATGAGATTTGATTTTTTATTTATATACAAAAATTCTAAAAAATAAACATAATTTTGATTTGATTTTATAATGAGATCGTTAATGGATTAAAAAATAGGTCAATAAATAGTTGGAATAAATTTTGTCCAATTTAGTTTATTGATTTTAAGATTTGGAAGAAATTTATTAGAAGCATTTTATGGTAATTGAAATTATAGTGAAAAATTCGAGAAGATTTTTAACAGACTCAAAGATCTAATTTTTATTATGAAGCGATCAGAAATTTCGTTCTCACTACTGTATTTTTAAGGATATTAGTTTTGAATTTTAAAAATTCCAAGTGCTTCTAATTTGTTGAAAATACAAAAATGAAGATAAATTTTTGTACTTTGAATCATAAAGTCACTTTTACTTAATATTTTTCAAAAAACAATATTAAATTTTTCTTCATTATCCAAAATTTTTAGTATTTAAATTTCTAGTATTTTAAATTCTTAATACTGAAATTTATAAAGTTCTTTGTATTTAATTCTAATTATTGAATTCTAATTATTAAATTTTTATTATTAAATTTTTATAATTAAATTCCTTTTATTCAAATTTTTATTATTAATATTTCACAAAAATAGCTTTCACTGTTATATCTAAATAAATAAAAAATTTCGTAATTTGGTCAAGTTTATCCCAATCAACGAATAAATGAGCGAAAAGTTCTTAATGCTTCTGGATCAGTGGGTCTGGGAATTTATTGCTTATAATTATTATTTTAATAATTATACAATTTATAAAATTAAATTTTAAAATTTATTAATTTTAGGTATTAAATTAATAATTTATATAACCAATAATTTATATATAATTAATAATTTATACCTTCAATAATTGAAACAATATTGATAGTTTATATCACTGACAAATAATTGTTGGTGCTCTTAAAATTTCTTATAAAAATTGATAATCTTTTTTATTTTAACAGTGTCAACAATTTTTTCATTAAAGACAGCATCGTGAAAAATAGAAAATTTCTTTATTCGACCAATTAGTGATTTTGCACAAAATTCTATTAAGTTTCTAATTTTATTAATATTCTTTTACATACTGCTCTACATAACTTAAATGAATTCTCAGAAGAGCTCTAGGTATTAAATGTAGAAGCAGTCGGAGGGCAAAGAAAGTAATTTAAAACACGCGAGGGAGTTGAAGGTAAAGCTTGAATTTTTTATTAAAAAATTTGGGTAAGTCTTATAATTTACATATGTTACAGTGCAAAAAATATGCAGGTAAAAATGTCTTTCAGGTTCAAACTTTTCTATTCTTATCTGAATTTTCTTATATTTTAAAGTCATTAAGCAGTGGCGACAGGACTGTTTGATAATTTTATGTTTTAAATTAATCAAACTTTGAAAACAATTCATTTTGAGTTTAAAATTGTGGAAAAATTTTTAGGCTAAATTTAATTTTTTGAAAAAATAAAACCGTTCCGTCGTCTCTGTTCTTACTTTTTGTATAAGTTTTAAATATGGATTTAAATGTCAAATATACACAATTTTTTGAATTACGATTTTTTAATAATGAATTAAATTAATTATTAACGTAAATCTTGAGAGTTAGTTTATACGATAAATACAAGTGTCTCTAACATTTTCTAATAAAAATTAATAATTAATTTGGAGACAATATCTGTTTATAATATCTATATAAAATATTTCTGAAGGGACCACACAAACCCTTGTTTCAGGAACACGAAAGTGTCATTCTTGGAGGAATTTCACCTCATCATGAATACGAAGACAGCAAATCGTCAACTGAAACACCGCCCAGCTACAGTCAACTTAATTACAACGAAAATATGCAAAGATTTTTCAAGAGCAATCCCCTGGCGACAGGAAATTATGGCACTTACGAGGATAATATTAACGAAACTTGCGGAGATGAAAGTGGAAAAAATGACAATAATTCCTCTGGTTTGTACTTCATTTCATCTGATAAAGTCAAATTTTTGCGATTTATTTGATTGAGATTATTTATTGAAAGCTCTGAGATGTTTGGATGATACTAATTATTTTTTAAAATATTTTTTTAGAGCGAAAATACATGTCACCGAATGGAGAAAGCGGCCAGAGTGGAAGTGATAGTGCAGGAAACTTGAGCAACGGTTTTAATAACCAATTAAATTCGAATTCAATGGCAAAGCAAAATTATGAAGAGCTGCCGCTATTGACTGAGTCATTGTTAAATCAACACAACGAAGATATGGAAAAAATGATGATCCAAAATCACAAAATATTTAGATCCAATATTAAGAAAAATGATAAACTTAAAGAATCGAGAGTGAAGACTAAAAATGAAAAAACACTGGATCCTAAGGGCTTGAAAGGTCGTGGGGTCAAAAGACGAAGGAGCGTCAGTCAAGATAAAAATCACAAGGTAGATTGATTGTTTGTTTATGAATTAATACATTTAATTAATTTTATATACCCAAATTTTAATACTTTAATTTGTTTTAATTCAGGCTTATAATAATGATTAAATTAATCCTTTTATGTTTTGTAGGAATCGAAAAAGAAGGTTTGCAAAATGGAACGTAATAATGGAACAGTTCCCAATAGTTTAAACAATACTGCGCCAAAACCAGGAAATTTTGAACAAACGAATGTCATCACTTCCAAGTAATTATAGATTTTTTTTAATTCTTGTTCATAATGAAACTAGATATTATTTTTATTAACTACTGCGATCACGTATCTTTTTTAAATTGATAAGAAGAAAGTAAACAATTTTTGTAAAAAGGTGGCAGAAAATGATACACAAAATAAATTAATAGATTGCAATTTTTATCAATAAAAGTTTAAGTCAGTAAAATTAGATGGACAAAATTTTAATTTGCATTTTAGTGAAATTCGAATGAAACAAAATTCATATCGTTGAAAATGCGGATAAATTTAAAAACAGCGACAATTAAAATTTAATCAGTGAATATTCTAACCAAATAAAATTCAGATTGATTTAAATAAAGATTAATTAAATTTTTAATGGGTCAAAATTTACATTAATTGAAGCTTTGTTTTAAAAAAGATGAAAAAGATTACTGTGATCCCTGTAGCTATTTAAATTTAATAATTGTTTGGAGTTTTATTAAATTTTATTATAAAACTCTCATTAGTAATGAAAATTAATTAAATTTCTTTAATTTATTCTTTACTACTAAATTGTTTCAGTTCAACCTTCGCAACAATGCCTGTAATGCCATTCAATCCGTCAATTTCATCATTTTGTTATAATTATTTTACAACGACTCAAAGTCGAAATCCGTGCTTACGAATAAAGCAAGAAGAAAATACCCAATCACTGCCACTAGCTTCCGTACAAATGCTGCAGCAGAATTCATACCGTATGTATCAAAATTATAATAATTTTTTATTTTAAATTAAATTAAATTTGAATTTTTTTAAACAAGAAAATACGACTCGAACTAGACCAAAAAGAAAGCAATTTTGAGAACATTAGAATAAAAAGAGTCAATTTAAAGAGAATTTTTAAAATCTTATTTTTTAAATTATTTAGATTCTAAATATTTTATTAAAAAAAAATAATATTTGTTTTTATTTTAGTGCCCTATGTAGGTGCAGGAATTCCCGGAGTATTTTATCCCGCAAACATTTCACCTTCAGTGCCACTAACTCCCGTTTGCAAGCAAGTTTTAATTCCCAAATCTACACCAGCTGAATTAAAAATTTCCCAGAATGCTCAGAAAAATTGTTTCCAACCAAAGACATCAACCAGTGATCTAACACCGGTCAAAAAAGAATTAAGAAATTCCACATCTATTCCTTCGGTTTCTAAAAAGGTTAATAATTTTAAATTAAATTATTTTTTTAAAAAAATTAATTTTTTTCAAGCTGTTTTAAATATCCGGCAATTTTAATTATTAGGTTTTATTATTTCGAAGAATAGATTTTCAATGGAAATTTTTTTTATTTGGTTTAGATAAGAGTTCCGGAAGCAAGTCGCTGCAAAAATATGACTGGTGATTTTCTGAACGACAACATACCTTCGTCAAATACAGGAAGTCAAAAGCAGAATTATTACACGATAGAAGGTTCAAGTACATCCAGCTTTTACAGCAGTTTTCTTAGCAAAAGTACGGAAAGCAACAGCAACACCGATTCCAGAAAATACAGACTTAATCCTGAGGTTTGTCTTCTTTTTAAATTTTTCCCTAAAATGCTTTAAAAATAATTTTAAAAAAACTAAAAATTGATGAAAAACTGGAAAGAAAAAAATTATTCCCAATGTTTTAAAACACATAAACAAAAATCTCCCTATGTATTTACTTTTAATATACATTTTAACTTTTATAGTATTTTCCATATTTTCATAGGAGGTTTAGTAAAATTGTGTAGAGAATTGAATCTACTTAATAAAATCTCTTGTATCCTTTAGTTTCGATCAAATTTATCAATCGATAGGAAGAGGCGTCCTTACGGACGCCGATCTTTTGATAGTGCTGACAGCATAGAGTCTCAAGTAATAATATGGTGGAAAAATCATCAGCAAGAGTTTCAGAAAAGGGAGCAGCAACCGCGACCAGAAATGGCGAGAAAGCAGCCACCTTGGTTAAATGGAATTCAATTGTCACCAGCCATGATTTATCAATACCAAATTCCCGACAAGTCATTAAAGGACGTCTTGCAAGCTGACATGAAGGCCTTGATGGGAATGACTCAACCTACACTTGTAAAGGAACAACTTAATCAGCTTTATTCTGATCTGGAGGTGGAGGGCTTTGAGGCAAGGCTCAAACTGGAGGAGGAAATTAATTATGACAACATTGGTGACCACAACAACGAAGAACAGTGTGTTAGTTTTCAAAGGTAAAATTTAGAAAAACATTATTTTGTCCTACCTGCACTGAAAGTGGGTCATTTCGGGAATTTATTGCGTGCGAAAAGTGTGTAATTTCCGATAAGCGGGCGTAAAGTGTTATTTAGCGTCTTCAAAAGTATTGGGGACGTTAAAATAACTTTTCTTGGTCTAAAATAAATTATATCACTTTTTACTATAAATTGAAACAATAACTGAATATAGTTTTAAGCGCTAATGAAAATAATTAGAAACTTGAAAAACAAATTTTAATTCAAGGACAAAGTTTTGAATAACTGCAGTGTATAATAAATTAAAATTAAGGAAAGAAGTGACAAAATGAAAAAAAAAATTTAAATTGAAAATAATAATTAAAGAATAACGCAATTAATTTAAAATTAAGAAAATCATTAAAAATATAGTATAAACTGAAATATTATTGAAATTTAAAGAGAATAATTGAAAAATTACATAATCTTATTGAAATTTGAAGAAGGAAATTAAAAGTTCACGAAAATAATTAAACAAATTGAAAACTTAATTAAAAAAGTTCAGAAAATAATTGTAATTTTGGGGAAATAATTGAAGAAAGTAAAGAGTATATTTAAATTAGAGAAAATAATTTAAAATATAAGATTATAATTGATCATTGACGAAATAAAGAAAATAATTTATATTTGATCAAAATTTTTTACAAAAAAATGCCCTTTCAAATAAAATATTAAAAAAAACATTTTTTTTAAAATACGAAAGCATTAAATGTAGATGATAATAATTAAAAGTATTAAAAAATATAATCGATAATTGCACGAAAATAATTAAAAATTGAAGAAAATAAATAAAATTTGCGAAAATTAATTTAAAATTTAAAAAAATTTATTGAAAATTATTGCAAATAATCAAGAATTGAGAATAATTGAAAAATGATAAAAATTAATTAAGGAGATTCTCCCCATTGACATAATCTCACACTAAAAAAAATGGCTTTTCACCCCAAATAAAAATATTATTGAAATCAATTTCACCAAATTTTGAAAGACCCAGTTGTACATTTTTCAGAAAAAATTAGGTTGAGCTAATTGTTTTTTACTTATTGGTTAAACAAAATAATATTTAACAAAATCTGACAAATAAAATTGCAGAGAATGTTTCAACGAGAAATATGAAAAAATTATTTGTGAAAATTGGATGAAAATTACTTTTTTTAACTGGATTGAAAAAAAAAAACATAAAATGTAAAATAATTATTATTTGACAACAAAGCTCAACCTAATTTTTTCTGAAACATGTACAACTAGATCTTTCAAAATTGGGTGAAATTGATTTCAAAAATATTTTTATTTGGAGGGAAAAACATCTTTTTAGTTTGAGGAAATGGAGTAAATAGAGAGAACCTCCTTAATATTGAATAAAATAATCTAAATTTAGGAATTATTTGAAAAAGGAGAAAATAATTGAAAATTGAAGAGCATTGTTTAAAAAAATTGTAAATTTAACGCAAACATCAACTATTTTTAATTACCCCATATTTCTGATTACTTCAACCTTTTAAAAAAGTTAATTAAACAATAATTATTGAAGACTATAATCGTAATTTGAAAAAAATAATTTAAGATTTATGTTAATAATTGATAAATGAAGAAATAGATTTTTTTTTGTTAAATATTGTAATTCAAAGATCTATTTTAAAATCCAAGGTTTTCAAAGTGAAGAAAAAAATTTAGAATTGAATATTTTGCAAAGGTTTGATGGTCCCTGAACACCCTGTATTAGTATAGATAAATAATCTTTTGTAAATAATTTATAAATCGTACTTCTTTCTATAAATATATAATTTGTATGATTGCAGTTTAAGCAGAAATGGAGCTTGGTGAGAGGAAGCAAGACTTAAGGAAGAAAAATGGATTCTTAATTTTCATAATTTGCACTTTTAGTTTCCCTGTGAGAAGTGAAATTATTCTTTCGCAACATAATTTAGTGCAATTTTAATTTTATTTTCATTCCAAATGTTTGCAAAAACCAAATAATTGTTTATGTGTGGATTTGTAAGCACGTGATAAGTTCTATTCAAAATGTTCCCTCGGGTAAAAAAAAATCAAAACAGAATTATTATTATTATATTCTTTTTTTTTTTTTAAAATAAGTATAAAATTCGACACAATAAAATAAAGATATTTAAAAAAATAAAATGAATATAATAATCAAGAATAATTTAAATTTAGTCGAAATTCCGAGGTGACATTAGAATATTACAAATATTTAGAAAGCTGTCATATCCACTGAGAATAGTCATGTTGATTAAATTATAAGAAGACGTAATTTTATTAATAAGGGACCATATTAAAGAATAGGACCAAATAATATTAAATATTACTTTTTGAATTTTATGTTTACAGTTATTATTTTGCAGTCAATAGAAGTCTAAGTATTTTATGAATTTTGAAGAACATTTACAAAGTATCTTCTGTTGTATATAAATATTTATTATTAATTTTCTTGAGAGGCGGTTTCAATTGTACATTCATAAACATAGTTTTAATAGAATCACAATTATATACTTCTTATGTAGCTTTTAAGTATCTTAAGAGTTGCACAAGTTATCTTAATTGTAGAAATATTTTTGTGACAACGTTTCAGATGAATTTTCAATTTTTCAGAATTAATTAATAATATTATTATTAATTAATAAATTACTAATTAATATTTAAGAGTTTTAGAACAATTTAATTATTTATTTAATACTTACAATTTTATTGACTTTCTGATTCTATTGAATTACAAGACTTTTCTATTCAAATCAGTAACCATTTAAAATATATATTACAAATTTTTTTTAAATTAGTTTTCTTTAAAAATTAAGTTTAGTCAATTTATTATTTACAGTTTTTTACTCGACAATTTTATCATTTATATTTAATTTTTTAATTTTTTGCGAGAAACTAAACGTTGACACAAAAATATCACAATGTGCCAATTATTATATTAAAAAACCAGAACTAAGTAGACAAATTATTTTTATGATAAAGAAATCATTTGTCACCTTCAACAATTTATTATTAAATAAATTTATTTGTATTTTTTTTATTAAAATATTTGTATGTAAATATTTTTCTTAGACTATTAAGACGTATTGAAAAAAATAGATATAATAACAATTGGCTATGATAATGCAAAATTTCAGAGAGAATTTAATTCTAAATATATTTAAAAAAAATGTCGATTTGAGGGACAACGTTCAGTTGCCGATTTGACATTATCAATTACTTATGAAAGTTCTTAAAATATTAAAATATATGCAGTGCATCATACTGTATCATTTTATTCTTGATCGGCGTAATTTTATACGATTTCTTTAAAAAAATTTAACGCCAAGATTTAACTAAAGTCAAAAAATGCACATTTAATATTGATTCATTTGAATGTTGGTGCACATATATAGTAATATTAATATTTGTTATACTATTTCTAAGTCGAATATCTTTGAGAATGTGTCTTTTGTGTTTTACCAATTGATGTGAAAGTTACTTCAAACTTTTGACTGTTAAAACATTATTTTCTCAAATTATTATTTCCACATTTTTTATCTTTTAGATTGAATTAAAATTCATTAAAATGAATTGATTTAAATTAAATGAATTAATGTAAATTTCTAAATTTAGATTTTATAATATTATCAAATTAGTGCGACAGTCAAAGGGTTGATGAACTACGCTTATTTATATCTCAGGATCTACATTATAAATCGCGTATGATTTTTGGTAATCATTTTATTATAAATATTTGTCTACGTACGACTATTTTCTACGATTATTTTTTACACGGTATGGCCTTGATATTAAAAAAAAATCGTTACATTTAGGATCTTCACTTGTCGTATGTGAGAAAATAAACAAATAAAATGTTGAAATAAATGTTATTATATTCTACACCAAAAAAAAAAACAATGATAACGATTATTCCAAAATTTTATTAAAGTTTAACTTTGAGATTTTCCATAAAATATTCAAGATACTTTATAAAGATAATTATTTACAAAACCTGAATATACTGGAATTATTTAAGAAAATAGAAAATATTGCAATTAATTTACAAAAGTATTAAATACTGAAATTATACACGAAAAGAGCAATTATTTAAATTAGTCATAAAAATTGCAAATACAAAGTTAGTTTAAAAATTGCTGACAATGTTTGAATTTTTTTCAAGCTTAAAAAACAAATAATGTTATCAACTTCTTGATTCGATAACAATTTGTTACATGTAATAGTTTAGTGTGATTGCATCTTATATGCATTCTATAAGTGTTTAAAGAATGTGTTGATTCTTTTTACATCTGTCAAAATAAATTGAAAAGTAAAAATTACAAATACTTTGAAAAAAGTTAGTCATCTTTACATTCTCATCATTATAATAAAACGTATTTTGATTTGTTATTAAATTTTAATCTGTGGTAAATATAATTAAATTCCGTGCTAAATTACTTTTTAAAATTAATATCTAAATAAATCTACATGTTGATTTGTTTTTTTGTTTTATATAAAATAAAAGTACAACGAGTTTGAGCACAAAAATAAATTTAAATCTGATGTTAATGTAAAGTTATGCAAAATTGCAAATGGACGTCTTTAAAAGAGATTGTACTTCAAAACATTTTATTGATGTTTCAAAATGAATAAACATATCCAAATTTAAATTATGTACCATGTTTTATTTCTTATTCACATTTCTTAAAATGCATTAAACTAATGAGCAAATTTTTAAATACACTTTACAAAAATATTTTATCTATTTAATGATCCTCTTTTATAAACTACTTTTTATTACTTCAATTTATCACAGTTTCACATGAAATATATATGAATGATCACTGCCTTAAATATTTTTCACCTTATAATTTTAAAACAAATTTACCTTTTTTATTATTTTCACGTCACTGGAACACTTTCAATTTTTCTATTATTGTCGGGAATCTCAGAACACTTGGTTTTCGATTCTGGTTTCGAAATCTGGAAAATTTAATTATTTTTATTTACTATCATTGGTAAATATTTGTAAAAATTACCCTTTCCTGTTTCTAATAACTATTAATTAAATTATTTTCATAATTTGAAGTTCAATTTTGGTTTAAATGACTCAATTATATTTGATGGACTGATAATTCACCTTGACTTGGTCAAGTTCTTGCTTGTCTCTCTTGAGATATTTTCGGATAAATGGTGCCATCAACATTGGATCTAATTTATCAATATCTTCAGAGGAAATTAAACTAACCACGAGACCAACACTTATTGTAACTAAAGCGCCAGTCACTGTGTACCAAAGATAGCTCAGACGATAAAGGGACCAAGGTTCACTGAAATTATTATCTTAAATTAAATTCACTCTAAATTATAAAATTATCAAGTTGGACAAATTTTTTTTCTCTAAATTACTAGAATTAATTCTCACGTGTCATCTCCCATTATCGTTTCCGGTGGCACTAGCAATAACAAATTTTTCGATTCTTGAAACGAGTAAGTGCATCCTTCAGTGCTGACTGGCTTTTCGTCAAATCTGCCAAGAAAATTAACCAATTAATTTTAATTAATTAATTTATTACTTCTCTTATATTAATTAACTCAAAAGAGAATAAAAAATACCTAATTTTCCCATTAGCAATGGCAGCTTCTGCAGAAAGACAAAGCCAGCCCATAAATCCTAATCCTGAGACTCCGCCAATTAAAGCTCCCTGATTTTTACAAAAAATGCAAACAAAAATTTATTTAGTTGAAAATTTTAACGAGGCCTTATTACGGGTTAATTTAAGACAACCTCAAATAATTTTTTCTTATCTCGCTTATAGCTCCAAAAAGGAGATTTCTAAATAACAAAGAGATTATAGGATAAAATTATAATAATCAAAAATAACAATTAATAAAACAAATGTTTTGAAGTTATTAAAAAACGATCTAAATCGAAATCGAACTTAATTCAAAATGTTCAAAATCAACATTTAATAGTGAAGAATAATAAGAAATTTATTGTATATGGATGTATTACTTGAAATTTTTTAATTTGTTAAAAGTTTTATTTTTATATGTTATATTGCAGATTTCTATCATTCGTCGTGTAAAATGCTTAATTTAAATTAAAAGAAAATATGGAAAATATGGTTGTGACGTGATGAGGACATGTAAATTCGAAAAATAATGTCTATTAAAATAACATCTAATAAAATTATTTGAGGTTCTCTTGAATTTATTCATAATAAGATCTCGTTAAAACTTTTAGCAAAATTATAAAGCGAATTGTAAAAATCTATTAAAAATTTATTTTAATTAAAAAAGGTTTAACCTTTAGACTTTCAAACCATTTATATTCTATTAATAGAGATTTACTTTAATAGATTTTAATTTAATTCAATAGATAATTTAATTCTCTCTATTAGATTAAAACTTTATTTAGATTAAAAAAATTAAATTATTTGAATTTTAAAATTGAAATGTAAAAAAATTGTATATCACCTTCGCGTTAATCCAAGGAATCAAAATGCCCATACTGAAAATTCCAAGAGAGGGTCCACTGGTGATAGAGCTTAAACTTATCGTCAACTGCAAAAGGACAAATTAAATAAAAAACACAGAAAATTACAAACTAAACTTTTTAAAAAATACAAAATACCTGTAAAACATGAGAACCAGTTTTTTCAACCACGAAAACTAAAGCCACACATAAAATTCCCATAAAGATGACGGTACATTTCATCAGAATGTCTGCACCTCTTGGAGTGAAGGGAGTTTTTAAATAGGGTTTTATGAAATCCTCGAGGATAACCGCTGCCATTGAGTTGAGACCAGTTGACAGGGAACTAGATTTAATTATTCGATTATTAATAAAATAATTTAGTGATTAAATATAAATAAAATTTGAAAATCAATTAAAATGTAATTCAATTTTTGGCAGTTTAAAAAATAATAAGAAAATAAAGACAATAGATGTTTAGAGGGCAAATCTCTGGAACTTTTAGGCTTTAGGTGTCTCAAGTTTATAAATTAATTATGCAATATATGTAGGTGAAAATTTTGATAATCTACAGATTTTTATTGATGTGTTATACAATTTTTTTCTCTTAGTTTTTTTTTAAGTCAAAAGTGAACAGTACCAGAAATTTGCCCTTATATAAGAGTTTAAAAAAATAGAGAAAATAATATAAAAAGAACCTTAACGCCGCACTAAAAACTCCAGCGACAAAGAGTCCAGGAAGTCCTGGAAGTTCTCCTAAAATGTTCATAACGAGAAGAGGAAGAAGTTGATCTTTAGCTCGAGCCAGCTGAAAAAATATATGAAATTACTGTCAATTGTGATAATGAATGGATACACTTGTTGAATACATTAGCAATAATGCAGTAATTATGGGCATTTGAATAGTGGGTAGTTCAAGGTTATGATTATTATAAAATTTATACCTTAGTGGTCAAAGGATCACACTCGTGATACCAAGCATACATGAGCAATCCAGCATATCCGCATATTCCAATTAAGCTTAAAACTCCAACAATAAAGAACCACAAGGCCCTAAAAATCAAAACCAAATTATAATTATTATATTAGTAGCAAAATATACTATAAATATATGATAATTTCCTTTATTTTAGAAAAATATTGACTTATTTAAAGAAATAGAAAAATAGAAATGAGTAAAATGAAATAAAAAGTGTCTTTAAAAAAAAAGAAAGTAACAATTTTCTATTCAAAATAGGAAAAATAAGCGCGAGTTAAATTAAATTGTAATTTAATTAATTATCAATTACAATAATTTTTAACAAAATATTACAAAGACGTTTTCCGTATTAATTAATAAAAAATACAAATTATGACCAAAGTTTTAAAATTTATATTTGATTTTTTCATTTCTAACGGTGAATACAAAAAATATTTTAATCTTTTACAATTGCAAAATAAAAATTTAAAACTTGATTTTATTATAATACGAATTTAAATAGTCTAAAATTTGAATTAATAGAAATAAAGAATTATTCTAATTTTTAATCAACCCAAGTTTCAATTACATATTATTAAGAAGGAAAGAAAAATTTGTTAATTAATTTACAATCAAGATTTAAAACAATTAATAATTGTTTGTTTTTACAATTAAAAAAAATTAGTTTAAAGAAATAGTTTTTAAAACAAATATACCTTCTGGCGGATTGAAGGGTTGGAAGTGCCAAATATCGTTGAATCATAGTTTGATTAACAGCAGAAACTTGAAGCCAGTGAACAAATCCGCCAATTACTAAAGCCCAAATTGTATGCCTCGTCAAGGGACTTAATTCGGTTCTATTTATAAAGAAAACGGCATATGTAAATATTTCAAAAATTCCTAAAAATTTCTTATTTAATTACAAACTAATTTAAAATTTCTTATTAATTTTCTCTTTAAAATTTTATATAACTATCAATTTAAAATTATTTTTTAACTTTCTATGCAAAAATAATTTGTTATTTAAATATGTTAAATAACAAACGATTTTTGCATAGAAAGTTAAAAAATAATTTTAAATTGATAGTTATATAAAATTTTATATGTAAAAAAATATGTTAATTTTTTGACTTATTATTAAACAAAAAATATTGAAATTTGCATTTACAAAATTATAAAAACTTCATGAAACATACGAGGGTAATTCCAGTCTTCCAGATTCGAGATTTCTCATTATAACTACTGAAAGTCCTCCTAGATCAGAAGTGCCTTTACAAACAATTAACAACATTGCTCCAAACATAATAAAAGTCTGGACAAAATCGGTCCAAACGACGGCCCGTAGTCCTCCCTGAAAAAAATTGAATTGAAATCATTTTATCATAAAATTAAAAATCAATAAACGATGTTTTTAATATCATAAAATAAATTCAATAAAAATAAATAAATAAAAATTGACTGTTAACTTAATCGTTAAATCATAAAACAACACATTTTAAAAAAATTAGAAAATAAAAGAATTCAGATTAACAATGATAAAAAATAGACAATAAAATAAATGTTAATAAAAGGTAAATTTAATAAATAAATTACCACACATGTGTAAAAAATACAGACAACACAAACGAAAGGAGTTATTATGTGTATGTTGATTCCGGTAACTGGAAAATATTATAAATTACATTTTGTTAATTGTCATAAATACTAAAAAGTAAAGTTTAGACAGTAAAAATGGACATTTTTTAAAAATTTCTTCAATTATGAATTTCTAATAATTATTTTGAAAGTTAAAATTTAATATAAATAAATACCTTGATTAAAAGCTAAGGCTGGTACGTAAATGACAATCGGAAGCCACGTTATCTGAAAAAACCATTTTAGTTATTTAATAAATTTTTACATTTTTTGCTCACAGTTAAAATTACTTTTTACCCATATTTTCTCACAGAAGGAAATATCTTTTATCCTCATTTTCCAAAAATATTCCCCACTCTCATTTTCTTAAAGAAAATCTTTTTTTTTCTCACACAAGAAAACACTTTTTACAGAAACATTTTTTAATTTTCAACTTACGATTCCGATCGTGAAAAGAACAGATCCCAAAATTCGAATCTTTTTATCGAAACGTCTTTCCAAGTATTCGTAGGTGCTAGTAAGTTTAAGATCATGAAATACAGGTAAGTAGACATTGGACATGACAAATCCAACAAGAATTACTCCAAAACCTATGCACAAATATCCAGTTCCATGCATATAAATTTCCGTTGGTGTTCCAAGGAGAGAAATTCCCGAAATAAAACTAGCAATCAAGCTAAGACTGACTGGAAAAGTTTTCATGTTTCTTCCTCCAACCAGATACTCATCTTCTCCAATCGACTTTTTAACAAATCCGAAGTAAATTCCAATACCGCAGCAAGCTAAGAGCATAAAAGTGAAAATCGTGTAATCAATTGTTCCAAAAGTTTGCATCGTCGAGTTCATCTGCTCAACCGTGAGCACCGAATCACTAGATCTCATCTCCGTCATTATTATTCTATTCCTCTAACACCAAAAACGCTGAAAAAATATTTTGGTCGACTGTATCCTCTGTAAAATGAAAATTAGAACAAAAATAAGCATTTCTAAATAAAATAAAAATTTAATTCAACATACCTTTTATTCACCAAGAATTCATCCTAAAATAATAATAAAAAAAATTCCTATTGTCTAAAATCACAGGTTCACAGAATAAAATAAAGAAAAGTTGATCATGACACTAATTTGACATGAAGAAATAAAATCTTGATCTTGAAAGGAAAGAGAAGAGGCTGAAGATTAAGAACGGGAAAAAAATGCGAGTGTCCCTTAAGTCAGAGGAGGACGAACTGCGGAGTTCGCCCATTTTCAAGTTAAGAATAACCTGGAGTTAGAAGTGACCTGGGTCATTTCAGGACGTTCAACGCGATGGCGACGCTGCGTATATATTAATCTTATAAGAGAGTCAATTTTCTTGTTGAGCTACAATGGACTTAAGTGGTGAAGCTGGTTTGTGCAGTCGCAGCAATCCCAAGTGGATAATTCCCTCTTCTTTGGTTAGTGGAGCTTGCGATTTAAACCAAGCTGCCCAATCGAGAACACAAGGTCGAAGAGACGTTAACACGTTGACGTCAGACAATTTAACTCGTGCATGTTCCGCATTCACCGGGAAATCCGACTCTATTCCTCACTACTGACACAAATTGCTTATGTCGCGTGTCGTTCTTTACTCTCACAATAAAACTGAATTAAATTTAAAAAATTCAAAAATTATTTCTCAACAGAATCTTCCTTTCAAATACCTCATAAAAAGTCTTTAAATATTAATCAGATAAGATAAAAAATCTAAATTTCCAAATTTAATTTCAAAAGCGTTCCTTAGAAACTGTTTAGTTTAATAAAAAGTAACTATTCTTGAAAATACTCAATTTCAGAAAATTTCTAGTTTTTAAACTATAATTTCTGGAAAATCGCAGGAAATGATTCTTTAACATTTTTGTAAAAATGATCGGAATAATTTGTCTTAATAACCAAAGTCTTCTTTGTTTTTAATTAATTTATTTACCAAATGGAGACAATAGGTGGTTCTTATACTTACAAGAATAATATTCTTAATAACCAAATATACCGAATTAAAATACTCATTCCTGGTAGAAACTCGGCAATTCGTTTCCTAGAATTACTTTGCGCTCAATTCCTTTCTCGGTGATCACTCCAAGACGAATAACGCCTCCACTGCTTCCGTCACGTGCCATAGCGAGAGCCAGTGCTAATTAAAAAAAAACATGAGACATTAACAATTTTCGGATTCGTTATTTTGTTAAATTATCGATTCTTCTTACATTTAATTTCTAAATTTATATTACATCTTGATTTAAAGAATCGTCAGAAAATTGAGTTCCGCTAATGAATTAGAATAACAAGAATTGAATATTATTCAACTAGTTATTAAGACAAGAGTTTATAATAAAGAAATTAAATCTAATAAATTTAAAAAGCTTACTGTTTTGAACTAATTCAACAGTTTCATCCTTCGTCATGTTTGGTTTATAGTTTGCGTCGACGTATCCGTAAACATAGGTCGATCCTGATCCCCCGATGGAAATAGGTTGACGAACACACATGCCACCAATGGGGACACTGTAAACTTGGCCACCTTTTCGTGAATCCCACCCAGCTACCAGGATTCCAGCCATTAAAGAATCACGGTAATTGTAACACATCTCACGGAAAACATTCGCGGCTGTTTCTACCTTAGGTTGTTCACCTAATTCCATTCTAAAAATATGAAATAAATCAATGACTTGAAATTCAACGTCAAAAACAATTTAAAAGGCAAAATAATTAAAAAATTCCAAGAATGATTCTTAAATGAAAGCTATAGATTTAATTAAATGATTTTATTATAACGAATTTAAATTAATTTTATTTTTAAAATAATTGATTATATTTTGTGTTTAATGAATGAATTAATTAATTGATGGTTTACATACTGATGAAAACCCAGGTGATAGGCTACAATTTTGGAAATAGCTTGAGTATCTGCAGCCGAACCAGAACGACAACAGTAGATATTATCAGTTATTTTTGTCAATTTATCCGCATATCGATTGGCGACGTATGATCTGCAGAAGAAATATAATTATGGTTAATATATAGTGTAATTATATTAGATACTTTAATAGCTAGTCTGTGAGATTTAATTATAATTAATTGTTTATTTAACATAATTAATATCTGTATATTTTATTAGTTTTTCATTACTAATACTATATTAATTCTTTTTATTTACTGATAATTATTCATTTAATTAATAATAAAACTTACCCAGTTGTTGAACGTGAATCTGCTCCAATTACAACACCTCCATCGAATTCAACAGCCATAATAGACGTCTAAAAAATAATTAAAACAATTTATAATAATGTCTAGCTTTCACTGAATCTTTAAAGCTAAAAATG
Organism: Ganaspis brasiliensis; assembly: GCA_037103525.1. Classification (NCBI taxonomy): domain Eukaryota; kingdom Metazoa; phylum Arthropoda; class Insecta; order Hymenoptera; family Figitidae; genus Ganaspis; species Ganaspis brasiliensis. Next base: position 5,744,123 of record JAZKLR010000101.1, on the reverse strand, counting down.
CTTAAAATTGCATTCTAAATATATTGATATACAAATATTTAGAACCTAGGAAAGTACATTATTACTATTTTGTCCTTTAAACCTAATTCTATATAAAATTTATAATATTCAACAAAATATTAAACTTTGTTATTTTTTTCAACAATTGAAATATTGATGGAAATAAAAAGATTTCCTTGGCTTAACCTCAAAACTGTCAATTTCTAAATTAAAATGTCAGTAGTAAAATTTCGGTAAAAATCAATCAATACCAAAAAACCGTATTACAATTCATTTTTTAAAATGTATTTATCTCGAGAATAATAAATTTAGAAAGAAATATAAAGTAGTTTGCATTGTCATGCTAACCTCAAAAAATAGTTAAAAGTCAGAAAAATTGTGTAAATAACTTACTCCAGTACTATGTTCTGCTGACATCCAATCTGAACCCATTATATTATTTGTTCCGAGCGCAAATTGTTGTTCAGCCCCTAAAAATGCCATTTTTATTAATTATAAAAAGCTGTCAATATTCAAAGCACTACACGGTTTGTTACAAATCTGTTATGCGTGTCGTTTCGTCGTTTGTGTGAATAACTGTGTAAGTGTAAGTGTGAGTTGATAGAGTGATTCGACTGAATTTTCCAAATCAATAATTATAAACTGTTAATTCCTTTTATCGACACAGACACATTTAGATAAAATAAATGATAAATCTTGACTTTTCTTTAAAGATTTCTACTAATAACAGGAATATTAACAATGAATTAGCAAATGGAGTTTCAAATTACCGCTTTTCAGTGATTCTGCGCATTTTCAGTATTACGCATGCGCAATTAAGATAACGGAAATTACGAGAATCTGGTTTCAAATTTCCAATTTCTTAATCGATTTTTTTACTAATTCCGGTTTCAAATTTATACCTGCCTGCAATTTTTAAGAATTAAAATTGGATTTTTTAAATAAACTTACTAATTGTAGAAGGAAAAGCTCAAATTGAGATTATAAAAATTGATTTAAACTTTGCAAATTAAGTTTCTGGCAGTTGGTAGTGCACCTAAATTCCAGAAGTTGGCAACCCTGCAAGAAAGAAAATTTAGCGGTTTCAACCAGAGTTCGAACATTGATGCGTGTATTTAATTTTTAGGTCTTTAAATTGTATTTTATTAAATTTTTAGCTAAGTTTTAAGTAAAGTGAGTCTAAATAACATAAAATTGCCCTTTGGAGATACTTGGTCACCGTCTTCTGATTCTACAAACAATCGAAAGCAAGCAAGGATAATTCTTTACATGCACCCGTCCAAGAGAGATTTTCAGGATTACTAAATCGAAGATAATCGTAATTAGTCTTTTTTACCCTACTGCAAATGCTGTTTTTATCAAGAGCTGAACACTAAACTCTGTAAGATTATCAAGTTTTAATGAACACTTATTACTGTAAAAATCCATAACCTAAGCTTTTTTCCCCTTTTTGGCGCCAATTTATATCGATGCGTGAAAATCAAAACGACGCCCCCGTTGATAAAGTATTTATTAAAAAGCCAGTGTAATAAAATGTTAATTTGAAAAACAGTAGAATAATGTTAAATCAAGGTTATAAAGAATGTTATACAGAATGTTATTGCATATTTGAATTAATAAACAAATGTATCCATCGTTCGGTCCAATTAACATTCTATGACAAAACTTCAAAAGACATATGATTAAACAAACAGTTTAATAGAAATCATATCCAAAAAAATTAATTTTAAAAGTGACATTCCACTGTTTTTCAAATTAACATTTTATTAACCTGGCTTTTTAATAAACACTTTATCAACGGGGGGCGTCGAAAAGAAGTTTTCGTTTTAAAGAATTACTCAACTATTTCGGGTAATTTTTCTAAATAGCACTAACTATTTTCCTAAATACTTAATTATTAAATTGATTTCATCAATTTTGTCAAGTTTTCTTTTTTTACAATTTGCAAGAAAAGGCAAAAAATTTCAGACAAAAGAATTTCTTAATTATTAATTTTATTTTCCTTTGCAATGCTTATTATATTACAAAACATACTTTTCCAGACACATTGAAAATATGTTCTATTTACACTGGATATTCCTACTTTTGTGCTAACACTCTCATCTTTACAGAAATAATAATATAACTATTTAATAGGCTTTCATTCTGATAATATGATTATGGCAGTACATTTACAATAAAATCTATGTTATCATTAATCGTTATGTTATACATATAACGTTTATAATATAATATTTATTCAATATGCAAATTCTGTGAAGGTACTCGCTATTATGTGCACCCACTAGGCTTAGAAAAAGGAAGTGATCACGATTTTTCGCATTAAAAGCTTATGCATCGGGCATTTTTAATCGTGACACATGAGATCTTTATTCGTCACAGCACAATAAAAAAAAATTCTGTTAAACTTTGCACCAAAAATAAAATTGTCAATTTCACAAGTTAATCATTCGCGTATTTTAAGAATCGTTCAAATTTTTATAGTCAATCCAATTGCATATTTCAAGAACTGTTCAATTAGAATACGTAAAAATTATTTTAATTTTTTTAAAAATCAATCAATTTTTCCACAACTGTTTTGGGTTTTTAAAAATCGTTCCGTTTTTTTTTCGAACGATTTTTTTAAAAAAAGTATATTTTTTCAATTTAAAAAAAAACCAGTTTTATCAGATATGTTAAGAATCACAAAAGCTAGCAGAAGCAGTTATGAATTGGACCCCTATTTACAATGTCCATTGGATGTGGCTTTTTTAATAAATTTCACAAACTTTCAAATTTTCAAACAACTTTCGCAAATTTTCCCTATAAATTAACTACAAACTAAACTTTAAAAAATGTACTAGTATTGTCTACAACTGCCCTTTTCGTGATCTTACTTCCGTGTACAATGTTTTTTTTCCGTATATTCAGTCTAATCATATTATCGTATAATCGTATTTATACCAACTATCGATTATATTCGAAAGATTACGCTATCGTATTGCGTAAAACGAATATTTACAACTTCCCATATTTTTGTTTATTATTAATTACAAACAAAAGAACATTATTCTAATTCACTTTCAAAAACAAAAGTCTAATTTTTTTTTAAAGTAAACCGTAGCTTTGTGGCAGTAGTGTTCTTAAACGTCTAATTAAATTTCCATCTGAACACAATGGAAAAGCATATATAAATAACGCTTGGAGGTTATTTCAAACATTTATAAATCAAGTTCAAACATTCAAAACTCAAATTCACACAATTCTAAAACAGAATAACATAAAATCTTAACTCTCGCAGAAATAAAAACATAAAGAAACCTGTCTTGAATTAAACACTTTAGCAGAATAATACAAAGAAAAAAATTTTGCTTGATTTTAATGCTCGCAAAAATAAAAACATTGGCTAAAAATTGGAAAAAATCTAGTCGTGAAATATGTATCAAGATGTACTGTTTCTGTGCTTTTTGCTTTTTCCCTTGCCAGATTCAAACTCATCCTCACTACGTCTTCGTTTCTCTTTAAGTTGTTTCTCCATTGCCAGCATGGTGATCATTTTTTTATGAGAGTCACCAACAATCCAACCATGCTGCTCCAAACGATCGTCCTCTTCTTCAGCAACAGTTGTCGTTTCAATCATCTCCTCCTCGTCACTCGAACTCGACCAATAATAAAGTTGATTTGCAGCTGCCCGTTTTCTCCTCCCGATCGCAACACCCACATCATCCACTCGATTCCAAAATTTCGTCGTTCTCAATTCTTCATCTCCCGAGTCTCGTTTACTGCTCGACAGCCTCCTTTCTTTCGAATCTTTACTTATAGACAATCTCCGCTCCTTTGACTCTTTACTATTCGACAATTTCCGCTCCTTCGAATCTTTACTATTCGCCAATTTCCGCTCCTTAGAATCCTTACTATTCGACAGTTTCCGCTCCTTAGCCTCCTTACTATTCGACAATTTCCTCTCCTTCGAGTTTCGTCTACTTTTGGAACTCTCCGATTTGTTTCTCTTAACATTCTTCTTATTTTTCGGCTTTTGCATCTTTTTCGATTCCGAATCGCACGAATCATCATGTTTTTTCTTACTCTCTCCCTCGCTATCCAGAGAATCGTTCACGTCATCGGAATTTTTATCCATCTTGCCGGGATTTTTCTCATTAGAATCCTCGTTATTAATCTCCCCACTCTCATCACAATTTTTCAATTCCTCTTTATTTTTCCCCAATTCTCGTAAAATTTCCTCCTCAATTGCCTTCTGCTCTTTAGCAATCATCTGCTCGTGCTTTTTCTCAATATACCTCTCCTTCCTCTTCTCCTTGGACTCTTTCTTCTGCTTTCGGGATTTTTCACTCTCGAATCGATCTTTCGTTCTCTTGTGCGAAACTCTCGAGTAAACTTCATCGTCCGAGCTGCTTATTTCCGCCAAGAGACCTTGTTTTCCAATCGCGCACTTTCTCTGTCTTCTAATCGGCTCGAAATTCGCCGTGGAAGCTTGTTGTAATTTTTTATTTCTCCTTTGCAGTTGCTTGCGTTTTTTCGACTCTTGGACCTTCCTGCTGAGAAACACATGAAGCGGGAGATTTTCCGGTTCCTTCTGTGGCTTTTCATTGGTCGTGAGTTTCTCCGGGAGAACCGGCAGATCATCATCCGGCACTTCCGGTTCCTCGAGCGGACTATGATTCTCTTTTGATTCTTTGTTAGAACTCTCGCTCTCGGTTCTCTTTGATTTGGCGCGCGAGCCTTTAGCGAAGATTTTCATCTCCTTGGTAATTCCATCGAGATTATCGTTCTTCTCTAAAAGATTGAGAGCCTCTTCCAAAGGAATCCATTCCTTTTTCGATTGTTTGTTATCCTTTTTAGTTTCCTCCTCTGACGCCTCGTCGGAAATCTCATCGTCTTTGTTCTCCTCGCTGTCTTTCTTCAGATCGATAATCAATTCCGACTCAGACTCGGAATCCGATTCGGAAGCTCTCGACTCTAAATCGTCTTTGGTCCCGTCCCAATCGTAAGTTTCATTCTCAACATCTTCAAAGAACTTTTTATTCTTCTCTACAGTGGTGTTGAGTGAATTTTTATCCTTGCTGGAAATTATTGAATTTCTATCATTTATCGAATTTCTGTCCACACTGATTGAGTTTCTATCCTCGCTGATTGAATTTATATCCTCACTAATAGAATTTCTATCATTAATCGAATTCCCGTCATTGATTGAATTCCTATCCTCATAAATGGAATTTCTATCCTCAGAATCCTTCTCCTTGGTGACACTAGGATCATTATCAATAACCGGAACTTCCTCCTCGAATTCTTCATAGACCGATTCACTTTCCGATGATGTTGACAATTCAGCGAATAAATTCTGCTTTCCTTTCGAGCAGGTGCGTTGACTTTTGGAAATGCCGACTCCCACATCATCAGTTTTAGCAGCAGTGATAAATTCATCAGAGCTGTCGTTTTCGTACCAGGCATTTCTGGACTTTCTTTTCGCATTTTTACCCTTCTTCTTCAATTTATGTTTATTGGCCGGCTCGGCGGGTCTTTTCGATCCCTTCTTCCTCTCGACAAAATCGTCCATCGGACCAGTGACTAATTTATCTTCACTCTGGTAAGCTTTCAATGCGCCTTTTGTCTTTGGCGCGAATTTCTCGATATCCTTGAACTTGTGGCTAATTATCGACTCGAAACGTTTACTCAAACCACTGCTAGAATTGCCATTTTCCAGACAATCGAAAATCTTGCCCTTAAAATTGATTTCCGGTTTAATTCGATAAGGAAGCACTGACGACTCAATTTGACTATCCTCTTCGTCAAAATCATAAATATCCTTGGTTTTCGACGAATTTAAATCGTCTTTTTTCTCAAAAATGTCCCTACGCTTTTTCTTTTCCGCCAATCCGTCATATTGATCGTTTCTAATTAACGGGAATTCCTGTCGTTTCTTTGATTTCTTTGTTCTTCTTCCTTTTTGGGAGGTTGTTTTAAAGATAACGTCGGACTTGGCTTTTTCAATTTGTTTTCTCTCGTAGAGTTCCTTCTTTCGCTCGAAGAGTTCTTTAATTGGATTTTTGTTCTTCTTAATGGTAAAATCTTTAAAGTTGGTTGTACTCGCCACTGTGGTTTTCACTTCTGTGGAAAGTTTCATGGAATCTGTGGATGTTGGCGCTCGAGCACAGGCAAGTTCTGCTAAAACTGTCATCGGTGTTGATCCACTGAAAAAGGAGAAAATAAATATTTTATATTTTATTCTGGAATTTTTAGTCGAATTTTGTTAACTGGTAAATAATTGAAAAAAAGGAGTAATTATTGTTAGAATTTTGAATGAAGAATTTTGTAAAAAAGAAAATTTGAAAATTGATTTGATTTTGTAGAATAATTTTTTCTGATTTTGATTCGTAATGAATTAGGGGATTTAGAGTGTCTAAGGATCTGAAAAATCCGGGAAATTACCGGTAATTTAGTACAGTATAAAAAACCAAAAATTAGTAAACCTATCAGGAAATAAATTTGCAAGAAGTACCGTTTATTGTTGTTTTTTTTTTATTTTATTCATTAAAAGTTCCTAGATTTACGACTCAATATTAATTTGTTTGGTGTATTGATCAATGAATTTATTGAAGTTATTCACGATTGTTTAGAGTCTATTGGATAGAGTTATAATTATTTATATTAGAGTCTAATTTAAGATTTCTCGCAATCTTACTTTCTTTTTTTTCTTAATTATTTTATCATGCAATTTTGTAGTCCTATTATTGGTTAATAACAGTTGGAGTTAATAAAACAAATAAAAAAAATTCGTTGATAAATCTCGAAAAATTTAAATTCAATGTTGTATTCTTTAAAAGTTGAAAAATTATAAACTAGATCGATAGAAAGAAAGTAAAAAATAATATTAAATTTGAATATCTTCAAGTCTTTATAATTTAAATAAATTTCAAAAGTCAGTTAACTCATATTGTAATTTATTCAAACTTTCAAATTCCAATTAATCAAAAATTTCAATAGTCACAAGTTACCTAATTCTTTTGTCTATTAACAATAACCTTTTTTTCTATTTCTTAGATATTTTCAAGGAAGTTTACTTCTTTCAATTTTTTTGTTCTATTCATTTTTCACTATTCAATTTTTTCCTTATAATTTCTTATTTTTTCAAAAAATCCATTCCGTACCTATTTTTAAATCTATTTTTCATAATTACTTTGTTTTTGTCGTTTTTAAAAAATTTTTCTTCTTTTATTCCTTTTAAAAAATATATTTTTTATATTAATTGAAGAATTCATTTTCTTCTTTTTACGCAAATTATTTATGTTGTTGTTTCATAGGTACAGTTTTATTTTTATGACATTTAATTAACTTTCCATTGATTTCTTCATTTATTTTCAAAATTAAAAAAAATGCTTCGATAGATCTTTTCTTTTCTTTAATGATTTTCTTCTTGTTTAGACGTTCTTTGTATTTTTCACAATTTTTACACCATTTTAAAAATAATTTATTAAATACTCTTTTCATTTCTTAGTTTTTCTTAAATTTTCTTCAAATTTTTTGTTCTTTCATTTTTTTTATCATTCTTTGAACTTTTAATTACTTTTACTATCATTTTTATATTTCTTAGAAATGTTTTCCCTTCTTTAAAGTTGTTTAATTTTTGTCGTATAATTTCTCTTTTTTTAAAAACACTTCTTCTATATTTTTTCATATTTTCTTAATTTAAACAATTTTTTAAAGAATTTGCTTCTTTTATTTCTTCTTATTTTCATATTAAAAAGAAAACATTTGGTGAATCTATTTATTTTTTAAAATATTTTCTTGACTTTTAGGCATTTTTTAATTTTTTTTCTTTTTTTACATCATTTTCTAAATTTTTACTTAGTTTTAATTCTTTTATGTTTTTTTTAACAATAATTTTTTGGTAGAATAAATCATGGCTTTTACAATTTTTCTCATTTTGATTTAAAGATAAGGGAAGTAAAATATTTCTTCAAGTTTTTGATACCTTTTATAGATTCGCTCACCCCTTTGTAAAATTATTCAATTTGTTTTTATATTTTGTGTCCTTTGTAAACTTACATTCTCTTTTGTAAAAAGTTTAGATTTTCTTAATCTTTCTAATGTTATTGTTATTAAGATTGTTTTAAAATTTTTTGGAGGTTTTCTTCATTTCTTTTTTGGCCTTTATTTATCTTTTTATCGTTTTATTCATCTATTTCATTTTTACTACTTCTCATTTTTAACAGATTTTTTAGATTTGTTGTTAGATTTTGTTGTTATTTTCAAATTTTTTTCATAGTTTGTTGGGTTTTTTAAAAAGATTTTATCGTTTCTCAAATAAGTTTTGTTCAATTATTTTTTATAAGATGTTCTTAATTTTTCTTTTCTTTCGACTCTTTCTTTAATTTTCTTCTTTTTCCTTCCATTTTTTTATTCTTTCATAATTTTTTTTCTTTAATTTTAAAATAAATTTTAAATTTGCTCATCATTTTTCTGTTTCTTAGAAATATTTTTCTGAAATTCTGAAATATTTTATTGAAATATTGTTTAATTTTTCTTATAATTTCTAATTTTTGTAGAACATATTTATTCGGTATTTTTAATATCAACTTTTCATATTTTCTTAAGTTTTCTAATTTTTAAAATCTTAAGTTATTTTATTTTACGTAATTTAACATTCTACTAAATTGTCTCATTTTATCTTAAATTTTAATTTCTTAGAAATTTTTTCCTTTTCTTCAAATTGCTAATTTCTCCTCTTTAATTTTAAAAATAATCTCTTAATTTTTCTAATTGTTTAAAGATTCTCTTTAATTCTCTTTAATTTTTCTCTTAAAGTAAAATTTAAACGTTACTTAATTGATTTTCTTACTTATGTTTTTAATTTGAAAAATATACCCTTAAAGATTATGGATTTTCGTTTTTCTAGAAGAACTTTCTAGTTTTTATATATTTTTTGTTAATGTTTTTTTTAATTTTCTCTTTTTTAATGTCTATAACTTTTTTAATTTTAAAAAATTTTCTCATTTTTACATTTACTCATTTTTTAGCTTATTTTCTTAATTTTAATCATGTTGATAAGGTTTTAAGTATGCTTAAAATTATTTTCTCATTTATTCATAAATTTTTTGATTTCGCATAAAGTTTTTCTCCATTTCTCTTTATCTCTTATTAAATATTCTCATTCTTTCTTATTCCTTAAGACTTTTTCATTTATTTTTAAACCTTGAAACCTTTTCAAATATTTTTTATAAATTTTCTGATGCTTGTATAATAATCTTTCTGTTTTTTTGCAGTTATTTTTTAAACTAATTTTATATTTTTTTCTAGAGAAAGATGACGAATATTGAGAGTTAAAAACTTCACCTGTTGATATTTATTTAATAAACGAATTTCATTGGAATTCATTAAAATAAGCCTGAAATGAATTCCAATAATTTCAATGAATAAATATTTAAATAATTAGTTATTTAATCATTGAAAGAACAAGTCCGAAAAAAATTGTTTTTGGAATTTGAAATTAACCCTAGACACCTTGTAATTTAAATTTAAATTAAGAATTAATTTAACAATTTTGAAAAACTTACTTGTGGTCGTGTTTGTCATTATTATGCAACAAATTGGAAAGCGCTTTATCCAGAAGACCCCCATGAATCGATTGACTATCTTTGTCTAACCCACTACTATAAATTCCATTGGAGGTGTTGAAACTGGGTACACTGAACCTATTTTGCATTCTTCCATAATAGTGCTCTCTTTCCTGTCGATCATTTCTTTCGGTAAATTGATTCAATTGAAAATCGCCACTGTTATTACTCTTTTGACCAAAGGCATTAGAGATAAGATTTTCACTTTCTCTCATTCGTTGCTGAATCTTATCTCGAAGTTTGTTGTTATGCTCAAATGCGACGTCTAAACTATCTTCATAGCCAAGATTATCAGGACGCGATGCATCCGGGCTCGCTGATCTACTCGAACGTTCACTTTGATTATCCAAAACGTGATTATCTTTATCATTGTTGCTGTACATTTCCTCGCCCAATAGCTAAAATAATTAACAATTAGCAATTATGTGAATAAAGTAGACAACAGTTTTTTTAAAAATAAATTTAGTTCTGATCATTTATTTTGAACGAAATTATTAATTTTTTTATAAAGGTCTTTCTTGGTTCATCGTGGTTCTTAAATTATAATATTAAATACATAAAAAGCCATTTTGGTGGCAAATATTGCTTTGTAAAAAAAAGTACTAGAATTTTTGTTTCTAAGAAGTTTTTATTACAAATGTTATTTATGAAAATATTTTAATAAAAATCAATAATAAAATCATCTTTAAAAAACAAATTTTCGGAAAACTTATTTAATTCATTGGCTTATTTAAATATTATTATTAATACCTAATACTTTTTAGAAGAAAAAAACATTAATTTTTTTAAAAAAACTATAAAATCTGCTAATTTTAATTTATTTAAATAGATAATTTATTATAATTAAAATGCAGAAAATTAAAAATTAGGTTTTTCGACAATTTTGAAACGTAAAAACGACGAATTTTGAGAATGATGTGTGTAATTAAAAAGATTATGGGTGATTCTACGTCAGAAATATCGCAATCTGCAAGTGGTTCACAGAATTTAATGATACTTGGTGAAATTGTAGTATAATATAAGAGAAATTAATCAGCAAAAAGAATTTTCAAAATATCATAAATTGTAGGAGTTATAATACCTTGAATTTTGATGCAACATTTTTTTAATTATTTTATATCTCGGTCAACTTTTAACCGATTTTGATGAGTCACCCATCAATTTCTTCATAAAATTGTGTATTTTCAGATAATTATGGAGCGAAGAACAAAATTTATTATTTAGATAGTAAAAAAATGAAAATAAAACTTTATTTATATTTTTTTTCAATTTTGACCCAATTCTTTAATTTTTTAATTTTTAAAAAATATTCCCCTTTATTTCATCTTTATTTTAAAATAAAGATCATCCTGGAGACTTTATTAGATCTTATGATATCGTCCTTTTAGTATCATCATCTCAAAGAAAAATACTACGTGAATTTATATTTTTACCTTCATTTGTTTTTCGACATTTTTTTTTAAATTAGAAACTATTTACTGTGAAGATTTCTTTTTAATTTTTCTATTAAATACAGTGAAAATCAAATAAAATTGTTATTCTATTAATAGATTTGTAAATAATGATTAATTTTAAGTTAAAATAAAAACATTTAATTAAATTATGGAAATTAAACAATTCAATGCAGAAAATATTTTGCTGCTAAAGAAACCTCCAAATTTTAAGTGCAAGTATCATAAAAACGAAAGCGATAGATTTTAGGACAATTATGTGAATTTGTATACTATTAAATCAGTTAATACTTGTTTTGTTACAAATTTTTTATTTAAGCAAATTGGTTACTAAATAAATCATTGTAAAAATATTTATTATATTATATTATAATTATATTATTATTAAATAAATAATGATTTAACTACCTAAATTATTTAATTATATTAAAATTAATTTTTAATTAAATGTTTTTCATTTTTACTTAAAATTGATCATTATTTCCAAATCTATTAATAGAATAACAATTTTATTTCATTTTCACTGTATTTAATAGAGAAATTGAAAAGAAATATTCAAAGTAAATATTTTCTAATTTAAAAAAAAATGTCGAAAAACAAATGAAGGTAAAAACATAAATTCACGTAGTATTTTTCATTGAGATGATGATACTTAAAGGACGACATCACAAGATCTAATAAAGTCTCCAGGATGATCTTTATTTTAAAATAAAGATGAAATAAAGGGGAATATTATTTAAAAATTAAAAAATTAAAGAATTGGGTCAAAATTGAAAAAAAATATAAATAAAGTTTTATTTTCACTTTTTTTCTATCTAAAGAATAAATTTTGTTCTTCGCTCCATAATTATCTGAAAATACACAATTTTATGAAGAAATTGATGGGTGACTCATCAAAATCGGTTAAAAGTTGACCGAGATATAAAATAATTAAAAAAATGTTGCATCAAAATTCAAAATAGTATAACTTCTACAATTTATAATATTTTAAAAATTCCTTTTGCTGACTAATTTCTGTCATATTATACTACAATTTCACCAAGTGTCATTAAATTCTGTGAACCACTTGCAGATTGTGATATTACTGACGTAGAATCACCCTTATATTATAAAACACAAATAGAGTAGAGTCGACATCAATGAAGCACTTTCATCGATTTTTTATTTTTTTTTATATCATCCACAATATTCTTATTTTTTCGTAAAAATGTTCAAGTTTAATACAAGTATTTTTGTTCTTCTTTATTCATTTCTTTTTTAATTATTAGAATTAAATTCTTAAATTTTCTCATTTTTAGACAAATTATTTTAGTACATTTCATGCTTTTTTCTTTATAACGATTCAGTAATATTTCTACTTTTTTATTTCTTTTGCTTATGTCTTTATAGATATTTTTTTTCTTTTTCTTTCATTTTTCCTCTTTATTTATTAAAATTTTATTTAGTTGTTCAGAATTTAAACTCCTTATTATTTAAATATGTCCCAAACGCCAATTAATTAAAATTTTTATTTATTAAATTTATAGTTAAAAATTTCATTTCATCCAAATTTGACTTGTCAAAAATTATGATTATTTTGTATTTCATTTTATTATTATTAAAATTTTTCTAAGGTACTGTAGAGTAAAAACTAATTTAAAACTTTCCATATTTTTTCTAAAATATTTTTTTTCTGTTTGTTTATTTTAGTGTTTATTTCATAATTTTTTATAATTCTTTCATCTTTTAATAAATTGAAATTTTTTTTAATTATTATTCTATAAACTTATCTTTTTCTCGAAACTGTTTAATGTTTTTCTTATAATTTATTTTATTTTTTTAGAAAAATTTCTTTAGGATTTCTTCATATACGTTATATATATAATTCGAATATAGTTATATTTCTACTAATCATTTAGTAAAAAACAACTAATTATTAGTCACATTCATTTTTAGGTTATGTAAACATGACTAATATTTTAGTAAAATTCTGTTTACTAATTCCATTGGTCAAATTTAAACTATTTTTAATTATTTTTCTACTAATAATTAATCATATTTGACTAATAATGAGTTATTTTTCATTAATTGCTGAAATAAAAACTTAGACACAATTTAACTAATAATTACTCTCTAAATCTGAATTAGTGGTTTTCTACTAATGAATTATCGAAAAGTGAGCTACTATTAAAATAGTAAGAATTTTACTAATTCTTAGTAGAAAACTACTAAGAATTAGTAGAAAATTACTAATTAAATTAGTAAAAAAATCTACTTTTTTTAAAAGTAAAGTTTCACTATTTCAATTAGTAGTTTTCTACTAAGAATTAGTAGTTTTTTACTAAAAATTAGTAGCTTTCTACTAAGAATTAGTAGTTTTCTACTATATGAATTAGAGAAAAATGAGCCATGAATTTGACTAATTCATAGTAGAAAACTACTAATTCTTAGTAGAAAACTACTAATTCAGATTTAGAGAGTTAATTTTTCTCATTTCATAAACTATCATAGTACATTTTATGTCTCTTTATCTTCTTAACAATTCAGTAGATTTTCCAGTTTTTTGTTGATTTGTTCTCAGTTTTCTCTCTCTCTTAATGTTCTAATAAATTAAAAATTGTCATTTATATTCTTAAATTGTCTTATTACAATTGCAAATTATTTTAATCTTTCTTGAGTTTTTGTTTTTAAAGCATTTAGTAAAATTTCCACGTTTTATGTTGAGTTTTAAAATAATTTTCAAAATTTCCTTAAAATAATTACATTAGTCTTTTCACATTTTACAAAAATTTTATTGTTTTTGGTATATGTTTTTTTTCTCATTTTTTACACGAGATCTTCATTTCTTTTCTCTTTAACATTTGCTTGTAGTTTATAGCATGGTTTCTTGATTTTGTTTTTAACTCTTTCTTTTAGGATGTTTTCTTAAATTTTATAATACATTTTAATATTATTCCGCTCTTTCTGAATTTTTGAATAATTGTGTTAATTTTTATATTTTTAAATAATTTTTTCCTGTAGCGTTTTTACCTTTTTTGCTTCCTCATAAAGGAAGTATTTTGTATTTTTTAATTTTATTTTTAGATTTTCTCTTTTAAATAAATTTCCGCCAAGATTGCATAAAATTCTTAAATATTTTGTTAAATTTGTTCATTATTTCATAACTTGCTGGATTTTTAAAAACATTTTCTTTATTTTGCAAATAGTTGCTCATTATTATTTAGAAATTTTTTTTAAAATGTTTGTTAAATTTTATGTTACCCCTTTTTTAAACTTTTAAACCCATTCCGTATTTTTTCTCGATTCAAGTTTAATACTATAATTAATAAAAAAAAGCAATTCACTTTCTTATATTCCAGAAATGTTTACTTATTTAAAACTTGCTTTGTCTTTCAGTTTTTAGAGTTTTTTTTCAATAATATTTCTGAAAATTATAATGTCTCATTGATGTCGATTCTCTCCTATCGTTTAAAATGTTAATTACCCTACATAAAAATTACCTACTCTGGTTAAAATAAATTAAATTCATCCTTACAATAAAAATTACAATACTTGCTTATTTATATTGTTTTTAAATTTACCCTCCATAAAAATGACCTTAACCAAAATTCCCCATTATCACACATCACAAAAAACAATTTCAAACTCACCTGATTGACAGATTCGAGAAGACTTCCCAAACTATTTTGGCTTTCGACATCCCTCCATCTGTCCTTGGCAGATCCGAAAATTTGCACCGGTGCTTCTTTGCGATAAGCGTCATAATGATCCAATTTGATTTTTTTCGCGCCTCTCAGTTCTTTCTCCGTAGTTGCTTTAAGTCTCGAGCAGCATTCCACAAACAGCTCCTCATCAAAATTCAAAACCTTGCCCTGTCTAGATTTATTTTGCGACATTGAACTGACAGCTGCCGTTGCAGAAATAATTTCCTGCGGTACATCGAGGGCATTATCCTCAATAGCATCTGTCGGCGCTATTGTCACCACTTCCGGCATATTTTCGTGACTCGATAATGGAGATCGAATAACAATTTTCTCCCCGGAAAACTCACTCGAGCAGCTCTTTCTCCGCAATTGATTCTGATCATCGGATTTTTTGTTCTTAAACTCGTCATTCGTCTCATTATCACTATTCGTACTGCTGCCCAAAGACGTGTAAGAATTATTGTAATCAAAATACGGTGACATTCGTCTCCTCAGAAGATCATTTTCCATCTCATCTTCCTCCGAATTTTGCGAAATTTGCGAAACAGTCGAAGGACTCTGTCGATCAACAACTTGACTCGATTTAAATTCCAATCCCTGTTCGAAATTGTCATTCTTACTCGAATCATCACATTTATTGTCCAGCAAATTTTCTTTCCAATTCTTGTCCACTGTTTTCTTAGTCTTTTTCTGAAAATCTTCAGTTGATTCTAAACTAACGCTTTCAGAAGTAATTTTTATTTCATTTCTTGATCCCTTGGTCAGAATTAGATCATCGTCAGGAATTGGCGACTCGTCGAAGGCTCTTGAAATCGTCGAGATGCGTTCCTCCGCCCTCTTTTTACTCTGTCTGCATCTCGAGCTTGTTATTAACAACTCGGAACTTCCCAAACAACTTTCAACTCTGCTTGTTTTCAATTTACCTTCTTGTTGAGCTTGCCAGCAATTTCTCGAAGTATTGAGTTTCTCGAAAAACGAGTCCTCGGTTTGTAAAGTTATTTCGGTCTTTTTCTTCTGCAAATCAGTTTCGGTCTTTTTCTTCTGCGAATCAATTTCGGTCTTTTTCTTCTGGGAATCAATTTCGGCCTTTTTCTTCTGTGGCTCAATTTCCGTCTTGTTATTTTGTGAATCAATTTCATTCTTTCTCTTCTGCAAAGTTTTGCCGCCTGAGCTACCCGACGAAGTTCTTGACCGACGCTTTAAATTCTTTTTCGACTCTTTCTTGTGTTTTGAGTCTCCTCGAGATCTTTTGGATGAGTCAACTTCCCTCAATTTATTTAAATCATTATCGGAGCTCTCTGACTTGGAATTCCAATCTTCCAGGACTTCCTTGACTTTGTCAACTTTCTCAACTTTCTCGCCACCGAAAACTCTTCCAAACACACTTCGAACGATTTTATTTTTATTCTGCGTCTCTAAAACATCTTCATTGTCACTGAATTCACCACGATTCACCTTTTTGCTTCTAGCTGAGCCCTTCTTCTGTTTTGACCTCGACCTCTGCTTTCCTTTCTCTGATTTTGCAACCGATTTAACCGTCTCGATTTCCGATCGGGTTTCTTCTTTTTCTTCGATTTCGTTTGGTTCAATTACTCCCGTTTCGTTTGGTTCTGATTCTTCGATTTCTTTCGGTTCGGTTTCTTCAATTTCTCTTGGTTCGATTTCTCCAATTTCTTCCGGTTCGATTTCTTCAATTCTTTTCTCTTCGATTTCTCCGGTTTCTTCCTCTTCAATTTCTCTAGTTTCTTCCTCTTCAATTTCTCCATTCTCATCCTCCTCAATTTCTCCAGTTTCTTCCTCTTCAGTTTTGTTCTCATCAATTCTTGTTCCTTCTATTTCTTCTTCTACTTCCTCTTCTATTTCCTCTTCTATTTCCTTTCTAATTGTAATATTCTTTTCAAATTCATCTTCATTATTTTCAGTCGTTGTTGCTTCAATTTCATCCCCTTTAGCCAGTGAATTATCATCGATTGAATTACACGTTTCATTTTCAATAAAATCATTACTGATGACTTTACTTAAAATGCTGTCGTTTGTAAATGCAGTTTGAGAATCAGCTTGTGTACTATTATTATCAATACTCAGTTCAGGATCGTCCAGCAATTTCTGAATATCCACTGACATGTCCGTGTTTAGAGAATTATCGTCGCTGTCAAATTCCGTGTTTATTGAATTATTGCAATTTGTCTTGTCAGTTTGCGCTCTTAGTGCTTCTGAAACATTGAGAAAATCTAATTTTACAACATCTTCATCGAACGTCTTTGAATTCTCAATTGTCGAAGTTTGTTTTACATCTTCTTTCAAGGACAAAGAACTCTCATCAGCAATTTTTGTCTCTATTTCCAAATTTAAGGGTTCTACTAAACAAGCTGAATCATTCTTTTGATCTTTTACTACTTTCTCTTTTTTCGATTTTGACGAATCTCGACCCTTTCTCGGCTTTGAAATCTCTTCTTTGCTAATAGAGATTTCTTCTTTGTTAGTAAGAGTCTCTTCTTGTTTACCAAAAGTCTCTTCTTTACCAGTAGAAATCTCTCCCTTGTTTCGTTTACTAAAAACTTCAATCTCCGGATCTTCCTGATCAAAATCAAAATGATCATACTCTTTATAATTCTGCTTATTCTGATTTCTCCTCGGTCTCGAAATTTCCGCCTTTTCTTGATTTTTAACATTTTCTTTTCGAGTCTTTCGCTTACCCTTTACAATATCAGGAATTATCTGAGGCGTTTCCTCCACTTGTTTATTATTCTGCGATTGGATTTCTTTCGAGACATCAACCGAATTCTCCAAATCTACATTTTTATCATCTTCCTCAATTGAATTTTGCGAATTGGTGTCTAAACTCGGTGCCGGAGTATCAAGATCCAAATGCTCGTCGGCTAAATTCTTCTTCTTCCGCTTATTCTTGTCTTTTTTAGCCTTCTTACCAGCTGCCTTGACCTCCAAATTTTTAATCGGAGTTGAAGCTGCCTCTGGGAAAACAGGACTAATATGATCAGTCAAAACGTACTCGTCATGCGTCATGTTTTCTGTTATTTTACAAATCTCCTCATCAAGCAAATCATCTTCCATATTTTCAGGCTGTTTTTCCGTAATTGGCGCGGGATTTTTCTCTCGAGGAATTGAATCATTCTCTTTAAAATGCTGATCTAGAAGCTCATTCAAAACGTCCAAACTGTCGGGATTATTTTCATTCTGTATCAGATTCATTTTCTCGGTTTTTTCGAAATTCTCTTCCGCCTCTTTCTCTTGATCTTTTCCGGAGATTGCTTGTTGGATTTGAATTAAATGGGACTGGGAAAGATGATGTTTCTTGAGTGAACTTCTTCTCGTGAAACTTGTTGCGCACACGTCACAGAAAAATTTAGCAGCTTCTTTTGTTAGCTTCTTTTTCTTCTCGACAATTAAGATTTCTCCGGTTTTTGTATGCACCACGGCAAAATTTCCAGCGAGACGCTTTTTCGGAGTTTGGAAATCATCAGTTGCTGACTCTTTCGCTTCTTGGGAATCTTGATTAATAATTGTTTCTTTAGACAATTCTTCGGGAATTTCTTTCGGTAAAATTTTGTCCGAATCGTTTTCTGTAGACTGTGGTTTAGGAGATTCTGGTAAATTGAGATCATTTGATGTTTTCTGATTTGGATTTTTATCTATTGTTTTCTGCTCAAGATCTTCATCTAATATTTTTTTATCTGGGTCCTCATCTCCAGTATTATTATCAAGATCTTTATCTCCTGTTTCTTTATCAAGATCTTCATCTGCTGTTTTCTGATTGAGATCCTTGTCTAATACAGAAGTCAAATTTTCCAAAGTTGAAGAAATGTTTTCTGAAAGACCGGTTTCTTCTTTATCTATCATTTTAGAATCTTCTTTTTGTTTAGATTGTTCGTCCACAAAAGGAAGATGTTCATCGAATAGAGACACATTTTTAGATTTTCTCTTTGAAGTTTTTTGTTTCTTTTCCAAAGGTTCGCTTCGTTTCTTCTCAACAGATTCACACAGTTTAGATCCCTCAGATACTTTTTCTTCACTTACTAAACTCTCATTTACAATCTCCGTATTAACTTTTACATTATTTAAATCTTCTTCTAGAATATCATCATCCGGAAGTTCTAGATGTTCTTCAACTAGAGAAATATTCTTCTTAGCTTTTCTAGAAGTTCGTTTTCTTTCTGTGGATTGAGGAAGAATATTTTCCAAAACAGCCTGAGTTGTTTCTTCTATTTTCTCTTTTTCTACCATTTCGATATTTGTTTCAGTGAATTTATTCAATTCTCGAAGAATGATTTCATCATCATCCGGAAGAGCGAGATGTTCTTCGCAAAGCGAGTTGTATTTTTTAGATTTTCTTCCGGGACGCTTTCTTTCCGAAGACTCGTCTCGAATTGAAACATCAGTTGTGTTCTGGGTTTTATTTTCTTCTTTATTCGATTCTCGATCATCGGGAAGAGAAAGGTGTTCATCCAGTAACAAAGTAACTTTTCTAGATTTTCTTCCTGCCTTTTTCTTCTCCGATTTCTCTTCGTTTTCAGTAACATTACTTTCTAATTTTGAAGCTGTTTCTTTTTCTTCAAAATCCTTCTCTGTTGAAATTAACTCAGAATCTAATTTTCCAAATTCTTGTTCATCTTTTTGTTCAGATACAATTTTCTTACTCCTTCTTCCTGGACGTTTCTTCTCTAAAGGAGCAGAAATTTCCACACTTTTTGACTCAGATGTACTTTCTATTATCTGTTCGGAAGAAATTACTTCTTTTGTATTTTCGAGAATTTCTTCTTTTTGGAACGAGTCGTCTAGAAGATCAAGGTGTTCATCAATCAGAGAAATATTTTTCTTCGATTTTCTAGCAGGGCGTTTTCTCTCCAAAGGAGCATCATTTTCCAAATTCTTTTCTTCGAGGTTGTTTGTATTTATTTCTGGCAAATTTTCTGGCAATGTTTCTTTCAAATTCATCGAATTTGTTTCTTTTAAATTTTCCAAATTTTGTTCTTCCAGATTTAATGAATTTATTTCTCCCAAACTTACGGAATTTATTTCTTCCTCTTTTTGCAAAAACAATTCATCAGAAAGATCGAGATGTTCATCAACTAAAGAAATATTTTTCTTGGCCTTCCGACCAAGCTTTTTTCTTTCTGTAGATTTGGATTCTGTTTTATTTCTAGTTCTACTAGATCTATCCTCTTTTGAAATTAATTCATCTTTTGAAATTGATACATCGTGTTTTTCAGCATCTTCTGGAATTAAAACATCTTCATTTGAAATTAAAGCATCATCATTTGGAATTAGGGCCCCATCCTGTGGAATCAAGACATCATCCTTCGCGATTAATGATTCAATCGAAATAAATTCTTCCCTAGCGATATTTTTTCTTCCTTTTCTTCCTGGACGTTTCTTTTCAGAATTTGTTTTATAATCGACTTGTTCATTATTTAATATTTCCGTGACTTGATCTATCTTTTCCATAACTTGATTATTTGCTTCTTCCAAAACTTCATCGCTTGTTTTTTCCGTAACTTGATCAATCGGGTTTTCCAAAATTTCAGAAGAATTCAAAGAAACTTCGTCCGCAGGAACTTTTCCTCGTGCTTTTCTTCCTGGTCGTTTCTTTCCTGAAGATTTAGTTGGAATAGGAAGTATTTTGTCTTCGTTCCCACCTTCAGTCATTTCTAATTCCTGTAATTCTTGACTCTTATTATATTCCATCATGGAAATTTCTAGCGAAGAAGCAAGATCATCTTCAGCAAGAGAAATTTCTTTTCTAGTCTTTCTTCCTGGTCGTTTCTTCCCTGCTTTATTTTCAGTAACTTTCAACTCTTCTACAACATTTACTGAATCACTGGTTTCTTTTTCTGGAATATCTTCGTTTTGTTGAAGAACTGAAACTTCATTTTGTCCAAGAACTGAAATTTCATTTTGTCCAAGAACAGAAATTTCATTTTGTCCAAGAACAGAAATTTCATTTTGTCCAAGAACAGAAGTTTCATTTTGTCCAAGAACCGAAATTTCATTTTGTTCAAGAACCAAAGTTTCATCAACCGAAATAATCTTCTTAGCTTTTCTTCTGGGTCGTTTCTTTTCCACCATCTTATCCTGATTTTCAGGAACTTCTTGAATTTTCAATTCAGCACCTGAATCATTTTGCACTTCAGAATCCACTTTCGGATTAATCGAAACTTCTTCAATTGTTTCCTCCAGCACCGAAGTATCAGATGATAAATTATTCAAGCCTAATGAACTCTTTCTAGACTTTCTTCCAGGTCGTTTCTTTTCTTCAGCAACTTGCGTTTCTTCACCCAAAAGTAAACTCTTTTCTGGAATATTCTTCCTAGATTTTCGTCCATTACGTTTTCTTTCCGGAGGTTTAGAAATTTGGGACTTTTCCATCAAAACTTGTTCTGAATTTTCTTCGGAAAGGTTTTCTGAAGGAGATTTCTCTTCCGTTTCAACAGAACTTTCAAGCGGAATTTCTTGAGATGAAAGATTTCCAATTGAGTTATCTTCGCCTGGAATACTTCCAATATTTGGAGTATTATCGGATGAAGTATCTTTAGATGAAATATCTTCAGTTGGAGGAATTCCGGATGAAATCTCTTTAGAGGAAATATTTTCGGATGAAATATCTTCAGACAGAATATTTTCAGGTAAAGTATTTTCAGATAGAATATTTCCAGATAAAGTATTTTCGGATAAAGTATCTTCAGTAACCATTTTTCCAGATGAACCATCTTCAGATAAAATATTCTCAGATGACACATCTTCAACATTTCCAGAAGCTGTACTTTCGGATCCAATATTTCCAGATTGAATACTTTCAGATAGAATATTCTCTACTGAAACATTTTCAGAAGAAACATTCGCAAACTGAATATTCTCACTGACAGAAGAAACAACCTTCTTCACCTTTCGACCCGGTCGTTTCTTTTCCACCAAAGTGTTTGGCACATTTTCGGAAACTTTATCCTGACTCTCTGAAATATCCGAACTTACATTATTCACTTGCAAATTAGCAGAATCAACCGAAACCTGATTTTTACCTTTTCTCCCCGGACGTTTCTTTTCCAAGTCAATTTTATCGTTGAAAATATTCTCCTCGAGAGATTCATTATGCATCAGCACTTCATCATCAGGAAGAATAATAAATTCATCAACCAATGAAATATTCTGCTTAGCTTTTCTTCCCAATCTCTGACGTTTCCCCAAACCGACTTCTTCATTTTCTTTCGAAGTATTCAACGAAGAGTCTGTAGAAACATCATCTTCCGATTCCGATTTATTTGCTTGTCTTCGTTTAGGATATTTCCTTCTATTTGATCTAGTTTGAGTTTCATCAGAAGCCAAACTCGTTGATTCACTGGCACTCGAATCTTCAGACAATTCATCCGTGCTGCTCAAGTTTTCACTAATCAGAGATTTTCGTTTCGAAGATCGTTTCCCCGTGAAAGTATTAGGAACTTTAAACATTTCAGAATCAAACTCTTTACTATTTTCAAGACTTGAAGATGGCTTTCTTGAACTCTTGAAAGATTCGGGACTTTCTGATTCGTCGCTTTCTTCCGAAAACTGATAAACAGTTTGTAAACGAAGCTTCAAAACTTGTCCATTGCCTTCTGAAACTTGTTCCGGAAGTGGTTTTTCTATTTTCAGCGATTCTGAATCATCAAGTCTTTGAGACTTTCGCGATGACTTTCGAGTTGTTTTGGGAGATTCAGTAACCACTTCAAGATTTTCGTTCAAACTAGTATTCACCTCATCTTGATTATCGGAATTTAATTTTCGTCTCGATTTCTTTGGAGAATCGGTATTTTGTTTCTCTTTTGTATTTTGTCTCGCATTTCCCACCTCATTCTTTCCTTCTTCTTTGTCCTCAACATTTATTTGTTCATCAGGAATATCCTCCACAGGAACTTCTGATTTATGAACAAGGGACATGATATCACCAAAACAGAGCTCTTTCTCCGTTTCAGTTTCCTCTTGCACTTCCGTTGCAATCTTCCTTTTATTCTTCTTCGGTGAACTCACTTCCAAAGATCTCTTTTTCGACTTTCTTGTTGACTTTTCTTCCTTCTTTTCATTAGCAGAATTACTGACATTTTGAATCTGAGATTCATTTACCGCAAAAGATTCATTTCCCACAAGTGGTTCGTTTTGACCAAGAGGTTCACTTTCAACAGATTGTGATTCTTCCTGTTTCTTTTCAACAATTTCCGCCAAAACGGGAACAATGTTGCTTGGAATATCCAGATTCACGTTACCCAGTGAAAATCCAGCATCACTTTCCAATGAAACATCTTTCTTTTTAGCGATTTTGGAAACTATTCTTTCTAGAAATGAACCTTTGCCCTTTGGCTTCCGCCTCGAAAGATCCAAAATAATGTCATTTGTCGGTGAGTCTTTGTTTGGTGAATTGTTTGAAAAAGTTGTTGGGTTTTTATTTGGAACAGATGATGAATCATCATTTGGAATAGTTAGATCTTTATCTGGAATCGTTGATGAATCTTGATTTGGAACAATCGTTTGATCTTTATTCGGAACAATTGAATCTTTATCCGGAATCTCTTCTTTATTCGGAATCACTTCTTTATCCAAAATCACCGGCAAATCATTATTTGAAATAACAATCTCCCGATTTCCAATCTTCTCACGATTCTCACTCATTTCACCAATTTTTTCCGTTTCCTCACTTTTTCCCGACTCTTTCACTTCCGGTTTGACATTATTCTGAACACTCGAATCTAAATTACTTGCACTTTCAGGTAAATTATTTTCACCCCTCGATTCATTATTTTGAAATGCACTGTCTGGATTAACTTCCAGGGTAGTTTGCAAAGTTAAAACCACACTTTCTTGAGCCTCAATCGGAATATTAACCCCTTCTGTTAAAATTCCAATCACATTATTCAAAGACCTCTTTGAAGTTCTTTCCTTACGAGCGTTTCTAGTCTTCTTCTGACGCGATACTTTCAGCTTAGCAACATTCAAAGATATCTCCAAAGAATTTTCCTTTCCACTGTCCATGTTCGAGTTACAAGATTCTTGATGAATGTGATCAAAATTCATCAAGTCGGATGTATCGGGAATTTTCAAAATTACCTTATCTTGAATTTCTCTGATTGCTTCTTTTTCGGTTTCTTCATTTTCATTCGATGATTCATTTTTATCAGTTGTTTCTTCCTTTTTGTGTGACGCTTCTTTTTTAGTTGTTGCTTTTTTAGTTGATGTTTCTTTCTTAGTTGTTGCATCTTTAGATGATGTCTCTTCTTTAGGTAATGTTTCTTCTTCAGTCAATGCTTCTTTTTCATCAGTTAATTCTTCTTCTTCTTTATCAGCTTTTTCTGCCTCTGTTGATGTTTCTTCTTTCTCAACTGTTGCTTCTTTTTTCTCAATTAATTGTTCCTCTCTTTCAAATGACGCTTCTTCTTTCTCAACTAACTCTTCTTCGTTCTCAACTGAAGCTTTTTCATTTTCAACTAATTCTTCTTCCTTCTCAACTGACGCTTCTTTTTCCTCACTTGATACTTTTTCAACACCTGACAACTCCTGCAAAATATCTTTCTCAGCCTCTTTAATACCTGAAGATAAATTATTCTTCTCAGCAGTTCTCGGCGATTTTCTCATAGGATTAGTTCTCTCTTTTTTAGCTGCAATTCTCACAGAAATCATCTTACCACGTGGAACTTTTGATTTAGCCTTCGACTTCTGTGATTTTTTAATCTTCCTCACCCTCCTCTTTTTGATATTTTTCTTCACCTCAGGATTTTCCACCGGTATTAGGATCTCTTCCAATCCATCAGGATTTGTTCCAATCTTCTCATCAGGACTAACCTGATCCTCGTTCAAATCAGAAACGTGTTTACTTTCGGTCGCATCTTCCAAAATTACTTCCGTCCCCGTAACTTCTAAA
This sequence comes from Ganaspis brasiliensis, assembly GCA_037103525.1. Classification (NCBI taxonomy): domain Eukaryota; kingdom Metazoa; phylum Arthropoda; class Insecta; order Hymenoptera; family Figitidae; genus Ganaspis; species Ganaspis brasiliensis. The sequence goes on along the minus strand of JAZKLR010000101.1, from coordinate 5,719,477 downwards.
TTTTTCGTAACTTCTGAATCTTTCGCTATTTCCAAATCTTTCCCAACTTCCCCTTGTTTCTCAATTTCCAAATTTTCCACTTCTAAACTCTTCTCACAGCTGATCTCGTCCTTTTTAACAGCTGTTTCATCAGACTCATCTTTATTCCTTAAACTCAAACTACGTCTTCTTAAACTAACACCAGTATCTTTAATTTCCGACATTTTTGCTGGAAGACTCTTTCTGGGTCGACCTCGAGTCGCAATTTCCTTTATTTCACTTTCCTCTTTCTCACTTTCCTTTTCCTTGCCTTTTTTATTCAGTCTTTTTCCTTTTCCCTCTTCCGGTTTATTCTTAACATCTACATCCTCCTCGTCTCCATTCAACTTGCCCATTTCTTTTCCACTTTCCGATTTTCTACCAATCGATGAATTTCTAGAAGAAGCTCGCAAAACTTTGGAAGTGCTCGGCACAATCGAGGCATCATTCAACAATTTTTCACCTTCTTTGGTTTCGTCTTCCAGGGTAACCGACTTATCAGTCGACAATCTGGAATTTCTTCTGGAAGTTTTGACCGCGTCTTTCATCAAATTCTGCGCCGCTTTGAATTTAGAACGAAGCAGACGACCCGAAACTGTTGAAATTTTACCTCGTTTTCCCATTCTTGATGATCCATTAGAAGATTGATCTTGAGACTTTTGATTCGCTTCAGAAATCTTCCGACCTCGGGCAAATTTCCCATCGACTGTTCTCATCTGAGATTTTGCTTTTATCGAAGCGTTTAGAGATGCGATCGGATCGATATTTTTCTTCTTCTTCGAGGATTTTATCTCTGTGGATTCCTGCTCTGATTTTCCAGTTTGAGATTTGCCTTTGGTGCTGTTGTTATCGCTGATTTTATTACTTTCATCTTTAGACGATCGTCTGGTAATTGAAGTTTCAGGAGTTGCTTTTAACTTGATACCTCGAGTTTTCTGTACACGTCTGATTAAAGCCCTTTTTGATTTAATATTTTGCTTTTTGCTCAGGACTGTGACACTTCTCAAAACTTTTCCTGATCGAGTCGACTCGATCTTTGATTTAATATCGTTTTTACCCTGATTCGTTTCTGATACATCGTTCGTCTTCTTATCACTGTTACCAGCCTCTAGATTTTTCTCATCCACGTAATTATTCACAACTGTCTCAATAGCCGCAGAAATATTGTCATTTCGACAGCGTTTTCGCTGGCAGGATTTTGCATTTTTCAAGAGCTTGTTGCGAAGAACCGCCTTGTTCCGCGACAGACGAGTTGAAGAATTATCGACTAGGTTGGACCTCGTGTTCGTTTGGATCTAGAGAAAAAAGTAGTTTTATTAAAATCATGAGTTACGAAATATTTCTTAATTTATTTTATCTAAAAAAACAAAATAATAAATAATAAGTAGATATGTGTAATTTAATTTAATATATTTTAAGGTGTTAAATAAAAATAATTAAAGAAACTGAAAAATTAAGGTTAAAAATCAGGGTGTTTAGCGATCCACAAAATTGACAAGAATTAAAAAAAAACGAAAATTTGCAAAAAATACCGGTAATTTGTAGATAAAATTCTTTACAGACGAATTTTCATTTTCCGATTTTTTTTTAAGAAGGTTTTCTCTATTGACATAACCTCAAACTAGAAAGTATAATATAGTTTTTCACGCAAAATAAAAATGTTATTAAAACTGATTTTACAAAATTTTGAAAGATCCAGTTGTACATTTTTCAGAAAAAATTGAAATGAGCCAAAATTTGTTGTTAAATAATAATTATTTAACACTAGCAAAATAGAACGCGCGCAAGCGCGCGATTAGTTTTCCATGCATTTTAGAAATTATAAAATAAAATAATAAATATAACAAATCGGTAAGTAATATTTATCTAATAAAAAGAAATAAATATTTTAAATATAATGTTTAAAAATCAATTAATATAAATCAAATAAATATTTATTTAGGACAAAATTTATAATATTTTAGAATTAAAAAGAATTGCAAAAAATAATTGAAATTAAACAAAATATATAATTGCAAATTTGGCAAATTAATTGAAAAAAAAAATAATGAAATCAATTAAAAATTGGGGAAAGTAATTTAAACAATCATAAAAATGTTTTAAATATGGCGAAAATAATTCATTAAATTCAATTCATTAAATCAATAAAGAAAATAATTTTAATTTGAGAAAAATACTTAAGAATCTTAAAAGTAAATTAAAATAAAATTGAGTAATGAAAAATTAGAGAAAATAATTGAAAATTTGAAAAACATGATTAGAAATTGAGATAAATAAATTAAAATTAAAAAAAAATAATTAAAATTTGAGAAAATAATTAAACAAATTATATAAAAGATTTTAAATAAAGGAAAGTTAAACAAAATTTAAGAAAAATACTTAAAACTTTCAGAAGTTCATTGAAATAAGAGAAAATAATGAAAAATTAGAGAAAATAAATGAAATAAATTGAACACAACAAGTTGTAATTAAAGAGAAATAAGTAAAAACTTTTTGATAATTATGAAAAAGAGCAAGAAATAGAACGAAAGTAATTGAAAATTGAAGAAAATAATCTAAATAATGAAATAATTGAAAAGTCAGATAAATAGTTAAAATTATTTGAAATTATGAAACAAATATAATGAATTGTAAATTGAGGGAAATAAATTTTGGAAAATAATTTAAAAATGTTTTTAAATTTTAAAACTTGACGAAAATAATTAAAATATGATACAAACAAAGATAAGTTGTAAAAAATAAATGACATTTAAGTGTGATAATTGAAAAAATTACAGAATTTTTTTAAATAAAGAAAAAATAATTGAAATGTGAAAAAAAAGAAAATAACTTAAAATTGGAGAAAAGAATTAAAGAAATAAGAAAAAATAATTGAAATTTGAAAAAAATACATGAAGATCTTAGAAATCAATTAAAAAAAAAGAAAATAACTAAAAATTGAAAAAAAGAATTGAAGAAATAAGCTAAAAGTAATTGAAATTTACGATAATTAATAAAAAAATTTGTAATTATGAAAACAAATGAAAATAATTAAAAATTGAAGAAAACAATTGAAATTTTAGAAAAATTCTTAAAAATCTTAGAAATTAATTTTCGAAAAGGAGAATAACTAAAAATTTGAGAAAAGACTGGAAGAATGCTAAAAATAATTGAAATTTACGATAATTAATAAAATTTTTTGGAAATTATGAAAGCAAATAAAAATAATTAAAAATTGAAGAAAATAATAGAAATTTGAGAAAAATACTTTAAAGTTTTAGAAATTAATTTTTTAAAATGAGAAAACCTAAAAATTGGAGAAAAATCTGGAAAAAAGCTAAAAATAATTGAAATTTACGATAATTAGTAAAAAAATTTGAAATTCTGATAACAAATGAAAATAATTAAAAATTGAAGAAAATATTTGAATTTCCAGAAAATTACTGAAAAATCTTAAACAAAAATAATTTTAGAAAATAAGAATAATAATTAACAATCGAGGAAAATAATTGAAAAATGATAAAATTATTTCAAAATGGAAAAAAATAATTGAAATATGCTGAAAATAATTTAAGATTGAGAAAGAAAATTGAATTATGATGAAAATAATTTAAATATTAAAAATTGAAAACATTCAATAAAATTTGAGAAAAATAACTGAAAAAATCATAGAATATATGTTTAAAAAAAAAGTAATTACAAAATTACTTAAAAAATTTTAATTACAGAGAATAATTAAAAAATCGCAGAAATAACGAAAATTGATGAAAATAATTGCAATATCGGATAAATAATTGAAATTTTTAAAGGTAATGCCAAAATAATGAATTATAAATTGATGACAATCAAGAAGAATTGCAGAATTTATTTTTAAGCGAAAGAAAATAATTAAAAAATCGTTATATAATGGAAAATTGATGACAATAATCTAAATTTGAGATAATAACTGAAAATTTAGGAAATTAATTGCATGTGTATATATTTTAAACTTTTTCAAAAACCATAATAAATTTTTAAAGCATTTTTCGAAACTTTATTTTTACACAAATGACAATTAAAAACCAGCACAAAATAAAATAACAGGGACTAACTTCACTTCAGTTTTTAAAACATGGACAGAAAATATGAATAAATATTAATACTAACTAACTTCACTTCAGACTTTAAAACGTGGACAGAAAAAATGAATAATTATAAATAGTAACTAACTTCAGGAGTTTACGGAGATTATTATTATTTAATAATTAATAATAATTAATTTAATAATTAATAATAATAATAATAATTATGTGTTATTCTGTTATAAATGTAGTTAAATCTGTAATTTTCATTCAATTTTGAGTTTTTGACAAATAATACTTCATTTTTCTCTTTGAAATACTTGTTACAATTTTATTTGTTGGATTTTGTTAAATAACATTTTATTCAAAAGTTAAAGTTCAAAAGTTAAACAACAAAAAATTTAATTTCGTATATTTTTTAAAGAAAGTATAGTTTAACAAAACTCAACGAATAAAATTGTAGAGAATGTTTCAGAGAGAAAAATAAGCTACTATTTGTCAAAATTGGATGAAAGTTACAAATCTTCACTAGATTTAAAGAAAAAAACACATAATATTAAATAATCATTATTTAACAAAAAAATTTGGTTTAATCCAATTTTGACTGAAAAATATGCAACTAGATCATTCAAAAATTTAAAAAATTAGTCTTAATAATTGTTTTATTTTGTGTGAAAAATTACTTTCTATTTTGAGGTTATGTCAATGGAGAGAACTTCCTTAAACGAATTTATAATTTTTACCGAACAGAATTTTTAGATCACCGAATTTTTTTTTAATAGAATATTCATTTTACATAATTCTTTCTTAACCAGCATTTTATTTCAAAAAATGCAAAATGAACGGAATTTAAATTTAGCAGAATTCTCTCATAACAGAATTTTAAGTTGATCGAATTTTTAAATGACGGAATATTTGTCCGATTTTTCAATTGCCCGAATTGATATATGATAATATTCTTAAAAAAGCGAATTTACAATTTTGATCAATTGGAAATTTGGAGTTTTAAAAATTCTATCAAATATAATTTCGTGAAAAATAAAAATTTGGGCAAATGAAGATTCACTCAAATTGAAATTCTGTCATTTTTAGTTATATTCGTCTAAAATTCTGTCTAAAAAAATTCTGCTAAATTAAAATCTGATTTGATTTAAACTTTTTAAAATAAAAAACTGGTAAAACAGAAATGCTAAAAAAATTCTATAAAATAAAAATTCTGTTAGATATAAAATCCATGATCTAGTAATGCTGTTGAATCATACAATTCGGGTTAATTTAAATTCGATTGAACCTTTTAAAATATTTTTAAATTCTTACGTTGTTTTAATTCTCCACTTTTCCTTTTTCAATATACTTTTTTTTCGTAGATTTAAACATGGTTTTTCAAACTTTTCTTATTTTTATTATTTTTTAGTTTTTCTAACTTTTAAATTAGTTCATAATTTTTCTAAATTCATGAAGATTTTTCTTAACAAAAATGACATATCTTAAATGCTTAAATCTGCTCTTCTTAATATTTCCTTTAAACCAATTAATATTTAAATAATTAGTTTTTTATTCACGCAAGGAAGATATCCGGAAAAATTGTTCTTTATACTATCCGGGAATTTGAAAGTAATAATTCGCTAAACACCCTGATTAATATTAATAAAATATAAATGAAATTAACAGTTTACAAAATGAAACTTAGTTTTTTAACCACTATTTTAAAAGTCTGGTTAAAAAATGTATTAAAAATTTAAAAGCTAAAATCTACTTTTCCTAGATTTTACCGAAAGCTAACAAAAGAAAATTTAATTTTAAAATTTCAAAATGGAAGAGAATACACAAAAGTGATGTGTAACATGAAAATGAAAACAGGACTGATCGAAGCATGTTTTAGCATTCATGTAGACATAAAAGTTCGCCATGTATGCTAATCAATACACTGCAAATGTATGCAGTGTATCTCTATGTTTATATGGAGACATGATACATTATTTTCTTATCGCTATTGAATTTCAAAACTTTATCATGACTCCTCGTTTGGTCCATGTAATGCAATCATTTGCTTCGCGCGACTTGAGAAATAATATAAAAATCCTCTCAGGAGGACAGAGATACTCTCACGTAGGCAATAATAAACCCAATTAAAATCATAGTTACACTCGTCAAGCATCTCCGAGTACAAAGTATGTACTTTTATACACAATTCATTTTTAGTAACATTAATCTCTATCAAGCAAAACAAATAAAACTTATTTTGGAATAATTTTTTCAATTATATAATATTAAGAGTAATATTTAAATACCATTTTTTTTAAACACACGAGAACTTAATTACCAGAATTAATAATTTTTTTTAAGACAAAAGTCATTATTACATTATTGCATGATATAAAAGTTTAACATTTTCATATTTTATTACTTCTTTAGATCATAGAATCATTATTATGTATAAAAAGAATTTTTTACTGTAAAAAAATGAGAGTAAAAATATTCAAAACATGGAGTAAATTGTCAGAATATAAAAAATTCTTACTTTTCGCAATCTACCCTGCGAACGTGCAGCACTTTCTTGTAAAACTTTCCGAGTTGCTCTTTTTGGTGGAAGATTGGCAAGCATCTTCTGAATACTCTCGTCTGAAAAAATTCCATTTTTTATAAAACTTTAAAGTCTCTTTATTTTTTTTTATTTATATTCTTAAATCTTTCTTAATTTTTAAATTTCTTTCCCTTTAAGTAAAAAGTATTTTCTCCCCATAAACTATTTCTTCAATTATTTAAAAAGATTTTTAATTCCCAAATATCCACTTCCAAAATCTAGATTATAAAAAAACTGAAATTTTTAAGTTCCCCAACTTAAGGGGGGGGGGGGGTCCAAGACCCTTAAAAAAAACACCTTTCTTTGCAATTTTTTTTTTAAAGAACCTAATTTATTATTTTGTTTGCAATTTTTGCAAATTACTTATGTTTGTACAATATAACAATTTTTATGATAAGTTTTGTGTCAAAATGATTTCATGACTTGTTCCTCTGACATTAAAAAACCAAGAAGAATTCTTTAGTACCTCGGTTTATCTTGAGTTTGAACGAAGGAATTGAAAAAATTTTCATTTTGGATTTTTGACAAAGAAAAAATCCAAAAAACGTGATTATTATTACGTTAAATTTTTGCATTATATGTTAGTGAAAAATAAGTTGTAATTAAGGAAGAAAAAAAATCCTTCGTTCAAACTCAAGATAAATTTAGGTACTAAAGAAATCTTCATGGTTTTTTAATTTCAGATCAATTAGTCATAAAATAATTTGTCTACCGACGACAAATTTTTTTTCATGCGCCACCATTTGCGCTATTCTACGGGGTCAATTTTTAATATTTTTCAATATAAATTTCAGAAATTACTCTTAAAGTATTAGTCAATAATAAGGACACAATTGTAAACAAAATAATAAATTAGGTTCTTTAAAAAAAAATTTCAAATAAAGGTATTTTTTTAGGTGTCTCTGATCCTTTGGCAAAGGGTTTAAATCCCCTTAAAGAACTTAAATTATGATCAGTGTTGCCACTGACTCACGCAAAATATCGGTAGATTTAACAAAATTTGTAAAAAATCGGTAGATTTACATGGAAAAAAATTGAAAATAAAAATTATCGGTAAATTTTTAACGCTAAATATCGGAAGATCTACCGATAAATCGGTAGCTGTGGCAACACTGATTATGATTAAAATCGTAAATATTATTAAATAAATTTTTTTATTTTTAAGAAATAAAAACCTTTCTTACGATCACTGGGTCGAACTCGAGGTCCCGAAGGCTGCTTCTCCTTGGTAATGTAGATCCTCGGAGTTTGTGAATTTTGAATGTTTCTTTTCATTCCTCGATTTCTACGTCTTCTGCTGCGACTTCCAAACGGTCGCCATTTGCACTTCTTTTTTCCGTTACCAAACAGTCCCAATAGCCATGCCTGATCACCTCCACATTCTAGCATGTGCTTGTGCAATTCAGCCAGAGAACTGCAGTTTTTGGAACACTTGGTGCAAATTTTTTCCGGAAAAACTGTGCTGTTGGTTTTTGCGGTCGTTTGGTTTCTGTCAGGCCGGAAGAGGTGCTTGTAAAGTTCTAGTTGGTCACCAGAGAATTCATAGTGAGAGCACCACACGTTTGGATGCGTCGCTATTTTGTGGTCTTCCATTTCCTTCAATGTTTCCTAAACAAATTTATCAGCTTTGTTAAAATTTTACTTCACAAAATGTTTAAATGAGAAAGTAAAATTATATTATTGACTGAATAGGTTGTGTAATTATTAAGCATATAGGGGAGAGTGACCATCAATGTACCAGTTTTTTCAATGAACCAGTCCAATTTTCTCAGAAACAATTAAATAAAAATTCTCCTAATTTTAAATATAAATGAAGTTTGCGTAAACACACTACGTCCATAAATTTGAGACGTGTGGATTTATTCTTTACAGAGAAAACTGAAAAAAACTGTTTTTGATGCACTGCCGAAAAAATTTACCTATAATACAAACACGTTTTTTAATTGAAATAAGGCAATTTAAAAATAAATGTACTTACGATTTGTTTTGTTTTGGGCCTTAACTACAATATTCTAATGAGATAAAGATTTTGAAATATTGGATTAAGTTATAAAAAAACCATTTTTGTTGCAAATGTCATGTTGATTCAATGTACCGGGGAACAATGAACCACCTGGAATTTCAGTGTATTTTCGATTTCCAGAGTGGTATGCCTGATTATAAAACTAGGCATGCGTACAGCATGTTACAGCGATTGTTATCAGTATTTTTCTCAACATAGCAAAACTAAAATGCCATTTTAGCTAGTTAACTTAAACTTGAGGTATATTTATGTTATACATTATCAATTAAAAAGTGTTAAGTAATAATTTTTTATAGTATTTGATAGAAAATAAGTTTTTTTACAAAGTGGAAATTGCAATATTATTATTGTTGAACATTTTTAGTGTTTTTATAGAGGTGGTTCATTGTGTACCCAGGTTGTTGAAAATGAAAATAGCTTGTTAGTTTAGAAAGATCCTAAATTTTATTATTTAATCAAAATAAATCGTGTAAAATATGTGTGCATTACCTAGAGAAGTGTTGTAGTTTTATATTGATGCAAAGAAGTGCTTGAAATTGGTGAAATTGAATAAGTACTATGACCTTGAAAAAAACCCGGTACATTGATGGTCACTCTCCCCTACCCAAATATTGAGAAGACATTGTTGGTAACATAATTGAGGAAACGCTTTTTCTGTCATAATTCTTTTGTTAATTTTGTTTCTGAGCACTCAGAATTCTGTTATGTTGATGAAAATTTAAAGGGAACTCTCATTGCGTTATAACATTTTTTGTAATTTTATCTCTGAGCACATAATAGCATTCTGTTATGTTGGTAAAATATTTAAGAAAACACCCATTCTGTATAAAATGTTTTGTAATTTGGTCTCTGAGCACATAACAATCTGTTATTTTTGTAAAATAATGAGGGAAATGTAAATTACATTCTGACATGAAAATTTTTGTATTTTGGTCTTTGAGCACTTAGCATTCTGTTAAGGTAAAATATTTGAGCGAAAACTCTCATTCTGTATACAATTTTTTTTGTAATTTGGTCTCTGAGCATTTAACATTCTGTTATGTTGGTAACAGAATTGAGGAAACGCTTCTTCTGTCATAAAATTGTTTGTAATTTTGTTCCTGAACATCTTGTTATGTTTGTAAAATATTTTTTAGAACACCCATTCTGTATAAAATTTTTTGTAATTCCGTCTCTTTTATGTTAGTAATAAAATTGAAGAAAGCCCTATTCTGATATTAAATTTTCTGTAATTTCGTCTCTGAGCAAACAACATTCTGTTATTTTTGTATCATAATAGAGGAAATGTATATTACACAGTTGAAAATTTTGTGTATTTGTGTATAAAACAGTCCGTACTAAATGATTTGTGTCAACAATTTTCATTTTTCATCTGGTTATGAACTCATCCTTCAATTATTACTTGATTCTTGTACATATAACCTCAAATTTCTTGGTAATAACACTGTAATTAACGTTTATTTTTTTGTTGTAAAACATCAATTCGTCATTGAAAATTCAGTTTAATTGCCAAAAGATAAAGGGGCTGTTCATAAACTACGTCACACGATTTTTACGATTATTTCCACCTCCCCCCCTTCACATCACAGATCGTCACATAATGCCATAACCCCCCTTGTGTGACGTCACTTTAGGAATTACCCCCCCCCCCCACAGATAATTTTTTTTATAATTATTGGAGTAAATTACTTTAAGTCGATCGCAATCACGATTTATTTTTGTTTAAAATAAACCCATGACTTACAAACTTCTGTTAACACATTTTTGAAATATAAATAACGGTAATAAATATATACATTAAGTTAGTCCAAAATCAAAAAGTTTGAAATGTTATGCTGTCACTCACTAGGACTGTTCTTTACCGAAAAAATAACCTATTTTTTTAATTTAAAAAATACTTGGAGGTCGTTTAAAATCAAAAATTGCTAAAAGTATCCCATGTGAAAAGACAATTTTTTCTAGACATGATATAAAATCTTCGAAAATAAATATTTTTCAGTCGGCAAACTTTGCTTCTCTTGAAGAGATTTTAAAAATAACGCTAAATTATTTATTTAACCAGTTTTTAGTATAAACTACTATGGGGTCGTCCACATATCACGTGATATCTTTAGGGGAGGGAGGGGGGTAGACAAAATATCACGGTCCATGGAAATTAATTTTTTTAGCAATAGCAAAAGTATCACGAGGAGGGGGGAGGGGGTTCAAAATAGCTCAAATTTGTATCACGTGATATGTGAATGATCCCTATGTAAAACTGAATTAGTGGTTTTCTACTAATCAATTACCGAGAAATTGGTTATTATTAAATAGTGAAAAATATCACTATTTTTACTAAAAAACTACTAATTGATAGTAGAATAATACTTATTTTAAAGTGAAATATTTATTATTTGTAATAGTGAAAGTTTACTTTTTCAATTAGTAGATATTTCACTTTCAAATTATTAATAGTTTTCTACTAAATAATAGTGATAATTTTCACTATTTAATAATAACCAATTTCTCGCTCATTCATTAGTTAAAAATCACTTATTCAAATTTAGAGAGTATTTTTGATGGGTCCTCCGAGAACTCCGAAAAAAGAAAAAATACAAAAAAGCGTTTAAAAATATTTTTTATTATTTCCTTGACTATTTTTTACACAATTTTTAGTAAATAGCATAAATCTAGACTTAATAATTGTTGCGTGCAATTGATAATTTATTTAAACAAATTATTATTACTTATTTACAACTATTTATTAGTTAATTGCTACAGAGTTGTAACTTTTTCTTAATTTTGCTTCTTTTTAAGCTTAATGGTCGCAAATTACCAACAACAATTTTACAAGTTGTTTAAGCAAATTATTATTGTGCAATTTCTATTTTTTATCAAATGAAACTACAGACAACTTTTTCTACATTTTGCAACTTTTTAAGCTTAATGGTATAAATTACTAACAATAAGAACTAAAAATAACAATTCTACCAATTGTTTAAGCAAATTATTAATGTTCAATTTAAACTTTTTATTAATTTTTAAACAAATTATTATTGCATAATTATAACATTTTATCAAATTAAGCTACAGAGTTAATTTTTTAAAAACTTTTTCTCAAATTTTAAAATTTTCAAGCTGAATGATATTAATTACTAACAACAAACTAATAATAACTATTCTACAAATTGTTTAAACTGATTATTATAATTTAATTTCAACTTTTTATTAAATTAGGCTACAGAGTTGCAACATTTTTTCAATTAAGCATTTTTTTATATTTGAAGAAGTAAAATTGACTGATAAACCTAATTATTGAGAAAAAATTTTTAACAAAAGTTGTCAGAAATAATGATTATAATAAACAAATTTTATCAATTTACAATTATCAATTTACAAATAATAATGTAAAAATAAAAACTTGTGTTGAACATTTGATAATAATAAATTGTTGAAAGTTTAAACTCGATGATTACGTCTTATACAGTCAGTCTTATCACTCCAAAAATAAAAACATGTTTAATTGAGAAAATATTGCAACTCTGTAACTTGAAGGGATGAAAAATTGAAATTAAACAATAATAATTTGTTTAAAAAATTAATACAATTGTTATTTTTAGTTTGTTGTTAGTAAATAGTATATTTTCAGTATGAAAGTTGCTAAATTGAGAAAAAATTACAACTCTATAGCTTAATTTGATAAAAAACTAAAATTAAAAAATCATAATTTGTTTAAAGAATTAATACAATTGTTATTTTTAGTTTGTTGTTAGTAACTGGTTACACTCGTCTTGAAAAGTATCAAAATTGACAAAAAGTTCCAACTGCCTAGCCTAATTTTACAGATAATTGTAAATAACCAATAATTATTTATTTAAACAAATTAGCAATTACATGAAATAATTGTTAAAAGGCTGCATTTATGCTATTTATTGAAAATTGTACAAAAAATTGTCAAAAAAATAGTGAGTACCTAATATTTTTTAACACTTTTTTTTTTATTTTTACATTTTCTTTGCATATACTAGGAGTGGGGGGGTTGGAGAGAATAACCTTTCTAACTCTTTATTCCATATATTTTTGGACCATTCTAATATATCTTTTTTATGTAGAAGCCATGCAGAAGTAAATTTCTTAAATGTGACGTCACATTTTATTTACACCCCTCCCCCCCTAACGTCACAAATCATCACAAATCTCTAATTTCACCCCTCCCCCTTTTGTGTGACGTAGTTTATGAACGGCCCCAAAGTACAATAATAGTTAAATAAAATTTACACCTTAAATTATCAAGTTATATTTTACTTCTGCCAAGCAGTCGATAAACAAATTAACAGAAATTCTTATATTAAAAATTAACCAAAATTTTAAGTGAAACGTTTGATAATGTGATTTGTATTTAATTTAAAACAAAATTCTTAACTATGTAGAAATAACGTTCATTTAAAAGTTCAGAACTTCAACTACATTCAGATAGAATCACTAATGTGTAAGATTAAAGGTTAATTTGTGTCAATTTATCAACACAAAATCAGTGTAAAAATAGCAAAAAGTTTATGTACAAAAACATATTTGTTTTGTGTTGAATTAACATCAAGTTTTGAGTGGACCTTTGAGACATGTGAAATATGTTAAATTTTACACAAAATTTTCAACTGTGTACATTCTGCCATAAAAATTTTTTGTAATTTGGTCTTTGAGCACTTAGCCTTCTATTAAGGTAAAATCTTGGAAGAAACAACCATTCTGTAAAAAATTTTTTGTCATTTGGTCTCTGAGCACATAACATTTGATTATGTTGGTAATAGAATTTAGGAAACGCATTTTCAGTCATAAGTATTTTCATTTTGTAATTTGGTTTTTGACAACTTAACTTTTGTTCTGTTGGTAACATAAGCAAGAAAACATTTATCAAGACATAACATATTGTTTAAATTGGTCTCTGAGCACACAGTGTTTTGTGTTGTTGCTAACATAATTAAAGAAACGTTTATTCTTCCATAAAATTTTTTTTAATTTAGTCTCTGAGCACTCAGCATTCTATTATGTTGGAAAAAAAGTAAAGGGAACACCTATTCTGTTATAAAGTTTTTTGTAATTTGGTCTCTGAGCATTTAGCATTTTGTTTTATTAGTCATACTCCTGTTCAGGGATATTGATCCAAGGAGGTTATGGCTTCCCCTAAGTGTTTCAAAATTTTAGCCAGATAACTTAATTTTTTATGTGACCATACTCGTGCATACGTACTGCCTCAATATCACGTGCAGTTTAGGTATATAGTTTTCTATCTATTTAAGGAGGTTCTATGGTATGACGGTACTAGTCAAAACAGAGACCATTATTTTGAGGTATTTGTACAAATTAATTTATTGCAATTCTCACAGGTACATAATGACACTTTTTTTTATTAGATATTAATTCCTTATACATCTCTATTGTATTTTAGTACAATACATTTCCCATAAGACTCAATGTTAAATGTTCAAAGATATTAAAAAACAACAACGCTTATAACTTTTTTCACAAGTACCTTGAAGTCTCAAAATTTTAACTACATCATTATAAAACCTTTGTCTATCAGTGAACCAAATTTGATGAAAATGGTAATGTTAATTCTCTTTACGATAGAACCTCCTTAACTATCAACAGTAAAAAAAAACTACTCACATATTTTCCCATGCAGGCTCCGCATATATAGATTCTCGGTTTGGCCCATTCTCCAGTGAGTTCAGCATAATTATCATCACTCTTTTCCGCGTCTTGGTTAGTCTTGTTCAATTTTCTTAGCCTAAGATAGCTTCCAAATTCGACGGGGAAATCAATGGAGGGGGAAGGATTCGAGGTACTGCTGGATAGTGGAGACTCAGGTGTCTCTTTAGCTAGGCCCTCAGTGCAGCTTTGAAGATCTTGTTCAGAATTTCCAACTTTGGTATTTTCGCCACTTTCCTCAACACGACTAGAACTTGGATTACTCTGATCTGACTCTGAAAGCTCCGTTTGTACAGTTTCTGACTGAGAAGTAATGGGCATTTGATTCAGCCTATTTAAAGTATCACGCTCTTTGATTAGCTGCTGTTTCTTTCTAAGCGACAGCTGCGTAGAAATGTCGAATTTACTTAAATCTTTAATAGAGCAGCTCCACTGCTCTTTACCGTCGTATTTTCTCGGGAAGTTGTACTTTTCGAAGGAAACTCTTCGTGGATGAGCGCGAAAGTTTTTTCTCGGCTTTTGCGCGTATTCACTCGAGTTCTCCAGCTTGTCTAAAGGGTAGTCCTTGCTGTAAACTGGCGTAGCGGCCGTGAGGGAAATGTCGATTGGAAACTGGGCTTGATTGGGCTCGTACAGGGACTGGGATTTTACATCGACAGTGGAAGAATTCGGGAAAGTGGAATTTTCTTGAAGTTTGCCGTCCAAGTGATGGAGAAGATTTTCGCGAATATTGCAACTCACGCTACTATAAAAGGAACTGTCGAATTCTGGACTACCAGGATTACTTAACAGGTCCTTATTCATTAAAGTGTTGACCAATGCACTTTCACGAAAATCGGATTCCTCCTCAAACTTCTTATCTTTGGGAGCTATTTCGGCCTTCTCTCGAGAAGGTAATGCCAATTCCTTGGTTTGGGCAGCTTCTTTAGTGTTTTCCTGAAAATTGAAAAAAAAACCGTGATTTAGATATCCTTAATAAATTAGCTCAAGAAGGTCTAAAATCTCTAAAAAAACTAATGCAATAAAGTTGGCTTTATTTGATTAGGATAATAAAACGTACTTTGTTAACCTAGGGCAATAAAATTATTTTTATTCTATTACTATGCTTTCTTTCAATTACAGTTTCTTTACTATTTCAGGTGAAAAAGTACACTATACTGTAATAGGTTAGTAAACTTCAGTTTATTGTTCTAGTTAATCAAAATATCATTTTTGGTCTAGGTAAATGAAGTACACTTTTTATCCTCGGTGAACAAGGTACAATTTTTTGCTCTGGGTAAATAAGGTATACTTTATTGTCCTGGGTCAATAAAGTACATTTTATTGCCCTAGGTAAATAAAGTACATTTTACTGCCCTAGATAAATAAAGTATTCTTTTTGATCCTAGGTGAATAAGGTACAATATATTGCTTTAGATAATTAAGGTACACTTTATTACCTTAGGTAAATAAGGTATAGTTTATTGCTTTAGGTAAATAAAGTATATTTTACTGTCCTAGGTGAATAAAGTACACTTTTTGATCTTCAGCGAATAAGGTACAATATATTGTCCTAGATAAATAAGGTACATTTTATTGCCCTAGGTCAATAAGTTCCTGGGTAAATAAGGTATATTTTATTGTCATACCCAAATAAGGTACAATTTATTGACCTAGGTAAATAAGGTATACTTTATTACCATAGGTAAATATGGTAGACTTTATATTGCCCTGGGTAAATAAAGTACACTTTTTGATCCTTGGTGAATAAGATACATTTTATTACCCTAGGTAAATAAGATACTCTTTATTGCCCTAGTTAAATAAAGTACGATTTATTGTCCTCAGTAAGTAAACTAAACTTTCAGGGTTGCTACGGACCTGGAAAGCTTGGAATTGTCATGGAAATTTTTTGTAGTCAGGAAAAACCTGGAAAACCTGGTATTGTTATGGAATTTTATAAAATGTTGTTTTAAAAAATTAATTTAATTAACTTCTCTTCTTTAAAGCATTTTTTTTCGTATTTTTATGTCAATTGTTAATTATTTTCCTCATTTCTAAATTATTTTCTATAATAATACATATTTACTTATTTTCGTCATTTTGTAATTTTTTTCCAATTATCAATTATTTTCTTCAAATTTTAATTTCATTTGTCAATTTTCAATATATTTTCTTAATTTTTAATCATTTTCTTCAATTTTCAATTATTTTGTTCAACTTACATTCAATAATTCTCGCCTTTTTTCCATTATCAATTATATTTTCAAATTTTAATACAATTCTTCAATTATATTTTTCAATTTTCATACATTTCCTACAATTTTTTCTATAATTTTCTTCAGTTTTCAATTGACGATTCAATTTTCTCCTTCAATTTTATAATTATTCTTCAATTTTTTTCAATAATTTTGTTTTACTGTCGATTATTCTCGCAATTTATGGAATTTGTTTCAAAAGTCAAGTATTTTTCTTAATATTTAATTATTTTCGTCATTTTGTAATTTCTCCTTCAATTAGGAATTATTATCTTAAAAATTCAATGTAATTCTTTACTTTTCAATTTATTTCTTCACATTTTCTTTATTTTCTTCAATATTTTAAATTATTTTCTTTAATTTTGAATTATTCTGTTCAAACACAAAAATTGTTTGAAAATTTCAATTCAATTCTTCAATTCTAGAACAAAATTATTTTCTGCAAATTTCAATTATATTTTTCAATTTTCAATTATTTTCTTTAATATTACAAAATTCTCGGCTTTTTCAATTATTCCTTTCGATTGTCGATGTTTTCATAATTTTAAAATCAATTGGTCAATTATCTTCTTCGATTTGTAATTATTTTCACCAATTATTCCTACAATATTAATAGTTTTTTAATTTTCAAGTATTTATTATAAATTTAATATTGCATGTTTTTAAATATATTCTTTAATTTTCCATTATTTTCTACAATTTTGTAAATTCTCATTTATTCTTTTTAAATTTTAGAATTATTCTTTGACTTTTCAATTATTTCGTCTTGTTGTCGAATATTCTCGCCAGTTTTCAAATTTTATTTCCAATTGAAAATTATTTTTCTCATTTCTAAATTATTTTCTTACAATTTCCATTTAATTCTCTTATTTTCCATTTATTTCTTCAACTTTTAATTATTTACCTTAATTCTCATTTTTTTCTTCAAACTTCAATTCCATTTTTTAGTTTTAAATTATTTTCTCCTGTATTCAATAACTCTCCATCTTTTTCAATAACTCTTTTAAATTTTTAATTACATATATTCATTGAATTTCCATTCCGTTCTTCAATTTTTCAATTATTTTCTTTAATTTTAATTATTTTTTTCGATTTTCAATCCAATAGTTCAACGTGCAATTATTACCAAGAATTTTTTTTATAATTTTCTTGATTTTTCAATTTGCAATTATTTTTTTTACATTTAATATTTCTTGTTTAATTTTTTCAATTATTTTTTTTAGTTGTCTATAAATCTACTCATTCTTCAAATTTTGTTTTTAATTGTTCATTACTTTCGTCATTTTTCAGATGTTTTCTTCCATTTTTCATTTATTCTCATCATTGTTCAATTATTTCCTTTAATTATTCATTTTTTCCTCAATTTTCAATTATTTTTCTTAAATTTTATAATTATTTTTAATTTTTTTTCAATTAATGTGCTCTGTTGTCGCTTATTCTTGCCAGTTTTATAATTTTTCTTCAATCGTCAATTATTTTTTTAAAAATTTTTAATTTGTATTCTTCAGTTATCTATTATTTCCTTCAATATCCAATAAATCTCGACTTTTTTCGATTACTTTTTTCAATAGGTATTTAATTCTATTTTTCAAATTTCAATTCCATTCTACAATTTCTATTATTTTATTCGATTTTCAATCCAGTTGTTCAATGTACATTTAATTACAATTATTCCTACAATTTTCTTAATTTTTCAATTTGCAATTATTTTCTTTAAATTTAATATTTCTTGTTTAATTTTTTCAATTATTGTTTTCAGTTGTCTATTAATCTAGTCATTTTTCAAATTTTGTTTTGAATTGTCAAATATTTACGACATTTTTTAGATATTTTCTTCAATTTTCCAATTATTCTCATCTTTTTAATTATTAATTATTTTCGTCAATTTTTAATTGTTTTCTGTACTTTTTCAATTATTTCCTGCAATTTTTTCAATTTTGATTTATTCTCTTAAAATTTTACAATTATTGTTTAATTTTTTCCATTTTTCTGCATTTGTTCATTATTTTTGTCATTTTTCATATGTTTTCTTCAATTTTGTATATATTTTAGTAAATCTTCATTATTTGCATTTGCAAAAATTTATAGTTTTAAAATGATAATAATGTAAATATCAACAATGTAAAGTTTCACGCGCCTTTAGGCATTCTTTAATATTGCTAGTTATTTTATATTTGGTTATGGAATTTTAAGAAAAATGTTTTGAAAAACCTGGAAAAGTCATGAAATTTTGAAAACGTGGCAACCCTGAATTTATTTCCCTAAGTAAATAAAATACATTTTATTGCCCTAGGGCCTAGGTTAACAAAGTACATTTTATTAACCTAAGTTAATAAAGTACACTTTATTGGTCTAGTTAAATAAAGTTACACATTATTGCCTTAGGCAAATATAAAACACTTTACTCTCCTTGCTAATTAATTGAAACATTATAACCCCATTACAGGTGAAAGTCTGTCTAATCCCACTTTTAAAAATAATTCTTGAGAAAACATTTCATTTCAAATGTCCAAATAAATAAAGAAAAATGTACTCACTTGTGTTGAACAATTCCTCTCATTATGAAGGTCGTTCATGTGATTGGTCAGAGCCTCTTTCGACACGTATCTAGTGACACATTGAACACAAGCGTGATATTTATCCCTGTGGCTCCTGACCATGTGTTGAAACAAACCTTCAAGATTGTCGACACCTTTGTCAGAACAGTACTGGCAGTTGTGTGAAGGTTTTCTCGAATTTCTCTCAGATCGCCTTCCACCTTTGAACTGATGAATTCTCTCCGTGTGCCTTTGTCTCAATGAAATCGACGAGAATTTTCGATCACAGTAAAGACAAAGATGCCTGACTGTTGGTGAAGGAGCTTTTGTCTTGACTGGAAGCTGACTCTCAGTTTCCGGAGTCTGACAAGACTGAAGCACCGAGGCGACTTTTTCCAAAGGTAAACTGCAGTGGAGACTTGTTGGAGAAGACAACACAGTTTCATGACCTGCCTTACTGGTTTCAACTTTAACCAAGTCTTTCGACTGTTGGACCGATTGAAGAACATCATTGACAAGATCATCCAGAAGCTCCTTGCAAACTCGTTGCAGTTCCAGATTCTCCATTGAAGGTGGACTCTTCTCTTCGAGATTCTGAGGACCTTTTTTCAAAGGCTCCTCTACCTCCGACTGATGAAAAGTATCCAAATCCTGATGTTCAGACAACCTCTCCATGATGATTGTACCAAGGGTTCGACATCTTTTCTCGACCTCATTCTCCTCTTCTCCTCTCGTCTCTTCCTCAGTCGTAAGTGGACTTTCTTCCGATGA
Organism: Ganaspis brasiliensis; assembly: GCA_037103525.1. Classification (NCBI taxonomy): domain Eukaryota; kingdom Metazoa; phylum Arthropoda; class Insecta; order Hymenoptera; family Figitidae; genus Ganaspis; species Ganaspis brasiliensis. Next base: position 5,699,579 of record JAZKLR010000101.1, on the reverse strand, counting down.
AGAAAGACCTTCGAGGCTCTCTGCTTTTCCCTCCCTGGACTCGACATTTTGATTTTCGTTAGTCCCTTTAGGAAGAACATTTGCCTCCTCACTTCCAGGTACGAAAGGTTCAAGTCTATTCTCGCAGTCTTCAGAATCGTCTCCTTTTTTCACCTCGTCCTTGATATCGCTCAAGGTGTCTGAATCGGCGAATTTCTCGAGACTCGATTCTCGATCCTTTTCCTCCTGATCTTTGATGACTCCATTTAGCACAGTCATGACGTATTTCTCGAGAGTTTCGAGATTTCGCTCGACAGAATTTCGGTCGTCCTCTTTTGCGCAGGACGACTCACATTTAGTCTCAGGTACTTTCTTCCTGAGATTGTTTATCACATTACTGAGCCTACTGCGTTTATCCTGCGCCGTTGGAACAGACCTGCAAGCGTGACCTTGCTGCTGCTGCTGCTGCTGCTGTTGTTGTTGTCGAATCTCACTGCTGACATTCGCTGGATGACTCACTCCAAGATCCTCCAGATTATTAGTTGATGCCACCATCTTGAAATTGGCAGTCGAAGAAATACCAAAATTCTGGTAAAATTCGCCTGCTGTCGCCTTGTTCGCTGCTACGTCTGCTTCTGTAATTGAAAAGAATTCAAATTATTAGATGAAAGACAATATAGGTGGTTGAATATATATTTCAAATAGTGCAGAATGACTAATTTTTGGTTGTATAGATAAGGGCAAATCTCTAAAACTTTTGTGTTATACTCATACTTTTTGCTTTAAAAAAAGCATCAAATTATGATTAATGTTTGTCAAATATTTATTTACAGTTAAATGATACACGCAGAATATTACGCAAATTTTACTTTGAATTAATATTATTATTTTCATCGTATATTGCTACAATCGATTTTGTATTCCCATTTATTAATCAATATTATATATTATACTACCCTGAAAAAAATTTTTGTGAAAAATCCAACTACTTTCCCTTAGTAGAATGAAAACCAATTAATTGAACTACTTTTGTAGTAAAGTGAGACATTTTAACTAACTAAAATGAACTACTTTTTCTTAGTTGTGAAAATATCATTAAAAAAATTGTAAAAAGTAGTAGAATTAACTACAATACAACAGTTAATTGGTGAAAGTAGTAAAATCAATGACAAAGAATAGTTCCGTTAATGGTATTCTTAGTTCACTTAACTAAGATTTCATATTTAAAGTAATTACAAAAAATAATTGGGGACTTATTGAACTAAGAATCTTAGATAAAAAGTAGTCGAATCTACTAAGAATTTTTTTCAGTGTAGCGAAATATAACGTGCTCAAGCGCGCTATTAGTTTTCCATACAATTTATAGGAATTAAACTATATAATAATAAATAAAACAAATTGATTAATATAATTTATCCAATAAGGAGGGCTGCCAGTGGACTTGCAGAATGAAAATAGTGAAAAAAAAGACTTTTTAATTTAAAAAAGTGAGTAAATAATGAGTTTTTAAGTGAAAAAAGTGAGTTAATAGTGATCTTTTAAATAAAAAAAATGATTAAATAAATAGTAAGTTTTTAATTAAAAATAGTGAATAAGCAATATATTAGAGTTTGATATTACTGATATTAAATTGGGGCGCCAGCAGAAAAAGCCATTCAAATTTGAAAAAAGCAATTCGAAAATTGAAAACATATTTGAACTATGTAAAAAATAATTCAATTTAAAAAACAGTTGTAAATAACAAAACTAATTAAAAAATTGGTTAAAAATAAAAAAATGATGACAAAAATTGAAACGAAATAATTGGAATTTGAAGTAAATAATTGAAAAGTTTCAAAAATAATTGAAGTTACAAAAAAATAATTAAAGAATGAAAAAAAAATTAAAATTTGAAACAAAAGTTTGAGACTGGTGTAAAAAATTTAAATTTTCGCACCATTATTGAGGTATTGAAGAAATAAGAAAAATGCGTAAAGAAACTAATTGAATAATAACATAAATCATTATAAAAGCTGGTGTAAAAATTACACTTTTCAGACAATAGTTCAAAAATTGAAACAAATATTAGAATTTTCAAGAAAATAGTTAAAACTTGAAAAAAAATGTATATGTATAAAAAATAATTGAATAATGACTAAAATAATTGGAATGAAGAAAAAAATGAATGAAAAATGAGAAATATATCGTCGGGGCTAGTGCAATACCGCGAATCTACATATTTCCATAAGGACTTTGTTGCATGGCAAATTGCACTAAAAATAACTCTTATGGAAATATGTAGATTCGCGGTATTGCACTAGCCCCGACGATATTAAAAAATGAAGTAAAAAAAATGAAAAATTTAATACATTAATTTAAAATTTGTATAAAATAATTGAAAAATTAACGATATAATTAAAAAGTGAAAAAACTAATTGAATAATGACATAAATAATTGAAATCTGGTGTAAAAGTTAATAAATTTATGACAATAATAAAATGATTGAAGAAAACGACATTTAAACTTAAAGAAAATAATTCAAACATATAAAAAATATTTGAATATTGACAAAAATAATTGTAATTTGAAAAAATAATTGAGAAATGACAAAAATAATTGATAACTTTTAAAAAATTGAAAACTTGATGCAAATACTTGAAAACTTGACAAAACAATTGAAATATTGAAATAAATAATTCAAAACTGGTGTAAAAATTAAAAAATTATGGACAATAATTTATTTATTTATTTATTTATTTCAATCAATATACGGATGATACATCCATTACATAAGTAGATAGAAAGTAGACCAACTATAATTTTTACAGTATAATAATAAATTCAAGTTGCACCGCCAGTATGAAAAACAATCCTTCGCAACGAAGTTATAAATGTGGTCAAATTATTATTAAAAAAGTCAGTGTCATCACGGAGGACATTTGCACGATGCACTAACCTATTCATCGTAGAATTTCTGATGAAGTTCGTTTTATGGAATGATTCGCGGAACGGGAGGACGCTGCGCAGGCAAGCGTAATTGTAAAGTTAAAAAAAATATTATAAGTTTGAGGAAAATAATTAAAAGTTGAAGAAATTAATTGAATTTTGAAGACAATAATTGAAACTTGAAGAACATAATTCAAAAATGGTAAAAAATTCAAACATGAAAAAAATAATTAAAGTTTGAAGAAAATAATTGAAAAAGGTGTACAAAAATTGATAAATTCGTGACAATAATAAAAATAATAATAAAAATAATAATAAAAATAATAATAAAAATAATAATGAAAATAATTGAAAAGAGGTGTGAGAAATTTAAAAGTTCATGACAATAAAAAAAATTGAATAAAATAATTGCAATTTGTAAAAAATAATTTTAAAATGGCCAAAAGAACAAAAATATATGAAAAAAATAATTGAAAATTGACAAAAATAATTGATTAATGACAAAAGTAATTGAAATTTGAAGAAAATAGTTGAAAAATAACGAAAGTGAATTGAACTTATGTAGAAAATTTAGATATTCCTGACAATAATTTAAAGATTGAAGAACACTATTGAAATTTTAAAAAAGCAATTGAATGGTTTCAAAAATAATTGAAATTACAAGAAGATAATTGAACAATAACAAAAATAATTGTAATTTGAAGAAAATAATTAATAACTGGTGCATAAAATTAAAAATTTAAAGACAATACTTGAAAAATTGACCAAATAATTGAAATTTTAAGAAACTGATTGAATAATAACATAAATAATAATTCAAAGCTGGCGTATAAATAAAAAATGTATAGAGAATAATTTAAGTTTGAAGAAAATAATTGAAATTTGTTGAAATCAATTGAAAAAAATGTACAAATTCAATAAACTCATGACAATAATAAAAACAATTAAGAAAATAATTGAAATTTGTAGAAAATAATCGAAAACTAATATAATAAATTTAAAAATTCAAGGCAATAAAAAACATTGAATTAATTTTTTTATTTACGAGCAAAAGCTCATTAGAATATAAAATTTAAAAATGTGTTTTAAGTAACAATAAATTTAAAATTTGATATACCTAACAATAATAATAAACAATAATAAACTTTATTTTGAGAAGTCCAAAAAAGATAACGTTTTGAATTCTGTAGTTCGGGGACTAAGTATGGAGGCAAATATATTTTGTGATAGTGTTAACTTTTTTGAGCCAAATGTCGATAAATTTATTAAAGCATTAAAAGACTGTCTGTATTAAAATGGTAAAGCAGCGGCCATTGAAATTAGAAATTATTATATTTGATTAAGCTCCTAGTTTTTTTCTAGGATTAGATTTAATTAATTAAATACTTTTGTATGAAAGGGCATTGCCCGTTAATTTGAAATAAATAAATAAACAATAATAATATTTACTATATTAAATATTAATAGTTCGCATTCAATAATTTGAATAAAATAATAATTGAAATTTGTAGAAAATAATTCTATAAAATTGCAAAAGAAATAGAAATATGAAGAAAATAATCGTAAAATGACAAAAATATTTGAATAATGACAAAAGTAATTGAAATTTGAAGAAAATTATTGAAAATTAACAAAAGTAGAAAAGAAACTGTTGTTGAAAATATAAATATTCCTGGCAATAATTTAAAGATAGAAAAAAATAATTAAATAAATGTTGAGAAAATAATTGAAAAATGACAGAAGTAAATGAAAACGTGTGAAATAAATTTAAATATTCATGGCAATAATTTAAAGACTGAAGAGAATAAATGATATTTGAAAAATTAAATTCAGAATCGCAAAAATACTTGAAAAATGACAAAAATAATTGAATATAGGTGTAGAAATTACGTATTTGTAAATTGTAATTAAAAAATTGACGATGTAATTAGAATGTGAACAAACTAATTGATTTATAAGCTGTAGATTTTTAATTAGGCACCTAATATCAGAAGACCCCCACCCCCCGCAGTTGGAAGATACATTTTACTAAAAAAGTGAGAAAAGTGAGTTTTTTTTTAAAAAGTGAGTAATAGTGAGCAATTTTAAAAAAAGTCAGTAAAAGTAAAAAAGTGTGTCACTGACAACCCTGCAATAAGAAGAAATAAATAAATATTTAGGGGTTCTAAATATTACTTCATTGAAACTTTGCGGCAACCTTTCGGGAAGTTTTCAAACTTGCAGCAAACTTGATGAAAGTTTCGGAACTTCAGAAATGGTTTAAAAAGTTACAGAATAATTTAGAGTGTATTTAATTTTTTTATTTCAATTTTTTCCAATAAAGTAAAATACCGTCATTTGAATTTTTAATAAATTCGACTATTCGACTTTTTAAAGCAGTCTAAATTATTATTAAAATTCAAATAATTGGGTAATATATAAATCAGTATTATTCATAATCCATGTCTCGTCATTAAGGTTACCTCATCTGCATATTTTGTCTGTAAACTAAAATAATTTTAAAATTTCCTGATAAAGAGAATCAAAATTAATGAAAAAAAGTCAGGGACTAACTTCACTTTGGATTTTAAAACGTGGACACAAAAAGATGAATAAATATAAAAACTAACCAAGTTCACTTCAAGTTTTAAAACGTGGACAGAAAAAATTAAATAAATATAAATAGTAACTATAACTTCAGGAGTTTACGGAGATTACTATTATTTAATTAAGAACTAGTTAAGAATATAATTATAAATCAAATAAAGAGTGCTTAAAGAATATATATTATCATAATGTGATTTTTTTTTGTTCTCAAAGTTGTTCCTCAGTTTTTGTGTCGCTTGTCAAATGCATTAGTTTTTAATAGTTATTTAAATATTAGAAGGAATAATTAGTAACTTAAGGCAAGGCTAAATTTTAGTTCATATAAGATATCGGTGTATTTTATTTTTATTTATATATTTTTTTAAAGAAATTATACTATGTTATATGTGATACTTGAGTATAGAAACAAAAAAGCTGTCGCTGGTCAAATAAATATTTTTTACGAAACGTCTCATCGAATTTGCTTTAAAATTGTGGCACATACTAATTACGCGATGTACTTAAAATTTCTTATGTAATACTATTTATTTTAATTATACATACAAAATGTTTTGTAAGATTTCCTTACAAAGCTATCATCATAGTACTTGGTTCCTTTCTTAATTATTCTGATGTTTTTAATATTTTTTTTTTTTAAATTAAGAAATCGTATATTTTTTATTTCTTGTATCATACGAATTTTAGATAACCTTAAATTTTACACATCATAAACTTGATATTTTAAAATAGAGCGCAACCAAAAAAAGTTTGTACTATATTGGAATTAAAATGTATTTAGGTTCAAGATGCAATAAATTAAAAAAGGAAATGTATGCTTGCTAATAAAATTTGTAAAAAACTTCAACTCAAATGTTAAAGGTTTCAGAGATTTGCCCATAACCGCGCGGGAAAAAATTAATATCTAAATTAGACATTTAATATGAGATTCAAGCATAAACTATCATTGAAAACGAAAGTATGTAAATTGACCTTTAAAATCGAAATATAGATTTATATCTGATCAAAATATTATCAATATGATGAACATTTATTTTTATGTCTAAAAAAGATATTCGAATTCTCAAATTTTGCAGTGACAAAAAATGAACATTTTTAAATATTATATTCCCGAATAATAAACAACGTTTTAGCATAAACTTTTTATGGGTTTGTATGTTGTTAAATGATAATATCTCTAAATTAGAGATTTCATCAAAATGGAATTTTCAGAAGTGTTTTGCAAAATAAACCATAACTTATTATATAAAAAATGTAATTGTAATGTGTAATTTAGATATATTTCTACTTTTTTTCAATTAAAAATTCAACTTATTTTATGATTCATTTTTTTCGTGCGCCACGCAACGGTCCCAAATATAGCAAAAGCTCATTCACTGATTCAAATAGTTATATTTCTACTAATTATTTAGTAAAATATAACTAATTTTATTAGTCTAATTCATTTTTAGGTTATGTCAAAATAACTAATATTTTATTGAAATTCTGTTTACTAATTCAATTAGTCAAAACTTAACTATTTTTTAGTTATGTTTTTACTAACAATTAGTCATGTTTTACTAATTGATAAAATAAAAACTCAGCCACGATTTTACTAATTATTAGTTATTTTTAACTAATTCAAATTTAGAGAGTTTCTCAATATCAGTCTACAAGTCGCAGTTTTCATTAAAATTACTTAATTTTTTTTTTAATCATCATTATTAAATTCATTAATGATCTCTCGAGCCCAATTTAAAAATCTTTGTTTATTAATATTTATTTTTTAATTAAAAAGTATAGAAAAATCAAAGTTTTGCAAAAATCGAAGTTTTAAGTTACTAAAAATTGCAAGAATGTTTTAGAAATCATATTAGAATAGTTTTAGAGTATTCGTGATACATACAAAAGTTTATATAATTACATTATTATTCATTAACAACAGTTATTAATTAACTAATACATAGGAAGAAAAAAGAAATTAAGAAATTCAACTTTTTTCAATACAACCCTAAAGTATTCTAGTTTTTTTGTTACATTTTATCAAATTTTATGTCTGAAATAATTAAATATAAAAAAAGGAACAATGTCTAATGTTTAACAATTGTTTAAATAAATTACAATTTTCATTAACTTCTTCTGAAGTATTAATCAATTAATGTGTTGTTAATTAATAAAAATGTAATTATATAAACTTTTGTATTTATAATTTTTAATTTCTAATTACTTTTCATAATTTTCAATTTATTTCTTCACTTTATAGTTATTTAGTCACTTTCCGCATAGGAATATTTTCTCTTTTTATTTCTCTCTTTTATTTTATTGTTCTTATGTTTTAATATTTAGTAATTTTGGCATCTTTGACACTTCTACTATTTTTTAATTCTTTTTTACATTGCAGTAAAAGTTTTCTTCATTATCAAGTTACTTTTCTTTAATCTTTAATTATTTCTTTCTATGGTTTCTTTTCACATCTTCCAGTTTATAATTACAAATTTAGTTATTTTTCCTCTTTCTAGTTACTTATTCAACTTTATTTTTTTTTAATAATTTATTTTTAATTTTTTCCAACAATTCAATTTTAAAATTAATTATTAATCTACATTTAAATGCGAATACGGATGAAAATAATTAATCAACAAAAGCAATTCATTTTTAAAACTTATCCAAACACTTTCTCTTCTAAATTATTTATTTAAAAAACTTTGCAAATTAGATTTACTGACAAAGTTTCCCCAGCTTTTGAATTATTGATGAAAGTTAGAACGCTTTCAAAATCAATTTATTTAACTTTTCAAAATTACAGGAAAATGCAAGCTTAACTTGAAAATTCGTTTAATTTGAAATTTATAAAACTTACGACAAATTCCATATTTTATACGTGGAAAGTGTTCAAATTAAACTAGAAATAAAACTCGAGTTATTTTTTTTATGACTATAGAAGTTTTGTGGTGAATGGTCGCGCGTTAGCCTGCAACATTTTTTACCGAACCGTCAATAACTGTTATTTTCTTGTGCTGTTTGCCGAGACTACAAGAAACAATTTCGCTAGAAATACCATAGAATATTTTTAAATCCCATGAAATATTTTTCAAATTGTTCAACACTTCAGGTGATCTACTTTTATAAAAGTAAGTCATTGTAAATATTCTTTTTAATATAAAATAAAATTATAATCAAATTATAAAATCAAACAAAGTAAGGTTAAATTATTCGCATTAAAATAAAGAACAAAATACTTTTTTCAGTTCTTATTTTTGCTGCACGATTTGCGACGTGAGCTTGCAACGCCAAACAAATCGTAAAATGAAAATAAAGTGTTATTTTAACCCTTCTGTAAGGGTTAATTTACGGTAAACTCTGCTCTAAAGCTCGTTTCGTTCCGCATAGAAATTCGCTAATATTTTCTCTGACCCTCAGCTATGTTTTTGAAACTGTTGCGTTCAGTTGCACCATTAGAACTAAACCGTAGTGTCTTTATTAAGCACTAAATGTGCTGTATTTTAAATTGAATTTGTACTTTCAACGTTTTATTCCAATTTTATTATAATTTGAAGATAAAAGCGTTTACTGGCAAATTAAATTACACTGAACAAATTTAAGTTAGTTAAATTATACATAAAAAAAAAGTTTGCGATATTAGACCGGGTTTTTTGAAAAATGAGTTTTTGACATTAGATTTGCAAACAGCGACCCCATAAACCCTCATTTTGAAAAATTAATTTTTAATATCGAATTCTTGAAAATAGCATTTTTCTAAAAATGACACACGGAACAAAATAATTTGTAGCATTCACAAATAAGTTTGGATTTGCTACAAATAGTAAAATTATTATGCGTAAATACTTTATTGTTCCTACATTTTTTCAAAGAAACTAAGTTCTCCATAACAAATTAATATTTTGCAATTAATAAATTAAAGTAAAACATAAAATGTAAAAGATGTTATTAAGCAGTTTATATAGCCGATTTGTGAATGCCACAAATTATTTTTTCCGTACTTCTTAAAATATATCTAAAAATGAAGAAATTTGTGACTGATCAGAGTATTTTATACTATACAATGTTTCTGTGTTTAAAATTTTTATTCACCTTTTTTAATAGCAATAGGTTCTGTTAACCCTTTATTTATCCAAGTACCTATACACAGTTTAAAAAACTTTCACTTATATTTGAAACTGAAAATTTCTTTTTGGCAAAACTTATCTCGAACAATAGGTTAATGTAAGTAGTGAAACTTTGATTTTGAGTTGTTGGTAATCAATGTCTATTTATCTTTGTAGCTGCAGTCGAATGGCAATCTGCCAGATGGATAACATTCAACATGGAATTCTCAGATTACCAAGAATTCATGATGCAAAATAGAAGAGCACCAGGAGTAATAAACGATTTAGACGGCAGTGGATGTATTCCGGTTCAGTTCGAAGGAGACCAATCAATATCATATACGTGAGTCAAGAAAAAAGTCCTAAAAAGAAATCCCCAATGTTCTCAACGTTCGTGAAAACGATTCTTTTTCATTTTCAAACTATATTTTCAAATATTGAATATGAAACAAAAAATTATTATTTACTATGTGGACAAATATTAAAGATGTTTATAATCATCTATAGGGTGCCTATACAACACGTAAAAAACCTATAGAATTCTCAGGTAAATTAAATTGAAACTTTTCTCAGGAAAATTGAAAAAATAATCTACCAATTACTGCGGGTTTCCGGTCGCGACTTGTTTAAATAAAAAATACGAAGGAAATGAACTTACGACTTTTTAAACGAGTAGATTGATTTAGATATTTTTATAAAAATCAAAACCCTGGAATGGATTATTTGAACAAATTCTTAATTAACGAGTAATAGTATTTAAGCTTCAATAATTAAATTAATAATAGTTGACTCTCTAAATATGAATTAGTGATTTTCTACTAAGGAATTAGCGAGAAGTTGTTTCCTATTAAATAGTGAAAAATTTCACTAAAAAGTAAACTTTCACTATTACAATTAATAAATATTTTACTTTCAAATTAGTAGTTTTCTACTATTAATTAGTAGTTTTCTGCCATTAATTAGTATTTTTCTATTAAAAATAGTGAAACTTTTCACTATTTAATATTAACCGATTTCTCGCTAATTCATTAGTATAGAAAATCACTAATTCAAATTTAAAGAGGAAATAATCATCTTTATGAATAAATAATTGGTAAATTTCTAAGCATTAAGAATTTTTAATTACATAGTTTGTTTGATGTTTATTGCCCAGATATAAAATGTTTATAAATCCAGTTTATCTGTACATATACTAATGTAACGAAACAGTTAGTCCAATTAGACAATATAATTAAAAGTCAATTTTAACTCGAGATGAGAATTTAAATGTTTTTGAAAGCATTTCGAAAACGAGAAATGCATGTCGATCAGTGATAAATAATGTTTTCATGTTTAACAAAAATTGGAATTCATGACGTGATGAAATTTCCAGGTCGCTGATCTTTCGTTACAGTTACGCCAATGATATAGAAACGTAATTTTTTTATCTTCAACTGGGAGTTTCGATTTGAATAGTTCTAATTTTACTACTGCCTTTGTAATCCCTTTTGTTTTTTTGAAACTAGGGCAATTTTTGTTTTTAAAATTTCAGTCAATTATAAAAGTACTTTTAACACGGATTTGTTTAATTAAATTCTTTAAATTGTCATTTGTTCAAGTTTCCGCTAATTTACACAGCAACTCAACTGCAATTGTTAAATTACAGAATTTTTACTTTTTATCAAATATTTCTCTTTTTTTTTTATAAAAAAAGTGTATAAAAAAAAGAAAATCTAAAAATAAAATCCATGAAAAAGAGAATCGTAAAAAAGAAAAATACTCAGAAAAATATAAAAAATACAAATCTAAAAAATAGAATCTAAAAAAGAACGATCTTAAAAAGTAAAATTCTTTTTTATGTAATGCTTGCATTTTTTGATATTTTTTAGTTAAATCTCTGTAATTTTTTATCAAAATTTTTGTTTCAATTCTATACTTAGTTTTTCTTCAATGACTCTTTATATTTGAATTTCTATTTTTTCCGTGATTTTTTACATAATATTCTATTTTTTCCTGTGACCTTTTCTTTAAATTTTTATTTTGTCCTGTGACCTTTCACTTGAATAAGTAAGTAATTTCTATTTTTCTCTGTTAAGACTAAGAAATTTATTTTACGATGAATTCATTTACTACTTTACAGTTTTTTCTTTTTACTAGCAAAGAAAATTAATTATAAATTTTATTAAATGCTTTATCCTTTAGGGAAAAAGTGCCAGAAAGCGAAATTTTCATAAAAGGACTTTTAGGCTTTAGAAAAACCATTCTAATTATGTTATTTTAAACTTTAATATAGTCTGTAGCAAATTTAATATAATTTTTTTAAAGTTTGAAATTATCAATCTGAAATTTTTTCTTTTTGATCCTTTTTCCCTAAATTGTAAAACACTTTTATAAAATTTATAATTAATTTTTTTCGTGTAATTAGTTAATAATCAATTGCCATTATAGATTATTTACAATTTGTTTCTAAACTGCACAATTTATATTTTTTTTATAAATTCATGTTTTATTGCTAGATTTGTATGAATTGACGCTTGACTAAAAATGAAAAAAATCCCTTTTTTACGGAAAGTCATTTGCTAATTCGTTACACTTTGCCCCCAAGCGATTTTAATTTTATGATGACCCTAAAGTTCTGAACGTTCAAATGAACAAAATTATTGTCTTGCCATTTTTTAATTTCAAATTTGACCAAAAATAATGTTTCAAATATCAATAAATAATTTGGGATATTTTAAGAATTGGATTTCCTTTTTATACAAAAATAATATGTCCTTGAAAAAAATACTTTGTTCAAGAAACAGTATATTAAAATGCTTTCCATTTTTTGAAAGTTTTTTGTTTAATTAACACTTGAAAAAACAATAAAATCACAAGAAAGAAACAAAAAGAGAAAAATGAATAAAATGAATGTTTATTTATTGGTAAAAAAAAAGTAAATAAAATAAAATAGAATATCTATCAATCTATTATTATGTAGATGTAATGAGCAGCAGAATGTGTTTTTAGATATAAATTATCGGTTGATTAAATTTTTAATCAAAATCCACATATTACGGTAATCATCTTATATACATATTATTTATTTCTATATTGTTGGCGCCTGAATATAATCGATACTCCATTCATAAACTTGTTTTACGTGTTCGTAAGTGTATTTTACGTAACAACATTCATGGACATTTATAAGCACGAGAAAGATGGAAACAATTTATGAAAGAAGAAAAGAGGCGTTCTTTAAATAGTTACGTCTCTCAAAGGCTACGCATTGCAAGCAATATTTTCATTCTTGTTTTCAATTATTCTCAGAATCTCAAATTACTTAATTTCTACATTCTCATTTTCTTGAAACTTTATTTTTTAAATAATAATAATAATACAAATGATGTTACAATAAATGAATAAGTAATCATAATTCTTATCATGATGATAAGAATAATAATAAGAAGAATAATATAAGGAGGATAATAAAATTGTTCAGCAAAAATGTTCAAAACATTTTTTCAAATATGACTATACATTAAAATAAAACTTTTACACTAATTAACACAGATTGGAATCACAAATTTCTTTTTTTTATTTCGACGTAGTGGAGAAGGTTTGTGGACGTGAAAGGACATGACGTGTTTTTAAGGGTTTCATCCCTCTAATGAAATGGCCACTGAAAAAAACAAGCCTTAAAGGTAGACTCAAAGAAAATATAGTCAACGCCAGAGAATCGATACTGGACGGTCTCAAACAACCAGTAACCTCATTACTTATTACCCTCTCTAATTTTCTGTCGTTCACTCGAACCTGAAATTCTTTTACGGTCTCGGTCAATGCTCTTGTGCAAGTAAACAAACAAATATATAAAACAATGTTTACTTTTTAACGAAATTATTAAGATAAACGGAAATAAAACTCTTATTGGATGGACTCTATACAAATATATGTCTTTTAATCTTTTAAATATTTTTTAGTCATAACTGTCACTCAAACGGAAAATTAATAACGTTTTAAACAATCGGTATTTCATAATTTCAAATTTTCTGTATTTAAAACACCGTTGCCGGTCATTTTTCCAAAAAATTTTCCAAAAATCTAAATTAATAAAAAACTACTAATGAAATGATGAAAAGTCGTCCACAAAATGAATTAGTAAAAATTTATAAGAACTAGTGAAATATTACTAACTTTTAGTAAAAAACTATTAGGGCTGATAAAAATCATGATTTTTTTTAAAAAAATAAAAAAAATCCGATTTTTTACTCAAATTGAATTTTTTTTAATACAAAATAATAAAGATTAAAACATTTAATTAAAATTTAATAAATTATGTCGAAGAAATGAGAAAATTTCAAAAAATATCGTCAAACTGATATGATCGCAAAATTAGGAAAATTAGGTAACAGCATCGAAAAACGTAAAAAGATAAGAAAACAGTCTATTAAAAAAATAAGAGATTTCTTTTAATTAAAAAAATGTCATGGACATTGTTAAAGAAATAAACAAAAGATTTCAAAAAACAACACAAGAATGAAACAGTAATATAAAAATATATAAAATATAAGAAATTCTTTTCAAAAAATTGAACTTTTTGCGGACATGTTTTTTTAATTTAAAAAAAAAAGATGATAATTAAAAAAAAAACGTTTAATTATATTACTAAAAGAGAACAAAATTTTAAATTTAGAAAAATTAGAGCACTATTTTACAAATTGAGTAAAAAAATGAATAATATTTTGGAAAATTAAAAAAAAAAATTAAAGAAAAAAATGCTATAAAGTAGAAGAACGGTGTTAAAGTGAGAGTATTTAGTACAAGATTAGATTTACATAATATAAAATAAAAGAATAAAAGTCTTCAAAAAAGTAAAAAATTGAGAAATTTAAATAATGTAGATAAAAGCATTGAATAAATGTTTTCAAAAATTCGTAATTACAAGATAAAAACTAAACAATTTAAGAAGGAAAAATGTTTCTAAGAAATAGAAAAATGATGACAAAAATTAAAAAATTAATAAAATTGTAAGAAAGAACTGAAAATTGTGAAACATCAAGAAACTTAAATAAATAGGAAAAAAATCGAGAAATGTTTTTTCTTTAATCTAACAAACTGTAAAAAAATGTAAAAAGAACAGAAAACAAAAAAATTTGGTAAAAGTCTACTAAAAAATAAATAGATAAATAAAAAGCCCACAAAAGAAATTTAAAATTTCTTTAAAAATAAACTAAGTTTAGTAAAATTAAACCAAAAACATTTTTATAATATTATGTACACTTGAAACAAATCCAACAATAAATTTAGAGAAATAAAGAAAATCTAAAAATGATATGAAAAAATAGGTAAGTTTAAAAAAAAACAGACAAGATGTGGAAACAAATTGAATAAATTTATAAAAAAATGAGCATATTTATTTTTAAAAGTATGGAAATAATTAAGAAAATCAACTAAGTAAAAAGTTTAGTGAATGTTATAATAATAAAATTGTGTACAATAATACTAACTAATTTGCATAAAAAGAAGAAAATTCTAAAATAAAATGACAAATACAAAAAAATATCAAAAGTAAAAGAAAAAATCATCATAAAATGTTAAAAAAAAAAATTATAAGAAAAAAATTTGACATTTTCGAAAAAGTAAAATCTTTTAGAAATCTTGTAAGAATTAAAAAAGGATTATTGGGAATATGGAAAATTTATTGAAATTATAATAACTTTAACATATAAAAATTTAATACTATTTTTTGCTACCTTCATACCAAAAATTTGTAGATTGTATAGATATTTTGATCATCTGTATTATCAAAATTTTTTAAATTTTAAAAAGAATAAAATATTAAATTTTTCAAAATTTATCCACAAGTTTGTGGTTTTTTTTATTGCCAGCGATTTTTTACATGCATGCAACATTGAACATCTGGAGAATTGTGAAATGTTTTTGATATCATGATTTTAATGCAAATACCTAATGATTTAAATCATGATTTAAATCAAAGTGATTTTAACCAATTACAGCCCTGAAAAGTACAAATTGATAGTAAAAATTACTAATTTACATTAATAACTCTTGCAAATGTGAATTAGTAATTTTTATGATCAGTTTTTACACGCAAAGAAAATTAAATATATAAATTTTATTAAAATGCTTCATAATTTAGGGAAAAAGTGCCAGAAAGCGAAATTTTCATACAGGGAATTTTAAGCTTTAAAAAAACCATTCGAATCTTTGCTAAGTTATTTTAAACTTTAATATAATCTGTAGCAAATTTAATATAATTTTTTTAAAGTTTGAAATTATCAATCTGAAATTGTCTCTTTTTGATCCTTTTTCCGTAAATTATAAAATACTTTTACAAAATTAATAATTAATTTTCTTTCCGTGTAGTTTTTTTTACTAAAAGTTAGTAATATTTCACTAATTCTTAGTAGACATTTTTTACTAATTCATTTTGTGGACGAGTTTTCATCATTCCATTAGTAGTTTTCCACTAATTCAGATTTAGAGAGTGGGAAAACATTTGTCACAGAATATTTAAAAATAGAATTTGAAATTCCGCAAAGCGTCGATCGAAAAATTGACCGGTGACTATTTTTGACACTTATTACATTAAAGAACTGTTAAATGCATTTATTAATGACGATTGTTTTATTCGGACACAAGTTTCGAAAAAACCAATAGATCGCAATTAACTTAAAAAATACAATTTTATTTGTTTCAGGATAAGAATCAACAATGCGCCACGAAAGAAGACAGTGATAATGCTTTAAAACTAAAAACTTTTCATTCATTTTATACCGATTTATAAATCCTGATAAAAATGTACCATAAAATCAGATTGCGCGTAAAAAGCAAAAAATGCTCAAAAAAATTAGATTAAGTAGACCAGCCAACATCAAGTGATGGATGGCACAAAGGGAAAAAAGTGAGTTTGAAAAACCAAATCGATAAAAGCGGAAATTTGACGAAAAATGTCATTAGGATTCAAATAAATGCCCTCTCATACAAAAGGTATCAAAAGTGAGCAAATAATTATTATAATTGTTTAAAAAATGGGTTTTGAGTACCATTTAAATGAACCAAGACAATTAGTGCGCGTACGTGAGTACAATAAATTAAATCTTCGGTGATGAAAAAAAGAAAAGTGTCGAAAAATGTGATGTGTGTGTTTGTGGGGATTAAGTGAAGTCTGTGTGAATTAAGTGGGGTGTGTGGGAGTCAAGTGGAGTTTGATGATGTGCTCCCAGAAATGGGTGGTGTAATGTTTTCAAAGGAAGGGAATCGATACGAAAAAGAACGTCGTTTCTGGTCAAAGAAGATAAAGAATCATCAAAGGTGTTCCCAGGAGACCAGAAAGTGTGATAACATGCGGAAGTAGCAGCTCCAGGACAGAGATCGGACAAGAAAACCATCAACAAAAGGTGAGTAACCTCTTTTATATATATACTACGTTTCGACAAAATGAACTGAACAATCGATAAAATCCGAATCAAGGCCTATCTTTAATTTGATTTTGAGTAATTCACAATATAACCATAGGATATCTCTTCACCATTCTAAATGTTTTAGTTTCTTTTAAAGAAGCCACCAGGTATTAATAAATTATCTTTAGGCACTTTTGGAAACAATCAAAATCCGGATGAGTGGGTTTTTTTATATTCAAATCCAGGACATAACATGGTACCAATATCTTCTCCTGATTCTTTGGAAACAAACTCTGATTGGTCGGTTTTTGCATCCGTATTAGCATTCATTTAATAATTCTAGTTAAGATGAGTGTCCTAATCCGATTATGAAAACATAACCCCGAAAATTGCCAATGTAGTATTTTTGCATAAGCGGGGTTGTTGCTTACTAAACCTTAAAAGATTCTTCAATCCCAAATGAACTTTGAATTCATAACAAAATAACCTACCAACTATTTGACAAATTTTCGAAACCCGAAATCATAAAACTGCGTAAAAATACAATTTCCGTCTCACTTTTTAAAACAATAATCGTCCTTTTTGAAAAATCTTCGTAATTAAACCACAAAAATAGATTTATCTCAGAAGCAAACCAATGGTTTCGTACATGTTTTGAAAGTTAAAACATAAAGGAGAAAAAGTTTGTTTTTCCTGTTCTCTCTTTTTATGGTTGACCTATCTCATTCTATTTCATCTCACTTTTTTCCTCTTTTTTGTCATCTGCGAGGTTTCTCTCTTGCTTTCACCGATTGGCTTTACCGGCGTGTTGAACATCTCTGTTGCTCACCCTCCAGAAACTCCATCCTTGTTCTTTGTAGAAGAATATTCTCACTACATTTATCCTTCTCTTTAGTTTCGTCTGTCTCTGTTTCTCTTGGACTAGTCACCTCTATCTGTTTTCTGTACAGAGAGAACACCGGTACTTCTCCTGACGCCCTTTTATCCGGAAGTGCCGGTCCTCACCATCCCGGTGGGGTCGGCAATCGATATCCTCCCCTACAACGCCAAAGAGGTTGCTACCTCGAATGAGACTGTCTGTATGGGGCCATAAGATGTAGGAAATGAACATTAAAATAATGTTAACATTCCTCATTACACTTTCTTCATTATTAAGTTCATTGACTCGATCATTTGTTATTTTACTGTGTTACAATCTTGATTTTTTTTTCAAAGGACAGGCTTCACAGTAACAATGAAGAATATTTTAGGGGAAATAGGGGATTGAATTTATAAAAATAGGAGACTTTTAGGGTAGTTTAAAAAGTAAATAAATTATATATCCTGATTAAGCTGCAAGGCAAAACTATTTTCTAGTACTAATTTTAAAAGAGTTAGGATATTTCTTCACGCATAGAAGAAGTTTACTGTGGCAGTAAAGTATTCGCTGCAACGTCAAAATAAGTTTGCAAATATAGGGACAGCGAACAAATTTGCTGTGAGAATAAAAAAGTTTGCTGTGAGAGTAAATTTAAAATTTTTCTTCTAAAATTGCTTATCACAGCAAACTTTGTTCATTGTCACAGCAAATAATTTGCTGTGGTTACTAATTTTGTTAGATTCAACAGCAAATATTATTTACCCACTGTAGACAATTCATTTTTTTCCGTGTTTTAGTATTATTAAGTTATTAACTTTTATGATAAAAAATATTTTATTTATAAATACGTACGTGAAACAATAGGACTGCATAGTCAGAATTGTGGGATTACTTATTATGAAATGAATGATAACATCTTTAAATGGCCTATTCTATTTCAAACCGTTTCACTAGCAAAAGACTATCGCGTGAAAATGATTTTTTAAATCAATTTAATTTGATAAAAAATAAATTAAAAATAAAATGTAATAGGTGAATTTGAAAGAGAATATATCAAACTTTAAAATGATACTAAAATTTTCAAACATTAATATCTTAAAACACCCCCTCTTGGAATTCGATGTAACTTATACTAAAATAATGTTTAAAATTTCTATTTTTTACTATGTAAAGACCATAATGGACGTTTCAAGGGATTTAGAAAAAAAATTAATTAAAAAACCAATTTATTTAATCTGACATTAATTTGAAGTCGCGTAGTATAACCATTCTCATAGTAGAATTCGTTTGTTTTTCTTTTTCTATTAATATTTATATGTCAAATGAAATAAAATGATTTTTTATTAAAATTTATTTCTCCAAACTCCATAAAAAGTCCATTATGGTCTTTACATAGTAAAAAATAGAAATTTTAAACATTATTTTAGTATAAGTTACATCGAATTCCAAGAGGGGGTGTTTTGAGATGTTAATGTTTGAAATTTTTAAACTTAAAATTTTACATGAAATTGAAATTTTTTTAAAAAAATTTCAGTATCACTTTAAAGCTTGAGAAATTCTCTTTTAAATTCGCCTATAACATTTTATTTTTAATTTAGTTTTAATCAAATTAAACCGATTTAAAAAAAACCTTTTCACGCGATAGTGTTTTGCTATAGTGGAACGGTTTGAAATAGAGTAACCCAAATATAAGAAGTATGAAAACTGATTTTTTTTTCTTATTTCTTAAAACCTGAATAATTTTCATATAAGAATGGAAATTTGAATCTACTAAAATTTGAATGTAATAAAATTTGAATAAAATAATATTTAAAGAGATAAAATAAAAGCAGAGAAAAAAAACAAAGCAGTATATTGACAAGTGGGAGAAGAACTTCTCTCTAAATCGGAATTAGTGAGTTTCTACTATTGAATTAGTGAGAAATCGGTTACTATTAAATAGTGAAAAATTTCACTATTTTTTAGTAAAAAAATACTAAATTGAAAGTGAAATATCTATTAATTTCAAAAGGGAATTTTCACTATTACAAATTAATAGATATTTCTCTGTAAAATTAGTAGTTTTCTACTATTAATTAGTAGTTTTTCTATTAAAAAATAGTGAAATTTTTCACTATTTCATAGTAACACTACAGAAAGTGAGCATCTTAATTTAAGATACATTTGTAGTCACTTTTAAGTTTTAAGATGTTTCCGAAAAGTTAGCAAAAGTATCTTAAACTGCATTAGTTTTCGAAGATGGAAACTGAAATATAAGATACTTTAAACGTCTTAAAAGTGACTACAATGCATTTTAAGATGTTTCTTTTTACAGTGAACCGATTTATCATTAATTCATTAGTAAAAATTCATTCCTTTAAAAATGAAAAGTTTATAAAATTATTCACAAATTGAATAAATTTTAAAACCGAATATGTAAATAAATCTTAAAAATAAAGGAAACAAATTTTTAAACAATTTTAACAACAAAAATTTGTTTAAAAAATTTTAGAATCTAAAAATTTTATGAAAGGGTAAATAAATTTGGGAAAAAATAGACAAAATGTAAAAAAAATTAAATAAATTTACATAAAAACGAGTTAATCTAAAATGAATCAGATGAATGAAAAAAAAATTCTACTTCCTTCCACCCTTAAATTGTCAAGTTAAATGAGAAAATTAATGAAAAAATTAATAAATTTTTCGAAATTTTATAAAACCAAAATTATATAAAATATCTTGAAATACTTTGCGTAAAAAGAAGAAAAGGTACAGCACGAAAAAATATTAGAAGCAAATAAAATAAAAATCTTCAAAAAGTGATAGCATTAAGAAATTGTAGAAAAATACAGAATGATACAGAATAATAATGGTAATAAAATACTGATATTTTTTTTAAAAATAAGAAATTATGTAACAAAAAACAATATTTTTTGATAAAATGATAAGTATATTCAAAATTTCAAAGAAATAAAAACATGATTATTAAGTTAGAAAATTCATTATTAATTAGTCAAACAATAATAAAAGAAAATTATCAAGGAAGGAAAGAATTTAAAATAAGGTTTGATAAAATTTAAAATATCGGAAAGATTTAAATTAAGGAGATTCTCTCCATTGACATAACATCCAACTAAAAAGTAGTTTTTCAACCCAAATAAAAATATTATTCAAATTAATTCCACCAAATTTTGAAAAAACCAGGTGTACATTTTTCAGAAAAAAATAGGTTGAGCTAAAATTTGTTGTCAAATATAATAATTATTTAACATTTTATGTTTTTTCTTTTAATTTGATCAAGAGCTGCAATTTTCATCCTGTTCTGATAAATAATAGCTAATTTTTCTCGTTGAAATATTTCTCTATAATTTTATTTGTTGGGCTTTATTAAAAAATATTTTATTTAAATAAAATATTTGTTCTTTACGTATTTTTTAAGGAGGAATTGAACACTTACTCAAGAAGAGGTTGTGTTCGAAGCAATTATTTTGCTTTTTAAAGTAAAAAAACTAGATTTTAATCTAATTTTATTTAGACAAAATGTGGCAAATTTTATTTATAATACAAAATTAACCATTGGTTTAATGTTGCGTCTTAAAACAAGACAGCCTTTCCGCCTTAAAATAAGACTTTCTTTTTACAGTGTAACTTTTGCAAATCAATTGTACTTTTTTTCAAACCTTTGTCATTTAAACACTGTGAAAAGAAGATCTTATTTTAAGGCAGAAAGTGAGTCTTGTTTTAAGACGCAACATTTTTAAGACAGCTACTATAGCCCTTGTTGAATTTGAAATAAAATTTTTGTACCAAGATCTTATTTTCAGATAAACTTCACACTGCAAAAACTGATGTCTTCTAAGTGTCTTATTTTAAGACATTTTTGTATCTAAGACGCAAAAAATGTCTCATTTTAAGACATTAATTGCGTCTTAGACACCAAAATATCTTAAAATAAGTCACACTGAAAGAAATACTCTAGCTTTAGTGGCCATATGATTATTGTTGACAGTTTTTGTAGAACTTCGAATACTATATGAATGAATATCCCATAATGCATCGGTGCGCCACTGACAGTTCTTCTAACCTAAAAATATACATCGCAGTTTCACCAGTCATATGGCTAAAAGACAAATATATTATGGCAGTATCTATATTAGCAATATATTATGGGTGATTTATCCATAATTATGTCAGTACCGTGGAATTATTTCTTTCAGTGCACTTGGAAGACATCAGTATTTGCAGTGCAGTTTAAATTAAAAGTGGCATCCTTATTTTCACAGAAGCCTCAGTTTAAATTAAGGACAGCATTATTTTCAAGACTGATTTAATTTCAGACTTCTCTGAAAGTAAGATTTACTTTTGACAGTGAATCTAAAAATGATTTCTTTATGATTTTAATCCAATACAGATTATACCTTACATGTGCTACAGTAATTTTTCAATGATCTTCACTATCATGGGTTATCAGATTTCTACGTAAAAATGCTGTCTTTATGAACGTAAATTGCGTAAATCTAGAGAATATGTTACAACTCATAATTATTTATGAATAGATATTAAAACTTGAATGGAAATTACGAAGTTACGTTATTGACAAATAACAAAAAATTCTAATTGATCGAATTAATTATTTAATGATAATGATAAATTTTTTAAAATCAAATGAATATAAATAACAGCTGAAATTTTGATGAGCATAAAAGACGTTTTACTCAAATTATACTTAAGAAAAAAACCAAGTTTTTCGATCCCTTTTTGTGGAGTTGTGAAAAAACTTGATTTCAAATCTGTAAAATTGAGAGTAAAGAGTTTAACGATCTTTTAACAAGGTACATGAAAATCTTAACTTTATTAATGTACTATTGTTATTGTTCGCACTTTGTAATTGAAGCGCATTCTCGTCACACGAGAAACAAAGTAATGCCAATCGAGATGAGATAAGACAAGAGCAATTTCAGTTTCTTTTCAATTATTTTCGCTGCTCATTTACTAAGTAAGGCGAACGTTCACGTCATCATGACCTTCGTCCCAGTAAATTAATTTAGATAAATCTTTCTTTTCTTTGACTGCAAGTACATTTCAAAATTACTCGGATTCTTTATCACTTTCCAGTGCTTGAAATTTACAATGTTTATTGTCACCAATTGTTTGTTTATTTTTAAATAAAATCGAAATAATATGAAAATAAAGGTTGAACAATTTTTTTTAGTTCTTTGTTAGATTTTACTTGTTTTATTATAGAAATAATTTTCTTGTGTTCTCATATTTGAAACATTTATTTTTGCAGTGAAATTGTTGACTTTAAGGATGTTCAATCCATTGACATAAACTCAAACTAGAAAATGTTTCTTTTACATTAAATAAAGATATTATTAAAATTGATTTCACCCAATTTGAAAAGACCCAGTTGTACATTTTCTTAAAAAAATTAGGTTGAGGCAACATTTGTGATTAAATAATAATTATTTAACATTTTATGTTATTTCTTTAAAGTTTGTGAACAATAGTATGTTTTATCCAATTTTGATAAATACATTTTAAACATAAAATTTTCCAACAAAATGAAATGAGCAAACTTATAGAGAATATTTCAAAGATTAAAATGAGGCTATTATTTGTCAAAATTGGCTGAAAATTACAGTTGTTCACAAACTTTGAAGAAAAAACACAAAATGTTAAATAATTATTATTTCATAACAAATTTTGTCTCAACCAAGCAGACTAAAAACAACCTACTTTTTTTAAAAAGAAAATGTACATCTGGGTCTTTCAAAATTGGGTGAAATTAATTTCAATAGTATTTTTATGTTATGTGAAAAATCATTTTCTAGTTTGAGGTTAAATCGGGATTTTTTAAAAATACTCGTCTTGAAAGAAAAAGGGAGTTTCAATTTAATACAAAATAACTTATTAGAGTTTTGATTCTATAAAATTCTTACTTTAAACTTTATAAAATATTAATTGCCAATTATAGGGTTATTATTAATAAAAAGAAACGAATCAATAAATTGCTTTATAAAAAACTATTGTGAATTTTCAAGAAGTGTTAAGGCGCAAGTATAAATTTATAAAACTTGTTAATTTATAAAATGCAATTATAAATTTGTAACATTGGTTAAATAATACACAAAAAAACAATAAAAAATGATAGAATTAAAGCTTTCATGTTCCAAACAATCAATTTTTGTTAAAATTATATTTTTAATAATTTTCCGTGTTTAAAATCGCGGCTGACTTTTTGTATCAGAAATTTGCCAAAAATAACTAAATATAACTATTTAAATTAGTGGATGACTTTTTACTTTCAAATTACTTTTTTTTAACTAATTAAAATTTAGAGAGCTCTTAAATTGAATCGATGAAATTCCCCCAATTAAATTTAAGAGAATAGCAAAAAGGCTCTTATTAACGATGAAGATGAAAAAACAAGGTTTTATTTAACATTTGTTCAGCAAGTTAGAGAATTTCAGTTGAACGTGATTTCCAAAAGTTTAGAAAATAATTTGATAAATAAGTGTTTAAGGGGAACAAACATTTATTTTTTCATTAAACAGAAAACGCTGTGAACGTTAGCGGTATAAATTTGTTAATATAAAACAATTTGTATTTACTTTGTCAATATTAATTTGTCTATGATTGAATAATAAACGGTAAAAATTATATAGTTAATAACTAGAGGTTTTAATGCGGACGTGAATAAATTAATGAAAGTTTGAATAATTAAATAAAAAGATAGATAATATTCAATGAGAACTTAAATAATTTAATAAAAAAGTAAATAATTTAATGAAAATGTAAATAATTTAATTTAAAAAAGACTGCTTTTATTTCAATCTCTGTATAAATCTAACTCAGTGAAAAATCGGTTACTAATTGAAATTAGTTAAAATTTCTTCTAATTTTTAGTGATTTATCGTTAAATTGTATTAGTAAGCAATTTTCCACTAAATTTAGATTTCGAGAGATCAAATGTTGTGCCTAAAAAAAAAACTTAGTTTTTAAGGTTGAAAGATTAATCAAAATGTATTCAAAATTAATAAAATAAAGTAAATAAAATGCTCTTTCTTCAACTAAATTAGTAAAAAATCGGTCATTAATTCAAATTTGTCAAAATTTGTACTAATTGTTAGTCACTTTTTTACTAAATCAATAGTAAAAATTTTAAATTTCTTAATTCAAACAGTTAAATTTGACACAAATTAATGAAAACTTCTACTATATAATTTGAAGTAGTGACCGATTTTTCAGTAATTCAGATTTATAAATCTGAAGCTTTCTTTATAGAGAGCTCGATGTTACAAAGAAAAAATGTGTTTACTCTCTTAATCTAAATCAGTAACTATTCTATTATAATAAATTTTAATAAATTAGAAAAAAATCTGTTACTTATTGAAATTGTAAGTAATTGACTAATTTTTATTATTTTCCTTTTTTAAGTAGAAAATTACTAAAAATTAATAAAATTCTTGCTACTTCAATAAACAACCAATTTTTCTATTATGCATTAGGGGCATTCTTCGGATTATTTACATTAAAAAATTACATTTACCTGGAATAATTTTTTTTTGAATCTATACTGAAAAATAATACACATACGTATTTTTTGTATTTCGTAATTTGATGAAAATTACAGAAGTTATAAATTATTGAAATTTGATGTTTTCAACAAAAGGGTATTTTTTGAACGCGTTTTTTTCCGTTAACAACAAGAAATTGAAAATAATGTGCCACATAAAATTTACTGGAAATTTCATGAATTTTCCTAATATGCAATAAAAACTCACTCTCTAAATCTAAATAAGTAATTTTCAGCTCTCTAATTCTGAATTAGTTAAAAATAACTAATTTGAAAGCAAAAACTCAGTCACTAATTGAAATAGTTATGTTTTTACTAACCATTTAGTAAAAAATAACTAATTATTAATTAAATTCATTTTTAGGTTATGTCAAAATTACTAATATTTTAGTAAAATTCTGTTTACAGTTTACTAATTCAATTAGTAAAATTTAAACTATTTTTTAGTTATATTTTTACTAATAATTAGTTATTTTTAACTAATTGGAGAAACAAAAACTTAGCATCAATTTGACTAATAATTAGTAATTTTTAACTAATTCAAATTTATAATACTAATGAATAAGCGAGAAATCGGTTACTATTAAATAATGAAAAATTTCACTAATTTTTAGTAGAAAACTACTAATTGGAAAGTAAAATATTTAATAATTGAAAAAGTAAACTTTTAATATTACAATTAATAGATATTTCACTTTAAAATTAGTAGTTTTCTACTAAAAAACAGTGAACATTTTCACTATTTAATAGTAACCGATTTCTCGCTAATTCATTAGTAGAAAATCACTAATTCAGATTTAGAGAGCATGTATTTGCAATGAAAGTACATCAAAAATTAAAATTAAAGTTAAAAAATGTTTTCTCTCAAAGAAAGACGTTATCGATTTTTTAATTTTTTGTGTCAACATTTTGAAAAATAAGGAACTTTTTCCCATTTATGCAAATATGGCGTTTTTTTTCTTTTAATTATTATTTGCAATTTCTTAGCTCAGAGCGAGAGTTTAAAGCTGTTTTCTGTAAAAATATAACTTGTTCTATTTGTAATAAAAATTAAAACAAGTGACTGTCAACACATAAAAAATGAAACTAAGTTCTATTCTTATATACACTGAGAAAAATGGATGTTTAGAATTAGATGTTTAAAACAAGATAGTAACGCTTAACCTCAAAATATTAAAGGTTAACATCTAAGATATTAAATTTTAACATCTAGATATTAAAGTTTAATATGTAGATGTTAACCCTGAACATCTAGATAGCTGTCCCTATGTTAAGTGATAAATATGTTAACCGTTAACATCCAGATGTTAAGGGTAAACATCCATTTTTCTCAGTGTAATACAGATCTAAACTCTGTACACTGAGCTAAAAAATTGCAAATAATTAAAAGGAAAAAAACGCCATATTCATATAAATAGGAAAAAAATCCTTATTTGTCAAAGATTATGTTGACACAAAACATTTAAAAATCGATAAAGTCTTTCTTTAAGAAAAAACATTTTCTATGTTTAAGTTTATTTTGTGGGGTATTTTCATTGCAAATATACATGAGTTTTTATTACATATCTGAAAAATTCATAAAATTTGCAGCCAATTTCATATAGCACATTGTTTTCATTTTTTTGTTATTAACGGAGAAAAACGCGCTCAAAGAATACCCTTTTGTTGAAAACATCAAATTTCAATAATTTAAAAATTCTGTAATTTTCATCAGATCACGAAATACAAAAAATACGTTTGTATTATTTTTCAGTACAGATTCAAAAAAAATTATTCCAGGTAAATCTAATTTTTGAATGTAAATAATTCGAAGAATAACCCATTAGTAAAAAATATAACTAATTCGAATTTAGAAAATCAACAAATATTTTGGGTTTAATTAAAAATGTATTTTTCAATGTGTTAAAACTGAACTAGTTTAGTCTGCTTAACAATTTTTGTAATTCACGCGACTAGTTTTTAATGAAAAAAATGCTAAAGTTGCAATTGTCACTTGATAAAGGCATAGTCGTTTACGCCATCTTTCCTCTCTATTTAATGAACCGTCGTGTTGTCCGCCTGTTATGTTGTTCTCGTGAGTCTGCTGCTTTTGCTTCTATGTAGAGGAATATTATACGTGTGTCCCTTTTTCTCTGTGTATCCGAACGAACATAATAATTGGGAAAATTTACTTTTTATACGAAGAGGACGAAATTTCTAAAAAAAAACCACAAAGCTAATGATTCATTGAAAAAAAAAAAGAATATTTCTCATCATCCTTTCAAAATTACCAAACAAACGACTTCTAATCACTAAATTATTTTCACAGAACCGAAATAATTCTATTACTCCAAATCTTCTTTAGATAAAAATTTCATTTATTCGAATTAATTTTTCTCTTTTTTGTGAGATAAAATTCCGTATAATCCAGGCATTTTCTTTTTTCTATGAAAGAAAAACTTCTTTTTCTAGCATATAAAAAAGGGAGTTTACAAATTTTCATGTTTCTCGGATTTTGAGTGTTATCATTCACTTTTGCACGTACATAGAGTGTGAAATGCGTGAAGATGAAGAAGGAATTTTGTGTGAGTGTGCGCGTGAGTTCGAAAGTACACACACATGAACCAACACGTGCGCCCGCACTTCAGTGCTGGATTATGCGCAACGTGAATACTTTACGGCCACAACTGAGTGTGTGGTGTGCACTGGACGTTTTGAAAGTTGTCGCACCCGTAGATTGCAGTCAAAGTTATAAATTATGATGTATTTCAGAAAATTCCCGAAGCACGTCTAACGCAATTTTACTCAAGTTCAAAAAATCAACAATTTCATGTAATTTTAATTAGCAATTTTTCATTTGTAAATTCAACATTAATCTATGAGAAACCTCGTTTTTATCATCAAGCAATTTTTGGTGCAAATTGGAATTAATCGAATTTGAAACTTTCAACCGAGAACACAAAACTTTGTTGAAACGAACGTTCAATTCTTGAAGATTCAAGGTGGACACTTTTTTTTATGAAATTGAATTCCCGGTTTTTCACGGTCAATTTTTTGGATTTGACGGTTACAAATTTTCGAACAATTAAAATAGTATTTTTTATTTTGCAAAATTCGCTTTTATGTTTAAAATATAACTTTATACTTTATATTCTGCATTGTTGCTGGTCATTTAAAAATATAGATTTTTGCAAATTCAAATGATAAAAGTTACGGAATTAAAGAATGTATCTGAAAAATGACGAAAATAATTGATAATTGAAATCAAAATTTAAAAAAAATGGTTAAATTGATACACAACAGAACAAAATAATTTAAAATACAAAGAATAATTATAAAATTTTTAGATAATAATTTAAAATTGTAGGAACTAATTGAAAATTGCGGAAAATAATTAATAATTGAAGGAAATAGGTAGATGAAAAATGACGAAAATAATTGAAAAATTGTAGAAAATATGTGAGAAATGACGAAAATAATTGATAGATGAAAACAAAATTAAAAAAAATAGCTAGGTCAATACACAACGGAACATAATAATTTAAAAATTAAAGAATAATATAAAATTTTAAGATAATTATTAAAAATTGAAAAAATCGTAGGAAATAACTGAAATTTGCGAAAAATAATAATTGAAGGAAATAGGTAGATGAAAAATGACGAGAATAATTAAAAAATTGTAGAAAATATGTGAAAAACCGTGAATAACAAGATTAATACACAAAAGAACAAAATATTTTAAAAATTGAAGAATAATTATAAAATTTTAAGATAATAATTAAAAATTGGAAAAATTATAAGAACTAATTGAAAATTGCGGAAAATCATTAATTATTGAAGGAAATAGTTGAAAAATGACGAGAATAATTAAAAATTGAAGAAAATACGTGGAAATTGAAAAGTTAATAAAATTATAGGAATAATTGTTGGAAATAATTGCACATTTAACAACTGTATTAAAAAACAAAAAAAAATAATTAAAATTGAAAAAAAAAATTAAAAATTGATGAATGGAATTTAAATTTGAAGAACTTAAGAATTAAAAATGGAAAAAAATTTGAGAATTAATGAAAATATAGAAGAAAATAATTGAAAACTGAAGAATGGAAATAAAAATGGAAAGAAAATAATTGAACAATTGTATTTAAAATTAAAGAAACTTAATGATAATCGAAAAAAATAATAGAATATAATTATATAATAATAATAATTGTTTAATATTAAAGATATAATTGAAAATTGAAAAGTGGAATTTAAATTTTGAAGAAAATAAGTGAGAATTGATGAGAATAGTTCTAGAATTGAATAATTGAATTAAAATTTTTAAACAATTTTTATGAGTGAAAAAAAGTATTTGAAAAAATCCGAGAATTATTGAATATTGAGGAAATAATTGAAAATCGATAAAAATAATTGAAAAGTGTAGAAAATATTTGAGAATTGAAGAAAATGATTAAAAATTGAAGAAATAAATTAGAAATTAAATAAGTAAATGGAAATTTCAAGAACGTAATTAATAATTTAAAGAAAAATTACAATATGACGAAAAAAATTCAATATTGACAAAAATAGTTTATTAAAAAACGTATTAAGAATGATAATTAGCATAAACACGGCCTAACTTCACTTCAGATTTTATTATCGATGTATATAATTTAATTAATGGGTTCCTTGAGCCCGTATATATGTATTAAATAAATAAATAAAAATAACGATTGAAAAAAAATTGAAAAATTTCGAGAATAATCGGCATTTAAAGAAATTTTTTTTTTTTAATTAATGAAGAAGCATAAAATTCAAGGAGAATAATAAATTGTTATTTAGAAACTGATAAATATTATGGAAAAAATTGTAGAAAATAAATGAAAATTGAAGTATATTTTATTTATTCTTATTGAAATTTTAAGAAAATGCAAGAATTATTAAATATTGAAAAAAATAATTGAAAAACAATGAAAGCAATTGAAACTTGAAGAAAATAATTGAGAATTGAAATTTTAAGAAAATGTTCGAAAATTGAAAGAAAAATTACAAATTGACTAAAATAATTAAATATTAAAGAATAATTGAGAAATAAGGAAAATAATTGACAATCGAAAGAAAAAGTTGAAAACTGGCGAGGTTAATTGACAACAGAAAAAAATAATTAAAACAAATTAAAGAATAATTATATAAAATTTAAAGAGAATAATTGTATATTGAAAACTTAAAAATTATAGAAAAAAATTATATATTTATTTGTTAATTAAATTTTATTCATTAATGAAATTAAAATTATTTGAACTAATATTTATAAATTTAAATTTTAATCTATTTAAATGCATTTTCAAAAAGTATCTGATTTAAAACAAAAAATATCGATGTTCCCGGTTTTCCCGATCCCAAAAAATTTAGTCATTTCCCGGTTTTCCGGTCTACTGAGATTTTTAATGAAGGGAATATTGTTTGATAATGTACATTTATGACTTCCTTTCTCTCTAAATCTGAATTAGTTAAAAATAATTAATTTAACTAATTTAAATAGTTATATTCCTACAAATCATTTAGTAAAAAATAACTAAGTATTAGTTTCATTTCAAATTCATTTTTAGGTTATGTCAAAACAACTAATATTTTAGTAAAATTTTGTTAACTAATTCAATTAGTCATTTTTTTTTACTAATAATTAGTTATTTTTAACTCATTGCTAAAATAAAAACTCAGACACGATTTGACTAATTATTAGTTATTTTTAACTAATTCAGATTTAGAGAGATAAAGTTTTGAACGTTCATTTGAACGAAATTTTTTTTCTATGGGAATATTTTCAAGAATTGGGATTAACCGTAGTGACGTCAAAAAATAAAAATGGCTGATAGAAGTAGGTAGCTTTAGTAAATATAAAGCAAGTAAACGAAAGACATTTTTCAAAATACATTATAAAATCTTTAAAGCAAATCCATCTATTTTTTAATTAGCTTGTTTTATACCATTAATTGTTCATTTATTAAAAGAATAATATTATAAATATAATAATATTATAATATTAAAAAAGCTATAGCTTTTACAGAATTTTTATGTGTTGTTTACTTTTTTACCTAATTTTTTAGTTCAAATCCATACCACCAGATATCGTATCGGAGTTTAGCCATTCCCAACAACTTTTACAACACAAAATATAAAAGAAAGAAAATATAATATAAAATATAAAAGAAGAATTTAATTCTTCAAATATCCAACTAAATTTTTTGGTATGCAGAACATTATTGTTGGTCAAATTTGAATTTGGAAAATGTTATTTTGTTCATTTGAACGTTCAGAATATATTATTAAGATCATCATTTATGTTGTTGTTGTTCAACAATGTAGTATACATTTGCAACTCCTACATTCATTGCACTCCATTTTTAACTATACAGTTGTACATTATTGTTGTTTCACAACGCTACCATTCTTCACCAGATCCAGTATAGAATTCTCGGTAAACCCGTTTATAGAATTTTCCATCAGTTTCAGTTTCCAAAAAGTTGAAAGTTTGGTTTTGTTTTTGTTTCTGAATAGGACAAGTTCAAAGGAATCTATTGATGATACTGGGTCATGGAAAAAGTTTAAATTTGCCGACTTTGTACACAATCTATAAGTCTGAAATGACTGTTACATCGTGTACGCACTTTGCAACGATGTAGGTCTGATAATGTTGCCTCAAGAGTGGATATATGTATGCGAGTGTAGGTATTGTGTACACCACGAATGCGTTACGAGCACTGTGTCGAGGCCTTGGGAATGATCACATAAGGCTGTTTTTGATTAGAGTTACATGGATTACCGATATGCTAGATGTATCTATAAATTGTAAAATTGCAAAGATAATTGCAAATCAATCAATAAATTACCGAATCACATAAGCTTCCAGTTCATCATTTCTTTCTACAAATTTAGAAAGGCATGGACATGGACAAAAATTAAAAAAAAAGTAGCACTCACTACACAAAGAATGTTAAAGTAATGTTGGTTAATAAATAAAGATAAACCAAAGTCGAAAAAGATGAAGAAAGTTTGAAAAGAGAAAGAAAGTTTGAAAAGATAAAGAAAATCTGAAAAGGCTGGACTATTTTGATATTGAGGAAATATTTTTTTTAAAGGGTCTAGGGTTCTGTGTTTGGAAGATTTACTTATTTCTTGTGGTTAAAAACTGTTTTTTGTCTTGTTTTGGTAAATTTTTGAAAATTGACACTCACCTCTAGGTGGCGCTGGTGGGGCCCTCTTTGGGGTGTCGTCCGCAGAGGGTGTTCGTTCCCTCATGCTTCCTTAGGACCCCTCAGAGCCACCATTTAGGCACCAACCAAAACCACGGACCTCTGGAAAAGGCAGAGAAAACTGCTTTTACTGTCAGTCCTGTATATAATACTAATATAGAGAATAAGAATACAAAAAATGGGTCACTAATTCAAATTAATGAAAGTTCCCATTTCATTAAATTTAGTAAAAACATAAAATCCACCAATTGATATAGTAAAATTTTACTAAAAATCAGTGGACATTATTAAGAGTGACCGATTTTTTCTTTAGATGGATAATTTGATACAATGAAAATTATGGTTAATGATAATGTTAAATAAAAATTTTATAAAATGTTAAATATAAATTCTAATCGGGTAATTCCAGTGACTTTCGTCTGAGGGGTGTTGCCTGCCAAAATACATTTATTTTATAAATTAAAGTTAATATTAAACTCCGTAGAATTAATTTTTGATAAATATTTTGATAAATATTTTCTTATTTATTTAAAAATTGTAATTAAAGACGTGATAGTAAGATTAAATTGTCGTTTTCAGTATTTCTTTCAAACTTTTTTTAATTAATAAATAAACATAAACTCAAACAAAGTTTCGTTAAAAGAGAATGTTAATATATATTCTAAAGATTTGTTTGTGGTAATTTATTTTGTACGTATAAAGCATAACTACAATAAGAAAAATGGATTTAAGATTGATATAAAAACTGTCTACTTTTGTCATATTTAGCAGTATTATTTTTGATAAAACTATTTAATAAAAAACTTGAATACTTACGAGGATTGAAAATCAATACATTAACTTTTCTTATCCAGAAACAGAAACTTAAAAAAATATATTTTAATTATTATAAAATTGAATTTCAAAATTTGAAATTTAAAAATGACGTATTTCAAAACATATTTTTTTCTGAAATCTTTTGAAAAGTTTAAACTTAAAACGTATTTAAGTTTGTACACAATAAGTACTATACTCAAAATCACAAAAATGATTATTTTTTTAAAATATCGGTCTACACTCAAGTTGGTTAGTTTGGCAATAATCAACCTATATCAAATTCATTTAAATACAAAAGCATAATTAACATAATAATGCAAGTATGTAATTTTAAAAAAATAATTGAATTACTTTCTCTCTTAATCAAAATTAGTGGTATTTTACTAATAAATTAGCAAAAATTGGGCTACTATTTAATAATAAGACATTTACTAATTTTTTAGTAAAAAACTACTAATTTAGTAAAAAATAACTAATTTGGAAGCAATAACTCAGTCACTAATTCACACGATTATCCCAGATTACTAACTTGATAGCAAAAATTATTTACTATAAAGTTTTTCAGTGTAACTAGTCGTATTTTATTAAAACTTTGTTTAGTAATTCCATTAGTCAAATATTAACTATTCTTTAGTTACTTTTTGTTTTACTAATAATTAGTCATATTTCATTAAAAATCAGTTATTTTTCACTAATTGCTGAAACAAAAACTCAACCGCGATTTCACTAATAATTAGTTATTTTTAACTAATAAATTAACGAAAAATCGGTTACTATTAAGTAGTGAAAATTTCCACTATTTTTTAGTAGAAAACTACTAATTACATAGCCACACTGAGAAAAAAAACTTTTGTCCGGGACACTATGCTAGTGTTTTCCTACGTATTTTTTCCGCTGAATTTGAATCTGAAGTCAGAATTGCTAGATTGGCTAAATATTTTGAGATAATCTCAAAAAACAAAATCTAAAACAATTTTAAAAACAAAAAAAAAACACCCAAAAATTTTTTTTTTATTCAGGACACTGTACATGTACTCTAATGTATTTTTTGCTGATGAGTATGAATCTGAAGTTAAAATTAGCAGATTGACTAAAATTTTGAAAATTATTTAAAAAAAGATAAAAATAAACACCAATTAAAAACCAAAAAAAAATTTTTTGTCCGGGACACTATGCTAGTGTTTTCCTACGTATATTTCTCCGCTGAATCCGAATCCGAAGTCAGAGTAACCAATTTGGCTAAATTTTTTTAGATAATTGAAAAAAAACTACTCAAATACACGTAAAAATCAATTTTTTTTATCTAAAAAAATTTAGCCAATCTAAAAATTCTGACTTCAGATTCGGATTCAGCAAAGAAAAATATGTAAGACTACACTAGGGTGGTGTCTCGGACAAAAATTTTTTTTTTTGCGTGCCTATGTTATTAGTAGACAACTACTAATTTGCAAATAAAATATTTAATAATTGGAAAAGTAAACTTTTACTATTACAATTAACAGATATTGCACTTTAAAAATGATAATTATCTACTAAAAAATAGTGAAGTTTTTCACTATTTAATAGTGACCGATTTCTCGCTAATTCATTAGTAGAAAATCGCTAATTCAGATTTAGAGAGTACGTCATATTTTACCAATTTTTCTCTAAATCTGAATTACTAGTTTTCTACTAATAAATTAGCGAAAAGTGAGCTACTATTAAATAGGTAAGAATTTTAGTACTTTTCAGTAGAAAACTACTAATTAAATTAGTAAAAAAATCTACTTATTTTAAAAGTAAAGTTTCACTATTTCAATTAGTAGTTTTCTACTAAAAATTAGTAGTTTTATACTTAAAAATTAGTAGTTTTCTACTAAAAATTAGTAGCTTTCTACTAAAACATTAGAAAAATTCTTTGCTCACTTTTCGCTAATTCATAGTGGAAAACTACTAATTCAGATTTAAAGAATTAGAATTCTGAAATTAGATTTTGTGATAATTAAATTAATATATTCCAGCAATTCTTTCTAGATAAAAAAAGTAAATGTACTCTCTCTAAATCTGAATTTGTTAAAAATTACTAATTTGAAAGTAAAAAACACAGCCACTAATTTAATTAGTTATATTTCTACTAATCATTTAGTAAAAATAACTAATTATTAGTCAAATTGATTTTTAGGCTATGTCAAAATAACTAATATTTTAATAAAATTCTGTTTACTAATTCAATTAGTCAAATTTTAACTATTTTTTATGTATTTTTTTTAATAATAATTAGTCGCGTTTTACTAATAATTAGTTATTTTCACTAATTGCTAATACAAAACGTCAGCCACGATTTCACTGATAAATAATTAGTTATTTTTGACTAATTCAGATTTCAGCAAGTAGGAAAATTATCCTAGATTTGTAGAAATCTAGGGTAACTTGATAATTTAGATTTAGAGACCTGCACTGAAAGAAAATTTAAAAAGTAAAATTTAATATAAAATTTATTGAAAGGAGACTATTTAAAACCTACTGGGAAAAACTAATTGGTTTACTTTTAAACTGTTACGGTAACAAAGCAATAACGATTAAAAAAAATTTTTTTTTACATTTTTTATTGTTTATTTATAACAATTGTGAACACATATACACTGACTATAAAACACATCAAGAGTTTTTTTCTTTGTATATTGTAAAAGAAAGTTTAAATCATTAGGTTTAAACATTGTATTTGTTTACTAAAGGTTAATAATGTATTTTACTATTGTTACGATTAATTTTTCAATTGTTTAAATAAATTTATAGAAATTCACTTTTCTCTATAATAGTTTTGGCATTGTTACAATCTCGCAATAATAAATTGCTTAAACAAATGAAAGATTTATTATAACATTAATGAATGACATTGATAGGCAATATAAAACAAATATGTTAAAAAATTTCCAAGATTTCAAGCTTTTTTTAATATACAAATAGAAAATCTTTACAGGGTAAAAAATACCCTACCTTACGCTCCGTGTTACGAAGTTTCACCTTACGCTCGCCGGGTTAAATAGTTTTATAAAAAATATAACGTAAATTGACAGTTTTTAAATCATTTTTAAATCTATTGTTCTTATTCTTATGCTTTTTCTTATGTATTTTTCTTATGTTTTATATACAAAATAAATTACCTCAAACAAATACTTAGAATATATATTAACCTTATATTAACATTTTATTTAAGTTTATATTTGTTAATTAAAAAAAGTTGGAAATATGCATACTGAAAACGACACTTTAACCTTACTCTCGCGTCTTTAATTACAATTTTTAAATAAATAGGGAAATATTTATCTAAATATTCATTTAAAATGAATTCTACGGAGTTTAAGAGTGACTTATATATAAAATAAATATATTTTTGACATATGCCAGCAACACCCATCAGACGAAAGTCAATCTAATTACCCAACATGAAACAAATTAAATGAAATTTTAATATATATACATTATTCAGATAATTGAGTTTAGCTGACAAGAGATAAAGTTAAATAATTTTTCACAATTCATGAAACAAAACAAGTTTTAAGCCATTATTATTGAAAGTAGTCAGAGTTTTCAGAATTAGAGATTCTGAAATTCTAGAGAGTAAATAATTGTATAGAGAAGAAGAAATAAAAGTTTGATTGTGCCTACAGTACAAAGGGAATTTCATTATCGTTTGGCAAATCGCGGAATTGGGCTTGAATGGGTTAATGAAAAGAGTTAGATGCCATTTCCTGAAAGACATTAGTTGACAATGAGAACCACTGAGGCTCGTCCAAGCAGGGACTGCTGCGGGTCTAGAATACGGTCTCGTGACGGTTTGCTTGGTTGGGTGTGTGAATCGCCTCGTAATGTGCTTCCAAGCACAGTACTGTTACTCGAATACTGTGTTAGTGTAGGTATACGGGGTGTTTCAAAAGTTGCGAGGGTCCGAACTTTTAAGTGATTTATGACTCAAAAGATAAACATGAAAGGTGCATCTACCATATTTCTCTCAAAATTTCAAAACTATTAACTGCATTATTTGCTGTTATTGCACCTTTACCACTAAATTGTCGAAAATTGTATTTCACGTTTACTGTTTTATGATACGACTAAATCACAAGTCAACCAATGTGTTACATACGATTATACATATTGCTCATATTTTCGATTGTAAATAATAGTAAAATTTACACTTTTTCAAAAAGCATGAAATAAAAAAAACCCAGTATATCCTTTATACAGGCAAATGAAACTTCAACTTCTTTTTAATAATACGATGAATTTGTTTTTTTCGCATCAAAATTTCGATTGGTTGTGTGTGCTGGAAAAGCCGTCCTCCATATCAGTTTGAGCTTTATCTCTGCATTCGCTTACAATTATAATTCAGAGATGAATTGACATACGTGCATATCAGTACAATTTGATTATATTCATCTGCCTGAAATTATTGAAATACATTCATATGGTAAAATTTAAATTAAATTATCAGTATCATTTCAATCAGGCGAGTCTCGATCGTAATCATCCTCTTTATCTTCAACGCTTCTTGATTACTTTTAAGTGATCAATCAAACAACACGCATCTTTGTTTTTCTTACTGATTGACATTCCGAATAGTAAAAAATTAATAGAAGCAGAGTAACAGTAGTTTGTAAACTACAGGGAAAGAAAATCTTTGCTAAATGAACGTAAAATAAGGAATGATTATAGCGTTTTGAGAAATGAAGCTCCAACTTGCCTCTAGTTTATAGCAACTAATTAAACAAAAGTTTATACACTCAAAGACTTTACATTTTAAGTATGAGCACTTTTTTAAAACTTGATAAATCAATTATTTGAGAAAAAAATTCTATACATTTCGGACTCGAGAAATATGATTAATTACCTCTGGTTCAGGATTTCACAAAATTTTAAAATTTTTTATTAAAAGTGAATAAATTCCTGCATAAATCTGTAACAATTGGTCCATTCTGAATCAAAGGTCGATAAATCCTAAAAATGCTAAAATCTGCTTTTTCAAAGCGCAAGTAAAATTATTATATTTAGGAATGTTCAAAGTTCGATGCAAAATTATTTTCAACTTTCTTTTACCACTTATGTTTATAAAGATATAAAGTTTGTCGCATTTTTAAAAAACTATTTTGAATGCATTTATCTAGTTTTGAAAAAGTGCTCCTCAGTTTATCCATTAATTTTTACTATAAGAACTATTAATCTGGAATATTCAAGCAAAACGAAAAATTTTCGCAGCCAAGAAAGTAAAGTTTCAATCCAAGATAGGAATATTTACAATTTTTTTAGAAAAATTTTAAACCAGGATAGATACTCTCTAAATCTGAATTAGTGTTTCTTTTCTAATGAATTAGCGAGAAATCGGTTATTGTTAAATAATAGTGCAATTTTTCACTAATTATAAGTAGAAAACTACTAATTTGAAAGTGACATTTCTACTAATTGAAATTGTAAAAGTTACTTTCTTAATTAGTAGTTATTGAACTGTCAAATTAGTAATTTTTTTTTACTAATAATTAGGAATTTTCTACTAAAAATTAGTGGAATTTCTCGCTGATTCATTAGCAGAAAATCACTGATTCAGATTTAGAGAGTATATTTACAATTTTTTTTTAGAAAATTTTCCTTTCATGCATTGAAAATTTACTATCTCCGATGGGAAAAATTTTTGTTTTACACGATTATCCCAGATTACAAACCTGATAGTCAAAAATATTTACTAAAGTCTTTCAGTGTATAATATTAAAGTGACTGTTTTATGGAAATTATTTTAAATATTGTTTCCAAAACTTATAAGGCACAAGTTAAAATGTTTAGACTTTAAAAGATTTTTTAAAAATAACAAAAACTGGCGGTTAAAAGTAGCTTTAGTTTCATTTTTGGGAATAAAATTATAGAATAACAGTAAGCAATAATCTCTCCAAATCAGAATTATTAAGAATTTTTTTTATATAAATTAGTAAAATTTGACTAATTTAGTTAGTTAGCAATTTCTTATTAATATTGAACTAATTTGTTAGTCAAATTTAACTAATTTATAGCAAAAAATTCAGTCACTGATTCGAATTAGTAACAATTCTTATTAATTCAAATATAGAGAAAGGATAATAGTAATAGTAATTAATATGATATTCTCTCTAAAACTGAGTTAGTAATTTTTTATTAATGAATTATAGAGAAAAATCGGTTACGATTAAATAGTACAAACTTTTACTAATTTTTATTAGAAAAGAACTAATTATTATTAGTCAAGAAAATTACTAATTTGAATGCGAAATATCTACTAATTAAAATAGAGCAAATTTACTTTTTCAATTAATAATTCAAATTTGGAGAGTTATAATAAAATTTATTTTATTTATTTATTTATTAACAGTCATAAGAAATTAATAATTAATAATGAAAGTAAGATTAAAAAATAAACAACTTAAAATTTTCATAATTTTTTTCTTTAAATATCTGAATTATTAAAATGTGGGTTAATAATTTAATTTATAAAATATTTCGACTAGTTTTTAGTGTAACTTTACCTTATTTAGTTTATCACATTTTTTCTACAGTTTTCGTAAAATATTACTAAAAATTAGTAGAAATGTTTACTAATTTAAACTAGGAATCCTGTTTCTATATCTCAATTACTTAAAAATAACTGATAGCAAAAAGTCGGCAACTATTTCAAGTAGTTATATTTCTACCAATCATTTAGTAAAACCTACCTAATTATTAGTATCTAATTATAAATTTTAATAATTTCACAGTTGAAATTGAAACAAATTTACCATATTAAATAGTAATTCTGCTGCTAATAAGTTGGTAAAAATTTACTAATTTAATTACTTTAGGTAAAACTGAGATTATGTTAATTCACTTTATTAATGAGTTAGTAGATTCCTTTTTACTGAACATTTCAGAAATTTTTTTACTGTTAATTAGTCAAATTTGACTACTGGATTAGTAATTTTCTACTATTCACAAGTTACACTCTATTAATAATTAATAGTTAAAATTTGACTAAGTAAATTATTAAACAGACTTTTACTGAAATATTATTTATTTTGACATAACCTGAGAACGAATTTAACAGATAATTCGTTTTATTTTGCTAAATGATTAGTAGAAATATAACTATTTAAATTAGTTGCTGACTTTTTGCTTCCAAATTACTTATTTTTAACTAATTCAGATTTTGAGAGCACCTTGAAGTACGTAATTTAAATTTACAGAGTTTACAGAGTAAAAATTCACAAATAAAATTCGGAAAATTTAAATAAACGGAAATCTAATAAATGAATTAAAATAATTAAATACATTTCTATTTAATGATATTTGATCAAAAACGAAAAACTAATTGAAAGTATATGGTCTATTCTTGCGTGACTGCCCGATTTCAAGAAAAGTTTTGGTGAAAAAATTTTTTTTTTTATTCAATGTTTCTCTGCACTTATTTTTCTTATTAGGGTATAATATAATTATATTTTAAACGATTTTACTACAACTATATTTATACGAAAATAATAGCAAATTTTTTAAAATTGGCTGCCATGTGGAGCTGAACCGCATCCTTTTATTGTCAATATATTGTACAAAATAAAAATTTCTTATTGCTATTTTGCTAAAACGAAAATAAATAATAAATTAATAAATTATTTTATACTCTAACAGTATTTTAGATATTAGCTAACATATATAATATTTTATAAAAGAACAGCAAATACAATATTTAATAATGAATATTTCGTTTTATTTTTTGGATAATTTGAAATCGAGATCGAGCAGTGTAATCCGGCATTGATAAACTACTTTATAGAATAATATTTTAAAATAACCACCACAGATAAAAAAGTTTCTCTGCATGAAGCACACTGAACACTTCATATAGGCCATGGAGCTGAAATTTTACGTGATACCATGGAGCTGAAATTTGACATTTATTCTAACCTCACTTCTACAATATTGCAAAATAAATCTATTCCTTTTGCAGATCGCTTGTTTCACATAAAAACTTCAAGAAAATGGTAACAATACTATCAAATAGTTGTTACAGTAATATAATAGTAATGACATGGAACTGAACGCTTTTTTTGTACGCATGCGATTTTCACAAAAATAATTTTTTTTAAGTAAAAATTTTTCTTTTTTAAAACTTTTTTTCACATGTGATTTAGTGCTAATGGATCAAAATTGAGATTTAACTTATTAGAAGGCGTAATAACTAAACACATGACACCTTAATTATAAGTCTACAGATTGCGTTCAAAAATTGGAAAAATTGAGGGACAAAATATTTTTACAGATTCTAAGTATGAAAAAGGTATTATGAAGTTCAATATAAACCTAAATTGTTCATAAAGATAGACACTTTATGCTTGAAAAAGGCTGAGTTATAATAATAATATTTTCACCGAAAATTATTCAATTAAAGTTAACATTTTGCAAAAGGGAAAATTTGGTTTTCAGTTACTCTCATATATACCTTTAAAATTCACTAACACACTTCAGAATATATTTTTAATTCAGGTGTATTTTTTCAAAGCAACCAAATAGGGCAGTTACGTAAGAATCGCCCATATATAATAGTATAATAAAAGGATAACTGATTTAATGAAAAGCTTAATAATGTAATAAAAAGGTACCTGCGTATAACAAAAAGCTCATTAATATAAAAAACGGACTACTACAATTATAAAAATCTCAATTATATAATAAAAAGCAACTATCTAAATCTGAATTAGTGATTTTCTACTAATGAATTAGTGAAAAATCGGTTACTATGAAATAGTAAAAAACTCTACTACTATTTAGTAGAAAACTACTAATTATTAGTAGAAAACTATTAATTATTAGTAGAAAACTAGTAATTATTAGTAGACAACTATT
Organism: Ganaspis brasiliensis; assembly: GCA_037103525.1. Classification (NCBI taxonomy): domain Eukaryota; kingdom Metazoa; phylum Arthropoda; class Insecta; order Hymenoptera; family Figitidae; genus Ganaspis; species Ganaspis brasiliensis. The sequence goes on along the minus strand of JAZKLR010000101.1, from coordinate 5,657,303 downwards.
AATTTGAATGTAAAATATCTGCTAAATGAAAAAGTAAGCTTTTAATATTTTAATTAGTAGAAATTTCACAGTCAAATTACTATTTTTCCACTAAACAGTAGTGAAGGTTTTTTACTATTTAATAGTAACCTATTTTTCTTTAATTCATTAGTAGAAAATTACTAATTGAGAGTAATGTAATAGAAGCTCAAAAATATAATAAAAAGACAATTAGTGAAATAAAAAGCTTTCTTTAAATCTGAATTAGTAAGAGTTTTTACTGATTCGAATTAGTGACTGACTTTTTGTACTACACTGCAAAAACAGGTGTCCTAAATTGTTCAAAAATGTCTTAAACTAAGACATTTTTCGTGTCTTAGACACCAAAAGTATCTTAATTTAAGACATTTTTGTCCAATTTAAGACACCAGGTTTTTGCAGTGTACATTATTCAAATATACCTATTGAATAAGTTCAGAAATATTGTGACCAATTGAATTAATCAAATTTTACTAATTTATAGAAAAAATCCAATTACTTATTCCGATTAGTAAAAATTATTTCGAATTTGAAATTAGGTAACTAAACTCTCTAAATCTGAATTAGTGACTTTCTACTAATGAATTGGCAAAAAATCTGTCACTATTAAATAGGTACAAATTTCACTATTTTTTAGTAGATAACTACGAATTTTAAAGTGAAATATCTATTAATGTTGTGATAGTGAATGTTTACTTTTTCAATTAGTAGACTTTCACATTAGTAGTTTCCTACTAAATAATATTAAAACTTTTCACTATTTAATAGTAACCGATTTCTCGCTAATTCATTAGTAGAAAACCACTAATTTAGATTTAGAGAGAATATCATAATAATAAGATATATAACTGTTATAATAAAAAGCTCAATTTAATGGAAACACGTAAAAAAGCTTTACCCGGAATAGCCAAAGATTTTACTTTTTAAAATTTAAACATAACCGACATAATAAAAAGCTCAATTTAATGGAAACACGTGAAGAAGCTTTATACCCGGAACAGCAAAAGATTTCACTTTTTAGAGTTCAAACACAAGATAAAGAATAATGTCTTTGTTTCATCATTACCAAAAATTGTAACAAATTTAAATTTAAAGACTGACATTAAATAATGATTAAGATACGATCTTCTTGCAATTTGCCACTATCAGAATGAATGCTCTCCTGTGTACATTTGTGTCTGCCTAAAAGTAATCTAAAGTCAGTAATTAAGGGTCGAAATAAGCTCTGTAATTCTAGATTCTAGAATTTAGGTTTGCAAACTTGATTTTGGTTTCATGGGAAATTTGAGTGTACTATCTAAGCCAATGTAGTTCGGCCTGGAAATTGGTTTTGGGTTCAGCAGACCGCCTCGACGCATCGGCTTCAATTGAGGTTATTGTACTTTCGGTTCAACCACGTCGATAAATACACCCCGGTGGATACAAGCGCGAAAGATTCTCGTTTATCCAACCCGTTATATTCATAACATTAAATAACCTTCCAATTCATTTATGAACTAACGCTCAACATTTAGTGTCTTTTCATATAATTCTTAATTAGCTGCAACTTACTAATGAGCCGCCAAGTCGTTTACTGATTACTTTTGTAAACATGTCTCTCTTATTTTCTAAATTAGTGATTATCTGAAAATTACACTAAAATAATACTCTCGAAATCTCGAATGGTCAAAACTACCATAATTTCACTCTAAAAAGAAAGTGTCTCGCATTTGTCTTAGTTTGTCTCAATTTTGTGTTAGAGACGGAATAACTTGTTTTTATTGATAATTAGTTACTTTTTAATAATTCACATTTAGAGAGTATTATTAATATTATTACTATTAATACTATTTCATTTATACTTTATAAAAAAATTAGAAACAGGCGAGTTGTAAAAAAAACTTTATGCTATAATTACAGTTAAAATATTGTGATGAATAACATCAGGGATTTAATTTGAATTCACGAATGTAAAATATTTGGGGTAAATATGAGGATTTAAAATTATTTTGCATAAATTAGCATTTTTTCTCGACTTCTAAAGTCTTTGATGAGAAGTTTGAGAGGTGCTTATCTTTCTCCCTAAGATAAACGAGTGGATTTATTTACTAAATACAGTTGCAACTGAAATATGTTCTAGACCTCGTTTTAGAAATATATTTAGATTTTAAAAATTACAACTATTACTATTAAATAATAACAAGATTTTTAAAGACTGCGAATAATGTTCACAAAAGCAAATATAAATAAAATATAAATAAATTTACCCTATCGACTCAATGTTAAAGAAATTTCGAATATATGATTATTATCATAATAAATAAATAAATGATTGTAATGTTAAACAAAATTATTTTCTGGCAATATATTATTGAAGTTGAAAGGGTTAATTTTGAATTTAATTATTATAAAGCACATATACTAAATAAATGTTTACATGCGGATCTGTAATTATACAAATATTAAATAAATACCCATCGTTAATGTTTACATGGATTTGATTGAACTTTAATGATGAATAGCAATTAAAAAGTTGGAATAGCTTGTTCAAATCTATACAAACATATCCCTGGGAAACTATATATATTGGAATCAGGAACTATATAATAGGATATAGGAAATTCTTGAGGGAATTTTTTCTTTTTCATTTGTAATAAATTGTTGTTAATTAGCCGGAACTCGATGTTTGCGAGTGTTCAAATGAAACTGCGCATGTGTCAATTTTCCCTCTGCACAAGGGAGAAACTTAGAACTTCTCCCTTTGAAAACGAGACCCCACAGCTGAACAAAATTATTCTGGGGGAGCAACGAGGAACCCCATAGAGAGAAACGGCACACCAACACTGACCTCATGACCATTAAAATAATGTTGCAAATAATTACTAGCTTTGAAGTCTCTAGGCCGAAATTAAGTTGAAATAACATGTTTTTTTTCAAGCGATGACACAATATTTTATTAACGAAATTGGTAGTTTTTTATTTTATCTTAAAAAATTACATGGAATTTAAGTTTTGATTTTAATTGGTCTTAAACTAATATTTATTTAGGATATAGGTGTATATAATTATACGCATGTATAAATTTGTAAACCAAAATTAAGTACATTTTTTGATATAATTAACCACTTTTGAAGACAAAGGTTTCTGATTTCCTGCTGATCTCTTTTTCTAATCTATTTCTGTGTAATTTCAATTTTCTTATCACCTGCGAGACATTTTTTCCTTATTCCAGTGAAAGTTTTGGTCGAATTATAACCTTAAGCGACAACAACTGAATAAGCCTGCGCAGATTGACTTTAACGATTTCGCAAAGCCATTAATTAACGACTGCGGATTAAGTTAGGTATAGACAACCGATTGATCGACTTAACGAGAGAGTGATTAACAGCTTTATATAACAAAATTAAATCTAAAAATTCCTTATTCAGGTATTTTCTCAAGAATTCAAGTGAACCTATTAAATTACTCATGTAGGTACAATGAAACACTCGGGTGCAAAGCAACTGTAAAATTTTTGTCTAAAAACAATGCAAATATAGCAATCAATCATTTCAATAACTAAAATCCAATGTTTAACTACTTATCTCATTGATAAAAATCATTGATTAATCATTAATAAAATCATCAAGGTCATTTAATCTTTTCCATTTTCAAAAGTTGGATATAAACATCTTCAGAATTGAATAGAGCATGAAAAGTCCGTCATTAAGCAGAGCATTAAAAAAACTGGGTATTTGTAAAAAGATTAGGGAATTTTTATAACGATCCGCCAATTTGCAAAAAGTACAGGAATTCATAGCTAAATAAGGAAAATTTTTAATTTCAATGTTGTATTATCCTTAAAATTTTAAAAATTGAACTAATATATAGAGATGGTTACAGAAAGATCTTTTCTGTAAGAAAAAGGCAGAAATAATATTAAATTTCCATCTATCAAAGTCATAACAATTAAAATAATTTCAAAAACGTTTATTAAACATTCTATAGTTTGAGAATGTTTTTTCAATATAATAGAGTAAATTTCTTTAACAATAATCATTTTCATATTTCTTGGAAATTTGTAAAAAAAATTCACTGTTTCGAAATTGGGCAATATTTTTTTATAATTTCTATGTTTTCAGAAATTTTATTTAACACCTGCATTGTACATTTCTTACATAATAACTTCACTTTCCTTGTTTTTAAAAGATTTTTTTCTTATAAAATCTTTTTTTTTTTTATAAAAATGCTTATTTTTTACTTCAAAATTCTCATTTTCTTAACTTCCAAAATAATTTCGTAATTTATCTACTCTCTAAATCTGAATTAGTTAAAAATAACTAATTTGAAAGCAAAAACTCGGTCACTAATCCAAATAGTTATATTTCTACTTTTAGGTTATGTCGAAATAACTAATATTTTAGTAAAATTCTGCTTACTAATTCAATTAGTCAAATTTGAACTATTTTTAGTTATTTTTTTTAATAATTAGTCAAATTTTAGTAATAATTAGTTAATTTGGTTAATTTTCACTAATTGTGCTAACAAAAACTCAGCCACGATTTTACTAATAATTAGTTATTATTAACTAATTCAGATTTAGTGTAGTAAAATTTTAACGTTTTTAATTGATTGTCTTAAATATTGTCTTAATTAAGGATTATGTTCAACACATTGGCATAACCTTAAATTAGAAAATTGTTTTTCACATTAAAAAAAATATTAAAATTGGTTTTACACAATTTTGAAAGACCCAGTTGTACATTTTTCTAAAAAAATTAGGTTGAGGCAAAATTGAGTAAAAACAATTTTAATAATATTTTTATTTTATTTGAAAAACCATTTTCTAGTTTCAAGTTATTTGAATAGGTTGAACATCATTAAAAATAATTGCGTAAATATTTAAACTTTTTAAAAGGATTTTCTAGTTTGTTATGTATATTTAGACATTTTTTACATTCCTGTACAATTTTTTAAAAAAGTTTTGTTTTTTTTCAAAATATTATTCATATCTTTTTTAATTTCAAACAAATTTCTCATTTCTTTTGCAGTCTATTTTCCTATCTTTGAATATTTTATTCTCACTGATTTTTTTACTTTTTAGTTACACTTTCTTTTTCTTATTTTTTGTGTTTATAATAATTTGTTTGATTTAGATAAAATGTTTTCTTTATTTTTCATTATTTCTTAATAATAAATGTTTCCATTTTTTCTTATTCCTTAAAACTTTTTGATTTATTTTTAAACATTACTTTTTCGTTGAATTTTATTTTTTTGAATGATTTTGATAGACTTTCTGATGTTTTTATATCTTATTAATAATTTTTTATTTCTATTTTTTTTACTGTTTAAAACTGCTCTTCTCAAAAATGTTCTTTCAAACCAATTAATATTTATAATTACTCATTATAATTATAAGCAGTACAAATTTAGAAATTTGAAAAAAAAAAGAAAATTTCAGGAAACTTTCATATTCATATTTTTAAATTAATTAATCAATCACACGATAATATGATTGATTTGATTCATTATCTGATTTTTTTTCTATAGTTTAGGTTATTTTTCTGATTAAAAATGTTAGTTAATCCAATTTTGAGAATTGTTTAATTGCATTTGACCAAATTTATATAAGATTATACTCAAATCCAATTAATAGCAGGATGTTCGGAATAAGTGTAATTTTTTTACTAACTTTCTCCGCGATCAAGTTTAGTTCTTACATTAATTAAATCCGAGGGCAGTAAAAAATGATGTCGACAAATTGTATCAAAGTTAGATTTCTGGCTAGAAAATTACCGCTTGCAAAAACCATAAAGTATAGTAATTTACGACGTCTCTAATTGTTTCGAGTTATGAAAGTTTTGCAATAATGTGTAATTTTGTCATTCTTTTAAATGTTGTCGAGACAAACATTTATTTCTTTCAACAATCGGCCTTTTTTTTTTTAAACAAACTAACTATTCACACAAAAATAATTGTAGATTTAAGTAAACAGGTAAAAGCATTAGAGCAATTATTATATTAAACGAAGATAAAAATTAGCAAATAATTAATTGTTCTTTAACTGAGACTAGTTTTTTAAAGTACAGAAAACTATATGATATATAGTGAGACACTTTTGTGTCTCAAAACAACTTTTGTGTATTGATAAAAAATCAATATTTCCATAAAGAATAATTTTATTATTATGCATACTGAATTGTTGCACAATTTATTTTAAGCGAAAAAAGAATTTAACGTTGAAGAAATGATGAATGTTTATTAAATATTGTACGCTTGGCGCAGTTCATCTGTGCAAATTTGAAGATGTAATGCATGTTCGAAATTTCATATGCATGCGAGGAAACCTTGCAAGTAAAAAGAGTTGTGCAGTGAAGCGCACGCACTGTTCTCTGTAGAATCCCCCGTCTACATTACAGATAGAAATATTTTTCAAGTGCTTTTTAGCGCAGATTTCAATCTGCATCACATTTGAATTTGCATCTTCCTTGAAAAACATTTATTAATTCATCTTTTTTCTCTCCCTTCAATTGACATATTGATTATGAATACAATTAATTTTGCTTAAAAGCCTTTTCTTTGACGTGGAAGGCTGAAACAATGAAGGACTTCTTAATCAAGTCTTTAATTCATTAAAAAAAGAACCGTTAGTTCAATACACGGAAGCAGGATAATCACAACAAAAATAAATAATTGCACAATAGAATAAAAAATCACCGTAAACATTTTTAGGTAGTTTTATTATAAACATTGGTTTAACGTCTGAGAACAATATAATTCATGAAAATAAAAACGTAATCTCCGGACAAAGTCAGTCCTTTATTTTAAACGGCCCAACGTATTTTCACAAAATAAAAAACGTCAACGTTTCGACATACAAATATGTAGGCTTCCTCAGGACAATAAAACCTAAAATTACATAAAAAACAATTTTAATATACAAAAAAATAAAAATTAATAAAAACATCATATACAATTTTGAGGTTATATACAAAAGCATAAAAGATTAATTATCAATTTACCATAAATTATCAAACTTACATCATAGTCAAAAAACATAAACTTAAATCCATTGTTAATCAAATAAAATTTAACATCAGAAGTTAAGAAAAATATACATCACATAATAAATACAGACAAAACGAATCATAATCCATCGTATCGTCCAAAGTATCATAATGTTATCTTACAACATAAAGTCGAGCATAAAATGAATGATTGTTTTACTCATAAGTTGGATTTTAATAATATTAAAGTTTTACATAAAGAAAATAATGGATTTAAAAGAATAGTAGGTGAAATGTTTTTGATTTAAATAAATAAAAAGAAAAAAACAAAGAGAGAATAGTTTACATTTAATTACAGATTTAAAAAACTAAAATGGTTTATATAATGTTATTTTAAATAATTTTTAGGTTTAGCATAACATATGTTTTGTTTTTCTTTTAAAAATTTTATGAAACATAAATTTAGAAGATCAACAAAACTGTTGCTATGTCAGTTTTCAATGTTACCAGACGAAATAGAATGTATTAATTTTTAACCTCAAAATTTAAACACGTTAACTCAGATAAATTGTTGCGTTTTGTCTGTATTTATTATGTGATGTATATTTATGTTGACTTCTGTTGTTAAATTTTATTTGATTAACAATGGATTTATGTTGATATGTTTTTTAACTAAGTTTTATAATTTATTGTAAATTGATAATTAATCTTTTATGCTTTTGTATATAACCTCAAAATTATATATGATGTTTTAATTAATTTTTATTTTTTTGTATATTGAAATTGTTTTTTGTAATTTTAGTTTTTATTGTCCTGAGGAGGCCTACATATTTGTATGGTGAAACGTTGACGTTTTTTATTTTGTGACGATACGTTGAGGCATTTGAAATAAAGGACTGACTTTGTCTGGAGATTACATTTTTATTTTCATGAATTATAGGTAGTTTTTTTTTTAATTCCACTTTTTGAGATATTTTTCGATTTTTAGAAATTTTCTTTTTCGGTGTCAAATTTTCACATTGCAATTTGGGTATAAATGACAATGAGTTAACAATTAATAAACTATACATTTGTCGACCAAACTTTTTGAAGGTTTAATTTACCAAAAAAAGTGTATTACTTTTTGTATTCCGTAATTTCCATGCAATTTTCTTTTCCTACTGTGAACATTGCGAACAAGGACATGTCACCGACTATGCGGATCGAAAGTGCTTTGCCGCCAGAGCTCGTTCTGTTGTCGAGTGCATCAATTTACACTATCAAGTGTCAATGAAAAAATGTTAAGCATTATTGTTCAATGTTTATTCACTTTCCCATTTATTCTCACTGAATTTTCGTATATCGGATCAAATTCAATTGCGTTAGTCTAAAACTCGTTTTCATTATAATTGTACAATGTACACTCTATAATTGATTTAATCAACAATGTAATCACTGCAATTATATGAATTCCCCTCGAGAATAAATTGTATTTTATTCAATAATTTTTTCCTCGGTTTATTATAAAGTATAGAATTTTACATATTTTAAGAAGAATTAAAAAAATTGATAATAATGAAACGTATATAAATGAGTAAGTATCATTTTGGCACAAAACTTATCATAAAGATTGTTATGTTGTACAAACATAGGTAAATGTTATTTTACACAACTGCACGGAAAGAAAATTAATTATAAATTTTATATAAAAGTATTTTATAAGTTAGAGAAAAAGGATCAAAAAGAGAAAATTTCAGATTGATAATTTCAAAGTTTAAAAAATATATTAAATTTGCTATACAGACTATATTAAAATTTAAAATAACTTAGAAATGATTCGAATGGTTTTTCTAAAGTTTAAAATTCCTTGTATGAAAATTTTGCTTTCTGTCTTTTTCCCTTTAAATTATAAAGCTTTTAATAAAATGTATAATTACTTTTCTTTGCGTGTGCTCGAATTATGAATGAAAATTTTATGAATTAGTTTCAGGTCTTTCACATTAGCATTTAAATTTTGATCAAAATATAATTATTATTCACCTAAAATTCGGTATTTTTGTTTCAAAAATAATTATTCCTGATCCAAGCATATTTCTAAATAGTACATTGAATTTTAAGAATAATTTCCCTTCATACGAGTACTTATGAGTGTCAATTATTATTAATGCATATCGACCCAAGTTTCGAGCGAGCAAAACTCGTCAGAAACGTGTCTTTGCAACTAATACCTTCATTTTCTCGCCATTCAGCATATCTCGTTTTCACGAGCAGGTTTTAGAAGATATTGAAATTATTATTTTAATACAAACATTATATTCCATTGGAAAAGCCGCTTTAATTCAGGAAAAAATTAATCATTATCTTTCATTATAATTTCTAGTGCTCTCAAATATTTAACATATTTTAAAATATGAAATTAACAATATTGTAGACCAGAGCTGCAATGGATTTAAATCATCGGATTATTTTCATTTGAATCAAGATTGAAATAAAAAAAATGAGTGTATACTTCTGAATAAGAGGAACCTCCAATTTCTTTGAAATTTAGTTTGAAATTTCAAAAATTTGACTGAAATAATGCACATTAATGGATTATTTTAGATATCCACAATAATCCTGTTTCTTTATTTAAAAGATTTCTAAGATTTCACTTTTTTGAAACTGTTCAATTTTTCTCTTATAATTTAATTTCTTTTTCAATTCTTTTATTTTTACTACTACTTTCCTAATGAAATTTTCTTACTCTACTTTTCAATATTACCAAATTTTTGATATAGAATCATGTATTATTATGTCAGGCCATTATATATTTTTATACCTTTATATAGCTTAATTTACACTTTTTTTAATGTAATAAAGGGGTTTCCCAGTTTATATATGAAATACTTATTTTTTAGTTGATTCTTGTAAAATTGCAATTTCTTCTAATTTTTCCATTTTTTCATAATTGTTCGATAAAAAAAAATTTTCATTCTCTGCTTATTTATTTCATTTTTTCGTTCTTTCACAATTTTTTATCGTTTCTTGCATTTTAATTGATTTTTCAATTCCGTCACCATTTTCTATACATATATATGGGTGATTCTCCACAAAGTGGTAACTTTTGATAACATTACATTTTTAAGTGAAAAATATTTTTTCTTAAATATTTCTTATGTACAATTTATAAACAATTATTTTAAAATATTATTTAAAAAATTGTTCAGCTTATATTAACACCCTTAGTCTTATATAAAAAATTTTAAGTTTAAAATTTTAAAGGTTACAAACATTTTTTTAAAATATTTAATTTTTTACCTTAAACGAATATCCTAAGGATGTTAGCTTATTTAGAGGATGTTTGTAGGACATCAAAGAAAATTCTTGAAACACTTGATCACGAATTAAAAAAAGTATAATTACGTAAATAATTATACAGAAATTAATCAATATTTTGATTAAAAACTCAGGTTAATGATATTCTTATAAAAAACAAAACACTATTCCTATGTATTTCGAATTTTATGAACCTGAGTTTACAGAAACCGGAGTTTACGAATCAAAGAAAATAAATTATTATAGCAGAAAAACTTAATAAAATATAAAGGTCTTTGCAGAATACTGCATAGATTTGACTACTTTATATCACTATTATTTTTATTTTATTTTAAATATAAATAATTCAATTATTTTTGAAGAACCGGAGTTTACATGTCATTAAAATACGCAGGAAATTAATATTAATTTTTGAAATTATAAAACTAAATATCCTGTTTCCTCAACTAAGTTGGATTTAAATCAAATTTTTTACCTCAATAACATTAATATTCAGTGAAAATTCAATATAAAAATGATTAAAATTACTGAAAAACAATGAACATGTAAACTCCTGTTCCAAATAACAAAAGGGTGGAGAAAGTATTTAAAAATGATTTTCGCAAAAGTTATTAATAAAAACTGGAAAACAATACACAAAAAACGAAGCTTTTGAGATAAACTATCGATTAGAACAGATAAAAATATTATAAAAATATGTTTTATTTAAAAAAAAATGTATTAAATCTCACGAGTCCTATGTGGAGAACCTAAAAAAGTGCAGATTTGAGGCATTTTTAACCATTTCATGTCCTTTGATGTTAAAAAAAAATATTTTTCAATCATGATATTAATAAACATAGTAACAAAGAATAACTGTACAAAGAATTAAATATTTATTTATACAAGGTTAAAAGTTATTAAGTGGGGAAGTAAAAATAACCACTCAGTGAAGAATCACCCATATCTTAAAGAAATATTTTCCCTTCTTTGAAATTGTTTAATTTTTATCCTCTAATTTCAAATTTTTGAAAACATTTATTCGATTCATTTATCTACATTTTTTTATAATTTCTTAATTTTTTCCTTTTTTGAAAACTTTTATCTCATTTTATGTCAATTTAATCTTGCACAAAATTTACTTGTTTTAAAATCGTTCTTCTATTTCTTACATTTTTTTCATTAGATCTGTTTTTTTAAATTTTAAAAAAATTTATTCAATTACTTTTAATTAGTCGGTACTTTTTAATGACAATTGAAAAAGATGTTTTTTTTTAAAGAACTAAAAGTCGCAATTCTTTCTCATTTAAAAAACTAAAAAATACGTTTTGTAAGTGACAATTTTTTTAAAATTCTGATTTTTTAAACGTCTGTCATTTTTTATCTAATTAAATTAAGAAGATTCGTCCCATTGACATAACTTTAAACTATAGAATAGGGGCGCATGTTTTCTAAAAATTATTATTTAGAATTTTCATTTTAAAGAATATATTTTTAAATTCTGTAAATTCAGCGACCTAAAAATTCTGTTAAATAAAAATTTAGATTTATTTAAACTCGATTAAAAATCGATTCGGAAAACTATCTAAATCAAAATTAGTCAAAGTTTGATTACTAATAATATTATAGTTAAATTCGTCTACAGAATTAACCTTTTTCTACTAATAATTAGTTATTTCTTATTAAACAGAATAGAGAAAACTCTTTTACTGATTTCCTATTTAATTAGTCATTTTTTACTTATTCAGATTTAGGGAATAGATTTATATCGAAATTTCAAATTTTCTATTGAGGGCATTTTGAGTTCGTGGAAGTAGTCAAATCTACCGTAAAAAAGTTATTTCGTGTACATTATTGTACAGTTATTTTCAAAACATGTCAATAATATTTTCAAGCAACAATTAATATTTCTCTTACACTTGAAAACAATTTCAATCATGGCGTAATAAAGCATTAGTTACCACTTGTTTGATCTATGGTCGCCTACCAAGTACTCAAGGTCACTATTCCTAGCTATTACATTAAAAAAAGACACAAAACCAATGATTAATTAATATAATCACCCGTCAGGTATTTGAATCAAGTATCATTTAATTAGAAAATATATTACCAATGAAGGTTACATTCTTCGAAAAGGGATTAATTATTTATCCATTATCTCTCTAAAAATATCAAGTCGGATGCTTTTAAGACACTGTTTAAAAAAAAACTACAACTCTACTTTCAATCTTAATCAATGCAACTGATTCTTTATTTATATTCACATTATAAATTTACATAGCTTTGGTTAATATTATCTTATTATAAATTACTATTCAATTAATTAAATTTAATACCTAACATTTAACACCCATAAAAATTTGCACTTTTAATCAATTCATTTTTATGTTTGATATCAACTTATTGTTAGAGTATTATTTTGAAACTTTTCCCGTTTAGAACTCGAACTATTATAGTTAAACTTTGCACACAACTTTTTCCCATTATTGAAAGGAAATGTGTTTTTAAAAGTCCAGTTAAAGTTTGTGTATCGTTTGAAAACACACTTTTTCCGAAAAAGATAATCGACTGAATTCACGTTTAAAGTTTCAGTTGGTCGTTCTATCGGGCGATTATCGGAATATTCCCGAGAGGAGAAGTGCCTACCCCCACCACCGGGCACTACCGAGCATCCCAGCGCTCGGTCTGCCATTGTCTGCTAATGCGTTTTTCTATAACCTCATTAAAGACCATTAGGTCGGTAATGAGGTTTTACAAAAATTTTTTTTTTTTTAAATTTTGATATAAAATTACTTTTAGCGTTAGATTCGTAATCTGTGTTCCTTGACGATTACGAGCATATAAAATTTTTTTCAAAATTTCCAATTTTTAATGTTTTTTACTTTATAAACAAATAGTTTTCAGCCATAAAAAATTTGTTAATTTCCGTAATTTTTTAATATTTTTTTTAGGTATTTGGTCTGTGATACAATTAATTTTCAGACCTTGTAAAAGGTTAGAAAACGTCTGTGATACAATTAATTTTCAGACCTTGTAAAAGGTTAGAAAACGTCTGTGATACAATTAATTTTCAGACCTTGTAAAAGGTTAGAAAACGTCTGTGATACAATTAATTTTCAGACCTTGTAAAAGGTTAGAAAACGTCTGTGATACAATTAATTTTCAGACCTAGTAAAAGGTTAGAAAACGTCTGTGATACAATTAATTTTCAGACCTTGTAAAAGGTTAGAAAACGTCTGTGATACAATTAATTTTCAGACCTTGTAAAAGGTTATAATTTTAAACATTTCAACATTTGTGTTTTTCGAAAAAACAAATTTTTTAAACACGCCAGCATAATGAAGTACCGTGCTGCCAGTCCTAAGCCTGGAAAAAGTGTGAAGGGAAAATTCAAATTAGTAGGGAAAAAAGTGGACATTTACTGACATGGAAAGGTCGGACACGAAAGGTGGTACAACAAATAAAATACAGTAGAGATTCGATTATCCGGACTAATGGATGCAGGCATGTATCCGGATAACCGAGTTCCTACTGTATTTACATTTGAAATACCTAAAAAAAATATTAAAAAATTACGGAAATTAACAAATTTTTTATGGCTGAAAACTATTTGTTTATAAAGTAAAAAACATTAAAAATTGGAAATTTTGAAAAAAATTTTATATGCTCGTAATCGTCAAGGAACACAGATTACGAATCTAACGCTAAAAGTAATTTTATATCAAAATTTAAAAAAAAAAAAATTTTTGTAAAACCTCATTACCGACCTAATGGTCTTTAATGAGGTTATAGAAAAACGCATTAGCAGACAATGGCAGACCGAGCGCTGGGATGCTCGGTAGTGCCCGGTGGTGGGGGTAGGCACTTCTCCTCTCGGGAATATTCCGATATGTGCCCGTTCTATCAAAGGGATATTTTTGTTTGTTATCAATTCCAGGATTTTCTTTTATGGCTTTATGTTACTTTTATTTTTAATCTCTCATTCTGAATTATGAACAGTGTCAGTGTTCGTTTCTCCTCGTTTTTTTCTATGGTGTTCTAAGACTCAAGTTGAAGAAATATATGAAAGAGAAATAGGTACGTTAATGACGGCAGAAAGACAGTAATTAGGACATGAAAGGCCGAGCTGAGGAGGTCATTCGATAACAATAATGCGAGGCCATTGAAGCGCATTTTATGAGAATTTCTTAGAAGATAATATACTTATATACCCTAAACTAACAACTTCTTCCCGATATCAAAGGCGAACTTTACTCAATGCTTCAAAATTCACTCACTTCTCGAGAAAAATTATTTCGAAAAATTCTATATATAATTCCATTTTTTATTTATATTTTTCTTCTTTGAATTATTATTGACAAAGGCAAACACTTTTTATTTCAACTAAAGTGTCCGAGGACCAATTTTTAAAAAAAATTGATACTTTCAGAAATGATTCGGTGATATTTTTTAAGTATAAAAAATACAAGGAATATTATTTCTAAATATTATATCCTTAGAAATGTGAAAAGAATTATTTGTATTTGTCTAGAATAATTGGATTTATTATTTTGAAATAATTAAAGCACTTAATTATATACAATAATAGATGAATTATGAATTCAAAGTTCACTTAAAACTACTAATTGAAATGGTATAAAACTACTAATTCTAATATTAAAGTTTCACTATTTGAATTGGTAGCTTTCTACGATTTCAATTAGTAGTTTTCTACTAAAAAAAAAAAAGTAAAATTCTTACTATTTAAGTTGCAAAGTTCGCGAAAATGAAGAAATTTTTGATTTTGAATTTAAGAATTCCTATATTTTTAAATAGAAAATTAAAAAAATTCCAAAGAAATTTTTAACGTTCTTAGTAATTCCTTATCAAATTCGGTAAGTTAAAACTTCTTGTAATAAATGCATCTTTCTGTAAATAACTTCTGATATACGCTAAATTATAGGTTTTTTTTATAGGTAGGGGAAGGTGGGGCAAAACCGCTAGGTTTAAATTTACTGATGCACAAATTTTTAACTATACATTCAATTGGAGTCATTTTTGTTTGTTACACGACTAAAACTAACCAGTAACAGATTTTAATAGTCGTTATTACATTTATCATAATCATAATTACATTATTTAATTGTATTTAAAAAGATTCAAATTAGCGGCTTTGCCCCAACTGTTGGGGCAAAGACGTTTTTGCTAATATTATTATTGCAAATATAATTAATGATCTAATATTTACTCTAAATAACATTTATTGGTGCAATAATTATAAAACATAAATATTTTACAGATTTTAAAAGAGATTTAATCGATTTTATTGAAAATAATAACGACTTGTATTTTTAACCTCATATTTTCAATTTAATTGTTTTTTATTTTGTTTCAAAATCTACTTTATCGACTTTTCAAAAATAGAATGTTTTTTAAATAACCATGCGAAAATATGATTAAATAATAATGCTTATTTAATGTTCAAAATTCATAATTTTTTTTCAAATTAGTAGTAAACGCTAATAAATAATTTAATGATTAAATATTAATAATAATAACAATAAATTTAACAGACAAAAATACTTATTTGTTTTGATGAAAAAATGCAGGTTAAAAGTTGATTAGCATGAAGTTTCCATAATTTAAAATTACATGCTAATGCAGTTTTTAATATTCAATTGTTTTTTATGAAATATTTTCCAAGCGTCTTTGCCCCAAACGACAAACCTTTTTTTAATTTAAAATTTTATATATTTAGATTGAAAATTAAACCTGGATTCCACAGAGATTGTGTAGATAAATGATTACTCTATTAGAACGTGACATTTACAATTTTTTAAAATTCACATTTAGATTCAAAATTTACTAGTTTTGATCAATAAAATTTTCATCTCATACTTGTAAAAACGATTTTTTTGGTATATTTGCCAAAGCATTTTATATTTTTAAGATTTTTTTTTATAAAACAATGGCTCCAGTTACAATTGTGATAAACTTTAAACATAAGTTGAAACGGTCTAGAAATAAGGGAAATATTTTGAAAAACGTCTTTGCCCCGCCTGGCGGTTTTGCCCCACTTTCCCCTAAACTTTGAATTCAGATTTCATCTATTATTGCATAGATAACTTAATGACACTTAACTTATCGTTAAGTGCTTTAAACTTATAATTTAAAAAAAATAATAATAATTTAAAAATAATTTCTTTGTATTTCGTATTTAAAAAAAATCACCGAATCATTTCTGAAAGTATCAATTTATTTTAAAAATTGACCCACGACCACTTTAGTTGAAATAAAATGGTTTTGCCCTAAATTGTAATTTATTTTTCTAAACAACAATCAAACTTTGAATTTTTTCAAAATTGTTTGTTTTTTTTTTTTGACCAAAAAACAAGTCATAAAATTTCAAACTTTCCAATAAACTAGCTATTAATTGCAACCCTTTTGACGAATTTTTTCCAAATTCTTTTATAAAATTCCTTCCGCGTTGCAATTTACCGAGATAGAATCTGGCACGTCGGCAAAATGGTTGTAGAGACTTGGTGACCCACTTTATATCTAGTCAGTTTCACCGTAAAATTCTTCCCTTTCATTAATAAGACCCATGTCTAAACAAATCTTTCATTGAAAATCGCACAAATTCTAATCATACCGTGATTAAAATCAAAGTATTTACAAAATTGAAGAAGTTTGTTCCAATAGAAAAAAAAACAAGAAAAAGAAAAGTCATGCAAGAAATTCTTTTAAATTGAAAAGTAACTTGTATGAAAATTATTGTAATTCGGAAAATTCCAAACTATTTGAAAAATGTCAAGAGTTGTATTCGTAAAATTCCGATGATTTTGTTGATAGATACTTTCTATGACCTGTTTTGTGTATTTGCAAAGTTTATAACTATCTGAAAAAAAAAAAAAAACAAACTTGTTTATTGCATAAGAGTAATAACTTCTCAAGAAGGTATTCAATACATAATTGGCGACATTTTCAAGGACGAATTTAGAATCCAGCTTTCTCGGTGCAGTGTGACTTTCTCCTGAATTTGCTATTCATGGATGAAGGTGAGTGCATGTATGTATCTTATTCTCCTCAATACTTGATGAGACTTCGTGGCCACTTGAGATAATCCCAAAGTTTAAACTACTTGATAAACAGATACTGACTGATATTAAGGAAAACGGAGTCGAATTGGTTTAAATTTTGTTAATTCTTTTCAAATTTTTACACTGCACTCTCTAAACCTGAATTAGTAGGTTTCTACTAATGAATTGGCGAAAAGTGAGTCACTATTAAATAGTAAGATTTTTACTAATTGTTTAGTAGAAAACTACTAATTCAAATAGTGAAACTTCAATATTTCAATTAGTAGTTTTCTACTAAACAATTAGTAAAAATCTTACTATTTAATAGTGGCTCACTTTTCCCCAATTCATTAATAGAAAACTACTAATTCAGATTTAGAGATATATTAATATATATATTATATTATACTTTCAGGGCTGATAAAAATCACAATTTTTTTACTTATATATAAAATTTTTAAATATTTATTTTTAAAGTAGTTTGTTTTTTAAACAGAGAACAATTAACAAAAAATAATGAAAAAATGGATAAAATATTTAATCAAAATCAAACAAATTATTAATCCTTATGAACAAAAAATTAAGAAAATTGAAGAAAAATAACAGAAAAAATTAATTATTTCAAAAAATTGAAGATAGGAACATTGAATACATTTTTTGAAAACATGAAAAAATCAAATTTTTAAAGAAAAAAAAATGTAAGAAATAGAAGAACGATTTTACAATGAGAAAATTTAATGCAAAATTAAATTTACATAAAATGAAATTAAAGAATGCTAATTTTCAAAAAAGTAGAAAACTAAGAAATTGCCTACATATAAGAAAATGTAGATAAAATTATCGAATAAATGTTTTCAAAAATTCGAAATTAGAGGATAAAAATTAATTAAAACGCAAGAAATGATAAAATAATTGTGAAAGAACAAGAAAATAAAATAAATAAAAAGAAAATGTAAATTTTCTTTATGTAACAAACTATAGAAAAATGGAAAAATAAGAAAAAATATAAAGGTTTGCAAGAATTTACTCTCTAAATTTGAATAAGTGAATATACACTTACAAATAAGTGAAATTTTCATTTATTGTAAGTGCGTATAAATATGCACTTATTGAAAAAGCGGAAGACTTATTGAGATTTAGATAGAAGGTACTAAAAAATGAGAAGTAGTAAGAACAAAATAAAAACATATAAAAAAAGTATCTAAATTATAAGATATAAACTGAACAGTTTCGAAAAAGTGAAATCTTAGAAATCTTTTATGATATAGAAAAAGAATGATTGTATGAATATGTAAAATAATTAATTAATGTGCATTAAAATTTGGATTAATTAAAATTTAAAAGTTTAAATGAAACTAAAAGTTGAGGTAATTGACGTTTCGAATTTATTTAAATTATAATTACAATAAAGATATAAAAAGTTACACTGAGAAAAATGGAATTAATGGATATTCAAATTTAACATCCATATATTAAAATATAGTATTTACTCTCTAAATCTGAATTAGTGGTTTTCTACTAATGAATTAGCGAAAAGTGAGCTACTATTAAAATAGTAAGAATTTTACTAATTTTTAGTAGAAAACTACTAATTCAGATTTAGAGAGTAGATACTCAAACTTAATATTTAGATATTAAAATTAAAATTTTTTATATCCAGGATAGTAAGTTTGAATATCCATTTCTCTCAGTGTAATACTATTTTTTACTTTTTTCATATCAAAAAATTTTAAGATCATATAATATTCTGACCATCTCTACTAATACAATTTTTCAAATTTTATAAAGAATACAATAATAAAATTGAAATTTTCTAAATTTATTGCACGATTTTCTGGTACTTTTTACAAATTGCAGATTTTTTTATGCAGTATTATATATGTTCCAGGCAAATTTTGAAGTTTTTTGATTTAAAATATGATTTAAATGCAAATGATCCGATTATTTTAATCTATTGCATCCCTGCACAGTTAAATATTTTGTGTTATAAAACGCTCCACACAAAATTAAACACAAAGGTTGTGTTAATTTTACATGAATTTAACAAAAAGATTGTGTTAGTTTAACACAACTTTTGAGTGGAATGTTTGTGTCATATAATTTGTCTTAAATTTACACAAAATTTTTAACTCTGTGGTTAATTTTATTTACCGTTTATTATTTTATGATAATTCTGTAGAATTTGGAAAAAAATTCTTGATGAAATTTGAAAATTTACATTAAATTTAAAATCTTCCAATTTGAAATTAAGTGCAAAGTTACAAACGTTGGAATTTTCAGTCAAATATAATAATTGAATTGCGTCCGGAATTTCGAGCGCAGACCCGGTTTCTGCACGCGGCGGCTCAATAATTGAGCTTTTGTTGATCAAAAAACTACGAAAATGTAAAAAGAAATTACAAATCAGGTTTCACGAGTTTTGTAAGTTACAAATATTAGAAAATGACGACAATGAATTTTGGAAATGTTTGTTACTTTCTAGGAAATCTTGTCTATTTTCGTGAATCATAGAAAAAACTTTATTATACTAATAATCACTTAAAAATCAAATATTTTTAAACCACCAAAATAGTCTAAAAATTAGGAAGTGTGTTTCTTATTTATTTATGTAAATTAGACGAATAAAAATGATATATTATAATTTTTCTAAAAAAAAATCCCTAGGACAATTAATATAATTATTACTATTAAACTGAGATATAATTAAATTAAAGTGATACGCAATACCCATAATTAATACCATTAAATTAACGTGATACACACCAATTATCGTAATTAAATTTTTTTTAACCGAGAAAAGTACAGCAAACAGAAGCTTTCAATAAAGTTTCTTTACATAAAAAATAAACATTAAACAAGCACTTTTCATTTAAACCAAACATCGTCTAGAAATTTTTCCAGTGAACGATCTTTTTATCCGAATCAACTCTAAAATATTGATTCAGAATTAAATAAATCTTATCTTAATAGAAATTCAATTTACCGTTTCGTTTGCACTTGCAGAAAATAACTTAAACATATATATATGTACATTTTATTAAAGGTTCGAGAACGTTAAAAATTCATAAAATGAAATACGTGTAAAAATACACGAAATGCATTTTTCGAAAAGAGTTCATTGAAATTTACTTTTCGTCAAATTAAACACGCACGTGAAAGGTCCAGGTGTTGAAATAATAAAATTTTTACGTGTTGTGTGTTTGCTTTGACATTAGTTTCTTTTTGAAATGCAAGTTGAAAGTTTAGTCGGTTTTAGTCAGTCCAATAAGACGCCATGTACGTGTGTAGATATAGGTATCGAGCACGCTCGACTTTTCAGTGACTCTCAATCAAGGCAGAATTTTTTTTAACTCGTATTTATGGACTAAAAATTTTTCTGACTTATCACTCTCACAAAAAGAGGCATTAAAATGTTGTCAGGTCAAATCACGAAAAGAACAAACATTATTCTCTTTTTTCACATATAATTTAATTTTTTCATAGATTCACGATGCGAATCTACTGAGACAATTTTTCGAAAATTGTACACTTGAACTGAAAAAATTGAAATAAGAAATTGAATTCTTCGCGAAAGAACGTTTTGATTTTCGAAAATAATTTAATCCCAATTTCCGGCTGCATCGAATTCGAAAATTTCCATTAGGTCCTTAGTTACTAAGCAAGTTATCTTATCTGGGATAAAGATGACTAGCTGATTCCGTACCTGAAAGATTCGAGTTCAAGTTAGAAACTGAATGCGAGTTTTGTTTCTTAATAAATGAAACAGCAAATGGATAAAAAACAGAATAAACTAGTTATTTCTATATATTTTACTCTACATTATTTATCCAGTATCAGGTTCAATTCTCAATTGCATATCAATTAATTTCCATCGCATTTTTTTATTCTCAGTTTTAAATTACTAGACAAACAATTAAAAGAACACGGAATTTAAATCAAAAACATCATTTACGTGCGGCACTTTGGTAATTTTATCGATTTCCTCAATACTCTAGATGATTTTCTCATCGTGAATATTACTTTTCTATAGAAATTTAATCGATCATTAATGTAGGTCAACGTTCTCAAGAATTCCAGAATTTTACACGATGTCTGTGGGGAAAAATCTTGGACGGGAATTCTGTCAATAAAGTGGCAAGTTTGCATCGCGTTTGGAAGAAAACAACAGCGGTTCTCAACGTTTCTTCTATAAACTGGAATTTTTTTTTTTAATTCTTGATAATTAAATTCGAAAGAATTGAATTTCGGGTTTAGTAACACTTTTTTTGCGATTATAATTTCCAAAAATTTATTAATATCGGTTCTGCAAAAAGCCTTATTTCGACCTACTAGCGAATATAGCTTGATTCTATTCGTGTCTTCGGTTCACATAGTTTCGACCGCACAGCCATACTTGATCCACGTACGAATTGATACTCGAGCTACTCAACTTCCGCCTACTACTATGCAAAAGTCACAGTTGGAATATTCGCAAAAGCAAACTGGTAATTACATATTACTTGCAGAAAACACGTTTTATGTATTCAACAAAACCGTTTGCTTTCATTAACTCCTGTTTTTGGTCCAAAAGATGATTATTTATAGTTATCAATAACTTGAGAACATTTTTTTATTAAAATTTACACTAATTAGGAGAATTTTGACTAATTGGTGGTTAAACACTTGGTAAATTAATAATTTACCTCTAACTGATTAAATTAAAGGCTATTATACTAATTGAATTAGTTATTATAATTATAATTATGTGGTTTATGAACTTAAAATTCTGAATGTTCAAATGAATGAAATTATTGTTTGGACTTTTTTAAATTTCAATTTGACGAAAAATGATGTTTTAAATGCAAGAAATTAATTGAGATATTATAAGAACTGAATAACCTTTTTATATTTCAAGTTGCAAAAGTTACACTGTAAAAACAGGTGTCTTAAAAGTGTCTAATTTTAAGACATAAGACGTTTAGAAAGCGTCTTACAGGCATTTTTAAGACACTATCTCAATGGTTTAAAATTAAGACACCTCAAAATGTCTTAAAAGTGAGGACAAAATAAGACACTTGTTTTTAGAGTGTAGATTTGAAAATATTTCCCTGGAAAAAAAGTTTTGTTCAAATGAACGTTCAGAACTTTAGGCACATTCTGATTTTTAGGGTTTAAAAATCTATTATTTTAAAAGAATTTATCACTCAGTAAAGTTATTAATTCATAGGAATTTAAAAATCTATCTTATTAAATAAATTATATGAATATTACAGATTTGTTAATAAAAATGGGATTATACAGAATTAGTAAAAACTACTAATGAAATGATGAAAAGTCAACCATAAAATGAATTAGTAAAAATCCTACTAAGAATTAGTGAAAAATTACTAATTGTTTGTAAAAAACTACAAATTGTTGGTAAAACAAGCCGAGGATTATGTTCATTTCATAAACATTTTGCTTCCGCGTCAGCAAAAATATTTGCTTCCTAAAGGAGAAATCAATAAAATACTTTCTTAATAATTAAAAATTTGAAAATTGTGATTAATTCTTTAAATTTTTGTCAAAATATAAACTTTATATAGGTCAATTGATTTGTTGTGAAGCAAGGAATATGATTATTTCAAATATAAAAGGAAATTTATAAGTTACAAAATTTATTAAAAAAAAAACAAATTTTTCAAAAAATCAAAAAGAAATAAAAAATGTTTGTAATTGTTATTTTTAAAAATCCTTGTGTCTGATTCCAGATTTTAGTAGTAAAAACAACCGTACAAAATTTTATTTTATTTCGTTAAATCGTTCTCGAGTTATCGTGTTCACAAGAAAAAAGTATATCCACACATACACACACACACACTTATCCGGACATTTGATCAGGAACTTATTTGCTTAACACATTTCTAGATAGGGAAAAGTTAATTTGAAGCATTTTAAAAAAATTGTAAATTTGAAAGAATACAAAGGTACCTAGCAAAATTACTAATTCATATTAGTAACTCTTACACATGTAAATCAGCAATTTTACTACCAATTTGTAGTTTTTTTTTGCTAATAATAATTAGTAATTTCCCACTAATTCTTAGTAGACATTTTTACTGATTTATTTTGATTTATTTATTTATTTAAAAATTGCGCCAAAATCTTTCTGTCGGATTTTTGTTCGGCCAATTGAAATTTCGGACAAATCAATATTAGGTGTTTTTAAAATTCTATCAACCACAATTTCGAACAAATGAAAATTCGACCAGATGGAATTTTAGCTTTTTAAAATTCGACTGACTTAAAATTTTGTTGAATGAAACTTCTACTAAATGAAAATTCGTTGAAAATTCGAATTCTTTTAAATAAGCAGTCAGTTAAAAAGAAATTCTGTTAAGTGAAAAGTCGGATTTATTTCACTTTGATTGAAAACCAATTCGAAAAAATTGGTGAAAAGTAACTAATTATTAGTGGAAAAGTACTAACTCAGTAGTTAAATTTGATCAATTACTAACAAATTTAGTAGAAATTTATTAATTTAAGAAGTCATTTAACATAACCTCAAACCAAACTTTAAGTGAGTTGAATTTTTAAATGACAGAATTTTCCTGTCGGATTTTTGATAGGACATTTGAAATTTCGGGCAAATAAATATTAGGTGTTTTTAAAATTTTATCAAACACAAATTTGAACAAAAAAAAATTCTGCTAAATGAAAATTTGTTGAAATATAAGTTCGGTGATTTAATAATTCTGTTAAGTGAAAGGTCGGATTTATTTCAATTTTACTGAAAACTAATTCGAAAAGTAGAAACTTAACTTAGTAGTCAAATCTGACTAATTAATTGTAAAAAAATAACTAAAAAATTTAGTAGAAAGAAATTTATTAATTTACGAAGTGATTTAACATAACCTCAAAATCAAATCGACTAATTGAATTAGTGATTTTTTACTAAATTTGGTAGCACAATATTACTACATTATGTGGTAAACGAGTTTTCACTATGAAATTAAAAGTTTTTGACTAATTGAGATTCAAGGAGTCAAGTACTGTACTATTTAACCTTTTAAAAATTATTAATTACATAATAATTTATATGTAGATATTTTCGAGATATTTAGGTATTATTTCGATATTTTATTATATCTTGAAAAAAGATTATCTTCGTGTGATAATTTTGCCCCTTAAATTAACAAATTGTATTAGTAACTTTTTACTAATTCACAGTAATTTAGTAATAAATGATATTAAATTATTAATAATATTGAAATTTTTATTATTATAAGAAGAAAAATGAGGAATAAAATTCAAAATACAATAAAAATTAATTTTTCAATTGAACTTAGTATTCAAACAAATTGTTCTATTCCTATATTTAAACTAATCGTAATAAAATAAGTTCCAAAACAAGATTCCCATATTTCCCTTTATAATTGTAAAAAAGTGAATTTAAAGTTAATTAAAAATCCAAATTAAAGAAAAACTCGTCAAATAGATTATTATGTGAGAATAGAAACCCACGGTACAAAAATTCTTTTAAAAGCGTGTAAAAAGAAATTCATTCGAGTCGGGAAAACTACATTTGAAAAGGATGCAGCGTTAGGTTTTACAAATGAAATTCTTTCCGCTTCGCTTCAATTTCTTTTAAATTCAAATTATTCTTTTCCAGAGTTTTATTTTCAAAACTTATTGACTTTCCTTTTTTAAAATACATTTTTAGAGTAAAAAAAAGTTTGCGCACATTATTTATGTTTTTACAAGAGTAATATTTAATTCTTAAGTTTTTAAATACAATTAACCTTAAAAAAACAAAAAATGACGAAATAATTAATGAAAAATTTGATTTTTTGTTTCAGTAAAAACAACGTAAAGGTAGGAACTTGAGCATCTTTCGTCAACAAAATGGTCATGCAGAGCCGGTGAGTGATGAGAAAAAGTTACTTTCGTTGACTTTTAGATACTTTGTATGATTTTGGGATGCTGGTCAATGTATAGAAAGTAAAGCCTGCCCAGTAGAAAATTCTGGAGGTCTGGCAACCCTGGATGAACTGTTCCAACAGAGAACAGAAACAAACAAGAATCACCGCTCGGTCCGATCGAAACTCTTTTCCAGACCTATCTAAGCATTTTTTTAAACCCAAGAAAAGTTTCGATTTTTCTTTGATAATTGTCCTTGAAAATTACTAATTTTATCTCGGATTTCAGTATCAAAAGTTTCCTAAAATTATTGTATTAATTTTATATTTTAACGATTACTGTGCGCTAATTACAATTTCAGATTTTTCAAAAAATTTTCACATTTGAATAGATAAAGAATTTTAGTTTCGAATTACAAGGGTTTCGAGTTTTTTTTTTATTATTTTTGTTAATTTAAATGAAACAATGTTTATTAGAACATTATTTGAGATATTATTACAAAAATAGAAAATTCTTAGAAGAAACGAAATTTAATATTTAAAAAGAAGAACTTGTGAAAAAATTAAAAATAAATTTGATTTTCGATTTAAAAGAATTTCAAAATTTAGGGGCTTTTGGTAATAAAAATTTATTATCAAAAATAAAATTTCATTGGTGATAAAAAAATAAGTTTAAAATTATTAAAAAACACCGAAATTATAGAAAATATTTAATAAAAATTGATAGAAATATAAGCAGTTGGTTTTATATTGAATTGATTGTTTTTAGAAATTGACTTGTATTTTATAATAGAAAAAATTACCCTTGGAAAAACATTCGGTTGGTTTTAAAAGACTTAAAAAAAGGATTTATTTTTTTAAAATTGCCTTCAGGGAAATAAAAAATTAGTCGGTTTCAAAAGAAATAACAAACTTGGGTTAGTTTAAAAAATGAAAAAGCTTTGATTGATTTTAGAAATTCGTTTTTAAAAAAAATCGAAAAAAGTTTCAAAAATATACGTATTTGTTTTAGAAAGAAACTTCGTCGATAAATTCGGTTGATAAGAAAAAATTGACTTGATTTTTTAAAAAAATTAAAATCTCTGGTTGAATTTTAGACAAATTTTCTTTTAAAATCAATTATCAAGTTATTCAGTTGGTTTTAAAAGAATTTGAAAAATGGGTTTGTTCTTGAAAAAATGTCTCCAAAAAAAAGGAAATGCGGTTGATTTTAAAATAATATTAAGAAACTGAGTTTGGTTTGAGAACATTTTTTGAAGAAATGAATGAATGATTTATTTAATCATTATTTATTTAAGTGATATTTTATAATACTGATATTATTGATGATATGATTGATATTATTTAAGAAACGAAAATGAAAGTTAAAATTTTGAACAAACAAGTTTAAATTCGAAAAAACTGTAACAATGTTTTTAATTTGAAATAAGAAGGGATAGAAATTTTCATTAAAATATATTTTCAGATATTACATTTCTTTTTGAAAATATATTTTTTCGGAGTAACGCATGTTTGTTTTTGTGTATAAAACCTTTACATAAAATGAAAATCTTTTACTGAAACTTTCATCATAAAAGGGTTTCTCGTAACGTAAGTAATTACTTACAGTAAAAACAATATTCGGGAAATAATTTTAAGCATAAAAAAATATTTCTTTTCGGAGTAACGCATGTTTGTTTTTGTGTATAAAACCTTTAAATAAAATGAAAATCTTTTAATAAAACTTTCATCATAAAAGGGTTTTTCTTAACGTAAGTAATTACTTACAGTAAAAACAATATTCGGGAAATAATTTTAAGCATCAGGTAAATTTTTTTTCATTTTTAAAACAAGTGAATATTAGAGGAAGTTCATAATTTTCTCTCTTTTATATCAATTTTTTTTTTAATATTCAATGGAAAAAATATTTAAAATCAATTAAAACTGAAGAACTCATTTATTTGTCATTCAAAATAATAATTAATGAAAGTAATTATTGTTTTTTTTTAAATTTTTTTATCTCTTCAACAACTCATGTATAAATAAATAAATAAATAAAATGTAATAATTTACAATGTTAATTACAAATTATACAAATGAATATGTAAATAAGGTGCCGTTCAAAGATATATAACGCTTTTATGGATCTACTTTGACCCCCCCTCTCCCCCCTGCGCAATAGGATAGTGCATGTAAAAGTTCACTTTTTTTTACCCCCCCCCCCCCCCATAAACGTTACGTATTTTTTTACGGCCCCTAACACATATGTAAACAACACTCAGAATGTAAAAAACGTGCACAACACTGACACAACAAAGTTTTTACAATATATATTATATATATATAATAGTTTAAATTAAAGTTCTCATTTTGTCAATAAATTTTATAATAACTAAATATCTTTTAAAATATTAAAATTTAAAACGAAAAAAACCGATAAAAATCTCAATTAAATTTCCCTTTATTCATCTTAGAAATTACTGTTTACAAATCATGTTATTTTTCGAAATTGAACGACAGCTATGAAAAACTATATTCATTTATTTTTTGTTGCCAACTGTAATTTAAGAAAAACATTTGCATATCAAATCTGAATTAAATTGAAACTTTTTCCTACAAAAAAAAAAAAAAAATTTACAATCGAGTAACTGAAACTATTTTTCTCGGAAAATGTAAAAAATAATTTCTTGAAATAAAAAATTTCTTTTTTTACCACCTAATTTAAATTTTCATAATATTCCGAATTTTCTTAAAATTAAACAACTTGAAAAACTCTTTAAATCTTTAAACACCCGAAAACTCTTGTAAACATCCCGAAACTCCTTTAAAAGTCCAGCAACTCCTTTAAACATTCTGAAAGCCCTTTAAACTAAAAAAAAAAAACAACATTCAAATAAAAAATCCAAGAAACGTGCATTTCCAAACTTTCAATCAAGCTAAGCGCAGACCGAGGTTGAAAAATGTCCTGAATAAAAAAAAAAGTGAGCAAAGTTCACGAAACCGGTGCTTTTGGGGCTTGTTTCAAGAATCCGTGAGTTTCAGGGAATCGGGAGACTCCACCTGAATTCGATCCGATACGGATCGAAGGCAGCCTCTGTCGGTATCAGAGGTCTGCAACGTTCAATTCCTCCCCAAGTGTCGAGAATGCACCTTACCCAACATCTTTTCAATTCCACACCTCAAAGCAAAACTCGGGAAAAGTCATATCATTATGGAAATGAGTCTCGAAGGTTACTACTCACGTCATCTTGGTCTCGGTGGGATTTTCTCTCCAGACAGAAGACGTAATCAGAATTTTCCAGGGGCGTAACGGACACACAGTCACCAAGTTTTTTCGACTCTTTAATGAAAATGAGGTGTGACACAGCTGGGAAAAAAACACTCATCACTGTCACTAGGGACCCAACCCCGTTCCGACGGAAACCGTGCGCTTAGGTTTCAACCGTGGCCGACGCTCATCGCGCCACGGTTAATGCAAGGAAAAAGATTCTGAACCGACACAGCCTCCTTGAATTGAGAAATTTACGTCACAATGGGAAAAGAGTACTGTTTAATAAAGCTGCGAAAAGTCGCTGCGGTTAAGGGAGTCGCGGGCGAGGATCGAAAGCGGCAAAGGAGAGAGACGAAAAAATGCCTCTGACCTGAAATTTTGAACCCTTGATTAGTTGTTACTCGATGCAGCGAACTTTGCGGACTGAGAGCCCAACAACTTGGGAGTCGTGCCTCACGAGACGCAGGCCTGCCAATTTCCCGTGAAAATTCCTAGAAATGTGACGCTCAACCTCACTCGAGTCAAAGTTGTTGTTCTCGGATTTCACGTTTCTTGGGTAGATTTTCTTGTTTTTTGAATTGAGTTTTTGACATTTTAATCGAAATTTTGATTTATTGTTACTCGGCTAGAGTTGGGCTTTAATAATTAGTAAAAATTGAACGGGAAAAGAACAAACTCGAGTCTCTTAATGTGAATTTGTGAAAAATTAAATACTCGTTCAAATTAGTGCAAATTGGCTACTAATTTTTAGTCACGTTTCAGTATTTAAATCAGGGCTGTTATTGATTTAAATCAAAAAAACTTTACAATTCTCCGGATCTCTAATACAAATACATTGCAAACTATTAACGAAACCCACAAATTTTGTATGTAGATAAATCTGAAAAATTGAAATATTTTAATCTTTATAAAATTTAAAAAATTGTGCTTATACAGATGATCGAAATGATTACTATTTACAAATTTTTGGTCTGAAGATAGCAAAAAATAGTATACAATTTTTATACCTTTAAGTCATTATAATTTTAATAAATTTCAAGCGTCAATTAACTCATATTCCAATTTGTTGAAACTTTTAAATTTCAATTAATTCAAATTTAAATGCATATTAATTAATGCAAAATAATTAAATAATGTTAATTATTTTCCATATTTACAATAATTCTTTTTTTAATTCTTACAATATTTCTAAGAGATTTCACTTTTTCGAAACTGTTTAGTTTTTATCTTATAATTTCTTATGTTTACAAATTTTTAAGATTTTTTTCCCCTTTACTTTTGATATTTTTTCTTTGTATTTGTCTTTTTATTTTAAAATTTTCTTTAATTTTCTTTAATTTTCTTTTTATGCAAATTATTTAATATTATTTTACACAATTTTTTTATTGTATCATTTACTAAACTTCGAGCTAAACTTTTTATTTCGTTGATTTACATAATTATTTCCATACTTTTAAAAATAAATACCTACTCGCACAGGGTTGCCACAGGTCAGAGAAATCAGAGAAAAATCAGGGAAACTGAAATTGGTCAGGGAAGTCAGGGAATTTTCATCAAAAGTACTGGAAAAATGCAAAAATCTCTAAATCGGATGAAAAATTATATTTTTCTGAAATTTACGAAGTATATAAAAATTTATTAAACAAATTTTTGGAAGTCATATTTTAAACATTACTAAAATAATTAATGTTTGCAATCTGAAAAATAATTATCTTTCACAATTTTATAGTAAATATACAAAAAAATTAGTTTTAAGAATTCAAAAAAAGTCATGGAAAAAGAAAAAAATTGGTCTGGAAATCAGGGAAAATTGTAATAAAATATTTGTGGCAACCCTGTCACATTTTTTTGTAAATTTATTCAATTTGTTTTCACACGTTGTCTATTTTTTGTGTGATTTTTTACAAACTAACTTTTTTTTTTATAAAATTTTTAGATTTTCTTTATTTTTCTAAATTTATTGTTGGAATTGTTTTAAGTGTAATATTATAAATGTGTTTTTGGTTTAATTTGCCTAAACTTTTTTATTTTAAAAGGATTTTTAAATTTCTTTCGTGCGGACTTTTTATTTATCTTTATATAATACATTTTTGTATTTTATTTTTATTAATTCTAATTTTTTAGTAGATTCTAACAGAATTTTATTATTTTTTGTACTTTATACATTTTTTACAGTTTGTTAGATTAAAGAAAAGAAGATTTTTCCATTTTCTTCCTATTTATTTAATTTTCTTGATGTTTTCCTATTTTTACTTCCTCATAGAGGAAACTTTGTTATCGTTAAGATTTTTTATTTTGAAGCAAATGTCCAGATGTATGTGCGTGTGTGTGTGTGCATTTATGTATGTATGTATGTATGTATGTGTGTTTAAAGCGTTTTTTCTTTTTTCTTTTTGTTCTCTTTTAGTAATATAATTAAACGTGTTTTTAAAATATCATCTTATTTATTTTTTTAATTTAAAAATAATGTCCGTAAATAGTTAGGGATACCAGACGTCCTGATTTTCCAGGACATGTCCTGGTTTTCGACGATTCGTGGGTCCGTCCTGGTTTTCACCTTAGATGTCCTGGTTTCTAGTATTGACAATACAAAAAAATTTTTTTAATTAAAACTTCGAAAAAAAATCATCTCAAAAGTATAATCCATAGTTAAATATCTGGGAAACGTTAAATGTATATATGATTTGTATAAAATGCACTAATAAATGTATAAATTGCTATTACAGGAAAAAAATTTCGTAAAATTTTTTTAAAAATTTAAATTTTCCGATACTGAAAAAAGGGATGATGGCAGGGGGGGGGGGGGGGAGGGGGAAGTAAGGTGTCCTGGTTTGAAACAATGGTCATCTGGTATCCCTATAAATAGTTTAATTTTTTTAAATGAGTTTCTATTTTCTACTTTTTTATATATTTTTATGTCACTGTTTCATTCTTGTGTTGTTTTTCTAAAATTTTTTCTCCATTTCTTTACTAGACTCTTTTCTTATCTTTTTACATTCTTGTTTTTATTTATAATTTATTATTTTTTCTCTTCTTTTATCTAATTTTGTTAATTTTGCGATCATATGAATTTTAGGTTATTTTTTTGAAATTTTCTCATTTATTCGACATAATATATTCATTATTTCTTATTAAATTTTCTCAGTTTAAAAAATAAACTACTTACAAATAAACATTCTGAGATTTTATATACTGATTATATTTAACCCTTCACTCTAAAAACAAGTGTCTTATTTTGTCCTCACTTTTAAGACATTTTGAGGTGTCTTAATTTTAAACCATTGAGATAGTGTCTTAAAAATGCCTGTAAGACGCTTTCTAAACGTCTTATGTCTTAAAATTAGACACTTGTAAGACACCTGTTTTTACAGTGTTTGCGGTATGGTGGGACGCCGAGCGTCCCACCTTGAATTTTTGGTTTTTTCTGTATAATTTAAGTACGATTTATTTTATCAAAAATGCCAATCTTGTCCATTTTCTCCAGTCAATTTTCGATCTCAAACACCTATTATGAAGTAAATTATCATTGTTAATTTACAAGATAAAAATTAAAAAATGTCAAAATATTGGTTTTTTTTAAATTTAGTATTTTTTCTTTGGGTCATAAAGTTAATGTTTATACCAGGAAAAATGTTTTTTCTTTTTCAAAAAATTCGCACCGCAAAGTGTTAAAAAAAATCAATTTTTGATTTAAATAAAAAAAAATCGTATTTTTTTTATTTTTTTAAAAAAATCATTATTTTTATCAGCCCTGATTTAAAAATTAGTAGATTTTTTATTTTTACTGAAATTTTAGTGAAAAGTGACAAAAAATTAAATGAAATTTTGAATAATTTGAATTAGTGAGCAATTTTTTACTTCTTTAATTAACATTTTATGTAAATTGTAACATGTATTTAAAATTACTAAATTTGTTTAATGTTTAATTAATTTCAAACTAAAAAACTAACAATAAGCGCTCAATATTTTTGAATTAAATAATTTATTATTAATTTCAATTATGATTTTAGCGAAATATTACAAATTATGAAGCTTTACTCACAATGAAAAAATGTTTAGGTGTAGGGGAGACCGGGGCTTGTTGGGTCAGGGGTAGAGTGGGTCATTGCAGTTTACTCAAAGGCTATTAGTCGAATTAATTCCTCTCTCCACAAAAATTATTTCACATAGTGAGATGCAAGTTTGTGCCAAGTTTCATTATTATATCATCATTTATGTGGAGTAAATGTAAGAAAAACTAATTTTTATACTCCAAAGTAAATTTTTACCCACTTGGTTTTTTTGTTATATCTTCCTGAGTATTAGTTTTAGAAAAAGTTTAATTATCAAATTTTGCTCTTTGAATAGTTCCTTTTAGAGGACAATGAAGAGATTTTAATTTATATTTGAAGTATCGATAGAAAAAAGTCAAATATTTAAAAAACACAGGCGGGGTCAGTGGGGTCGTTTTGACCGGGGTTAGTTGGGTCGCCCAAATGCACGAGGAATCTACTACATACTTATACTACATAAATAAACTACATTAATTTAATTAAATTTCACTAGGAGTAATTTATTTCAGTCATTTGCCACTAATGATAATGCTTTTTAGCAATTAGGAATTAAAAAATACGTTTTTTCAATATGAGCAAATTTTTTATTTTATAATCTTATACTTTCTCTGTTCTAATTTAAATATATTTATTTTTCAATTCCTTTTATTATAAAATAACCCTAAAAACTAAGTTTACTATAAAAAGTAATGTTTTAACATTTAAACAGTAACATTTTAATCATGACCCAATATGCCCCGGGCCGGGGCGGGTTGGGTCACTTTGGATTTCTTCAAAAACAATGTTCCCCAAAAAAAACTAAAAGTAATAACAGGAATTTTTCTTTTTTAAATGAAAGCTGAAATATCAGAGCAGGTTTTCTGTACGATAAGGTTTTCATAAATTGGATATTAACGAAGTTAAACAACGAAGAATGAAAAATGGCCCAACCAGCCCCGGTCTCCCCTACATCACCTTTCTAAAGAATTTACTCTCTAAATCTGAATTAGTTAAAAATAACTAATTATTAGTAAAATCGTGTCTGAGTTTTTGTTTCTCCAATTAGTGAAAAATAACTAATTATTACTCAAATATGACTCATTATTAGCAACAAAAATAATTAAAAAATAGTTAGAATTTGACTAATTGAATTAGTAAACAAAATTTCGGTTCAATTTTTAGTAAATTAAACATTAAACATTAAACATTCAAATTTCAATCAATTAAAACTTGAATAGAAAATCCATGATTCTTTAAATCCGAATTAGTGCTTTTCTACTAATGAATTAGCGAAAAATCGGTTACTATTAAGTAGTAAAACAATCCACTAATTTTGGTAATAAACTACTAATTTGAAAGTGAAACATTTACTAATTAAAAAAGTGAATTTCAATATTCAATTAGTAGATATTTCACTTTCAAATTAGTAGTTTTCTGCTAAAATGTAGTAAATTTTTAACTATTTAATAGTAACCGATTTTTGCAAATTCATTAGTAGAAAATAACTAATACACATTTTTGTAGAGAAAATTCCATACATACTTTATGTAAAAACTTCCATAACACGACAAATTTTTAAAAAAATTTTATTAGATTTTCCTGGAAATTTAATGTAGATTTTTGTGATAAATTCAATGAGATTTTCGTGAAAAAATACATGACATTTTTACATTTTACTATACATGATAGTTTCGTAGGAAAATAAGCATAAAAGTTTTTTAGAAAAAAAATTGTTTCGTGGAAAATTTCAAGACATTTTTGTGGAAATTCCGTAACATTTTTAAGTAAACTTCTATAAAACTTCTATACATGACATGTTTGTAAAAATATCCATGAGATTTTTGTGGAGAATTGCATGATTTGTTATTAAAAAAGCATTAAATTTGAAAATTTCATGAGCTTTTCATGAAAAATTCTATAAGCTTTTGATAGAAAATTCCACAACATATCCAAGAAAATATTCATAACATTTTCGTAAAAAATTTCCATTACCTGTTCTTAAAAAATTCCATTATAAGATTTTGTCGACAATTCAATGACATTTTCGAAGAAAATTCGATGAAATTTTGTAAAAATTCCAGGACATTTTAGTGGGTTATTTCGTGATGTTTTGGTAGAAAATTCCAGAACATTTTTGTGAAAACTTTTATCAAATTTTCGAGAGAAATTTCCTGCTATTTTTGTTGAAAATTTTTTTACGTTTTCATAAAAAAAGTTAATGATTTTATTATGGAAAAGTTCATGAGATTTTGTTAGAAATCCCAGGTGTTTTCTGATAAAAATTTCATGGCATTTTTGTGTAAAATCTAGTGTTATTTTTGCGGGAAATTCCATGACTTATTGTTGTGCAAAATTTCTCGATTTATTTTTATATATATATGGCTAAATTAACCACAATTCTGATAGAGTCATATTTACCACATGCTTGTTTAAATAACCAGAATTCAAGTTAATTTTTCATTTTGTTTACCGAAAAACATTTCTCTTCTTGACTTTTTTTACTGTAAACTTGAAGATTTACAGAAAAGGCAAATCATTCAGAAGTAAATTCTATGTTATTTACTACTGACGTAAACTACGAAAAGTGTTAAGAATTGAATTCAAATGAGAACCTCTGATATGAAGTAAGTAAAATCGCGTTGGCAACTTTACCATGGTCGATTTCCAAGCGCCTAAAATGGCGGCAATTCAGTATTTTATTGACGAATTTGACTAATTTTCAATTAAAAATACATTAAATAATACAAATTAGTACGATATTTATTTAACAATTATGTATTCTATATTTAAAATACATTTTAAAATACATTCTTCAACTCTAAAAGACCTAAAATTACAAAATCGTGATGTGTCCAGTGTTATTGAAAAATAAACTAAATGTCAAAAACTTGCTGTTTTCAAGCTTTTGATCAAATGTAAATCTAACAAATAACACTTTTCTTTACTATTATAAACATTTTTCAGGTTTATGATGACTATTTTCTTTAATTTGTCACAACTTAAACAAACTTGTTGGAACATTTTGCGGAAAATTTGAAATCGAATGGCAAGCCTGAATCCGACTAGAGCCGAGTTTTCCCGAACCGGATAACTTATTTCTAACCTGTAGCCACTGGCCACCAGGAATGAGGAATGTCAGTGTTGAACCAAACAACTTGATTCCATCAGAATATAAAAAATTCTGTCAGGATATACGGGTTTATTGACCAGTGAAAAGTTGTGTATTTTTAAAAAAATAACGCTTGACGTTACGACAAGAATTTTTTCCATTTACGTCATTTAAACGACGTCTTTGTGCCATTCTTTTGGAGAAAGCGGATTGGCGTCACGAGAAACGCTTCTAAAATGAAAAGCTGAAAAATACACACCTTTTCGAACCACGAGGTAGACCCTTTTTATTCATTAATTTTCATTCTTTATTTTTGGTCTAAATAGTCTTCTTTTCAGACTCGAAAATTTTACTTTTACTAACAAAACTTGAACTTTGTGAAACAGTTTTCTTTCTCTTTCGTATTACATTTTCTTTTATGACGTATATATATTGAGTGAAATTTTTAAAAAATCCTGCGAGATGAGAATAATTACTAATAATCTATGAAAATCGTAAGAATACGGATAAAGGAGTATGTGGATGTATTTTTCTATATGCATTGATTTTTAGTGTTTTGGCAAAATAAGAGAATGAAAAATGTTGATAAAGTGAAAAAATTGTGAAATGTAATAATATGATGTGAGATATTTTATGCAAGTGTTTATAAATTAAATTTTTGTTTATAATTATGGAATCATTTTCTTTGTATAATAAGGTATATATATAACTTTTGTTTTCGAATATTGCATCTTTCTTTTGGAAATGGATTCTTTAGATTTTTTTGATTTATAAGAAAGAGAAAGAATTCTATTTAGTTTTGTTTTTTAATACTAATAAACATAAAATAAAAAGATTTATATACAAATTACATAAATTGAATTTAATAAGTTTGATTATTGAATATAATAAAAATATTAGAAAATAAATATATAATAAATTAATAGAAATTAATACAAAGTCCTAATTTATAATGAAAACTAATGGTAAAAAACGTGCGTTAACACAACAAAATTGCGCCAAAAGAGTCTTAATATTGGTTTTAATATTTAATGCAAAACGTTTTTAGCAAACAAGTAAAATTGCTTTTCATTTGCCGTTTTTACTTTTTATTTTATTTTTTTATTTTTTACCAAAGAGCATTTTTAAAAAGAAATCATATTTATAACGAAAAGTTTAAAATTCTCTTTTATAGTAAAAAATCGTTTTATAGAAAACGCTGTTCAATTTTTTATTCACAGATTGTTTTCAGTTTTTTAAATTATAAGGATTTAAAAACGGCATTTTTTTAAAAGTAGGACATTTAATTTTGGATTATGTTGACCGTTTCAAATGCAGTTACATTAGGTTCAATTAACGTTGTTGATGAATGGAATTCGCTTCTTTATGTTTGCTCTTTACAGTTCTCTGAATAAAAAATTACACCGAAAGTTAATCTTATTTTTAAATATTTTTTGTTATTTATTATCTATCCTAAAACTTTTTTTTAATTTACTAACATTTTTTCAGTAAACTGAATTTTTTTAATATTTTATTTGTATACCTAAAATCAATTAATTTCTAATTTATTATAATAATTGTCATTACTTTTCAATTAAATAACAAATAAGAAATTAATTGAAAGTATACAAATAAAACATTAAATTAAGAAATTTAAATATTAGAGAAAAAATAAATAACAGTTTATTTAAACCAGAATATTTATATAAGTGAACTAAATAAATTTGATAAAATAATTTGTTTGAATCAAACAAGTTTTTTTCTTTAATGAATCAAACTTTCTGTTTAGTTGAACAATACTATTTAATCAGATGCAAAAAGTCATTTGGTTAATTGAAATAAAATTATACAATCAAATAATTTGGTTACATTAACCAAACATTTTGTTAAAGGTGTACAACTCATTGATATAACCTCAAACTAGAAAATGGTTTTCCACATAAAATAAAAACATTATTAAAATTTATTGCACCCAATTTTGAAAGATACATTATTCAAAAAATTTAGGTTCAGACCAAATTTGTTATCAAATAACAATTATTCAACATTTTGTGTTTTGTCTTTAAAGTTTGTGAATAATTCTAATTTTTATCGAATTTTGACAAATAATAGCTCATTTTAATTTTTGAAATATTCACTACAAGAATGTTCGTTGGATTTTATTAAAAAAGAATTGTTTAAAAAATATAAATAATAGTAAAATTTTAATTTTTTAACAAATGATTATTAACAAAATTCAATAAACGAACTTGTAGAGAATACTATAAACATTAAAATAAGCTATTATTTGTCAAAATTGGATGAAAATTACAAAACTTTAAACAAAAAACACAAAAAATGTTAAATAATTATTATTTAGTAACAAATTTTGGATCATCCTAATTTTTTTTTAATTATGTACAACTGTGTCTTTCAAAATTGGGTCAAATCAATGTTAATAATATTTTTCTTTTATGTGAAAAACAATTTTTTACTTTGAGGTTATGTCAATGGGTTGAACATCCTTAACTGTATATCAATGCATTTACTTGGTTGACGGAACTAAAATGTGGTTGTTGTAAAAAAAATCCTGAGTGACGAATTTTTTATACTTTAAATCATTCTTTTTTGCTCCATTTGATGTTTGACATTAAATATTGTTTTACCATAATCATCTATAGTTTTTCTATATAATAATTCAAGTTTCTTGTATAGAGTGAAAGTTTTAATGACGGTACGACCTTCAGGGAAAAATCTAATTATCAAGATTGATAGTGCGGTTGAATCAGCATCTTGGAAAGGATTTTATAAGATCTTAATTATACATTCTTCAAATTCTCTTCTAAATCCTCAAAAAGTAATAGACAAATGCTTTTTTTTTTAATTTTTATAATAGCAACCATTGTTTATGAGTCACTTGACTTTTTATTTTTTAATATCGTTTACGGTTGGAGAATGTGGAACTTTCTTATTGGTAGTTGAACAAAAGCTTAAAAGAGCTTTCCAGCTCTGCATTACATTCAGAATTTAACTATGTGCTCAGATTCTTGTTTCTATTGCTTTTCTTCTGGGATAATCTTTATACTAAAGGGGTACAATTTCACGTATCTTTAATTAAAAATTGTAAACCCTTTGTGTTTTTTTAATTAAAAATTAAGTAATTCCACTTTCCACAAAGGTGGACAAAATTTTAATTAAGAACAAAAGTTAAATTGTTCAACGAATTTCTGTTTAAAGAAAATTATTATTAAAAAGATAGGTATATAGGTAATGTTATTAATAAAAATTTTATTCGAAAAATATTTTATACCAAGTTCTTAATTGTTTTTTTTTTAATTCTGTATAATTTTATTCAAATTTTTAATTTTGTAAATTCTCCAAACTTTTAAATTATAGGGGAGTGGGCCCCAAGATGGACAGGGCCCCAAGATGGACATTTCGTATAAAATTTTTGTTTAAGGTGGCAGCGCCTTATGCTTTTTGTCATTTTTGTTGTTTGTCTAGACGAAGATTTTGATGCACATTTGATGAAAAAAAACCAGTTGGTTTTTCTTCTATACATGCCACGTAATTTTCGGTCTAAAAAAGTTTTGTAACAGTTTTTTTCTTAAGTTGGTAAAGTTACTTTAATTTATGATTTAGAATGAGTAGTTAACGTTATAATATTCTTTATTTATCGTATAACAATATCCTAAAATAATTTTACTAATTCAGTGTTCGTATATATATTTTTACTGGGGATTAAAAAATGGTGTCATGTACCCTAAGATGGACAGGCCTCAAATCTCAATGTATTTATTTGCATATTTTCGATTTTACACTTTTTTTAATAATTTTTTTGAGCCAATTAATTAAAATTTTTTATTTTCTACCATAAAATGTGATGTTAGCGTTAGAGAATTTGATATATCTATATTTTTCGATATTTTATTACTTTTTACTGTTAAGCTATTAGATTGAAGTTTTAAGAAATGTTATTTCCTGATAAATTCCGTAAAATGATTAAAAATTAGTTTAAGAATTGTTACAGGATGTTAATTTTTTATTTACTACAATTTTCAGAGACTTTTCAGAAGGTGTCCATCTTGGGGCCACTTTTTTTTAGACCGAAAATTTTAACAATTAGAAAAAACGCTTTAAAAAATGTTTATGTTCAAAATAAAATTTTATCTCTGTGGCCATAAGTTACACTGAAAGAAATAATTCCACGGTACTGACATAATTATGGATAAATCACCCATAATATATTGCTAATATAGATACTGCCATAATATATATGACTGGTGAAACTGCGATGTATATTTTTAGGTTAGAAGAACTGTCAGTGGCGCACCGATGCATTATGGGATATTCATTCATATAGTATTCGAAGTTCTACAAAAACTGTCAACAATAATCATATGGCCACTAAAGCTAGAGTATTTCTTTCAGTGTACCTTATAAATTGTACTTTCATCCGGTATAAAATATTTTAATATATTTTATTTGGTTTGGATTCTACAGCAATAAGACGAAAGGGTGTCCAACTTGGGGCCCTCTCCCCTAAAAATAATCAGCAAGATTATTTTGTATGGTAATTTAAAAAAATTGTAATTATTATTTTGTCGATCAAAAATAAAAATAAAATTTTTCATTAAAATTAAAAATTATATCAAAAAACTCAGTCAATTTGCTTGGAGGTTTTTAATCTTCTAAAAATGATTAAGTTTATATTTACATTTTAATAAAAGTAAAAAAAAATATGAATTAAAGTTATTATTATAATATTTTGTTCGAGAAATTGAAAATTTAAATAAAAAGTTCCCCCTTTAATACATTTTTTAAGTTCTACTCTCTAAGTCTAAACTAGTTACTTCTGAGTATTAAAATAGATCCGATTCGTTCATGAAAAATGAGTCACACTGAAAAAAAATTATTTGATTCATATAACCGATTACTTGACTATTATCAAATAACTATTTATTCGTATTAAATAATTATCATTTAAATCAAATAAATCGTCTTTGAATCAATAAATTCAGTATTAAAAACAAATACCATTTAATTGACACAAATAATAATTATTTGATACAAATAAATATTTATTTGGTAATAGTCAAGTAATCGGTTATTTGAATCAAATAAGTTTTTTTTTCAGTGCAGTATAGGTATTGAGTAATTCTTAGTTAGAAGCTACTAATTAGTAGTCAAAAACTACTAATTATTTAGGCTACTATTTTGAATTAGCAGTTTTTGACTAACAATTAGTATAGTTTTCGACTAAATATTAGCCAAAACGTCTACCAATATATCGGCGCTATTTAATTAATCAAAAGTGACTAATTCAGATTTAGAGAGTAGATTTTTTATTTAGACTTAAAGTGTTTCTTTAATTTTCTACTTATTTTATTTTATTTTTTGATTTTCAAAAATATTAATTTTCTAGTCATTTTTCTTTGTATTCTATTTATTTATTTTTATTTATTTATTTCGTTTGACCTACACGGAGAAAATGTTTCAGATAAAGTTTACCATGTTAGCATGATACACCTCGGATCAAAGTGATTTTTAGAAAACTTTACCATTCAATTTATAATAGAAATTATTCAAGAATTAGAAATGTTTTATACAAAAATATGGATACACATCACTCTCCAGCATGGTAATTTGATGGTCGGAGGGCGATTCCTCGATTGCCAGAAAGTTGAGTAGTATTATACACAGCACGTGGGAAAACTTTACCATGCTGGATGACAAGGCGCTGAGCTCGAATTCTTGACAATGTTCTTGTCAAGGCTCCTGCTCACCAGCATGGTAAAGTTTTGCCAACTAGATGATCTTTTCTATTCAACCAAAAAATAAAAAGATTTCCTTCATATTAATTACAGATTTATTTCCTATAGAGATTACTTATTTCGCTAATTATAATTACATTTAACGATACAATCACGATCATAGTTTTAACCTTAAGATTAATTTAATATTCTTTTCAACTATATACAAGACGCGATTTACCTAAACTAAACTTACGCCGCAATATACAAATATCTAAATACACATTCACGCACACCGAACACGCTCGAATACATTTGGAATTAGAGATTCAAACTTTCCTTATATACTAACTGAGTAGAATTGTATCCCTTTATGAGAAACGGTTTTAATTCTTATATCTTTAGACTGAATAATTTTAATTTAAAACAATTATGTGTTAATTATTGCTTCCTTCCTTGATCAATTTTTTATATAAATCAAGTTTCAAAATTTTGGTAATTTCTATTAAATCTTTCTTTTTTGTCTTGCAATAATCTGTGAATCAAATTCAAAATGTTAATTTAGAACTTATTTTGTATTTTAAATTCTAAAAAGTACGACCAAAATATTATATTAATGTCAAATAGTTTTTTAATTTAAAAAAAAGTTTTATTTAATGTATAAAGTTATAATTATGCAGTTCATTAATTAAATAAAACTTAAAGGTCTTGTTATAAAAATAACTTGTAGATATTTTAAAAAATATTTTTTATAATGTGTACAAATTTAACAATTATCTAAATATTAAAAATAGGTGTAATTAACAAAATCTTTGACTTTATCTTTTATTCACTTTAGATCAATTTCACTTGTGTTAATTTCGATTTCCGAGACTCCTGTATTATATAATTTTTAAATAAAGTAATTTAATAATTAGACAGAAAATTCTTATTTATTAAAATTTTAATTCTTACAATGTTTAAAAAACCAAATATTCATTTATTAAAAATATATTATATGTATTATATATAAAAATATTAATATAAATGTTATTTAATATAATAATTTTTATAGAAACAAATTTGTATTTTCTGCATTAAAAGTTTAATAACCTAGAAAATCCTATCTGTTCTTTTAATCTGAATTAGTTAAAAATAATTAATTGTTAATAATAATCAGAATTTTACTAAAATATTATCTATTTTGATATAACTTAAAAATAAACTAAACTAATAATTATTTATTTTTTACTAAATGATTAGTAGAAATATAGCTATTTGAATTAATAGCTAACTTTTTGATTTCAAGCTAGTTATTTTTAACTAACTCAGATTTAGAGAATTTGTTAAACGTTATTTACGAAAATAAATATTATTTTGAATAAGAATTTGAATAAATAAAAGTTATTACAACTAAAAATTGAAAGTAATGAATTAAGTAGATCTTATAAAGGTATAATAAATGAAAAGTAAGAAAAATAATAATTTTAAAAAATGACATTTAGCTATTTAAAAATAGTAAAGAGTAAAAATTACCATAATTGAAAATTTTCAAAGCAAGAAAGAAACTTTAAAATATAAAAAATCTGCCTTTAAATTACAAGAAATTTTTATTTAAAAAAATTTACAAACATAGAAGTTTAGAAGTTGTAAAATATATGTTTGATAGTTTAATTTTACAATGATAAAAAAACCAAGAAAAGCATCATATCTGAAATATTTTAGGTAATTTTCTTTTTAATTAATGTAAAATACAAATATTGTTTAATTTATTATAAAATTTATTATTTTAGTATTAAATGTAAATAAATATTAAGAATTAAACTATTTACAGAAATACACAATTAAAGAATCAAAATATTATAAGAATTTAAAAAATAAACTAATTGAAAGAGTAGTCAGTAAAATATGAAATAACTAACAAGTTTTCGTTTAAAATTTGTTTGTCATAGTTGCATGTTATATAATTCAACGTAAGCTAGGCTAGCCTCTAATATAAGTATTAAAATTAATAATTTAAAGATCATTCTTTTTCCTTTTAATAGAAAGAGTACTTGTGGAATTAACAGACAAATAATATGTGATCGCATCTGCAAATTAAAAATGGAAAAAGAGGGAGAAATTTTGATTTATCATGCGATAGGAATAAATTGCGAGTTTTGAGGAGAGTTTACCATGCTGGAGAGTCATTGGACTTGACGCTGAGCCCGAACTCCGATTACCCGTAGCATGGTAAACTTCTGCACATTTCTCGGCAAACTCTTTTCAACTTTAATGCACATTTTACAGTTTTAAGCGAGTAATCTTTTTCAGTCTACTTTTGACTCTTAAGTACCACGTATATGGGAAAATTTTTCTTATTTTTTGAAAATAACTATCAGAATTTTGAACACAATATCTCAATTGTAACTTTGATCCGAGGTCCTGCATATAATATGGGAAAGATTACCTCAAACGTTTTCCCCGTGTACCCATTTTATCTATACTCTTTCATCTTCGACCATGAATTGATAATAACTAAAATAAATTTTTTTTTATAACCTATAAACAGATTACAGAAAATGTATGACTAAAAATTTGAAAATAAATAATTTAGGAGCTTCTTTAAAACAAGAAAGTAACTTATATGACTTTAGTTATAAGTTTTACTGTTTTAAAAAAAACAAAATTCATAA
This sequence comes from Ganaspis brasiliensis, assembly GCA_037103525.1. NCBI lineage: Eukaryota > Metazoa > Arthropoda > Insecta > Hymenoptera > Figitidae > Ganaspis > Ganaspis brasiliensis. The sequence continues at coordinate 5,613,357 of JAZKLR010000101.1, read as the reverse complement.
ACTTAGTACTTTTGACTAATTATTTGTTCCGACGTTTTTTTTAGAGATGAACGGGTCTCGGCTCGGAAGGGGCCGGAGTGGCCGCTTGGCTCTATATGGAGGTATTCTAATTACCTTTGTAATAATAGTATATCTCTATCGAGCTGCTTCCTTTGAGATGACCAGGCTTCACGAACTTCATCTTCAATGTGCTCACCAACAAGAGACACTAGCTAATCAGCTTCAAGGTATGTTCTCACTTTAAAACATTTTCATCCAATTTATTTCATCCCACTTTATTAGAAAAAAAATTACCGAAAACAAATTTTTGAAAAATTTCGAAAATTAGAAATGGTTTGATTTTTGACAATTTTTGTCCAAAATGGCTGGCTAACGAACTCAGTTTGTATTTTCGGTCACTTAAAAAATTTACCAAAGATGAAGTCGATACATAAATTTTTACTTAAGTTATCCGATCCCGAAATTAGGTCTACAGACCAGGCATCACAGTCAGTCATCTTTTCACCTTTTTTCAATTTTGTCACCTTTTTCACCTTTTGGGATCAAAAATATATAATTTTTTGTAAATATTTCGAAGTATATTCATAAAATTCAGATTTAATGTTTGAATGTAGTTTTATTGATGATTGATACAACAACAACAAATCCGATTTACTAATAAAAAAAGCCATAAAAAAGAATAGAGTCGAATAAACAGTTAACTAATCTTTTCTATGTTCCTGCTATTTATGTAAATAGAATTAACATTACCATAACATACCAGTTTCATCATTTTGTAATTTTTCTTTCAATTCTCAATTATTTTCTTCATATTTCAATTTAATTCTTATATTTTCAATTTATTTCCTCCATTTTTAATTATTTTCTTCAATTCTCAATTATTTTCTTAAATTTTCAATTATTTTATTCAATGTTCAATAATCCTCGTCTTTTTTGAATTTTCAATTATTTTTTTGAATTTTCAATATAATTCCTTAATTATCTTCTTCAATTTTCAATTGTTTTAATAAATTTTCATTTATTTCCTAAAATTTTTACTATAATTTTCTTCAGTTTTTAATTGAAAACTTAATATTCTTCTTCAATTTTGTACCTAATTATCATTATATTTAATTTTTTTTTAATTATTTTGTTCTGTTGTCGATTATTCTCGAAAGCTTTCGAATTTATTTACTTTTTTTTTCAATTTTCAAGTATTTTTCTTAATATTTAATTAATTTAGTAATTTTTCTTTTAAGGGCATGTGACGGAGTATGATGTCACTGGTATAGGCAAAATTTGTCCGTAACTTTTCTCTTAAAATATTGAATATTTTGTCATAAAACTTGGTAGAATTACTTAAAATGTCATTAGGAAGGTTTCATGACAAGTTTCATGACAAAATATTCAATATTTTAAAAGAAAAGTTACAGACAAATTTTGACTATACAAATGAATTATTCTCTTAAAATTTTATGTTTATTCTTTTTTTTTCAATTTTTTTGTTTTGCTGTCTATTAATCTAGACATTTTTCGAACTTTGTTTCCAATTGTCTATTATTTTCGTCATATTTCTTATATTTTCTTTAAATTTTCAATTCTTCTCGTCATTTTTTCAATTATTTCTTTCAATTATTAATTTTTTCCGAAATTTTCAATTATTTTCTACAAATTTTTCAATTTATAATTATTCTTGAAGTTTATAATTATTCTTTAATATTTTGTTCTGTTGACAATTATTCTCGACAGTTTTCTAATTTTTTTTTCAATTGTCAATTCCTATCTTAAAATTTTAATTTAATTCCTTAATCTTTAATTTATTTCTTCAATTCTTAATTATTTTCTTTTCTCAATTATTATTTTTAATTTGAAATCCCAGTCTTCAATTTTCAAATATTTTATTCAATATTCAGTAATTATTACCTTTCTTCAATTACACAGCCACACAAAAAAATAAACTTCTTTGTCCGAGACACTACACTAGTGTATTCTTACGTATTTTTTTCCGCTGAATCCGAATCCGAAGTCAGAATTGCTAGATTGGCTAAATTTTTTGAGATAATCTCAAAAAACCAAATCTTAAAAAATTTCAAAAACATTCAAAAAACCCAAAAAAAAAAAATTTTTTTAGCCGGGACACTACACTAATGTATTTTTATGTATTTTTCTCTGACGAATGTAAATCAGAGGTTAGAATTTGCAGATTAGCTAAAATTTTCCGATGAATTCGAATCCAAAGTCAGAATAACCAATTTGGCTAAATTTTTTTTTTTTTTTTATTCCTATAATTTTCTTATTTTTTCTATTTTCTTAATTTAAATATTCTTGTATACTTTTTTCAATTATTTCTTTTAGTTGTCTATTAATCTAATCATTTTTCGAATTTTGTTTTAAAGTGTCAATTTTCTGGTTAGTTTTCAAATATTTTCTTCAATTTTTCAACTATTCTCGTCATTCTTCTATTATTTCTTACAATTAATTATTATTTTCTTCGACTTACAATTGTCTTCCGAAATTTTTCAATTATTTCCTGCAATTTTTACAATTGTCAGTTAATTTCTTAAAATTTTATAATTATTCTTGGATTTTTTCAATTTTTTTGTTCTGCTGTTTATAGTTTTAAATGACTAAAAACAATGCAAAGTTTTTCGTGCCCTTGGGCGTGTGTTAGTATTGCTACTAATCTTATATTTGGTTATGGAATTTGGTGAAAAATGTTCTGGATAACCTGGAAGTTATTGAATATTGCAATTTTGAAAACGTAGCAACCCTGTTTTAAACACATTCCAGTTTGTTGTTTATTGTATTTTTTGTCACCTTTCTGTCACCTTTTCCAGGGAAAAAATTCACCTTTTCACCTTTTTTGAAGAAAAAAGGTACTGTGATGCCTGACAGACAGACAGACAGACACTTGCGTAAAACAAACTTTTTTGGAATCAGGGTGTCTCAAAAACGTCGAGAAATGTGGAAATTTCAATGTAAAAAAGATCAATTTAATAATGATTTGTTATTCTATTTCAGTAAAAAAAACTAGCTTTATTTCCCTCTTTATTAAGCTAAACGATATTTCTTTTTTCCAGTTATCTATGAGTACAAAGTTCGCCTGGAGAAGTCGTTGCAAGAGGAAAGAAATTCCAACCAGGCGTTGAAACAAGAACTTCAGCAACGAGCCTCGAGAGAAAAATCTCTTCGAGATAAAGATAAAGATAATGTGGAAGTATTGCAGAGGTATAATGCCGTGCAGCAAAAATACAATATTCTCCAATCGGAGAACAAAGATTTACAAGAGGAGTGTAAAAAAAGGCAGAAACTCGATTTAGAAGAAACTAATAGGCTACAAACTACCTTGACAGAGCTTCGTAGTGAAATTAATAAAGCTCAAGTGGACAAGAAATCTTCTCTAGAATCCTTAAAAAATAAGCACGCCAAGCTCAAGGTCGATTACGATGAATTACTAGCTGAGTATCATAATTTACTCCAAAATTCTGGCAACTCAGACAGCAAAATTCTCCACTTGGAAAAGGAGGTCTTTCAACTGAAACGAGAACTTGATCAAAAAGTAATTCCATAATTGTTAAAATTAACCATCACAGCTTAATTCTATTATTATGATCAAAAATTCGATAATATAGAAAAAATAAGAATCATAATTTACACTTTTTTCAAATATATTTTTCTCAAAACAATTCAATTTTCATTTGTATAAACACCTTTCCTTTACTTTCGGCCAAAAAGAAGGTTTTTTGAAATTGAAGAGACATTTTTTCAAAATTCACATCGAAATTATTATTTCTAAACAGGTAATAAGTAGGAATGAGAGAAATTTTCATTTTTTAAAATTTTTTATCAGGTTTTATTTTATTTATTTATTTTTTTTTATTAATGAGAGGTTCAAGTATTTGAAACTGTTTACTTTTTCAGAAAGCAATCACTTCTGTGAGTAAACCTGCAGCTTCTCAGAATCAGGAGGATAATCAGAACAAAGGAAACAGTGCTAATGAGCAGGTCGCCCGTCCTGTGCAACAGCCACAACAGGTAAGTCGTCCTAACAACGCTGATGAAAATCCTCAACCCCTTCCGGCACCGCAAGATCATCGTGCAAATGGCGATACCTTGAATGAGAAAAATGACGGTCTTTTGAATGATAAGAGTGATGATACTGTCAATGAGAAGAAAGACGGTAATTTGAATGAGAAAAATGACGGTTTATTGTCAAACGAGCAAATCAGCGATATTGCCTTTGCTCCAAAGGACGGAAATATCGTTCCTGTTGGTCGTAATGATTTGAAAGAGCAGCAAAATATGGTCCTGCCTCTTCCATACAATGTAAAGGAGAACGATTCTAAAAGAGTGAAAAAAGAGAATGATAATAATGTAGGAGAGGAGCCTCCTAGTAATAAATTGCCGTTGAGTAATGAGGTTCTAAAAAAACCGGATGAAAAGTCCTCTTCCAGCGGACCCAAACTGGCTCCAATTCAGCCTCAAAGAAATGACAAGGACCAGAGGCACGTCGAAAGTCGTCCAGAGTTTGATGAACTGCAGGATTTGAATGACAAGGTGCTTGGTATTTTCAATGATAGGCGCTAATTAAAGAGGCAATTCTTGCCAATTAAAAGTACTTTACACTCGATACCTCGCTGCTCTAGATTCAAGGCAGCTATGATGAACTATAGAGCCAACCAATTAATTAATTTAACATGAAAATTGTGCTTCTTTGAAGCAGAAGAGGGCAATTGATTGATGTGCGTTTAAGAAGAGTGATGGTAATATAATCTTCAACTAAGAAATGCTTTTTAAGGCAAAGAAAAATGTAGTTAAAATTAATTATTTTGAATGATTTTGAACAAATTGGTTGTCTCGGAAAAAGTGGGTGAGGGGAAATTTGTTGTTAAACAATTATATCAGACAGGGTTTGGAAGCAATTGGAAACGTACCGGAAATTTCCCTTGGAAACATCCGGAAAAATCTTTTGGAAACTTCCTGAAAACTTTCCGAAAAGATCCCTTCGAAACTTCCGGAAACATTTTTTGGAAACGTCCTGGAAACTTCACTTGAAAATGACCCGAAAACATTCCCTAAAAATTTCTTAGAAACTAACCTTGGAAACTTATGGAAACATCTCTTAGGAACTCTTTGGAAACTTTTCTTGAATTCTTCCTGATGAAACCATCCCTTAGAAACTTCTTAAAAACATCCCTTGGAATCATTTGCAAACATCTTTTGGAAATGTCCAGGAAGATTTTCTTAAAAACTTCTTAGAAACTTCTCTTGGAAAGTTCCCAAAAAGGTCTCTTTAAAATATCCTAAAGCTCTCCTTAGAAACTTCCTAACAGCTTTCCTTGAAATCTTCCCGGAAGCTTTCCTTAGAAACTTCTCAAATGCTCTTCTTGGAAACTTCCGATAAAATCTCTGGGAAACTTTTTGTAAACTTCTTTTGAAATCTTCCTGAAATCTTTCCTCGGAAACATCTTAAAAACATATTTGGGAAACTTCCGAAAACATCTCTTGAAAACTTTACGAAATGTTCTCTTTAAAAAGTTTTGAAAGTTTTTCTTTGAAACTTTCGGAAACATGTCTTGAAAACTTCCTGAAAGCTGTCTTCGGAACCTTTGGTAAAATTTCTTGTAAGCTTCCCAGAAACTTCTCTTGAAATCTTCCCGAAAGTTTTTCTCGAAAACATGTCAAAAACTTATTTTAAAAACTTACGGTAACATCCCTTGAAAACTTCCCGAAAAGTTAACTTTAAAACGTCCTAAAAGCTTTCCTTGGAAACTTTCAAAAACTCGCCTTAAAAACTTCCGGTAAAATTTCTTGGAAACTCCTCAGAAACTTCTCTTGAAATCTTCCCGAAAGCTTTTCTCGGAAACATCTCAAAAATATATTTTGGAAATTTCCGGAAACATGTTTTGAAATCTTTCCATAAGCTTTCCTCGGAAACTTCTTAGAAACTTCCGGAAACATCACTTGAAAACTTCCCGAAAAGTTCACTTTTAAACGTCCCGAAAGCTTTTCTTCGAAACTTCCGGAAACATGTCTTGAAAACTTCCTGACAGCTGTTCTTGAAAACTTCCAGTAAAATTTTTTGGAAACTTCTCAGAAACTTATTTTGGAAACTTCCGGAAACTTCACTTGAAAACTTCCCGAAAACTTCACTTTAAAACGTCCCGAAAGCTTTCCTTGGGAACTTCTGGAAACATGTCTTGAAAACTTCGTGAAAGCTCTCTCTGGAAATTTTCGGTGAAGTTTCTTGGAAACTTTCCAGAAACTTATTTTGGAAATTTACGGAAGCAACTCTTGGAAACTTCCCGAAATGTTCTCTTTAAAACGTTTCAAAAGCTTTCCTTGGAAACTTCCCATAAAATGTCTTGGAAACTTTCCCGAAACTTCCGGAAATATATCTTGAAATCATCCTAGAAATTTCCCTTGGAAAATTCTTGAAATCTTCCACTTGAAAACGTGCCTTGAAATATTCCTGATATGATCCTTTGGAAACACCCCATGAATTTATTTTGGAAACTTCCGGAAACATCTTTTGAAAATTTTCCAGAAACTTGTGTTGGAAACTTGCTGAAAAGTTTTCTTGAAAACGCCCTTGAAACTTTTCTTAACATTTTTCCTTGGGAATTTCTGGTAAGCTTTCAGTTAGTTTTCTTTAATTTAAATAATAAATAATATAAATAAGACACCTTTTTTTAGATTTAAAAATATCCTAATTGCTGAAATAATAATACAATATTAGTTTAATTATGTTAATATAACCTTGATAAGAAAGTATTTGTAAATATAAAGAAATATCTCGTCTTATTAATGACTTAATTTATTATTTTAATTATAAAAACTACATTTATTTAAAGTTTATAGGAAGTTTTTAATTACGATTTTTGAGCTGAACCAAAAGTCAGAAAATATTAAATAGTTTTTATTTGACAACAAATTTTAGTTCAACTTATTTTCTCCTGAAAATTGTACAACTAAGTCTTTCAAAATTGTTTGGAATCAATTTGGACTATACATAATTGCTTACATTACAAAGAATTTCTTACAATTAGTTCGAGGTTATGTTACACTAACCACCCTCCTTAAATAGCATTTGAAATGTTAATTCCAATCAAGTTTAAGGAAATTGAAAATTATATCAGAATTTTATGAAATCTGGGATTTCTTAGATTTGTGGGAATTTAGAGTTTTATCTAGGATTTTTAAAATTGATAGGATTAAAAGAGTTTATATAGGTATTAAAGAATTAAATAGTAAATAAAAAGTTTGATATAATAATTGATAGGAATTGAAATCTTTATAAACGTTAATTAGTCAAGTCTAGATTTTATTTGTTTCTATGTGAAAAATTTAGAGAGAATTGTATAATTGAAAGTTATCTGGAAAATGTAGTTTTTTTATTTGGTACGATTGTTTTAGATATTAGAAAACTCAAAGAATATATTTTTTAGAGATATATTTTTACAAGTAATTTAAGCAATTCTTTTTAAAAAAATTATTATAAAAGTCAGTTTTTGGTACTGCACAAGAGGTATAAAATTCACGAATTAAGATGTACACTTGTTTTTAAAAATTTTAATATTTTAAGAAAAAGTATCCTGCTTCTAGAAAATTTGAATATTTTTGGGAATATTTGAGTTTTCTTTTAAACTTACAACATTTCACAAAACATTTGAATTTCTTGAAGAACATTGAATATTTTTTTCGTAATTAGTGTAGGAAAAATGACTATTTTCAACTTTAGTGTGAAAATGAGTATTTCCGTCATTAGTCTGGAAAATAATCATATCCTTTACCAGTTGGAAAAATTGCAACTTGGTTTTAATATTTCAAAATTATAAAACTTTTTTTTTTAATGTTCAATTCTGTTTTTCTATTTATTAGATATTTTGTTAATTTAAAGAATTATTAAAAAAAGTGAATGAAGTCTCTAAATATGATTCAAATAAATAAAAAATTGGATAATTTCAATTTTCCAAATTGTGGTTTAAAATATACAGAATTTTTTTTAAGTAAATGTACACCTTACTTTTAGAATTTTTGCTACTTAAGTGCTTTATAAACATTTTTAAATCAGATTTTTGATTTTGTGGACCTACACATTTTATCTCTAAACTTTATTAAAAAACTTTTGGAGTTAAAGTTTTAAGAAATCTAGATTTTATTTTATCAAGTTTTTATTTCATGAAAATGTTATTTTATCTAGATTTTAAAGTGTTTGTTTTTATTTAGCTAATACTACTGAATACAACTCAGAAAATTGTTGTTTGCATTTAAACCGACTGATTGTTTTTAGTAATTTTTTTTATACACTTACCATAATTGTAATTATTCAATGTTTGCCTCAATCTCAAAGAATTCAAGATACTCTAATTCTAAATACTCTACTGAAATTAAACTTTTTCAATGTTTAAATGTTTTAAAAAGCTATTTTATCTCGAAATAGTTGTTTAAGTTTTGTTATTCCATTGGATTAGTTTTTATTTTATTAACCAGGTTGGGCCCGTATCATTTTGACACAAATTTTTTCATGCAACTTGTTATATTGTACTCCCGAAGATGAATGTTATATTTTACTCCTACTCAAATCAAAGATTTTTAAGTTTTAATTATTCAATAATTGAACTTACTGGATTAATTAAGTCTTTTAATATTAATTGCATGTATTAAAATCAATTATTTAATAAATAAGACTTAAAAATCTTTGATTTTAGAAGGAGTAAAATATAACATTCATCTTGTGGAGTACAAAATAACAAGTTGCCTGAAAAAATTTGTGTCAAAATGATACGGGCCCACCAGGTTTACGTAAACTTGAATTTAGAAAGAGAAAGTAACACTTTTGAATTCAATAAATCTTTAAGTAATTTAAGAGAGAAATTACTTGAAAAGCATAATGTAGTCTGGAGAATACTTGTATAATCTTTCTGTGTTATTGAATGCTGTATTTATAATAAAAGAAAGTACTTATTATTTTTACTTGCTTGCATTTTTTCTTGCACCCTGCGCACCTAACTTCTTTCTCTGTCTTTTCGTTCATTAGCAAAATTCTTTTCAAAATTAGTCTTACAATACTCGTAAATAATTGTCTACTATTTACTAATTATCGTTTTGAAAAATAATTTTTTTTTCTTTCTGTTTAAAAATGATTATTTATCAATGAGTTCTCTGGCGTTTTAGAAAGTTCCCTCAAGACAGGTGATGACTTTCTTGCGTTAGTGATATTTTCTTCTCAGCATGTGCTTCAAGATCCTTCTTTAGATTTTTGTTTCGTGTGCTTTGAAACTTTCGTTTGCTGCTGTAGCTTTCATATAGATTGTGATTTTGTTTTATTTGGTAGAGGACCATTTTTCATTAGTGATCTGTATTTTTGAGAAGCTTCTGCTTTCTTGTTTGTTTATAGAGGTAAGTAGTTTTTAAAAAAGTAGATTTACTGAAAAATAAAGTTGTCAAAAAATTAACTTTATTCAATGAGAACTAATGATAAACCAAAAGCTTTTAAACAAGGCATTCAAGATATTTAATTCAAGTTTTATTTTCTATTTTTTACAGAAAGCTCCAACAAAGTCTGGGAAATTTCCTCCCGCTAATGTTGAAAGCTCCACAAAAGCTTCTACAGCTTCTGTTTCTGCGGAAAAACCCAGTCTCAATGCGGGAAAGACTAAAAAAAAATTACCAGTTGGTGTAGTTCCAATTCCAGTGATTCTGGACTCGAAGCTTGATAATGAAGAAAAGAAGAGAGACGAGCCGAGAAAAAACGTGGAATTGAATCAAAATTTATTAGCTAAAGATGCTGTTTTGGAAGAAGGTGCCAAAGAAAATTCCGTCGCTGTCGAAATTGGGAATTTGGACCTTCAAGGTCATTTACCGGCGGGCAATAGACACGGGGGTCAAATTATGGACAGGCAAATAAATCCAGGATGGCCTAAAGTTCAACATGGAGTACAGGAAATTGGAGATGAACCTCATCATCTAGGAAGGCTTGCAGGGTGAGAAAATTTTTTGAATAGACAAGTCAATTTATAAAAACTCTATGTTCATAGAAATTTCACCAAAATTGTTAAAATATCACAAAAATTATTTAAAAATTATTAATTTTAAAATTCTATTTACAGATTGGATGATGCTGGACATCAGAATGATTTAGGAGATGATCAATATGATAATGAAGATTATAGGGAACAGCAGCCCAAAAATAATGATCTTCGAATTGAAGAAGAAGAAGATGAAGCTGGCGGTAATTTTGATTCTTAGGATTTTGCAGTTTTGTTTTTGTTTTTCTAAAGTTTTTATTTGTTTTAATTTCTTTTTCTTAGTTCAACACCTAAATTTTTTTCTTTTTCTTCGAATCTTTCAGTTTTTTTTTTACTTTAGGGAGGTTCTCTTCATTTACATAACCTCAAACTAGAAAGTCGTTTTTCACCCCAAATAAAAGTATTATTATTACCAACTTTTGAAAAATCCAGTTGTACATTTATCAGAATTTTTTTTTCCCCGATGAGTCCAAATCCGAAGTCAGAATTGTTAGATTGGCTAAATTTTTTGAGATAATCTCAAAAAACAAAATCTCCAAACATTTCAAAAACACCAAAAAAGACTCAAAAAATAATTTTCTTTATGCCGAGACAGTACACTAATATGTTCTTTTGTATTTTTCTCCGACGAATATGAACCTGAAGTTGTAATTAGCAAATTGGCGAAAATTTTTAAAATTATTTTAAAAAACATCAAAACAAAAACACCAATTAAAACACAAAAAAAAATTTGTTTTGTCCGGGACACTTCGCTAGTGTTGTTCTACGTATTTTTCTCCGCTGCATTCGAATCAGAAGTCAGAATAACCAATTTGACTAAAATTTTTAGGATAATTTCAAAAAACAGCTCGAAAATACGAAGAAATCGAAAAAATTTAGCCAATCTAGCAATTCTGACTTCGGATTCGGATTCAGTGGAAAAAAAAGTCTCGACCAGAAAAGTTTTTTTTTATGCCTGTGTTATATAATATTTTATTCTTTTTCTTTAAATCTAGTTAAAATCTGTGATTTTCATATAATTTCAACAAATAATAGCTTATTTTTCTCGTTGAAACATTCTCTACAATTTTGTTTGATGGATTTTGTTAAAGAATGTTTTGTTTAAAAGTTATAAAACAAATAAATTTTGTTTTTTACGTATTTTTTAAACAAAATATTATTTAACAAAATCTAACAAATAAAATTGCAGAGAATGTTTTAAAGAGGAAAATGAGCTAATATTTGTCAAAATTAGACGAAAACTACAGATTTTAAGTAGATTGAAAAAAAAAACATAAAATGTAAAATAATTATTATTTGACAACAAATTTTAGCGAAACCTAATTGTTTCTGAAAAATGTTCAACTGGATCTTTCAAAATTTGGTGAAATTGACTTCAATAATATTTTTATGTGGAGTGAAAAATGACTTTCTAGTTTGAGGTTATGTAAATGAAGAGAACCTTCTTAATTTTTATACTATTTTTTTCTTCTATTTTTCTACTATCTTCGTCTTTTTTATTCTTCAAATATCTTTCTTTTTCTTCTTTTTTTTCTTCTCTTTAAGGGTGTTGCAAGGAGAGAATCAACATATCAACCTTAAAAATATTTTTCCAGGCGGCGTATAAGTTCGACACTTAGCCAATTTTTTCAGAAACAAAAATTGTAATTAAAAATATGATCATGTACCTATTATTTAAATTTTATGCAGATTTTAAAACTAATTTGACATTTTAGAAATATTTATTATTTGGGTTTCAGTTTCTGAATAAAATATTGAAAATTGTGTACTTTTTTTTGGTCATAATTTTCAATATTTTGTTCAGAAACTGAAGCCCAAATAATAAATATTTCTAAAATGTCAAATTAGTTTTAAAATCTGCATAAAATTTAAATAATGGGTACATGATCATATTTTTAATTAAAATTTTTGTTTCTGTAAAAATTGGCTAAGTGTCGAAATTGTACGCTGCTTTTCTTGTAACATCTTTTTTTCATCTGTTTTTATAAAGTATTTTTTTATTTCTTCTGTAAATAAATTACTGATCTTTATTTCTCGTTCTTTTGTTTTCCGAATTTATTTATCCCAATTCTTTTGATTTTTACTTCTTTCTTTAATTCTTACAATTTCTTCTTCTTTAGTTAACTTCTCAAATTTTTTATTTGTTTTCTGTTCCTCAAATATTTTCTTGTTTTGTCCATTTTTTCTAAATTTCCATTTTTTCATTAACTTATTATCTTCTTGTTTCTTCTTTTACTGACGAATTCTATTTCTTTTTTTTTATTTCTAATATTATTTTCTTCTGTTTTTAAAACTTTTCCCTTCCTCTGTTTATCAAGATTTATGATCATCAATTCTTTCAATTTCTTCAATTTTCTTCGAACCTTCTTACTTTTTATTTCTTCTATTCGACTAATTGTTTTTAGTATATTTTATTCTTCCAATTTCTTCTAATTCATCCAGTTTGTTCCTTTTTTTCAATTCTAACAATTTCTTCTTCATCTTTCAATATTCTTGTTTAAATTTATTTTCTCAATAACTCCTCTTCAATTCAAATTTCTTCATATTTTATTCTTCTTTTTTTTAATTCTTTTATTATATTTTCTCTTCAATTTCTTCTTTTTTCCATGCGTTTTATTTTTTTGTCTGTACTCTGTCTAATCCAGATTTTTTTCTATTTCGTTTCCACTTTTACAACATCTTTTTTCTCTTTCTCTATTTTCTTCTCCAATTCTTTAAATTACTTTTTTTAGTTTAACAACAACCTTTCAATATATTCTTCTTCTTTCTATTTTTTTCTATTCTTTTTTCTTCTTCTGTGTTTCTAAAATCTTTTTCTTCAATTTTCCAATGATCTTTTTTCTTTGTCATTTACATTTCTTTTTCTTTTTTTTATTCTTCCAATCTCTTTCCATTTCTTTTATTCTTCTTGCTTTTTTTCTAATATTTTATTCCGTTGTTTTGGTTTTTTAAATTTATTTTCTTCTACTTTTTTAATATTGTTTTTCTTCCTGTGTTTTTTTAAAATCTTTCTTGTAATTCTTCAACACTTCTTCACCTTTGATCTTCTTTATCCTGCTTAGTATTTTATATTTATTCAATTTCTTCTATCCTTTCAACTTTTATTTTTCTCACGTACTTTTATCTTTATTTTGTGTTTATCTTTCTTTTATCTAATTCTTTCTTCTTCCTCTTCTCCTTGTTATTCTAGACAGTCTTATTTTCTTCCTTTTTTTGAAATATTTTTTCAACTTTTTAAATTTTTTATCGCGTCTCTTTTCAGTTTTCTTCTTTTAGTGTACAATTTCATTAAGCAATTATAAATTTAATTAAAAAAGACTAAATAAAAATGTTTCTTTTTTAGATGAAGACGATCAGCCTGATTATTTAAATAATCTGAAGCCCGAGAAACATTAATAAGAAAGAATTAAAAATATTTCAAGTTGGTGACGAAAAGAGTTTAAATTGTTTGTTATGACTTTCGAATTTTTGTAAATAGAAATAATTGTAAATCGTTTACGCAAAGACACAGGAATTTTGTTAGCTTACATTCCTCATGTCTGGTTGTTTTCTAAATCATTCAAAGTTTTGACGAAAAGGACTGTTTTTCACAAATATTTTTAATTAAAGATCCTTTTCGTCAAATTTATTCCGACAAAGCCTAAAGCTTAACGCCTAGATAGATAAAAATTTCCATGTTTTTTCAAAGCAAGTTTTATAATCTTTTTGATTTTTGTAGTTATTTACAATCATGAGACTTACAGATATTAAAAGCTTTTAAATCTTTTACAGAATTTTAACGAGAAAAGACTTTCTAACTGAATTTAAATGTGAATGATTCTAAAATCTAATTTATATGTTGAGATTCTTTAATTTAAATTGAATGATTTTCTAACTTAATTTAAACGATTTTTAGCAATTACAAAGATTGTCTAAATTAATTTAAATGTGAGTGTTTTTTTTTGTAATTGAATATCGCAATGACACTTAAATGTACAAATTATTTACTTATTCTACTGTTGGTAAAATTTTCGACAAAATTAGAAATTTTACAATTCAGGAGAATTTGTATTTTTACGGCTTTCTTTACTTAGGCAGCAAATTAAATTAATTAATTCAAATTAATTAATTAATTAATTTAACTTACCTTAGGAATTTACTATGGACATAGTGTAATATTTGTATAGGTCTAGATATACTCATTCTAAACAATAACTGCGAAGCAAATGTACATAACATTCTTTTTATAATAAAATAACAAAAAATATTGTAAACTCGATATTTTTATTTTTCCAAAAATATAAATAATTAATTATTAAGTAATTAAGTTCAAATTAATTAAACTATTTTATGTTTAAGTTCGTTTGAGTTACTTTCTTCTGAAAAAATGTAAGAATTCAGTTTATTTATATGAGACTATTTACACCGGCTGCTAAAAAAACAGGTTTAAAAAAGAAATCTACTTTAAACCAGTCTTTTAAGCCGCCATTGTAAACATGTTAAATAATATTTTTCTCTCAATTTTATTCTAGAGTATGATATTAATTAAACTGATTGAGTTTGATAACTCACATTAATTTATTTTATTGAAATTTTATAATTATAATTTATAATTTGAAATATTGAAATTATAATTATAATTTATAATTTCAAATATTGAAATTTTGAAGTCATAATTATTATAATATTTTTTTCTCACTTTTATTCCAGTGATAGTATTAATCATATAAATTGAACTACTTGAGTTTGATTAAATCATATTAATTTATTTTGTTACTCTGAAAGAAAGGAAATCGAAATATAGTGATAAGTAAGAATCCTTTTAACTATGCTTTAAATGCCAAAAATGCAAAAATTACATTTTCTGGAGTTTTTTATGTAAATTTTTGCGCTATTTTGTTATGGTATTCTTACGATGAATTACGTAATCTCAAGACAAAGATAGTTTGTTTGATTCATTCCGCGAAATAATTTTCATAACTCGTCTCATAAATTGAATGCAATGATCTTCGAACCGTATTTTAGCGATAAACTGTGATAATTTTTTTCCTTTTTCACTCGCAACTTAATTCTATAATTCCGGGAGAATTCTAATTCAGTTTATTTTGAAAATTTTCTAAACAAGTATTGGAAAATTTATTTTTGTTCTGTGTAGTATTTTTTAAGGATTTAAATTTTACAGGAAAAGAAAGTTTTAACTCTCTAAATCTGAATTAGTTAAAAATAATTAATTTGAGAGATAAAAACTCAGTCACTAATTCAAATAATTTAATTTACTACCAATAATTTTTTTAAAAAATAAATAATTATTAGTTAAATTGGTTTTTAGGTTTATGTCAGAATAACATTCTAGTGAAATTCTGTTTACTAATTCAATTAATCAAATTTTAACTATTTTTCAGTTATTTTTTTTTTTACTAATATTTAGTTATTTTTCACTAATTGCTGAAACAAAAACAAAGCCACGATTTTAGTAATAATTAGTTGTTTTTGACTAATTCAGATTTAGAGAGAAGAGGAGCTTTAAGAAGAAACATATAACTTTTAAAGGAAAGAGAGAATTTTTAAAAGAAAAAAGAATCTTTCTAAAGGAAAAAAGATTTAGAGGTTTTTTTTTATTTTATGCAGTTTCTTTTCATTGTATTAAAATTCCAGAAAATATTTTTAATTCAAATCAAAATAAGTAGTAACAGAAATAAATATTTCTTGATTTAAAGTGAGAAAATAATAAAATAAAATAATTAAGAGATAAATAAAATATTTCTATGCAACTAAGAAAATTATCTATTGATTTAATTCATAGGAGGGACGAATACGACAAACTTTATAAATCAGCACATGAACTTTTCAACAAGGTTATCAAATCTCTTTCGTAAAAGTAGGTTTTACCAAATGAACTCTCTTTTATTGAATGATTCACTTCTTTTTGTTGAGTAATATTATGTATATGTTTCTCTTGAATTTAAATAAAAAGCTGTTTTGGTCTAATTTTAACAATTGAAATGACTAATACAGATCTCGAACGGAAAAGATCAAGTTTGGCCTTCATTTTAATGATCTCATTAATTCACGTGGCTTATCATTTGGCCCAAAGGTCAACGCAATGGGTTACTATTCAAAACCTCAATTGGTCAAGTTAAGCTGTTTTCTTTTCGAAATTCATAGGTGAACTTTTAGAGACTATAATTTCTGACATCATGATTCAAATATACACCCACACAATTGTCAATTACCTTGTTACCTCGTTCTCTCTTAAACTCACATGACATTAAACAATTTACACTCTGTGTGTGAACAATTTATAAAAGTCAAGTCGTGAATACAGGAAAATTTTTTTTTTTATTTTATGAAAGTAACTATTTTGTAGTTTGTATTGTATACAAACAATACATTATTTTTGGACAATTGTTAATCAAGTATTATAATATTTATTTGATATTTTGGAATTTATCACTCGGTAATTGTTAATAAATTTTTTATAAATAGTGGTTCGTTAATTTTTTATATAATTTTATAGTTATATACACTCCATAGTGTATACACCGCACAGAATGACGTTGACAAAAGTCAAAAATATTATTTGAATTTTATAAATTATAACTATAAAATTATATAAAAAATTAACGAATCACTATTTATAAAAAATTGTGATGAAAAATCTTAAGTACCTACTTGCAATCCAACATCTAAGGTAAATAGTGCAAAATAACTCGTCAAGATAGATTATTATATTTGTATAAAAAAAATTTTTTTATTAAATATAAATATGTTTCTAGTTTTTCTGAGGAGGACAACATTGTTTTGTCGAAACGTCAAAATAAAACTTTTTAATAAATTGACTCGGAGAGATTGATAATTTTCCTATCTTTCTATATTATAATATTTGTTTAAGGTATATCTCTAGGTTAAATACAGGCTATCAGAAAAAAAATTCCAGTCTCCTACAAAGAATTTAAAACTTTTCTTAAACTATATTTTTGGGGAAAGGAAAATGTTCTTTTTTAGGAAAAAAGTTTGTAATGTTAAAAATTGTTTGTTTACACACATTTTTATAGGGAATCAAACTTTTCTCTCACATCGCTTCTTTACAAACTTTTAAAATTGATGCGATTTTGATTTATAATAGCTCATTTTCTTCAGAAATAGATTATTTACAAATTCACGGAAATTAATTTTTGAAAAACTGCACCGTTTTTTAAATAATATTATTTGTTTCGAAAAAATTGCACTTCATTTGTTAAACAAATAATCATATTTGAAAAACAGTGTTTTTTTAAAAATCCACTTCCGTGAATTTGTAGATAATCTGTTTCTGAAGAAAATGAGCTATTATATAAATCAAAATCACATCAATTTTAAAAGTTTGTAAAAAAGCGATGTGAGAGAAAAATTTGATTGCCTAAAAATGTGTGTAAATAAACAATTTTTAACATTACAATTTTTTTTCCTAAAAAAGGACATTTTCCTATCCCAAATATAGTTACTGAAAAGTTATAAATCCTTTGAAAGACACAGGAATCATTTTTCTGATACTCTCCAAATCTGAATTAGTGAAAAACTACTATTTAGGAGTTAAAATCGTAAACGAGTTTTCCCTTTTTCAATTAGTAAAAAATAACTAACTCTCTAAATCTGAATTAGTGGTTTTCTACTAATGAATTAGCGAAAAGTGAGCTACTATTAAAATAGTAAGAATTTTACTAATTTTTAGTAGAAAACTACTAATCTTGTAGTAGAAAACTACTAATTAAATTAGTAAAAAAATCTACTTTTTTGAAAAGTAAAGTTTCACTATTTCAATTAGTAGTTTTCTACTAAGAATTATTAATTTTCTACTAATAATTAGTAGTTTTCTACTAAGAATTAGTAGTTTTCTAGTATATGAATTAGAGAAAAATGAGCCATGAATTTGACTATTTCATAGTAGAAAACTACTAATTCAGATTTAGAGAGAATTATTAGTAGAAAACTACTAATTCAGTAGTTAAATTTAATTAATTAAATAGAAAAAAGTAACAAATGCAATTAGTAAATAAAAATCTACTAATTCTTTTAGTAGTTTAACATAAACTAAAAATTACTTTGACTAATTAAATTAGTAGTTTTTTAACTAAATTATTAGTAAAAAATTACTATTTGACATGGTAAACGAGTTTTCACCACCCTTGAAAAATAGTAGTTTTTAACTAATTCAGATTTAGAGAGTAGCCTGTATTTAACCGAGAGATATATACCTTAATAATATTTATTACTAATTTTTTACCTAAAGAATTAAATTATAATTATAATACTTTCAATACTTTGTTATCAATTTAAACTACTTAAATATTCAACAACAACAACAAAAAAGAATTTGTATATTAAAATGTTAGTATTTATAATTATTCCTGAAAAATTGGATAAATTAAAAGTCGAAATTAAATTCTATAATATTTTATTTGGAAACAAAATGCTAAAATAATTTTTATATGAAATGTAAATGCTCTTTTAATATAAATTAGTTTATTAAAATATTTACTATTTTAGGAATAACGTTGTAAACAAAATTGAGGAAAAATATTATTCATTGGTCAAGGAAGTCCCCGTAACCTTGATAAGGCGATAAAATTACGCCATTGGTTAAAATTTATAGTTTTTTCCCAAGGCTCTAAAACTCAAAATCAACCGTGATTTATTAAAAGCACGTACCTTTTAATGCGAATTCAAAATACCTGCAAAGAATGTCAAATTATTTTCAAATACTTTTTTCACGAATAGAATGCTACAAAATTAAACATTAAAAAATTGATTTGTATATAAATGAGTAAAATTTAGAAAATTATAAGAAAAGGAAATTGTTATTTGTTATTCAAATTGTCAAAATTAGTATATATATTTTTTTACTTTTAAGCCATTCCTCTATATTAATTATTATTATTTCCATTTATGTATATTTATTCAAATATTCTTTATTTATCCATTTTTATGTGTATATTTATTTTTACTCATCGTATTATTATATTAATATACTTTAAAATCACTAAAAAAAATTTTTTTATCAGTCGAGATTAAAAGCCTAGTTATCTTCAGCCCGCCCTCAACTTTCGATTCCCTGAGGAATGTTTTTTTTGGGATAAAAAGAATTATTTGTTTTAAAGAGCGGAAAAACAGATCATTACGATTAGAAATGTAGATTATAACCCGTGTGACTATATATAATATGTTAATATAAAATAGGCAGTTGTAAGCGAGATTTGATTACGTAATTGTTATTCGTCTCTATATCTACTAAAGAGAAGGCGATCCAGTCTTCAACGATTTAAACGACTCATCAGTCGTGTTCTTTCAGCTTTGAAGGTAAGTCGAACTATGGTTCTTACTCTCAAAAAAAAGTATTTAATATTTTTTTTTTAAACTTGTAATCTTCTTCATTATTATTATTTATTTTTGCTTTATTATTTTATTTTATTTCCGTTTATTTATTTATTTTCTACTTAATTTAATATAGAATTTTTTATAAGAATTAGATTTTTTGTAAACTACGGGAGTTTTTAATAAAAATGAATTAAAACAAGACTCGGTTATTTGTAGATTTATTATTTTATTTGTATTATAATTTTTTTACTTCTTTTTTAATTAAAAGAATTTTTACATCATTATTATTTTTTTATTAGTATTTTTTAATAATATTTTTATATTTTCTGTTTATTTATTTGTAACTATCTAATAAATTTATATATTTATTTTTTATAAAAAATGGACAAAAGTAGATTTGGTTTTTTTCGGTTCAGTTTTTTATTTCAATATTACCAACCACATTATTTCCATTTTATATATTATCACTTTTTAATGGCACTTTAATTATTTTTATTAATTTAATTAATTCTTTTGTAGTTAACCTATTTTATTTACCTAAATTTGTTTTTTTATTATATTAATTTATTATCACTAAATTATTATTATTATTACTGTTGTTAATGTTTTTATTATTATTATAATGTATTTTGTCACGAAAGTGAAACCTTTTTAAATCAGATTGTGTCTGTTCGTAGAATTAAAATTTTTTAGTCGCATTTCGCACACTAATTTTTAATGAAAAATTTTAATTTATTTTACCAATTTTAACGTTATTTTCAAGGCTGGAAAGATGAAGCTGTTTATTATTTCAACGTTAGCCTTATGGCTTGTATTAGCACATTTAAATTACGAAGTTAGTGCTGTTGATTCTCATGAACATAATAAAGTCGTTTGTTATTGGAATTCTACATCTTTCGAAAGACAAAGTAAGTGTGCTATATTGTTATATAATAAATAATTATTTTTTCAAATGACATTCTTATTAACTATTAACAATTTGTTAATAATTTTTTAACAAATTTCATTTTTTGAAATTAATTTAAGAACTGTATAAATAACTGAATAATATTTAAGAAATAAATAAATGTGGATTTTTTCAAAAAATAAATAACATCTTTCACTTAATTTAAGAACTTTCATCCGCTTAAGCGGTTCTCATTCTATCGGATCATGCAAATCAATATCTTTTTTAATTCACTTATTTCTATAATTTGGATTCTAAATAGTTTTTTATACTTAAAATCATTACACATACAAATTTTGTTAAAAAAAATTTTCTTCCGCTGAGAACTTCAAACTATTAAAATTTCTCCTTTCTGGTTATTTCAAAAAAGAAAAGAATTTTTTTATCAAGATTTTATTATGCGGTAAATTAATTTAATATTGTTGTAAAATTTGTACTATATTAGAGTTTAAAATCCATTTTTGGATAAACCTTCTTAACTTGGAATGAAAAACAATTTATTTTACACTTGAATAACACAATTTTTGTTATAAATACTGTTTAAATCACTGTTTTTACAACAACCGGTTGAAGACAAAATATTATTTGCATAATTCATCCTTGATAAAAAAAAAGTGGTTTTCATACTTTTTGCATCTAGACACATATTTGTGAGTGGGAGATTAATAATAGTCGAATAAAATCTTGAAAAAAAAGTTGTTTTCTAATTTCGGAATGATTCTGAATGTCTGAATAATTTTTTTTTTCATCTCAAGAGCCTGGAAAGTTCAAGTCAGAAGACCTTCTACCAGCTTTAACATTATGCACACATTTAATATACGGATTTGCTGGAATTGATGCTAATTCATTTGACGTTGTTCCTCTAAATCCAAATTTGGATACTGGAGCTGGATATGCTTTCTACAGAGTGGTAACTCAATTAAAGAGAAATACTCCCGATCTCAAAGTTTATCTTGGAATTGGTGGAAATGCTGATCCTTATGAGGAAACTCATAAATACTTGACGCTTGTGAGTAATGATCTATTTATAAAACTATTAAACTAATAACTTACTAGAAGATTTATTCCACAATATTTTTTCGAATTTTATCTGCAAATTTATTTTTCTTTTTATCTGAAAAAAAATTGGACGATTTTATCTCTAAGTTTTAATTTTATGTAAAAAAATTAATTTTTTTTAAATTGAAAACAGATAATTTCAAAATTGCTCTTTTAATTTTATATGTGAAAATAAAAATACACTTTTTGTTTTGCAAATTGTACTAATTTTTCTAGTTTTTAAATTTGAAATTATCAGTTTTCCGCTTTTATTACCTTCATAAAAATGTAGAAAATTAGTTTTTCAAAACAGGATGTTCCTTATACATTCCAATTTATTTTCAAAGGCAAAAATTAAACTATTAATATTAAAATTTGTTGTCTTAAAAAAGTAATTGAAACTTGTTTTTAGAAATATTTCCAAACAGGGATTTCTTTGATAAACATCAGTTTCATAATAAATAATTAAAGTGAAATAAAAATATAGTAAAGAAAGAATGTAAGTGCGGGTGAAGAAAAATGTCAAAATCCAAAAAGATGCACATGTGGAAATAAATCTAAACATATCTATTAAAGAAATAATTAAATATTTGGATTGAATTGATTGTTTAAACGAATAATCTAAAAATATTTTCCTCAATTTTTTTCCTGTTAATTAAATCAAATGTTATAATTAAGAAAAAATTGATTTTCTTTCATTCAGACCGAGAATGCAGAATCAAGGACAAAATTTATTAATTCAGTGGGACGTCTTTTGTCTGATTATGATTTTGATGGAATTGATTTAGCTTGGCAATTTCCAACAACCTATGTAAAGTCAAATCGTGGAGCTTTAAGTTCCTTCTGGCAAGGTTTAAAAAAGAAATTAGGCTATGGAAAATTCCACGACAAAAAAGAAAAAGAACATCGTGATGGTTTTACAATTCTTGTTCGTGATTTGAAAAATCAGCTTAGATCGAGAAATAAGGCTCTTACCCTCAGCATTTTACCTCATGTTAATTCAAGTGGTAAGTGGTCTGAAAAATTGATAAATTATTCGATATTATTGGATTTGAATTTATATTGTATTTCTTTATATTTTCGTTTTTTATTTTTTGTGTCTTTATATACTTTTTGTTTATATTTATATTTCTATATCTTCTTTTGATCTTCCTTTTATTTTAATTTATTAACAAACTTAAAAACTTAAAATCTTGAAAACAAACAAAAGAAATTTATTTTAGTTAATTAAAAAACTTTCTTTCTCAGTTTATTACGACGTTAGACTTTTGGCGCCAAATGTAGATGCCATACATTTGATGACCTTTGACCAGAAAACTCCAGACCGAAATCCCAAAGAAGCCGATTTCCCGGCTCCACTTTATGAAAGCTATGGACGAGTTACTGATGACAATGTCGATTATCAAACACGGTAGGAAAATTTTCAAATTTTACAAAACAGGAAATTGAAATTCTAATCAAAGCAGACTAATTAAATTAAAATGATTTACATAATATGTTTTAACCAGGGCTGATAAAACTCATGATTTTTTTAATTTAAATCGGGGTTTTTTTTATTTAATTTAAAAAGTGATTTTATTAAATATACAAAATGGGTAATTCCACTGACTTTCGTCTGAGGGCTGTTGATGACATATTTTTAAAAAATCTTGTTTTAATATATGTGAAACTCAATGAATTTCTACGTTCATTAGCTATAATATTATAGAAACATAAATCACTTTATTCTATCTATAGAAATTATGATGTTATTATAAAATTATTTTATGTTATGATTATAATTAAATTTAAAAATTTTTTAGTTTACAAAATTTCATAATTTTTTAAAGCTTGTAATTTTTTTCTGGAAGCTCAAAAAATTTTGAAACTTTGCAGATATTTTATTCTTAATATAATTTACCTGCTATTAAAATTTGACGAGGGTATTTTGCTTCGTTTCGAAAATATTAAATTTGAAAAATTTTTGCTCAAAAAGGTTAATTTGAGGATTTAAAATATTTTACATCTCTGTTTTCTTATGAAATAACAGAGAGATGTGAAATTGTTTTGCTAACTTCAAGTTCTCGAATTCACCTTTCTGAGTAAAAAAAGTTTCAAATTTAATATTTTCGAAACGAAGCAAAATACCCTCGTCAAATTTTAATAGCAGGTAAATTATATTAAGAATAAAATATCTGCAAAGTTTCAAAATTTTTTGAGCTTCCAGAAAAAAATTACAAGCTTTAAAAAATTATGAAATTTTGTAAACTAAAACATTTTTAAATTTAATTATAATCATAACATAAAATAATTTTATAATAACATCATAATTTCTACAGATAGAATAAAGTGATTTATGTTTCTTGTAAGTAATAACACATATTGTTAAGTAGTTTTTTAATAATAACGTTTTTAAAAAAATGAAAAATTGGAGGTTACAAAATCATGTAGTAAACATCCTATTTTTGTTTTTGATTAATAATATCACCGAAGAAATTAAAATTTATTTTATAATATTATAGCTAATGAACATAGAAATTCATCGAGTTTCACATATATTAAAACAAGATTTTTTAAAAATATGTCAGCAACAGCCCTCAGACGAAAGTCAGTGGAATTACCCAAATCAGTATATAAAATGTTCAAATGTTTATTTGTAAGTAGTTTTTTAAATTGAGAACATTTAATAAAAAATAATGAGGTATGAAACATTTAATACATCAAACAAATCATGCCGAGTAAATGTGAAATTTTCAAACAAATATCTTCAAATTCATATGATTGCAAAATTAAGAAAATTAGGTAAAAGCAACGAAAAAATAATAAATTATATAAAAAAACGTGAAAACGTGAAAAGATGAGAACTACTTACGGAAACTTTGTCTAAGTTAAAAAAATAAATAAGAAGATAATTAAAAAATGTTACAATATATTACTAAAGAGAAAACAATTTCTAAAATTAGACAAATAAGAGAAATATTTTTACAAATTTAAAAAAAAGAATGAATACAATTTTGGAAACTTTTTAAAAATAAAAAAAAAATGTCTATGAAATAGAAGATTGATGTTAAAATGAGAATATTTAGTATATAAGATTAAATTTGTTACTAAAATAGTAAACGTCTTAAAAAAATAGAAAATTGAGAAATTAAAAAATGTAAATAACAGCATCGAGTAAATGTTTTAAAAAATTCGTTATTACAAAATAAAAACTAAACAAATTAAAAGAAAAAAAAATGTTTCTAAGAAATAAGAAAATAATGACTGAAATTAAAGAATTAATTAAAATTCAAGGAAGGACAAAAAAATTGTGAAACATCATGAAAATTAAATAAGTAGAAAAAAAATGGAGAAATGTTTTTTTATCTTAATCTAACAAACTGTAAAAAAAATGTAAAAATAAAAAAATTAAAAAAATTTGGTAAGAATCTACTAAAAAATTAGATTTATTAAAAGTAAAATAACAAAAATGTATATAAAGATAAATAAAAAGTTTACAAAAAAAATGTTAAAATCATTTAAAAATGAAAAAGTTAAGGCAAATGAAACCAAAAACATTTTTATAATATTACACTTAAAACAAGTCCAACAATAAATTGAGAAAATTAAAGAAAATCTAAAAATTTTATGTAATAATAAATAAGTGTGTAAAAAATAGAAAAGATGTGAAAACAAATTGAATAATTTTACAAAACAGTGAGCGTGTATATATTTATTATTTATATATATATATAATATAATTTATTTATTTTTAAAAATATGAAAATAATTAAGAAAATCAACGAAATAAAAAGTTTAGTGAATGTATAATAACAAAATTGTGTAAAATAATATTAAATAATTTGCTTAAAAAAAAAAAGAAAATTAATAAAAATCCTAAAATAAAAAGACAAACACAAAAAAATATTAAAAATAAAACAATAAAAATTTGTTAAATTTTGTAAAATTAAGAAATTATAATATAAAAATTAAACAGTTTAGAAAAAGTAAAATCTCATAGAAATCTTGTAAAAATTAAAGGCATGTGATGGAAAATGACATCACTAGTTTAGGCAAAATTTGTCCCTAACCTTTCGCTTAAAATAATAAATATTTTGACACCAAACTTTGTAGTATTACTTAAAATATTATTAGGAAGGTCTCTCTGACCCAAGTTTTTTTAATTTTTGCCTTAAAAATAATTTTTTAAAAAATTTACTTTTTTTCAAAAAATGTTTTAAAAAATTAACTTTAAGGTAAAATTTAAAGAAAATTGTGTCAGAGAGGCCGTCCTAATGATATTTAGGATTTTAATGATGATTTAATTAATTTTTTAAATAATTAACCTAAAGGTAAAATTTAAACAAACTTGGGTCAGAAAGACCTTAATAATGTATATTTAAAGTAATTCCACAAATTTTGGAATCAAAATATTCAGTATTATACAGGGACTGACACGAAAACCGAAACAAAATATATTTTATTTTTGTTTCGTTTCGGTTTTGAAAAACTGAAACAAAATATAAATTTAATTTTGTTTTGTGTTAAACCTGAAACGAAAAGGCTCTGAATTACGTTTTCGTCTCATGCCCGAAACGAAAAGTCTTCGAATTTTGTTTTCGTTTCATGCCCGAAACGAAAATCCGCTCCGAATTCCGTTTTCGTTTCTCATAAAAAAGGCTCTAAATTTCACAAAAACAATTTTAAACACAATTCTTTTCTTGCAGTAGACGAAAACGAAATTCAGAGTCTTTTCGTTTCAGGCATGAGACTGAAACGAAATTCGGAGTTGATTTTCGTTTCGGGCATGAGACGAAAACGTAATTCAGAGCCTTTTCGTTTCAGGCTCAATACAAAACAATATTGATTGTACATTTTTGTTTCGTCACAACAATTCCAAACAGAAACAGAATTCGGTTTTCGTGTCAGTTCCTGGTATTATAAGAGAAAGTTTACGGAAAAATTTTGCCTATACCAGTGACGTCACTCTCCATCACATGCCCTTACAAAAATTATTGTGATAGGGGAGACCGAGGAGGAAAGTAACAAAAATCAGTTTTTTGATGCTAGCATTAAAACTATTTGTCGGATAAGTTCTGTAAACATATTAATCGAAAGCTTGGACTTTCACCTATTAAATAAAATTGGAATTAAACATTAATAATAATTTGATAGTTCACTGCAGGACTTTTTAATCAGCTCTTTATTTGTTACTTTCCTCCTCACCCCTGAGGTGGAAAGTAACAGCACGAAGGAGGAAAGTAACACTTTAAAATTAAGGCTAGCATTTCAAATATAAAACTGTTATTAATTTAAATTATTTTTATTATGAACATATAACAAGACAAAGTGATATTAACTACATTTTGTACATAATTGGCAGATATTTTTGCACTTTTTTGAAATCAAGCTTCTTTTTATCTATTTAGTATTCGTTGAATAAGAATGACATTAAAAAAGCATCGTTTCTTAAAAATTCCAATCAAAAGTCCAAAATTTAGTCTTTAAAATATAAAATAAACATATAAAATCACATAGTTATAAAAAAGGAGGAGGTTTATAAAAATAAAGCATTAGATGAGGAGGAAAGTAACAACGTGTTACTTTCCACCTCACCCCTCTTTTCCTTGGATTTCAAAGAACAAGTTTAAATTACACAAAAGTATTTTGCATTTTTTAATTATGCACTAGCACGACTTAAAGATAAATAAAAAAGCTTCAAAAAAACGAAAAGCATATTTAAAATATCTATAAAATCAAAAAACTATGATATTTTGAAAATTTAGGCAAAAACTTACTTTTGACGTAATTTTTGCACAAAATGTCAGTATCAGATATATAGCTTCCGATAGACCCCTAACATAATTTGGGGGAGGTAGAGGGGGGCGAAACTGACTTAAAATTATTTAAGGACTATGTCTGTCCGCTCATTGGTTTAGAAGTTATAAGCGTTGTTACTTTCCACCTCTGTTACTTTCCTCCTCGGTCTCCCCTAATGGAAAATAATTTATATTATTTAATTAATTATAATTAATTATTAATAATTAATATCCACTTAAATTTGAAATAATTAAAATTTAAAAGTTTGAATAAATTGGAATTAAAATTGACTTAAAGTCAACGATTTTTAAGTCTTATTTATTAAATAATTGATTTTAATACATTAAATTAATAATTACAAACTCAATTAGGTAATCCAGTAAATTCAAGTATTCAAGCAAATTAAGGAAGTTCTACCGTAAATCGATTAATCAAACAGATTTTGATAAAACTTAGTGTACTGCTAAATAAAGTTTCTAAAATTTTGTAGTTAAATTTTTGAGACCTGTAGGTTCTTGGGGAAAAAGTTGTGATCGATTTATTTTTTCACTGTTTATAACCTGTTTAACATTGATTCTTATGAGAATTCATTACTGTGTCACATATATTTTCGTACTATAAATTATTAAATGACCAGATAGTAATCAAACTTTGTACAGTTAAACACAGATATGTAATGAACCGATATTGTATTTAAAAAAGGACAATAGGTTCCTGTGAGAGTTGCAATAAATTAATTTGTAAAAATATTTCACGTTTTACACGATACAGTTCAGACGTTCTGACATTTTAAAATGTTGATTTTGATCGCACATGAAAAATAGTCATATTTAAAAAGTAAATAAAGTTAATAAATACAATTGTTTAATTATATATCTCACTGAAAAAACAGTCCGGTTAACTTAACCGGAATTCCGGTTAAGCCCTATTTAACATGATTTTCCGGTTATTTTAACCAGAATTCTGGTTAATTTTCTAGTATTCTGGTTAGCTTTACCAGAATTTCCGGTTACAATAACCGGAAAATCATGTTAAATAGGGCTTAACCAGAATTCCGGTTAAGTTAACCGGACTGTTTTTTCAGTGCAGTAAAATTAAATTTAAACCTAACCACAAAATAATGGTCTCTGTTTTGACTAGTATCGTCATACGGTAGAACCTCATTAAAAAAAATTAGGGGGCATATTCCGGAGTATTTTCACCTATTTTAAAACTTCATTAACATTTTTTTTGTATAAGTTGATAATTTTTTTAAAAAAAGTTTTAGATTAGTTTCCTTAGGGGTCGTTTTTAGGAGTTGATAATTCTGGTCATCAATGATAAATTTCCTGTCATACATTTTCTGTTAGCGCGAAAAAATGACAGGAAATTAATGACAGGCTTATATATCATTCTTTTCCTGTCACACTGAGAAAATAAGTTGACTAAATACAACAAATTTTTGATTAAATTTAGCAGAGAGAGGTTGTTGATATAGCACCTGCAAAGCACTTGATTGATTTTAGCAGAGCATATGCTCCGGTATCCTAGAAGTTTGATTGTCATCGCCGGTGTTTTGTTTGTTTTGTCCCGAGGAACCCTAACCTAGAAATAAAGCTGCTTAGCTAGAGGCTTATTTTCTCAGTGCATGCTTTTTCGTAAGGGCGTCATGTAGGATCCTCCATTTTGAATTTCTAAAAACCGACATCATATTTGGTATCAACGACCCCAAAAACCCCCAGTAGTTAACTAGTTTTAACCGAACACCATAAAGTATGTTATCCTGGTCAAGAAATAGTATATTATGCATCAAGGGAGGATATCACTGTTCGGGAGTTTTTTTACCTCTAACGTTCACTGACCTAAAAACTGTGAGTTCTGCCCCGCTTAAAGCGAACGAAAACACGAGGTTTTCATGCATGTGTGGTAGAAATATATTTTTTTCTATTTTTATAGGAATTTTTGTGAAAAAAAGCAATGTTTTTGTGTAATTTTTTTTCTGTCTATGTAAACAAACCCAATAACAGATTGTCTAGCGAGTGATCATTTTCAAATTCCCAGATTTTCCAGATCGTAAATTTCAATGTTCCCAGATTTGCTCTTTCAATGATGTTGTTAAATTTGTTTAATTTTATTTTGTTAAATTTTATTTTATTTTCTATTTTATTTTAACTAATTACGGTGCCCACAATTCAGAACATAAAATAAATCGAGGAAAAAAAATTCGATTAATCTCATTCAAAATTTAAACTTCTAGATATTGGCTTGAGAATGGAATGCCCGGAACTAAAGTCGTCATCACAATTCCAACATTTGGTCGTACCTGGAAGCTGACTTCGGACAGTGAAGTGTCTGGAGTACCTCCTTTACATGCTGATGGTCCAGGACCTGAAGGACCTCACTCCCAGATTCCCGGAATTCTCGGATACGCTGAAATTTGCTCGAGAATATTAGAAAGTTCCGTTGATCGTCTGAGAAGAGTTGGCGACCCTTCCAAAAAATACGGAAGCTACGCTTATAAAAAATATAACGACCAGACAAGCGAAGAAGGAATTTGGGTTGGTTACGAAGATGTTGATACTGCTGGCAATAAAGCTCTTTACGCCAAAGCCAAAGGACTCGGTGGAGTCGCAATTTACGAACTTTCTTTGGACGATTTCCGAGGAATTTGCACCGGAGACAAATTCCCAATCGTCAGAGCCGCGAAATTCAAGTTGTAAAACAAATCCAACTTTTCATTCATCGTCCGTATTTATAAAAAATTTTCCTCTTTAAAAAAAAAAGAGAATTTCTTTAGTTGAGAATGTTTTCTTTTCGAATTAGACATCTTTTTATTTCAGATGTTTTTGTTTAATTAATTTTTGTTTTAAAATCAGAGAATTTCTTGTAAAAATTAGACAATTTATTTTTTTAGAAACCAGATAATTGCTTCATTAAAAAATTGGTAATTTCTTTTCTTGAAATTACACATCTGAATTTAAATTAAGACGATTTATTCTTGTAAAATTACACAGTTTTAAAAAAAAATTATTTTCAGAACCATTTAGTTTAGGAGATAACTTTTGTACTGAGAAATGAAAGGAGCTTGTTAGAAATAATTTTTCTTTACCTCAATAAATGTTTCTTCGAAAAAGTTAATAGTTTCTTTACTGATTAATAATTTGGATTTTTTATTATATACTTCCTAAATCCGAATTAGTGATTTTGTACTAATAAATTAGCGAAAACACGCTTATTATTAAATAGTAGTAAAAAATTTACTAATTTTTAGAAGAAAACTACTAATTAAAAGTACAAAACTACTAATTTGAAAGCAGGGACTAACACGAAAACCGAATTCTGTTTCTGTTTTGAATTGTTGTGACGAAACAAAAATGTACAAACAATACTGTTTTGTATTGCGCCTGAAACAAAAATGCTCTGAATTACGTTTTCGTCTCATGCCCGAAACGAAAATCAACTCCGAATTTCGTTTCAGTCTCATGCCCGAAACGAAAAGATTCTGAATTTCGTTTTCGTCTCCTGCAAGAAAAGAATTGTGTTTAAAATTGTTTTTGTGAAATTTAGAGCCTTTTTTATGAGAAACGAAAACGGAATTCGGAGCGGATTTTCGTTTCGGGCATGAAACGAAAACCAAATTCGAAGCCTTTTTGTTTCGGGCATGAGACGAAAACGTAATTCAGAGCCTTTTCGTTTCAGGTTCAACACAAAACAAAATTATATTGATATTATGTTTCAGTTTTTCAAAACCGAAACGAAACAAAAATAAAATATATTTTGTTTCGGTTTTCGTGTCAGTCCCTGTTTGAAAGTGAAATATTTAATAATTCAAAAAGTGAATTTCACTATTCAAGTATTAGATATTTCACTTTTTTGGTACGTGAAAATAAGTTCTAAAATTCTTTATTTAGAAATTTTATTACATAAAATTTCATTAGATAGAACTTTTTTTTAAGAAATAATAGGACACATACTCGAGAAGAGGTTAAGTTTGAAATAATTATTTTGCTTTTTAAAATAGAAGAATACTACCTTTTACTTTAATTTTATTTAGACAATACGTGGAAAATTTAATTTAAAACCAAATAAACCATTAAAATTCATAACTGAATGAAAATTAAAGATTTTTGAGATTCAAAAATGTTTAGAGAAACGAGAAAAACTAAATTTGTTTTAAAATCTTTAATATTTATCCAATGCAAAGAGTTTTGATGGTTAATTTTGATTTAAATTAAATTTTACACCTTTTATCTAAAAAAATTAAATTAAAAGTTAGTTTCCTATTTCAAAAAAAAAAAAAAAATAAGGACTTCAAAGATAACCTCTTTTCAAGTATGTGCCCAATTCCTCTTTAAACCGAATTTTCCTTTTTGAATTTGTCTTCAGTGAAATTTAAATAAATACGGATTTTTATTTAACAGAATTTTTAGATCGCCGAATTCAAATTTAACAGAATTTTCATTTTCGAGAATTTCTTTTTAAACAACTTTATATTTAAAAGAATAACAGAAATAACAATAACATAATTTTAATTTTGCAGAATTTTCATTTAACGGAACCCGAAGTCGAATTTTTCAACTTTTAATTTTTTCCTTTTCACTGATTGAAATTACTGAAAAATTAATTTAAATTATTACTTAACATTTAAATTAAAAATTCACAAAATGTCTAAAGTCACGTCTTCTACAAGCCTTTAAGAATTTTATCTAAAAAGAGATTCTATCAAATATTAACTCCCGCAAATTCATATTCGGATAAATAAAAATTGCGTCAAAGTCTGCCATTCTAAAATTCGATTAACTTAAAAATCTGTTAAATAAGAATTATTTAAGATAAAAAAAATGGTTAAAAAAATATTCCGTAAAATAAAAATTTTGTTAAATTTGAATTCTCTTAAATAAAAATTCAGACTTATTAAGTTTGATTGAAGCCATATTCGAAAAATGAAAATTTGGTTTAAAAAAATTTATTAAATAAAATTATCACTTTAATTTTCAAGTAAATTACATAGTTTTATATCTGAATTGGATGAAGGGATGAAAAAATTGAAATGCTCTTAATGTTATATACATAATATATTTCGTGCAGTCTATGGCTTTGTTAAACACATGGGTGTGTACCAAAGATTTTTTTCTCTCTTGAAAGGGACTAAACTCGATAAAATATATCAAACGCTAGAAGAGAAATGACTCGACGGCTCAGCTTTTCCAGCTGATTGAACGTCAGACTTTTACAATGAGATCTTAATGGGTTAGCTCTATATTTGTTAATGCCACATTTACTTTTCTTAAATTATTATTTTACATTAAATTTTCTTTAGTTTTACGCTATCTCATAGCAGGATTTATTTGCCACAAAAGACGAAATAAACTCAAACTGAAAACTCCTATTTTCAAACTCAAATTTGAATTTGAATTAAATACAACGTTATTATTTAATTTAAATTAACACCTAATTAAATAATAAAACACATTAAGTACGATTGATAAATTCA
The DNA here is from genome assembly GCA_037103525.1 of Ganaspis brasiliensis. Classification (NCBI taxonomy): domain Eukaryota; kingdom Metazoa; phylum Arthropoda; class Insecta; order Hymenoptera; family Figitidae; genus Ganaspis; species Ganaspis brasiliensis. Next base: position 5,580,779 of record JAZKLR010000101.1, on the reverse strand, counting down.
TCTCTCAATTAAATACAATTGTTCGTAAATTAATTTCTCGAATTTTCATTTCATCTTTCTTGGCAAATAACGCAATACAAATTTTAATTGTTTAAAGTCCTAAATGAATATTTTTCGGCTCAAGTATTTTTTTTTATTCATGAAAAAGAAAATTGCTCAAAATAATGTATTATTATTTTTTCTACATTTAAATAAATCATCTCCTCGAAATCTATGAACGATAAAATATTTCTATACGTCTAAAATTTTCTAGGTGCATTAAAATTGTTTAATAAGAATTAAAATATCACTTGGAAGAGGGTAGAAAATTGTGATATCTAGACTCTATAATAATAATCTTATTTTACAAAACTAATCTGGATTAATGATAGCTTTTCGAGTTTTATTTAAATAGAAATATTTCAGAAGAATCGTCTAACAAGATCAAATTTTAATATTAATGTATCTAGGATAAATGCATACGTAAATTCTATTTTATATATTTATTAGATTGTTATAGGCACGTTTCACTAGTACAAAACTTCGAGGAGATTGATTCTAAATCTTTAATTCTATTATATTAGAATTAAAATCAATGAATTAATCTGATTAATCTATTAATTAATTTTTTAATTATCATATTCATGAATATAGTAAATTGAATTTTATTGATTAATATATAATAAATAATCAATCGGTGTTGATTTTATTAATTAATAAAAATCAATTACAACATTTTCATTAACTAATAATTAATTAATATCTCTTTTATTCAAGATTTTGGGCAATGTTCCTTTTCTCCGAAATCGCGTTTCTTTTTAAATACTTATAAATACTGGGCATGGTACTTGGAATTTATGATACAATTACAATTAATAATTCAATACACACTTCAATCAGGAAAGGGCACTCCTTAAGTAGTATATTTGTTTACAATTTACCAAATTTCCTTTTTTACGATTTTCATCTTAAGCACAATCTAAAGTGGAGCAATATTAGTTATAGAAAAATGAATAAATTTATTAGAAAAATAATTATTATATTTGCGATTCTATCTTTCTATTTGAAATAGAAAAATAAATAAATCACGGGAAAAATTGAAAGAAAGTTTTGCTCCACTTTGAATTGTTGTTTTTTTTTTCTTTGTAAATATCGGGAGGGATTAGGAAAGAAAAGGGAAATGCAGGAGAAAAGAGACGAGTGTTAATGTTTGATAAGAGGATAATCTCATTTGAGGGAAAACAATGCAATCGGAAGGCTGCTTCTGTCGACAGATTTTCAAAACCTCTCTCGATTTATAGTTGACATTCTAATGTCTTAATCTTATAATAGTACTTTTTTATATTAAACGATAGTAAATTAAGTCCCAATACTTAATTATAGTAAGGTATTAAAATATTCCTTAAATTAATCAATAGGTAGTAAAATATTTCTTAAATTAATTTTTTTACAAACAAGTGTCAAGTTCTTATGAAAATTCATTCAAATAAGATTTTTTTTTGGTGCTTCTCAAGCATCAAGTTCAATGTTTGTTGTTTTTTTTAATTATTTAAAATTATTTCTTTATAATTCAGTTTATCATTATTGATAAATCATTAGTATCGAAATTATTATTGTGTAAATTGGAACTGATTGAAAATTCTGAGATTAGCAAACATTGACTCAAAGCTTTATAGATTTTTTTTATAGAGAGGACGGTTCTTTTGCTTTAATTAGGCTGTGGCACACACGAAGTAGTAATTCGGCAGGTAAAGAACTCAGAAGACTTGCACCTTGGACCAAAAATACTGGGCCATTTTGATTAAATAGTTCATTATGATTCCAATTTAATATATAAGTATTCTTTTCAACCTTTTTACTTTTAAATTATTATATTAAGCCCAATAATTTTGGTCAAGGGATTTTTTATTTCCTCCATTATACATTTCCTCAACTTTTCTATAAACAGTAGGCTAAAGTTTCTTTTTAAAAATAATATGATCTATCCCTTTTTTCGGACTCCTAAAAACCCGCAAGGCTCAAAGGTGATAAGCACGCTACCAGATTATTAGTTTTATCGGGAAATCCATCAAAGGTGCCAATTTAGCTCTGGACTCTTATTTAAATTAATATTCTATAATTACATTTAAAATAAATATTTCTATTTCTTCGAAGCAAATATTATTCTTTCGGAGTTTTTCAGTACTTTTTTTTAAAACATTATTTCAGTACTAGTTTTCATTTAAATGCTTTTATTTACCAAAAATGAAATGCCTTTATCAAATAAATATTATTTAATAACGTAATTTTTGAAATAGATTTAAGAACTATTTTCTTAAATCGTCGATTTTATTAAATCGCTGATAATAAAGAAAATTATTCCAGATGTAATAATTAAGTCGCCGAGGCTCAATTTCAATCGTTTGACTAAAAGACAATTTTAATTGTTTGACTAGACTATATTCTATTTTAACCATTTGACTAGAAAATAATTTCAATTATTCGATCATTCAATAATAATTCGGTTAAGAAATAATTATCCAATAAATATTTAACCTAAAGAACAATTTTTAACAAGTCGGGCACTAATTGTTGGATTTTCCATTTTAATGGTTAATTTTCATTTTGAGAGTGAGTGAAAATAATGTTTAGGTACCATAGATTTAAGGCGTAAGTATTTAAAGAAAGGAAAAAATGCCGCATTCAAATTCTAACCGAAAGCATTCTCGGTTTTTTTTTCAGGTACGATATACATGGCACAACATCTATATATTTTCAAACTTTTTTAAGACTTCGAAATTTTTAGTTTTTTAGAGCAGTTCATTTTCTAAACAAAAACACAAACAAATTTCCCATAATAGACTTGATAATAAAATTCGAAACTTTTTTTAGTTTCGTTTTATTTACTTTTATTATCAACTTTTAAATAAATTCCAATTTTGAAATAATAATTATTCTGATTCCATTTTCTTTCTGGATAATCATTTTTTTTTCTTAATTTTATTACAAATTGATAATTATATTTTCATTGATATATTTTCATTGATATTATTTATTTTCCTGGATACTCTTTTCCTTATTTTAATTTAACTTGATCTCAAATTGAAATCGAGTACAAAGTAATGCGTATATTATAACGATTGTTTTTTTTCTAGGATATTATTATTTCTCCAAGTTTCTTCAAAACAATAGTAACGTTCTATTAAACTAGATTATTTGAAGTAACAACTACCATCTATATAACAATATTTATTTCTAGTGATTATACAACATTTTAAAAAACTATACGCATTGTTTTGAACTCGTTAATTATTTTTAAATTCTTTATAATCTCAATTACATTGAAAATTCTTAAAATGAATATTTTTGATTATTTTTTTAATTATCTTGCGTGAATTTCTTTCACTTTTGATAATCGTGTATTCCATGTTTGTTGGAAATTTTTCATAAAATAATCTCTATTCAAACACGAGTTTTTTAAATTTAATTAGTTTGAATTCAAATTTTGTTTGTGCTTTTTTCATTCTTTTGAAAAAGGTAGTTTAGTGTAAAAAACAAAATGCTAACAGATTTATACAATAATTTTTTAACATGATAATAAATGTTGATAAATTATAAAGTAACATTAAAAATTTAGTCTTGACGTATATCAATCGAAGTTATAAAATAACTTCGTGAGCTTTCATAAAAATCGTTATCACATATATTAACTTCGAATGTTTCGTATCTCATGTTTTATAATTTAATAAAGAATTCTGCAGTTTGAATTAAAAAAATTCTTAAAATTCTGATTATAGTAATAGACGTATTAATAACAATTACAGAAATTCTTGCCTAACAAATCGACATATTCTAAAGTAACTTTCATTATTATTTTATTATTAATTACTTTATTATTAATTATTTTATTATTATTTCATATTTACTCGCTCAAGTTTCTATTCTTAAAATTGTTATATTTTAACAACAGATTCCTTTGAAATTCTAAACATTTAAATGAACGATATTTTTTTTCTGCTTTTATATTCTGTCAAAAAAATTTATAATAAAGTTTTAGTTGAATGGAATTTTAATTCATGATTTTAAATTCTCAAAATAAAAGTTTTTAAATGAAATTAACAATGTTTTGTACAATTTCAATTAATCAGGGCTGATAAAATTTTAATTAAAAAAAAAATTTAAAAACCTGTGCTTTAATTACCGAAAATACTAAAATAGAAAAAGATAACTCCGAAATGTAAAACCAAGAAAAATAAATTAATTATGAATAAAGTACAAAACAATGAATATATTTTAATAAAATAAGAAATTAATAAAGAAAAATTTAATCGTTTCGAAAAAGTGAATTTCTTAGAAATTTTTTAAGAATCGGAAGAACGATTCATGGAAATATATAAAAGAAATAATTTTTTATTTTTGAAATTTGGATTGATTGAAATTTAAAAGTTTTAATAATTTAAAATATAAGTTAATTAATGTTTGGAATTTATTTAAATTAAAATGACTTGAAAATAAAATTAATTTAGTTTTATTTGTGACTAAATTTGACTAAAATTTTTATATCATATCCTGATCATTTCTATTAGGACAATTTTTTTAATTTTATAAAAAATACAATATTGAACTTTAATGTTTTCTAGATTTATTTACTAATTTCTTATACTTTTTGCAAACTTTCTGATCTTTTTAAAAATTTCAAATTTTTTTATACTGTATTAAATTCCTGCCAAATTTGAAGCCTTTTTTAATTAATTCATTTAAATTTCTCGACGATTTAAATCAATATTACAGCCCTGAATTAATTAATTAATTTTTTTTATCAAATAATTTTATAATTTATTTATCTTTTATTTTCTTGTTTAAATTATTTACTTTAGATTAAATTAGAAAAAAAATCGTTCAAATGAACGTTTAGAGTTTTATAGGAATATCTCAATAGTTCAAAAAGTACCGAGGTCTGAAAAAATTTTAGCGTAAAAAGTTCAGTCAGTATTTTAAAGCGACAGTTAGCTTTCGATGAGGGAACAATTTTCGAAATTTAATAACAAAATAACTAATAATTAATCCGAATTCACATAAACTTTGAAAATGGTAGATATTCTTCTTCATCAAGGAATTTCCAACCCACACAGAATTGATCGGTTCTTCTATTCTTGTTTTTTCAATTGGAATTTATCGGAGATTCCTTAGTAGATAATATTTTATTAAAATGATAAATTCGTGTTTTTCTTAAGGGTATTTAATTTTTAAGGATGTTCAACCCATTGACATAACCTCAAACTTCACGTAAAATAAAAATATTATTAAACCTGATTTCATCGGATTTTGAAAAACCTAATTGTACATTTAAGAAAAAAATTAGGTCAATAATGAAAAACTAAAATTAACAAAAAAGCGAAATTCAATACAAATACAATAAAAGAATATACTATACAATTTTGAAGTTATTTACAAAAAAACATAACTGATTATTATTAATTTATAATAACAAAAATATAAGGAGGAATGTGCCGCGACCGAAATAAAATTTTATTTGAAAGATGATTTTAAAATATAATAAACTTGGAATAATTTAACGTATTTCTGGAAAGTTTAAACAATTTTCAGTTTTGAAGATATTGGCGATTAAATTTATTCTGTCTCATGAGGTTAATATTACACTGTAAAAAAATCCTGTTGAAATTTACCACGTCCAACGTAGGAAAGTATGATCACTACGTGCAACGTGCGATTTTACATAATCTGGATGTTATTTTAAACCCCGAATATAAAATAGGTGGCGTTATGTTGAAAAACACGCAGCATGTAATTTTCCACATTTTCCTTCTTGCGTGTAACTTAACCTAAAAATTTAGGTAATAATATTTATGAAATATGTATTTTCATATATTCCTGCTCCTAAGGTGAACACTTTAAAAGGATCATAATTAGCCTAAAAAAAGACAAAAACGAATTCCTTTACCATTTTTTGATTATGCACATAGTTTTGAAGTTATTTATGTTTAAAGTTGCATACGGGCGAATGCTTGATGATGGAAAGTCCCTGTCTTTCCAACTCAAGCAACTCAATAATTTTCAACTGCGCGTGATCAAAAATCGGTACAGGACTTTTCGTTTTATTTTTTCCAGCTTATTATTAACTTTTTAATATGTTTGGCTTAGAACATGATACATTGTATAATGCTGCTGACGCGTTTAAAACTTTAAAATGCATTTAAGTACAAAAGACGATGGCTCGAAACCTTTTTTTCTGACACAAATATGAACATTTCGAGCATGCGCTTACGCATTTTTGACATAACCTTACTGTCTTTATTAAATCTCGCACTGCATCCTTTGAGGAAAATTACACACCGCGTGTAAATTAACATTCTCCACAAAGTAAAATTACGTATTCGCACATTTATATAAATTTACAATCTGTGTAAATAAACACGTTGGACGTAGTGGTCATACTTTCCTACGTTGGACAATGTAATTTTACACATTATGGTTAAATTTCACAGTCACATACAGTAAAATTATTCTACAAAGTAAAATTACTTTTGAAACATAGTAAATGTACTACGTCGAACCAATAATATTGATGTGTAAAATTACATGAAGTATGTTTTAATTTACAGACTTTTTTTACAGTGTATTGGCGATTCAAACAGCTAAAGTAGCACCTCTACTGGCCGGCTTTGAACTAATATGTACACGACTCGCTGTATGGTTCTGTATGCAAATCTGGTTGTTTTTTTAAGTTTTTAAACTTTATTTCAAATTTCAACTATTGAATCGAGCTAATCTAATATTCTTTATATTATTTTAAAGTTTTGCAAATAAATTTTAATAAATATAGACGAACATTCGTACTTGCAAACAGGAAAAAAGAAAAAACGGGAACGAAACAACCGTTTTGTTCCTCAGTGTTCTATATTAAAAACACCGGAAAATCATCTCCATCAGGTTCCAAAAGATCTTGCACGACGTGAACAATAGGCTATTGATATAAAAACGGGGAAAAAATTGACCGATAGGATAAAATATTGCAACAATCATTTTAAAACTGAGGACTACATACCAACTAGTATAAGTACATTTTTTGGTTATGTTTTTATATGATCTCCAAAAATTGTAGTTTTATATTTTTAATTTAATCTTTAATTATCACAGGTGGGGCAGGATTAAAACCAAATTTAAAGCGAATTTATGTGCCTTCTCAAAACTTACAAATTAGAAATAAGCATGATATGTTGATATGGTTATTTCGTCGCCTGTCAACAAATCGTTTCTATTTTTGAGCATGATATCATGCTTACTTTTAATTTGTAAGTTTTGAGAAGGCACATCAATTCGCTTTAAATTTGGTTCTAATCCTGCCCCACCTGTGATAATTAAAGATTAAATTAATAATATAAAACTACAATTTTTGGAAATCATATAAAAACATAACCAAAAAATGTACTTATACTAGTTGGTATGTAGTCCTCAGTTTAAAAATGATTGTTGCAATATTTTATCCTATCGGTCAATTTTTTCCCCGTTTTTATATCAATAGCCTATTGTTCAAGTCGTGCAAGATCTTTTGGAACCTGATGGAGATGATTTTCCGGTGTTTTTAATATAGAACACTGAGGAACAAAACAGTTGTTTCGTTCCCGTTTTTTCTTTTTTCCTGTTTGCAAGTACGAATGTTCGTCTATATTTATTAAAATTTATTTGCAAAACTTTAAAATAATATAAAGAATATTAGATTAGCTCGATTCAATAGTTGAAATTTGAAATAAAGTTTAAAAACTTAAAAAACAACCAGATTTGCATACAGAACCATACAGCGAGTCGTGTACATATTAGTTCAAAGCCGGCCAGTAGAGGTGCTACTTTAGCTGTTTGAATCGCCAATATTATATAAATTATTGTTAATATCTCATAATTTTACAATTTTTTGTTTAAATTATTTGCGTTATTGATTCGTAGTAACTGTTAGGTTTTTAAGAATAACTTGATGAAACATAATTTAAATTTAAAACTGTTGGTACTTCAGTTTTCTATATTATCCTGTGAGTATGAACTATGAAGTGTTAGTCTTTTAACCTAAGAATTTATGTATATTTTAACATGTAACACGCGCATATTACTCGTTGCATTCTGTTATTTATTAAATTTATTATGTTCTGTCGTTTGACTTCTGTTGTTAAATTTTAATTTATTCATTAACAATGAATTTATGTTTTAAGTGTTTTTGATCATGATGTTAGTGGTATAATATTGTAAATTGATAATAATCTGTAAATAACCTCAAAATTGTACAGAGTGTTCTTTCACTGTATTTGTATTGAATTTCGTTTTTTTGTTAATTATAGTTTCTATTGTCCTGAGGAGGCCTACATACATATTTATTAGGAAGGTAAAAAAAAAAAAACAAAACTCAGAAATATTATGCTCCTACCCCCCAAATTTGTTCCAAATTGAAAAAAAAATACTCCTTTTTTATTTTGAAATCGGACAATATTTAGAGGTGGCTCAAAGCCCATGAAGTTTCCCATGTATGAAATTTCAAAAAACCACCAAAACTCAAAAAATCCAAAAAATTAATAATAGTTAATATCAACAAATTAATAAAGAAATTATGGTATACTGTTTTTTAAACCCGTTTCAAGAACTGATTCAGTGCATTAATGATTTAGTGATTTTTTACGATTTTATTGCCAATTTACGAAAAAGTAATTTTTTCCCATGCAAAATAAATTGGAAACTTGATGGGCTTTCAGCCATCTTTAAATATTGTCCAATATCAAAATAAAAAATAGGGGTAAGTTTTTTTTGAATTTGGAACAAATTTGGGGAATAGGAGTATAACATTTCTAACTTCAGCTTTTCTTTTACCACCCTAATATATATATATATATATGGCGAAACGTTGACGTTGTTTATTATTGACGACACATTTAATGCTTCGAAATAAAGGACTGACTTTGCCTGGAGTTGTTTTATTTTTACGAACAATATATCAAATTAAAATATTAATTATTAAAAATAAATTATTAAAAAACTGAAAATTATCTACCAAAGATTCTCCGTTTCTACTATCCTTGAAAAGTATCAATATTAAACCTTGAATCATTCATTTAAGACAATTTGGTGACTGCTTTGTCATGAGGGCCATTGACCTTGACAAGATGCCAAGCTTTTGGCAGGAATCAGAACGCGGCTGGCGGATTCCACGTTTATGAAATTGAGGGAACGCCTCTCTTGTGCAACATCCTACATGACGCAGCATCTTTTGACATTGTATCTACTATCTTGGTCCACGTGGTTGCTAAGTACCTTGAGCAGCCTCTCTGTGTCCTTGAAGCTATTCTTACCTGGGTCCGTCTTGATTATCTTACTTTTCCTAATCGTAACGATCCTCTTCCTCTTCTTTCTCTTGCTCTGCTCAAGCAATTCCTCGAGTCTCAATCTGATAGGCCAGTTAGCATCTTCATCTTGAGCGTCGATGAAGGCACGATTTGAATTAGGCTCCAGATTATGCTCCAGTTCCTCAAATTGATTTTCCACCTCGTCACAAACTTTACCAACCGTAAACTGATTTTCCAACTCGTGACTGCTCACTTTTCCAACTACAAACTTATTCTCGAAATTTTCACTCACTTTCCCAACCGTGAATTGATTTTCGAAATCTTGACTATTCACTTTCTCGACTGCGAACTGATTGTCGAATTCTTGACTAACTTTCTCGAAATCCTCGTCTTTAGCAACTGACTGACTTTCCTGGCTGCAAACTTGCCCGAGTGCAAATTGATTTTGATCGTGGAACGCCTCGTCGAATTCTTCGAGATCTTCGAATTCTTCCAGTGGACAGACACTGTCATTGCCCATCATCCACTTTGGCGGAGAAAAGGAATCGTATACCCTGACAGGCCTCGCTAGGGAAGATCTCTTTTTCACCGGGGTCGCTGTGAAGCTCAAAATACGATTGTTCAAGATCTGCTCCCGATAGGTGAAATTCGAAATCTGATTCTTAACCTCGTTCTTTGGGAATTGTCGCTTCGAACTCTGATTCGAAATCTGCTGATTGGAAAATGTTTTCAAGACTCGTTCCTTCACGAGACTGAGTTTCTCGTTTTTCTTTCCGCTTTTCTTGGACGAGAAGTAGCTCTTGCCTTCATTCAGGATCTCGTTGATTTTTGAATCATTACCCTTAATGTTTTTATTCTTATTGGAATTCTTAACAGAGGTATTATTAGAATTTTTGCAACTTTTATTACAGTTCTTGGTAGAGTGAAACGAGTTTTTGTTCGAGTCGTTAGGAATTTTATCGTAGGGATTTTTATTTGAATCGCAGGAGACTTTGTTTGAGTTATAGGCAACTTTGTTTGAGTCGTAAGAGACCTTGTTTGAGTCGCAGGAGACTTTATTTGAATCGTAGGAGACTTTGTTCGAGTCGTAAGAAACTTTGTTTGAGTCGTAAGAAACTTTGTTTGAGTCATAAGAAACTTTGTTAGAGTCACAAGATACTTTGTTTGAGTCATAAGATACTTTGTTAGAGTCATTAGATACTTTGTTTGGATCATAGGAAACTCTGTTCGGGTCGTACGAAACTTTATTCGAGTCATGAGAAACTCTGTTCGAGTTATAGTTCTCATCTGAGTTGTAAGAGGCCTTATTCGAATTATACGGGACCATATCCGAATGATAAGGGACCATATCCGGATGATAAGGAACCATATCCGAATGATATGGGACCATATCCGAATTATATGGGACCATATCAGAGTGATAAGGGACCATGTCCGAATTATAAGAAACCATATCAGAATGATAAGGAACCATGTCCGAATCATAAGGGACCATGTCCGAATTATAAAGGACCATATCCGAATAATAAGAGCCCTTATTTGAAATATAAGGCTTCATGTTCGAATTATAAGGATCCATATTTGAATTATAAGGGACCTTGTTTGAACCATAAGGAACCTTTTTTAAATTATAGGGGGCCTTTTTCGGATTGCAAGAGGTCTTATTTGAAGTACAGGAATTCTTATTCGAATTATTAGAGACCTTACTCGAACTATAGGAATTCTTATTCGAACTATAAGAATTCTTATTAGAAACCTTATTCAAATTATAAGAGTTTTTATTCGAATTACAAGAATTCGAATACGAGTTCTTAGAGTTATAAGAATTTCTATTCGGATTATACGAATTCTTATTTAGATTATAAGAGTTCCTATTCGGATTATAAGAATTCTTGTTTATATTGTTCCTATTCGCATTATAAGAATTCTTATTTGGATTATTCTTATTCGGATTACAAGAGTTCCTATTTGGATTACAAGGATTCTTATTCGAATTATAAGAATTCTTATTCGAATTACAAGAATTCTTATTCGGATTACAACAGTTCTTGTTTATATTACAAGAATTCTTGTTTGAATTACTCTTATTATAAGAGTTCTTAGTTATATTATAAGACATCTTATTCGAATTATAAGTATTCTTATTAGAGTTGCCGTTGTTGTAATTACAATTGTTCTTTAATGAAAGATGTCGACACTGCTCGGCACACTGGAAACAATCGTAGTACTTTTCGGAAGTGATTCGACGACTGGAAGCTGAATTTCGATTTTGATTAGTTGAATATAAACCAATGTCGGGCGAAGTTCGGAAGATTATGGCTCGAGAGATTCTAACCGAGGACCAGTTGCCTCGTTTTGAAAAATCGCAGACAATTATTTCACCAGTTTGATTGGAGGAAGCTGAAGACGCTCGAGATAAATTCTCACAAGATTCGGGAATTCGAATCCAACTCTGACAGGAACTTTGGTAACGACGTTTAACTTCTTCGAAAGGCTGCTGTCACACTTCCTGCAGGTATTTCAAGGGACAGAGTGTTTCCTTGAACCGTACCTCACCTTCGTTTGAACCTTGCTCTGATCGAACGTCTGCCGCACATCTCACCATCGCTACTCCGTCCACTTCTTCTCCAACTTGTAATACAATCTGCAAAACGGAAAATTTAATTATACGGCATTCATTTACATATATAGATGTCAATTATATGGTTCCTATTATTAATTATTAAAGAGGTTTATCCAAAAATCGATTTTCCACAGAATCTTATAAAATTTTAATGACATATTAAATGCATTATTTTACTTGTGTATGGTTACAATTTTATTGAAATTAACCGTTCCGTTTTTAAATTATAAATTTATAAAGTTGGACCTTTTACATGGAAATAGTAACAAAACGCGCGAAACGACTATATTTTAATTTAAAAAAATACGGCTTTACAAATTAAAAGAAAAATTAATATATTTTGAACTATAATATAATACAACTTTTACAACAAGATTAAATTAAGTTATCCTACAGTTGATGAGAAAATGTTATTCAATGTTAATAATTAATTATTCTCTTTTTTTAAATAACCAAGAAGGAGAAATTTTAATTTGTTTGTTTAATGATTACAACTATAATATATCTACTATTTGGAAACCAAATTATAAGAAGAAATGAAATTAAAAAGATATTGAATATCATGGTCCGATAGAATGAGAAACACTTGAGCGGATAAACGTTCTTAATTACAATTAACTAGACTATATAAAAATTAGTTTTTTTTTATAAAGATAAATAAAACAAAATTTATTTATGGGTCATTCTCTGTCAAATTTGAACCCCCTGTTGTCCATTTTTGGTTTGGAGCAAAAAATTTCTTATATGACTTAAATTGTAGGTTGAAGTCTCTACTTTTATTTGCACTATGGCCTTTTTATGAATTTAAATATGGCGGACACATTAAGAGTTCTAAAACAAACCAACTATTTTTCAAATAATAGTTCACCTTATTGGATCCACTATTATGTATCTTTTAAAACTAACTTCAGATTCGTAATCAGCGAGCTCGAATAACAAGTTTCAAACAAAATAATTGAATTATTAAAAACTTTGTCCGACTTTATTGAATTTTTGAAAACAGACTTATTCAGATTCGTAAACTGTGACCCCTAAAACACTCTCATAACAATTTTCAAACCAAATAGTTGGATTTTTAGAAACTTTGTCCGCCATATTGAATTTTTGAAAACTAACTATAGATTCGGGATTAGTGATCCCCAAAAACACCCCCATAACAAGTTTCAAACCAAATAGTTGAATTTTAAAAAACTTCGTCCGTCATATTGAATTTTTTTAAAACTGACTACAGATTCGGGATTAGTGACCCCAAAAAACACCCCCATAACAAGTTTCAAACCAAATAGTTGGATTTTTAAAAATTTTGTCCGACATATTGAATTTTTGAAAACTAACTTCAGATTCGTAATCAGCGACCCCAAAAACCCTCGATTAATAAATTTCAAATCAAATAGTTGGATTTTTAAAAACTTCGTCTGCCATATTGGATCCGCCATTATGGATTTTTTTAACTGACTTCAGATTCATAATCAGCAACGCCAGAAAGCCTTAGACCTTGAGTTTTGCAAAAATTGATATATGTTTACATTTTAGCCGCCATGCTTGTTCCGCCATTTTGAAATTTTTGAAATGTTATTAAGCTTATATAAAGTAGTATTTAAAATAATGGAAATTAAATAAAAGTAGAGAAAATCATACCAAAATGATAAAAATAATTTAAAATTGAAGGAAGTAATTGAAGTTTCAAAAAATTGCAAATTTTCGAAATTGAGTGAAAAATAATTTAGGTAATTAAAAATTGAGGAAAGTAAATGAAAAATAGTAAAATAATCAAGATTAAAGAAAATAATTAAGAAATCATAAAAGATTTAAGATAATGATTGACAATTTAGGAATTTAATTAAAAATAATTAAAATAATTAAAAAGTGAAGCAAATAATTTCTAAATGACCAAAGTAAACAATAATTAAAGAAATAATTCAAAATTGAATTGAGACAAATAATTGAAATATTAGGAAATTAATTGGAAAATAATAAAAATGATAAACAATAGGGAGGAAATCATTGCAAAATAATAATAATACATAAGAATGGGGAAAAAATATACAATTTGAAAGAATTAATTGAAAATTGAAAAAAATAATAAAAATTCTAGAGAATAAGTTAAGAATTGAAGAAAATAATTGAAATTTTTGAACATTAATTTAAAAATAATGGAAATAAAATAAAGCTAAATTTCAAAATTATAAAAATAATTTAAAATTGAAGAAAGTAATTAAAGTTTAAAAATTTTTGCAAATTTATTGAAAAATAATTGAAATAATTAAAAATTGGGGAAAGTAATTAAAAAATGGTAGAATTAATTAAAGTTAATGAGAATAATTAAGATGTCATGGAAGATTTAAGATAATAATTGAAAATTTTACGAAATTAATTAAAATATAATAAAATTCATTTCGTGTTGATAAATAAATTAAAAAATAAATAAATATCTAATAAAAAATGGCAGGAAATAATTGCAAATTGATAAAAATAAATGGAAACTGAAAAAAATAATTTACAATTTGAGAGAAATAATTTAAAATTAAAGTAAAATTTTAGAATTATATAGAATGAATGAAAAATTGAAGAAAATAATATGACATTTGAGAAAAATGATCAAAAATCTAGGAAATTAATTGAAGAATATTAAACGTAATAAAAATTGAAGAAATTATTTGCAAAACTAGAAAAATAATTTAAAATTGAAAAAATAATTTTAATTTGTGAAAAGTCATGAAAAAACTTACTTGAAAAATGATAAAACCGATAATAATCAATAAATAATGAAATTGATTTAAGGTGGATAGGTTGAAGAGGTTATAAATGAAATGACTGAATTATATAAACTATTTAAATTCTTTAAAAATTGTAATATTTTGTAAACTATTGTAATATTCAAATTAAAAATTGTGAAATTAGATTTTCAAATTAGTATAATTCTAAAATTGTGACCCTAAAAAATTGTAACTAAACATTTTTTTAATTTAAAACGTATAAGAATTCTAAAGTTTTTAAAATTGCCACTTAAATTTTTGTTGCTTTGTAATAAAAATTGTCTCGTTTACAACGTATTAGAAATTGTGTTTTAAAGCAATATTTTTTTTAATATACTGAAACCTCATAAAATTTGTACAAAATAGTTTTTACCTTAAGTAAATACCTAAAATCGTATATTTAAACCTGGAAAACCTTCTTAAGGTCTCGTTCGTGACTTGAGCATTATTTTAAATTACTTTTTGACTGGCGCTCCATCAAATAAAATCAATATGAAATGAATTATAAAGCTTGACGTGAGAAGATATATAAAATTGGGGATAAAATAAGATTACCGACTAAGGCAACTTTTTGCTCTGCCTCGAGAATTATTATGATTAATTTTTTTCGCAAACAAATTAAAAAAAAAAGTTTCATTTTAAACTGACAATTATTATGATTGATTTAACGTAAAATGAAAATTATAAAAGAGTATAAATTCTTTTTTGTTTATTAGTGTTAAAATTGTTTCTTATATTAAAAAATGGATGTAATAAATATTATAACAATTAGATTATCATTTATATTTATATAGTTAAAAGAATGTGATTTATTTATTTCTGATATAAATCCAATTAAATTTAAGGCAATAAAAATACACATAAATTTGAGGGGACGTATTTTAATTAATTTAAGAGATAAGTTACCTGATCTCGTAGGAGGGTGGTTTGATCAGCAAGTTGCAAGTTTCTGGTAACTTGTAAAGATTTTTGACCGGGATCGACTCTCATGACATAAGCGCTAGGAAAATATCCTGCACGACCTCCCAGACATTTTCCCTTCCACCAGTCTTTCTCTGATTTATCGATTACCGAAACTTTGTAACCGGCTCTGAAAACAGTCATAAATATTATTTTAATACAAGAGACTAGATTGTAAGAGTCCAAAGCGGATTTTCGAGAAAACTCAAATACCAGAATCCCCTTCAAATTCAAGCTTATTAGCAACATATCTAATCCTTTAATGGAAATTCATGCAATTCTAAAACTAAACATGATCATTTGCCTCAATTTCCTGATCTTATAAATATTTAGCATAATGGGTGCAATGTGATTTATGAATTTTGCCTTGTTTTGGCCCAATTTCCAAGTGAAAGTTATGAAGTTTTAAATTATAGTAGAACTCAAATAATAATTAGGGTATTAGAATAAAGGATTGGGATAAGTGGATTATGGTGAAAAGATTATAATTAGATGATTATAATCAGAAAATTATAGTAAGAAGATTATAATAAAAAGAATATAATAGAAAGATTATAATAAGAAGCTTATAATAAAACTTTTATAAGAAGATTATAAGAAAATGATTTTAATAAGATTATAGTAAGAAGATCGAAATAAAAAAAATTAGAATGAGAATATTATACCTACTAAATGAATATAATTTGACGTATATAATATAGAAAAATTATGATGAGAAGAATGTAGTAAGAAAATTATAATAAAAAGATTATAATGAAAAGATAAAAAAAAATATTATTATGAGAAGATTATAATGAAAATATTATATCAGAATATTATAATCTTCTAATTATAAGAAAGAGAAAGAATTAAGGAACAAAAACAAAATTAAAGATTAAACAGAAATAAAATACTATTAAATGGTAACAAATGTTACACTGCAACTTCACTTATTTAAAGTCTCGCTTATTTGAAGTCGCATTTATTTTAACAGTTCGAAGTCACACTTATTTTAACTTGTCGTCCAATAAAAACTAACTAACATTTTCATTTATTGCTGCGAATTTGATCAGACAATCAGATAAGTTATCAGATGAGAACATGGAAGATAAAAAAAGTGCGACTTTTTTCATGGATATGCTTAAACAGGGTTAAAATAAGTGAAGCTTCAGTGTATTAATTTTCAGTCAAAAACTACTAATTATTTAAAAGTGAAATGTCTACCAATTGAAAAAAAAGCTTTCACTGTTTCAATTAATAGAAACTTTACTTTCAAATAAGGGATTTTCTAAATAATTACTACTTTTCTAAAAAAAAAAAATTTGTGATATTTCTTACTACTTAATAGTAGCTCGTTTTTCTCTAATTCATTAGCAGAAAATGACTAATTCAGATTTATAAACCGATAAGAAGATTATATATAAATAAAATATTGTAATGAAAAGATTATATAATGCAAATATTTTAATAAGAAGCTTATAGTAAAAATATTATAAAGAAATAATTATAATAACAAGATCATAGTAAGAAAAACATAACAAAATTATAATGAGAAAATATTTAAAAATTATAATTTTTATTTTTGTGATAAATAAATAAATAATGAGATTATAATTAAAATATTATAATAAGAAAATTGTAATCTTAAAACCAAAAGAAGAATAAGATCATAATGTAAATTTTATAATGAAAATATAATGAGAAACTTATAATCACTTGATGAGAAAGACAAGGTTATAATAAAATAGTATAGTGGGAATATTATAAGAAAGTATTATAACACGACTAGAATATGTGTACATAATATAATTCGAAAACTGATTGCAAGATTATAACGAATTGATTGTAATAATTGATTATAATGAAAAGCATAAAACATAATTAATAATCACAATTTTCCCATTATAATCTTTGAATTATAGTTCTCGTATTATAATATTTTTATCATATTTTTTTATTATAATCTACTTTTCATAATTTTTTGAACTTCTTTCTTCTTATTTTAGTAATTTTTATACAATCTTCTTTTCTTATAATCTCTTCACTATAATCATATGATTTTCTCATTATAGTCATCTCATTAAAATCATTTGTTATAATTTTTACGTTATAATTTTTTTATTATAATGTTTTCATTATATTTATAGTATTCTTATTATAACCATCTCATTATAGTTTTTTATTATGATCTCCTCACTAACTTACTATACTTTTATTATAACAATTTATTATAATTTTCTCATTATAATAATTATTCTTATGAAGCTTATAATAAAATATTATAATTAAAAGTTTGTAATGAAAAGTTAAATTATGCACTGTAAAAAGTAAGTCTTAATTTCAGAGAAGTCTGAAATTAAGTCAGTCTTGAAAATAATGCTGTCCTTAATTTAAACTGAGGCTTCTCTGAAAATAAGGGTGCTCTTTTAATTTCAACTGACGTTTGTGTGAAAATAAGATCTTGGTTCAGCTAAATTTCAATTCATTTCTTAAATTCAGCACACAGATGCTGATTTTACAGATTAATTGTCTTAAACTCAGCAAATTTACCTGCTAATAATCACATTCTTTGCTTCTTAAATTGAGGTACAAAAATTGTATTTGAAATTCAACAAGGGCTGTCTTAAAAATGTTGCGTCTTAAAATAAGGCAGGTTTTCTGTCTTAAAATAAGACTATCTTTTTCCAGTGTGTGACATATTTAATAATAATATGATTGTACTGAGAAGATTATATTCAGAATATTATAATAATAGATTATAACATAAATCTGATAGCACGAAAACTATAATTAAAAGATTGTAATGGGAAAATTGTAATAATTGATTATAATGAGAAAACTATAATAATAGAATTACAATAAAATTATAGGGTCGAGATAATAATAAAAAAACTAAAAAATAAGATGATTATACTCTCTAAATCTCAATAAGTCAAAAGTGGAAGACTTTTGACATCTAAATAAGTGAATATTCACTTATTATATAATCATAATTATTTATTAATTTATTATTAATATATTATTAATGTAATATAATTATAATTCAGAGAGTAATAGAATATTATAATGAGATTATATAATAATAAATGAAGAGAAACTCTTTTGTTTTTTAAAAGCCAGATATATAAAAGAGATTATATAATTATATAATCGGATTATTATATAAGCATCAAATAAATGAAATTTCATTCTTAATAAATGAAATATTCACTTCTTGTGAGTGCATATACACTTATTGAAAAAAAGGAAAAATTTTGACATCTAATAAATAAGTGAATATTCACTCTCTAAATCTGAATTAGTAGTTTTCTACTAATGAATTAGCGAAAAGTGAGCTACTATTAAATAAGTAAGAATTTTACTTTTTGTTAGTAGAAAACTACTAATTAAATTAGTAAAAAAATCTACTTATTTTTAAAGTAAAGTTTCACTATTTCAATTGGTAGTTTTCTACTAAAAAATAGTAGTTTTCTTCCAAATATTAGTAGCTTTCTACTAAAAAATTAGTAAAATTCTTGGCTCACTTTTTGCTAATTCACAGTAGAAAACTACTAATTCAGATTTAGAGAGCACTTATTCAAATTTAGAGGGTAATAAAATATTATAAATTGCTTATAATAAGAAGACTATACTAAAAGATTATAAATGAGAGGTATATAATGAAATTATATAATGATAAATGAAGAGAAACACTTTTGTTTTATAAAAGCCAAATATATAACAGAGAATATATAATTATATAATCGGATTATTAAAAATATCAAATAAGTGACATTTCACTCTAAATAAATAAAATGTTCACTTATTGTAAGTACATATACACTTATTGAAAAAGTGGAAGAATTTTGGCATCTAATAAATAAGTGAATATCCACTTATTCAAATTTAGAGAGTAATAAATTATTATAATGATGAGATGCTTATAATGAGAAGATTATAATAAAAGATTATAAATGAGAGGTATATAATGGGATTATTATTACCACCCAATAAATGACATTTCACTCTAAAAATAAGTGAAATTTTCATTTATTTGTTAATGCATATGCATTTATTGAACGAGTGGAAAACTTTTGACATCTAAATAAGTGAATTCTTACTTATTCAAATTTAGAGAGTACACTTATTGAAAAAGTGGAATAATAAAATATTATAATGAGATGCTTATAATGAGAAGATTATAAATGAGAGATGTATAATCGGATTATTGCTAGCAAATTTTAATAAAAGTATTATAATAGATTATAGCGATGAGTAATTGAAAAAAAAATATAATTCAAAACAGAAAAATGAAAGATAAACAATTGAGACCAATTTTGGAGGCTATTATTTCCTTTTTTCTTGAATCTAAAAGTACAAATTCTACCAAAAGGTGAGAGAAAGAATAATTTGCAAGCAGTCTGACATCTATAAAAGTGAATCTCACTTTAGGTCTAACTCGTCCCGGTGTCTAGCTTCAAAGTTGTATAACACAACGTAGAGATTGTTTGGCGGTAAAACACGCTTTCCAAGTGGATTCAGGTGATTTTGGTTGTTGGTGTGAGGCGAGGGACAGGGTGAGGTGCTTGCCGAGGAATAGGATTTTTCATTTTCGTCTGGTAGTTCCACACTAGACATTCTTATTGTTCCCCTCAAGTGTTTGTGAACCCCATGCCCTTGACCTGGACTGCAGGGCGCTGAAATAGAAACAAACGCATTTTTCTGCTTTATTTACTTCATTAACAAAAAATAAAAAATAAAAAACACAATAAAACTCAATCTGCAAATAAACGATAACTAATTCTTTGTAAATAGACTAGATTTTAAACCTAGTCCCATCTAATTTATTTACTACTCATTCGTTTTTAAGATTTTTATATTCACCTACAAACATCCAACAAGAATGTTGAATACAATTTATTAGTTTTAATGAAAATATTTTGCAAAAGTGCTAATTTGAATTAAGTTCCTTTCACTATATTTTTTTCTAAATTTCTAACTTTTCTTTTTTTGCACTATTTTCGCTAATTTTCTATTTGGTAATAATTTGGCTATTTCCGCTAAATTGACAAAATGCTTTCACGATTTTTGTTAATGGTTTAAAAAAATATGTGAAATGGAAAATTTTTATTACTTCTAGAAACGAAATTTTGAATATCTGTCAAGTCATGCAAGCGAAACATTAATTCCCAGTTATTTGAAATTCTATATTTTGATTATAAAAACTAGATTTTTAAAATAATATTAAGCTTTTGAGCAAGCACTGACATTGAGAACCAAAGCATATTGAAATTCAAACACTGACTTGAAAATAGAAGCATTGAAATTGAGACATTGATTTAAAAATAGAAGCATTGAATTTCAAACATTGAATTGATAATCGAAGCTTTGAAATTTAATTTTTTACAAGACAAAATTACCAATTCTGCAATTCAAGAATAATAATCACATGATTAAATATTTTGAAAATGATGGAAATTCGAAGAGTAAATGAAAATGTTTTTGAATAACATTTATGACACGTTAGAATGTAAATTCATAAAAATTTCGTGTTAAAATGCATAAAAAGTCTCATGTTAAATACACAACAATTCCATGTTTGTAAAAAACTTTATAATTTCGTGTTTAAAAAAAAGGTAATAATTTCAAGTTTATGAATATGATTCCCCGTTAAAAGAACATAATTTTATGTTAAAATTTACAACAATTCTTATTAAAATGTATTAAAAAAGGATTTCTTATTACAAGGAATAATAATTTAGTATTAAAGTCTATAGCAATTTTCAAGTATTTATATCTACAGTAATTTTAGTTAAAAAACTACGTGAAAATGGAAATACAGAATTGACAATGAAATTGAAAATTTTCACTCAAAATCACAGTAAACATGCATTTTTAAAATAGTAAACTTCATCATGCAATTGTGTAAAAAATGGATTAAAAGATTTTTAAAAGATCTATATATAAGTTCTACTGAAAATCTATTTGAGTTCTATAAAAGATTTAAAAAGGATATATTAAAGGTGAAAGATTTTGTTAAAAGATTGATAATAGATCCTAGAACATTAGATAAATCAATCTAGAAACTATCTACATCAGAAGATTTATAAATGATCTGCAAAAGATCTTTTATGGATATTTAATAGATCTTGTATTGAGGAAAAATTTATAAACACTGAAAAACGGTATTCTAACTTTAAGAAATTTTCTTGTCGCCTATTTAAGAAAAAAATATTCTTATATTAAGGATATAATATTCTCAAAAAGAAGAATATTCTTAAAATATAAAATAAGACACCCATTCTTAAATTAAGAATTTTTTCTTATGCCCTTAGGAATATGCTTCTTATTTTAGTAATATTATATTCTTCATATAAGAATATTTGGTTCTAAAATAGGCGCGAAGAATATTTCTTAAAGCAAGAATACCGTGTTTTCAGTAAACGATCTGTAAGAACATTTTTTTGTGGATCTTTTGTAGATTTTGTAAGGAATTTTAATAAATTTTCTATTAAGAAAATGCCTTTAAAAGATCTGTTAAAAAATCTGCTAAACATCTTTCACCGAAAAAACGGTATTCTTTCTTTAAAAAATATTCTTGTCGCTTATTTAAGAATATAATATTCTTAAAATAAGAAGTATATTCTTAATTTAACACTGAGAAAAATGAGTTAGCTTACTATATGGATAGCTAATTTTTAGCTGTGGTAGCTAATATTTAGCTGTTTCAGCAAACAAAATTAGCTGTGAAAGCTAATTAATAGTTGTGTTAGCTAAAAAATTAGCTATCCATATAATAGCAATTAAAGTTAGCTAAGGTTGCTAATTCTTAGCTTTGGCTGCTAATTTTTTTTCACCGTGAAGAATATTATTATTTAATTGAAGGAATATGGTATCCTTAATTCAAGGATATTTTATTCTTATTTATTTAAGAATAAAATATTCTTAAAATAAGAAAAGGCTTTATAGGCGTCCCATATTTCCCCTAAATGTCCCCTATTTAGAAAATTTTACCCTAAAATCCCCTGTTTCTCACGAAAATTTATTTAAAGTTAAGGTATCTAAAGACTTTCAATTATTTTCAATCTTCTTTAAATTTTTATTACTTTTTCAATCTTTAATTATTTCTATCATTTTTAAATTATTTTCTCCAATTTTTAATTTATTAAATTTTATTTCAATAAGTTTCTTGAATTTTTTAGTCCTTCATCTCAGATTTCAATTATTTTTTTCAATTCACAATTATTTTTATCATTTTTTAATTTTTTCCTACAATTCATACTTATTTGTATTACTATTTTATTAATTTCATAAACTGGCAATTATTTTCATCAAATTTCAATTATTTTCATCAAATTTCAATTATTTTATTCAAATTTAATTATTTTTTTTACTTTTTAAATATTTTCATTATTTTTCAATTAATTTCTGAAACTTGAAATTATTTTTTTACATTCTAATTTTTTCATCATTTTTTCATTATATTTATCATTTTATGTACAGTTATTTTATTAAATTTTAAAAATCTTTTGTAATTTTGTCACTTATTTTTCATAAACTTTATTTATTTTATCAAATTTCCAATTATGTCTATAATTTTGAAAATATTTTCTCCAATTTTATTTTTGAAAAGTATTCTTTTATATATACTTTATACATTTTTAATTTAATTATCTCAAATTTTAGTTATTTGTATTATTTTTCAATTATTTACATCATTTTTAAATTGATTTCTTTAATTTTTCTTTTTTTCTGTAACTATTAATCTTAAATTTCAATTCTTTTTTTTTTTTTAAGGTTCAATTTGTTTTTTATTCTTTTCATTGATTTTTTCGATTTTAAACTACCTTCATAATTTTTTAATTAGTTTCAAAAATTTTCAATTATTTTTCTCAATTCTCGATTGTTTTCATAAATTTTGAATTTTTTTCCATTATTCTCATCATTTTTAAATTAATTTTTTAAACTTTTAATTATTGACTTTAATCTTTAGTTGTTTCGATAATTTTGTAATTATAGAACCAATTTTTAATTTTTAAAATTATTTTTAAATTGATTTATTAAATCTTCAATTATTTGTCTCAAATTTGAAATGTTTTTTTTAATTTTTTTTATTTTTAAAATTTTTTCATTATTTTTCATAATTTTTAATTATGTTCATAATTTTTTAATTAAAATTCCTAAATTTTCAATTTTTTTTATTAATTTATCATATTATTCATATCTTTTTTCAATTATTTTCTTTTAGTTCATATATTCTGTAATCTTTCAAATTATTTTCCTCATTTCTCTATTATGTTGTTCAATTGTCGATTATTTGTATTATTTTTCAAATATTTTCCTCAATGTTTAACTATTCTCATAATTTATATTTCAATTATTATCTTGAATTTTGATTTATTTCTAAAGTTCTGCATTCATTCTATTTAATTTTGAATTATTATTTATCAGCTTTAAATCACTTTCCAAAATTTGTAGTTATTTTCCATTTTTTTTTATTAATTTAATAATTTTGTTTTTATATGTTTCAATTTTTTTTCCTACAACTTTGTAATTTTGTCCTACCCAAATAAAATAATCGAGGTTCTGCTGTATATATAATTAATTTATCTTTATTTATGAGGTTCTTAAAGTACCCTAAAAGTTGTCCCTATTTTTGTATATTCAGTCCCCGATTTTCCCTAAAATATTCTTCATTGTCACTGTGAAGCCTGTAAGAAGCATATTCTTAATTTAAAAGTGTTATTTAATTTAAAGAATATTATATCCTTAATAAAAGAATATTTTATTCTTAAATAGATGCCAAGAATAATTCTTAAAAAAAAGAATACCATTTTTCAGTGTTTATTGATCTTTTATTGATATTTTATAGATATTTTGTAGACACATATCTTTTGCAAATCTTTTAATTTTTAAGAGACTGTCTATTTAAAAGATTCATAAAAGATCTATAAAATATCTACAGGAGATTTTTTATGCATCATTTTTTTTAGAATCCAAAAGCGATTTTGCAAAATTGAAAAATTTTTATTTTACAAGTTTTTTAAATTTTGTTTAAATTTTTGAAAAAATTGTACAATATCTATAAAATATTTGCAAAAAGTTTATAAAATTTCTACAAAAGATCTATAAAAAAATCCATAATAGATGTACCTACAAAAGATTCATGAAAGATATAGAAAAGGCTTATAAAAGATTCATAAAAGATTTTTAAAGATGCACAAAAGATCCATAAAACATCCATAGAAAATTTAGAAAAGAGTCACAAAAATCGATAAAAGGTCTTTAAAAATTTCAAAAAAGTCTATAAATGCAAAAATTAGAACTGAAACTCTACAATCTTACCTGATAAAGCGTACAGAATATTAATTCAAAAGTAGTTGCTGATTGATTTAGATCTTTTTTTTTTTAAATTTAGAATTTTTAGTGTACAGTTTTACAATAAAACTGACGATAAGCAGAATTTTTTTTGCGTTTCTACACTTAACTTACATAATCTGTTGATACTTCCGCTATCGGAACGTCGAGGGGGTGTGTAAGAATCCCTATGACCGGAAGTATGATAATCTCGTGGTCGATGACGAACATGAGCTGATCCTTCTGGAGAGTCCAAACTCAGACTCTTCATCCTCAAATTCAGTCTCTCTCTTCTACGTTGTGGACTATGCGGCGCTTTGAGTTTGATTGCATTTCATAATTACGTGTCACATTACTCTAATTACTAACATGCATTGCCTAGCAAGTTCCAATTATTTTCGTGAAATTGTAATAATTACGAATTTATGTTGATTTTCTTTGTATATATATTACGATTATTATTATTATTATCTTATAATTATCTCTAGACATCTAGATTATATTTTTAATTATCATCAACTCATCAAAAAGTTGAACCTTTTCTCAATTTCGTAAAATTTGCAGAAATCGG
This sequence comes from Ganaspis brasiliensis, assembly GCA_037103525.1. NCBI lineage: Eukaryota > Metazoa > Arthropoda > Insecta > Hymenoptera > Figitidae > Ganaspis > Ganaspis brasiliensis. The sequence goes on along the minus strand of JAZKLR010000101.1, from coordinate 5,555,252 downwards.
TCTTTTAACTAGTTTTTGAAATTTTCCTGATATAAAAATATTCTGTGAATAAACGCGTGCATAAACCGCCCAGAAGTGGTTTCTATACTCAGCTATTATATCAATAAAAAAAATTGAATGAAAAAACATTTGAAAAGTTATAATAAATAAAATATGTTTCTCTTACAAAATCGATACAATTTTTATAATATTTTAAAAAAACTAAATTATCGATCTAATATTTACACTTGTGCAAAATCTGATTGATCAAAAATCGGTTTTTTGACACCTTTAGATTTTCTTCTGAAATTTTACGAAAATCGGTATATATCGCAAATTGATTGATACAAACCGTATCGGAATTTGATAGACGAAGCAAAACTAATTAGCGAAGATTACTTCAGGGACATGACTCAGAAAAAAGACGGAAAGTTTGTAACATATAGGAGAAAAATTTAATATATATTTTTTGCTTTTGGGAGGGGGAATTTATTTACAATATATACAGAATCGTGAGCGACAATCACTGCTGATTTTTCACCACGAATTGATCCGGAATATATAAATATAAATCACATATAATATATATAGGTACAGAAAGATCAAAGTTTATATAAAAGGGATTTTTTAACATACGGGGAAATATTCTTTCAACAGGTACACAAACATGTCAATAAATAATTTATACACGGAAATATCTATTACTAATTAGGGTATTTTTTTATTTTGGGAATAGAGTAAAATATAATATGTTTAATAATATCCTTTAAAATTTCATTTTAAGATTAAAACTTTACTGAAATCTCTAGTTGATCGATTTCTCAAGAAACGAATTACATTTTCTACGAAAATTCTCCAAAAAATCCTTCTTACTAAACTTTGTAAACACTTGAGAAAAGCAAACAAAAAATAAATATTCTAAATCCTCTGATAATTGATTTAAGAAAATAATAGTTGGTTTCTAACTTTTTGTGGGACAAACCATTTTATTTTTTTACTCGCCTTAAAAGTTTTTAGTTGGTCCTGCAGATATTTTTGGAAATAATAAAGTTTTTAAAAAAAATTTCAGGTTGAAACTATACTTGTCGAACGTTATAAATTACCTTCAAAGTATAAACAAATAGTAGTTTTAACCTGAAAATACAAGCCAATTTTTAAGCATTATTATATTTTTCACTATATTTTTGTAAATAAAAATATCTGTAGGACCATTTAAAACTTTTAAGGTGAGTAAATTTATGTCTAATTTAAATGTTCCGAAAGTGACGTATTTTTGTAACGTCTTCCAACAAAATTATTAAGTTGCAAAATTCGCGAAAATAAAGAAATGATGATTTGATTTTGAATCTAAAAATTCCTATATTTTTAAACAGAAAATTTAAAAAATGCCAAGAAAATCTGAAATCTCGTCCAATAAATTTATTTAAGATTTTTTACATAAAAATAAAATTTAACTTTTTTTATTTTGTAAATAGCTTCTTAAATACGCCAAATTAGGTTATTTTTTGAATAAACTTTGAATTCATATTTCATCTATTATTGTACATCTTTAAGTACTTTGATCATTTAAAAATAATTAATTCAATCATTCTAGACTAATACAAAAAAATCTTTTCACATTTCTAAAGATAATTCTAGGTATTTTTTTGCAATTTCTACTAGCTGAAGAAATGACAGTTTTCCATGACTCCTATGCTTTAAACTCATAATTTAAAAAAAAATAATTTGTAAACAATTCCATGTATTTTATACTTAAAAAATATCACCGAATCATTTCTGAAAATATCAATTTAAAAAAAAATTAACTTTGGTTAAAATAAAATGGTTTGTGACTCCTGTTAAAAATTATATAACTTTTATTAAGGTGGGCGTTAAGAGCCTTAAAATATTGCAGTACTTTGTTGAGACAAACTTTAAGACCGTTCGTCTCTTATAAGCTTTAACTTATATTCAATATAGGGTCTTGTGTAACATTTGAATTAAAATGAGGTTTTCCCTAGACATTTTGATTTGCAAGAATTTGAAGCCATTCAGCTGAATTGATATTTAATCCGATTGCAGATTGTAGTAAATTATATGTCAAGTTTGCAAAGGATTACACGCGATTTTGTGTATCGATCGCGTCAATTAACTAATTAGGTTGCATAGGCAGTGTATGTCTACTGCAAAAGTTCCGGAAGGATCATCAAACAGTGTTACAATATCATTGAGGTCTCTACTTTTCAAGAAATTAACGTCAGTCAATTATATCATGTTTCATAAAACTCGGAAAATTTAGATGTCATAAAAATTACGAAAACAGAATTTCTTTGTCAATTTACCGTTTGGAAAAAATAAAATAAAGAAACAGAATTTTTTGTTCCGAAAAAACAAAATTTGTCAATTTATAAAATTACAAAGAAACAATAAATTTGTTTGTATTCGTTTTTTCTTTTGAAAGAGAAAAACAACTTTTCATTCAAGACAAACAATATAAGTTTTTTGTTTGAATTAGCCTTGAATTAATTAGATTGCAATCAAGGAAAATTAAATCAATTACAATTAAGAAAATTAGAATAATCGTGTACATTATTGAGGCAAGAATTAAATTATTTTCAACACGATTATATCGCGAATTAATTTATCTTTTAAAATCTCATTTCCCTCTGTTGAAAGAGTTAATTATTTTGTAGAACTTCCATTTCTGTACTGATAAAATCGATCTTGGGAAATGTCTAATGGCAGGTCGCGAAACTCTATCGACGGAAACGTCTTCCATGACAACATCTTGCTCTCGCTTCAATCCTATTAACTTATCAAAGTTCGGGATTCTATTTCAGTCCTGAATAGCACTTTAATAGTCACTCTATAAATAGAGTTCGTTTCCATGTTTTGTGCATTCTACCACCACTTGAAAACTTAACGATAATTTGACAATTGTCTTTTAAAAGTAATTTTAATTACTTTCCAACTAATCTATCATCAAATCCTTTTGAAATTATAATTTTTTTGGACGTAATTAAATCGTTTATTAAAATTCTTTGTAGTTATAATATTGATTAATAAAAAGGATTTATAATTTGTTTAATTAAAGTCGTTTATTATAATTTGTTCATTATGATCCGTCTATTATAATTCGTGTATTATAAATTGTTTTATTATAATTCGTGTATTATTATTTGTTGTATTATAATTCGTCATTTATAAACGTTTCATGATAGTTCGTCTATTATAATTAGTTCATTATAATTTGTCAATTATAAACGTTTCATGATAGTTCGTCTATTATAATTGGTCCATTATAATTTGTCAATTATAATTGGTTCATTATAATTTGTCAATTATAATTGGTTCGTTATAATTTTCCTATTATAATATGTTCATTATAATTCACCTATTATAATTCCATTATTATAATTTACCTACTATAATTTCATTATTATAATTTGCCTATTATAATTCATCCATTATAATTGATTCATTATAATGCGTTTATTATAATTTGTTTATTATACTTCGTTCATTGTAATTTATTTATTATAATTCGTTCATTATAATGTGACTATTATAATTTATCCATTATAATTGATTCATTATAATACGTTCATAATAATAAATGTGACGCGATATGAAGAAAGGGACCTAAGAAACCAAAACTTTTAGGTTATGTTTATGATTTTTTAGAAAGAAAATACACAAAGAGGATTAACTCAATACCAACCATTGATTTTAAAGTCTTTATTCCATTCAAAATATTCAATAAAAACTGATTTTAATTTTTCATAAAAAAAAATAAGGAACTTTTAATCATGATAAAACTGTTACTGAACATAACCTTAATTTTTTTCCTTCTTAGGTCCCTTTCTTCATGTTGCGTCACAATTTAATTACAATACATTCATAATAATATATAAATTATAATATATTCATCATAATATATGAACTATTGTTTTATTGAACACTCACAGATAAAATATATTATAACTAAGAGCCAACTAGCTTTTTTATTTGCGTCAAATAAAATTTTATTTAAGTCAAATAACTTTTTTATTGGAAACAAATAAAAAATTGCGAAGGTCATTGAGAGAAAAATATTTTTATTTGGCACAAATAACTTATCTTTGTGCCAAATATACCACTTTTCTGGGTCTAATTATTTCGTTATAAATATTCTAATATGATTCGTTCACTGGAAATATTTCATTATAATTCAATTAATATATATGATTATAAATCGTTATTTTCAAAATTTCCATTATAATTCGTTAATAATTATAATCATTTTTATAATTCTGTCAATATAATTTTTTCATTATATTTTCTTCATTATAATTATGGACCATTCTAATTTGTTAATAATGATCCGTTCTTAATAATACATCAATTATAATGCGTTAATTATATCTTACACTTTTATTAAAATTTTATCATTATAATTTGTATATTATAATTATTTTACCACTATTATAATATTATAATAATTTAATAATACTACAATAATTTCATCATAATTATAGTTTCTTAAAATCCATTTCTTTTAACTCTTTCATTACAGTTCGTTTTCTTTAAATCATTAACTATATTTACTATATCATTAATTATAATTTATTCATTAAAATTATTTTATTATAATTCCTTCTCTTATTATAATTCTTTTACTATAATTTTCCATCATATTTCGTTCATTATATCTTGTTAATATTATCATTATTTCATGATATATCATTCATTAAGATTACTACACAATAATTCGATAATTTTCGTTTATTATAACTTGTTATTTATTATATCACTTTGCTTCATTCATTATAATGTGTTCATCATGATTCGTTAATTATCATCTGTTTATTTTAATCCGTTGATAATTATATTCAAAATAAAGTAAAAAGTAAATTTATAAAGCATATATTTATAATTAAAATAAACAAATAAATTTAATTCAATATGAAGCTAAAATTTCCTAAATACAACTTTCCAGATTAAACATTTATATATGCTAGAAAAGCGCAATTTGAATGATTATTATTATTTATAAAGAGAAAAATCCCTAGCAATTCAGTATAACCATTTTTTGTCATTTGAAGTTTCTACCTGACTAATCTATACTTTAACCGAGGTCAAGTACGTTCTTTCATTCGTTCAAGTATATTCCACCTTTGGTCTAGTATATCACGTGACCACTTAGTAGAATTTGAGCACTGTAATATTAAAGTTACATCACTTACATTACTTATGTGTACTTTCCATCTCTCAGAGAGTTTAAGACTTATTTTTTCAAAAAAAAAAGACAGAAAAAATGATAAAACGACTCAAGTACACGGAATATTTTTATACCTCGAAGGAAAATAGAATTTTCTTATCGCACAAACTTTCACACGGATGTGAGATATTTTGAATTTTATTCCCTAAACTTTCTCACTCTAATATTGAATTTTCGATAAGAAACGTCATTTGCTTCGATTTTCGCATAAATTTCAAAGATTACATGAAAACAAATTTTAATATTGTAATAAAACCGTGTTGAATTCGAGAATATACATTGAAAGTTTTTAATATTGACAATAACTATATCTATCAAAAATAATGCAAAGCAACTTTTAATAAAAATTCAAAATAAACTCTCTTAATTTGAATTAGCTAAAACTAACTAATCTGAAAGCAAAAAGTCAGTCACTAATTCAAATAGTTATATTTCTTCTAGTCATTTATTAAAAATTAAAAAATGACTAATTATTAATCAAATTCAGTTTTAGGTTATGTCAAAATAATGAATATTTTAGTAAAATTCTGTTTACTTACTTTATGTATTTTATGTAGCAAAATTTGGATTTTATCAAATTCTAACGGATTAGAATTTTGATGAAATTTAAATTTAAAATAAATCAAAATTTAAATTAATAGAAACTTGAATCTATTTGATTGAAATTTGAGTCCTCTTTGAATCAACAATTTTATTGATTATTCTAATATTTGGAATACTTTATTATTATATAATCGATTGAAATTTATATGAATAAAATCCGATTCGATTAAAAATTAAAAATCGATTAAAAATCGCCTAATAAATAATAATCGTTTTTATAATTAAATTGTAAAGAATCGTTAACTAGTTTTCTTTTTCAATTTTCATTATTTATCGTCGTGTATTTCAGTCGTTTATCGTTAAAATTAAATTGAGCTTTTTTCACAGTTTAATATAAATTTGAAAGGTCATTTTGAAGGCAGTCATCTCCGTTTATTCGCACTGCGTTTTCGACGAAGAGATGATTCGGAAGATGCTGTTAAAGGTGGAGATGGCTCTTGAGCCAGTAGCACCAAAGGTTGTCCAAAAGGTCTCGTACCGGAAGTAGATCCTCCGCTACCTCGTCCTAACCAATCGCAGAGCTTTATTTAAAATTTCCCTTTTTTTCTCAAAATTCTGCAATCAACTTTTAATTTTCCGCCTCAGCTCAAAGCAAATGTTAAATAGCTTTTATCAAAGCCAATTATGCAAGTTAAAAAAAGCTAATTAAAACTCGTCATTTCGGGATTTTTGCAGGTCATTCGAAAATGATGATAAATGATGTTATTATGAGGAAAATGAAATATTTCGCTTTTTAATTATTATTGATACTAATTATAAATTTAAACGAACTTTGAATTTTGCATAAATTTCTCTATATTTACATTTAAATTTAATTAAAAAAATTAATTAAATTAATAATCCGTGTTATTTGTCGGTTTTATTTTCAAAGCAAGCAATTCCTTGTTTTTGTTGAAAAAAAAAGAAAAAATTTCGATTGTTCCGCAATTAGTGGATCCTTGGCGACTTACTTTCGTTAATTTATGTTCTAAGATTTTCTTCCGTCTTAGTAAATTCGTATCTCAATCCCAAGTTTCATTTAATGAGGGAACAAACACGAAGATTCATAACTTGCTTCAAGTTTGATTTTCACCGAGTGAACAAAAATAATGAGAATTGTGACCTTGAATTAGTGCAATGATAGTTAATTGGTCCAATTAAGAAAGGTGACAATTTATGAATAATTAATGACACTGTTATACGAAATTTAATTATTCACTTAACAGACCAATAAATTCTCAAGAAAGAATGGTGTTTTTAAATCTTCATTTACACCAGTTACCTTTCTCAATCGTCCTAAGGGAGATTTAAGACTTTCATTCTTACTTGAAAATCTCAAATGTTCTATATAGACGTTTGTCTAAGGATGTTCTCCCCATTGACATAACCTCAAACTAAAAAATGGCTTTTCCCATCAAATAAAAATGTTATTTAAATTATTTCACCAAATTTTGAAAGATCCAATTGTACATTTACCAGAAAAAATTAGATTGAGCTAAAATTTGTTTTTAAATAATGAGTATTTAACATTTTATATATTTTCTTTATATCCAGTTAAAATCTGTCGTTTTTATCCAATTTTAACAAATAATAGCTCATTTCTCTCGTTGAAACATTTTTAACAATCGTTTTTTTTGTTTGGTTAAATGATATATTGTTTAAAAGTTATTAAACAGATAAAATTTGTTCTTTACGTAGTTTTTAAACAGAATATTATTTAAAGGCATGTGATGATAATAAAAAATTTGTCCGGAAACTTTCTCTTAAAATACTAAATTCTTTGACACCAAACTTCATATAATTACTCAAAATATCATTAGAAAGGTCTCTCTGGCCCAATTTTATTTTTGTCTTTAAACTAATTTCTTTTTTAATTTCACGGATTTTGGAAAATTTTTAAAAATTAGTAAATTTAAAAAAAAAACCTAGTTTAAAGACAAAAATGAAACAAAATTGTTTGGGTCAGAGAGACCTAAAATTTAGTATTTTAAGAGAAAGTTTACGGACAAATTTTGCATTATCATCACGTGTCCTTAAAAAAATCTACCAAAAAAAATGTAGAGAATGTTTTAACCAGAAAAATGAGCTATTATTAGATAAAATTGGATGAATATTTTTTAACTAAATTTTAATTTTAAATACTTTTAAAAAAAAAATTTAATTAATTATTTATTTAATTATTTTAGTTTTAATTTTTTTACCCCTTAAATTTCATGACCTTAGTAAGCTACATTTTCTTTTTTGCATTAAATGGGTCCCAAAAACATACAAGGAGGTCAAAAATATAAAATCTGAACTTTCAATCAGTATAGAATTTAAACTCTTAAGAAGGTTTATCCCAAAATCGTTTTTCTATAGATTCTTATAAAATTTTAATGACATTAAATACATTATTTTACATGTATGGTTAAAATTTTCTTGAAATTTACCATTCTGTTTTTAAGATATAAATTTATAAAGTAAGAACTTTTACATAAAAACAGTAAAAAGACGCGCAAAATTACTAAAATTTTAAATAATTACAAAAAAACGGCTCTACAAATTTAAAAAAAAATAAATATATTATAAACTATAATACAACATAACTTTTACAACAATGATAAATTAATTTACCGTTTTGTTAAGAAAATGTTATTCAAGGTTAGTAATTCTTCTATTTTTGTGAAATAACTATGAAAGAGAAATTTTAATAGCTTGAAATTCTCAACGGAAAAAACTGTTTTTCACAAAATTCGTTTGTGTAATGATTTTAACTATAAAGTACTATTAAAAATCAAATTGTAAGAAAAAATGAAATTAAAAAGATATTGAATATCATGGTCCGATAGAATGAGAACCGCTTGAGGGTATAAACATCCTTAAAAAATTTTAATTATTAAAAATTGAACTTCTCTTTCAGTTTTTAGTATTTTTGATAACCAATTTTTTACACTGTTTTTTAATAACTTTTTTAAATTTCTTACATGAATTTTCCAAAAAAATAAATTTTTAAAAATTCTAAAATTGTCAAATAATTTTTTTTCTTAATTTTTTGATGATACGTTTTAATTTTAGATGTAAAATTATGTCAAAAGAAATTGACACCTCTTAAAAATGTCTTAATATTTTATGGGTCATGTACTCTAAGAAATTTTAATTTTTTTAAAAAATAAAATTCTAAAATTAGGAAAAATTAAGATATTTTATTTTTGTTCAATCTGCATATTTGTAGGACCCGAAAGATGCAAGAAAAATAATACAGCTTACTAAGGTTATGAAAATTTAAGGGTGTTAAAAGAAGAGGTGCTACCTCCCTTTAAAGAAAAAATATAAAATGTATAAAAAGGACTTTTTAGTTTGGGGTTATGTAAACGCAGAGAACCTTCTTAAAAAGCCATCTTGAAAATTTAATTTTTTTTATATCAAACGAAAATTAGGGTTTAAAATAAGTATTTTCTATTATTTTGTAATATATCACGTTTTTTTAAAAATCGAGTTTTTAGCACGTGTGTTTTTTTTTAAAAATAGAGAACTATTTATGACTTGAAGGATCTCGAATATATTAATGAGAAGTTTTAAGAATTCTTGGGAGAAAAATTTGTTGCTTGATTTTCGGTTATTTATTGGTAAGCATGTCAGCTAAATTTTTAATATATTGCCAAAATAGTATCTCGTTTGGTAGTCAATGATGCATAAATCGAATATCCCGAAGGTTAATTTTAGATAATTCCTTGTTCTCCAAGGTTGTGAAAATCAATAATTTGATTTTAGTGTATTAACGTCAAAGGCTTTTTGGCTACTAGACTGTTATTTACGTTCTTTACTTTAAAATGAAATAGTTCCTAAAAATGTTCATGATTGTTAACTCACGAATTGCAATGAAGGATTTTTTTTTCAAGCAATCCTGGAACTTGCAAATTTTCAATTTAATTTTTTCCACCTGACAGTTTCTTATATCTTGTAATATAAAAATTGTTTACAAACTAACAGAAAGGTTAAAATCTTTTCTATTTATCAATAATGAAAAATAAAGGTTTATATATTTTGTGTTAAAATATTTTTCTCTATATTTTTAATTACATAAAAATTATTGTGATTTGGGCAGAAAATTGAAAAGATCGAATGAAACATGTATATGTTTTGTTTGTTATATTAATATATTCTTGAGGGTCATAAAACATGCTTTCTTCGTCCCAGATTTGCTTTTTAAGACGTCAAATAAATGGAGTGTATATTAAGATTTTGAAATATTGAAGCACACGTATGATCGAGTCATGTCCCAGAAGATCTCTTAAAGGTATTGAAGGTCGCTTCTCATTTACGCCACGTTATTTTTGTCTGACCCGGTATGGTTCATTTATTTCCACCTTTATGTATTAAATATTCGCATACAATCTGTATTCTGTTATATATTTAGAAACAACAGCATTTTAGTTGCCCCGGGGGAGTCGTTTGCCCCAGAATTTGTGACGCGGAAATAATTTGTTTTCACTAAAAAACAAATAAATAAATGCCTTTTTATTTTAATCCTGCAAAAAAAGCATATTAGAACTGGTTTTTTTTTTAATCGAAATTCCGTATTGTAATTAATACAATACCAGTATGGTATTATTTGTAATACAACGTTAATTTTATTATTTTTCAAACAATTATTACCCAAAACAAAAACACTAGAGCATTTTTTAATTTGTTTTTTTCTGTGTTTCCCGGTAGAATTTAAAAATAATATAAACACTGTCTTGTTTTTGCCGGACAATGAGAAATAATTCTTTATTTTTTTTTTGGACATTTGGCGTAAAATGAAAATGCAACCTTTGATTAAGGATGAGCGTTGGTCTTACCAGAGGTGGACGAGGAAGAGGGTTGGGAAGAGGTCCTCGCTGACAAAGGTGCTGCGCCGGAAGGAGGATGATCTGCTGTGGGAGGCGTAGGTGGTGAATTTGTCGAATTTCCACGAATCTCGCCAGCCTGCTTCAGCACCTGGTATATGGCGTCCACGTCTACCCATGAAGTAGCGCACGAAATGAAAAAGCACACAAGCATCGTGGTACAGATGTTATATGAGATCATAACGAGAAAGGTGATTGCTCTTAGGACATTCGTCTCTCAATAATAACACAGCCGCACAAAAAAAAAAAAAAAAATTAAAATTTTTGTCCGAGACAGTACACTAGTGTATTCCAACGTGTATTCGTTTTAATGAAACTTTTAAAATCAATAAATATAAAAATTATTGTAATATTATGAATTTATTTCCATAATATTATGAATTTATCACTCAGTTAATAATTATTGAAAAGATATTATCGATTAATTATCGGTAATTACTGTTGACACCATTTCATTTTATTATATGCATAATTTGTAAATTAATTTTTTGTTAAACATGTTATTAATAAATTTTAGTTTCTGATGAGGGCAGCATAGCTGTTGAAACGTTAAAAAAAGTGAAGATTTTTTCGTTTTATTTGACTCAGTGAAATCGATAATATCTTTTCAATAAATATAAAAATTATTAATAGGAAGGAAATAATTCGTTCATTTAGTAAAATTCAGCTTTTAAGTAAAAGTTTCATCAATCAATTTATTTGAAAAAATTAAAGAAAATATTTGAAACTTGCGGAAATTGAATTTAAAATTTAGGGGAAAAATTAAAAAATAATGAAAATAATTAGAATTTAAAGACAATATTTGATTAATGTTAAAAATAATTGAAAAAACTACAACATATAGTTATAAATAATAACCTAAAAATAATTACCCTAAAAAGGGTATTCCATAATTTGACAACTTTCCAAAGTTATAAACGATCAAAGTTTTTTGCATCGTTTCAGAAAATACTCTCTAAATATGAATTAGTAAAAAACTACTATTTTAAGGGTCAAAACTCGTATACAATGTCAAATAGTAATTTTAAACTAATAATTTAAAGTATTTCTCCGATGGACAGTCCCCGCCAAAAGTTAGTATTTCAGTTAATAACGATTATTAATTAATATAATTTATTTCTTAACTTATTATTGACCATGAATAGTTGATCAGATATCGACCAATAGTTTTTTAATAAGAATGTTTCAAAAATTAACAAAAGTTGCTAAATTTTCACCGTTTTTTAAAGATACCTTTTTCACAAGTCTATATCTTATTTTCTTGAGAAAAACAAACTCTACAACTTCTCTCGTCAGATTTTTGAAAAAGTGCATAATTTTTTAAATTAAGCGATTTGTTTATAAATATTTAGAAAAATTTATAAATATATTTATAAACAAATTGCTGTATTTAAAAAATTATTCACTTTTTCAAAAATCTGACGAGAGAAGTTGTAGAGTTTGTTTTTCTCAAGAAAATAAGCTATTATTGACCTAAATTGTACCATTTTTTTAAAAATGGTAAGAAAAGATACAGACTTCGGAAAATGGTATCTTTAAAAAACGTTAAAAATTTAGCAACTTTTGTTAAATTTTGAAACATTCTTTTTAAAAAACGATTGGCCGATATTTGATCAACTATTCATAGTCAATAATAAGTTAAGAAATAAATTATATTAATTAATAATCGCTATTAACTGAAATACTAACTTTTGGCAGGGACTGCCCATTGGAGAAATACCTTAAAATCTACTAATTTAATTAGTCAAAGTAATTTTTAGGTTATGTCAAACTACTACGAATTAGTAGATTTCTATTTACTAATTACATTAGTTAATTTTTACTATTTAATTAGTTAAATTTAACTACTGAATTAGTAGTTTTCTACTAATAATTAGTTATTTTTTACTAATTAAAAAAGAGAAAACTCGTTCACGATTTTAACCCATAAATAGTAGTTTTTGACTAATTGTGATTTAGATACTCATTTTTTTGCGTTTTTCTGTACTGATTTTGATAAATTTTGGAAGAGAGACTAATGGGGAATCGCACTTGAGATAAATGGGCAACATTAAAATAAACTAAGTTTTTAATTTTTGAGGTTACAAATAAACAATGTTCTCTATCGATTTTACCATTTTTTTTATCAATGTGAAAAACAGTATTATTTTAAGGCAGAAAAGCTGTTTTAATTTAAGGCCCAACAACTTTAAGATATAGCTTTTGCTTATTATACAAATTTTTAGTTTACTTTAAACTGTGCAAAAAAAAAGTTAAAAAATTCAATTTGCATAAAAACGTGAAGTACCTACTAATCTATTTAAAAAGATAAATTTGTACACTGTAAAAATAAGTATCTTATTATGAGATAGATTGTCCTCACTTTTAAAACTTTTAAAGTGTTTTGTGTCCTCATTTATAAAACAAAACAAGTGTTACCATGTGATCATGCACAGCTGAATCTGACTCACTTTAAGATAGTAAAAGATCATAAATGACTAAAATTAAGTTATGAATCTTAATTAAAGACGGATTTCGTGTTTTAATACATGTCTAAAACACGAAAATTGTTTTCTGGTTCAATTTAGATATTATGCCTGTTTCAAAGTGAAACACGAGACAACTCAAAACAAATCACAATCAATGCCTCAAAGGTACGAAACATTTAATTGTTTAGCTTTAAAACATAAGTGAGACACCTATTTTTACAGTGTAATTGTTGTAAAATTATCTTGATTAACATAGTATTTTTGGTAGTATATAATTGATCCGAAAATTAATGTCCCGAAAAATCAAATGTCAAAAAATCTAGAAATTTATTACTAGACTGATGAGCAAAGTTTATGTGCATACAAGATGAGATATAGTTCAACAAAAAAAAGTTGTTGATTATACAGCGTACAATTATTGCTCATACTAATATAAATTAGTGCTGAATTCTTTTACATTTTAAGATGAAGTGGGTTGAAATTGTTAGTTTATATAATAATAATATTAATATAATTGTTAAATTGTACGAAATACAGGGAGGTAAAATGTAATATAAGAGAATCTTCTTGTAATTTGATTTGTATTCACATCAACTTTGCTCGTCAGTTTAGTAATAAATTCTTTAGTTCGCGTTGTCAAAATTAGTTGAGAATTTTTTCAAACAAAGACATACTTACTTTACAAATAATTATGTAAGTTAAAACACGTAACAGCAGCAAATTCATTTCTTTTATTTTAAATCTCTGTTATTTTGCAAAAATTTGGCGAGACTGATATTATTGTTATTACTAAAATAACAGATTAACCTACTTTTTTATTGTTGAAATAAAAACTTAAAAGTTTTATCTAGAAGATTGTTAAAAAAAAAAGGTTAGATCGATGGAGAACATTGTTTATTTGTAACCTAAACAATTAAAAACGTAATTTATTTAAATAAATTATATTGTTTATTTCAATTTTGACCATTAATCTCAAGTACGATTCTTCATTAGTCTCTCTTCCAGAATTTATCAAAATTGGTTTATCCTAACTTTGATCGTTTATAACTTTGGAAAATATTCAAATTTTGAAAAATCCTTTATAGGTTTTTCTAGTATCATCATGGACTATTAAAACATATATGAACAAAAAAAATCTATGGACTCAACAAAAATTAGAGGGAGTCACTTCAGGAATTCTAACCCAATTGCTAGATAGGTTCAGCTTTTTAAGATAATATAAAACAAAATTTAAAACCACAAATTAAAACAAATTTTTTTTCTGTCCGGGACACTATGCTAATGTACTCCTAACGTTTTTTTCTCTTCTGAATCTGAATCCTTTAGATCAGAATAACCAAATTGTAGCTTTGTTGATCATTTTGACTTCGGATTCGGATTCATTAGAAAAAATACTTAAAAATACACTAACGTAGTGTCCCGGACAAACATTTTTTTTATTTTTGTTCGTGTTTTTTGGCAGTTTTTTGAGACTATCCCAAAAATTTTAGCCAATCTGCTTATCCTTAGTTTTGATTTGGATTCAGTAGAGAAAAATACGTAGAAATACACTAGCGTAGTGTTCCGTCCAGAAAATATATTTTTTGTTTTAATTTTTGTCTTTAACTTTTTTTTGAGATTATCTCAAAAAGTTGAACCAATCTAGTAATTCTAACTTCACGTTCGAACTCAGGGGAGAAAAATACGTAGGAATATACTAGTGTAGTGTCTCGGACAAATTTGTTTTTTTTTTGTGAGGCTGTTTAATTCTTAATTCTAATATATCGGTTTATTTATTTCTTGAAAAAAATCCCTAATGAGATCTTCTAAAAAATTCTAAAAACATAAAGAGAATTTTAAAAATCTCAATAAATTACTCTCTAAATCTTAATTAGGAAAAAACTACTAATTTCACAGTAAAAACACGTTTACGATATAAAAGAGTCAGTTTTCTATTAATGATTTAGTAAAAATTACTAATTCAATTAGTCAAAGTGATTTTGAGGTTATGTTCAACCTCTGAATAAATTAGTAGATTTGTGTCTACCAATTTTATTTCGTCATTTTTTACTTTCAATTAAATAAATTTGACTACTGAATTGGTAGTTTTTTACTAATTTGGAATAGAGAAAATTGGTTCCCTGCTCTCTAAATCTGAATTAGTGAAAAGTTGTTCGCAAATACAAATTGGTGTCAATTTCAACTTATTTTTACTTATTTTCACTTTAAATTTTGTTAAATTTT
Organism: Ganaspis brasiliensis; assembly: GCA_037103525.1. Classification (NCBI taxonomy): domain Eukaryota; kingdom Metazoa; phylum Arthropoda; class Insecta; order Hymenoptera; family Figitidae; genus Ganaspis; species Ganaspis brasiliensis. The sequence continues at coordinate 5,539,893 of JAZKLR010000101.1, read as the reverse complement.
ACGAATTAAAATAGTGAATTGTTACTAAAAATTAGTGGACGATATTTCACTAATTTTAATTAGTGGACGACTTTTCACAAATTCAGATTTAGATTGTATTACTATTAAATTAGTAATTTTTTACTAATTCAAACTTAGAGAGGAACAAATTTTACACTTGTTGGAATCTGTTTTTTATCATTTTTGGATTTATTATTTTGATGATGAATTGATTGGTTTTTCTGAAAGTATTATAACTTATAGTTATTAAGAAAATAAACAGAAATCACCAGTCAATAAAAATAATTACTTTTGAATAGAAAAATTTATATTGTTTTACAGGGCCGACGGAATTAAAATTTATCGAATGGCTACTTGATTTTAGCAGCTTTTTAAGGTTTTTTTTTAAATTTTAGTAGGTAATTAAATCTCTCAAATTTCTAAGTAATTTTTCTTTTTTAATAATTTTCATTTTTTTAATCATTCTTTCATTTGATTTTTTGTAAGAGTTCTTCTTATCTTCTAGAGTTTAACTTTCAGTTTTTATAACTAATTTATAGCTATTTTCATAATTTTATTTCTAGTTATTTTTTAATTTGTTGGTAATTTAAATTTATATGTTTCTCTTTACTTTCTAGTACTTTTTCTGTATTTTTTAATTATTGTGTTTTGTTGATTTCCAAGTTTGTTTTTTAAATTCATATTTCTTTCTTTTGTTCCTAAATAAACAAAAACTTTTCTTTACTTTTTTCAACTTCTCTATTTGTTTCTTCACTTCTTAGTTAAATTAACCCTTTTTAAAATCATTTCTCTTAGTTCAGTCTTATTGTTTAACTTTCTAGTATTTTGTATTTTCTTTATTTTTTAGTACTATTTAAAATCTTTGATTACTTTATTTATAGTAATTTTTCTCAATTCTTAGTTTCCTTTAAAAAAATTCTAGTAATTCCTTTCATTGCTTAGTTATTTCTCTCAAATTTCCATAAAAATTACTTTCTAGCAACTTTTTTATTTTTAATTTAAAACAATTTTTTTATTTGTAGGTTTTTTTTAAACAGTTGAGACTAATACACTTTATAATATTTCTATCTATGGCGTACTCGTTCTCCATAAATATAGATTCCGCCGACCCTATTCTTTTAGTTTTTTAAACACGGAAAGAAAGTCAATTATAAAATTCATTAAAATGTTTTATAATTAAAGAAAAAGTGCCAGAAAGCGAAATTTTTATACAAGGAATTTCAAGCCTTAGAAAAACCATTCGAATCATTACTAAGTAATTTTCAACTTTAACATAGTTTAAAAGTTCGAAATCATCAATCTGAAATTTTCTCATTTTGATCCTTTCTCTCTAAATTGTAAAACACTTTTATAATATTTATTATAAGTTTTCTTCCTGTGTAAAAAAAGGGACTTTAACTTAAAAACCATAAAACGAGGATAGAAATAATAGGACATTTTTGAATATGATCAAACAACTTTCTCGGCGTACCACGGGATAATTAAGCCAATGAGGGTTATTGTGAATTCGGGGTCGATGAGTGATACGAATGAAGATGAGCAAAAAAAAACTTTCAGAGTAATGAGGATCGAACAAGAGGCGACAGGAGCAATCGATTAGTTTAGTGATTAATTGTCGCGCTTTTAAGATCTAGTAAAAAGGTTCGTTCACCGGTGATAAATTCTATACATTGTTATCAGTTTCAAAGAACAGAAGAGTCTATTCAAGAGGCTGAAATTCTTGATTGATCGAGGTCCTCGGTGGTGGAGCTTCCACCTCATCTTAAATGATTGAATACACTTCCTTTCAACCGTAAAACGATTCAGGTGAATTGTATATATAAACTTTTTTTTATTATGCAGACGCAAGATGAAAATTTTCATTTTAGCGGAGTGGCTACGATTTTTTGTTTGTTTCTCTCACGGAAATTTCCGAGAAAACGTCAAATATAAACTCAAGTATACCTGAATATTTTCGGATGATGATAATATCAAAGAAAAAGATGTTTATCTTCCTCATTCTAAGATGAAATGACTCTACTTCCACTTTTTTACTCTAGCAAATGCTTTACTGCTTCTTTATTTACAAGATTGCAAACTAATGTCTTATTAAATGAGGAGCTTCCACTTGAAAAACGATACTTACGTGTCTGATTTTATTCCAATGGAATATCACCAGAAAAATTCTGCCCAGAAACAAAAATCTTTGTTAATTGATTAAATGTCTAAATCAGTTGAAATTCCTGTTTGAAATTAAGAGGGGTTTGAAAATAATTAAATATTACAAAAAATGAATTTAACCCTCATTTGGTTCAATGCCAGAAAAAAAAGTAATTAAATAAAAACTTGTTGAGCAGAAAGGGAAATTAATAATTTCCGATTAAATCGAATGTTGCTTTTATAATTGAAAAAACAGATTTATTTTTTAATTAATAAGATTAGAGAAAGAATTGCGAGATAAATTAACCAGGAAATTTAACTGGCAATGAGCAGTAGTTTAAATTCTGCCCCAGTAGATAAGGTCATTCTTAATCAACCGTCTACTTTGTCTGACTATATCCGTCTTTATCTACTGTCTTCCTTCTTGGCATATTCTCAAGAAAATTTTCACACAATTTCTGAAATTTTGATGAGAAAATGAAAAAATAAAAAATAAAATACGAGGTAGGAAATGGGAAAATAAATGAAATGAAAAGACGAGTTTTAAAATAACAGAAAATAAAAGAAAATGAAAGAAAATAATTAAGAAAAAAGTGACAGGAAGTATAACAGATTGAAGAACAAAAGGAAGAAAATAGCAGAAACTGAAAAAAGAAATAATAAAAAGTGACAAATGAAATAATACAAAAATAAATACTTAATTTAAATAAACACTTGAATATGAAGCTAAATTAAATAAGCAAAAGTGGCAATAGATAAGAAATCAAAAAAAAACAAGAAATTGGAGAATGAGGAAAAAAAGGAAGAAAAAGTGGTTCAAATGGAAGCTTCTCGTAAATGAGTTTATCACCGAAAGCCTCGATCTTTTGTTTAAGAGTTACGTGAGATAAAATCAAATCACTGCAAAATTGCTAGTAGAAATTTGAAATAAATAAAATTACTCACTGTGTTCAGAAGATGGAGTTTCATCAGTTGGAGGAGCCGATTGCTTTTGCCTCCGAAGAAGAGGAATTCCTCCGGTCCGTTTTGTTGTTAAATTTGGACAATTTGATGGTTGCACAGAACTAATGCAATCGGCGTGTGCATTGGCTTTACAACTCCGGCAGCGAAAACCTTGTCGACTATGACCACGCAATACTTGACCACAAGCGTCGCAAGGTGTTATTTTCCGATAAGTATATTCTCGCCATATGTGTCCGCCCTCTGACTCCAAATTTTTTCTAACAAATTCAACATTATTTCACTATTATCTTTTTATTTATTCAATTTTTTAAAACAAATACGATTAATTTTATTTATCCATATTTTTTCCAACAACACTGCAAAAACATGGTGTCTTAAATTGGACAAAAATGTCTTAAATTAAGATACTTTTGGTGTCTAAGACACGAAAAATGTCTGAATTTAAGACATTTTTGAACAATTTAAGACACCTGTTTTTGCAGTGAAGTTCAATATTATTTGTTTATTTATTTACAGGGTGTCTATAGCGAATAATCATTTTCGAATTTTCCGAATTTGGTCCGTCAACGATTATTTATTAAGAATTATTAATCTTTAATATAAACATTGATATATAAATAAATATTATAAAGAAGAACGATAGGAACTTTTATTTTTTGAAATAAATAGATTTAAGAAGAGCATGGTTACGAATTTGCAAAATATGATGTTCGTATTTAGAAAAAAATACAAATCTAATTCGAAAAAGAAAAACAAGAAAAAATACCTAGAAGGATTATTGAAAGATCTATAAAGATAAGAAAGAGTATGAAAAAAAATTCAACGAAAAAGTAATGTTTCAAAATCAGTCAAAAAGACATTTTATTCAATAGAGAGAAAAATTTTAAAAAAACACAAAAGAAAAACAATGACAAAAAATAATAATAATAATAAACAAACTAGAAAATCATTCTAAAATATAACAATATAAACAGACTGTTTTTTAATTAAGAGAATAAATAAGAAAATCAATGTAAAAATCTCGAGAGAATGCAGAAGACGTGGCTTTAGATAATTCGTATTTTTCAATTTACTCGTTAAATAATAATTAAATTAAAATTAATTTTTTCCAGTAGACCAGAAAAAGGAAAAAATATTCTGGCCCATAAAAGAAAATTAATTTGAACGATTATTTAACGAATAAATTGGAAAATACTGATTGTCTAGAGTCACGTTTTCCACATATTCTTAATATTTACTAAAGAGATAAATCTTTAAAAAATTTTAAAAATGAAGAAATTATTTTTAAAATTAAGGAAAAAGCAATAAATACATTTTAATTTATAAATATAGGATAAAGACTAAAGAATTTCAAAGAAGAGACAATAATTCCTAAAAAGTAGAAAAATGATGTCAAAGTTTTAAAATTATTCACATATTCTAAGAATGATAAAAATATTATTAAGGAACAAAAAAATTTGAAGAAATAGGAGATAAATTGAAGGAGAATTTAAGAAGTTGTAGAAATAAAAAACTAAAAGCATCCAATAAAAAATAACTAAAGAGTAGTAAAAATAAAATAAAAGATCTAAAATTTATGTTCATTTTATCTACGTTTTGCTTCCGTGCAATTTCAATTGTTTGAAAAGTAAAAATTTAAAGAAAAATTCGGAAAGTGTGATTTATTAAATAAAATTTTTACAAAATAGAAATAAACCAGAAGTCCTGAACGTTCATTTGAACGAATTTTTTTTCAAGAAAATATTTTAAAAAATAATTTTTGTCACACCAAATTTAAAAAGAAAATCGAATTCTTAGAATATCCCAAATTTTTGGGGAACTTCATATAGGAAATACTTAGCAAAAAAATTTTTTGATAACATATTAGACAAATTTTAAAAACAAACCTACACAATTGAAAATTTTTTCGTGTGTTGATTTAACAACTGTCATTAGATTCTTGAACATAACCTCAATTTCTTGGTAATAACACTGTAATTTACATTTAATTTTTTGTTGTAAAACGTAACTTTCGTTTTGAAAATTCATTTTAATAATCAAAATGTAAAGTTCAATACTAATTGAATAATATTGACTCCATAACTCGACGCGATTATATTTTACTTCTATCAAGCAGACGATAAAGAAAACAACACAAATCCCTGTGTTAAAAATTAACACAAATTTTGAGTGGACCGTTTGAAACATGTGATTTATGTTAAATTTAATACAAAATTTTTAACTGTGTAGCTACTATAAGTTTAGAATTTATATTTTTTGAAAATGTAAAAAAATACAAGAAAAAATTAAACAGTTTCAACTTTCAACAAAGTGAAAATTCTTGAAAATTTGTAAGAAATAGGAATTTTTGTCAATAATATCCAAAATAATTAATTGTTGACTATTGAAATTTGGATTGATTAAAATTAAAACTAATTGAAATTTGACTAGAAATAAATTAAAATAAAATATAAGTCAAATTTATCTGTATTTATTGTCTGTAGTTACATTTTTTAAAACTTAAAGAATTCAGTATTGAAAAATTGAAAATTTCAAGATTTATCTACGGATTCTCGGTCCTTTTTGCAAGTACCCAGATTTTTTTTAGAATTCACGCATTTTTTTTACAAATTTCCGGATTTTCCTGTTCGCTATATTAGACACTTTGTATTTATATTTATTCAAATTTTTCTATCAAATTCAAGATTTTTTGATTATTTACTTTATTTAATTAAATCATTAGATTGGTTAATAAATCAACTTTTTATTAAAATTGAAAATTAAGTTGTTTTTTTCTAATTACCTGGACATAGCGACGACGGTAGAAACCGCATGATACATCGCCTGCTTTCCTCTTTGTTAGTATAAGATTCATAATAATTGTTAGTAATCAGGTTAATGTAGAAATAAATATCAATTTAGATAAAAAGACATATAAAATAAAGATAAATATCACAAGATAACAAAAATTAAATAAAAACAAAAATCTGCAAATATAGAGAATAAACAAAAATCTAATTTATAAATCCAAGTTGCTTTTTCATTAAAAGCTCTTGTACGATATTATTTGTCGTGAACTTTTGGGAAGTAGTTTCAGAAAATTTCAAGAAAAATTACATTTTTTCTTTTTAAGCAGTGGGAGAAACTGAGAATAACTGGAGGGCTGAAATAAATGATATAAAAGCACTCACTTTTCTGCAGGTGGTGGTGTTGTGGGCGAACTGGTCTTCAAACTTTTGAACGCTTTCAGCCATTTGTGCTTGGTACTTCCTGTCGAGCCATTAGACATTTTCCGGCTGCTCAACCCATCTGGCTGCCCAGCCTCTCCACCCCCGAAAAGCTCTTTCTGCAAAATATATTATACACTCGTTATGAATTATAAATTTCCCTCGATTCACCAAAGCACCCTCCGGATGAGGCATATTATGATTACATCAGCTTTATAAATATTTTAATAATTCAAAGATGAAAACGCTTTTTTTGCAGAAAACAAAAATTTAATAAAATTATTTAAAAAAGTTATATGGGTGATTCTTCACTGAGTGGTTATTTTTACTTCCCCACTTAATAACTTTTAACCTTATATAAATAAATATGTAATTCTTTGTACAGTTATTCTTTGTTATTATGTTTATTAATATCATGATTAAAAAATATTTTTTTTAACATCAAAGGACATGAAATGGTTAAAAATGCCTCAAATCTGCACTTTTTTAGGTTCTCCACATAGGACTCGCGAGATTTAATACATTTTTTTTTGAATAAAACATATTTTAAAAATATTTTTATCTGTTCTAATCGATAGTTTATCTCAAAAACTTTGTTTTTTGTGTATTGTTTTCCAGTTTTTATTAATAACTTTTGCGAAAATCATTTTTCAATACTTTCTCCACCCTTTTGTTATTTGGAACAGGAGTTTACATGTTCATTGTTTTTCAGTAATTTTAATCATTTTTATATTGAATTTTCACTGAATATTAATGTTATTGAGGTAAAATATTTGATTTAAGTCCAACTTAGTTGAAGAAATAGGATATTTAGTTTTATAATTTCAAAAATTAATATTAATTTCCTGCGTATTTTAATGACATGTAAAAATAATTGAATTGTTTATATTTAAAATAAAATAAAAATAATAGTGATATAAAGTAGTCAAATCTATACAGTATTCTACAAAGACCTGTATATTTTATTAAGTTTTTCTGCTATAATAATTTATTTTCTTTGATTCGTAAACTCCAGTTTCTGTAAACTCCGGTTCATAAAATTCGAAATACATAGGAATAGTGTTTTGTTTTTTATAAGAATATCATTAACCTGAGTTTTTAATCAAAATATTGATTAATTTCTGTATAATTATTTACGTAATTATACTTTTTTTTAATTCGTGATCAAGTGTTTCAAGGATTTTCTTTGATGTCCTACAAACATCCTCTGAATAAGCTAACGTCCTTAGGATATTCGTTTAAGGTAAAAAATTAAATATTTTAAAAACATGTTTGTAACCTTTAAAATTTTAAACTTAAAATTTTTTAAATAAGATTACGGGTGTTAATATAAGCTCAAAAAATTTTTAAATTATATTTTAAAATAATTGTTAATAAATTGTACATAAGAAATATTTAAGAAAAAATATTTTTTACTTAAAAATTTAATGTTATCAAAAGTTACCACTTTGTGGAGAATCACCCATATACTATTATTACTAGTTTATTTAAGCGATCCAATTTTTCAGGTTTAATTTAATTTCTAAGTCTGAAATAGATAAAAGTAACTATCTACACTGCAAAAACTGCTGTCTTCTAAGTGTCTTATTTTAAGACATTTTGATGTCTTTTTTGCATCTAAGACGCAAATAATGTCTCATTTTAAGACACTTATTGCGTCTTAAACACCAAAATATCTTAAAATAAGACACTTAGAAGACAGAAGTTTTTGCAGTGTATATACACCGAAAAAAAAAATTCTTAATTAGAACGGAATATTCCGCTTTTAAATTCCTTTTACGTTTTTGTTTTAATATAAGCGTTTTTTTCTACACCGAAGCGGAATTTTCTTATCAATCTGACATCTTTTTGTAATATAAAATTTTTAAAATATCTAAAGGATGACTTTTAAGTTTTTCTTTGTGATTTAATTTATTCCTAAATATAGTCAAGATTATCCTTTTGAAATTGAGATTATTCCTCTATCTATACAAACAAGTTCTTGAAGTTGCTCGTAATTATTTTTATATTTTTATCTTTAAATTCATACAACTTCAAACTAGTTAAAAATATTATTAGGTGTCATTTTTGAAAAATAGAAATAGATTATTAAAGAATATATTGAGTGATATCTATACAACATTGGCAGCTATATTAATAAATTTATATTCTGTAATATAATTGTCGTTTCATTTGTAGGTTAAATTTTTAATATTAGTTCATTTATGAATAAAAATTAGTGAGAAGTTAATTTAATTATTTAATGTATAGTATTTTTTATTATATACACATATGTAACCTTAAAATACTTTTAAGTTTAATTAATATAAATAAAAACGAAAAATAATAATAAACTATTGGAATCATTCTATAAACATTTTAATTTCTTTAAAGTAAAACATGGATAAAGTAATCTTAATCGTTAATTATTTCAGGAATTCATTTAAAATAATCAGTTTTAGTATTTAAACTCTGATTTAAAAATTTCAGAGGGCGTTTAAAAATTTTATACTACTTGATTTTTCTTCAAAAAATAAATTTTATCATTAATTTAAAAAAATCGATTACCCACTAAATTATTAAATAGTAGTGCCTTAAATAATAGAGTTTTTAATTATTATTTCTATACTCAAATATTTATTACAAAAGTATATTAAACGTATACTTTTTATTTCGCAGAGAAGTTTACACCAAATTTTATAGTTATTTTGACATAATCACCTATTTATTTATATTACTATTACTATTAAGTAATAGTACTATATTAATAGCAATTCTTTAATAATAATAATTTATTCATTATTATTTATGAATGGCTTTTTATACTACCTAATTCAGATTTGAAGATAAATTAACAGAAAAGTTGTACAATAAAATTGTATAATTATATAATACATTTGCGTAAGTTATACAATTTTATTTTCTTTCAAGAGGCAAAAAGAAGATACCAATGACCATTCGGAATCTCTTGACATAAGTCACACAAAAAACGTACCCCCTATGAATATCACAAAATTCCAAGAATAGAAGGAAGATAAATAAATAAAAAAAAGAAAAACATTATTCAGGATAAAATATTCAGGGATCAGTCCAAAATCCACTCTAAGAAATATCAGGCTTTCAGAATGTCAACCCACATTTCTGGTCAAGGAACGCGACTGCTTACTCCTTATTCTTTTCTTAGCTTTTCTCTCGTCACTTTCAAGAGATCGACTCTTTCGAATTCCTCGAGCAATCATATTGAATTTAATTTTTTCTCGAAATTTCAAAAATTCCGCTTCTATTCTTCTCTATTCTTCTCCAATTTATTACAGTTGTCCCTAACTTTTAAAATTTCTTTATATTCTTTTTGTCTATTCACTTTTTTCTACTCTCTTCGGTCATCAATTTCTTTTATACTTTTTGTTTGTTCACTTTTTTCCATTCCTTTCTTTCTTCACTTTTTTCTATTCTATTTGTTTATTCACTTTTTTCTATTCCGTTTATTTATTCACTTTTTTTCTATTCTGTTTATTTATCCACTTTTTTCTATTCTCTTTATCTATTCACTTTTTTCAATTCACTTTTTCTATTCAATTTTATAATACCTATTTATAATATTTATACTTTATACTCCTTTATATGATAATTACTAACTATATTAACTTCTTTCAAGATTATTATTAACTTTTTAAAAATTCTTATTTTTTAAATTCTTCAAAGATTATTATTCAATTTTTTAAACTTCTTTAAAGATTATCACTAACTACATTCACTTTTTTATGAATTAATTTCTTAGCAACTGAGGCAAACTAGATTATTATGATTTAAATGAACATCCAGAGGAATTGGAGAACACGTTTATACTGAACGATTCGTTGAGTGAATAGGAGACCTTAAAGTATGAAGCCAGTGTAATTTTAATACTTAATTGGATATAAAACGCGGTCGACTCTGCAAAATCGTATCAACAATGGATTGATAGAATCGTATTCTAGATACTTTGATTACTGATGTAGGTAACTTCAAATTAAAATTTTTTTCTCGTCATTAAGTTTTTGCAGGTTTCAAAAACTTTTATAGTATTTTTCATTCTTTTATCATTTTAGTTGATCGATAATTAATAATTATTTTTTGTATTTATATTTACTTTGTTCATTGTTTATTTATTTTCTATATTGCGAATGATAGAAAAAGAATAAATATTCTTTTTCTGTTTACACCGTCATCAGAAAAAGAGGCGTAAAAAAAGAGAGGGGATTATACTTTAAATATTACGCCTTACTTTAAATTATGAGTCAGATCATAATTTATTTGAAATATAAAATTTTTATAAGTTAAATCAAAACTAAATTTTAGTCTCTTACTTTCATTATAATTTTAATTAGAATTTTATTAATTTTAATTTTCTCCCGGCCTCTTACATACATGTCTACAAATATTGATCTATCATTTTACTAATTACTATCTTCGTCACTTGGTGGTAATTTTAATAAACTGATTAATTTAACATTTTTTAAAATAGGTATTAATTAATAATTTTTTTTAATATGATAAAATATGCTCTTTATTTATTAAATTTCCACTTAAATGAAATACAAATTTACAAAACACACCCTTTCGTGATTTCGAAATAAACAGAGTAAATGTTTATCGAATCCTGTCTAGTGTCAAGTGGATCAAACACACATAAATTTTACGCAGCATTTTACACTGTCGGAAGCAATTTTCCTTTTATTTGCTCCGCATCGTGTAAATCTGATCATTCTTAAATTAAAAGAATTGTTTAAAAAACCGGTTCGCTAATTGAGTAATTAAATCTGAAAAAATAGAATAACCTAAATTGTAGAAACTGAATAAATTATTTCTATTCAAATCTAGAAAACTATTCTATAAATTAATTGAATAAAAAATACAAAAACCATTTGTGAAATTAATTCAAAAAGTTAGAAACACAGACTTAATTTAAACTTTCTTTCTACCTAGAAAGAATAATAAAAAACAGTCATAATTAAAACACTCATATTTGTCTTGTCCACACTCATGATTCATTTCTTTAGATTTTGCCAGAGAAAAAGATTAGTCAGGATTTTATAAAGTTGCATTTTTTTTTCTTTACAGTCGAGAAAGTCGACCAACCGACGTCTATTACTAAAAAGATAAACTGATCTTTTTCCCAGCAGGTTTTTCTCTTCATAAATGTTTTCTCAAAAGGAAAAAAATGCAACATAATTATTTACTCCTAAAGCTCGTGCATTTCTTCTGGTTTCTGCATTTTTGTTAATTAGAGAATAATATGATTTTATGATATTATTTCACGATCTCTATCTTCATTGCTTTCCTAACGAAAATTCGTTGTCGCTTTTTTCTCAAAATTGAATGTTCTGTTTGTTTCAAAATGGTTTTTTTCTTTTTAATTTTTCCAAAAATGTTTTTTGGACAAATTTCTTTTTCTGGACAAAAAATTTATAGCTGTTTTCTAAACGAAAAGTTTTTTTGTCTAATGTCTGGATTTAAATCAAGTTGCACGTTAATTCTTAACTTTAGGATAATTATGTTCGTGAAAAGAGAAACTGGAGTGGATGAAGGAACTATTAATGCTTTCTTGAGCAGAAGGTTTTGTCAGAGATTGTCACTTCTGTTCTCATAATGAAGCTCTTTCTGGAGCAAGGTTTTATGTAACAATAAACTCATTGTTGCTTTAACTATTGTTTGTACCCACGCTTTTAAATCTCATTAGGTTATAAACAAATTTAACGCCAGTAGAACAAACTAACAGTTTATTGTAATCCATTTCTAATCCTCTGAATATACATTTTTACCAATAAACTTGTATCATTAAAGTGGCGATGTAATTTTTATGTTTACATGAAAACATCCACAAAATTATTTATATTTCAATAAAAGTAAAAACAGCTCTGAAATTTATCTCCTCGTATCACTTAAAATACTTTACTATTTTGAATTCCTTTTGTAAGTGACTATTATTTTTTATCTTTTGAATTTATGTGCCTTTAATTTTTAATACATATTTTTGAAACGCTACATTTTTTTTTTACTAATAACGCTGATAAAAATTGAAATTACTGAAAAGCATTTTAATTTTGGCTATAATCTGTGTTAAAAACTATTAATGTTCTGCACAGCCAGGAAATAATATCTTTTATTTATTCTTCTTCATTTCCGATTCTTGTATTTTGGGATTAAGGCCATAAAACACCCACGCTCTATTATTCCAGCTTCGTTTATTACATAGTTAGATTGCAATTTGGAACTGGAATAACACTTTAATTGGATTTATTTATTTAGAATTTTCTAATTAAAACAATTTACTCTCTAATTTAAAGTTTCAATAATTGTAACTGAACTTTATTTAATTAAACAGTAGAGAAAGTTCATTTAATTCATATTAATATCATACAAATTATAAAATAATTTTACTCCTTATCAATGTTAGTTTTAACACACTCGGGTTCTTTTATCTAGAAAAATTGTTTGAAATGAATTTCGATAAGTCGACAACGATCTCAAGAGATTCAAATTTACATCGGGAACTGCAGATCAAGGGGAGATACTCTTAATTTCGTATGTGACTTGGAAAAGATCCTGATTGGAGCTCTGTATGAAATAAAAAGCTGAAGCTTTATTTCAGCTCATAAAAAGTTCAACTATAAAAATTTTACACCTCTTTTTCTTTCAGAGATTGTTTTTCGTATTCCACTTACGATTCGAAGAAAACCCATTCCGTTAAAGTGTTTCAAAGTGGAAAATCTATCTATGAATTAAACAAAGCGTGAGGAAATAAAAAAAACAAAAATAGAAAAATACTTTTATGTTGCAAGAACTATAAAGTAAATAAATACAGGCGAAACTTTTGTGTAACGGAAAGAAATTACATTTCGGATTAAAAAAGAAAAACTTGAAAAATTATTTTGTGAAAAACAAGACAAGTAAACAAAAGAAAAAAGCAAAATAAGAAAGACAAGAAACCTCCTACCAAAAAACCAGGAAACCAACAAAATAAATTGATAAAATAAGACATTTAAAGAATTTATACGAATTTACGAATTTACGTTTGAGATAGAAAAGAAAAACTTGAAAAATTATTTTGTGAAAAACAAGACAAAAGAAAACAAAAGAAAAATGCAAAAAACAGAAAGACAACTCCCTCCTCCAAATAAAACAAGGAATCCAACATATTAAATTAACAAAATAAGTCATTAAAAAAATTTACGAATTTATGAATTTACGTTTGGGATAAAAAAAAACTTGAAAAATTATCTTGTAAAAAACAAGATAGAAAAAAAGAAAAATGCAGAAAAAGAAAGACACTCACCTTTAAACAAGGAAACCAACAAAATAAATTAATAAAATAGGTAATAAAAAAAATTTACGAATTTACGTTTGGAATAAAAAAGAAAAACTTGAAAAATTATTTTGTGAAAAACAAAATAAGTAAACGAAACAAAAAAAAGACAAAAAAAAATTCTCAAAAAACAAGGAGACTAACAAAATAAATTAATAAAATAAGTCATCAAAAGAATTTACGAGAATGTTCTTTCAATAACGTAAAAAATTGTAAAACTATAGAAACAGGAAATAGTTTAGAATTAAATTGTGAAACATTTAATATTCAGATCTTTTTATTTAAATGAAAAATAGTTTAAACAATAAACAAATTTTATTTTTCCATAAAGAATAATTTTCTTTCCCCAAAAATCAGTTTATTGAAAACTATTTCAAATCGATGAAAATATTTCTATTGGATTTTTTTTTATTTTATTCTGTACCATGTGATAAGAATTTATGAAGGATTCATATCAACGAAAAGATCTTTGATATCATAAAATTTCATTAAAATAATACAAAATTATAAATAATTTGAAAGTGCTCTCTTTATAAAAATCAGTGAAAAATAATTCTAATTAGTAGAATTCTCTTGGAATAAAAAATTAATTTAAAAAATTTTTAAAACCAGTTGATCAAGTATTGCGATTTTACTGAGTTTTGTAAAATTAAGTTATAAAATTTATAATTGGTATGTAATTTCTATTATTTATTTAAAAACTAAATTAGGAAAATAGTTTTATGAATTATAACCTCTTAATCCGAATTAGTCAAAAATGACAATTTCATGTGTTCATTTTTAGTCTTTAATTAAATTAGTCACTTCAAAGTTCAAATTGAACAAAAATGACTAATTTATAGTTAATTTTGATTAATAAAAATTGAATAGAATGGATTCGTTGACTTTGAATAGGTTAGAAACTACTAATTCAATTAGTAACATTAAATTACTAAATTCCATTACAAAAGGATATTTACTTTTTAATTCAAGAAATGAGGTTACTTAAAAAATTCGAGTAATTTATGTTTAGCTATACAAACTTACCAAATTTTTTGTTAATATAATGTAACAATTTTGTTTAAAATTGCGATTAAAGTTGCCATTTAAGTACTCTCATAATTTGAATTAGTTAAAAATAAAAAAAACTGATTTGAAAGAAAAAAGTCAGCCACTAATTCAAATAGTTATATTTCTACTAATTAATTAGTAAAAAACAACTAATTATAACTAAATTCGGTAATATTGCAATATTATGTTATTTAGAAAATAAATATTCTGCAATAGTAACCTAAATTCATTTTTGGGTTATGTCAAAAAAATTTAAATTTTAGTAAAATTCTGTCTACTAATTTAATTCGTTAAATTTTAAACATCTTTCAGTTATTTGTTTACTAATAATTAGTTATTTTTCACCGATATTGATGAAATAAAAAGTCAGTTACTATTAATTAGTTATTTTTAACGAACTCAGATTAAGAGTGTATTTACTAAAAACAGAAATCCATAGTTAATATTGTTTATTTTTATAGGTTCTTTTCTATAATTTCTATAATTCTGAGAAATCAGGGAAAAGTCAGAGATCTTCATGAAAGATACGGAAAAAATGCTATAAGAATCTTTAAAAAGGATGAAAACAAATATTATCTGAAATTTATTAAGTATAAAAATTAACTAAATAAATTTTCGTAAGTCATATTTTAAACTTTTCTAAAAATAATTAAAGTTTCCAATCTAAAAAATATTTATCTTTGACAATTTTATAGTAAATATAAGAAAAATTAGTTGTAAAAACTCAAAAACAGAGGATGACTAAAATTATGTTTAATAAAAGAATAATTTTTTTAATCTAGCATTAAGTAAAAGTATTTATGTGTTATAAAAAGAATTCTTGTCCACGCGTAAAAAAAATTAATTATAAAGTTTAGAAAAATGTTTTGCAATTTAGGGAATAAGGATCTAAAAGAGAAAATTTCATATTGGTAAATAAATTTCAAACTTTAAAAAAATTATATCACATTTGCTACAGACTATATTGAAGTTTAAAATTACTTAGTAATTATTAGAATGTTTTTTCTAAAGCTTAAAATTCCTTGTATAAAAAAATCGAATAAATTTTTATTTGTGTCAAATAAAATTTTATTTGAAACAAATAAAAAGTTAGTTGTTTGTGAGACAAATATATTTTAATTTGGCACAAATAACTTATCTTTGTGTCAAATATATCATTTCTCTAGGTGTAGGTATTTTATAAAATTTCATTATCAAATGATTTAATTTTTTCCAGAAATACGCATCAAAACAAAATATATTAACAAAAATTTTACAAAAATGCGTTAAAATTTTAAGTTAAAAGTGAAAAGTAAGAAATTTGTAACCTAAATAATTCACTCCAAATTTGATGCTATCTTAAAGTTTATAGAATTATTTAGTAATTCTCTAAAATATTTATTAAAATTTCAATTTTCTAATTGAAAAATAACACTTCTTAGCACTTTATCCCTAAATTTAACAAACTCTAGTGAAACGCTTCTTTAAAACTTTTATCAACTATTAGTGAAATTTATTAATTATTTTCTTTCTGTGTAAAATTCTAAAATAGTAAAAAAATATTTCTTTCTACTTTATGATAAAAAAAAAAAAACTGTAATTTATGCCACAAAAAATGTCAATCCAGAGCAACTTAAATTTCGATGGAATGAAATTTGAATAATGCAGTGAACTTTTTTCAGTACCATACACGGAAAAAAAGTTCTGTAAAATTAGCTTGTCTGTCGTTGACTTTGAGATATGTCATAAAATAATGAAAGAATTTCTAAACTGTTGTTAGATCACATAAATAGTCACTAAATTTAGATCATTAAATTAACGGTCATAAAATATGGTTCATTAAAATATTAGTAATATAAATAGAGTCCAGTTTATAAAATTAATATTAATAAAATCTAATTTATAAAATATATAGAATAAAATCAAGTTCATAAAAATAATGGTTATAAAATCGAATAAAATTAACAGAAATAAATCAACAATTAACAGTCCAAATCATGAAATTAATAGTAATAAACTGTAATTCATTAATTAATAGTTGTAAAACTCAATTTATCTAAATAATAATCATAATATTTTGTCATTAAATTCAGTTCAATAAAATAACCTTAAAATTGTTAGTTAACAAATAGTTCCCAAATGCGCAAAAGCAATTTTCTAAAAATTACAAATTTAAAACTGTTTCAATTTTCTTCTAAAATTTAGATATTTTTATCAATTTGCAAAAATTCAAGTAAGTTTACCTTTTGTTTTAATTTAGAAAAATTACCTCACTTTTGTTTTCAAGTTACAAATTCAGCAAAGTTTACAAAATTTTCAAGATCGGTTCATTAATTTTTACCCAACTTCATGACACATCTGAAAGTAAATGACACTCGAGCAAAATTTGAGTAAACTTTCTTTTTCCCGCATATATTTCATCACTTTCTGTACAGTCACTCAGTAAGATTTAGATTAAAAAAAAAAAGTCTAAAAAACCATAAAAACTGAAAACTACAAAACAAAAGCGGAAAATATTGAAAATGCTGACATCACGTGAATTCAAGTATCTCTTCATAATGAGATAAGGGCTGATTTGACGTCACACTTGCTATGAGGAGAACACCTTTTTACATGCACCGAGTTCTAACTACACTAACGTGCTTCGTGGCTTGTGGATGGCATGAGACAAAAACTTATTGGAAATCGGCAATCATTCACTTTCAATATAACTGACGTCAATTGACGATAAACTAGGCAAAGCAAAGAATGAATATAGTGATATTTGTTATACTAACAACACGAGTTCGAAGGGTAGTCCAACCCATGGCGATTTAAGAATTTTGGTAGTTTCTTCTTCGCTGACCTATGTCACCAAACTGGACTAGGATATTGCAAAGGGAGGAAAAGAGAGGACGAGAGATGAAAGGGAAGGGAGAAAGAGAGCAGTGCCAGCTGCAGGATAGATTTTCCAGCTGTGTACCTACTTTGGCCACAGAGTGCGGGTGACCCAGTTGCCAGGGCGCATGTCCATTAAACACGCGGTCTCCATAACATTTATTTGCCTGTTTTCAATATTATATACCTGTGTCCTAAACCTGCAATCATCCATCGATGTCTCTTCAAAATTCAATGAGACTCGCTCAATGATCCTTGGGCAATTCGGAGCACTCGATTGGGATCAAATACCCCCAGGAAATTACATAGGGGCAAAACACATTGTGTTCTAATCAAGGGCTTTACATTTGCTCTACATTGAGATAAGAATTTTCGGTGCGATATTCGATTAAATCACTCAACATTTTTGGATTTGGCATTTTCAAGGAAACAGAAAGAAAACACTGTGTTACAAAATTTAAACAAGTAAAAAAACTTCTTATCGGACCCAGTGAAAGTTGTGGGTAATAGAAAAGAAAAAAAAATGGTATATATTAGGGGAAGGTGGGGCAAAACCGCTAGGTTTAAATTTACTGATGCACAAATTTTTAACTATACATTCAATTGGAGTCATTTTTGTTTGTTACACGACTAAAACTAACCAGTAACCAGGGATGCGCCCGAGCCCATCGTGTTGTGTTGTGTTGTGTCAGCGTCACAACACTTTGGCTGGTAGTGAATCGTATCGTAGCCAGCCACAACACGCTAGCTCAAGCTGGATCGTATTGTGGCAAGCCTTGAACACGATAGACTAAGCTGAAATGTATCGTGTCCGGGCACAACACGATAGACTTTGCTCAGTCGTATCGTGGCAGGCTTCAACACAATACGATCAGAAAAATCGCATCGTGGCAATCCACAACAGTCAATCCACATATTCAATAGTATCGTGACAGACCACGACAAAATATGTATCAAAGAATCGTAACGTGTCAAACACGTTAGAAATTAGTCAAATTTTTAGATCGAGATGAAAGCAAGCGTCGCGTCGCCTTGACGTTTCGCCCCACCACAACAAATTCTAAGTCGTCCGACGACAAAGGCTCTCCGCGCCTTTCTTCTTCTTGTTTTCGCAGTAATGTTTGTAAGCAACCTTGAATGGGGAAATTGAAAATATGCCTCCTAATTAATAATGCCTAAATGGTTCCAAGTGTTTTATTGAATAAATACTTGCGACCTAGTGTTCTAATTAATAAATAGATATCCACAATTGTTTTATTTAACAAATAGATGCGCACTACTTTTTTAGTGCACATATAGATGCGCACTAATTTTTTAATGCACATAAAGATGCGCACAACTTTTTTATTGCACTTATAAATGCGCACTACTTTTTTAGTGCACATATAGATGCGCACTACTTTTTAGTGCAAAAATAGATGCGCACTACTTTTTTAGTGCACATATAGATGCGCACTACTTTTTTAGTGCACATATAGATGCGCACTACTTTTTTAATGCACATAAAGATGCGCACTACTTTTTTAGTGCACAAATAGATGCGCACTACTTTTTTAGTGCACATATAGATGCGCACTAATTTTTTAATGCACATAAAGATGCGCACAACTTTTTTATTGCACTTATAAATGCGCACTACTTTTTTAGTGCACATATAGATGCGCACTACTTTTTAGTGCAAAAATAGATGCGCACTACTTTTTTAGTGCACATATAGATGCGCACTACTTTTTTAGTGCACATATAGATGCGCACTACTTTTTTAATGCACATAAAGATGCGCACTACTTTTTTAGTGCACAAATAGATGCGCACTACTTTTTTAGTGCACATATAGATGCGCACTAATTTTTTAATGCACATAAAGATGCGCACAACTTTTTTATTGCACTTATAAATGCGCACTACTTTTTTAGTGCACATATAGATGCGCACTACTTTTTAGTGCAAAAATAGATGCGCACTACTTTTTTAGTGCACATATAGATGCGCACTACTTTTTTAGTGCACATATAGATGCGCACTACTTTTTAGTGCAAAAATAGATGCGCACTACTTTTTTAGTGCACAAATAGATGCGCACTACTTTTTTAGTGCACATACAGATGCGCACTACTTTTTTAATGCACATAAAGATGCGCACAACTTTTTTAGTGCACTTATAAATGCGCAGTACTTTTTTAGTGCACGTATAGATGCGCACTACTTTTTTAGTGCAAAAATAGATGCGCACTACTTTTTTAATGCACATAAAGATGCGCACAACTTTTTTAGTGCACATATAAATGCGCACTACTTTTTTAGTGCACATATAGATGCGCACTACTTTTTTAGTGCACAAATACGTGTGCAACACTTTTCTAGCGCACAAATAGATGCACACTACTTTTTTAGCGCATAAATAGATACGCACTACTTTTTTAGCTTAAAAATACATGCGCACTAATGTTTTATTGAACAAATATATGCGCACTAGTTTTTTAACAGCAGTAGTTACCAAGCTTTTTATATTTTTACTAATAAATAATTAAGTGACATAAATAATTTGGGGAAATGCGGATTTCCAAAAAACCAATACTGGAAGTAATCAGAAGATGATTTTAGACATTAAAAATTGTTTAAAGAATAATTGGTTTAAACGAATTGTTATAAACAAATAAAAAAAAATTGTTAAAAATAAATAGTGTTTTTTCATTGCACGTGAAAAATTAATAAAGGAACATGGGAGACATTTAAAACTTTTTCACTCCATTTGTTATAAATAATCAATAAACAACAATAATGACCTTGAATTCATCTCAACCCATTTTTAGGGAAATATGGATAGCAGAGAAAGCTGTACAGAAAACAGGATTGTGAATTAAATGATGATTTTTTACATTAAAAACTGTTAAAAGAAACAATTTTTTTAAACAAATAGAAACAAAATTAAAAAATATTAAAAACCAATGTCATTAATCGATTGTACGAGAAAAATTATTCAAGAAGGCATGTGTAACGTTTTCAATCTTTTTACCTTATGTGTTCTTAATACTAAATAAACAATATTTTCGCGTACAATCGAATGAAACTATATATTTTTAATAATTTTTAGTTTTCTTCTAATATTTGTTTATAACAATGTTTTTAAACAATTTATTTTTAAACATTTCTTAATGTCAAAAATCATCATTTCAAGCACGGTCCAGTTTCCCGTAATGACTTTTTTTGATATCCATTTTTCCCTAAGCATGGATGTTAATGGATTCATTATTTTTTACATTTCCATAGAGAAAGCTTTGTGATAGTTAAGATTTTCGATTTTCCACAAATATAGTCTAAATCAACTCAATTTCATCTAATAAGCGTAAATTTCCATTTTTAAGCAAATGTCTAAATGTCTGTGAGTGTTTTGTGCATGTATGATATGTATGTATAGCCTTTTTTGTCGCCAGGATATCTCGAGAACGCTTCAACGGATTTCAACAGAATTTGGATGAGTTATTAAGCTCATGAATTTCTAAATTTGGACACCAGGATTTTTTAAAATACCTAATCAAATTTTTTTGAGCACCTTTCTTCATCGAAAGAAATCGTTTTTTTCCATGCTAAAAATACAACTTCATAAATACAAAAATCATATTCCGTGTCTCAAAACGAATTAATTGACTTATATAAAGTTTATAATTGATCAAAAATTCGAAAATAATTCATGTTTCTTCATTTTTTGCATTTAAAATTCTTTTTTTTAATAACTTCTCCAATTAATTTTTACGTCATTAATTTATTGCTTCTTCTATGAGCAAGCAAATTGTTTTGCTTATACGTGGAAACGAAATGTGCAAGAATAGACATAATTTACACCTAATTTTAAGTATCTCGACATATTTGTCTACATAAAAAAAATGTAGATATAGAATAAATCGAATAAATGGTTTTAAAAATTCGTAATTATAAGATAAAAACTAAATAGTTTAAAAGAAGAAAAAATATTTCTAAGAAATAGAAAAAATAAGACAAAAATTAAAGAATTAATTAAAATTCAAAGAAACACTAAAAAAAATTGTGAAACAGCAAGAAGATTAAATAAATATAGAAAGAAAATGGAAAAATGTTTTTTTTCTTAATCTAACAAACCGCAGAAAAATGTAAAAAATACAAAAATTAAAAAAATTTGATAAGAATATACTGAAAAATTAGAATTAATAAAAAATAAATAAAAAAATGTATATGTACACTGTAAAAACAGATCTTATTTTAAGACATAAGACATTTACAGTTAGAAAAAAATTTCAGTTAAATTAAACAAACCATTTAGTTAACTTATTTTATTTGATACAACAAAAAAGTTTTATTAGATTAAATAAGCATTTGGTTCCTTGTAACAAATCCTTTGGTTCCAGAAACAAAATTTTTATTTAAATGTATTTGTTTCATTCGACCAAACTCTTTCTTTGGACTAAAATAAGTACCTATTCTTCAAATTTTTTAATTTTTACTTAATTTTTAATTAGTTTTGTCATCTTTCAATTATTTGGCTCAAATTTTTGTTACTTTTGCTTCCTCATAGAGGAAGCGTTGTGATCGTTAAGATTTTCGATTTTCCAAAAATAGTGTAAATCGACTCAGTTTCATCTGAAAAGTTCAAATTTTCATTCCTGAGAAAATGTCCGGATGTGTGTGTGTGTGTGTGTATGTGTGTGTGTATGTGGTAAATTTTTTGTCGCCAGGATATCTCGAGAACGCTTTAACGGATTTTAATAAAATTTGGATGACATATGAAGTTCACAAATATCTAAATTTGGACACAGGGATTTTTGGAAATACCCAATCAAATTTTTTTGAGCACCTTTTTTCATCGAAAATATCGTTATTCGGCAAAAAATTTTTTCATGCTAAAAATTCAGACAAATGAATGAAAAAATCATATTCCTTGTTTC
This sequence comes from Ganaspis brasiliensis, assembly GCA_037103525.1. Taxonomy (NCBI): domain Eukaryota; kingdom Metazoa; phylum Arthropoda; class Insecta; order Hymenoptera; family Figitidae; genus Ganaspis; species Ganaspis brasiliensis. The sequence goes on along the minus strand of JAZKLR010000101.1, from coordinate 5,517,436 downwards.
AAAACGAATCGATTGACCTATATAAAGTATATAATTGACAAAAAACCCACGTAATAATTCATGATTTTTAATTTTTTTCAATAATAATTAATTTAAAATTAAATTATTATTTTTTATATTATAACTAAATTTCTTGCTTCCTCTATGAGGAAGCAAATTATCTTGCTTCCTTGGAAGCGAAGTGTCCATGAAATAGACAGAATTCACACCTAGTTTCACTTATTACCTTAAAATTAAAATTTTTTGTGATTTCTCAATTATTTCTTCAAATTTCTGTTATTTTGGTTATTTCTGGACTATTTTTCCTATTTTAAATTATTTTTATCATTTTTTACAAATTTCAAATTAATTTTATCAATATTTTTGATATTGATAAAATATTTTTGATATTTTTGATATCATTTTTCTGAGTGTTTAAACAAGCGTCGCGTCATGTCAATCGTGTCGTCGCGTATAAAGTGCATTATTTGTTTTATCATAACTTGTGTTTTATAAATTTAGTGAGTGTTGTTTCCTCATTTGAGAAATTGGATTACGCGGAAAGTTCCTACAAAATTTGTGACCTATTGTGTGTTTCAGGTTATTTTAGGTTATAAGTGTCAAATAGATTTTGATTACCTACAGGTTATGTTTAATTGTGCTTGTAAATATATGAGTTACTTGTGACTTTTAATTCTTTCATAAATTTTGAAGTAAAAGATTCTTTTAAGGAGAAACACTCCGTAAGAAGACGACCTTGAAGAGAAGAAAATTTTGTTTCTAATAATATGCTCAACTGTTATTCGTTTTTCTGTATAATATATGGGTGATTCTCCACGAAACCGACAATTCCATGTCCCTTCTGTTTTTTAAGAAACAAATTGCACATATGGTAATGAATCTAACTTAAAAAAGTAACTCTAGTGATCACAAACGAAAGCCTGTAGCCACTTTAATTTATAAGATTAAATATTTTTTTTTAAATGCAAATTTATAGGCCAAATCGTCATGGTGAAGCCTACCCGTGTAGAAATTTTGTCTCGGTCCCGACTAGGGCCTGACAAGAATTCCCTATCTAGAGAATTCACGCTTTCCCAACCAGGGCCCCATGAGGTCCCCACGAGGCCCCGGTAGGGTGCACCGTCACCGGTCTAGACTAGTTCTAGATAGGGAAATTTCTTCACGGGTATCCCCAGGGTCAGTTACGACACAAAAATAAATATTTTTAGTAAACTTTAATAATAAAACAAATTAATGGTTATATTTTTTTATTGTCTAAGTGTGTAGAATTCAGAAAAAAATTAGTTGTAAAAAAAATAATTATTATTTTTATTTTTTCTAGATGTTATTTCTTGTCCCCAGTTTTGTGCGTCTTGGTGAAGCCTTTTTAAAAAATTGAAATATTTCATAAAAATCAAATCAGAATTTAGTTACACTTTAGTATAAGCAACAATTGACTCCCCTCAAGAGATTCACTACGATAGAAACAAATTTTATAATTGATTTTTTGCTTTTTTTACGTTTAAAGCGCTTAATTTTTGTAGGGAATCACAGAATCGTCATGGTGAAACCTTTGCATATTTCGCAATAAATTAAAAAAAAAAAAATTTTTCAATAAATGATGTATAGTAGTATTATTTCCGTGAATATAGATGACAGGAATGCGAAACCGATTGAAAATTGCTTACTCTCTAAAACTGAATCAGTGAAATTTTCACTGATTTGGAATCAGTGAACAACTTCTCTTTGCTGAATCAGTGAAAATGACTAATCTTCAGTGAATTTCACTGATTCAGCAACGAAAAGTTGTTCACTGATTTCAAATCAGTGAAAATTTCACTGATTCAGTTTTAGAGAGTATAATTTGTTTAAAAAAACAGTATTCATTAAGCGTCATGGTGAAGCCTCAGCGTCATGGTGAAGCCTTTTGCATCATGGTGAAGGTTTTTGGCTGTCTTTCATTGAATTTGTGGTTTAAACAAGTGTACAATTTAAAATTTTTTGTGATTGTGTTAAATAAAATTAAACAAATAGAAATTACCTAAACTGTCATAATTTTAATATAACTTTAACATTAAATACTTTATAAATTTTCATAAATAACCGTATAAATTTCTATGAATTGCTGGCAACTGATTTGCAAATTTTAAATTATTTGTTAATAAATTAGAATAAATGTTTTTAAAATAATTTATAAAATTACAACATATATTTCTATAAATTTTAATATAATTTCCATAAATTACTACATAAATTTCCATAAATTATCGTATAAATTTCCATAAATTTCAAAAATTAGTTTTTTTAATTTACTTTTATTAACTATAAATTGCATCGAAATTTTCATAAATTACCGTATATATTATCATAAATTACCATAAATTACGAAATAAATTTCCTGCATTAGTTTTTTGAATCATGAATTTTATTTTGTATTAATATTATGAATTTCCTCAAAATTTTTATAAATTACCGCATAAATTACCATAAATTTCCATAAATTACTACATAAATGTCCTACATCAGTTTTTTAAATCCTGAATTTCGTTTGTATTTTTATTATAAATTACCTCAATATTTTTATAAATTACCGCATAAATTACCACCATAGATTTATTTATTTGTTTAAAGCGATTTTATCAACAAATTATGACTTAAAATAAAATATGATCATAACAAAATCTTTCTAATTTTTCTTGTAGAATCGATTGTGATCCATAATTTTAATTAAATGTGACTTTTTTTATTATTTGTTTAAACAAATATTGTTTAACAAATAGAAAATATAAAAGTTAGAATGCGAATGATTTTTATTTAACTTTTCTATAAATTCAACTATCAATTCTGTTATACTGCAACCGATTATGGTACATGGATGCGGTAACAGCTAATTTGTTTAAAAAATACAAAAATTATAAACAATTTGTCCGGCCCATCACAGATATTTCATTTTTTACTATCATACTTCAAAGTTATATCACAATTTTTATTTTAATCAGAAATTTTTTTTTCTAAAATCACAGTAACCAAATTGTTGGTTTCGTGGAGAATCACCCATATCTGAATTTCTTAATATTTTATTTGCATATTTATCAGTTAATTTCCAATTTATTATAGTGATTATTATTATTATTACTTTAAAATTGTAAATTAAAAATTGGAAATTAATTAATAATATACAAATAAAATATTTAATTAAGAAATTCAAGCATTAAAGAAAAATAAGTATGACATTTGATTGTGTAAACCAAAATATTTATTTGAACGAACCAAATAAATTCAATAAAATTAATTTGTTTGAATAAAACAAATTTTTTGTTTGTATGAAATAAACTTTTTGGTTGGATTAACCAAAACACTTAGTCAACTGTAATAAACCATTTGGTTGATTCAAACAAATGTGTATAATCAAATTATTTGGTTATACAAACCGAACATTTGTTTAACTGTACATCAATGCATTTTTAAAAATAAAATAAATAATATAAAAGGGTTTAAAAAAAATAAACCAAAATAATTTTATAAATATTCTTCTTATAGACTTAAAGAGGTCCAAAAATAAATTTAGAATATATATTTTTAAAAATATAGAAATAATTAATAAAATCAACGAATTAAAAGGTTTAGTGAATGTTATAACCGAATTATGTAAAATAATATTACATAATTTGGATAAAAAGAAGAAAATTACAGACAATTCTAAAATAAAAGAACTAAAACAAAAAAATATCAAAAGTAAAAGAAAAAATTGTTTTAAAATTATGTAAGAATAAGAAATTATAACATAAAAATTTAAAACAGTTTTAAAAAAGTGTTAAAAACTCTTAGAAATCTTGTAAGAATTAAAAAGAGGATTATTGTCAATATGGAAAATAATTATTATTTAATTATTATGCATTAATTTATATATATTTAAATTTGAATTAGTTGAAGTTTTAAAGTTTGAATAAACTAGAACACAAAATCTAGTAGATTTCCGATTTTTGGAAAGCATAAAAAATTTGTATTGCAGTATAGAATATAAAATGTGAAGATTCTTGATTGTTGAAAAAAACTAAAAAATGAAATTAAGTTTGTATTATTTATATCATTATTATAGTTAAATATATTTGTAATAATTAATAATTTATTTTCCTATTTATGCAGTACCAGAATACCGTGGTCAATACCGTTGTATTTCTATGGGCATCCTTTCTTGTATATTTTTCTTCATTCTTTGCACTTTTCAATTATTCTTTGACACAACAAATTTATTTATCTTTTGGGTCATTCCAAAAATAATCGACTGCAGTAACTCATTTGGCAAGGCCAAAATAAATCAACAACAATTGATTGTTGAAATTGGCATTAAAATCATGACATAATTAAAAAAACTTTACAATTCTCTAGATGTAAAATACTGCATGCAAAACATCACAAGACCATATAAACAAAACACACAAATTTGTGGATAAATCTTAAAAATTACGATTTCAATATTTTAATCTTTATCAAATTGAAAAAATTGTGCTAATACAGATTATCAAAATACCTACGATTTACAAATTTTTGGTATGAAGATAGCAAAAAATAGTATTAGAATTTTATATCTTTAAGTCATTATAATTTAAATAAATTCCAAACGTCAATTAACAATTAACTATCATATTCCAATTTGTTCCAACTTTTAACTTTCAATTAATTCAAATTTCAAATGCATATTATTAATGCAAAATCATTACGTAATATTAATTATATTTCATATTCACAATAATCCTTTTTTTAATTCTTATAATATTTCTATGAGATTTTTGGGAGATTTTTTTGCAAACTTACTTATTCTTCCATAAAATTTTGAGATTTTCTTTATTTCTTTAAATTTATTGTTGGACTTGTTTTAAATGTTACATGTAATATTATAAAAATTTGTTTGGTTTAATTTGCATAAACTTTTCTGTTTTTAAGTGATTTTTAAATTTCTTTTGTGGACTTTTTATTCATCTTGATATGGCACATGCTTTTATTTTATTTTTATTAATTCTAATCTTTTAGTAGAATCTAAACAAATTTTATTATTCTTTGTACTTTACATTTATTTACAGTTTGTTAGGTTCAGGAAAAAAACTTTTCTCCATTTTCTTGATGTTTCACTATTTTTTTAGTCTTAGCGTTCTAATTAATTCTTAAATTTTTGTCATAGTTTTTCCATTTCTTAGAAATATTTTTACTTCTTTTTAATTGTTTAGTTTTTATCTTATAATTACGAATTTTTGAAAACATTTATTTGATGTCTTTATCTACGTTTTTTAAAGGTATTAATTTTCTACTTTTTTGAAAGCTTTGATTCTTTTATTTTATATTATGTAAATTTAATCTTGTACTAAATATTAAAGATTTTGAATGGATTCAAAAATATACTTGCACCATATGTTATAAAATGACTTTTAAAACGTACTTTTAATTTTTTAAATATATTATGTAAATAATTGTGACGCGTTACGAAGGATCTAAGAAGAACCAAATTTTATGTTGAGTTTGTGGTTCTTGGAATCAAAATACACACAGAGGATCAACTCTGAATACAACTCATTAATGTTTAAGTCTTCATTACATCAAAAATATTTAATGAAAATCGATGTTTAGTTTACATGAATAAATGTTTCTTGAATAAAACACTTGTGCGCATATATTTCTGCGCTAGAAAAGTAGTGCGCATCTATTTGTGCACTAAAAAAGTAGTGCGCATCTATATGCGCACTAAAAAAGTAGTGCGCATTTATATGTGCACTAAAAAAGTTGTGCGCATTTATATGTGCATTAAAAAAGTAGTGCGCATCTATTTATGCACTAAAAAAGTAGTGCGCATCTATATGTGCACTAAAAAAGTAGTGCGCATTTATATGTGCACTAAAAAAGTTGTGCGCATCTTTATGTGCATTAAAAAAGTAGTGCGCATCTATATGTGCACTAAAAAAGTAGTGCGCATCTATATGTGCACTAAAAAAGTAGTGCGCATCTATTTGTGCACTAAAAAAGTAGTGCGCATCTTTATGTGCATTAAAAAAGTAGTGCGCATCTATATGTGCACTAAAAAAGTAGTGCGCATCTATATGTGCACTAAAAAAGTAGTGCGCATCTATTTGTGCACTAAAAAAGTAGTGCGCATCTATATGTGCACTAAAAAAGTAGTGCGCATTTATAAGTGCACTAAAAAAGTTGTGCGCATCTTTATGTGCATTAAAAAATTAGTGCGCATCTATATGTGCACTAAAAAAGTAGTGCGCATCTATTTGTTAAATAAAACAATTGTGTATATCTATTTATTAATTAGAACACTAGGTCGCAAGTATTTATTCAATAAAACACTTGGAACCATTTAGGCATTATTAATTAGGAGGCATATTTTCAATTTCCCCATTCAAGGTTGCTTACAAACATTACTGCGAAAACAAGAAGAAGAAAGGCGCGGAGAGCCTTTGTCGTCGGACGACTTAGAATTTGTTGTGGTGGGGCGAAACGTCAAGGCGACGCGACGCTTGCTTTCATCTCGATCTAAAAATTTGACTAATTTCTAACGTGTTTGACACGTTACGATTCTTTGATACATATTTTGTCGTGGTCTGTCACGATACTATTGAATATGTGGATTGACTGTTGTGGATTGCCACGATGCGATTTTTCTGATCGTATTGTGTTGAAGCCTGCCACGATACGACTGAGCAAAGTCTATCGTGTTGTGCCCGGACACGATACAAATCAGGTTAGTCTATCGTGTTCGAGGCTAGCCACGATACGATAAGATACAATTCTGTCGTTTCGCATCGTGGGCGTGTGCGTCCCTGCCAGTAACAGATTTTAATAGTCGTTATTACATTTATCATAATCATAATTACATTATTTAATTGTATTTAAAAAGATTCAAATTAGCGGCTTTGCCCCAACAGTTGGGAACAACAGTAGACGTTTTTGCTAATATTATTATTGCAAATATAATTAATGATCTAAAATATACTCTAAATAACATTTATTGGTGCAATAATTATAAAACATAAATATTTTACAGATTTTAAAAGAGATTTAATCGATTTTATTGAAAATAATGACGACTTGTATTTTTAACCTCATATTTTCAATTTAATTGTTTTTTATTTTGTTTCAAAATCTACTTTATCGACTTTTCAAAAATAGAATGTTTTTTAAATAACCATGCGAAAATATGATTAAATAATAATGCTTATTTAATGTTCAAAATTCATAATTTTTTTCAAATTAGTAGTAAACGCTAATAAATAATTTAATGATTAAATAATAATAATAATAACAATAAATTTAACAGACAAAAATACCTATTTGTTTTGATGAAAAAATGCAGGTTAACAGTTGATTAGTATGAAGTTTCCATCATTTAAAATTACATGCTAATGCAGTTTTTAATATTCAATTGTTTTTTATGAAATATTTTCCAAGCGTCTTTGCCCCAAACGACAAACCTTTTTTTAATTTAAAATTTTATATACTTAGATTGAAAATTAAACCTGGATTCCACAGAGATTGTGTAGATAAATGATTACTCTATTAGAACGTGACATTTAAAATTTTTTAAAATTCACATTTAGATTCAAAATTTACTAGTTTTTATCAATAAAATTTTCATCTTATACTTGTAAAAACGATTTTTTTGGTATATTTGCCAAAGCATTTTATATTTTTAAGATTTTTTTTTATAAAACAATGGCTCTAGTTACAATTGTGATAAACTTTAAACATAAGTTGAAACGGTCTAGAAATAAGGGAGATATTTTGAAAAACGTCTTTGCCCCGCTTAGCGGTTTTGCCCCACTTTCCCCTAAATCTTTGATACACCCGCAAAATCTTGTTTTAGAAACAAAAAACCGTGTTTACACTGCAAAAACATGGTGTTTTAAGTAGGCCAAAAATGTCTTAAATTAAGATACTTTTGGTGTCTAAGACACGAAAAATGTCGTAAAATAAGATAGTTTTGAACAATTTAAGACACCTGTTTTTGCAGTGTAGGTAGATTCACGTTCTTCATACCTCGAAACATCGCAATTTTTTATCAGAATTGAAAAGTTTTTTTTTTTAATTTAAATATTATTATCAGCCCTTTAAAATTGTATAAGATTTTCTTCATTATCATTAAATTTCATTTAGATATAGACCAAAAACCATCTAAAAATTTGATTTTTTCATTGATTTTTCATCTTTGAGACAAATTTATATCCCTTAACATATTTAAATTATATTTTTTCTCAACATGCATAAAAAACGTAGTCAATTTGACTTTAAATGACCCTAAATTGAATAAAATTTGATGAAAATTGTTCAAACTATGACAATTTTAACTTTGTAGTTACATCATTAAATTTTGACTTGTTGGAGAGTCTTTCTTTATTTTCTTCCTTTCATGGTTTATTTTTACTGATTTTCAATTTTTATGTATTTCTACAATGCTAGGAAACAATTTTTAGAGTTTAAGAATCCCTTTCTAGTACATTATGATAATTTTATTAAATAGTGATACATATATTTATTAGATGATTAATAAACTCTTAAAATTGTTTTTAGCATTGTAAAAATACATAAAAATTGAAAAAAAAGGAAAATAAACCATGAAAGGAAGAAAATAAAGAAAAAGTCTCCAGCAAGTCAAAATTTAATGATGTAACTACAAAGTTAAAATTGTCATAGTTTGAACAATTTTCATCAAATTTTATTCAATCTAGGGTCATTTAAAGTCAAATTGACTACGTTTTTGATGCATGTTGAGAAAAAATATAATTTAAATATTTTAAGGGATATAAATTTGTTTCAAAGTTGAAAAATCAATGAAAAAATCAAATTTTTAGATGGTTTTTGGTCTATATCTAAATGAAATTTAATGATAATGAAGAAAATGTTATACAATTTTAAAGGGCTGATAATAAGGTTTAAATTAAAAAAAAACTTTTCAATTCTGATAAAAAATGGCGATGTTTCAGGGTATGAAGTACATGAATCTACCTAAAAACCGTTTTTTGTCTCTAAAACAAGATTTTGGGGGTATCTGAAAGATTTAATATATATACCATAGGGTGGTCCAAAAATACATGGAAAAAACAAAAAGTTGAAAATGTTTTGCTCTCACCCCCTAGGATTGTTCTATATCGAAAAAAAAATTACCCCTATTTTTTTGTTTTTGTTTTTTTTAATATTTAGAGGTCGCTCAAAGTGCTCAAAGTTTCCCATGCAAAATGCATGGGAAAAAAAAACTTTTTCGTAAAATTGATATAAAATCCATGAAAATTAATATTTCTTGATCGGATAATGCTGCTTCTCTTCAGGAGAGTTCAAAAAACAAGATCCAATAATTTATTAAACAATTTTTCATTATTAACTATTTTTTAAAGGTCCCTAAAAAACCCCGTAAAATGAAAAAAACGTAAATTACGGGGTTTTTTAGGGACCTTTAAAAAATAGTTTATAATAAAAAATTGTTTAATAAATTATTGGATCTTGTTTTTTGAACTCTCCTGAAGAGAAGCAGCATTATCCGATCAAGAAATATTAATTTTCATGGATTTTATATCAATTCTACGAAAAAGTTTTTTTTCCCATGCATTTTGCATGGGAAACTTTGAGCTCTTTGAGCGACCTCTAAATATTAAAAAAAATAAAAACAAAAAAATATGGGTAATTTTTTTTCTCAATATAGAACAATCCTGGGGGGTGAGAGCATAATATTTTCAACTTTTTTGTTTTTGGACCACCCTAAATACCATTCTTTTTTTGTTTTTTATTACCTACAACTTTCACTAGGTCTAATATGAAGTTTTTTTTACTTGTTTACATTTTGTAACACAGTGAAATTAATTATAGAGGAGAGTAGGGTTGCCCTGGACACTTAGGCTTTTTGAATCATAAATTGTAAAATAATGTTCTTAATTTTAGTGTTTGAGGTTTTTATAATTACAGTATCATTATCAATACCTTTAAAAAAGAAATGGACAAAATAAACATACAGGAAATAGAAGAATAAAAAAAATTGTTTTACGCAAAAAATGGTTATGAAAAAAAAGTGTCGAGTATCTCCGGACACTAAGAAAATTGTTAATTGAACCCTATAACTTGGTTGCTACAGAATCTGAAAAACCCTGAAATGTCAGGGAATTTACAAATCCAACCTGGAATTTCATTCATTTCAGTACTTTTTCTAAATTTTTCGAGACATAATCAAGTAGTAGTAAATGATTTACATTTTAACAATTTAAAAATAAGTAGTATAATAACATCACAGTTTTTTAAAAGTATATCATTTTGCAACGTTTTGATCCCATTATTGGTATCAAAAACAAATTTGTTACGTTAGATGCTATCAATTTGATAAGGTAAAAGTCCCAATTATGGGACAGCCTTTCAGGCACTTTTTGATATTTAGCTCATTTAAACAATTATTTTAAAAAAATAATACCCTTTTTTAACGGTAGGAGGTATATTTCTAGTTGTAAAAACAGTAAATAAAAACTTATTTTACACTATAGAAAACAAAATAATGATAAAACAGTGTACTTAAAATTTGTACCTATTATGAGACATGATTTTTAAGGTGCACCTGTGTCCCATGGTTTTTTATCCTATTTATGGGACAAGGAAAAATTGTTATAAAAATAATAATATAATTATCATGGTGTTTGGTTAAGATCAACAAAATAAGATACCAATATTATATTTTGTGTAAAATTTCATTAATTTTAAGTAATGAATTAACCTCTGACCTAACATAATGTGTGAGAATAAAACTTTTACATTTCATATGTTAGGTTAGGTTGATTATTTTCATTTTTTAAACTTTTAATAACTTACTTAATGTTTCTTGATTTAAAATAGTGAATACAAGTTCTATTCAACGATGATTTGTATAAAATGGTTAATTAATTTTATATAAATAATCAATAAAGAGCGTGTCTCATAAGTTATTGTCACAAGTTTTGAAAGATGAACTTTGTGATGGGACAAATCAATTGACTGTCCCATAAATACGTACATTTTGGAATTTATGAACCTAGACCAAACCAAACCAAATCTGGACTAAAAACTTGATCGTATGATCACTTGTACATATAAAAATAATATTTTGATTAGCTATAGTACTTAATAGTAAGTCGCAAGGTGTCAGACATTTTGGCTAACATCTCGAATAACATTTTACGTCACTGTCCTTTAGCGTAATAAATGTATTTTTATAAAATTTCAATTAATTCACAGCTCAAAAATAATTATATTTTTATAAATTAATATTAATATTTTACCTAGTAAAATATTTTTTAGTTTATTTTAGTTGTTGAACAACTTTCAACATAACTTTTTTCAAGTTTGTCTCATAATAGATGCAAAGTTGATGAACTGTCTCTTAATTGGGTCTTTTAGTTTGCTTTTTTAATAATTTGATACTTTTAAGAAAACTATGATAGTAGAGTAAGTATAGATTAGGTAAACCATATAATATCAATCTGAAAATTAATTTGCGATTATTATTAAAGAATTTTCAGATTTATACAAAAATCCTGGAATTTTCCCAAAATTTTTTTTTGAAAACCTGAAGAAGTCATGGATTTTTTAATCCAGACTTCTGTAGCAACCATGTAATTATTGTCAGGATTATTTAAATTTTCTACACAAGTTTCAATTTATTTTTGTCATCTTTTAATTATTCTCTTCAAACTTAAATTACTTTTGTCATTGTTTAAGTATTTTTGCTATTTTGCAATTATTTTCTATTTCTACATATTATTTTTATTATTTTTCCCATTTTAAAATTGTTTTCTACAAATTTCAATTATTGTATTCTTCTTTTTTTATTGTCATGAATTTTTAACATTTTTCGACCAGTTTCAAATTATTTTCTTTAAATTTCAATCATTTTCGTCATTCGTTTTATTATTGTCATCAATTTTTTATACTTTTTTCAATTATTTTCTACAAAGTTCAATTATGATTCTGAAACTTGAATTACTTTCTACATAATTAAATTTTTTTGACATTTTTGAATTATTCTCTTCAAACTTCAATTATTTTCTCAAAACTTCAATTAATTTCTTCAATTTTCAATTACTTTTCTCAAACTTCGAATTTTTTTTAATTTTTCAATTAAATCGTATTTAAAATTTGTCATTTTTAAGCTTTCAATCATTTGTGTCATTATTCAATTAGTTTCGTCAATTATTTCGTCAATATCTCAATTATCGTAGTCAAAATTTTATTTTTTTACATTAGTCTTAAATAATTTTTTCAAATTTTAATTTTTTTTTTCATTCTGCAATTATTTTCTTGTTATTTTAATTATTTTTATCATTTTTCAAATTTTCTTTTAATTTTTTATCAGTTTTTTATTTAATGTTGTCATTTTACAATTTTTTTCAAATCTGAATTATTTTTGTCAGTTTTTAATTATTTTCTTCAAAATTTAATTAATTTCTTCATATTAATATTATTATTATATTATTATTATTATAATTATTATTATTTATTATGAAATAAATAAATATTGAAGTTTCTTAAATATTTTCTTATCTCTCTAAATCTGAATTAGTAGTTTTCAACTAAGACTTAGTAGTTTTCTACTATGAATTAGTCAAATTCATGGCTCATTTTTCTCTAATTCATATAGTAGAAAACTACTAATTTTTAGTAGTTTTCTACTAAAAATTAGTAAAATTCTTACTATTTTAATAGTAGCTCACTTTTCGCTAATTCATTAGTAGAAAACCACTAATTCAGATTTAGAGAGATTATTCTCTTCAAATTTCAATTATTTTCTCCAAACTTCAATATGAATCTCTTTAACTTTCAATTATTTTATTTTTAAACTTTTAATATTTTGTTCCATTTTTCAATTATTATCTATAAATTTTTGGTTTTTACACCAGTTTTCATTTATTTATGTCATTATTCAATAAGTTAATTAAATTAACTAAAATTAATAATTGATTTGCAATTATTAAAGACTTTTCAGATTTATACGAAAACAATGAATTTTTTTTGAAAACTTTCCTGGAAGTTATTTATTGTCATGAAATTTCCTACACTAGTTTTCAATTATTTTCTTTAAATTTTAACCATTTTGTTCATTTTTATTGTTATTGTTACAAATTTATTAATTTTTTACTCGTATTTCAATTATCTTCTACAAATTTCAATTATTAGCTTCAATCTTTAATTAATTTCTTCATATTTAAAATTTTTTGCCATTTTTAAATTATTCTTTTCAAATTTCAATTATTTCCTTCAAACTTCAATTCATTTCTTCACTTTTAATTATTGTTTTCAAGCTTCGAATTAATTTTTTTCTATTTTTCAATTATTGTCTATAAAATTTTAATGTTTACACCAGCCTTTAATTATTTATGTCATTGTTCAATTAGTTTCATAACATTTCAATTGTTTTGGCAATTTTTCAATTATGGTTTTTAAATTTTTAATTTTTTACACTAGTTATATCAATTATTTTTGTCATTTCTCAATTATTTTTTTCAAATTACAATTATTTTGGTCATTATTGAAATATTTTTGACATTTTGAAATTATTTTCTTTCAATTTTTTAAGTATTGTCTTCAAATTTTTAATTTTTTACACCAGTTATCAATTATTTTTGTCACTTCTCAATTTTTTTTTTTTCAAATTACAATTATTTTTGTCAATATTCAAATATTGTTGACATTTTGGAATTATTTTCTTTGAATGTCATTTTCTTCAATCATTTTATTATTGTCAAAAATTTATTAACTTTTATAACAGATTTCAATTACTTGTGTCATTATTCAATTAGTTTCTCCACATTTTAATTAGATCCTTAATTTTTTCAATTATTAATTATATACAATTTTCCAATTAATGTATTGAAATGTTTATTTTTTATTCCATTTTTGAATTATAGATCTCATTTTTCATTAATTTGAGAAATAGTCATGTTTTATAATTTTATACTTATTAGTTTTACTTGATATTTGACATAATTAATACCCTCTAAAAATTCAGATATAAAATATGAAAATGAGAGAATTTAAAAAAATTAAACATACATAGCTGTATGTGAATTCAAGCTTTGAATGAAAACCAGGCTCTTTCAGGTATTTGAAATTCATGCAATAGGATAACAGAGTCTCTTTGACATGAGAGTTAAAGCAGCCTTATCCCTATCGTGAAAGGGGTTGATCCTCTTACCAACAGATGGAAGCAGGAATTGTAAAACGAGATTCCTTTCTGACTCTTGGATAATAATAATAATAATAATCGTATGTGCTCACAATGTAAGATTAAAACATCGCCCGTTTTTCATATTTCTGTCCGACAAATGTGAATTGCATTATTTTTTTAAAACCCTCGCAGAGCAGAAATAAATTAAACGATGACAAAGACATACTTACATATTTCTAAGCATTTTCAATTTCTTTTTATAATAAACTTATAATGCCATATTATTTATTGCAAAGCAATCTTTTCAAAATAATATGCGTAATAATATAAAAAAATAAAAAAGTTAGAGAAAAGTATAATGATGATAAATGCGTTAAAGAAATTTATTAAACTGAATACCAATTGTCACGCACGCATTGACAAAAAGAGACCTAATTTATGATCAATCTCTATACCAAAAAACAGCAAGTTTATCATTAACTGATGAAAAATTATTATTACTCTATCACTGGCAATAAATTAATTAGAAGAATGAGTTAAAAAGCAGAGGGATATAAATTATTCTTGTGATATAATCAATGTCGGTTATTTCGCAGAAAAAAAACTTAATAAAAGAAAGTACTAATATTGGTTTTGAAGGCACGTGTAGAGGCAAAATAAAAAAGGCGAAATAAAAAAGGCAAACCAAATCGACCCTCCCTTTGCTAAATTGCGTGCCGAGATAGCCTATATATATGTATATATTAAATATGAATGAATCATAACGTAACCACGTGTCGTTTTGAAATTCCAGAAAACATTATTTTAATTCCCTGAATTTACATGACACTTCATGGAACTGAAATTTACTAGGGCACTCAATCTAAACATTGTACAGCTCAAATTGCAATAAAGAAAGTGAGTTATATCACTTCATGAATATATTCAAAAAATAAGTGCCAAAATTCGCAAAATTTACGGTCTTTTTATTTATGTTTGTAAATAACAGTTTTAAGGAATTGTTAATAACGTTATCTATTGATTTTATTTATTTTCAGAAGGCAAGGTTTTTCGTAAAACTCGATTTTCTATTTTATTTCTACAACAAAAAACATTTAATTTATGAAAATTTGAAAAAAAAAGAGGATACATAAAATTGATTGTGTATTTTCGAAAATCCCTGTGTGAAAATTTAAATACTCCTGAGGATTATAAACGTACCAAATTTTATTAAAATTGGTCAAACAGTTCTCGAGATATCCTAGCGACTAAAAACCGTGACACACACACATACACACATACATAAATTAATGGAAAATAGATTTTTGCTCTATTTGGACATTAATTCTGAAATAATTTAAATTTTGATTCAACATGTCTTTGAGAAAACTCGTTAGTTGACTGGTGAATAAATAACATAAAACAAAAATGTACTTCTTATGTATTTCCTTCTGTCGATAAAACGTTACAAAATATAATTATAAATTAAAATTTCTATAATTATTTCGGAACCAATGTCCAAATAGAGCCAAAATCCGTTTTTAATTAATTTATCTATGCTTGTGCGTCTGAATGTGTGTGTATCACGATTTTTCGTCGCTAAGATAACTCGGAAACCTTTTGACCTATTTTAATAAAATTTTGTACGTTTATTAACCTCACGAATATCTGAATTTTCACACGCGGATTTTCGAAAATACACAATCAATTTTTTTATCACCTCTTTTCTGTTTTTTTTTTTTTTAAATATAAACTAAAACTTTATGTTTAAAATATTTTGAATCTAATTTATTACTTCCTCTATCAGAAAGTAACATTTTGAAGCAAAATTTTAAACACAATTTACAGTTTTTTTTGTAAATAAATTACAAAATTAATTTAATTTCTATTTTCTTACCAAATTTTTTCTTTACATTTACATTTAACACACGTTTTATGGAATAAATTTGACATTTTCTAGAATCCCCTTTCAAGACATTGTAAAAAGTCGACAGAAATGGACAAATGTGTGACAGACAGTGTCAACGTATTTGGCATCAAACTCGGTATGTATTTCACGTCGGTTCACTCTTGACTCTTCAACTCTAAGATCCACTCAAGAGCGACGTGAACCAGGCCACTGGTATTCAAAGGGTGTGGTAACAGTGCCGTATTTGGATCCAAAAACCATTTTTGTACCAAACATAAAATTGCATCTAAGAGGCCCTCAATTATTTAAAAAGCAATTTCAAGCCTCCATTAAATTTTAAACCTCTTTTAAATCAAAGGTCATTGAAACACCCTCCTCAACTTTCAGATTAAGTGGAATTTAAAATTTAATTCCCGAGTCTGGAAACGACTCAACTTTTTCTCGAGAAGCAAACAAGTTTAATTTATTATTCACAAATTCATGGTTATAAACTTATATTTATTAATTTATTTCTAGTTGATTTTTATTACCAATTGTTGTTAATATTATTATTTCTTAGTCGAAATTATAATCCGAATTGCCACTTAATGGATTAATTCCATTTCTGGAAAAGGGTTCTGATCTTGGCTAAGTCAATAAAACTGATTTCTAGCTTATCAGCAGTTGATAATGGAGAGTTCTACTGGAGCTTTGGCTCGGTCGGTAAGGTAGAACTCTGACATACCAACCAAGTTAAAATTAGTAGAAATCTGCGTTGCTTACTGCTGATAAGGTAGAAATTTGCTTTACCGATTTAGCCAAGATCAGAACTCTGTTCCAGAAGTAGGATAGCTGTACTACTATTCCATTTTCAACTGTTCGTAATTGAAATAATTAAAATTTCAAATGATTCTAATTTTAAAAGATTAAAATTTTAGCTTACCCCTACTTAAATATATCCCAATCATAATCAATCTTACTGTAATTCTGAAATCTTGGTTTGAAAAAGATTAAAATTTCAATTGATTAAAAATTTAATTTGAATTTATAGAATTTAGAATAGATATCAATTTTCTATTGTTTCTTTATTTAAATTTTAATCGAAATGATCCTAATTTATGAAGATCAAATTAAGTTAAATTCACCTCTACCTCAATTCCAATCAATTTTAATTTTAATTTATCCTCATTTTACACTAAAAAAAAGTTTGGAGTGGAAAACAAAAATTTTGTTGGCTCAAATAAATTTTTTTGTTGATATACGAGCAATGGAATTGTTTTGTTGTGTCAGCAGAATTCTTTTGTTAAATTTTTTATTCACTTCAACAAAAAAAATTAGTAGCCCCAACAATATTTTCTTGCACTTAAAAAACATTTTGTTGGGTGCAAAGAATATTTAAAAGAAATTTTTATTTGTAATTATGTTTAATTTTTTAATCAATTTAATATAACTTTTTTATGTGAAAGTAACAATAAATAGTATAAAATATTTAAATATATTTTGAGGTTAGGTTATAGACTTTTGTTTGTTTCTGTCTTTTTGTGAATAAGTTTAATAACCGTTTTACAATTATAGTATTCAATCGCAGTAAATTGAAGTATATTTAAATAACAAATGTTTTTTATTTAATGAAGCTACATTAATTAAATAGCTTTCTAAGCCTGAATTATTTAAAAATAACTAATTTGAAAGCAAAAACTCAGTCACTAATTCAAACAATTATATTTCTACTAATCATTTAGTAAAAAATAACTAATTATTAGTCAAATTTATTTTTAGGTTATGTCAAAGTACCTAATATTTTAGTAAAATTCTGTTTACTAATTCAATAAGTCAAATTTTAACTATTGTTTGGTTATGTTTTTACTAACAATTAGTCATTTTTTTACTAATATTTAGTTATTTTTATCTAAATGATAAAATAAAAACTCAGCCACGATTTTATTAATTATTAGTTTATTTTTAACTAATTTAGATTTAGAGAGAGAATAAATTAACTTTCTATAAAGATTCTGTTTTGTGTTATTTGTTTAAAAAAAACTAATTGAACACAATTTATTATTTAAATTTCACATTTAAAAATATCTTTATTTAACACATTTTATTATTCTGATTTGAAAATTATTGTTTACTTAAAAAGTTCTCTTGAAAAGCAGAACAAAGCAAGCATAACATTTCGAACTGAAATTTGGTGAAATCAACAAAAATTTCTCAACAAAACTATTTTATTACGATTACATTGTCAAATTTTTCAGTGTAATTAGTTCAAATTTCCGTGAATCTAGAATTAGAAGAATTAATTTTAATTTCAATTGATCCTAATTAAGGTTGATAACAAATTCGAAACTTCAAATGATCTCAGTTTGGAATGATCATAATTTGAATTGAGGCTGTTTCTGCACGCGGCGGCTCAATTCATTATAATTTTAATCAATTGCAATACAAATTTCTCATGATTTAAACAGCGATTGAATATAAATACATAATAATATTTTTAAATTACAATTGTATTATAAAAAAGTATTTCTAGAGACTTTGGTTTTTTTTTTAAATGTTAAAATACACAAACAGAAAATAATGCAAATTTGAAAGAAAAATTCGTTAGTTGGATTCTTACTCTGGGTGCAGAGTTCAGAGTTACTTGCTTGTCACTTGAGAATAAAACAGGGTGGAGAGCGAGAGAGTGTGGGCTAATTTTAATCGGGCTCAACTCATAAAAAGCGAGCCCAAAGCTTTTCATGCTATTGTTTCAGGATCGTTCGAACTTTGCTATGTAGACATTAATTCTCTTTTTTTGTTTGTTTCTCATTTTCTTCTCTCGAGTGCACAACTTCAACACTATGACGAGAATAAACCAAAATTGTCAAGTATATTTGTTAATTTAAAAAAAAAAGAAAACAATTCTTTCATTTGTAGGTCAATTTTCAATCATTTGTCAAAAAGAAATTCAATTTATATAAACTTGTATTAAAATAATGTTGTTTTGATAGTAAATTCTAATATTTTCATTAATTTTGAAAACAACTTGTTAATAATTAGAATATATATTTGCACTTTTGAGGCATGATTTTGACTAAATGAGAACAAATTGTTGGTTGCCTCCTAAATGGCAGGTAATTCAAAATAATCAGAACTAATTTCACTGGAGCGTTAAATTACAGTGAGTTACACAGAGCTAGATTAAATACAAGCCATTAAATTACATTTATTTTCAATTACTTTTACATATCTATATTTGTAGTAGAAAGTTTGAAAAATATTATTAGAGGTTTATTTTATTATAATAATGATAATTGAATTTAACTAATTTCCTAATTTATTTATTCTTTAAAAATAATAAAAATTGAGTTACAAATTTTTAGATTCTCTTAAATTTTTTAATTTTTATTTCGATCGGTCAAAACTATAAGCAATTGATCTTTATCAATTAATTATTTAGAATTTTCAAAAAATTGCTTTAATAGATTGAAACTTAAAATCCTAATTTTAATCCAACTTGGTTTCAATAGATCAAAACTTGAATGTTTGTAACTTTTGAAGGTCTGAAATTAATTCAAATGATAATCAATTCCAATCGATTAAAATTAAAAACATAATTTTTTTACTTGGATTTAAATAAATAATCAATGCAATTTTACATTATTTAAAAATATTATTTTAATTAAATTTAAATTTACAAGACAATAACGTTTATTGATATAAATGTTAATTAATACAAATTCTAACCAATATAGGTTTTAAAAAAAATTAACAAATAAAAAATCTATATTAGTGTAAATTTTGAAATCGTTAAATTTTAATCGGTTTAAATAATTGGTTCATATTTAAATCTCTATCCAAATGTTAATAGGTATTTTAATATTAATAACTATCTGAAAAATAATAAATAAGACAATAATCCAAATATTAGTAGGTATCAATTTTTAAAAATATATACTGATGTAAATTTTGAAAATTTTAAATACCAATCGGTTTATATTTCAGTCTCTATTTTAATAGTAATTAGATATTTTAATATTAATAATTACCCAAATAATAAATAAGCCAATAATCCAAATATTAGTAGGTATCAATTAAAACATCAATACTGATGTAAATTTTGAAATTTTCAAATACCAATCGGATCAAATAATTGAACATGTTTCATTCTATATTCAAATTTTTAAAAACAACAAATTTTTATCGACTTTATTCCATTTAATCCCATTTCTTATAAAAATTCCAATTCATAAAAATTGTATTTTTAATTTATTAATTAATTCATAAAAGTTTTAATTTAACAAAATCTTAGTTGATACAAATTTCAATTCATCGAGGTTTTTATTAATCGAAATGTCAATTCATCGAAATTTTAACAATTTGTCTAGAGCCATTTTAACTTTTATTGTTTTATTGATTATCACTTATTATTTTTGCGTTTGTTTTTTAATTGCCTTATTGATGAAAAATGTAGAATTTTATAAATCGTTTTATTCAGATGACGATGATAGATTAATTTGTATTCAAAAAGGGATGAAATAGTTTTTTTGTGGTAAAGTGTGTCAAATGAATTTCATATGTCATATGATGGTAAAGGTTGAGATATTTGAAATGCATTACATGTTGGTTCAGATGAAGGAAACTGATGTATTTTGTACCAGTACAGAATGTTGTGTGTTGTGATAATTCTCATCATGAATATTATGACAATGTCACAAATAACAAGGTGTAAAATAAAATCACGCGTTGAACGTGCTCCTCGAAACTAATTGAAAGCTCGAGCCAAAACTTTGGAAAATTTGCATTTATCTCATCCAATGTTTACCCAAATCATCAAAAAGCAGTTATGATATAAAATTTATCGAAAAATATAATGAGTAAGATGAAATAAATTTTGTACTTATTTATAAACATGTTAATAAGTTAATAATAAATAATAAATAAAATAACAGGTTCATTTTTATTAGGTAAATCTAAATATTCAAGTATATTAAAAAAGTAAAAAGTGCAGTATTATTAAACGCTCCTCCGGCAAATTCTTTAAAACTTTTTCATCAAAAATTTTGGTATTAAATTCCAGAAACTTGAAACTTATCGTCTAAGCAATTTTAAATAATGTGCGAAAAGTTTTCTTTTAACGCAATCGTTAAAGTGACTTTTTTCAATTTCAGTTCTTTCACAAAACATTTCCACAAGAAATATTTCCGCGTTTAGAGTGACGCTTCTTTAAATATGCAAATGACAAATCCTTTTATGAAATGAAAAATGTTGGTATTATTTAGAGATAATATTGATAATATTAAGGAGAATAATTTTTCTTTTTTTATTGAAAAAAAAAAAAAAATATTGATATTAATAAGATTGACATTAAAAATGATTCCTCTGTTTGTTATTTGGTATCATGAAAAAAACACTGAATCAACTTTTGCGAAAAAGTGAGAAGCGACAGTTTTATGGATTAACGGCTTTGTAAATTTCAAAGCTTTTTTTTTTTTGAAAAATTGCGAGTGAATAATAGGTTGACATTTCCTGCTTTTTTGATGTTTAGACAGTAAAGAAAAACGAGATGAATATTGTGCCAAAATGGAACACAAGTAATGGAGGAGAAAACATCTTGAGATAACTTTATGAAAGGTAGAAAAAGTTTTTCTTTCAGAACAACAGCTGCCATCTTAGGATGGAGGAAACTTTGATTTATCGTCACCATCAGCTTCACCTGATCACGTGATTCTTTTCCAGGACACATCTGATTGTGTATTAGATTTCAGTTCAGTTTACAAGAAACTTTACTTTTACAAAACTAAGGCAATTTTATTACGGGAAATTGAATTTATTTCAAAATTACACCACTTTTGTAATTAAGAGGGTTCACCTACATTTCCAACATACAGAAATTTACTTTGCTCAAGGATACCGATTTTTTTCAAGCGTAATTTAGAATATTAGGGTATAATGTCAGAAATTTAAAAATTAAAATTTTGGTGACGTTAGAATTTTTATTCTTAAAAAATTTATAATTTTTAAAAATTAATCTTCTTTCACAATTTTTACTATTTTCTATAGCCGATTTTTCCCCACTTTTGTTTTTAGTAATGTTCCAAAATCTCTCGTATGGATTAAACATTTTAATTTTTGAAAAAGAAGAGATTTTAAATTTTAAAATTGAACTTTTACCACAGTTTTCACTATTTTTATTCGACATTTTATCTCTGGATAAAAAACCATATTTTTTACAAAACTACGCATAAATTTTGAAATATTTAATTTTTCACCGAAAATAAAAATTCGTTAAGTGCTGAAAAAATTATTTGACATTTAAGATTTTATGACCATTGAATTTCTCACAAAAAATTACGAAAATAATAATGTTGTTGAACATTTAAAGTAATTTCTTAATATAGTTAAAAAAGAGGGTGAAAAAAAAACAAAAAATCAATTTTAGTTTCTGTGGATTTAAGAATTGAATTTTCGATTCTGATTCTCGGTTTAATCAATTAACTTTTATTTAACGTCTTTGAATTTGGTTGAGTTTAATTTTTAATTCTTTCAAAATTGGATGAGTTTTTAATAATAATTGTTTATATTTGGAAGTTTTTAATTTTTCAAAATTTTAAATTTTAAGTGCCATAATTTGAACGTATTCAAAATTCAGTGAATTTAAATTTTAATATTTTCTTATTTGAATTAATCCGAATTTCAATCATTTTAAATTTGAATTCGTTCAATTTGAGATTTTTATAATTCCTTCTAATTAAACATTGTTAATACTTTAAAATTACTAATTTTGTTAATATCTTTTTCAGTTTTTTTATTTTTCAACGTTTCAGTAATTTTTAACAAATTTTTAATTACTTTTATTATTCTTAAATTATTTTTTAACCTTATAGTATAATTTATTTTCAGTTTCTAGTAACTTTATTATATTTCTTAGTTATTTCATTCAGGGATTTTTTTAAGTTCTTGTTTTTAGTTACAAGCTTTAGTTAGTTTTTAAATAAAAATCATAATTTGAAATCCTGTAATCAGTTTCTACTTAATTCGTATTTTCTAGTAATTTTTCTCATTTCTTAGTTATTATTTTTATTTTATAGTTATTTCGTGTCTTACTAGTGATTTGAAAAATTGTATTTAGTTATATTCCTTAAATTTTCAAGTACTTTTCACTTTCTAAAAATTCTTCTGTATTTAGTAGTTGCTTTTTTATTCAATTTCGAATTATTTTTTCACTTTTTACTGAAAATCCCTAGTTATTTTTTTATCTAACATTTAATTTACTCTCTATCTGTCTAAATCTGAATTAGTTAAAAATAACTAATTATTAGTTAAATAGTGGCTGAGTTTTTGTTTCCGCATTAGTGAAAAATAACTAATTATTAGTAAAATATGACTAATTATTAGTAAAAAAAATAACTAAAAAATAGTTAAAATTTGACTAATATCAAACAGAATTTTGCTAAAATACTAGTTATTTCGACATAACT
The DNA here is from genome assembly GCA_037103525.1 of Ganaspis brasiliensis. Taxonomy (NCBI): domain Eukaryota; kingdom Metazoa; phylum Arthropoda; class Insecta; order Hymenoptera; family Figitidae; genus Ganaspis; species Ganaspis brasiliensis. Next base: position 5,493,960 of record JAZKLR010000101.1, on the reverse strand, counting down.
TAAAAATGAATTTGACTAATAATTAGTTATTTTTTACTAAATGATTAGTAGTAATATAACTATTTGAATTAGTGACTGAGTTTTTGCTTTCAAATTAGTTATTTTTGACTAATTCAGATTTAGAATAGTAAATTTTCCTTATTTTTTCTTTATATCTTTCACTTGACTATTTTTTCTTTAACTTTGTATTTATTTTTCATTATTTGACCCTTTCTTGAGTATTTAATACTTTTTTTCATATATAGTAATTTTTTTAAATTTCTTAACTGTATTTTTGAAGTTTCAGTAAATTTTTTTCTTTCTAGTTATTTACTTATCAGTGATTTATCTTTATTTTTTAGTGTGTCATTTAAGTTTTCAGTTTTTTTTATCAGTTTATGATCGTATTTTTTCTTTTCTAGTAATTTTTGTAGCACTTCTTATTTAATATTTTTCTTTTGTAGTCAATTTTGCTTCCTTATAGAGAAAGTATTTTACCTTTTAGTAATTTAAAAAAAATATTGCAGGAATATTTCTTAATTTTAAATATTTTTATGCTTTTTAATAATATTACTTTATTTTATAGTTAGCTTTTTCTATTTTTAAATGAATTTTTACTTTTTAGGAATCTCTAGATATTCTCTAATTTTCAAGTACTTTTTTTAACTTTTAAGTTGTTTCTTAATTTTAGTAATTTTAATTCTTTTTAATAATTGCTTTAAATTTCTAGTTTTTTTTCAATAAATTTATAGTTATTTTCTTCCTTTTTGTTATTTTGTAATTTAATAATAATAATTTTTATTTACTTTTTAGTTATTATTTTTATTTTATAGTTATTTTGTAACTTACAATACTGATAAGATTTTAAATTATATCTACAGTTAATTTTTCGCATTTTCTAATTCTTTTAATTTAATTTCAATTTACGTATTCATTTATTCATATTTTCTTCTCTATATCCAAATCATTTTTTTTTTAAAATTTTTGTTTACTCTTCATCAGTTTCCATGCTTTCCTTCAATTTCTAGTAAATTTTCCGTTCTCTGGTCATTTTTCCTTTATTTTAGTTTCTTTTTCAATTTCTAGTCATTTGTTCTTATTTATTATTTTCTATTTGTTTTTACTTAATTTTCAGATTTGGTTCCCCTATCTACATTTTTTTTAATTTCAATTTTTTTTCTCTAGTTTTTATTTCAGTTTCCACAGTAAGTTTTATTTATTCTTTATAGATTTATCTTTCATTCTCTTATTAGTTTTTAACTTTATAGTAACCTTTTTTGGTTATTAATTTTCATTCCTCTTAAAATTAAATGCTTATCCAACAACTTCCCATTTCTCACTTTTTGAAAGAATTTAAATTTTAGTGCGTTATAATTTGAACGTATTAAAAATTGAACGACTTTAAATTTCAATGTTTTCATATTTCAATTTATCTAAATTTCAACTTTTCGAAATTGAATCCGTTCAGTTTGAGACTTTACAGAAATAAATAAATATTGAAATTCAATTTTGAAACATTTTGTGGAATTTCACGGTGTATATTAAAATACAAGAAGCTTTACATGAGTTTAAAATCAATGACAAAAAATCTTACCTGTGCTTGTATTGCCGCTAGATGAAGTTGAGCTACACCCAGATCAAAGCGTTTCATTGAAATATCCTCCTGAAGTTCAGCAATTTTGGTGTGAACGTTTCCTTCCACGCTTCTGGAAGCGCAAAAGCAAATCGAATTTTTCATCTTTGATACGGAATTCTCGAGTGATTGAAAGAAAGCTACATATAAAAAAAAATGCACGATGCACGATTTGAATTTTTGCGTGCATTCATTTTCTCCAAGATCTGAAAGAACTAAAGGAGTGTTGCAGATCAAAGAAAAATATTCACTGAATAAATTTTCTTTGAGTCAAAGAATCCCCCTTTCGCACGGGAAATAATTTGTTTTAAATAAAGTTGTAGATTATTTAAATTTTTTAAATCAATTTATTTCAAAATAATCTTTTTCCGATTGGAAAATTAGCTTTTAGCGTAAATGAATAGAAAATTATTGGTCAATTTTTTTATTTAGTCAAGATTTATTTATCTATGATTATTTATGGATAGATTCTTAAATCATTGGATTATGATTCCTCGAAGATTATTATAAATTATTTCCGGATTGCAAGAAAATATTTCACTCGAGTCGTTTACGTTTTATCATAAGAGATTAGACGTTCAATGAAGGAAGATGGATAATATATATTTCGCGACACAAATTCCCGTGGAAATAAATTAATTTATGATGAACCAGGGAGAATCTATTTTTCAGTCAAAACCGGCACTAGGTGAATATATAAAATCCTCGAGGGAAGCTGTGATGTTAAGAGTCTTTGTGAATGTGGCATTGCCTCTTTATTCTTTTGTCGTAGGTATTTTAGAAAATCGAGAACAATTTTTAAAATTGCTAAAAATGCTCATTTAAATTTTTTATATCCTGAATACTGAAAGTATGTTGGATGTTATATTTAAACACCCGTTTCTTCTTATAATGTTCCCAAAGATCAAATATTTTATTATTTTTTATTTCACCTAAATTATTAAGATTGATTATTTATTAACCAAATTTTCAGTCAAAATATAGACTGAAATTCGTTTTTATAAGACAAATACAGCAAACTTGGTAAAATTTATTCAATTTCGAAAGTAATTAAAAATTTTTCATCTTGTTACTTACTTCCGTTGCATTCGAGTTAAAGCCTCAAGGGCATCTTGTAGACGTCCTATCTCCTGAGACAAACTTTCAGATTCCCTATGCAAATTGTCGACTAAAGGTAGGGTGCTGGTTCCAGTCGGTACCAACTCGTCCTTTAAAGTAGGAACTTGATTTAGCCTTTCAACTGATATCTGTTCCGGTGGAGCTGGAGGCACGAATAGGCGACGAGGTGGCTTCCGAACAGTAGCAGTAGATGACAAACTTCGTGCCATAACCTAAAAAATCACTCATTAGACTGTGAAATCATTTATCCTGCCTTCTTGATCGGAATTAGTTAAAAATCGGTAACTAATTTTTTGTAAAATTTCACTACCGTCAAACAGGGCTATTATGGTACCAAAACCGCATTTTTTTTGTATATTTTAGAAGTTTATACAAAAAAATTTTTAACCAACTGAGTATAGTCACGTTACTGACATCCTTCTGAAAATTACTGTAAGTTTTTCTATACAAAAAAACATTTTTTCTTCGAGTTAGGGGCTGTTAAAAAAATACGGAGAGGGAGGAGCTCCAAGAAATTTTTTACATAACGTTCTCTTTTCTATTTATTAAGAGTAGTACACTGAAAAACATTAGGAATTAATTTTTACTACCTTGATTTTTAATCTGTAATTCTCACGTAAAACGTGGATTTTTTCCATTGCGTAGATTCTAAATTTTCAAAGCATGAATTAACTTTTTTTTTAAAAATAGTCAATATTCCTATCCTCGAATGAAAACTTTACTATTTTTGCTAGGAAAATTTTTCGTTTATCATGATTATTCCAGATTAAAAGCTTTTATTGTAAAAATTAATGTCCAAACTATAATAGTTACTATCTAAAGTCTTTGAGTGCACTTACACGCCAAAATACTAAGTCAAATTTAAAATAAATCAACGAATGTTGGATGTTTAAAGTTTGATGCAAAATTATTAATTAATATAAATCATTAACCATTTTTTTCTTAAATTTTTAATCAAAAGTTATTCCTAACTAAATTTTCAACACGTACCTTAAATATCTTTTACATCGAATTTGTCAATTTTAAAATTGATACAGATTTTTAGAGTCCTTTAAATTTTTTAATGATTAGTGATTAATGAATAATGATTAATTAAATTGGCCAATAATTTGATTTAATAGGTCAATAATTAAATTTTATTGGTTTTTAAGTTTCTATTAGATTTTAAACTGTTTTTTCTTCTCTAAATCAGAATTAATAAAAAATTACTAATTTAATAGTTGTAAAATGGTAAAGAAGAGTTTTCTCTACTCCAATTAGTAAAATATAACTAATTAATATTAGACAACGACTAATTCAATTGTCAAATTTGATTAATTAATACATAAAGTCAAAAATTACTAAATATCTCTCTAAATCTGAATCATTTAAAAATAACTAATTTGAAAGCAAAAACTCAGTCACTAATTCAAATAGTTATATTTCTACTAATCATTTAGTCAAAAATAACTAGATATTAGTCAAATTCATTTTTAGGTTATGTCAAAATAACTAATATTTTAGTAAAATTCGGTTTACTAATTTAATTAGTCAAATTTTTAACTATTTTTTAGTTATGTTTTTACTAACAATTAATCATTTTTTACTAATATTTAGTTATTTTTAACTAATTGCTGAAATAAAAACTCGGGCATGATTTTACTAATTATTAGTTATTTAATTGCGCAAATATTCAAATCAAAATTTTTTGCCTTCCATTTTAACACAGGAACAAAAGTTTTTTATATTCTAAGGGCCAGCAGAATTAAATTTTTTGGAATATGCAGATTCATTTATATATAAGCAGAGGAGAAAGGCTCTGAAAATTACATTCAAAAGCATATTTATAATTTTTTTTAAATTCTATTTTTAATTTCAATATTTTATATTTATTCTTTCATTTCAGTTTTATTCTATTTCTAGTTATTATTTTAGTTTCTAGTAATATTTTAAAATACTTATTTCCTGATTATCTTTTTTAATGTCTTGTATATATGTATATTTCTTTTTATATACTTTTTAGATTTTCTCTTTAATTCCAAGATATTTTTCTAAATTTCTAGTTACTTATATATTTTAGGTTATTTTTTCGACTATTTAATTTTTCTTTTTACTTATTTTGAAAGACTATAGTTATTTTTTAACTTATTCTAGTAAATCTTTTCCTTTTGCATTTATTTTTGCCAAATTTTAATTATACGATAACTATTTAGGGAAAACCTGCAGTTATATTTTAAATATTAACTATTCATAAATTTTAGTTTATTTTTATCAATTTATGTAGGCGAGTGGGTCCCAAGATGGACAGGGCCCCAAAGCGAAGATTTTTATGCACATTTGAAGAAAAAAAACCAGTTGCTTTTTCTTCTACACATACCACGTGATTTTGTGTCTAAAAAAGTTTAGTAACAATTTTTTCTCAAGTTGGTAAAGTTATTTAAATTTATGATTTAGAATAAGTACTTAGCGTTATAATATTCTCTATTTATCGTATAATAATATCCTAAAATGATTTTACTAATCCAGTGTTTGTATATATATTTTTACTGGGGATTAAAAAATGGTGTCATGTACCCTAAGATGGACAGGCCTCAAATCTCAATGTATTTATTTGAATATTTTCGATTTCACACTTTTTTCAATAATTTTTTGAGCCAATTAATTAAAATTTTTTATTTTCCACCATAAAATGTAAAGTTATCGTCAGAGAATTTGATATATCGATATTTTTCGATATTTTATTACTTTTTACAGTTAATCTATTAAATTGAAGTTTTTAGAAATGTTATTTCCTGATAAATTCCGTAAAATGATTAAGAATTAGTTTAAGAATTGTTACACAATATTCATTTTTTATTTACTACATTTTTCAGAGACTTTTAAGAAGGTGTCCATCTTTGGGCCACTTTTTTTTAGACGGAAAATTTTAACAATTAGAAAAAATGCTTTAAAAAATGTTTATGTTCAAAATATAATTTTATATCTGTGGCCATAAGTTACCTTATAAATTGTACTTTTATCCGGTATAAAACATTTTAATACATTTTATTTGGTTTGGATAAAATAAATAAAAATAAATTTAAATAAATAAGCAATAATTTGAAAGGGTGTCCAACTTGGGGCCCTCTCCCCTATATTTTTTACTTATTTCTAATAATTTTCTATTATTTTATAGTTCTTTGTTTCATATTGTTCATATTGATTCATATTGTTTTGTGTTTTATAGTAATTTATTTTAAACCTTTAGTAATTTTTGATAAATTTAGTTACTTTTTCACTTTATCGTAAATTTTTTACTTTTATCATGTTTTTTTAATTTCTAGTACTTTGTTAGTTTTTAATTAATTCTTTTATGTTTAAATTATTTTATCACTTTGTAGTAAGTTGTTAAAATTTAAAGATGTAATTTTTGTTTTATTTTCTAGTTATTTTTCTTAAATTGAAAATAAATATAAATTTACATTCTACTCTCTAAATTTGAATTAGATAAAAATAACTAACTATTAGTAAAATCGTGGCTAAGTTTTTGTTTCTGCAATTAGTTAAAAGTAACTAATTACACAGCCCCACAAAAAAAAGTGTCATGTACTTTTGACCGGAATACCCTAGCCCTATGTATTTTGACGCGCTGAACACGAATCCGAAGTCAGTTTTGCTCCATCACGTCAGGATTTTTTCCTAACCTCAAAATCAATAAAATGACACTTTTTGTTCATTAGCATGTGAACCCGACTTAACATTAATACATGCCTAGGGCGAATAGAAAGCTTGGATTGTGACCTTTAAAACGCTTTTTTAAAAATTGTTCTACGATGATTTTTAACGAAGTTATGATGTTTTATTTAAAATCATTTTTTTCCATTACACCATACCACATCAATAATTGAAGTGTTATTTACATTTGGAAAAAATTTATATTTTAAATAAAACATCATAACTTCGTTAAAAATCATCGTAGAACAATTTTTAAAAAAGCGTTTTAAAGGTCACAATCCAAGCTTTCTATTCGTCCAAGGCATGTATTAATGTTAAGTCGGGTTCACATGCTAATGAAAAAAAAGTGGCATTTTATTGATTTTGAGGTTAGAAAAAAATCCTGACGTGATGGAGCAAAATGGACTTCGGATTCGTGTTCAGCGCGTCAAAATACATAGGGCTAAGGTATTCCGGTCAAAAGTACATGACACTTTTTTTTTTTTGTGGGGCTGTGTTATTAGTAAAATATGACTAATTATTAGTAAAAATATAACTAAAAATTAGTAAACTGAATTTTACTAAAATTTTAGTAATTTTGAGATAACCTAAAAATGAATTTGACTAATAAAAAGTTATTTTTTACTAACTGGTTAGTAGAAATATAACTATTTCAATTAGTGACTGAGTTTTTGCTTTCAAATTAGTTGTTTTTAACTAATTCAGATTTAGAGAGTAGTAATTTTTCTCATATTCTAGTAATTTTAGTTTTTATTTAGCTTTTACTTCAGATTTATATTACTTTACACTTATTTTTTAAAATTTATTATTTCTTTAAGGCACTTTTTAGTTACTTTATTCATTTTCTAATTATTTTTTTCAATTTCTAGTTTGTTTTTATCTTTTTATTTTACTTTCTTTAATTTACAGTTATTTTTCGGTTTTTTTTTTCTATTTTTTCGTTATTTCTTTCATTTGGTTCATTTGGTACATGAGCTTACATATATGGATTTGGGAATTTAGTGCCTCAAAAAAATATTTTCCAAAAATTTAACTTTTAGCCCCAGTCTTCCCTACTTAATTACCTTCTTTTTAAAATTGTTTTTTTTCAATTTTCAGTTAGTTTAGTCATAATAAAATTGTTTTTTTGAAATTTCAATTACAATTTTTTATTTTTAATCTTATCTTTAATTTCTTTCGGAATTTTGGTTTCTTTTTTAAATTTATAGTATTGTATTCAAGTTTAATCATTTTTCTTATTTTTAAATTAATTTTTCAAAAATTCGTCTATTTCTCATCTGTTAATTATTATTTTCGCATATTTTAACTTATAGGCAATCTTTAATTTTCGTTTCTCAATTATTTTCTTTCATTTTCACTTTTATTTTCTTCAATTTGAAATTGTTGCCTTGAATTTCAACTATAGGATCGCTTAAAATTTTATTTGAAATTTTCTAAGAAAGGGGGGGGGGGGCAATTTTCCTTCTTGCGGGGTGGCCCTCAAATTTAAGTTACGCCATTGTTTTGGAGGTTACTAATGACATCAGAAGATGAGATTTCGAAATTTAAATATATATATAAAGAGTGCCAAAAAGTCAATTATAATCATTTTTTTAACTGAGTTCCAAAGAATGTCCCATATTATCTTTATTTTTTAAGGGGTTACACCACTCTAGAATTTTCAAAAATTAATTTTTTTTATTGGCTTAAAAGATACTATAAACCTTCTAAAATAAGAGAAAAAAGATGAATTTAGTATATATCTTTTCTAAATTCAACTTCTAGACGGTCAAGCTGTGTGCTACAAAATTATCATACATAACATGCTTCAAGAGAACGTCTCTAGTGCCCCCATTTTGAATTTTTTTTTAAATAAAAAATATTTCTTTTTACTTCAAGACATGTCTAATAACATCCTGTAATATTATTATTCTCTTGCTTTTTCTTCCACAAAAAAAAATTTACAAGAACTGCTTAATTTTACCCGCCTAAAATGAAGTTGTCCCAACGCATTTTTCTCAAAACTACATTTTTCGAGACGGACGGAAACATAACTCGCTCAATTCTTTACCGATTGACTTGAAATTTTGAGAGTATCTTTCAAGCAACATTATCTAGAGAAAGACGTAGGGATTTTGTTTATCTTGCATATTTATGTAGTTATAAACAATTTAGTTCCTAATTTTTTAGGAAAAAACTCAGTTTTTTCTTAAAATGTTCACCATTTTTGCAAAAATCGATAAAACAAAAATCCCCTACGTTTTTTTCTAGCTTTTGAGATGTAAAAATAGAAAAAAATTTTTTTTTATTCTGGAATGAAAATTGCAGCAAAAACCTTTCCGGCCGCGAGGTCATTCCCCTCAAAAACGGTTTCCATCACGTACCTATATATCTGATATTTAAAAAGAAAAAAATTTATGAAGTACATTTTTTTTCTTTTTAAAGTGTACCTAATCAAGATATATAAACATATTTTTCATAACTTTTAAACTTTGCTTTAAAAAAAAACTATTAAAATTAGCCCTTTTTTTGATGTTCTAGAGTGGTTTAAGCCCTTAACTGTTTTTTTTCTATTTAGGGATTTTTAACACTTTTATATCATTGAATTTCACACATTACAATTATTTCTGGACCAATTATATATATAAAATTAATTTAAATCAAGTTTTTCTTAATCAAATTTTGGGGTCCGTATCATTTTGACACAAATTTTTTCGGGCAACTTGTTATATTGTACTCCCGAAGATGAATGTTATATTTTACTCCTTCTAAAATCAATGATTTTTAAATCCTTATTTATTAAATAATTGATTTCAATACATTAAATTAATATTAAAAGACTTAATTAATCCAGTAAGTTCAATTATTGAATAATTAAAACATAAAAATCTTTGATTTTAGAAGGAGTAAAATATAACATTCATCTTCGGGAGTACAATATAACAAGTTGCACGAAAAAATTTGTGTCAAAATGATACGGACCCAAATTTTGTTATCCTTTAAAGTTATAAAATAAGAGAAAACTAGTTTAGATTTTTGCTATTTTAAGACTCTAAGTTAAAGAATTGGGAATACTTGCTTGTAAATCATTTTGAGCAGAGATAAGACGAGCTTCTTTGGTGACAGTTTGAAAGCGTTTTGATTGCTCGAGAGAGCGTTCTCCGGCGGCTTCTGAGATGCCGGCAATACAGTTACAGGCGAGTCCGCATAATTCCTCGTAGATTTCAGCGATTTCCCCCAGGAGACCGGGGAGGCATTGATATTGGTAGCGTTCGGTAATGGCATTGGTGGCTCTCAGTTGGAGAACGTAGGCATTGTGAGCCTCTAGATAGGCTCGTTTCAATTCTTGGTCGTTTCCGCTCTCACTATTCAATAAAGCTGCGTAAGCCCGCTTGTAATCTGCCCTGGCCCTCTGCAATTTCTCCTCGGTCTTGCTCACTACCTGCTCGTAAGCCTCTCGATGCGCAAATATCTGAATAAAAACGATCAAGAATTTTTATCGATCAGAAACAACGCAAATTTCACACCTCAAGGTATTTATCGTTTCACAGTCCGGGTGAAAAGTTTGTCCTGGAATTTAGCTGCTTTTTAGATATTTAATACTGTAGAACCTCGATTATCCGATTATATGTCCTATTTCTGTCGGGTAATCGAGATTCTTGAAAAATTGACTGCTTTTTTGAATTTTGGAAGTTGGACGTTGTTTGCGTGTATTTCAGTAATCGGGGGTTTTCGGGATCACAGATTACGAATCTAAAGTCAGATTTTTAAAATTTTAAATGGCTGATCCATATTAAGAAAATAATAATCATAATTTAATAAAGTACTAGTACTAGATTTTCTGCTCCAAAAAGATCACTGAGAACAGTATTACCTAATGTTATAAGTTTAAAACAATTTTTGTATTTTCTTAATGGGTTTATTGACCCGTATGTATTTTTAAATAAATAAATAAATAAAACTATTTTTCTCCTAAGATAAAAAACCCTTTTACATAAACATGTTTGTCATCCGACATATTAGATCCGTCCTTTTGAATTTTATAAATCTGACTTCAGATTCGTAATCAGCGAATCCGAAAATCCCCGAGTAACAATTTACCAGCTAATCCGATCAATTTTTATTTGTCATCCTCCGTATTGAATCCGCCATTTTAAATTTCAAAAATCTGGCATTATACTCGTAATTCAAAACATGCAAAAAAAATTTTTTTTAACCCAAAAGCTTGATCATGGCTGTCACGTACGGCTACGAGTGTAACTTGCACTTGCCCGAGTTTTTTTATCTATTAACTACAAAAAAAATATTAAAAAAATAAAAAATGATGTTTCTGAGAAAATTAAGATTTTTGTTTTTTAAAAATAAGGTCCGTCATTTTGTTAACCTTCAAAATTTTTAAAACTTTCAAAATTGCTAAGAAAGAGCACCAAAAAAAATAATAAAATCAAGAAACAAAATTAAAAAATACCAATTTTTGAAAAAACGAGATAGATTTTAAAAAAAATTGTTAGTGTTTTCATTCAAAAACCACTCTTTGTACTAAAATTTTCAAATGCTCGTAACTATGAAAAAAAATTTTTTTTCGCAGAACAAAAAAGTACGTTTTATTTTTTTGTCCTAAAAAACAATAAAAAGCATGCTAACTCTGTAAACAAATTTTTTTCGCAGAATAAAAAAGTACGCTTCATTTTATTTGTCCTAAAAAACAATAAAAAGCATGTTAAACATGTTTTTGAATTTTAAAAATATTCGGCTTGTATGATTTGAAATGGAATACAATGGATACAATTTTTCAAATAAAATTATGTTTGAGTAAACAATTTTGTTATTTACGCAGTATTTAATATTTTGTGTTTTTCTTCAAATCTAATAAAAATTGCAATTTTTATCCAATTATGTCAAACAATGGCTCATTTCATTCTGTGAAACCTTCTCTACAATCTTCTCAAAGAATTTGATTGATAATGTATTGTTAAAAGCAATATATAAAAACATAAAAAGCAAGATTTTGTTTGATCTTTACTTATTAATTAAACAATTTTAATAAAATTGTAAGAGTAAAATTGTAGAGAATGCTTCAAAGAATAAAATGTGCCATTGTTTGACATAATTGGATAAAAATTGAAATTTTTCATTAGCTTTGAACAAAAAACACAAAATATTAAATAATGCGTAAATGACAAAATTGTTTAATCAAACATAATTTTATTTGGAAATCGTCTAAGTAGATCTTTTAAAATTTATTAAAAGTAATTTTTATTTTAGTGTATTTTCATTATAAAAATTAATTTTAAGTTTGAGGTTATGTCATACGGTCAAACAAGATTTCAAGACATTTTGGTGGTTTTAATCAGTAAATATTTGCTTCCTATACTTCCTAGAATTTCTTTAAAACTCAGGCATATTTTATTTCTAAATTATTTTTCTCTTACTTCTAGTTATTTTTCATATTATGGTTTTTCTATTTGTAATTCTTATTTTTTATAGTAATTTTTCTTACGTTTCTAGTTATTTTTATCGACTGCTAGTTACTATTTCACATTCAAGTAATTTCATCAATATAATTGGTTTAGTTTTTTTTTACTTTCTAGCAATTTTTTTTAACTCTGGCATTCTTTTTATTTTACAAGAATTTTTCCTTTACTTGTAGCTGTGTCTTCATTTCATTGCAATTTTTCTTAAACTTATATTTTTTTTCTACAAATTTTCATTATTTTTTTCACTCTTTTTTTCACTATTTAACTACTTTTTGCTAGTTACTGTTAATCGATTTCTAGTTACTAATTCACATGTTATTAGTTTTTCTTTATTTTCGAGTTACTTTTCAATATGTTCTAATAAATTTTATCAATGTATAATTTTGTTAAAGACCTTCTAGTTATTTTTTTACTTATGATCCCTTTATTTTTCTTCGACTACTATTTGTTTTTTATCTTCCAGAAATTCTGCGTCTTTTTATATTAACTCTCTAAATCTGAATTAGTGGTTTTCTACTAATGAATTAGCGAAAAGTGAGCTACTATTAAAATAGTAAGAATTTTACTAATTCTTAGTAGAAAGCTACTAAGAAATAGTAGAAAACTACTAATTTTGTAGTAGAAAACTACTAATTAAATTAGTAAAAAAATCTACTTTTTTAAAAGTAAAGTTTCACTATTTCAATTAGTAGTTTTCTACTAAGAATTAGTAGTTTTCTACTATATGAATTAGAGAAAAATGAGCCATGAATTTGACTAATTCATAGTAGAAAACTACTAATTCTTAGTAGAAAGCTACCAATTCAGATTTAGAGAGAATTTTTCTTAAAAATGTCATTCACTTTTCAGTAATTCTTCTGAAGTGTAAAGTATGTAAGTCTTTCTTTTTCACTTTAAAGTAATTTTTTTACTTTTACATTTTTTTTAATCAATTGCTAGTTTCTGTTTTATTTTTTAGTAATTTTTCTTAGCTTTCAAATTACTTTTCTATATATTTTAGTAATTTTCATTATAAAATTATTTTCAACATTTCTAGTAATTTTTTAAAACTCTAGCACTTTTATTCCAATTATATTTTCTTCAATAACTGGTTTTGTTTTCATTTTTAGCAATTCTATTTCATGGATTTATTTTCACTATCTAGGAATTCTTTTTCACCTCGCGGTTACTTTTTTCAATCTATCTTTTCATTATTTTTTGCTAGTTACTTTTAATCAAATCCTATTAACTATTTAACTTTCTAGTAATTTTTCTTTATTTTTTTGTTATTTTTAAATATATATTCTTGAAATTTTCATAATTATATATATAGTTAAGTTTTAAACTTTCTAGTTATTTTCTTCAACTCCGGTACTTTTTCTTCTTCAATTTTTTTAAACTGCTAGTTGCTTTCTTATTTTGTACTGTATTTCCATATTTTTTCTTGATTATTAAATTTTTTTTTATTTTGGCATTTTCTTTTCATTTTTAATCCCTGATTATTTTTTGCAGGTATATGTACTTTTACACATTCCCATTTATTTTCCCATCAATTTATACCTATTTTCACACTTTCTTGAAATATTTAAAACAAACATAATTCACAATGATTCATGCATTAATTCCCTTTATATCAAAACTACATTAAATCCACAAAATCTCTCGATTCAATTTCATCCTAAGAACCTTGAATTCTCAACCTCGACCTTTCTCTTGCAACCCTCTGAAAAAAATCTCCAAGTTTTTTTCAAGATGAGATTTTAATTGCCCCCAGAGAAAGTTTGGAATACTTTTTTGTTCCATTTCTTATAAAAGCATTAACTTTCAAAGTCATGGTCCTTTTTTCTCTACTTTTAAAGTCTTAAAATTTTTTTCTAATAATTTTTTTACTTTTAATTTTGTTATCTATACGTATAGTAGATGCCTGAGGGTATAAAAAATATATATGTGAAAAGACGTGAAATTTTAGACATGGAATGATGCATCAAGTTGAAATTGAAGGTTCTTGTAATATTGGATGAGATTTTCTTTGAAATGGAATACCTTTCTGGATTGAACTTTGCGATGGAAACTAGCTTCCGAGGTAGGTCTGGATATTTGTTGTTGTAAAAGTCCAGCAAGATCGAGATGAGTTGTCGCATCAGCTTCCACTTGTCGCAACAAATTTTCCCAAACTCGTCGCATCCCACTAGAATCTCTAGTGTCGCCTGCTCGATTTCGAAAATCGTCAACAAGTCGACGAACATTAGCGGAATGAGTCTCCATCGCTCCACCCAATTCCTGGGAAAACTCCGAGACTGCAAAAGACAAAAAAAGTTTTTTTTTATAATTCAAATTCTATTATTACACAATTATGTTATTCGACAATTTTTCTCGTTTTAAAATTACGATCAAACAATTTTAATAAACTTAAATTTACAATTTTGCAGAGATACACATTTTCATTATTTCTCGACATAAAAAGCGTTTAAAAATTTACAGCCCCAGTTTTCCTTATATCGTCTTTTAAATACTTCACAAAAGTTGGGTAATGATTTAAATTCCGAACTAGAACCCTTCTAAATTGCGGCACTCAAATGTACCTGAAATATAGACCGAAACCGTACAATTTACAAGCTTTTGAATTGAAGCTTGCAAAGTGCGGTTCTAAAGCGCTCAAGAATTTAATGACTTTGAAGATTTTACAAGACTGTTAATTTGATCAAATTAATATTTACGAAACTGGCGCAAAATTGTATGGAAATTGACAAATTTCCATATCAAGCCATTCTTGAGAATTGTTCTAAATTGATAACAAAAAGGACGTGTTATTTTGGTATTTTGAAATTGATTAATGTCTTACAGATATTTTATACTATAGACAAAAATCATTTTCTACAAAAAGGAGTAAACAATTTATATTTTTTCTCAGCTCTTATTCCCAATGGGAATGGAAAATAATATTTTGCCAATACCAGAAGATGATAATTCTTGGAATAAATGTCCATGAAGGAGAAGATGATTGGCGTAAAAATTTATCCGAGTGAAATATATAAAGTTTAAAAAGGGGAAAGTCTCAGACTTGTTATATCACCGGATAAACCTGTCCGTGTAATAAATAAATGTCCGGAAAGCGCTTTTCTGATATCGCTCTTCTTATAGGTGACATTTGACCCATTGGCAAACTTTGAAATCGAGCGAAATTGACATCAAGTATAAAGGCAGCACTACCTATCGATCTGTTTAACAACATTGGACGCCTTTTTCAACCTCGGACGATTATGATGAAAATAGTGTCAAACAGTAATCAGACAAGTGAATTCACTCCGCAAGTGAATGTCAAAAGTCACTCTGAAATTTCAAAATTTTAAAGAATTTTTCACTTTTTTTATGAAACACGGTTACACATATTGAAATTTGTTTAGTTTATTATTAAATTTCAATAATTCATTCAATTTTTTTTATTTCTTGAAATGATTTTATGTGGAACCTATTTGAAATTGTAAAAATGTCAAAAACTATTAAAAACGGAAACAGAGTTTAAGGATATATTCTCTATGAGAAAGCAAAAAAGAAAAATTAGAAAGTAAAGCAAAATTACTGTGGAGTAAAAAAAGACTTTAAAATAAAAAAAGTAAATAAAAAATGAAAAAATGACTATAAAGTTACAGAAATAACAAGCAGGTGATAGAAATAACAAGTTTTTCAAAATTGAAGAGATGTAACTATAAAGAGAAAAAAGTTACTAGAAGTTAGAAAAAAATAGAAATTGAAAAAAATACTAGATGTTAAAAGAAAACTTCTAGAAATGATTAAAAACAAAAGAAGGCGATTAAATAATAACTAGAAAGTTAAAAAATAACAAGAAATTAGTCACGATAAGTATAAACGTACGAAAGACAAATGGATATTTTAAAAAATAACTTATAATTAAAGAAAAAGTTTGGAAAGTGTTAATTTAAAGTGTTAAAGTATTTAATATTAATTAAATCAAAAGTACTAAAACTCAGAAAAAATAACTAAAGTTTGAAGAAAATAACTAAATTATGATTAAAAAAAAATATTAAATTTGAAAAGTAACTGTACGTTCTCTGAAAAGAATCTGTAACTAGAAGTTTTTGCAAAAAGTAAAAGTAGAATTAAAAATTTACAAAAATAATTACATATAAAATATAAAGCAAAATTATTAGAAGATTAAAAAATACTTAAAAATATACGAGATGTGACTATAAATTGTTTAAAAATTGTTAATAACGCATAAAATAACTATTAAGTGAAAATAATACTTAACTAAAAATTGAAAAAATCTCTAGACCTTAAAAAAGGAAATATCGAGAAATATTAATAAATAACTAACAATTTATAAAAATAACTAGAAATGTACGAAAGATTAATAGAAAATTTAAAAAATAATTTATGAAAAAAGAAAAAATTTGAAAAGTGTATAGACAATTTTAATGAATTAAAAACTACTTGAAGATGAGAAAAAATAACCAGCAAATGAAGAAAATTACTAAATGCTGATGAAAAAAAGAAATTGAAATATAATTGTACTCTGAAAAAAAAATCTGTAACTAGAGGTTTTCGCTAAAAAGTATACGTTGTATTAAAAATGTAAAAAAATAATTATAAAATATAAAGCAAAATTATTAGAACATGAAAAAATACGTAACAATTTAAGAAAGGTGACTAGAAGTTTTTAAAAATTACTAGTAGGTCACAAAATAACTATTAAGTGAAACTGATACCTAATTAAAAATTTAAAAAAAATCTAGAAATTAAAAGAAAACATCTAAGGATATAAATAATTACTACACAGCGAAAGAATTATTAAAAAGCAAAAGAAAGCAATTAAAAACAATTAGAAAGGTAAAAAGTAATTAGAAGTTGATAAAAATAACCAGAATCGTGCGACAGATAAATAAATCTTTTAAGAAATTTCTTATGAATAATAAAAATTTTGGAAAGTGTTTAGATAGTTTAAATTAAATAAAAACTACTAAAAATGCGAAAAAATGACTAAAACATGAAGAAAATAACTAAATATGTACTGATAAAAAAAAGTAAATTTGAAAAATAACTGTATTCTGAAAAAAAATTTGTAACTAGAGGTTTTTGCAAAGAGTAAAAGTTGAGTTAATCATGTAAAAAAAAAAATAAAAAAATACTTAAAACTATAATAGTTGTAATTAGAAAGTTTTTAAAAATTACTAGTAGATCACAAAGTAACTTTTAAGTGAAACTAATACCTAACAAAAAATTGAAAACATTTTTAGAAAATTAAAAAACAACTAGAAAATCAAGAAAAATTGGGGCCCGTATCATTTTGACACAAATTTTTTCGGGCAACTTGTTATATTGTACTCCTGAAGATGAATGTTATATTTTACTCCTACTAAAATTAATGATTTTTAAGTCTTATTTATTAAATAATTGATTTTAATACATTAAATTAATATTAAAAGACTTAATTAATCTAGTAAGTTCAATTATTGAACAATTAAAACTTAAAAATCTTTGATTTCAGAAGGAGTAAAATATAACATTCATCTTCGGGAGTACAATATAACAAGTTGCACGTAAAAATTTGTGTCAAAATGATACGGACCCAAAAATTGAAATCCGACAAAAAATCTAGAAATTGAAATTTGTTACAAAAAAAGGAAAATTACTAGAAGGTATTTAAATCACTGTAGGAAAAAAAACAACTAGAAATAAAAGGAAAAATTTTAAAAATAAGAAATAAAACTGAAGATTGTATTTTATAGGAATAAATATTCAGATATTAGGAAGAAAGTGGGAAGTATCACTTTAACTTGAAATATAATTAAATTTTGGTTTTAAATACTGCACGATCTTAAAAATCCTTAATAAAACGAGAATAACATTTAAAAAATAATAAAAGGTAGCTAGAAAATAATAAAAAAATATTATAACAGTAAAAATACTTAAAAAATTAAAGGTAACTGTAAGAAAAATAAATGTAAATAATGTAAAGAAAAATAAAAAAAAAAAAATTATAAAATAAAAATGGTAAATGCAATGCAAAAATTCCTGCAGAATTACAAAATAACTAAAAAGTTAAGCAATTAACTATAAGAAATTAATAACTAGTATTCAAAGAAAATCTTCAAGACAATAAGGAAAAAAATAGTTGGTTTTTATATTACAGATTAAATTATCCAGATATTTGAAAAGGATATATAAAGTATTAAATATGATTAAATCGTCTTTGTATTTAAATCTTTATTTAACTAGTACGTAATATTGAAGTTAAATTTCACCAGAAATTAAAGAAAAATTACTATAAAGTAAAAAAAAATAATTAAAAAATAAAAAAGTATCAGAAAATGAAAGAGAAAAAAAAGAACTAATAGGAAATGACAAATAGCTATAATAGGAAGAAAGTAGTTCATGAAAAATTACTAGAAATTCAGCAAATAATTCGCAAGGAAAAAGAAAGATCTGGAAAATGAAGAAAGAACTAAAAATTTAAAAACTAGAACTTGCAAAAATGTAAATATAAAAAAAAAAAAAGAAAAGTGCTCAAATTTCTGCAAGAATCCTGAATGGACAGTTTTTAGAATATGACTTTTTTTTTTATAGGAGTGACACTATTTCTAATTAACTTATTCATGAAATTATAATAGGAACTTAGGAAACAACATTGTTGTATCTGAAAGCTGTTAGTCAAAACTACTTACTTCTATTGAAGAAACTATCAAGGACAAAGTTGAATGCTCTTATTACATACAAGTTACTGAACTTTACAAAATTAAATTATTTCACTTAATTAACTAATTATTAAATAAAATTTTTAAATTACATTACATTTAAATAACAATATAGTTTATTTACAATTCAATTATAAAATCATAATTATTAATTAAAGACAATAACAATTTTTCTTGATAGGATTTTTACAATTCGTATAATTCACTTTGTCTGTTCTTTGCGTGCACTAATCAAACGAAATAAGTTTCTATAAAAAAAACTGAAATGAAATTGAAGAAAGTAATTCATTTGTGTCGATTAAACGAATTTTTTATTCAACGTTTAATAAACCAACGAACCGTTAATTAAAAGAAAAACTCCGTGTTTTTCCTTTATTCTCATTCAGAAGTTGTTTAACCATTATCATCAGTAGAATGTTCTAAAATTAGACTTTAATAAAAAAAGAAAAAAAGAAAACACACTAATGATGTGATAATATTGAGAAAAGAATTAATTATTTAGTTAATTCGATTAAAATGGATTACGTTATTTTGAAATTATCCTCTTTAAGATGCACACGTGTATATATGCATTTTTAAAGTTAAAACCGAGATAGTGTCTTCCAAGATCTTCGACCCAGCTAACTTGGCAGGAGTTCTTGCATTTTGTTATACATAGTTCAAGCCTTTCAGGAAATTGGCTATTAGCCTAACATTACATATTGATCACTTTACTTGACATTGGCACCGAAGGTTTGCTTTGATCTACTCGATAAGCGCTTTACTAGAGCAACAAACGATTTTGTGGCGCTTGAAATTTCCTGATAAGATCCATATAATTGTAGGCATTCAAATTAAGTGCTCTATTACACTTAATTTTACAGCTTTGTGTTATTAGGCGTCCATTAAAATTTGTTTAGAAACTGCATTCTTAGAACATGCTTTCAATTTATCATCCTCTTATCCACTATCGACACGCAAATCAGCAAATTCAAGGGTTTGTTTTCAAGAAAGTATCATTTTGAAACAATAATAATAAAAATTGTTATATTGTACAAACATAGGTTTATAAATGTTATTTTGTACACCTGAAATTAATGGTTTTAACATTATTAGTCAATTAAATACATAATAATCGGTTCAACTAATTCATAAAAATCGAATAAGTTTTCTTTTTCTTATTTGCAAAACTAAATGAAAAAAACAGAAATGAATCAAAAAGGGAAAATTAAACAAAAATGACAAAAATATAAAAGGAAAAATAGAGAGATAATAAATTAAAGATAAAAATAGAGATAAAAAGTAAAAAGAATTATTAAAAGTCTATTGGGTCAAAGAAAATTTTTTATGAGCATAAATAATATAGAGAAAAGACGGATAAAAAAATTATGAAGAGATGGTACAACTCGTTTATGGAAAAATCCATTCATATTGAATTTAATAAATTAAAATTAAGGATCCGCTTCTACTGAAAAAACTACTTTTCAAAGGAAGCTTTATTTAACAAGATATTTGTTATGTAAATTCCCTCGGGTATATTTTTATATTATTAACTTTGCCCTGCTCCAGGAGGGAATTAATCCTTTTGAGCAAGTTAATTAACTTTTTTACCATTTTTGCGCCACCGTAATTTCAAATTCAAATCAAACTTATCTGCGGATCAAAAATACGTTTTTTAAAAATGTACTTTCAAATATATTATTATTATTAAATATTTCTTCTGAAGCTTCAAATTTTTAAAAACCCACATTTTGCTTCTTGGCAAATAGATAGAATTTGAAAGAATTTGTCGTGGATTTAAGGGACTTAACTTACAAATCCAGTAATCTTATAAAACTTTGAACTTAAAGCCTTTGAAATTAGAAATGCTTGAAATAGAAAACTTTGAAATTCTAAGTATAACAAAGTCAAAAAGCTTTTTAACATCTTGAATATAAGAATAATTCCGAAGACCTAGAGTGTTGTACAATTTTAAAAGAGGATCAAGAGTTTTTAAATTTGTTCGATTTCAACATTTTCTTTTTTTATTTGTTTCATATTAGATTTTTTATTTTATTTCTATCATCAAAAAATTTTTATGCGATATTTATTTGTCATTTATTAAAGTACGTGAAAATTGAATATCTAACGTTTATGTAACATTTATGTAATATTGGAAAATAAAGATAAAATAGATTTTGTGGGAAAATCTTAGATAAATTCTCGATTTCATCTCAGAAACTGGACCACAAGAAATCGATCCATCTTTACCGAGACTACCCTATGATTAGAAATTACCTCGTTATCAAGCTACGCAATTACAGTAGCGATCTTTGATCATTTTTACAATATCACTCTTACCTTGAAATCACACGCTGTTGAATTACCATTTCGTGCAAAACGACAAAATTACCACTCTCAATTTATTTGCTAAACGTCGACAAATACTTGCTTTTAATAACAAATTCTCAACCTTGGCACGATAAAAAAAAAAGAAAATAAAGTAAACTGACTCTTTCTCCTTGATAAGAAAAATATTTTCTAACCGGGCCAAGACACACAAAACACTCTCTTATCAAGAGAAGATTAAATTACCCCAACTTAACACAATTATACAATTTCGAGATTAATTAATTTTCTCTCCGTTTAACAGATAGTCGACTGTTATGTTAATTATTCTCTGCTGACAAATAACGGCAATTTGCGAAAAAAATATGTTAATAAATAATAGGGTTTTTTAAAATTAGAGGGAATTTTTTTTTCATTGGAACAATGAAACCACCCCCAATTAGAAATTAAAGAAAAAATAACTAAAAAGTCAAAACTCACTATAAAAGGTGAAAAATATTAATTGAAAATTAACAAAAACTAGAAAATTACAAGAATAATTACAAACTAATAAAAATTACTAGCATGTGTCGAAAAAGAACTGAAAACTCTACAAAATGTAAAAGTAACTATAAATTAAAGAAAAACAACTAGAAATAAAAATAATATAGATAAAATAACAAATATTTAGATATTAGTAAATATAACTAGAAATTAGAGGAAAATTTCTAAAGAGAAATTTCTAGAAGTTCATTAAAAATAACCAGAAAAGGAAAAAAAAATAGAAAATAAAGATAAATTATTTAGACGTGTGTTAAAAATAACTGTAAATTGACGAGGAATATTAGAAAATATTGAATATCAACTCGAAAATATATGAGAATTGACTATTAAAATAAAAAAATGAGAAAATAAATTTCTAAAAATAAATAAAACTAAAATTACTAGAGTTTTAAAAAGTAGGTATAAATTAAGAAATATTACTGGAATGTATGAAATGATAACTATCAAAAGCAAAATGTAATGTAAAATAATAAAATGAGAAAATAAATCTAAAAAAATAAATATAAAACGTCTAATCGAACCAACATAAAATAATTCTGGAAAATGCGTAAATAACTAGAAATTAAAAAAAGGAAGCAGAATGTTAGGAGAATATAACTAAAAATTGAAAAAAAAAACTAAAACAAAAAAAGCAAAATTACTGTAAGGTGAAAACGTATTGTCAAATGAATTAAAACTATATTAAATGAAAAATAACTTCTATAGGAAATAAACAGAACAAGTGTTAGTAGAAGAAAAAAATGTGTAGAAGAAAGAAACTAGAAGAAATTTAAAATATAACTAGAAAGTATAAAAGTAACTATATTTTGATGGAAATTATTAAAATGTAAAAAAATAACTAAACAAGAAAAAAATTACTAGTAAGAAAAATAGTAACTAGAAGTTAATTTAAAGTAACTAGAAATAGAAAGAAATTATTAGAAAAATTATTAAAAATTATTATTAAAAAATACTATAAAGTGAAAAAGAATTAAATATTGATAAAAAATTAAAGAAATTATAAATTGAAGATGAAATGGTAGAAAAAAAACGAAAAATGACAAATTTCTTGAAATACGAACTGTAAACTGAAGTAAAATAAAACAAAGAAAGCCAAAAAATTGTTAAAAAAATATTTTTAACTAAAAAAGAATGCGCAAAAAATTTAAATATAACTAGAAGTTGAAGAAAATAAAAGGAAAAGATTACTAGGATTTAAGAACATGACTAGAAAGTATAAAAAATAATAATGTATAATTGAAAATTACTAGAATGCAAAGAATAATAATTTGAAAATAAGAAAAATTACTAGAAGTAAAATAGTAACTAGGGAATGATAAAAAGTAACTAGAAATATGAGAAAAATTACCTCTCTAAATCTGAATTAGTAGTTTTCTACTAAGAATTAGTAGTTTTCTACTAAGAATTAGTAGTTTTCTACTATGAATTAGTCAAATCCATGGCTCATTTTTCTCTAATTCATATAGTAGAAAACTACTAATTGAAATAGTGAAACTTTATTTTTCAAAAAAGTAGATTTTTTTACTAATTTAATTAGTAGTTTTCTACTACAAGATTAGTAGTTTTCTACTAATTCTTAGTAGTTTTCTACTACAAATTAGTAAAATTCTTACTATTTTAATAGTAGCTCACTTTTCGCTAATCCGTTAGTAGAAAACCACTAATTCAGATTTAGAGAGACAGTAAAGTAAAAAAGAAGCTGAAGAAAACTTGCTGGAAATAAAAAAAGTATGAGAATATAATTGAAAAAAAAAATTTTCTTAAAACCGAGGCTATTATGTGCACACGAAGTTTTTATTGTTCGAAATCTATATTTTGAGATTTTTAACTTTTGAGCACTTTTTAAAATCAATTATTTTACAAAAATTGGTTTCCTAGTACGTAAAAGAGATTCTAGTGCTTCGTTTTAAGATATTTTTGCCTAACTTTTATGTCAAAAGATGAAATAAGTGAATCTAAACTTTACACGCAGTGCAACGTAACCTAAAAAAGTTTTATATATAAGTTTTTGAAGTTAATTTTAAAATTGTGTCTCCTAAAATAACTCCAAAAGCTTATTAGAAATTACATTAAGGGTATGTGATGGAGAATGACGTCACTGCTGCAGGCAAAATTTGTCCGTAAACATCCTCTCCAAAAAATAAATATTTTGACATCAAACTTTGTAAAATTACTCATAATATGATTAAGATTATAAAGGTCTCCCTGATCTAAATTCATTTGAATTGTGTCTTAAAATTAATTTTTTTTAAATCTGTTACTTTTCAGTCTCTAAATTTGAATTAGTTAAAAATAACTAATTTGAAAGCAAAAACTCAGTCACTAACTGAAATATTCATATTTCAACTAATCATTTAGTAACAAATAACTAATTATTAGTCAAATTAATTTTTAGGTTATGTCAAAATATAACTAATATTTTAGTAAAATTCTGTTCACTAATTCAATTAGTTTAATTTTAACTATTTTTTTAGTTGTTTTTTTTTACTAATAATTAGTTATTTTTTACTAATTGATGAAACAAAAACTCAGCCACGATTTTACTAATAATTAGTTATTTTTAACTAACTCAGATTTAGAAAGCAGAAATAAAAAAAAGTGAATTTTAGAAAATCTAATAACTATCACATGTCCTGAAGTATAATTTAAAAAAAATTTACCTTTCTTTTTAAATTTATATTTCAGTGAAATTTCAATGATGAAATGTAATAAAGTTTAATTTGAAAAATCACTGTAAGGCGAAGAAAATTAATTGAGAAATAGAAAATACCTGAGTTTTAAAAAGTAACTTTAGGACTTGTTAAAGTGATTAATTAAGCAATAAATAAAAATAATAAAATGAAACAATGCATTGTTAAAATTAAAGGGGAAAAGTATAAATTATAAAAATTTGTAATAACACAAAACAGCTCGTTTTTACACTTCTCATGTTTGCTGCCAGAGAAAATACAATTGGATTTTTATTTCGCAAAGTTTAAACAAAGAAGTGGTCTGGTATCTGTCTACATTTCAGGACCTCATTTGAGTAACAATTCTGAATGGACTCGACAAAAACTTTAAGGATTACGTCGTGAATTCTTTGCGTCGCGCTTTTGTATGTATTTCAGGGACAGTTGATGGGAAAGCTCAGAAAAAGACAGATGTTTTTACAACTTTTAGAATTAGTGGTCACAAAGAAACTTTATAAAACTTTAGACTTGAATTTAAATTAGCAAATGGCATTATACCAAAGTAAGCAAAATAGCCAGGAAATGTAATATGCAACTTTAGATAAAACCAAATCTCGCAATTTTAAAAAAATCGATTTTTATTTCACAGTAATCTATAACAATAATCCACAAGATCCATTTACTCATTCATTCATTCTTTTATTCTGTCCACACCTAATGTTTGGCACTTAAATATTTTTTTGTTTTAAATCAGTTACGCATGAAAAAAATTAATATTTTTAAATTAATTATATATATATATATATAAATCATATGAGTTTTTATTTTATGTATCTAAATATTAATTGCTTTTTATTATAAAGGTAGAATTATAAGTAATACAATAATAACAATAAAGAAAGTCGAAATATCATCAATTAATATATCATTGAAAAGAAAACAAGCACCATTTTTATCTATTTTATAAGTGTCTTAAACACCTTTTTAAAATAATTATTTCATTTCTTAATCATTAACATTTTTTTTGTTTCAGAACTTCCTGCGTTATTTTTATTAAAAAAAAATCTACTAAATCAAATCCCTTTATAAATTAATGTTGTATTTGAAATCTCAAAATGCTTCTTTTTTATTGCAAGAGCAAATTTTTATTAAACTTATTTAATTCCTAATTAAAAATTACAAAAAGGAGATTAATATTAAAGAGTCTATTTTAATGAGAATCAAATTAATTGTATTCACAGAAAATAAGATTAATAAAAAATATAATTTACTCTAAAATATTGAACTGACATTTCGATACACTAAAACTTTAGTGAATTAAAATTTAATTCTATATCAATACAGACATTACGTAAAACGTTCATGCGTAGAAGTTTAAATTGATTGATATTTAGAGCATGGGAAATTAAGATTTTTCAAATTTCGAAATAATTATTTATTTATGGAAATCTAATATTTAAGTTTTAATTTATTGAAGTTTCAATTGAATTTCAATTTTAATTGATACTTACATAAAATTTTTCATTTCTAATTATTTTAATTAAACGAATCTTTATTTTATCATGATATCAATAAATTACTGCATCTTCTAATCAAAACTTTCTTTGATGCAAATAACAACTCATTCAAGTTTTTATTGGTTAAGGCTTTAATTACCAATCTAAATTTTAATCAATTCTCGTGTTTTTATAATCCTGAATATTACAACTAAATATTTCAACTGTTTAAAACAATTTAAAATCGTAGATATAAATAAAATCAAGTTTAAACAATTTTATTTGTAAATCTATCTATACAAGATTAGAATAAATGGGTATTTAAAAAAATTAAATAGGTATAAATGGATTGATAGAACTTTTGAGGAATAAAAATTGAAATGAAGTAAAGTATGTAATAATTGAAATTTGTATTGCTTAAATAAGAAAAATATGAATAAAAAATTTTAGAATTTTGGAATAATTGAAGTAGGTAGGTACAATGAAAGTTATATTTATTTAAAACATTAATTTTATTATAATTGAATAACAAATTTGATTAATTTATTAATGTTATTTGCATTTGAAACAATTTATAATTGTAAATGCCCAAAAACAATACAATGTTGCGGATAATAATTTGAGAACAATTTCCGCTTTAATCAAAGGTTTATTGTTTTGATTTTGATTTGTGACTGGTCGACTGACAATAATATTGTATAGACCTCTTGAAAATTCGAGTAGATTTATTCAATTTCTAGTGTAAACTAGTTAGTAACTTGAAGCACCAAACTTGAAAACAATAATTGTTGTACTTGAACAAATGCCAAAGTCTGCCGATCGTCGACTCGAGAGCAATATACACACTATATATCAGACAAAATTATAAAGTAATTGTTGAGTAATTTTATTGCGATAGTTAAAAGTCTGGCATCAATTTAAACAGAGTTAAAAAAAGGATCCAAGGAAATAGATAATCAGAGCAGAAAATTCAAGAATCTCTCGGAGATTTTTCGAGGATGTGATTCTGCCATTGCCACTCTTGTAATATAACTCCTGAGAAGAAAATTCTTTCTCGGAAGAATTAAGAGCCTTGCCAAAAGGAAGAAAAACATTACTATCCTTATAATGGTTCCACACAAAATATATTAAAACGTTCCTGATGAAGGAAAAATTCTTCCTTTTTTATTATTTTTAAAGAAATTGACAATTGTTTCTATACCTTGTGACAAATACTTCATTGAGTATTTTATATATTTAAAAAAATTAATTCTTAAATTGGAAATTGTCGTTTATTGAAATAAATCAATGCATAATTTGAATTTCACAAAATTTGTCCCTTTAAATACTGCCGTTATCACTTTTTCAATTTATATCCTCGTTCTTGTACATTTACAGATGTGGAGCATTGTGTAAATTGAATAGAGAATTAAATTAGCGAGAATCGTGTCTTTCAGAGAAATTCAAACACGAAAATCATTGTTGGACACTAAAATGAAACTCAAAGCCTTCAAACAAATCGATGGAATGCAATTAGGTCGCTTTGAATTTTAATTTTCAATGATCAATTCACCTTTATGTGTTCTTCAATTTTCCAAGGGAGCGAAATTAATCAACCCTTTTTATAGCTTGGTAGAACGATTTACCGATACTCTAACCAATTTTAATTGCGAGTCCTTTTATGTAGGTACTTTTTTGAAAAATTTAAGCTTTTTTTTATCAAAAGATTATGAGAAAATTAATTCGATACAAAAAATAAATATAGGTAATTCTGAAAAGAAAAAAAATATTTCAAGAACTATTATAAAATTCGAAACTGTGATTATATCTCATTTTAAAATTGCAATGCAAATATGTTACTTATTTATGATTAAATTTGCATAGAGTAGAGTGAACTTTATTCGGAAAATGTCACTTGTAATGAGTACAGGCAAATATACGTAATGGAATACTAAGTTCTCATCAAACTTGAAACAGAGTTTGCTCTTAGACAAGTTTAGTCAAATATTTTAATTTACTTATCATTAAATATAGTTACCCATTTGCACTTTCATTTAATCCAAAGTTCGGCGCATAGTTTCGTGATCATAAGTTTAACTTTGAATGTCAATTAATTTTGCCTGTATTTTATTAATTTTTTTGCAAATTATGATTTA
Organism: Ganaspis brasiliensis; assembly: GCA_037103525.1. Taxonomy (NCBI): domain Eukaryota; kingdom Metazoa; phylum Arthropoda; class Insecta; order Hymenoptera; family Figitidae; genus Ganaspis; species Ganaspis brasiliensis. The sequence continues at coordinate 5,466,238 of JAZKLR010000101.1, read as the reverse complement.
TTGTTTTATTCCAATTGGAATTAATTTTGATCAGAGAATTTATTTAAATTTAAATCGAATCCATTGAGAAAATATTATAACTTTAGTTAATAAAATTTTTAATATTTTAATCGATTTAATTGAAATTAATTCAAAGTAGAATAAATTCAAATTGATTATGACCCAAGTCAATTAAAATTAGACTCAATTGAAATTTGAAGGAATTAAAACTAGAATCAGCTGAAATCAAGATCAAAGAAATTTCGAATTAATTTAAACTCAAATCGATTCAGATTTAAAAAAATAAAAATTTGAATTATGGAAACTAGAATTTTCATTCTTAAATAAATAAATTGAAATCAAATCAAAGTAGGACCGATTCAAATTAAAATCAAATTTGCATCAAATTCATTCAAAGTAAAATAATTTCCGATTAGAATTAATTTCATTTAGAATCAATTTAAATTAAAATCGATTAAGATCCAAGTCAATTAAAATTGTATTCGATTAGAATTAATATAAATTCTGATTAAAATTAATTCAAATTGTAATCGATTCCAAGTAAAATCGATTTAAATTAGAAAATATTGAAATTTAAATCAAATCGAAGGAGAATTAATTCAAATCGAATCAGTTCCGAATAAATGAAAAATTAAATCAATTCAAATTTCAATGAATTCAAATTTAAATCGATTCTGATTCGAAACAATTAAAATTGTAATTAATTTAAATGAAAATCAATTTCGATTTGAAATTGTTCAAATTAGAATTATCCAATTCAAATTTGAATCGATTCAGAACCGAGTCAATTAAAATTTGAATCAAGTCAGAACCAAGTCAATTAAAATTTGATTCAATTGAAATAGTAGACTTAATGTAATTAGAATTAAATAGAATAATAATCAATTCCAAATTAAATCGATTCGAAATTAAAATAAAATAAAATTTGAATAAATTGAAACTAATAAAATCAAATGAAATTTGAGAATCAAAGAAAATTAAAATCAATTTCAATTAAAAACGATTGTAATTAGAATCATTTGAAATTAGAACGATTAAAATTGAAATCAAATCAAATAGAATAACTTAAATTTTAAATCGTATCTGCTCCGAATTATTTAAAATGAGAATCAATTAGAATTTGAATCAATTGAAATAGAATAAATTCTAACTTAAGTCGAATCAGTTTCAAAATTCAAATTCACTCAGAATAAATTCAAATTCAAATCGATTTAGACCCAACCCCATTAAAATTTGAATCAATGGGAATTTTCAATTAAAATAAATTGTACTTAGAATCAATTGAAATTAGAACGGTTTGAATTTGAAATCAAATCAAATTAGAACAAATTAAAAAAATTAAATCGATTCTGAGTCATTTAAAATGTGAAAATCAATAAGAGTTTTAATCAACTCAGATTACAATAAATTCAAATTACAATCGATTCAGATCCGAATCAATTAAAATTGGAATCACATAAAATTATAATCCAATCCATTTGAAATTAATTAAAATTAATTATTGTTTAGATTGATTAAACTTTTGATCTATTGATGTTTTAATTTCCTCGAGGAATAAATTGATTACCAATAGTAATATTCGTATAAATCTTAGTTATCAAAATAAATATTGATATTAATCATAATACGTTTCCTAATTATTTTTAATTGTGGTAATTTTCGTTGAAACTGTTAATTAAAGCTCAACTTAAAAAAAACAGGGCTTCTTACGAGCTAAAGTTAACATGATTTTTTAAATTCTTTCAATGCTTTTAAACTCCATTAAAACTTTTAAAAACCGTTTAAACTGCATCAAACTTTTCCAAGAAACACTTTCAGGATATATCAGAAAATTTCATTTGAATGAATTATCCTAATATTCTTAAAACTTCAACACGATGGTTGTAATTGTTTTTTTGTCGATAAATTGAATAATAATAATAATAATAATATTATTATTATTATTATAAAAACAAAATAATAAATGTAAAATAATTCAATTTTTCAATCTCCGATTTTTTGCTTACTTTTATTTTACAAAATTTTTATTCTGTACATCCTACAAAAAATAGAAATTTTAAAAATTTAAATTCGGTTCAAAAGAAACTCGGTTAAATGAAAACTTGCTAAAAAGAGCGATGAAAAAAAATTGATTATAATAGAAATTCAGCGAAAAATTCCATTAAATCAAAATCCCGTTAAATGAAAATTTCCCTAAACAAAAATACAGAAAAATAGGATAATATAAACCGTCGTTTGCAAATCGGCAAAACCCATTTTTTACATAGAATATTCAAGCATCTCATAAAAATGTATTTTCCCAATTTTTCTTTATATCCAGAAATTAAAAAATTGATATGTTGTGTATTGGTACAACGTGCAGAAAATGAAAAATTGATAGTGCTCCCTTTTTTGCGGTGAAGTCACACTATTTTTGTGTTTTATTATAGCCACCTGGAGATAAGGTTCCCTATTGCCAGAGCCATCAATGGGTAAAATTTTTTTCCCCTGGAATATAATTTTACGAGAGAAATTTGTAACCAGTAAGCTTGTAAAATGTGCGTGGCGTTAATATCTCTTTCATCACACGAACCTCCACGTTGGGATCAAGGGATATGTCCACCATTTTACGATCCTCGTTAAAATCCACTCGATATACCGATACATCGAAAACCATAGTACATTTCTTGCTTTAATGTCAACCTAATATAACGACAATAAAAGTGTGCCGCTTTATATACTAAAGGTCCAATTATATAATTATTTATTGTGCCTCTGGCCTTAATTTCATCGCAGTACTTTGACGACTAAGCTGTGAATATCTTATAGAGGGCGAAGTCTCCTGAGTCAGTATCATTTTGACACAAAACTTATTTTGAAAATTGTTATATTGTACAAAAATAGGTAAATGTTATTTTGTACAACTGCTAAAATTAAAGGTTTTAACATTAATCAATTGAATTAATAAATTAAATAAATAATAAACACTTCAGTTAATTCATGAAAATCAAATATTTAGTAATTAGAACCTACAAATATTTTAATTTAAGAAGCTGTACAAAATAACATGTATCTATATGTTTGTAAAATATAGCAAGTGACTTCTCTATATTAAAAGATAGTATGCGTAGGGAAAATTTTTACAAATTAAGTTACAGAATAACTGAAAAATGACAAGAATGACTATAAATAAGTAAAAATTACTAAAAATTCACTGAAAAATATTTTGAAAATTTAAAAAAAAATTCTGTTAAGTAAAATAAGAATGAGAAATTAAAAGGGGAAAACAGGATAATTAGATAGTAATAAGGTAAATATAAATTCACGAAAACGACTAGAATTTAGTAATAGATAACAAGAAATTTATTATAAAAACTCTACAATGTAAAGAATAACTAAATCAAAGAAAAGTGTCTAGAAAGAAGACAAATTTTAAAAATTGAAAAAATATTTAGATGTAAAATAAGATAACTTGAATATAGAGGAATAATACTATTAAGAAAAAATATTTCTGAAAAAGTGAATAATTTAATTAAAAATTTTTAAAAACCAGAAAATATGAAACATGTAACTAAAAATTGTCAAAAAGAACTAAATAATTTTTTAAAACAATTATTAACTAAAGAAAAGCAATTGAATGGCAAAAAATCTATAGGCGAATAAAGGATAACTGAAAAGTAAAAAAAAAATAATTAGTAGAAGGGAACAAGGACATAGAAAATGAAGGGAATAACTAGAAAATATAAGGAAAATTACTAGAATGAGACAAAATAAAACAAAACTGTAACGAATAAATATAAATTGATAAAAATACTTGAATAATTTACTAAAATTAACAAGAAAATGATTATGAAAAAGTATAAGCAGTGCAAAATGAAACAAGTAATTGAAGAAAACTTGGAACATAAAAAAGAATAACAAAAATTAGAAAAACTAACTAGAATGTTTAAAAACTAACCAATTAGAGAGGAAAATTGCAAGAATGTTTTAAAAAATAGTTAGAAAGGTAGAAAAATTACTAGTATGTATAATAATATTAAAAAGTTAATTAAAAGTGAAAAGAAACGAAAAAAAATAACAAAATTACTAGAAAATAAAGAAGCAATTAATAATTGACCAAAAATAATTTGGAGAAAAAAATAATAGTACCAGAGTTTAAAACAGTAACAGTAGAAAGTGTATAATATAACTAGATATTAATGGAAATTATACTAGAATTTATTCTAAAGTCACTGGTACTGTATTAAAATTACTAGAAAATATAACAATATTAAGAAACTAATTTAAAAGAACTAGAAACGGATGCTAAAATTACAGAATTTCTAGAAAATGAACAGGTAATTTGAACAGGTAAGTGATTGGCTAAAATTAATTTGGAGAAGAAAAAAATAGTAACACACCCAGAGAAGTGGTATATTTGGACAAGAGATAAGTTATTTGTTCCAAATAAAAATATCTTTGTCTCACAACTATCTAACTTTTTTATTTGATTCAAATAAAAAAGTTAGATAGCTGTGAGTTAATTTATTTTTTCTCTGAGTGCATAATTTAAAAAATTAACTCTCGAAAGTTTAAAAAAACTAGATATTGATGAAAATTACTAGAATGTAGTGAAAAATAACTAGTAACTAAAGAATAATTACTAGAAAGTATAAAAATATATAAGCTGATTAAAAATAATTAAAAACCAGAGAAAAATTTGCAAAATTACTAGAAAAGATGAAAAAATAACTAGTAATTGAAAAGAAATAATTGGAGAAAAATACACCAGATTTTAAAAAATAACAAGAAGGTTTAAGAAATGGTTATAAATTGAAGAAACCTAATATAATGTACAGAAAAATAACTAGAAAATGTAAAAAAAGATTCTAGAAAATAATATAGTAACCAGAAATTGATTAAAAATAGCTGGAAGTGGAAGAAAATTACTATAAATCCAAAGAAGAACAAATTGAAAAAACATAATTACAAAATAAACTTAAATAAGAAAAATAATTAAAAGCTGATCAAAATTAATTTTTTAAATATACTTAAAAAGTTTCTGAATTTAAAAAAAAAATAAAAGTAACTATCTCTAGAGTGGACTTTATTTGGGCGATGTTTTTAAATCTTCTGTCACCTGGAAAATTGATCAAGGTACTAAAAAAAAATTTCCTGCAAATTTGAACCAAATCAAGCAATATTAACACATGTCTCTAGACAACCGAATATTCCTATGTATTTTTACATATAGAACAAAATCGCTTTTTCGTAAATTTGCTATAAAATCGTTAAAAATGAATATTTTTCAATGCACAAACGATAGTTCTCTTAAAAAATGTTTAAAAGATTCTTATTTATTACAGAAATTGTATGAACTGTTTTTTGCAGAACCGCAAAAAATCTTCAAAATTGCAAAAAAGTTATTACCTGTCATCCGAGTACAAAATAAAAAAAAATTAATTAATAATTATGCAATACAGTAATATTCTTTAAATATTTCTGAAGAGAAAAATCGTTCGCCAATTGAAAATTATTATTGTTTATCAATTTTATAGTAAATTTACGAAAAAGCGATTCTGTTCTATGTAAAAATACATAGGAAAATTCGGTTGTCTAGAGGCAAGTGTTAATATTGTTTAATTTGACTAAAATTATCAGGAAACATTTTTTTTAGTACCTTGATCAATTTTCCAGGTGGAGAAACAAGATTTGAAAACATTGCCTAATTAAAGGCAACCCTACTATTTACTGATGAAAACAACTAGAACTCTTATTTATTTATTTAAACCAGTTTTAAACAAACAATGTTTCGTTAAGACTAGGTTTAAATAAAATTCTACTTTGAACTACAGCTTTTTGATAAAATCAGTTTTAACAAGGAAATTCTAGTTTTAACTGATATCGGGTTTTGATGGTAACATAAATATATACCTATGTATATAATAAATTGAATATGAATAAAAATGCATAAATTGAAGCCAATTTAGTGGAGTTATAATACTGCTGTAAAAAAGTCGAATAAAAAGATTATTATTAGGCTAATGAAAAGGTAGTTAAAGTGCAATTTCAATATTACGGTATAATCGCCATTATTAATCTATAATAATAATTTCACTGAGACATATTTAGTAAACCCTATTAATTAGATTACATATCAGAATCGATATGGAAGTAGGACATGTGTCTTATCCGTATATATATCTAAGTTTGACCTATTACACAAAAATCTTGCTCTTGCATATTAAATGAGAGCCACTCTAAGCATTAAAGGTGGCAAGTTGAGATTTTTCGTAGATTTGACTTTACTTTCTTGTAAATACAGTACCTAATTCGATCAAGAAAAGTATATTCTAGGTTTTACCGATTAAACAATGTTAATTAATTATAAAAATTCAATAATTAAAATAAAATAACAATTCATATTAATTTTCGCAGAGAAGACGTTTTAAAAGAAACTTTCTTTGTTTTTATATTAAATTTAAAGAAAATTTAGAGACTATTTATTGTCTTGGGAAAAATCATAAATGTGTTCTATAATGAGATTTTATTTCAATAAGTAATGACTTCTTCACAAATTTTAACTCATGACAAAGATTTCACTAATTCAAATTTAAAGAAAGGAAATAAAAATAAACTTATTTTTTAAACTTGCAATAAATAAACTTATCTTCTTGTAGAAAAGTAACCGATAAGAATATATTCTAGTGTCTAATTTTCGCATACAGACGAAGCTGTGGATAACAATAATTATTAAAACTTTCTGAATTAGTCTTATCTAAATTAGGCCCTTACATGAAAGATAAAGTCAATTAAGATTCTGTCGATTGAAGTGATTTGCCAAAATTGTGTAATTTTGACAAATTGAAGTGAAGGTTATAAAAACTAATAGCTAAATTAGATAATTAATATGAGATTCAAGTGTAAACTTTCTACGAAAACGAAAGTGAGATGTATTTAGATTTTTAAAATGGAAATATTTGTTAAAATATTATAGTAATACATATGAATTGTACGCACAAAAGAAATAAAGTATTTTAATATTTTACGCTTTGCATAATTCGTCATTTTTATAATAACTCAGTATAAATTTGTTGTAACAATTTAGGATCAACTGATTACTTATAATGTACGTTTTGAATTTTTGAAAAAGTGTCAAAAATTGTTGTTTGAAAGTAATCGAAAAAATGAATAATTTAAAAGCAAAGTTATTAGTAAAATTTAATTGATAATTTCAGTCAAATTTCCTTGTGGATTTATTATTTATATTATATTTATTTACATTTGTATATTCTTAATAATAAAACGCTTTTTGGCATAGCCTTTAAACATACATAGGATCACAGGTTGACGACAAATGAACATTTTTCTAAATTAGAGATTTCATTATTATGAGATATTTTCAAACATATTCTGCAAACCAAAGCACAACTTAATATAATAAAAAATTTATTTTAATAAATCTATTATTTATAATCTATTTTAAAAATTGTGATAATACCTAACTAGCGTAATGAACCTCGCTCGCTGACGCTCGCTCGGTCATTAATATTAATTTAATTGTTTATTGATGTGGACATTTCATAAAATATTAGTAAACTTATTGTTAATTGAATGTTTAATATTTTTTTTACAAATTTTTTATATTTCAATAATTTTTATTGTTATGTTTTATTATTATTATATTGGAAAAAATAAATCTTGTAATATGTAATGTATTATTTACATCAATATTATGAAGCTATTAATTAATGTTGTCTAATTGAATTATCACTGATCGATTATAGGTACTAATTGAGTATGAGTTCTATTATATTATTATTGCAAAATTTGAAGCTTGATAATCTAAACTATTTTTGTAAATGATCACAGAAAAAATATAAAAAATCTTAATGGATCTACATTTTTTTTTAAATTAAATTTTCGAATCTGAGTTTATTTCCGTTATGTTTCTATATTGGAATAATGTTTGTTTCCACATAGAAAAAGCTTTGTGATCGTTAAAATTTTCATTTATCCAAAAATAGTCTAAATCGACACATTGTCATTTAAATTATTTCGAAAAACTAATTATTTCAAAATGTAAGAAAAATATACTTAAAGTAGGATACAAAATAAAAAATTATTCTTAAAAAACAAATGAAAAAATTGCGCGTAGGTTTTTGTCGATTTAACACATGCGCAGTAGTTTTTTACAAACATTACACATGCGCAGTAGCTTTCTACAAACGTTAGGTATGCGCAGTGGTAAAAATCGTAACAAATAATGATTGTTTAGCAATTTCCACATGAATTGACATTAAAAAACATGTTAGCAAAAAAGTTTAATGCAATGTTTAAAACATATAATTTTAGAGACTAAATTGTACGCACAACATTTTACAAGTGGAGAAAAACGAAATTTTAATTTTCGTTGGAATTAAAAAAAAAAAAAAAAAAAAAAAAAAAAAAAAAAAAAGCACCTTTGCGCATGTGCAGTTATCATGTTACCGTGTTACGCATGCGCAATAATAAGACGGAATTTACTGCGCACTTATTAAAAAAAGTATGCTATATGTAGTGAAAATTTAATTATCTGGTGAAGTACAGCACTGCGCATGCGTAATTTTTGAATTTAATTAGAGCACATGTGTGACTATGACTGTGCATGATTGCGCATGTGTAACAGCAATACAAAACAACTGCGCATGTGAAATGTTTGTTTAGTAGTGCGCACGTTTACACAGCTGTGGTGCACTACTGCGCATGTGCAACAATATGTTGTTCATAAAAAAATGTTCAGTTTAACATGTTTGACACGAATAGTGCCAGTGCGCATTGTTACAAACTATAATAACATGGTGAAATGAACATTTTTGTAAGTAACCTATTGGAAAAAGTAGGTGAACTTTGAAGTCTGTACGACGATGAACGAAGTTTTTTCGGTATCGTATTAATATAATAGAAGATTACCACGTACAATTTTATGAATATTGGGAGAACTTTCAAACTAGTTATTCTCAATAAATAAGTAAATTTTTACAAAACTTTTTTAAACACTAATTATATGGAAGATTTTCTGACAGTATGTTAAATATTTATAACCCCCCCCCCCCGGTACCCCTAGAAAATGGTTTTTAAAAGTATGAAAAATTGAAAACTTTCAGATCAAAATTTGTTACATTTTATAAACATTTTAAAGAAAAAAAGATTAAAATTAATAAAATTAAATACACTTTTAATGTTTTTATTATTTTTTATGTTCAATAATATAAATTTTTCTATTAAATTTCTTGAATTCCAATATTTAAATTGAATTTTGAATATTCTTTTCTATTATGGGTCATTAATTACAATAATAATGAAAAGAAAACAATTTTAACAAATTTTTTAAATAAAAGTACCTTTGCGCATGTGCAGATATCATGTTACCGTGTTACGCATGCGCAATAATAAGACGGAATTTACTGCGCACTTATTAAAAAAAGTATGCTATATGTAGTGAAAATTTAATTATCTGGTGAAGTACAGCACTGCGCATGCGTAATTTTTGAATTTAATTAGAGCACATGTGTGACTATGACTGTGCATGATTGCGCATGTGTAACAGCAATACAAAACAACTGCGCATGTGAAATGTTTGTTTAGTAGTGCGCACGTTTACACAGCTGTGGTGCACTACTGCGCATGTGCAACAATATGTTGTTCATAAAAAAATGTTCAGTTTAACATGTTTGACACGAATAGTGCCAGTGCGCATTGTTACAAACTATAATAACATGGTGAAATGAACATTTTTGTAAGTAACCTATTGGAAAAAGTAGGTGAACTTTGAAGTCTGTACGACGATGAACGAAGTTTTTTCGGTATCGTATTAATATAATAGAAGATTAAGATATATTTCCATTTCTCCGCATTTAAAAAAAATTCCTCTTGTTTTAAGTTTTCTGATTAATTTTTATAGAAAAGTTTTCTTGTATCAATACCTTTTTAAAATTATATCAAATACTTAGGATCGAACCTAGTATTATTATTCTGGGATCAAGAATAACTTATTAGTGACTCTTTTGTATTAAGAAAGGATAATTATTCTTAAACTAAGTGTAATTATTATTGATCCAAGAAGAATTATTATTGCTCTTAGGAATAATATTTTTAATCCTAGAATAATTATTCTAGAACCCAGCAAACATATAGTCCAATCATTTTTTGTCGTTTCACAGAAAAATTTTTGGATTGAATTAAGCTGCAACGTTCTTTTTTTTATACCAAATTGAATTCAAATAATCTGAAATTGTCTTTAAACAATCGCGCTGTATATTATTTTAATACCTAAAAGTTTTCAGTGTTGTAAAAAAAAATTTTTTTTTCAGTTATGTAAATTTCTATCGGTTTATTTCTTATTTTTTTAAAACCAAAAGGAAAAGTGTTTCTAAATATTCTGAAAATAATATAAAATACGAGAAGCGTGAAAAAAAGGAATGGATAAATTTTTTGAAAATGATGAATTGAATTTTCTGAAGATTTGAAAGCTTGTCAATTTGGTATTCCTGTTTCGGGTTAACGAGGTGCACTGCATGATGGAGATTCTGGGTAAATTGAACATGCACGTCTTATCAATCTCTGTATTGTGGTTGAATACTGTTTCAAAAGTCGTGATTTCGACAGATTGAATCAGAATTCTGATATACCTGTTATTTAGAGAGGGTGAGGAAAGTTAACCTGCTCTGATATCGCTCCCTTGTTGGCTACTATCCTGACTCAGTCAATAGAAGCAATCTCTTCGAGTTGACTGATTCCCCCACACTTGCCTTAACCAATATATGCACTTAGTTAATTTTAAACCTAATTAGTGTTAACCTCAAATTTACACCCGATAACAAACCTCTAACTACACACAAGGAATGTCCGCATAGAAATTAATATAATACAATAATTCAACTTAATAATAATAACCTTCGATTGTTATACAATATTCCATTATATTAACTTTTGAATTTCTTAGTTTCTCTTTGAATTTGAAAAAAGTGCCGATAAATAGTGAGAAAAGCATTGTTACAATTTTATATAACGTCAGTGTTTTCTGTTTCGAAGAAAAGGGTCTTGTTATTGGAAAACCCACATCAATGGTTTCTCAACTGGAGACTTTGATAAAAGAAAAATAAACCGAGAAGGAAAATATCCAAGTTCATGAAGTATTAACAATCTGAGGAAATTCGTAAGTAAATAAGAATTCTACGAGAGAGACTACTTTGAAATATTTAGTAGCTTTCCTTGTTCTTTCTCCCTTTCGATCAAGACAAGTTCTCCCGAATTACTTCCAGATTCCATCTCCAGATAAAAGCGCATTGGTCGAAAAATCGAGATATTTTCAAAATCAACATTAACTCTGTTCTCTGAATTTCAGAAACAACATTTTTATTCAAAGTGAGCTTTCAAAAAAAAGAGAAAAAATCGATTTCGAAACAGAGCATTAAAATAAAAGAATTGTTGAATATGTTGACTGAATATGTAAACTGAATATATGTATAAACAGAATATATATGCAGAATATATAAATGGAATATGTAAACAAAATAGAATAAAAAATTTTATTTTTATAAAGAAATTTTAAGAAGAGGATTCTTAAACATGTAGTTTTTATTTAGAAAAGAAATCATAAACTTGGTTTCAAAAATATTTGCAAGTGAAGGAAAAATTATTAAATAAAAACGTTGAAAAGTCTATGAAAGAATAATAAAAATTTCAACGAAATAGCGATTTTTAATAATATAATAAGTCAGAAAGTCTTAAGAGACAAGAAAAAATGAGAATATTTAATAAGAATTAATGAAAAATGGAGAAGATTTTTAATCAAAATAAAGCATATTATTATGAGCGGAAAAATAAGAAAATTTGGGACAAGGTACTAAAAAATAGGAAGCTGTAAAAATAAAATATAAAAATATAAGAAAATAATCTACAAAAGGAATGAGAAAATTCTAAACTTTGAAATTAAAAAAGTTATGAATATTATTAAAAAAAGGAGAAAATTTTTTAAAAATACTTAAAAATGCAACACATTAAAAGAGAATAACAAAATAGGGAAATCCTGTTTAAAAAGTAAAATATGTATGGAAATGTATTTTTAAATAAAGAAAATATTTAAGAAACTCAATGAAAATACGTTAAAATTTAACTGAAAAGAAAAGTTTTTTAAAAATTAGATGAAATAATGAATTATTAAAAATTAAGGAGAAAAAAATGAGATTTAAAATTTATTAAAAACTTAAAAAGTGAAAATCTTAACGAGACAAAAAAAACTTAACACATTTAAACTTTTAAGGACGCTTATACCCTCAAGCGGTTCTCATTCTATCGGACCATGTTAGTCAATATTTTTTTAATTTTATTTCGTCTTATAATTTGGTTTCTAAATAGTATTTTGTAGTTACAATCATTACACAAACAAATTTTATTGAAAAAAAAAATTTCTGTTGAAAATTCCAACTTTTTAAAATTTTTTCTTTCTGATTATTTCAAAAAAGTGAAGGATTACTATCCTTAAATAACATTTTCTTAACAACGGAACGGTAAATTAATTAAATATTATTGTAAAAGTTGTATTCCATTACAGTTTAAAATATATTAGTTTTTTAAAAAAATCTGTAGAACCGTGTTTTTTTAATTAATTAAAATATAGTCATTTTGCGCGTTTTGTTACTTTTTCCATGTAAAAGTCCCAACTTTATAAATTTATATCTTAAGGGCATGTGATGATAATGCTAAATTTGTCCGTAAACTTTCTCTTAAAGTACTCAATGTTTTGACACCAAACTTTGTAGAATTACTCAAAACACCATTTGAATGGTCTCTCTGACCCAATTTTGTTTCATTTTTGTCTTTAAACAAAATATTTTTCAAATTTACTTTTTTTCCAAAATTTTACAATTTTTGGAAAATTTTGGAAAAAAAGTAAATTTGAAAAATATTTAGTTTAAAGACAAAAATGAAACAAAATTGGGTCAGAGAGACCATTCAAATGGTGTTTTGAGTAATTCAACAAAGTTTGGTGTCAAAACATTGAGTACTTTAAGAGAAAGTTTACGGACAAATTTAGCATTATCATCACATGCCCTTAAAAACAGAACGGTAAAATTCAATAAAATTGTAACAGTACATGTAAAGTAATGTATTTAATATGTCATTAAAATTTTTTAAGAATCTGTAGAAAATGGTTTTTTAGATAAACATCCTTAAGAAAAGGAAATAATTTCTAAGAGGAAAATAATGGGAAAATTTACTACAAAATTAAATTTATATAAAATAAAATAAAAGAAGAAAAGTTAGAAAAATTCAGAAATTATTAAAAAGGTATAGAGAAACATAAATATTTTTAATAAATTAGAAATTTTAGGATAAAAATGAAACTCAAAAGGGGAATAATTTCTGAGAATTAGAAAAATGATGATAAAATTTTACAACTTAATTAAAAGTTCGAAGAATATTAAAAAAAAAATTATGGAAGAACAAAATATTCCGGAGAAAAAAGAAAATAAAAAGGTTTAATGGATTATATGAAGATCTTAGAGCCTCCAATAAAAAATGAGAGGAAAGTATTTGAAAAAAACGAATCTAAAAGAAATCAGAAAATTGAAGAAATACTTTATGCCTTCCACCCTGATCCCAAATAAAAATGAAAAAAGCTCTTAAAAATCGTTTTAATTAACTTTTAAAAATGATGTAAAAAAGAGATAAAGCATATCGAATTAAAGAAGAATTCTTTAAAGAAACACAAAATTTTATTTATTTATTTATTTATTTCTAAAGATTTTTATCAAAACATTTTTCTCAAAAAACGGAATCATTTTTAAAGAAATACAAAATAGAAAATATTTGTTCTATTTTTCTTTCAATGTCTTGAAAAAAAATAAAAAATAACAACTGATAAGAAAAAAATTGAATTCCTTTTTTAAAAAAGTGAAACTTTATTAGAAAATTCTAAGATAAAGAAAAAGACTTATTGTTAAGATGGGAAATAACTTTTGACTTTTGAAATTTGGATTAATTGGAATATCAAAGTTTAAATAAATTAGATGGTAGTTAATTGACTTTTGGAATTTATGTTAATTATAATAACTTGGAGATATTAAAAATTATAATTATTTTTTATTTCCCTTTCACCAAAAATTTTTAGATATTATATTTTCTTTTTTTAGTTAATCATATTCTGACCAATTTTTCAAATTGCAAAAGGAATACAATAATCAGTTTGAACTTTTCGAGATTTATCTACAAATAGTTGCCATTTTTTAAAAATTCCCAAATCTTTTTACGAATTCCCGGATATTTATACAAATTCCCAGTTTCTTTTTCATATTGTTCTAAATTCCCGGCAATTTTCCGGACCGCTAGATACTCTGTTAAGTATAGTAAAATGATGTAATAAGGAATGTATATGAATATAAAAGGATATGTAAAAGAATGTAAAAAATATAAAAAAGAAATATAAGAAAATGAATAAGAATATAAAGAAGAATGAATAAGAATATAAAAGGATACAAAAGAATGTAGAAAAATGTAAAAGGATACAAAAATTTGCGAAAATATAAAAGGATACAAAAGAATGCACAAAAATAGAAAAGGATATAAAATAATGCATAAGAAATATATTTAGAGTATAAAAAAGAATATTAAAGATTGTAAAAGGATGTAAAGGAATAGAAATAAATGATAAGATAAAACATAAAATAGAAGTTACAATTCTAAACATTGAGCTTCGATCCATCCAATAATGACAGATGATAAGAATTTAATTCATCAAGGGGATACATTCTGATGATTATCTTGACAATTATATAGACATTTTTCCACTCCCTTTTTATTTTTGCGCAGTACAATTTTTATTTATATTTATCCAAACCTTTATTTATTTTTTTCCAAATTGACCAATATCTCAAAAGCATTTTCTTGTGTAGCATGATGTCAATCAATCATGATGAAAAGTAGAAACACGAGAATCATAAAATATTTATGTTAGTTTGTAGAAATATAATATGGAAATTATTTTTCTGCTGAGTCGATTATAAGGTAATAGGAATCGACTCCATGATTATTAACAGGTTGCGGTCGTACATTATTGAAACAAACAATTTCTATCTCTATTTTCTTGATGTAAATAAATCGATACAAATTTTCAATAATTTGTTATTATTTTTCCGATTTATTCTTCTCCTTTAATTATGTCACCGACAATTAAACTTATATGATTTTTTGTTATTATTTCTACTTTTTTTTTCTTAGTTCTTGTTCATCTTTTTATATAATAATCCTTGTTCATCTTTTTATATAATAAAGGGATCTTTCCCGTTTATGTTTCAAATAAAAATATTATTTCAATAAATAAATCGTCTTTTTCGAAAACCAAAGTTGAAATCCTCATCGACTGGAAAAAAACGTTATTATTTTATGTAATCTTTTCTCTTTGTAATCCCATTGACAATCAGACTTTCAATTTTATGTGATACAATTATTTTCAATCTTTTTTTTTTTTCACTGAAATGAAGATTTTTATTTGTGACAATTGAAGGAATAAAAAAGTGTTTGTGCATGCTAATAGATCTTTTTCAGTATCTGTTTTTTTCAGTTAACGACTATCGAGTTTTAGTTCTATCGTACATCTCTTAAATGTAGCGAATCGAATTACGTTTTAACTAGAAACCCTTTAACATTCCGAGTAGCAATGACTTAATTGCGGGAGGAAGTAAATCGTCTGGTAAAAGTACGAATACGAGGGAAAATATAACAAATGTCTCGAATTTCGTTTAATGTAAATACTTAAATGCATATTATTGGAAAAAATGATAAAAAGAGGATTTAATACTTTTATTTTGATAAATTCGTCCTTTCATTTTAAATTTAAATTTAGAAAGATGTTTCACTTTGCCTTCTATTATTATTAAATATTACTTATTTTCTATTTTGAAACCAGTCCAGTCAAAGCCAAATAAGGGCTTCAATTTGTACCATCCTGGTTAGAATATTATACATGCTAGAGTAAATCCTAGAGATTCATCTGGATGTTTTCCTTAGAATTATAACCGTATTTTAGCTCTGACCCACTCGAATTCTGTTATTTTAATTAAAAATGCATTTTGTTTTAAAATTCATAGTTTGTGAAACAGATGGAAAAAGGAATATTTAAATAATTTTAATAAAAATAATACAAGTAGTAAATAATATAAAAACAATTGGAATAAAGATATTTACAAAAAGTGTTGAAATAATTTAAATGGAATACATAAGAAATAATAAACCAAATAACTAATTTAAATAAATATTGAAATAACTGGAATATAGAAATAGTACAAAGGAACATTATATATATTATTAAATTAATTTGTCTTTTGATTAATTGTAAGAAGAATAAAAATAATAAAATCAGAATAAGAATAAAGAGAAATTCCAGAATAGAAGTAATTAGGTCGAGAAAAATTGATACGATATGTGACATTAATTTCGTACTCTTTAGAAATTGATTTTTAATCTAAGATTGAAGAAGCAACGTTAATTTTATATTGTAAGAAGTAACGACTATCCTGATATGCTTTTTTCATTAAATAAACAATTAAATGAACAAATACCACTTACGTTTATTTCAATAAATTTTACGAGACTTCTGTAAAGTATAGTGAATCTTCTTCTATTTAAATGTTTCGAAACTTCGAGGACTTCTTGTTAATTAAACCAGTCATACTGGTAAAGCGTTTTCCTCTGATTTAATGAAAAATGGGTCAAAGAAATAGAAATTATGTCAAGTTAATAAAAGTTTTATTTACAGTGATAAACTTTATTTACCGATAATCGCATTAAAGTAAAAAAAAAGTTGTTCTGTTTTTTTAAAAAAATTAAGTAAACAACTTTTTGTATTAGAACTAAACAAAAACCGTGAAGACTGTTTACGAAAAAAAACTGACAGTAAAAAAAAATTATTTGTACTAGTAAAAAGACAAACGGAAATTTAACAAATTGTTGGTAAAAAAGAACTAAAAAGGAAACATTTAAAGCTCTATCAAAAAAACTGAATTATTAAATTTATGTTAGAAAAAAGAGGAAACAGAGCTTCGTGGAATATTTTAAACGTGAATATAGGTTTTTTGGACCAAACTTCCGAGAATCAATTAATTTTCATTCTATTAAAATTTGTTCAAACAATCAAACAGGAAGTTTTCGAATCAAATAAACTGTTTAATTTGACTTTCAGAATCAAAAGTTTTGAGCATTCAAATACTAAAATTGGCGTTCTTTTCACTGTGTAAATACATTAAAAGAAATTTTAATATGTAACTGGATTTTAATAGAAAAATTACTGACTCTTCAAGTTTTATTAATTACATTTTTTATTTAACACAATTTTAACTTTGCTGAATTTTTAAATTTTTGTTTTTCATCTAACCGAACCGTTATATTTGTCGAAACTTTTATTTACAATAATTCTTATTTCATGGAACTTTTAAATTGCCGAACTATATCATTTTTCAGAATATTCAATCGCCCAAATAAACATCAAAAATAAGAATTTGAACACCAATTTTAAAATTGATTAGTTACTATTTTGTGGATAATTTATCAAATTTAGATCAGTTACAATTTTCTGGATAATTTCTAAAATTTACAATCCATAAAATATTTATCGTCGGATTTTTGTTTGACTAAATCAAAGTTTGGATAATTGAAAGTTCGGTGAAGTATACATTGTACCGTTTGAAAACTCTGTTTAATAAAAATATTCTAAAAAAAAATAATAAACATAAAAATAATTTAATAGAAATATTATAAAAATAAAAATATTCAAATAATAAAAATTTTGTTAAATAAGAATAATTTTCAGGATAATTTTTAACATTTAAAGTTCATGTTAAAATATTTCTCGTCGAATTTTTGTATTTTGATTTTTGTTTGGTAATGTATAAATTGTTCCGTTTGAAAACTTCGTTTAATAAAAATACTTTTTTTGAAAATTCTGTTGCATTTTTGTTAAATTAAAGTTGACAGATATTCAGTGAAATAGAGAATCCGCTATTTGAAAATTCTGTTAAATAAGAATTCGGTTAAATATAGACTTTTTGACGTGAAAATTCGTATCTATTTGACTTTATTTTGAATGATTGAAAATTCGGTTTCGTGATTTGTACACTGCAAAAACAGGTGTCTTAAATTGTTCAAAAATGTATTGAAATAAGACATTTTTCGTGTCTTAGACACCAAAAGTATCTTAATTTAAGATATTTTTGGCCAATTTAAGACACCATGTTTTTGCAGTGTAGGGAATATTCGTGCGTCTCAGCGATTGAAATCAAATATGATTTCGGTTAAATGCAAATTATGTCCAAGAAAATTATGTCAAATCAAAATTGTGTCAAATGTAAGTTTAATGACAAACTAAGTTATACAAAAAGTAAATTATGCCAAATTAAAATTATGTCTTTATAAAAATAAAAAATATATAATAGGGTTTCGCCCCGTTTTTCAAGTCGTGTTTAAAAAAAAAGAAAAAATGTTAATAATACTAAATCGATTGAAAATTACACAAAGGAAATATAGGTCCGATGCAAATGCTTACCTTTGATAATAATTATATTCTTGACAAATACTAATTTGGTTCTACATTAATAACTAAATGTTTATCCTACACGAATTTCTATTAAATGAATATTATGATTATTATGACAATTAAAATTCATGGAATATATCTCTCATGCATGATAATATCTTACATTTTTATTTTAAAAAAAAATTTCCCTTATCTTATTTCAAAATCTAACACAATTTCATAAATTTTTTCTCTACATTAAATTTAAATATAAGATTTTCCCATTCCCTCGTATTGAATTTTCATTTTGCCTCCCAAAAATTAGTAATTTCTTTCAGTTAGGCAAAAAATGCAAATTTCGATTTCTTTTTCAAGATAAAAAATGATTTATTTTAATTGTGAGACGACGCATTTGAAAGTTCAGTGTCGTGTTTTCTCAAGGAGTCATTTACCCCATATTTCATATCTGAAGAACATTCGTAGGTATGGGCACGACATAGGTGGGTTATCTTGATACCTGTGGGCATTATCTGTATACATATATATATATGTGTACAATATTCGAGTAGGCAACAAGGACAAAATGTCCGTGCGTTTGTGAGGGATATCGTATAATATGGAAAGTGTTTAGTCAGGGGTTGACCTGAATTCAGGTGGGGCGAATCAATACTTTGCCTGTTCACCTCGCAGTTGCCTTGGCAACCAGACTCCTTCCTTTATTAAATATAAAACCTTTTGGGCCCAATCATCTTTGCTTTCATTTTTAATTACACCTATCTAAAGATGATCTCTCCTTGTATGCTGCAGGCCTCGACTAAATACTGACACAAATTAAATTAAGTGCACTTGAACGGTGGTCTCGCAGACTCTGTCGGTATGCACGGTCTCTTTATTTCTTTTTTAGATGTTTGCAGCTGTCACGCGCAATCTATATACACGTGAAGATGAACACGTGAAGGAGTGACGTTTTCAAAAAAGAGCAAAAGGCCCGTTTTGTCGGCGTCGAGTTATTTCGATTTGTTCGAGAGTTATTTCAAACATTTTTGACCCCTTTCACGACTAAAAAGAGAGAATTTCCCCTTTCGCTTGCAATTTGACCAACGAGGGATATTTCTTGGAATTAGAAAATTGAATTTTAATATACTTGAAATTAATTGATGTGGGCATATCAACCTTTAACATTTTACGCAAAAGAAATTAGAATTTATTTCTTTTGAAACTTTGCATGTGTAAATTTTAAGCAACGAGATTTAAATTTTGCAAGAGTGTCGAGATAAAAAAAGACTTGAAAACGATGTTAATCACTGACAAAACATGGTGTCTTAAATTGGCCAAAAATGTCTTAAATTAAGATACTTTTGGTGTCTAAGACACGAAAAATGTCTTATTTTAAGACAGTTTTGAACAATTTAAGACACCTGTTTTTGCAGTGATATTAATAACAATTGAAGCCGAGCGTGGAAGAGGGATCTAACTCAAATTTTGTCGAATATTAACTAAATAGAAAAATAGATTCTTTTAAATATCCTCTTTCAATTTCTGTGATAAAATTTTTATATCTATAATGTTTTAATACTAAAAATTAAAAAAAAATATTGTCATGTTTTCGAACTGTCAACTTTTAAAATGCAGGTTATCTAGAAATAATTTTGTAAAATTGACAAAATATCAAGAAAAGGACAAATTAGCCTTTAATATGAAAATACAAAGAAAGAAAAAAACTGAAGGAATCAGAAAAAAGTTATAATTTGTAAGATAAAATAGCAAAAGAAGAGAAATTAACTTTAATATCGAATATAAATACATTGTGGAAAAGGGATCTATCTGCACAACCAATTTATCATTTAACCTACAACTATAATTAGGTATTTTATGAAATGCTTCCAAAAATGTATTTAAATATTTTCAATAAATGATTAAGCTTTTTAAAGGACATCATGTGAAGAAAAAAGTATTAAAACGATCTTCTACAAATTGTTACGAGCTGAAAACTTTTGTATCGTGGAAGAGGGATCTATGTAAAATATCGGTTAGATCTCTCTTCCACTGTAAGAATTTTTTTTCGCATTTTTATATAAGAAGGCAACTAAAATATCAGAGAAATCAATATATTATATCATTTTTACCTCATTCTCAAACGTATTAAACTATTGTTTGTTTAAAAAAATGCAATTTCACTTTTTTCCGTTTTTCTCAAATTCACTTTCTGTACGTTAGGCCCCTCTTCCACGCGCGGCTTCAATTGAAAGATTTGTAATTTGTTAGGAAGAAATTAGAGAAAATATATTATTATTGGTTGGTAGTTTTATAAACAATTGAAGATACTGTAAAAAAAAACATCTTTTTTAAGACGTTTAAAGTATCTTCTATTTTATCTTCTATCTTAGAAAACTATAATGCCTTTTAAGATACTTTTGCTAACTTTTTGGAAATAGCTAAAAAATGACTATGAAAGCACTTCTTCAAAAATTGATATATCCATTTTCCAAAAAACTAGAGATAAACACAAATTAAGAACCTTACGTATCGATCTGTCATTGTTTAAATTTAAGAAAAAAACGTATTAATAGAGAATTTTCCAATTTAAAAACTCTAGACTCAATGAAGATAATTTTTACAATTTTAGTCTTTTCTCCTAGTAAAAATTACAAAAACCTTTCAATTCCTTAATTATGATAAACATGTATTAAAAGCAAATCTCCTATGTCTAAAAAAAAAACATTCTTGTATCAGTAATTTTGTGTTCTCGACTTTATAATTAACTTTAGGGATTAGGTGCAAAACCGCATTTGTTTAATTTTCTCGAAATAACAAAATGTGGATTTATCAAGTTTTTAAAAAGTGCTCCTCAAATATGTCTTATAATAAGGTGCCTTCTTATTTTTTGAAGATTTAGAATACTTATGTGAAGAATTTACCGAGGTTATATTTTAAAAAAATGTATTTTTAAAGAATGACAGTTTCTATTAAAAAATGTCATTTTATATACGAAGCTGCAACTTCTTGTACGTAAAAATTCTTTCTAATAGATTACCATCAACTATATAAGCTATACCGTAACCGACAAAGCTTTTTTGATTATCTCTGCACTGAATTGATATTTCTGGAAATACATTCACAGAACGTTAAATATCAAAAATTGAAATATGTTTGAGAAAATTAAAATATTTTTATTTGTATTTCGTAGAGTATATCACCTGTGATACGGTCATTGTAAAATTTTGTGAACACATATTTTTAGTTATAAAAATGGCAATATTTTCTTGAAGATATGAAGCACCTTAATTTATTTCATAATTTCTTTAACTTTAAATTAACTTTAAATAAACTTAACTTAGAACTAACAATTTTCATTAATTGGAAAAGTTTGTAATTTACAGCATCGGAAAGTATGGTTAAAGACAATGTATACATTGCTGAAAATTGCCCATAAAAATTGAAATAATTCTATATTCAAAAAATAAATTAATGTAAATTTTGTTGGAAAATGTTGCTGGCATGGGAAATTAATATTCCCAACAAAAGCGATGTAAATATTTGTTAAAATTATTAAAATATATCAGACAGACTTAAAAGTTCCAGGCGGATCAAAGATGAATATTATACACGGAACAAAATATTTTGGTTGAAAATAATAAACCTGTTTATAGTTCAATAAATACAGGTTAAATAAATACTATAGAAAATCGGGTTATAATTTTTGGTTAAAATTTTCTGTTTAAATATTCTAGTTTAATAAATTTCCGGTGAAATTACCGGAAGTTCCGGTTTAATATGTATACCGGAATAATATATTTAGGTATACCAATAAAAACAGCATTAGATAAACAGAAGTGTTTGCGTTATTTTAAAACTAAAAAATACGGTAAAATTTACCAGAAATTTTTCAATTTTTAAAATTATTGTTCCGAATTTTCAGTTTTTTTCTTCGATCTTTCAATTTCTTTCAGCATTTTTCACTTAATTTAATAAATTTTTAATTATTTTCTATACAAATTACAATTATATTCTTCAATTTTTCAATTCGTCTTATCAATACTTATTTTTTGGTAAATTTTAATGTCATTTTTCAATTATTTTTTCTTTTTCAATTGGTTTCTATAATATCAAATTATTACATTATATTTTCAATGATTCAATATTTTTAATTATTGTCTTCCATAATCAATTATTTTAATAATTATTCATTTATTTTCTTGAAATTTCAAGTTGATTTTTGAATTATTTTCTTGTTTTTTTACATGAATAAATAAAAAAACTAATTTTTAAACATTTTCTTCAAATTACAATTATGTGTCGGCATGAAAAGGGCTCACATTTGCCGCTATTGGATTGATCTATATGAAACATTCTTCATTAAATTTTCAACATTTTGAGAGGTTTCGGACGATTTAGATGAAAAATTCACAAAGATAGAAGTGTCAAAACCTTAGTTTTGAATAAACTTAAAATTCTAAAAGTTCGAATGAACGAAATTATTGTTAAGAACATTTTTTAAATTCAAATTTGGCGAAAAATAATGTTTTAAATATCAACAAATTCATTGAGATATTATACAAATTGAATAACCTTTTTATATTTCATGTTGCAAAAGTTATGTTCGAAAATATTTTCCTGAAAAAAAGCTTCGTTAAAATTAACGTTTAAAATTGCAGGAACATAGTTTTGAGAAAAATGAGTTTAAAGATGAAGATTACCATTAACGCCCATGCATTCCAAAAATTAAAAATAAGATTATTTTCTGTTTTTAATTATGATCAAATTGTGATAATTGCATGATACAACGTGGGACATTACGTAGTGTATTTTTCAACAATAACAAAAATTTGAAAAGTGGGCTCTTTTCATGCGGACGTACACATAATTAAAATTTTTCAAATAACTTCTTCAATTTATAATATTATTTTAATTTTTTTTATTAATTTTATCATTTTTAAATTATTTTCTTCTTTCTTCAATTTGATGTTTTTAATTGTTTGCTTTTTCTTGAATTAATTTCTCTGATTTTTAGTTGTTTTCTCCAAATTTAAATTACATTTTTTTTTTTTTTTTTCGTTTTTATTATTTTTGAAATCTTAGTTTCCTTTCTGAAATTTCAATTGTATTTTTTAACATTTTTCATTATTGTCTTCAATTTGAAATATTTTCTTCTATGCCTATTTCAAACACACTCTTTAAATTTCACTTATTTTTTACAATTCTAGTAGAACTTGTTCTTTCACTGTTTATTTTTTAAGTTATTTATCTTTAATTTTCTATTTCGTTGTTCAATTTTTAATTATTTTCTATAACTAAAAAATAAATAAATAGTTGTAACTATTTTCGGCCAATATCGTTCCTTTCTTTATTTTTAGTTATTTTGTTCAATTTCTAATTATTTTCTTTTAATTTAAATTATATTTTAATTGCTATTATAAGGTTTCAATTTTTTTCTTAATTTACAATTATTTGCGTCAACTATTTTTTTAAATTAAAGCTCTGTTCATTAAATTTCAATTAATGAACCAATTTACAATTTAGGGATGACTATTAATTAAATATAATTAGATATATTTCCTATACATCAATAAATTTATTCTTTTAATGATTAACTTCTTCTTACTTCAACAAATTATTATTAAACTTGTTTTGTTTATGTCCAAATATTATAATTAAAATGATTATAATTGTTGAAGACAAAAGCTGGAGAAACTAATCTCTTTGTATAATCTATTTCTTTTTATAATATATATTAATAAAATGATTGATTATAGAAAACAAATGAAAAAAATTTTTTTTAGTTTAATTCTCATTTTAGTAACATTATTTGTTAATTGTTATCTGCACTCTCTAAATTTGAATTAGTGGTTTTCTATGAATGAATAAGCGAAAAGTGAGCCACCATTAAATAGTGAGACTTTTACTAATTGTTTAGTAGAAAACTACTAATTAAAAATTTAAAGTTTCACTATTTCAATTAGTAGTTTTCAATTTCTACTAAACAATTCGTAAAAGTTTTACTATTTAATGGTGGCTCACTTTTCGCTAATTCATTAGTAGAGAACCACTAATTCCCATTTAGAGAGTAATTTACCTAAAATTAATCAAAATGGCAAATTTTACCAGATCTACTTTTCAAATAATGTACTCCAAGTTCTAAATAAATACTTCAAAAAATCTTATTTTCTTCTCGAAAGTTCTTATCGTAATGATCGTATATATATTTTCAAGAACATCATTAAATAATTTGTATTGCTCAAAAAAATTCGTTACGCAATTTACTCTCAATTACATTTCTTCTCTCAGAAAATATTTTTTCCCATGACTTTTTTAATTCCCCAATAAACAAAACAGTTAAGAAGGATTTCTTAATTATATATATCTGGAAATATTGAGGAATGTCTTTGAAACAGGAAAAAGTACTCAAGAAAATTAGTTATTGGCGAAAAAGAACTTTTTTCTGTTGGGGTGTGATTTGTTGCAATTAATCATTACAGATGATGGTATTTCAAGTCCTTACCAATGTTTATATATATACAATCCACAAGGAATTGTGGGAAAGTAACGGGATCAGAAATGTTGCACGTGCAGCGGTCCATAGCTAACATTTATTACAAGATGTCTGTTGGGGATTCGCAATATCATACTTTGAGCCACTCAACATGAATGTCAAGTGAGCGCACCATCAAAATGTATAGAGCGTGTGAAAATTTTTGCCACTTTCCACCGGAAGGGAAAAATTTACGATCTCTTCAATAAGTCGGGGTCGACGTATACGTAATCGTTTAACACTTAATAGCCCGTCAATGAGACTCTCTCAATATATCTTCCGGGGAAAGACTCTCTCCCTCCCCCTTTTCAATCAGATTGTCTCTCTCGTTTGCACCCCAGTGTCAAGTTCTGGCTTCCTTAAAAGGCTGAGAAATGTCGGGGCTCACCTTCTGATAACGTACTGTTTCTACGATAACGAATGGATCAACGTGTAAGCGAACCCTTCGTCAGGAAAGCAATTAATCTTCTACCGTTTTCGACCTATCCACCTATCCACCTCGAGAGAATTACAACTACCATCTGAAATTTGATTCCTTCGTGGAATTATAAGTTTCTGGGCAAGTTTTTTATATTTTACACAATTCGATGCAGAGAGTTGGGTAAATTGCCTTTGTAAAATGTTAAACAATTATTTCAGGATATTTTTTAAATTGGCGGAGAAACAATTTTTCAAAATTGGTTTGCAGACCACAAAAAAAAGAGTTTTTGTCCTAGATAATATGATTCCTATTTAATGTTCAGAATAATATAATGCTAACTCAAAATTTCGTTTATTAAAATTTAAGTTTACGTAAAATAAATATTAAAATACCATAATTAAACTAGGATAGATGTACCATTTTTGACCATGACACCGGTTTTGGACAATTTCACTTTTTTCTTACCTTTATTAATTCACACTTCATTTCGCAGCCAATTTTATGGTAAAACTTTATTTTATAGACAATGCTATTGACAACTATTGTAAATAAATATAATATTTTACTTTATTTCACACGAAAAGAAAATAAATTTCTAGACATGTCCACAATCGTCCATTTTCTAATCAAAAAGTCTAAGCGTGAGCAAGGTAAAAAACTATTAATTTCTTACTAAAACAGTAATTATATTAATGCATATTTATAGATTATTAATAAGTTATGTCTAAATTACATATTACATATAAAATAGTTTATTTAAAATTAATTATTTACTATAAAAGGGGCATGGCCAAAATAGGCACAACTTTCAATTTAATTATCTAATTTTGGCCCAACCTTTAACAAAATTTTTTAAAATTTTCAATTTAAAAAAAATGATATATTCATTAAATATCTTATAATAATTATACCCTAAAAATACTTCTCAATAAATTATCAACAAAATTGACTAATAATTATCATTTTATTATAACGTAAATAGAAAATATTTTTATGCATACGTTAGTGCATTTTTTGGTTACTACATGATCTATACTTATAAATTGCATTTCTGTTAGAAAAATGGCTCAAACTAGAGGAATTAAAACATTCTTAATAAAAATCAACATTTTTATGTGTTAATCAATAAAATAAAGCTCATTTGCAATTTTTTTGTGTTTATCACTGATAGTCCTGATAGTGTAAAATGCTATAAAATCAGTAGAAAATAATACAGAATCCGACAATACAGTAAGATAAATGTTATTTAAATAAACAAAAATCTTAATTGTGGTAAATTTTGGTAAGAAAATAATAATAATTAAAAAACTGCTGTTTGTTTACATTGAAAACTTTCTTTTAACCTTCAAAATGTCTGAAGCATTTGTTTTTAATAATTTTGAAGTATTACTAATGCATTTTTTTCTAAAAGAAGACTAAATAATTTAATTATTTATAATTATACACAGAAAATTTTTACTTATTATATAATAATCTGTAAAATATTATAAACACCTCTCAAATTGTTCTTTTGAGCGTCATTTATGACGTTTTACAAAAATGGTTTTTTAACATTTTATTACGTTACAAAAAAGTAATTTTAGTATAAAAAACTCATTGATGCTTACTATTACATATTGAAATTAAAATATATCATATTACTTCAGATTTGTATGATTTTTTTATTATTTTTTAAAACTGGCCAAAAGTGGTGTAAAAAGGGAACCAAAACTGGAGCACAGCTGGCCAATACTAGTAAAATTTGATTTTAAAAATTTAAATTAATTTATAAAATAATCAGTATTTTTCTTACTTTCAAGGCTAATAAAATCAAAAAATAGGAACAATAATAATTCTATTGGCATCAATCAGTTATTTATTAAATGTATTTATTATAAAAATAAATCTATTAGTTTGTACGTAAATCCTTAAATTGGCCAAAAACGGTATAACCACCCTATATTATTCTTTTATGCTTTTTTATTGTTAGGTGTAAAAGTAATAAAACTTTTCCAATTATTATCAATAATTTACCTAATGATATTTCTTGTTTATAAACAAATAACATAAAATTAAGATCTTGTAAACATTTAGATTTAGGATTTTTGAAGAAACTAACTAGTTTTTTAATCTTTTAATAAAATTATCAACATTTTGGACAGATTTAAGTATAATTAATTCTAAAGTAATTATAACTATTTTAAATGCTTGATATTGAAAATATGTAGTTTTTAGTAAGTCTTTAAAATGATAAACAAATATAAGTTTAGTAATAAATTTTATTAATTAAAAAAATTGTATTTTACATATCAAGCATTTAAAACACTTATGACCTAGAAGAATACACCCAGAGAAGTGATATATTTGACTCAAAAATATGTTATTTGTGACAAATAAAAATATATTTGTCTCACAGCCAAGTAACTTTTTATTTGTTTCAAATAAAAAAATTTATTTAAATCAAATAAAAATTTATTTGAAACAAATAAAAAGTTACTTGGCTGTGAGATAAATATATTTTTTTTTCTGGGTGTAATACTAAGAATTATCTAAACTGTTGATACTTTTATTTAACAGATTTGAAAATTAGGTAACTTGATTTTTAATTTTCAATTTAAAAAGTTTAAGATCTAAATTTCAAATTATTTGTTTATAAACTAGAAATTCCATACATTAAATTATTCATAGTAACTGGAAAAAGTAAATTATTTTTACATCTAAATTCTAAAGATGTACGTTTATAAAATTATTAAAAAATTATTAAATTACATATTAAAAATTATTTAAAAAAAATTTTGTCCGAGATACTACAATAGTGTTAGGTACTATACGTATTTTTCTTCGCTAAATCCGATTTTTTATACATGCTAGTTTTTTATTTAAATTCAGGTACTTTTTTGATCTCCAATTACTTTTTATTTAATTACTTGTTGTTTTCATTTTCCAGTAGTTAATTTCAATTTTTTAATGATTGATCATTTTTTTTAATGTTTGCTTATTTCTATTCATCTGCCTTGCATTTTGTTATATTCTTACACTTCTTTAAGATTTTTCGTTAGTTTCTAATTATTTTTAATAAATTCTGGTAATTTTCATTAATCTATAATTATTTGTTGTATTTTTTTATATTCTCCCTTTTTAGTAATTTTACTTATTTCTCAGTGTCAAACATTCATTTTCTTTTTTTTTGTTCATTACGCTTTCTCATGGAGAAATTTACTTCTTCATAGTTCAAATTTGCATATTTTTGAAAATACGGATTTAATTTTTCTTGTCAACACAATAATTCGAGAAGGGTTTAACGCATATAAATAAAATTTGGTATGATTATTTTTACTACTATAATCTACAATCAGATACACGGTCTTTTAAATACAACCATTAAAAAAATGTTTATTGAATTTTAAGTTTTTGCAAAATTCGCTTAAAAAAAAAAGTTAACCAAGAAATTCAACTTAATATATAAAAATTCACATATTTCTTGATTTAAAACAAATCGATTGACTTATATAAATTAAGATTATATTTTTGCCAACATTTTAAAGAATAAACAGCAATTTTCGAATTTTGAAAAATTTTAAATTTTCAATTTTTATAAAATTAACTTATTGCTTCCTTCATGAGAAAGCAAATATTTTTGCTAACGTTGAAACAACAATTTTCATGAAATTCTAGATTTTTGTATTTCCAATAGTTTTTTCTGCTTGTACCTACAGGGTTGTTTTTCAGAAATTTCTAAAAAATTTTTCAGTTTCTATTTTTATTTGTTCTTATTTTTTGATCCTTTTCTAAATTTCAAATTACTTATTCAGATTTTTATAAATATTTTTGTTTCCTAGTGATGTTCTTACATTTTATAACTATCTTATTAAATGTCAAAATATTTTTTTGTTTTCACTTATTTTTCTCATTTCTAGTCGTTATTCGTTAATTATTTTCCATTTTAGTTATTCTCCGTTTTTTAGTTTTCTTTTTCTTAAACTTGTCATTCTTTTTTACTTCCCCATTAAGGAAGCTTTGTATCTTTTTAAATTTACAAATTTTTTAAAATGTCTTAAATTAACTTTCTTCCATCTAGTTTAACGGATTTGAATAAAATTTGGTATAGTTATTTTTACTATCGAAATCTGGAATCAGACAAAAGGATTTTTAAAAATAACCATTACAAAAATTTTTATTAAATTTTGTTATTTTGAAAAATTTGTCGGTTTCAAACAACAATTTTTCAACCTGTAAATTCAACTTAATATTTAAAAAACCATATTCTTTGCTTCAAAACAAATTGATTGATCTGTATAAAGTCTATATCGCAATTTTCAAAATTTAAAATAATTTAAGTTTATAATTTTTCAAAAATTAACCTATTGCTTTCTCCATGAAAAAGCAAATTTTTTTATTACGTGGAAGCAAAATGTTCAGCAAATGAACATAATTTTTTGTTTTTTTTTTATTTATTATCAGGTAAGTATACTTTTTTCTAGTTTCTTTTCATTAATTTTTAGGTATTATTCTCCGTTCGAAAACTTTTTCTCTAACCTATAATTTGTTTTTATGTCTGAATATTTTGTCGTTTCTATTTATTTTTTTTGTCTATATACTTTCTTCTCTACAAATTACAGTTATTTTTACATTTTCTAGGGATTTTTCTTCAATTTCGCGTTCTTTTTCAATAAATTCTAGTTATTTTCATTAAGTTATTGTTATTCTTGCCAATATCTAACATTTTTTGTAAATTTCTAATAATTTTTTGCACTTTCAAGTAATTCTTCATCATTTGTTAGTCTTTTTTATTTTCTAAAATTTCCCATTCTTTGTTTTACTGTATTGTAATTTTTCTGCATTTTACTAATTAATTTAATTCAACTGTTAATTTTTTTTCAGGCGCGTAAGAGTGATAATTTTTCTAGGGTTTAGGCAAATAGCTTCTAACCGAATTGTTTTTTTTTTTTTTTAATTAAAATCTCATCAATTTGTTTGAGAAAAACTTGAATCTCAATATAAATTGCAAATTAATTTCGGTCAAACATGAGAAAAAACAAGGGTTTCTTACAAAAGTGAAACCCAAAAAATATCTCAAGGGGATATTGCCAGGAGTAAAAACTTGACGTGAAACAGTAAATTTTTCGTCAGACGTTGGTGGACTTTAATTTTCCGAGAAATTCTCTGCGGATAGCGATGAAAGCCATTAATTTTCACACTGACTAATATATCCATTACATGTGGTCGATCACAGAACAATTCGTCAATTAATTATGAGTTCAACCCTTTTCTGACACAATGAAAAGTCCACAAAGCAAAATTGATCTGTCTTGTTTCACCCAATTTCAGTTTGTGAAATCCGACAATTGCAGGATTTGAATTCAGAATATAATTTCATAGAATCCGCTTTTAAAACAAATGGTATTTTAGATCCGAAATTTCGTAAAATTTTATTAATAAGAAACAAAAAAAAAACATACATTTCGTGCCTGAATACATAAAAAATTCTTCCTCAGAATAGAATTCACGGAAATCTAGATTTCGCAGAAAATTATTTACGGTTTCATTGAATTTTAATTTGAAAGTTGGAAAAGATCGTAGATCTGTTGGCAAGTTTTTTATGAGCCGCCACAGGCTCTGATGAAATATTTGATAATAAGGCTGTGATTGGGAGGGAAGTTTTTTAATCAAACTACAATTCAAGGAGTGAGTCCCTTGAAAGTTGAATTTTATTTGACGAAATTTAGTAAAAGTGAAGGGCGTAACGGGAAGTTTCTGTTAAAGAAGAAAACTGGACGACTCTAAATGAACGAACGAACTGTTCATTCTGAGGAAAAACACTTTGAGACCTTTAATGGGTCAACACACAAGACGAAAAGTGTTGGTAGATTCAATCGATACTTAACCAGAATAAGAGTCAGTCCTTTCACTATAATTAAACCTCTAGTAACTTTTTTTATTAGCTTCAACTCCCTTAATATTATTTTTCTTTCATTTCGCTTCTCTCTAGTGTTTCTCTTTGCCATTTACTTTAAAGTAACCGAAAATCCTCATTAAAACTTTCAGTCGTTCTCGTTTTTGTTATTTAACATGGTAATAAAGTTAAAAAAAAATAAATTTTGGTTTGTATTTTTTGCAGTTTTTTTTTTAAATAAAGAAAAATAACTGGAAGATAAAGAGTAATTAATAAAAAGTGGGTTTATTTTTGGGGAAAAAACTAGATGTTGAAGAAAATTAGTGGAAATTTAGAAAAAATATGTGGAATTTTGAAAAGATTAATATAAAGTGAAATAATAATTGAAGAATGAAAAACGGAAGAAGAAATAACGAGATTTTTAGAAAGTTGAAAATTGAAATTGGAAAAATTACTAGGAAAGTGAAAAAGTAACTAGAAACATAGAAACATAAAATTAAAGAAAAAATGATTGAAATTAGATTAAAAATAGAAGTAATAGAGGCTGGGTAGAAAATATAGAAAATAACTAAAAAATGGTGTAAAATAAGTAGTACGATGGAAAAAATAACTAAAAGAGAGAAATTTAAAAGTAAGTAATATTTACTGAAAATTTAACACCAAAGAAAAGTTTTTGTCAGAGACACTTTACTAGTGTATTCCTATACGAATTTTTTTTGGCTGAATAACCTCAAAATACTTCTCAAAAACACGAAAAAATCAATCTTTTGATATTTACTAAAAGATTTTAGCCCATCTGATTATCTTGACTTTGGATTCGGATTCAACAGAGAAAAATACGTTAAAATACCCAAAAACGTGCCCCGGACAAAAAAATTTTTTTTTTGTTTTAATTTTTGTTTCTGAAAGTTTTTTGAGATTATCTTGAAAAATTTAACCAATCTAGCAAGTCTGACTTCAGAAAGTGTAAAAAAAATTAAAAAAAATAATAGAAAAAAATACTAGAGTATATTAAAAAATAACTGTTTAAGGTATAAAATAATTACAAATCGATGGAAATTACTAGAATGTTCTCTAAAGTCACTAGAAACAGTATTCAAATCATTAGAAAATATAATATTATTGAGAAATTAATTTAAAATATCCAGAAACGGACGAAGAATTATATAATTACTAGAAAATAAAATAAAAATAACCAAGAATATTGAAGAAAAATAATTTTAGAAGAAAAAAAGTACCAGAGTTTAAAAAGTTAATTAGGAAGGGGGGAAAATAACCAAGAGTTACAAGCATTTTAATAAAAAAAAATTTAAATATATATAAAATAACTAGAAATAAAGGGAAAATTGTTTGTTTACTAGAAAGTTAAAAAGTAACTAGCAATTGAAAAAAAATACTAGAGTATTAAGAAATAACTGTAAAAAGTTCATAAATAACTATAATATTTATAAATTTTACTATAATAACACTAAGAACACTAGAAACTGAATTAAAATTACTAGAAAATATAATAATATTAAAAAAATTAGATTAAAATAATTAAAAATGGACGAAAAATTATATAATTGCAAGAAAATAAAATTAAAATATCTAATAATTATAAAAAAATAATTTTAGAAACAAAAAAAGTACCGGAGTTTAAAAAAGTATCTAGATCGTGGAAAAAATAAACAAACGGGAATAAGAGTTGAGAGCAATTTCTTAAAAACAATTTAAAGATATAAAAAAGTTCCTAGAAAGTATAATAATATTAAGAAGTTAATTAAAATTAACTAGCAATGGAGGAAAAATTATAAATTTACTACAAAGTTAAAAAATACACTTGTAATTGAAAAAAATACTAGAGAATTAAAAAATAACTATCAAAACTACGATTAATTACATGTCGATGAAAATTCCTAGAATATATTCTAAAATCACTAAAAACTGTATTTAAATTATTAGAAAATATAATAACATTAAGAAACTAATATTTAAAATACTAGAAGCTGACAAAAAATTATATAATACTAACAAATAAAAATAACTAATAATATTGAAGACAATTAATTTTGAAGAAAAAAAAGTACCAAAGTTTAAAAAAATAACTAGCAAGGAAAAAATAACCAAACTGGAATAAGAATTACAAGCACTTGTTGTAAAATAATTTAAATATTTAGAAAAAAATTCTTAGAAAGTATAATAATATTAGGTAGTTAATTAAAAATAACTAGAAATGAAGAAGAAATTATAGAAATCCTAGAAAGTTAAAAAATAAGTAGAAACTATATAATTACTGGAAAATAAAATAAAATTAGAGCAAAATAATTTTAGAAAAAAATGTACCAGGGTTCAAAAAGGTAACCAAAAAGTGGGAAAAATAATCAAACAGAAATAAGAATTACAAGCATGTTTTGAATAATAATTATATAGAAAAATTTCTCTAAAGTATAATAATATATAAAAAAGTTAATTAAAAATATCTAGAAATGGTAAAAAATTATAAAATAACTAGAAAATTAAAAAATAATTAGTAATTGAAAAACAATAATTGAAAACAATAATAAAAATATATTGAAGCTTGTAATAAAGCATAAAAATCAATTTATTAAAAAGCAAGATTATCAAAATTTTCGATTTTTAAAATGCTAATAACTTTAGTTTAAATTGTACTAGAGGGTTTGCTAATAGCTCAATTGATGCGTTTTCAAAAAATAAAACGAAAAAAATAATTAAATTTTAATTTTTTTAAAGAAAAATATACAATTTTGCAAAAAAAACGATTTATTAAAAATTTTTAAATGCGAAAAATAATAGTCAGAATTGATCAATCGGGTTATTTTTTAAAAACTTCATTTTCGTTATCCTGAGTTCGAAATATGTCGAGATATGTTAAGATGTGTCAAAAAATCGCAATCGATAACTTGAGGGTAAAACAATACTTTCTTTATGAGGAAGCAAAAGAAAGAAAAATTAAAAGAATGTTTGGAGAAGTAGTTAAAAAATGTAGAAAAATTACTAAAATGTATAGTAATATTGAAAAGTTGATAAAAAGTAGGTAACTATAGAAACGGCAGAAAAATGACAAAATTACTAGAGAGTAAAAAAAATTAAAAAAGGAGAAAAGTACCAAAGTTTGAAAAGCTTTAATTAGAAAGTGAAAAAACTAATTATGTATTTTGATGAAGTGTTATAAAAACTATGTATTGACGAGGTTACTAGAAATTTTTAAATAGAAATAAAATACTAAAATTTAAAAATAACTAAATATTGAGGTCAATTACTAACTAGAAAATAAAATAGTACTTAGAAGATGAATAAAACTATGTAGAAAAGGAAGAAAGTTACTTAAAAAATAACGAGAAACTGTAGAAAATTTACAAAAAGTCGCTAGAAAATTTAAAAATACAAAAACTACAAAATAAACTGAAATTTGTCAAATAAGGTTGAAGAAATAATTGTAAAATAAGAAAATACCTTAG
Organism: Ganaspis brasiliensis; assembly: GCA_037103525.1. Taxonomy (NCBI): domain Eukaryota; kingdom Metazoa; phylum Arthropoda; class Insecta; order Hymenoptera; family Figitidae; genus Ganaspis; species Ganaspis brasiliensis. Next base: position 5,431,447 of record JAZKLR010000101.1, on the reverse strand, counting down.
TTTTTAAAAATGATTAAGAAGTGTAAAAAGTAATTATTTACTAATGTAAACTTTAAGAATGTATTAAAAATTTACTGGAAAATGTAGAACTTCAAAAATTATGAGTTACAAAAAAACCAGGTTTAATTAAAGTGTTTTGTTAAAACTATATAGTTTTAAATATAAAATTTTAATTTTAACAAAACTGTTTTCATAAAACTGGTTTTAACTAGAAAAATTTATTTATTTAAATTAACTATTTAATTTTATTGAACTATTTATTTCAACTATGAAATTGTAACTACAATTTTAAGTAAAATTATTTGTAACCAGGAAACTTTAGTTTTAACTGATTTATGCTTTCGACAGTACCAAGTATTATATATTAATCCCCCCCCCCTTTCCCAGAAAAAAATTTGTTCCCACGCACCAGGATTATAATTCATAAAAAACTCGAGCCATTAAATTTTTATATTTGATAGTTTCTAATTCATAAAATCATTCTCTATTAAAATAAAGTTATTCCACATAATACTAAAAGCATCAAGTGCAGTAAAAATAAAAAAAATAATTTAATAAACACCCGAAGGTCTTGTGTAACAGGAAAATTAAAGAAATGAAGATTATATTGTTTTCAGTAAGCAACAATTGCGTCGTGGCATGTTTCCAGTCTTTTAAGCTCGTTTCCATCAGTTGTGGGATTAGTGTTCCAGTTCACGTGAGAAACTTGGTATAAGTGAAGCCATTTTGTGTCGAACTTCGTGACAATACAGAGGATGAAAAATATCAAAGAAAAAAAAACTAGCTAAATGCGAATATAATACATTATGTCACGGAATACCTTTTATCCTACAACTTGTTTTTTAGATTGCTTCAAGATTTATACCGTCATTTCTTTCTAAACGATAAGGATAACAAGGATAACGATAGATTTACTTCATCTATCTTGTAACTTTCTACGAAGATAAACTTTTCTTCCAAATTACCTCGTTTTCTCTTAAAAACAGTAAAAAATGTAATTTCACAATGTTTCCTCGCCTAGAAACTTTTATCCAAAAAGCATTTTCCAGAAAATTTATTATTTTTTATATGTTATTTTTCGGAATCAGATAATTTTGGCATAATTTGTAAAATCGAGTATGAGATTTCGTGAAAAAAGTTGCCAAAAACGAGATTAAGTAAATTTAGAAGACTGAATCGTCCAATATAGAGAGAAAAGACAACAACCATTATTTTCTTTACCTTTTTCTTTTTATACACAACTTGTGTTTTCTTTTCCCATTTTCCGATTGTCGTTTGTGTTTGTCCAAACTTAACCGTAATTTTCAAGGTTATATTTGAACTTTCAGTTTCTACTTTGTCAATAAGAGACTTTTTTTCCTAACTGAACGAGAAATCGGAGATATTTTTTATCACTGAGCAAAAGGGGTATATCGTGTAAAATTCTTTTTACTAATTTTTAACTAGTATTTTTGTTTACTATTCTGATAACATTTTTTAAAAAATTTACAGCCTCAGCAAGTTTGTTAAACCACTTTAAAAGAAATTTATGAGGGTATTTTTAATTTATATACATATTTCTCAGTAATGTGTCTAAACAAGGGCAAGTCGTATATCTAAAATATAATAGCACTTAATGTACTCAGCATTTACGAGTAATTTATGTTTACATGGAGAAAAGATTTAGGATCTGAGTATTAACGAATAATGGTCCATTTTGTGTGTTTTTAATCTACTTTTTTATGTATAGAAAACAAATATTAAAATTGTATATAATATAGTATATATAATATAACATAATATAAAATTAAAAGTTATATTTTTGGTATATTCTCTATCAATAAAACTATATTTTTGAGAAAATTAAGAAAGTGAAATAATAAAAAATTGAATAAACTTTCTAATTGTGTTGAAATTGCAATTATAAGAGTTTTCGATAGAATGATTGAGATTGGGATATAATAAAAAGAAGGTGAATTGTCTACTGCAGTTCAGTGTCACTAAAATATTTCTGCAGCAGAGATCGAGTAACGATATACGAATGTATACAATTTACATTTTGGCACAACTTCATGCAATTTCTATTTGCACAACTACAAACTCCTAGTTTAGATGGTTTTACCTTAACGACTTTAGAGGATAATGACAAAATACAAGTACTCCTCAAGTCTTACTTGAAGTAATTTAAAACATTAAGGGCATAAGCAGTTACGCTTAATTGTCGGTAAATTGAAAGAAACAATTAATTTGATTTAATACACGTATAGCGAACAAGGGATAATAATAATAAATAGAAAAAGAATAATACACATTTTTATTTAGATTATAATTAAAAATTTTATTTAGTAATTAAAAATTGGCGCGGTTAAAATTCTATACATTTAAACTCTATAATGATAAATTCTACACGTTAAATTAGACAGTAATAATGGGATTTTTCATAAAATAATAATATTAAATCCTACCTTGTTAAATTCGACAATTTAAAATTATACAAAAATTAAACTCTACAATGATAAATTCTACACTTTAAATTCTACACATTGAAACTTTATAATAAAATTTTTTATAAATCATTAATATTAATTCCAACAGTCAAATTCTACAGTTTAAAATTTTACACATTTACACGTCAAATTATACTCCGTTAAAATTTACACATAATTTATATTATAAAATGTAATATTATATTAATTATAACAATATTGATATTTTTGATATTATTATCTTTATTAAACTTTGCACAGTTAAATTGCACAATGTAAAATTTTAAACTCGTTTGTTTGTTTATTTTTTAATAATGAAATAGGTTATAGTTTCGTAGGATTTAACTATGTAGGATTTAACATTAATTGTTTATAAAAAATATAAGTTTTATTGTGTAGAATTTATCATTGTAGAGTTTAAATTTCTAGAATTTTAAATTGTAGAATTTCACATTGCAGTATTTAATATTTTTGTTCTATAAAAAAATTCTATTATAGAGTTTTATTGTGGAGAATTTAACGTGTAGATTCTATCATGGTAAAGTTTAATTTTTTAAGAATTCAAAATTGTAAAATTTGACTATGTAAGATTTAATATTAATGTTTTATAAACAATCCTATTGTAGAGTTTTAATGTTTGGAATTTATCATTGTAGAATTTAAACGTCTAGAATTTTAACCACGCCATCAACATTTTATTTATGTAATAATTTTAAATTTTACTTATAAATTTAATTTAATTTTGATAATTAGAAAGTGTTAATATTTTAAGATTTTAATTTAATAATAATTAAAAACTGATTTATCGTGATTGTTAATAAGCTAAATTAATCAATGTCAGGGCAAGTGAGATAATTAGCGGTGAAAGGATAAAACGGATTAATTAACAATTTGGTGTGATTGAAATTAGACAAGTTTAAATTAATTAAAGAAGATTAAAAATTATATAGATGAAACGATGAATAAAAACTGAATTCATGGCGTCCGACTATTATCTACCTGCACTACTTAATGTTTCTACTACTTAAATCATGTAGGACCTTATTCTTTTACTACTTAAATCTTGGTCGACTTAATTCTTGTACTACTTATTTCATTCTTGCGCTACTTAATTCTTGTATTATTTATTCTTAAACTCCTTAATTCTTGTATTCAATAAAATAGTCTTATACATCAAATTGTGTAAAATTAATTTAAAAATTAATGTAGTTATTTACAAAAATCACAATTTATCAATATAAAGGATGCGCAACCCATTGACACAAACTAGAAAATGATTTTTTACATAAAATAAAAATATTATTAAAATTGGTTTCAACCACTCTTAAACGATACAGTTGTATATGTTTGAAAAAAGTTTGATACAAAAATTGTTATGAAATAATTATTTAACATTTTGTATTTTTTCTTTAAATTTTGTGAACAATTGTAATTATCATTCAATTTTGACAAATTATAGCTCATCTTACTCTTTAAAACATTCTCTACAAATCTGTTTCTTGGATTTTGGTAATAATATTAAAAATGGTAAAAAATTATTAAACAAATAAGACATATTTATTATAAATTTTTTAAAGAAAAAACTTTTAACAAAATATAATTAACTTACTAGTAGAGAATATTTCAAAAATTAAAATGGGCTATTATTATGTTTAAGGTTATGTCAATGGGATGAGCATCCTTAAATAAATAGCGTGCATAAATTGAATCAATGGAAGTTTTAATAAATTTGAAACAAGCTTTAATATACGATTATAAGGTTAATATTGATACTTTGATAAATGAAAACTTTAAATAATACAATTAAAATCACTCGAAAAATCTTCTTTCAACTAAGAAACTTAAATTTTTCGATTGAAACCATGATAGTTTGATATTAAACATAATTAAAATTTGCATTATTTATATTGTGATTTGAAAATTTATTTTTTTTTAAAATTTAAATTAATTGGAATTTTAATAATTTAAATTTCAATAATTTACAATTTCAATTTATTAATTTTGAATCAGTTAATTTTTCCTAACTTTAAGATTCAATCAATTGAACTTTTAATCAATTAAATTTTAAAATTTTAAGCTTGAATTGATAAAAGGGATGAATTATGTGTTTCTATAAATTTAAATAAATTAAATTTTGATAATTTGATGTTAAGTTTATTAATATATTTCTATAAATAAAAATCAATTAAATTTTGATAATTTGATGCTTCAGTTTATTAAAACAACTTTCAATTTAATTTTAAGCTTCAATTGATTAAAATTTTATTTAATGAAGCTTCAATTGATTAAAATTTTATTTAATTAAATTTGTAGAATTTTAAGTTTAATGTAATTAAAATTTTAAGCAGTCAAATTTTGATAATTTGAAGCTTGAATTAATAAAAGACCAATTACATTTCAATAATTAGAAGCTTTAAATTATAAGAATTTGAATAAACACAAATTACGAAAATGTGAATTAATAAAAATTATAAAAATTTGAATTAATATAGATTTAGAAAATTGTATGCTATTAATTTATTAAAATTCGCTTAAAGTTTTAAACCCGATACCAGTATATTTAAAAAACTATCATGTAAAAAATACCGGTATATAAAAAAACCGGTTTACTTTATAATATCGTTTAATTTAAAAAAAAACCGGTTTTAAAAAATTAAGTTTATTACAGAAATTCGATTTAAAAAAAACTGTTCTTTGAACAACTTATCACTTAAAAAAAAAAAAATATTGAATTTTTTCTGATTTTAATTAAAAATGTTAGTATCAATTTAATTTGTAGATCAAAAATTTCTTTAAAAACTATATCCAAATTCTTAATATTAATTAATTAATTAATTAATTAATATTATTCTCTTTAAATTAATTAGTATCAATTAAAAATGAAAAAGGAACATTTCATTTCACATTAAATATGTGAAATAAATAGTTTTCTAAGGAATAATAATTAATTTATGAATAAAATTAAAATAGTTACTGAAATACTTTTTAGAAAAATTATTTTTTTATTATTTGGGTTTTGGAACAAATTTTTTATTCGTGGATGAAAAAATCAATTGATCAGCATTTACTTCCTTTAAGTTAGATTCGGTACCGCATTAGAATAGACGGTATTTATCGAAAAACCGGGTTTAAAAAAAATACCGGTTTTAATAAAAATAGTTTTTAAAAAAATACCGATTTAAAAAAAACCTAAAACCGGGAGTTAATAACCAGAAACCGGTTTTTACAAATACCGGAAAAAATCTGTAAACTTAGGCACATGCCTAATTATATTATATCGATTTTAAAAATTGTCAGCTTGAATAGAAGCTAAATTTTGACAATTTTAAGTTTGAATTAATTTTTCAATGAAACAGGCCTCGGATTGATTAAAATTCATTTTAATTAAAATCCAAATTAAAAGATTTAAAAATTAATTTACTTTATTTTGTGTTGAAAAAATAAATTGTATTTTTAATTAATTAAAATTTAATTCGATTTACAGTTTCTTTAAATTCAGATCAAATTTGTATTGCTTAATATCAGAATCGATTCTATTTATAACTATTTAAAATATACATAAACTAAAATTTCCATCCATTTTTTCAATAAACACAATTTTCCCTAATTCCTCATGCTTTTACTTTTAATTTTTTCCTATTTAAAATTCTTCTATTCCTGGCTTTTAATTTTTTTTCTTTACTCCCGTTTAAAAATGAAAAAAACTCTGCATTCAGGCGATAACTAAATTTCTTATCAGTTTCATTAATTTCCTTATCAGTTTCATTAATTTCCTTCTCAATTTCATTTATTTCCCCCAGAGATAAAGTTCTATCGATTATTTCAACAGGAAACTACTTCTCATCTCAATTCTTACTTAAGAAATTTCCCAATCTTCTTAAGAAGGATTAAAATGATTATATTATATGTGGGAAGCCCTGGGACTTACTCTGAAGGTTATTCTCCGAGAAAAGGTTTTTACAACACACATCAAAATGTTAAATAAGCCTGACACAGTGACCTGCCAAGTTCACCGACTATCTTTTCTAATATTAGCAGCTTTAAATTGTCTCGATATGAAATCTGGCCAGAAACAAAAGCTTTTTGTATCCCTTGAAAAACAATGTCTATAAATCCTCACAGACATGACAATTTAGAGGAAGCGAGAGATAATATATTTCCTCTTGTCATTTAATACAAAAAACAAATTCCAATCGAATTTTGACCACTTTTGTTGAAAATATCAAAGTTGGCTCAGTTGAAAATTGGCCTTTACGCTTGGATTTTTTCCAGCATTTTTTTGTTTAATTGAAAAAATACATTTTTTCTAGAATATAAAAATAAAAAAAAACGAAAATTCTTTTTTTTTATTTGTGTTCGAGTTTAGAGTTTTTCAGTGCTCGAGAAACTGCGGTTATTTAGAAGGCATTCGCATCTTAATAATTCGCTTTAGAAACGTTTTACGGGGGAAATTCTTAAACTTTTTTTTTCGGGGGGGAAGAAAGAATTCCTTAGATACTTGAGCTTTAGCGACACAGTAACTATTCAGCTGTGAAAATAAAGTTATTAAGGTCGCAAGCTGCCTATTCGCCTTTGCATGATTCTTATCCAAGCATAGTCACGAGAAGTGAAAAACTTATGTCAGAGGAAAATTTATTACCAGTTTTGAATCAGTAATGAGGACGAGAATATATCAGATATAATTCCGGCAGTAATTTAACAATAAAAAAAGGACGCGATGGAGTTTGCTCGTAAGTGATACCACTACAAAAAAAAAACACTTTTTTTTGTGTGTGCAAAGAATTAGATACTGCGCAACATTGGTTCCTGAATTTGCATAAATTTAAATGCAAAGCATGTATTGTCGAGGAATTTACATTTTTTTAAATAGTTTCACTTGTTGAGTTTTGTGTATACTGTGTAATTAAACAATTATGGTTGTGAAAAATAAAATAAAATATTTGTTCATAAGTATATAGTAGAAAATAAAAGAAAGAATAAAATTTAGAATAATGATCAATTTTTAATCTTCAGGTAAAAATTTTGTTTTTTTTTTGGAAAAATATTAAAATACTGAATGTATTTTTTAAAAAAAAATTTAAGAGAATCAGTATGAAGTGAGATAATTTTGATAAAATTTCAGTCACTTCTGACTGAACATCATTGGTGATTCATTGCATAATATCATATTCGACGATGGCGCTTTAAATGCGAAATTAGATTAAGAACCTCAATTTATGAAATGGTCATATTCGGAACGAAAATGACACTTGAAAGTCTGATCAATATTCACGCGTTATGACCAACGTAAAATAGTTTTCAGTAAGAGGAAAATTTGAAAAGTTTGTCAATAGCTTACAAAAAAAAATTATAAATCGAAAAATTAAGTAATAACATTCTTCGATTAATAAAGTTTGAAACAATTAAAAATTTATCAACTTCTAGTTACTATTTTACTTTCCAGTAGTTTTTCTACTTTTTCTAGTTATTTTCCCAACCAGTTTTATAAATTTCATCAATGCATAGTTAGTTTATACTCTTTATTGTTGATTATTTAAACTTTGATACTTTTTTCATTATTCTTCAACTTTTAGTTATATTTTTATTTCCTAGCTATTTTTCTTCAGATTACAGTTTTTCTTTCATCAATTTTTTATTCCCTATTTTGTTTCTGGTAATTCTTCTTAACTTTATAATTTTTTTTACCTTTAATGTTTTATTCCTTTTTCACTTTATAGTCATTTTTTATTTTTCTCTATAGTTACTTTTAAATCAGGGATGCGCCCGAGCCCATCGTGTTGTGTTGTGTTGTGTCAGCGTCACAACACTTTGGCTGGTAGTGAATCGTATCGTAGCCAGCCACAACACGCTAGCTCAAGCTGGATCGTATTGTGGCAATCCTTGAACACGATAGACTAAGCTGAAATGTATCGTGTCCAGGCACAACACGATAGACTTTGCTCAGTCGTATCGTGGCAGGCTTCAACACAATACGATCAGAAAAATCGCATCGTGGCAATCCACAACAGTCAATCCACATATTCAATAGTATCGTGGCAGACCACGACAAAATATGTATCAAAGAATCGTAACGTGTCAAACACGTTAGAAATTAGTCAAATTTTCAGATCGAGATGAAAGCAAGCGTCGCGTCACCTTGACGTTTCGCCCCACCACAACAAATTCTAAGTCGTCCGACGACAAAGGCTCTCCGCGCCTTTCTTCTTCTTGTTTTCGCAGTAATGTTTGTAAGCAACCTTGAATGGGGAAATTGAAAATATGCCTCCTAATTAATAATGCCTAAATGGTTCCAAGTGTTTTATTGAATAAATACTTGCGACCTAGTGGAGCCAGTATCATTTTGACACATGACTTAATTTTAGATTGTTATATTGTACAGAATGGAAATGTTATTTTGTACAACTGTTAAATGTTATTTTGTACAGTTTTGAAAAATGAATTTGTTATTTTGTACAATTTTGTAAAAAAGCAATAAAACATTGGGAGTACAATATTTTAGCTTTTTTAAAAAATTGTACAAAATAACAAATTCATTATTCAAAATTGTACAAAATATCATTTAGCAGTTGTACAAAATAACATTTCCGTTCTGTACAATATAACAATCTAAAATTAAGTCATGTGTCAAAATGATACTGGCTCACCTAGTGTTCTAATTAATAAATAGATATCCACAATTGTTTTATTTAACAAATAGATGCGCACTACTTTTTTAGTGCACATATAGATGCGCACTACTTTTTTAATGCACATAAAGATGCGCACTACTTTTTTAGTGCACAAATAGATGCGCACTACTTTTTTAGTGCACATATAGATGCGCACTACTTTTTTAATGCACATAAAGATGCGCACAACTTTTTTAGTGCACTTATAAATGCGCAGTACTTTTTTAGTGCACATATAGATGCGCACTACTTTTTTAGTGCAAAAATAGATGCGCACTACTTTTTTAATGCACATAAAGATGCGCACAACTTTTTTAGTGCACATATAAATGCGCACTACTTTTTTAGTGCACATTTCATTTCATTTCATTTCATTTATTCAAGAAATCCAACAGTCAGAGACCAATTACAGGATTATAAGTAATATAAATAATCAAGAGTAGTACAGCAAAATATAATGTAAATCATCATAGCTTACAATAATAACAAAAGTTGATTTGTAATTACAAAGATTATTTAACAATAGTCAATGAGTACGAAATTGAGGCATATTTCCAATAATTCTATTAATTGACATTGTAAAAAGATCAATCGAGAAATTGTTTAATGTACATGTACATATAGATGCGCACTACTTTTTTAGTGCACAAATACGTGTGCAACACTTTTCTAGCGCACAAATAGATGCACACTACTTTTTAGCGCATAAATAGATACGCACTACTTTTTTAGCTTAAAAATACATGCGCACTAATGTTTTATTGAACAAATATATGCGCACTAGTTTTCTAACGGCAGTAGTTACCAAGCTTTTTATATTTTTACTAATAAATAATTAAGTGACATAAATAATTTGGGGAAATGCGGATTTCCAAAAAACCAATACTGGAAGTAATCAGAAGATGATTTTAGACATTAAAAATTGTTTAAAGAATAATTGGTTTAAACGAATTGTTATAAACAAATAAAAAAAAATTGTTAAAAATAAATAGTGTTTTTTCATTGCACGTGAAAAATTAATAAAGGAACATGGGAGACATTTAAAACTTTTTCACTCCATTTGTTATAAATAATCAATAAACAACAATAATGACCTTGAATCCATCTCAACCCATTTTTAGGGAAATATGGATAGCAGAGAAAGCTGTACAGAAAACAGGATTGTGAATTAAATGATGATTTTTTACATTAAAAACTGTTAAAAGAAACAATTTTTTTAAACAAATTGTTTTAAACAAATAGAAACAAAATTAAAAAATATTAAAAACCAATGTCATTAATCGATTGTACGAGAAAAATTATTCAAGAAGGCATGTGTAACGTTTTCAATCTTTTTACCTTATGTGTTCTTAATACTAAATAAACAATATTTTCGCGTACAATCGAATGAAACTATTTATTTTTAATAATTTTTAGTTTTCTTCTTATATTTGTTTATAACAATGTTTTTAAACAATTTATTTTTAAACATTTCTTAATGTCAAAAATCATCATTTCAAGCACGGTCCAGTTTCCCGTAATGACTTTTTTTGATATCCATTTTTCCCTAAGCATGGATGTTAATGGATTCATTCTTTTTTACATTTCCATAGAGAAAGCTTTGTGATAGTTAAGATTTTCGATTTTCCACAAATATAGTCTAAATCAACTCAATTTCATCTAATAAGCGTAAATTTCCATTTTTAAGCAAATGTCTAAATGTCTGTGAGTGTTTTGTGCATGTATGATATGTATGTATAGCCTTTTTTGTCGCCAGGATATCTCGAGAACGCTTCAACGGATTTCAACAGAATTTGGATGAGTTATTAAGCTCATGAATTTCTAAATTTGGACACCAGGATTTTTGAAAATACCTAATCAAATTTTTTTGAGCACCTTTCTTCATCGAAAGAAATCGTTTTTTTCCATGCTAAAAATACAACTTCATAAATACAAAAATCATATTCCGTGTCTCAAATAAAATTTGGATGACATATGAAGCTCACAAATATCTAAATTTGGACACAGGGATTTTTTGAAATACCCAATCAAATTTTTTTGAGCACCTTTTTTCATCGAAAATATCGTTTTTCGGCAAAAAATTTTTTCATGCTAAAAATTCAGACAAATGAATGAAAAAATCATATTCCTTGTTTCAAAACGAATCGATTGACCTATATAAAGTATATAATTGACCAAAAACTCACGTAATAATTAATGATTTTTCAGTTTTTTTCATCAAAAAATCTCGTTTTTGGAAATTTTTTTTAAAGAAAAATTTTTTTCATGCTAAAAATTCAACCAAACGAATTACAAAATCATATTCCTTGTCTCAAAACGAATCGATTGACCTATATAAAGTATATAATTGACAAAAAACCCACGTAATAATTCATGATTTTTAATTTTTTTCAATAATAATTAATTTAAAATTAAATTATTATTTTTTATATTATAAATAAATTTCTTGCTTCCTCTATGAGGAAGCAAATTATCTTGCTTCCTTGGAAGCGAAGTGTCCATGAAATGGACAGAATTCACACCTAGTTTCACTTATTACCTTAAAATTAAAATTTTTTGTGATTTCTCAATTATTTCTTCAAATTTCTGTTATTTTGGTTATTTCTGGACTATTTTTCCTATTTTAAATTATTTTTATCATTTTTTACAAATTTCAAATTAATTTTATCAATATTTTTGATATTGATAAAATATTTTTGATATTTTTGATATCATTTTTCTGAGTGTTTAAACAAGCGTCGCGTCATGTCAATCGTGTCGTCGCGTATAAAGTGCATTATTTGTTTTATCATAACTTGTGTTTTATAAATTTAGTGAGTGTTGTTTCCTCATTTGAGAAATTGGATTACGCGGAAAGTTCCTACAAAATTTGTGACCTATTGTGTGTTTCAGGTTATTTTAGGTTATAAGTGTCAAATAGATTTTGATTACCTACAGGTTATGTTTAATTGTGCTTGTAAATATATGAGTTACTTGTGACTTTTAATTCTTTCATAAATTTTGAAGTAAAAGGTTCTTTTAAAGAGAAACACTCCGTAAGAAGACGACCTTGAAGAGAAGAAAATTTTGTTTCTAATAATATGCTCAACTGTTATTCGTTTTTCTGTATAATATATGGGTGATTCTCCACGAAACCGACAATTCCATGTCCCTTCTGTTTTTTAAGAAACAAATTGCACATATGGTAATGAATCTAACTTAAAAAAGTAACTCTAGTGATCACAAACGAAAGCCTGTAGCCACTTTAATTTATAAGATTAAATTTTTTTTTTAAATGCAAATTTATAGGCCAAATCGTTATGGCGAAGCCTGTCCCCAGGGTCAGTTACGACACAAAAATAAATATTTTTAGTAAACTTTAATAATAAAACAAATTAATGGTTATATTTTTTTATTGTCTAAGTGTGTAGAATTCAGAAAAAAATTAGTTGTAAAAAAAATAATTATTATTTTTATTTTTTCTACACGGAAAGAAATCTGATAGAATTAAATCAGTTGATAGTTCGATAGATTTTTAGTATCAATAGACAAATAGAATTTTATTATCTAATGTGATTAATATTAATATGAAAACATGAAAATATTCTAAAGAGCTTGAGATAGAAAGAAACCAACAGCCATTTATAAAATTTCCATCTATTTGATATTAAAAATGCTCGTAGGCCTTATTACAATTCCATCACACGCCAGCTAATATTATTCTATCGGCCACCACTAATTTTCAGGCGAAGTTTGTACAACACAAACTAAGCTTTATATACATGTATAAACACACACACACAAGCAATGCATTGACTGAAGGCCTGCTGGCTGATCCGTCAGCCTATGTATTGCTTGCGTGTGTGTGTTCTATCTCAAGCTCTTTAGAATATTTTCATGTTTTCATATTAATATTAGTCACATTAGATAATAAAATTCTATTTGTCTATTGATACTAAAAATCTATCGAACTATCAACTGATTTAATTCTACCAGATTTCTTTCCGTGTAGATGTTATTTCTTGTCCCCAGTTTTGTGCGTCTTGGTGAAGCCTTTTTAAAAAATTGAAATATTTCATAAAAATCAAATCAGAATTTAGTTACACTTTAGTATAAGCAACAATTGACTCCCCTCAAGAGATTCACTACGATAGAAACAAATTTTATAATTGATTTTTTGCTTTTTTTACGTTTAAAGCGCTTAATTTTTGTAGGGAATCACAGAATCGTCGTGGTGAAGCCTTTGCATATTTCGCAATAAATTAAAAAAAAAAATTTTTTTAATAAATGATGTATAGTAGTATTATTTCCGTGAATATAGATGACAGGAATGCGAAACCGATTGAAAATTGCTTACTCTCTAAAACTGAATCAGTGAAATTTTCACTGATTTGGAATCAGTGAACAACTTCTCTTTGCTGAATCAGTGAAAATGACTAATCTTCAGTGAATTTCACTGATTCAGCAACGAAAAGTTGTTCACTGATTTCAAATCAGTGAAAATTTCACTGATTAGTTTTAGAGAGTATAATTTGTTTAAAAAAACAGTATTCATTAAGCGTCATGGTGAAGCCTTTTGCATCATGGTGAAGGTTTTTGGCTGTCTTTCATTGAATTTGTGGTTTAAACAAGTGTACAATTTAAAATTTTTTGTGATTGTGTTAAATAAAATTAAACAAATAGAAATTACCTAAACTGTCATAATTTTAATATAAGTTTAACATTAAATACTTTATAAATTTTCATAAATAACCGTATAAATTTCTATGAATTGCTGGCAACTGATTTGCAAATTTTAAATTATTTGTTAATAAATTAGAATAAATGTTTTTAAAATAATTTATAAAATTACAACATATATTTCTATAAATTTTAATATAATTTCCATAAATTACCGTATAAATTACCATAAATTACGAAATAAATTTCCTGCATTAGTTTTTTGAATCATGAATTTTATTTTGTATTAATATTATGAATTTCCTCAAAAATTTTTATAAATTACCGCATAAATTACCATAAATTTCCATAAATTACTACATAAATTTCCTACATCAGTTTTTTAAATCCTGAATTTCGTTTGTATTTTTATTATAAATTACCTCAATATTTTTATAAATTACCGCATAAATTACCACCATAGATTTATTTATTTGTTTAAAGCGATTTTATCAACAAATTATGACTTAAAATAAAATATGATCATAACAAAATCTTTCTAATTTTTCTTGTAGAATCAATTGTGATCCATAATTTTAATTAAATGTGATTTTTTTTATTATTTGTTTAAACAAATATTGTTTAACAAATAGAAAATATAAAAGTTAGAATGCGAATGATTTTTATTTAACTTTTCTATAAATTCAACTATCAATTCTGTTATACTGCAACCGATTATGGTACATGGATGCGGTAACAGCTAATTTGTTTAAAAAATACAAAAATTATAAACAATTTGTCCGGCCCATCACAGATATTTCACTTTTTACTATCATACTTCAAAGTTATATCACAATTTTTATTTTAATCAGAAATTTTTTTTTCTAAAATCACAGTAACCAAATTGTTGGTTTCGTGGAGAATCACCCATATCTGAATTTCTTAATATTTTATTTGCATATTTATCAGTTAATTTCCAATTTATTATAGTGATTATTATTAATATTACTTTAAAATTGTAAATTAAAAATTGAAAATTAATTAATAATATACAAATAAAATATTTAATTAAGAAATTCAAGCATTAAAGAAAAATAAGTATGACATTTGATTGTGTAAACCAAAATATTTATTTGAACGAACCAAATAAATTCAATAAAATTAATTTGTTTGAATAAAACAAATTTTTTGTTTGTATGAAATAAACTTTTTGGTTGGATTAACCAAAACACTTAGTCAACTATAATAAACCATTTGGTTGATTCAAACAAATGTGTATAATCAAATTATTTGGTTATACAAACCGAACATTTGTTTAACTGTACATCAATGCATTTTTAAAAATAAAATAAATAATATAAAAAGGTTTAAAAAAAATAAACCAAAATAATTTTATAAATATTCTTCTTATAGACTTAAAGAGGTCCAAAAATAAATTTAGAATATATATTTTTAAAAATATAGAAATAATTAATAAAATCAACGAATTAAAAGGTTTAGTGAATGTTATAACCGAATTATGTAAAATAATATTACATAATTTGGATAAAAAAAAGAAAATTACAGACAATTCTAAAATAAAAGAACTAAAACAAAAAAATATCAAAAGTAAAAGAAAAAATTGTTTTAAAATTATGTAAGAATAAGAAATTATAACATAAAAATTTAAAACAGTTTTAAAAAAGTGTTAAAAACTCTTAGAAATCTTGTAAGAATTAAAAAGAGGATTATTGTCAATATGGAAAATAATTATTATTTAATTATTATGCATTAATTTATATATATTTAAATTTGAATTAGTTGAAGTTTTAAAGTTTGAATAAACTAGAACACAAAATCTAGTAGATTTCCGATTTTTGGAAAGCATAAAAAATTTGTATTGCAGTATAGAACATAAAATGTGAAGATTCTTGATTGTTGAAAAAAACTAAAAAATGAAATTAAGTTTGTATTATTTATATCATTATTATAGTTAAATATATTTGTAATAATTAATAATTTATTTTCCTATTTATGCAGTACCAGAATACCGTGGTCAATACCGTTGTATTTCTATGGGCATCCTTTCTTGTATATTTTTCTTCATTCTTTGCACTTTTCAATTATTCTTTGACACAACAAATTTATTTATCTTTTGGGTCATTCCAAAAATAATCGACTGCAGTAACTCATTTGGCAAGGCCAAAATAAATCAACAACAATTGATTGTTGAAATTGGCATTAAAATCATGACATAATTAAAAAAACTTTACAATTCTCTAGATGTAAAATACTGCATGCAAAACATCACAAGACCATATAAACAAAACACACAAATTTGTGGATAAATCTTAAAAATTACGATTTCAATATTTTAATCTTTATCAAATTGAAAAAATTGTGCTAATACAGATTATCAAAATACCTACGATTTACAAATTTTTGGTATGAAGATAGCAAAAAATAGTATTAGAATTTTATATCTTTAAGTCATTATAATTTAAATAAATTCCAAACGTCAATTAACAATTAACTATCATATTCCAATTTGTTCCAACTTTTAACTTTCAATTAATTCAAATTTCAAATGCATATTATTAATGCAAAATCATTACGTAATATTAATTATATTTCATATTCACAATAATCCTTTTTTTAATTCTTATAATATTTCTATGAGATTTTTGGGAGATTTTTTTGCAAACTTACTTATTCTTCCACAAAATTTTGAGATTTTCTTTATTTCTTTAAATTTATTGTTGGACTTGTTTTAAATGTTACATGTAATATTATAAAAATTTGTTTGGTTTAATTTGCATAAACTTTTTTGTTTTTAAGTGATTTTTAAATTTCTTTTGTGGACTTTTTATTCATCTTGATATGGCACATGCTTTTATTTTATTTTTATTAATTCTAATCTTTTAGTAGATTCTAAACAAATTT
This sequence comes from Ganaspis brasiliensis, assembly GCA_037103525.1. NCBI lineage: Eukaryota > Metazoa > Arthropoda > Insecta > Hymenoptera > Figitidae > Ganaspis > Ganaspis brasiliensis. The sequence goes on along the minus strand of JAZKLR010000101.1, from coordinate 5,414,754 downwards.
TATTATTCTTTGTACTTTACATTTATTTACAGTTTGTTAGGTTCAGGAAAAAAACTTTTCTCCATTTTCTTGATGTTTCACTATTTTTTTAGTCTTAGCGTTCTAATTAATTCTTAAATTTTTGTCATAGTTTTTCCATTTCTTAGAAATATTTTTACTTCTTTTTAATTGTTTAGTTTTTATCTTATAATTACGAATTTTTGAAAACATTTATTTGATGTCTTTATCTACGTTTTTTAAAGGTATTAATTTTCTACTTTTTTGAAAGCTTTGATTCTTTTATTTTATATTATGTAAATTTAATTTTGTACTAAATATTAAAGATTTTGAATGGATTAAAAAATATACTTGCACCATATGTTATAAAATGACTTTTAAAACGTACTTTTAATTTTTTAAATATATTATGTAAATAATTGTGACGCGTTACGAAGGATCTAAGAAGAACCAAATTTTATGTTGAGTTTGTGGTTCTTGGAATCAAAATACACAAAGAGGATCAACTCTGAATACAACTCATTAATGTTTAAGTCTTCATTACATCAAAAATATTTAATGAAAATCGATGTTTAGTTTACATGAATAAATGTTTCTTGAATAAAACACTTGTGCGCATATATTTCTGCGCTAGAAAAGTAGTGCGCATCTATTTGTGCACTAAAAAAGTAGTGCGCATTTATATGTGCACTAAAAAAGTTGTGCGCATCTTTATGTGCATTAAAAAAGTAGTGCGCATCTATATGTGCACTAAAAAAGTAGTGCGCATCTATTTGTTAAATAAAACAATTGTGGATATCTATTTATTAATTAGAACACTAGGTCGCAAGTATTTATTCAATAAAACACTTGGGACCATTTAGGCATTATTAATTAGGAGGCATATTTTCAATTTCCCCATTCAAGGTTGCTTACAAACATTACTGCGAAAACAAGAAGAAGAAAGGCGCGGAGAGCCTTTGTCGTCGGACGACTTAGAATTTGTTGTGGTGGGGCGAAACGTCAAGGTGACGCGACGCTTGCTTTCATCTCGATCTGAAAATTTGACTAATTTCTAACGTGTTTGACACGTTACGATTCTTTGATACATATTTTGTCGTGGTCTGCCACGATACTATTGAATATGTGGATTGACTGTTGTGGATTGCCACGATGCGATTTTTCTGATCGTATTGTGTTGAAGCCTGACACGATACGACTGAGCAAAGTCTATCGTGTTGTGCCCGGACACGATACAAATCAGGTTAGTCTATCGTGTTCGAGGCTAGCCACGATACGATAAGATACAATTCTGTCGTTTCGCATCGTGGGCGTGTGCGTCCCTGCTTTTAATCAACTCCTGGGAAATAAAATACATACAAAATACATTAAAAATTGCTATAAAGGTAAATTGATGAAAATTACTAGATTGTATTAAAAAATAACAAGAAAATGTAGAAAAATTACTAAAAAGTAATATTTTTAGTTAACAAAATTATAGTAATTTTTGTCATTTTTTAGTTATTTTCCAGTAAAATCTAATACTTTTTATCAACGTATCTTTATAGCAAATTTTTATATATTTTATAGTTACTTTTTACCAGTTTTCAGTTACTATTTTATTTTCTTGCAGTTTTGCTAATTTTTTTAGTTATTTTTCAAAACATTTAAGAATTAAAATTTTAGCAATTTTTCTTCAATTTACAGTTTATTTCATCAATTTGTCGGATACTTTTTATTTTTTAGTAATTCTTCTTTAGCCTATAGTTTGTTTTTATTTTACCCAGAGAAGTTGTATATTTAGCAGAAAAGTTATTTGTGCCAAATAAAAATATCTTTATCTCAGACCCTATTAAATTTTTTATTTGTTTGAAATAAAAAAAGTTATTTGAGTTAAATAAAATTTTTATTTGAAAGAAATGAAAATTTATTTTATACAAATAAAAAAGCTAGTTGGCCATGAGTTAATATATTTTATACTCGAATTCTAATTTTTTTTTACAGTTTCTGTAACTCTTTGAAATTCTACAACTTTTTTCTTTTTTAATAAGTTTTCCTTAACGTCTAGATTTCTTTACAATTTCAGATAATTCTTCTTCACTTCATAATCGTTTTCATTTTGTCATTTTCTTTTCACATTACAAGTAATTTTTCTTGTTTTTCTAACTTTTTTAAACATTTTTAGTTATTTTTACATTTTATATGGATTATCCTTTTTAATTAATTTAAATTAATTATGGATTAATTTTTCTAGTTATTTTTATTTTGTAATTTTCAAAATATAAAAAATTATCTTTTTCTTTTTAGAAATTCTTCTATTTTCAATTTTTTTCATTCATCTTTTTCTTTTGTAGTTTATTGTTGTAATTTTTCTAGTCTTTTTTAGTGAATTTATAATGTTCAATTCACTTTCAAGAACTTTTTCTTAAATTTCTACAGTTATCTTTTATAATTTTATAATATTTCTTTGTTCCTATTTATATTTTTTATTTTTAGTTTTTTTTTCTACAATATTTAGTTATCTTGAAATTTTTTATAGGGATTTTTCTTCATTTTACAGTTATTTTTCAATAAATTATACTAATTTTCATTCTGTTATTGTTCTTTGAGTTTCAAGTTATTTTGCCACTTTCTAATAATATTTTTTAAATTTTTCTTTCTAATTTAGTTATTTTTAATGACTTTCTAGTTGTTATTACACTTTCAAAAAAAATTTCTCTTATTTCTATAATTATATTTTATAATTTCTAAATAATTTTTCGTTCCTATCTATTTTTTTGAATTCTATTTGTTTTTCTATAATTTCTATTTATTTTTAAACTTTTATCAAGATTTTCTAATACATTATTATAGTAATTTTCATTAAGTTATGGTTATTCTTGTTCTTTTCTAATTATTTTGTAAATTTCTAATAATATTTTTAACTATTTAGTAATTCTTAATATTTCATTTTTTTATTTTATTTTTTTTTTCTTTAATTTCTCATTCCTCTTTTGTACTTTTTTTTTAATTTATCTGCATTTGTTAGTTGTTTTTCAATCTATTCTAATAATTTTCATTAATTAATAGATTCTTATTTTTTAACGAACTACTGCTTTATCTTGTTTTTTATTTTCTCTTTTTTTTGTGGTTATTTTTAACAAACGTTGTTATTATACTTTCTAGAAATTCGTCTTTAAGTTCTATAATTAGGTATCTTTTTTAATGTCTAAATGTGTTTTCGTTTCTATATTTATAGTTTTGAATTTTTAGTTATTTTTTAGTTAATTTTAGTTAATTAATTTTTTAGTTAATTTTTAGTTTTTAGATATCTGTAATTTATCGCTACTTTTTTAAAATATATAGTTTTTTTCATTTTTAAGTTAATTTTCTATAATTTCTAGAAATTTTTATTAAGTTAATGTTATTTTTATGAATTTGTAGTTATCTTGTAACTTATTACTAATAATAATAAATTTAGTGATAGTTAAGATTTTTAAGTTTCCAAAAATAGTCTAAATCAATAAATTTTTATCTAAGAAGCTTACATTTTCATTTTTAAAAAAAATTCCAGATGTGTCTATGTGTGTGTATATATGTATGTGTGTGGTAACTTTTTTGTCGCTCGGATATCTTGAGAACGCCTCAACGGATTTTAATAAAATATGAATGGCTAATTAAGCTCATAAATATCTAAATTTAAATACAGGGATTTTTGAAAATACCCAACCAAATTTTTTAAGCACCATTTTTCATGAAAAAATATCGTTTTTTGCCTAAAATTATTTTCCCGCTAAAAATACAAATTGATAAATAAAAAGATTATTTTCTTATCTCAAAACGAATCGATTGACCTGTATAACGTTTATAATTCACCAAAAATTCGCATAATAATTCATGACATTTTATTCTTTTTTGACATTAAAAAAACTTCTTTTTTCTCTAACTTCTAAATTTTTTTTTATTTTATAACTATAGGAAGCTGAATTACACTGTGTTACAAAAAATGACGAAGAAAAATTACTTTGAATAGGATCTAGCTTAAGTTGTTCGTCATGAAAAACTAAAAAAAAAATAATGTGTATTAAATCCCCCCCCCCCCCTACCCAAAAAACTTCATTTTAGAGATAAAAAACAGTTTTTTGTAGTTTTTGTATAAAATATACTGTTACTTTGTCATTTTTGGTCTGATTTCAAAATTTTTCTTTTTAATTTAAAGCTGTAAAACAAGGCTTTTTAAACCTAATAGAGGTCTTATGTTTTAAGTAAAATTTATGGTAGAAAGAGTAAAAAATTTCGAAAATTGTCAATTTTTTTTTATTTTTTCAACTTTGGCAATGACTAAAGTGACCAATTTTATTTAGAATGTTTTTTCTATCCTGAATTATTTAAAGCGTTTTAAATTCTGCGACGAATAAACTTTTTTTTGAATTAAATTGGTGATAAATTGACTGAGTTATTGCATTTTTTGTCTTTACTTTCGCAGTATTTTTTGGGAAAATCAATGTTAAAAAATTTTTGAGACATTCTTAATTTTCAAAATTTTATTGAAATTTATTAAAATAAGTATAAAAAAGTTGTTAGAAGATGATAAGTATTACTTGCAACAATTAAAGAAGTCAAAAAAAAAAGAAAGTACTGTTTTTTGCTTAAATAAAATACTGCTAAATATAAGTAAGGACAAAAAATGCAATAACTAAAGTCAATTTATCACCAATTTAGTTAAAAAAAGCTCATTCGACGCAGAATTAAATACGCTTTAAATAATCAAAGAAGAAAGAAATAATCAAAGAAGTTAAGCTCAAAGAAAAACATTCTAAATAAAATTGGTCCTTTAATCATTGCCAAATTTGAAAAAATTAAAAAAAAATACCAATTTTCAAAATTTTTTACTCAAAGAAAAACATTTTAAATAAAATTGGTCCTTTAATCATTGCCAAATTTGAAAAAATTAAAAAAAAAATACCAATTTTCGAAATTTTTTACTCTTTTTACCGTAAATTTTACTTAAAATATAAAAGCTCTATTAGGTATAAAAAGCCTTGTTTTTCAGCTTTAAATTAAATAAAAAAATGTAAAATCGGACCAAAAATGACGAAGTAACTGTATATTTTATACAAAAACTGCAGAAAAACTGTTTTTTTTATACTTAATAATAATAATACACTTAATAAACTTTTTTTTTTAATTTTTCATGACGAATAACTGAGGATAGGTCGATTCAAAGTAATTTTTCACTGTCACACAGTGTTATGTATACTCTCTAAATCTGAATTAGTTAAAAATACCTAATTTTTAGTAAAAAAATGACTAATTGTTAGTAAAAATATAACTAAAAAATAGTTAAAATTCGACTAATTGTATTAGCAAACAGAATTTTACTAAAATATTAGTTATTTTGACATAACCTAAAAACGAATTTGACTAATAATTAGTTATTTTTTACTAAATGATTAGTAGAAATATAACTATTTGAATTGGTGTCTCGAGTTTTTGCTTTCAATTAGTTATTTTTAACTAATTCAGATTTAGAAAGTATATATTATATAATATTTTATATGAACTTTAATGTGTTTGCCCTATTTATTTATTAATACATGATTTACACGATGTTATTTCTGGGGTTAGGTGGGGGGGGGGGGGGAGAAAAAAAAATACTACTTTTGAATTGAATCAGTGACCTAATTTAGTGAACCAATTTTTTTTCAAAATCCTCTCTCTATATACTGGATATATTTCAAATTTCGAAAAATAACGAGAAAGTAATCAACGACCCGAAAACACGAGATAAAATTGAACAATAAACTGAATAAATATTTGATTATAAGTAACTCACCAATTTGAACGAGTTTGACAGCATTTCCATTGTGCTGCTTGAGTGGTTCATTGCTACTGGCATGTGTGAGATCTTTGAGGGGATTGTTACCCTCCTCAGCGAGGTTTCGAGTATTTTGCATAATAACTTGTTTCGAGTTTCTATCTCTAACTCGACTTCTCTTACTCCCGTTTCTAACTGAGTTGCTTCTCCTAAGCTTACTATCGCTTGCAACCTTCTCCGTTTGACCTTTGTTTCTCTCGTTTTTGTAATTGGCAGCGGCTGCCTTTTTTTGCCTGTCGTTAATTCCGTTTTTGGAGAAACGACACGGAAAATCCGTTGCTGAAGTCAATAAACTTTGACGAATTGGATTCTCATAGATTCTAAGAAGTTCCTCTGCCGGATAAATGACGTACATGCCAAGTCCTTAAACTCGCAGTTGACCTTGAGTCCACGAGAGTCAACATCGCTCTTCTCCACTTCGTCATCGTTAGCGCCAGAGACGGCTAATTCGTTCCACGTACGATTTGTACCCTCGCCGATTATCAAATCCGCAAAAATCCACATCTTTTCACTATTAATGCGACAGTTTCGCCTACGCGTGATTAAACATTAACTTGTCTCTCCATGTATAGGAGAGTGTTTTGCTATCTTTGTCTAATTAGGAATCTCTCTCGATAATAAAATTAATCTTGGTAAAAATTGATTCATCTCGTTTCTGAAACAGAAAATAGACATTTTTTTAGACACTGAAATACATTTTATTGCAAAATTTCATAAGAATTTAATTAAACTTTAACGTAGTCAAAATTGAGAGAAGACTTTACAGAGTTCGATGAAAATTTTTGTTGATGGCTGTTTCCATTTCAAATCTTACAGGCCGTATATTTTCAAAATCACGTTTAACATGCTTTTCATTGTTTTTAGGTCAAATAAAGAAGTGTTTTTTTTCGTTTTGTGAACAAAAAATTTTCGCACAGTTACGAGCATTTGAAAGTTTTAGGATAAAGAGTGGTTTTTGAACGAAAACAATTTTTTTTAAATCTCTCTAGTTTTTTCAAAATTTGGTATTTTTAAATGTTGTTTTCCGATTTTTATTAATATTTTAGATGCTCTTTCTTAGCAATATTGAACATTTTGAAGTTTAACAAAATGGCGTCCATTTCTTTAAAAGTCAAGAAACTCAATTTTCACAAAAACACCAATTTTCATTTTTTAAAAATTTCTTTTTGTAGTTACTAGATAAAAACAGAAATTTTTTCCAATAGGTTTAATGTGCTCTGAAACACTGCAAAAGGCGCAGGAATTTTTTTTTTTTAAATACTAAAAGTCAATATTTTAGCTAATACAGCGCCATATGAAATTAAAAGGTATAACCTATATTTAAATATAATTCAAAAGAATTTTCAAATTTACAAAATTTGGTTATTTTTTGAAAAATTAAAGTACTCGATATTCTCAAAAAGACCATCTTTTATTTTCTTAAAAAATGTTTTTCTTGTTATTAAATGTAAAAGAAAGTTTTTTCAATAGTTTATATATTCTATAAACTATAATGTCGTAACAGTCGAAATAATTTTTTTTTCTTAAAATGCATAAATTCATTGTATGGGCTAATACATCACCATGAATTGTACCGTTTTTTAATTTAGTAATGTTTTAGATGTTTTTTCATTACAAATTTAAAAAGTTTTGAAAATTTATATAATGTCCATTTATATAAAAATAAAAAAGCTCAATTTTCTCAAAAACAATTTTTTTGTTGTTGAAATTTTTTTGTATTTACTAGATAAAATAGGAATTCAAAATTACATTTATCTCAATAAAAAATATTTATTCAGAAAGCAAATAAAAAAATTCCAGTTGATTTTTACAACTGAAAGAAACCTTCGCATTAGCCAGAACAAAAAAAAAATTTTAAGAAAATAAAAGATGATTTTTTTGAGAAAATCTAGTTTATTGATTTTTCCAAAAAATGACCGAGATTTTGTAAATTTTAAAAATGTTTAAAATTCCTAAAGTTGCAAAGGAAAAGCATCTCTAACACTACTAAAGTCAAAGAACAGAATTAATATATGAATAATGTATTAACCAAAGTAATGACTTTTAATATTTTCAAAAAAAAAGTCTTGCACATTTCGCGGTGTTTTGGCGCACATTAAACCTATTAAAAAAAATTATTTTTTTATCTAGTAACTATTGAAAAAATTAAAAAAAAATAAAAAATGATGTTTTTGAGAAAATCTAGTTTATTGATTTTTAAAACAATTGCCGCCATTTTGTAAATTTTCAAAATTTTCAAAATTTTTAAAATTGCTAAGAAAGGTCATCTAAAACATTAGTAAATTCAGAAAACAAAATTAAAAAATATCAATTTTTAAAAAATTTGTTAGCGTTTTCGTTCAAAAATCATATTTGTCCTCAAACTGTCAAATGATCGTAACTCTGTGAAAAAAACATTTTTCGTAAAACAAAATAATATTCGTGTCTTTTTATTTGTCATAAAAAACAATAAACTATATGAATTTGAATACTGATTACTGAGACAGTATAACATTCAATACAGTAATTGTGAGAAATTAAAATTTGACACTTTTAAATTAAACAGAGATAATTTATGATCTTGTACCTTATTAAGAAATGTGAAAACTGATATAATTATATAAATACTAAAAGGTGACATAAATAAAACTTAAGGTTTGGAAATACTAATTTAATGAATATTAAAATACCTTTAAATAAAAATTGCGTATATTTTTTAAAATAAACAATTTAAGAGTTATCCAAATTTAACAAAAATTTATTGTGGTAACTATTCTTTGATAAATTAAAAAGTTATTTAGATGAAAAGAAGATGAAATCTACGACCATAAGCGTATATTCCATTAACAGTTTCAAAATAAATTCACTATAAAAATTGATCATGGAAAAATATGCCAAGTATATAAAGAAAATTAATCGTTAATACTTCAGTGAAATTGCTTACGACCGTTTAAATTTTATGTATAAATATGTTGTTAACTTTTATAATAAAATATAGTTAAATCAAAAAAAGTTCCTAAATTATTCAAGAATGAAAGATATCAATAAATCCTGAATAAAAAAGTAACTCTTGCTTTAAGTAGACTTGAAAGAGGATTAGGACCTATCTACGTTTTGTCTCAATATGTCACCCTCAGAAAAAACTTTGATCCACTTAGCTTCCCGTTCTTTTTCACTCTTCAATCATTCATTTTGCCCAATATTGAAGACTCGGAATTAAGGAAATCAAATATTTTTGTTTTATTAGATTATATTTATTTTTTTTACTTTTGATCAACTGTCCTTGATATTTTTTTTGCTGGTGGTTTTATCCGCGCTTAAATCAAATTAGCGGCCTTCTGTCGACGGACGATAGAATGTGAAAAAAATGCTCTTCTTTCATACAGTCTGTCATAAAGAACTTCAAAGTCGACATGCGTAAAATGAACGCTCTATTTTTATTTGTAATATGAGGTTGGACGTGTAGAAGTTAATACAATTTGAGAACCCTTTTAACTTTTTACAGGTGTTTTAGACTCGTGGCAATAAAACTACCTGTACACGTATATATGTACAGCTGAAAGCTCAATTACGTAACAAAATTCCAAATGTCTATTTTACACAAGAATTTCCAAAGGTGAAAAAGAAAGTTACAAAAATACGTTAATTACATTTTTTTCACAATTTTGTTAGGACCTTTTCAAGCAGAATTTCTAAACACTTTTTTGAAAATTAAAAACAAAATTTTGTTACAAAGAAAAAATTTCTAGAAAATAACATTTTTATTTACTTTTATTACTTTTGCTTTTTTGCTTTTTTTCATTTTTACTTTTATTACCTTTACGTTTTTACTCTTATTACTTTTTTACTTCCATTACACTTTTCCTTTTTATACGCTTTATTATCGCAGAAAAAACAAATGCGAAAATTTGATGCAGATAATAAATTTTTACGCTCGTTTTTCGTTGTGTTGATGCCGTTCAAAATTCATGCAAGATTTATCACAAAATTATCTTTTTTCTTATAAATAAAATAATCCGTGCAGTAATTGAGTTCGCTTTCTATCTTTTTAATTCCATATTTTTCAGACGAATATGCAAACCTTTTTGTAAATTGGATTAAAAATTCATTCACGGATAAAAACAAAAGAGAAAAAAAAACTTTTCTAGAAACAAATATACTCGGATCTTTGGAAAGTGGAGAAACTAAGTGTTAATAAAATTTAATAACTGTGAAATAAATATCATCAAGATACTTTGTATGTTTAGCATTATAAAGTAGACAATGCAATATCTACTTCCAGGCGAAAGAGCATATTTTTATAAAAGTACACAAGCCGAGTAATACAATAGAGTCAATTTTTCATTCCAAATATTCCCTCTATACTGGACTCTACTTCAAAAGTAGGTCAATATTAACTATTCAATAGGAAGAACTCATTTTACAATTCTCCCGAATCCAGATTTCTTCTGGTCATTGCTGCTGTGATATATTTCACACTAACGAAAGTAATTTAATTTACGATCTCATTCTGCACTCGATAGAAATAACTTGTTTTATTATTGACAAACCAATAGATGAATTGTTAATGGATGAGCTGAGTGATGACGTAGTTGACTATTTATAAAAATACTTGAAAAGTATTCCGGTTATAATTTGACATTTATTATTAAACATACGTTTACAATAATAATTATTGGTTTATAAATACAAATTTATAAATAGGGGAGAGTCGGGTAAATTGCCAACTTGGTTATCAGAGAAAAAATGTATCTAGTTCTGTAAAAGTTTATAATTTTTCTTTAATAAAATATACAAATTATATTTATTTGGTACTTTTTGTGTACGATTTCCGAACGATTAGATAAAAACATTTGTCAGGCATCTTCGAAACAAAAAAATTCGATTACCGAGGAGAGAAAAAAAACCCTATTCAAAATGCATGATATTCGACTCAGAAAAACTCGGTTTAATTAAGTTCTCAGGATCAAAAGAAATGGAAGAAATTATAAGTTTCTGCATAATGTGGTTTTCGTTGGGTTCATGTTTGTCAAAGGCAAAGAATTACGACCACGAGATGAAAAGATTTTATGTTTTTGTTTGCATCTTTTTCAACATTGTTGAGGTAAATTGATCGAGGAAATGTTAAATGTGAAAATAAAGTTACGATAGTTTTCTTTTTATGGTGGAAGTGCTTTATAATCACAGGACGGAAATTAAATTAATGAAATGAATACAATAAGGAAATGAGTGGAATAGTAAATAAAGTCGAGTAGATAAAAAAAAGTAATTAATTATCAAAATGATTTTCGTTGTCGATTTGAAATAATTACCCTGAAGTTTAAAAAAAATGAAGGAAGTACTCAATAAATGGGGGAAAATTACTATAAAGTTTAAAGCACAACAAGCCAGGAAAAGAAACACTTCAAGAATAAGTCAAGCTTACTGGAAAGTGAAAAAAATTATTAAGAAGTGAAATTTTTTTATGTAAGACAAATAATATTATAAACAAAATTTAAAGTTAAAAAATAAACATCTAGAAATTGAAAAAAAATACTTTGAAGTGACCAAATAATTAAAAAATAACAGAAGTAAACTTTAAATTAAGAAACATTAATAGAACATTAAAAAATAACAAGTAAATAAAAGAAAATACAAAATAATTAGGAAAAATTACTAAAAAATATCTTTTTGAACCAGAAAACAAGAAAATGTAACTAAAAACTGAAATGAAGGAAAAATTACGAGAAACTGGAAAAATAACAGTAGAAATTGAAGAAGAAGAAATAGAAACTTCTAAAAAATAAATATAAACTTAAAAAAAAGCTTGAAAATAGAATAGAATAGAAAAATAATATTAAACCAAGAAAATAAAACAAAATAACTAAAGATTGATGTTAAAGTAAGTAGTGAATTTCAAAAAATAACTGTAAATTAAAAAACTTTTGAAATGAAAAGCAAATAATTCAAAAGTAAAGAAAAATTACTAGAAATTTACAAAAAATACATAAAAAAATAAAAAAACAATTTTCGAACTAATGATTAAAACATGAGATATAATAATAAGTTACTCAAAAACGAGAAACAATTACTAGCAAGTTTTAAAAATAAAAATTTGATAAAAGAAACATCTAAAGAGTAAGTAAAAGTTTACTGGAAAGTAAAAAATTACTCAAAGAAAATTTTTGTCTTATACTTAAAACTAATGACGAGAAAAAAAATACTAAAAGAAAAAAAAACTTCTGGAAATTGAAGAAATTACTATATAAAGATAAGATAATTAAAACATAAAAAAAGTAGATTGATAAAATGGAAAAATTAATGAAACTTAAAAAAAAATATTAAGAAATAAAAGAAAGAACCTAAATACTAAGAGAAAAGTATTAGAAAGTATTTTTTTAATTTGAAAAAAAGAGACTAAAGAATGAACAAAATTACTAGAAAATTAGAAGAACATCATTAGATTAAAAAAGTTACCACGAAATGAAAAAAATAAATGATAAATTACAAAAGTAACTGAAAAAGTTAAGGAATATCGCTAGAATCCTTTTTGTTAATTACTAAGATGTGAAAAAATACTTTAAAATAAATATTAATACTAAAAAGAAAAAGAAATTACTAAAAAATAAAGTAATAGTTAGAAAAAGAAGGAAATAATGTTATAAAGTGGTGAAAAAATCCAGATGAAAAAAATAGAATTTTTTATTTATTGAAACAAATAGAAAATGGAATAAAAATTAAAAAAGACGAAGAAAATCTTAAAATTGAAAAAATTACCATAAAATATTAAATAAATAAAAAATTTAAGAAATTGTTAACAATTCACTGAAAACTTTTATGTATTAAAATAATCTGCAGCGCGATTCTTTTAAGCCAATTTCAGATTATTTAAATTCAATTTGGTATAAAAAAAAGAGCGTTGCAGATTAATTTAATCCAAAACAATTTTCTGTGAATATGTAAACAATATGCCTACTAAACTAAGGAAACAATTACTAGAAACTGGAAAATTTTCTAGAAATTTGGAGAAGAATAAAAAATTATAAAAAGTAATTAGAAAACTATAATTTGGAAAGAAAAAAGAAAATATGGAAAAATGGATAAATTATTTAAATCACTTAAAAATAATTAGAAAATGAAAAGAAGAAACTAGAAAATAAAGAAAATGAAGAAAACAACTGAAAATTGATTAAGAATATAAGTAGTTAATTTCACAAATTAACTGTACTGAAAAACCGGTATTGTTCTTTTAAGAATATTCTCAATATTCTCTATAATATTCTAAAAAAAAAATATATTCTCAAATTCTTTAAGAAAATATCTTTAATTCAAGTATATATATTCTTAATTTTAAGAAACTAAGAGAATATTCTTAGCCTAAAAATTATTTTTAATATGATAAAATATTTTTAATCTAAGAACGTTCTTCTTATTCTAAGAATATTATATTCTTTAAATGAGAATATTTTGTTCTTAAATAGGTGCCAAAAATAATTCTGAAGACAATAATACCGTATTTTCAGTGTGTATAGTAAAAAAAAATCATGAATTGAAAAGAGGATAACTTAAAAGTAGAAAAAAATTTTTACTAAAATGTAAAAGTATGTTTAAAATTTGAAAAAAAGTTGTTCATTAAACAAGAATTATTAGCAAGAATATACTTAGAAAAAAATACTCAGAAATGTAAATTAAAAATTTGTTTTTGAAGTAAGTCACAAAATAACTATACAATAAAAATAGTAACTACAAAAGTGAAAAAAAATTACTAGAAAAAAAATTAGAAAGTTAAGAAAAAAACCATTAATTACTATACTATACAATAAAAACTAAACTATACAATAAAAATAGTAACTACAAAAGTGAAAAAAAATTACTAGAAAAAAAATTAGAAAGTTAAGAAAAAAACCATTAATTATTTTAAAATAAACCAGTATGAAAATTAAAAAAAAGCAAATGAAGGAAAAAACTAAACATTATGGAAAAATTACTCAAAATTTTTAAAAAATAGTTATATTTTCTTTTTTCTAGTTAGAAGAATTTTATTAAAAAAATAAAAAGACAATTAAAAACTGAACTTTCTCAATCTAAAATTCTAAATTAGTGAAAAATTACTAATGAAATGATGAAAAGTTGTCCACAAAATGAATTAGTGAAAATTTCTGCTTAGTATTATTGAGAAATTACTCATTTTTAATAAAAAAGATCAAACTATAAATTGATGGTAAAAATGACAAATTCACATTACGGTCAGAATTCGTGAAATCAGCATAAAAAATAGAATTTTTCTTTTTTATCGAAATATTGAAAAACTTATTATGCTTGATCATAAAAATGTTTTCACCAAATGAAAAATTTTTTAAACATTTTTTACAAAAGTTATTGCAAAACTAACATTTTTAACACTTTTTAAACAAAAGCTTAGTATTTCATAAATGAGTTTACCGATTTAAGTGTATCTTGGATAAAAACAAAGGGCTGAAAATGGACTTCCAATTACAGTTTGAAAATTAAAAGAAAAAAAAATTATTATTTGTTTATAAATGTTTTATAAACAATTAATTTTTTATTATTATTCTGAACCTTTTAAAAATCGGGAAAAGATATTAAAATACACTTAAAACTCTAAGGAATCAAACTCCATTGAGAAAATTGATAAGCGATTTTTTTGGGGCATTTAGATATTACAAATAGCTTTTGCTTATACCTTGTCATTTGGTAGTATTTTGGGTGCTAAATAAAAATAAGTGATTAAAAATGTTGCGAAACTTTTTGGCATACTTATTTAGCATCTAGAATACTAAAGAAAACAGAAAACTAAAAAATTATATTTATTTTCGATTGAACGAATTTTTCATGAAATACCCAAAAAAGAAATCGCTCATTAATTTTCTCAATAGATTCGATTACTTAAAGTTTTAAGTGTATGTTAATATATTTTTCCAAATTTTAAAAGGTCCAGAACATTGAAAAAAATTAATTGTTTATAAACAATTTATAAACAAATTATGAAAAAAAAATATTTTTTTAAATTTTCGAACTGTAAGTGGAAGTCTGTTTTATGCCTTTTGATTCTATACAAGGCACACTGAAATCGGAAAACTCATTTAAGAGACATAAGCTTTTATTTAAAAAGTGTTTACAATTTTTATTTTGCAATAACTTTAAAAAAAAAAACTTTTTAATTTTTCGTTTGGTAGAAACGTTTTTAGGATAATAATAATTCTAAAAATTATTATAAATTATAATCCATAATAATAATTATTATGGATTATTATGGATATAATAATTTCATTGTTATTCGATAAAATAGAAAAATCTATTTTTTTCTGTGCGTGCTGATTTCACGAATTCCGACCCATATTACTAAATTCTTACTATTGTAAATTTGTAGTTTTTACCATCAATTTGTAGTTTCTTGTTAACAATTAGTAGTTTTTCACTGATTCAGATTTAGAGAGACCATTTTTAAAATTTTAACATTGTTAAAGTAAATGCATCGAAAAATCACGGAATGTAATAGAGATCATAATTTTTTTCTGCTTAAAGTGCTTTTAATAACAACACAGACATTAAAAAATAATAAACCGCATAAAATAAAAAACTAATAGTAAAAAATTCAAATTGATATAAAAAGAATGATTAAAAAAGATCAAAGCAAAATTTACAGTAACGAGAGATTTTCGTCGCCAAAAATACACACGAAGCTTTTAAATCCGCCATATAAATTATTATTTTCGCATTTTTTTCGATTTGGTGTTTTAAAAGTAGATTTTTTTGGGGAAATCGTAAAAAAGTGTCATGTCGGCAGATTTAAAATGTCAACAGTGTGGTGAATTCGTTCACGCAAAGCGCTTAATGCAACAACACTCGTCACTTGTTTACACACCATATGCTCCATACAAGCTGGACCAATAAAGAGCTGTCAAATTTAGGTAAAGATTCCTGGCAGCTATATAGCAGTAGTAATTTATTAGTCGGAAGTTGTAGTATATATCGAGGCGGTTTCTTCAAACACGAGCCTTTAGAGTAATTAAACTAGGTGAGCGTTAACGTCAATTTGCGAATTGCTTTGTGCGCACACGCACACCAACAGGTGTCGGTGTATTTAAAATGTTCGATAAACTTGGAATACGGCCAGTAATAACGTTAACGCCAGAGCTCGTAACTATACTTCTTTATTTATATATTTATTTCTGAATTTATAGCTGAAAAATGAATGAGAATTTCAGTTTCTCGGATTATATTGTTTCATAATCTCGATTATTACTCGCTCTTTTGTTCCAAATAAACTGGTCTTTGTTTGGTACTCTACTGGCCAAAAAAAAAAAATCTTTAAATGTTGATAACTCTATTTGAAATTAGCAAAATCAAATTTTTTATGGATCATTGGAAAGCTTTTAAAATTTGCCGTCAAATAGTCTAGCTTGAAGCTTTTTTGATGTAAAAGAAACGGAGATTTGATGTGATAAAGACTGGTGAATTTTTTTGTTTTCAGTGAATTTTCATTGTTCAAGTTTGATAAGCTGCATTTTGTAGAGAAATAATAGAAAATTTTTGAAATTAAGCTGAATAAAACCTTGAACTTTCAACTTTAAAATAAGCCAAAGCTGAAGTGAATATTGTTGATGAATTGAATTTCCGGAAAATTTGAGATTAATTGGAACGAATTTTATGGAATTTTTTTTCAATTGATGTTCCTAAAGTTCTGAACGTTCATTTAAAAGACAATTTTTTTTATGAAGATATTTTCAAGAATAACTTTTGCAACGCAAAATATAAAAGAGGAATTCTTTCTTAAAATATTGAAATCAAATTTTTGGTATGCAGAAAATTATTGTTGGTCAAATTTGAATTTGGAAAATGTTAAAATAATAATTTAAAATTTTAAAGTTCAGAACTTTAAAATCATTTTAATTGGGGGATTACATGGAAACGATTTTAAGAAATGATATAATAAAAGAGGAAACTGAAATGTGATATTTTGTAGAAACTTAATGTGAATTTTAGCAAAAAGTGAGTAAAATTAGGAAAAATATTTTTTTATTAATAAAAAGATGCGGAAAAATTGATAAAAATGGTTATTTTTGGTAAAATTGGTTGAAACAAATAGAAAGTGTAGCAGTTTGTAAGGGAAAGGTAAATAAAGTTAGTAAAAAATCACTACTACTTTTGGGTAAAAAGTAACTAAATTAATAAAAACAACGTATTTTATAATTATTTATTATAATAAAAATTGGATAGCCATAATGCTTTAAAATTTTAATAATCGATCTCATTTTATTAATGAAGACATTTTTACTAATTTCCATGAAGAATTAAAATATTATTTTTTATCGAACTGCAGCAATAAAAATTTAAAAATAAAAATATACCGGTAGAAATAAAAAGTTTGGATATTATTAGACAAGTTATTAATAATTAGAAAATAGGGTAGTCAGTCGCAAATCCATTGGGATCTAATTTTACAAAAAGGGCAAGAAAAATAGTTTCTGAACTTATATTAAATTACAATCATTAAGGATTAGAAGTGCATGTACACCTACATTAATTAATCATAATCTATGGAAATTTGTACCTACAAATTGTAAATTGGAGTAATTAAAATTATAATTAATTATAATTCAGATCAGTAGAACTTATAATAGTTTTTATACGAGTGAATATTAAATCGATTGAAATTTGAATTAAGGTAATCTTAGATTCATTCGAATTTGAATGAAGTTAAATTTTAAATTTTAATTAATTCGAGTTGATTCAAATTTGTGATAATCCAAATTTGGGTCAATTGAGATTCGGAATACTTAAAATTTAAATAAATCGAAAATTAAATGAATTCGGGAATTTTAATTATTTGAAAGGTGGATTAATTTGAAATTGGATTAACTCAAATTAGAATTTATTCAAAATTAAATAAATTCAAACTTAAATAAATTCAAATTTTGATGGATTTGAATTTGGATTAATTTGAATTAAGCTTCATACAAACTTAGATAAATTCCAACTTGAATAAATTCAAATTTGAACAAAGTGGAATTTGAATTTATTCAAATTCCAAATTAATTGAATATTTGACAAAGTGAAATTTGAATTTACTGAAATTTAAATGAATTCAAATTTGGGTCAATTAAAATTCGAAATAATTAAAATGTTGAATGCTTCAAAACTAAATAAATCGAAATTTGAAAGAATCCGCGAATTTGGATTATTTTAAATGTAGATTAGGTAATTTGAATTTGTATTAATTCAAATTAGGATTTATTCAAACTTAGATAAATTCAAACTTGAAGAAATTTATTTATTTAAATTTATTTATTTCATTTAAATTCAAATTTAAATGAAGTGGAAATTGATTTATTCAAATTAAGATTGATTAAAATTTCAATTAATTCGAACTTATAATAAATACACTAGCTTACAAATTATTATTACACTTTGATGAAATGGAATTTCGATTAATTTAAACTTGGATAAACTTAAGTTTAAATAACTTCAAATTTGAATTTGGATTAATTGAAATTAGGATTTATACAAACTTAGAAAAATTTCAACTTAAATAAACACCTACAAATTTGAATGAAGTAGAATTTGGATTTATTAGTATTAATTTTTACTAAATAATTTTTTAAACGACTTTTCATAAGTAGCTTTTCACTAATTCAGATTTAGAGAGTATATCAATCCAAATTTGAAATAGTTCGAATTTGAATGCATTGAAATTTAGGTTCGAATAAAAATTTGAATCAATTCAAATTTAGAAAAATATAAATATAGACAAATTCAAATTTGGAAAAATCCAAATTCGAATGAATTTAAATTTTAATTGATTCCAAGTAACCTGGCTCCAAATTTGAATGAACTGGAATTTTTATGAATTCAAATTTGGATAAACTGGTATTTGTGTTTATTCAGAATAGAATGGATTTAAACTTAGATGAATTAAAAATTAAAATTTGGAACAATTAAAATTGGTAAAAATCTAAATTGAGACAAATTTCAACTTAGAAAAATCCAAATTCGAATGAATTTAAATTTTAATTAATTCTAAGTTAACTAGCCTCAAATATGAATGATTTGGTATGTTGATTAATTTAAATTTGAATGAATTTAAATTTGGATGAAATAAAACCTGAATCAACTGAAATTTAGAAACATCAGAATTTAGATAAATTTAAACTGATCCGAATTTGAATGAATTTAAATTTTAATTAATTTCAAGTTAATTAGCCTCGAATTTGAATGACCTGGAATTTAGATTATTTTAAATTTAAATGAATTCAAATTTAAATTTTTTCAGATTAGAATGAATTTAAATTCGGATCAATTGAAATTTTGATTCATTCAAATTTAGAAAAATCTTAATTTAGGCAAATTTAAACTTAGACAAATCAAAATTTGAATCAATTGGAATTTTAATTAATTCAACGTTAACTATAGCTTTAAATTTGAATCTACTGGAATTTTGAATAATTTAAATTTGGATGAATTGGAATTTGGATTGATTCAGATTTGAATGCATTAAAATTTGGATGAATTTAAATTTGGATGAATTTAAATTTGGAATGATTCAGATTTGAATGAATTTAAATTTGGATTAATTTGAATTGAGTTTAATTTGAATTCAGATAAATTCAAGTTCATATCAACTGTGATGAATTATGACGTCACTGGTACAGGCAAAAATTGTCCGTAACTTTTCTCTGAAAATATTGAATATTTTATTACGAAACTTGGTAGAATTATTTAAAATATCAGTAGGAAGGTCTCTCTGACTCGAGTTTGTTTAAATTTTTGCCCAAAATAAATTTCGAAAAATCTTAAATTTTTTAAAAATTAATTTTGAGCCAAAATTTAAGCAAATTTGGGTCAGAGAGACCTTTCTAATGATATTTTAAGTAATTCTACCAAGTTTCGTGATAAAATATTGAATATTTTCAGAGAAAAGTTACGGACAAATTTTGCCTATACCAGTGACGTCATACTCCGTCACATGCCCTTAAATAAAAACAAACATAAATTTCACTTATTTCAAATTTATACATTAATCGAATTCTTCACAAATTGAAAAGTCTGAATTGATGGCGTGGACGAAAATAAATACAGCAAAGAATAAAATACACGTTCAACATTGATTTTTCCACTGTTTGCGTGTAAGATCCGATTTTAAAAATAAACTTTAAATCATAAATCAAATAGTAGCATTCAACGTCACGGTGCTATGGATGATAAGTTCAATTAATTCTTCCAACGAATCTGGAGATTTCCAATAATCCCAATACGCTTTTCTTGATGAAAACCTAATTAAAGAGAGAATTTCTCGTGGCCTCGAGGGATACAGAAAGATAGAACAAGGCAAATATACTCGACATCAAGAAACTGAGACTTGCTGCCGTGCCAATTTAAAGATGCCACAGCTTTTCTTTCATCTATTCTTTTTTATCTTCCACTATCTATTCTTTTTTTTTTACAAAAAGGAACCGATTAAACAGCTACACTCACATTCAAAAACATTCATTCTCACCATAATATTATTACTGGAAACTCACTTTCCAAACATTCAAATTTCTTTTTTTTTATTATTATTATTAAGAAACTCTACTTTTTAATTATTTCAAGTTTTCCATTCGTGTTTTTTCAAAGACACTTGTTGATTGATCGATTCGGTCAATTAAAATGAAGGACATGTGTTAAATTTATTCTGTTTTTGTTTCACTTTTTAAAGGTTGTTTATTGGAATTTTATTGAAACTTTATTTTTATCTTCTTTCTTTTATCTGTATATTTTCTCTTTTCTTTATTAACCTTAAATTCAGAAACTAATGGGTCAGTATCGTTTTAAGTAAGTATAATTTTGACACAAAACTTACTTTGAAAATTGTTATTTTGTGCAAGACCTGAAATTAAAGTTTTTAACATTATTTAGTTGAATAAATAAATTAAACTAAATTTATTAAATTTATATCAAGTCAAATAATTATTAATCACAGACACACAAAAAATAACATCTTTTGTCCGAGACACGAAATTACCTACGAATTTTTCTCCGCTGAATCCGAATCCGAAATAAGAATAACCAGTTTGGATAAAATTTTTGAGATAATCTAAAAAAATTCTTCAAAAACCCGGAAAACCAAAAAAAAAAAAGAATTTTTTGACCGGGACAATATGCTAGTGTATTTCTACGTATTTTTCTCTGCTGAATCCGAATCCGAAATCAAAATAACCGAATTGGTATATTTTTTTTAAATAATCTCAAAAAATTGCTCAAAAATCTGAAAAAAACCAAAAATTACTTTTTTTGTCCGAGAAAATATGCTATTTTCTTCCGCTGAATCCGAATCCGAAAGCAGAAAAACAAAATTAGCTACGATTTTTAAAACAATCTCAAAAAAAATTATTCAAGAACCCTGAAAAAACTCAAAAAAAGAATTTTTTGTCCGGGTAAATATGCTAGTATATGTCTTTAATTTTTTCTCCGCTGAATCCGAATTCGAAATCAGAATAACCAGATTGGATAAAATTTTTGAGCTAAACTCAAAAAAATTCCTTAAAAAAAAGGAAAAACCCAAAAAAAATAATTTTTTGTTCGGGACAATATGCTAGTGTATTTCTACGTATTTTTCTCTGCTGAATCTAAATCTGAAACCAAAATAACCGAATTACATAAAAATTTTTAAATAATTTCAAAAAATTCCTCAAAGACCCCAAAAAAAATTTAAAAAAATAATTTTTTGTCTGGGACAATATGCTAGTGCATTCCTACAATTTTTTCTCCGCTGAATTCGAATCCGAAAGCAGAAAAACAAAATTAGCTACAATTCATAAAACAATCTCAAAAAAATTGTTCAAGAACCCTGAAAAAAAAAAAAAAAAGAATTTTTTGTGAGGGTAAACATGCTAGTGTATTCCTTCAATTTTTTCTCCGCTAAATCCAAATCCGAAATCAGAATAACCAGATTGGATAAATTTTTTTAGATAAACTCAAAAAATTCCTTAAAAAAAGGAAAAACCCCAAAAAAATTTTTTTTGTTCGGGACAATATGCTAGTGTATTTCTACGCACTTTTCTCTGCTGAATCTAAATCTGAAATCAAAATAACCGAATTACACAACATTTTTTGAGATTATCTAAAAAATTTTGCAGACGGAAAAACCCAAAAAAAGAATTTTTCGTCCGGGACAATAAGCTAGTGTATTTCTACGTATTTTTCTTTGCTGAATCCGAATCCTAAATTAGAATAACCAGATTGGATAAATTTTTTTAGATAATCTCAAAAAGTCCCTCAATAACCCGGAAAAAACAAAAAAAAAAAGAATTTTTTGTACGGGACAATATGCTAGTGTAATTCTACTTATTTTTCTCTGCTGAATCCGAATCCGAAGTCAAAATAACCGAATTGGATAAAATTTTTGAAATAATTTTAAAAAAACTGCTCAAAAACACGAAAAAATCGCTTTTTTGAGTCTAACTCAAAAATTTTAGCTAATCTGATCATTTTGATTATGTGTAATTATTATAACTTCTTAATTGTCTGAGAGGAAAAAAATTACGAAAATTATTATGGATTAATAATATCCTGTAAACTAATGATCAGGGGTGTTTCGGTTTTCAAATTAATTTTTAATTTTCCTATTTCATTTAGTTTTTTCCTTCCCTTTATTCCTACAAATTTTAAGGAAGTTTTTTCATTTATTTTATTTTTTCTACAAATTTATTTCCTTTTTGGTCTCTCTAAACCTAAATTAGTGGTTTTCTACTAATGAATCAGCGAAAAGTAAGTTACTATTTAATAGTAAGAATTTTACTTATTTTTTAGTAGAAAACTACTAATTCAAATAGTAGAAACTTACTCGTTAAAATAGTGGAATTTAAAAACGTCAATTAGTAGTTTTTTACTATTTCAATTAGTAGTTTTGTACTAAAAAAATAATTAAATTCTTACTTTTCATAGTAGCTCACTTTTCGCTAGTTAATTAGAAGAAAACCACTATATAAATATCAATTTATAAAGAATTAATTTAAATTCAAATCAATTGAATTTAATTTATTTATACCTTTAAATTGAATTATTAAAATTAATAATGTTATTCCTAAAATTTATAAATTCAGATTTAAAGAGATAGGGGATCTTATACATAGGAGATAAAATAGGAGTCTTATAGGGATTTTTTCCTTAATTTTGACAATAATATTTAAAAGTTTTTCCTTTTTAAAAAGTTAAAATTTTAATTATTTTTAAATTCAGTTATTTTTAATAATTTTAATAACATTTTTATTTGTAAAGAATTGTATCATCGTTTATTTAGCTTCTTCATTCATATATAATTTTATTCTTTTTTATCAACTTAATCCACGTTTTTCCAATTTATTTTTCTTCTTTTTTAGAAGAGGGAGGGAAGGATATTAATTTTTTTTCAATTTTCTGATTTTTCTTTAATCTTTTCGGAGATTACTACCAATTGAAAAAAATGTTTTATTCATTCATAAAATTATTTCCTTTTTTATAAAATAGCCAAAGGGTTTAAAATTTTTTTAAATATATTATTGTTATTAATTTAAGATTTTTTTCTTTTGTAAGAGTTGTAATTAATTACTTTTTTAATCTCTTCTTTTTTAATAACTTCCGTAAATTTTTTATTTTTAAACAATTATATAATTTCCTTTTACTTTTACGTACATTCTTACGATTTCTTATTTTATTTCCACATTTTTTTCATTGAGTTTCTAATGTATTTTTACCATTTTAAAAAAATGTTTTCATAAATCTCTCAATTATTTTAAAGGTACACTTGATTTCTTAAATTTACATTTGCTTCTTTTTTCTTTTTCCCCTGTTTCATATTTACCCATAATGACTAAAGATTAATTTCGTTATGCAGATTTTTATTTTTCCTCCTATTAGTCAAAAGATTTTTAAATTTTAATGATTGAATAATTGACTTTCCTGGGTTAACTGAGTCTTTTAATATTAATATAATGTATTAAAATCAATTACCTATATATAATAAATAGGATTAAAAAATCTTGGATTTTAGTAGGAGTTCAAAATAACATTTTTTTCGGTTGAACAGTATAACATGTGCTACGAAAAATTTTCCGTCATAACGATTCAGGTCCAAATTAATACCAGAAATAAACAAAAACTACAAATTGCCAATAAATTCATTATCGTAAACATGTATTTTCAATCTGGCGATAATTTTCCAACTGAAATTGAAGAGTAATTGAAGACTATCATTTTTTTCATATAAACGATAGGAAAATAAAGTGTCAAAGAGAGGAATAAAACGCGAAATATGATCCTTCTCATAAAAAGGTTATGCTCTTAAAATAAAAAATCATAGAATAATCTTCACTGAATAAATCAAAAAACGTTTTTAATAAACCTAAAAATAAAAATTCACATCACATTGAAAACTTCTTTTTTCGTACATCTGGATTTTCGTTTAATTTCTAAAATCGAGGTCAGATGATATCGAAATCAATTTTCTATCTATAGAGCGAATTTCGAGGCATTACATTGCTTATTGTCTATTTTTACTGAAGTAAAGTATTGTGACGCCCACTTAGCACTCGCACTTAATAAAGAAGTGAAGAGGAATCAAGTGCCACTTGTAAAAGTGATATATTGAGTTTCATAGATATATTTTCTTGCATCCAAGATATTGCCATCAGTATATATAAAATTGCCTGATGTTTTTTACAGCGAACGACAGGGACTTTTATCGTGCTAGTCTTAAAGATCCTTAGTAACGATCGTCACGGATTGTCGGCTAAGAAAAGCTCAAGTGGCAGGCGAGTATATTTCGGATGGCAGATTTTCACCAGTGCCAAACATCCGACACGGTCCGACGTTTGAACATTTAGACCACTCAAGCCCAGGGACGAAACTACACAAAACTTTACTTATTTTGACAATTTAATGCAATTAAATCATAAAATCATAAATTATAGGTTATAATTTATTCCTAAGGAGAGAACCGGACAAAATTCCTATTTGTAAAAGTTTGGAGTAAAAAAAATATATTTTTGGAAAATAAATAATATTATTATTATTAATATTATAAAGAGATTCACCTTTTAATACAGGAAATATAAAGTTTTTCTCTAAAAATTAAAATTACATGGAGAAACGCTGCTTAATAAAGGAAAAGAAAAAGACTATAAAAAATATGTAAAGCTCCTGTGGTTGAAATAGCTTGTAAAGTTGAATTTCTAACACTCTGATAAATTATATAAATACCTACTTGCATTAAAAAAACCGTGAGTTTTAGGAAGAAAAACTAAAGTTTGATGTTCAATGCCAAATGTGACAGGATAATACGCCATGATTCTTTAATCGAATTACTCACGTAACTCTCGAAATTCGACTTTTTTTTACTGCGCATGCGCACTTCTTTTAATTGATCCCGCGCATATTTCAAATTATGTTTTTAAAATAAAGTAAAAATTATTCTTTTATATAATTTAATTATAATTATTGTTAGTATAAACGCTATGATTATTATAATTAATTTGTTAAAACAATGATTTTCTGTGCAGAAGCAGTAACAACTTGATATTTAGTTTCTTTTAATTTAATGAGCAACTGCAAGTGTCATCCAATTCTGACAAAAAAAAATTTAATTTCTCTCGTTAAAACAACAATTTTTTGTCGGGTTTAGTTAAATAATATTCTGTATAAAAGTTATTTAATAAATGAAATTTGTTCTTTACGCATTTTTTAAACAGAATGATTTATTCAAACTTATAGATAAATTGAAACTTAAATAAATTCAAATTTGAATGAATCAGAATTTGGATTTACACAAAAAATGAATTCAAATTTGAGTCAATTAAGATTCTAAATAATTAAAAATTACAATACTTCAAAGTTAAATAAATCGAAATTTAAATGAATCGACGAATTTGGATTATTTTAAATCTAGATTAATTTGAATTTGGATTAATTTAAATTTAGATTAACTCAAATTAGAAGATATTAAAAATTAGATAAATTCAAACCTAAATAAATTCAAGTTTGAATGAATCAGAATTTGGATTTACTCAAAAAATGAATTCAAATTTGAGTCAATTAAGATTCTAAATAATTAAAAATTACAATACTTCAAAGTTAAATAAATCGAAATTTGAATGAATCGACGAATTTGGATTATTTTAAATCTGGATTAATTTGAATTTGGATTAATTTAAATTAGGATATACAAACTTAAATAAATTCCAACTTAAATAAAATAATAAAAATTAAAATTAACAAAATCTAACAAATGAAATTGTAGAGAATGTTTCAACGAGAAAAATGAGCTATTATTTGCCAAATTGGATGAAATAACAGAAGTTCATTAAATTTAAAGAAAAAATATAAAGTGTTAAATAATTATTTTTTGACAACAAATTTTAGCTAAACCTATTTTTTTCAGGAAAATTTACAACTGGATCATTCAAAATTTTGTGAAATTAACGTCAATAGTAGTTTTATTTGATGGGAACAGTCATTTTTTAGTTTGAGATTATGTCAATGGAGAGAACCTCCTTAAACGAATTTTTATAAATTTTAGAATTCATTTTTATAAATTTAATAAATATGTTAAGAAAGCTGAATGTTTAAGGATTATTATAAAAAAAATTTATACACGTCTGTGAGGTAGATGTACATATTTTCTAAATTTTAAAAATAAAAAAGTTATCGTTGGGAATTTTATTTCCAAAATTTTTACAATTCTTCATTAAACTCTTTACTTTTAAACCGATAAATATAAAACTTTACAAAAACCATCTTTACCTTAATATATTTAATTATAATAAAAACAATTATGTTTAATATTGATGATTGGCCAAATTTGTAATAAATACTAATTTACCCAAACAGTCATTTTACCCGGTTCTCTCCTACATTTGATCGAGAAATATTGCAAAAATTCACAAAAGAAAATAATTATTTCTGTTAAATGAAAAAAAAATATGATTATTTTTAAATTTAATATATTTAAATGTGATTTAAAAAGTAATTATAATTTTTGTTTTGTTTTAAAAAGCACAATTCTCTCTAATTATGAAATAAAAGTTTCTATACGTGTAATAAAAGTTTTATTTCTTCTTCCTGAGTCGAGAATTTCCATATTTTGCGAGAAAGAAAGAAGCATGTCTACATAAAGCTCTAGAGAATTTTATATTTTGAAGTATGTTAATTTTCTACATAAAGAATGTGAATTACGTATACAAAGCGTATGCATTGTTAAGTACAATTTTGAAAAGGTATCATTTCAAAATAAATGAGTATACGCAGAGTGTATAAGGTTTAAAATTGTCTGGTTTATAAAATTTTGAATAATCATGTTTTAATTTCGTAAATTTTAATCTCCTGGGAAAGCGCACCTCGATTCAATATTTAATGTCTTCTTCAATAAGCAGTGAATTAGGTTTTCGAGAAAATTGGTGTGTTAATTTCGTTACGAAACTCACAAGACTTCGAGTAGATCAAGTTACATATTCCCTAAAGTTACGTGCAAATATAATAAACGAAACTTCATTTTGAAATATAATTTATACGTCAATTTATGCGCAAACTAACTGTCTTTAAAATATGACTTTTTTTTAGAAAATAATTTCGTTTATAGTATAATTAGGCTGTTAATTATTATGAAACTAGATGTGGGTAGAAAAGAACTAAAATTGAAGTACCTAAAGTCTATATTGTAAAAAAAAGAACATAAAAAGTAAAAATGTAGATAAAGAGTGTTCTGAAAAATGTGGGAAATAACTTAAAGTAAACATATTCGTGAAGCTACTCATTACGGAAGTAGCATTTCGGTCTAGTTTTCTGGGAAGGAGGTAAATTAAACACGTCAATACCCTCTAAGCGCATGCTTTGAAAGGAAAGGTTTAGAAGTTCCCACAAACAAACCACTAGATAGTAGATAAAACATAGTCACGCATAAATTGTAAAAGGGGTCAGAAAAAAGGAAAATAACCTCTATGACATTGAAAATATCCAATGTAGTTTATAAATAAATAATTTCTGTAGGCCCGTATGTATTTTTTTATTTCTAAATAAGTTTTTTTTAACTTTCAGTTATTATTCGCACATCTTAGTTTATTTTTATTTATTGTTTATTTAATTCAATACAATTATTATTGTTTCATTAAACTTTTTTATTCAATTCGTTATTTTTTATTGTTTTTGTTTTTTCTAGTAATTTTTCTTTCGTTTCTACACTGTAAAAAGAAACATCTTAAAATGCATTATAGTCACTTTTAAGACGTTTAAAGTATCTTATATTTCAGTTTCCATCTTAGAAAACTAATGCATTTTAAGATACTTTTGCTAACTTTTCGGAAACATCTTAAAAGTGACTACAAATGTATCTTAAATTAAGATGCTTACTTTTTGCAGTGTAGTTATTTTTCCTTAACGTCTAGTTACTATTTTACTTTTTAGTAATTTTTCTAGTTTCGTACTTACTTTACAAATCATTTAAATAATTTTTAAAAAAATATAATCAGTTTCTTTACTCTCTGCACTCTAAATCTGAATTGGTAATTTTCTACTACTGAATTATTAAGAAATCGGTTACTATTAAATAGTGAAAAAATCCACTAATATTTAGTAGAAAACTACTAATTAATAGTACAGAAAACTACTAATTTGAAAGTGAAATATTTACTAATTAAAAAAGTAAACATTCACTTTTGCAATTAATAGATATTTCACGTTAAAAGTAGTAGTTTTCTACCTATTAAATTATATTTTTTAGTATATATTAAATACTATTTTTTAGTAGAAAACTATTAAATAGTAGTTTTCTACTAAAAAATAGTAGTTTTCTAGTAAAAAATAGTAAAGTTTTTCACTATTTCATAGTAACCGATTTCTCGCTAATTCATTAGTAGAAAACCACTAATTCAGATTTAGAGAGTTGTGATTTTTTTTAATTATAACACTTTTTAATTTTTTTAGCTCCTTTGACTATAAGATTGAGTTATGTTTTTATTTTTCATCAATAAATTCTTCTTCAGTATAAATTTTTTTTAATTTTCTCATTCCCTTTATCACTTTTTTAGTAATTCTTTTTCATCTTTTAATCTTATTTCACTTTCTAATTATTTTTCAATAAATTAGTAATTTTCATTATTTTATAGTTATTCTTATCATTTTCTAGTTATTTTATATATTTCTAGTATTATATTTCCTCTTTTATTAAATATCCTAGTATTTTATAAAATTTTTTTTGGATTTCTTCTTTATTCTTAATTTTTTAGATTCTTTCTTTAATTTTTAATTTTTTCTTTTATTAATAGTTTTTTTTCGTTTCTAGATAAATTTAACCAACTTATAGTTTCTATTTCACTTTCTAGTTAGTTTTCATAAATACTAGTAATTTTCAGTAATTTATAGTTCATTTTTTTCATTTTCTAGTTTTTTTTCCATCTTCCTATAATAAAGTATTTCTGTTTTTAGTCATTCCACTTCCTCTTTTCTATTTTTATTCTTCATCTAATTTTTTCACATTTTTTAAATTGATTGTAATTGCTTTTCCTTTTCTAGTTAATATTAACCAATTTGTAGTTACTATTTCACTTTTTTAAGTAATTTTTTTTTAATTTCCATGTTATTTTTTAATATATTCTAGTAATTTTTATCAGTACATAATTATTTTCTACCTATTTTAGTTATTTCTTTAACTCTTCTTTAGTTCTGTATCTTCTTTAATTTATCAATATTTTTTCGTTTTTATTTATTTTTACTTTCTAGTTACATTTTTTTACTTTGTAAATATTCATTTACTTTTTCAGAAATATTTTTGCTTCGTTGTAATTTTCCTCTAATTTCCAGTTACATATCTTATTAAAATTCTTGTTATTTTTCAACAAATTCTAGTAATTTTGCTTGATTTCTAGTTACTTTATTCACTTTGTAACTATTGCCCTCTTTTAAGTATTATTCTTTTTTTTAATTTCTTATTTTTCTTTCACTTTATAGTAAATTTTTATACATTTTCTACTTATTTTTTAAAAACTTCTTTGCAATTTTCATGAATAAAGAGTTTTTAAAATATTTTTTTTAGAAATTTTTATAAACCCTGGTTATTATTTTTCTTCTGCAATATTATTCTTCAACTGCTATTTATTTATTTTTATTTATATATAGTTATAATCACAAAGAAGAATACTAATAATAAAATTCAATAAATTCTCTTCATTCTATATATTTTTTTTTCGTTTCAAGTTATTTTAAAAAAATTTTAGTAATTTTATAAATTTTAGTTATTTGTTATACATTTATTATTTTACTCTATATATTTGTATTCTATTATTAATGTATTTGTAGATTCTTTTGCTGACTTTTTGAAAAAACCTTAAAAGTTACTAAAAATTTATCTTAAAAGATAATATCTACTTTTTGCCGTGTTCTAGTTTTTTTTATTTTTTTGTCAGTTATTTTTTTCTTAATCTCTCATTATTCGTTCATTTTATAGTTAAAATGTTCTATTGTTTATTTTTCCTTTCTACTTATTTATCAAAAATAAATATATTTATTTTTCTTTATTTTTAGTTGTTTTCTATAATTTACAGTCATTTTTTAGAGATTTTTCTTCCTTCATATAGTTTTAACATATTCTTGTAATTTTTATTAATTTATTATTATTCTTGTCACTTTCTAATCATTTAAAATTTTTTTGTAATTTTCAAGCAATAATTTTTACATTTCAGTCATTTTTCTTCATTTTGTAGTTTTTTTTTTTTTAATTTTATCACTCTTTTTTTACATTATTGTATTTTTCTGCATTAACGTTGATTTAAAATCAAGTTACAAAAAAGGGATAAAAGGAAGAACAACAATAACTACATTATTGGAATCCAAACAAAACATTCACTCAATAATAATGTTTAGTTATTATTTCCAATAACCTCGCGTTAGGAACTAATTTTTTCTGGCGGATAAGGCAAAAATTTATTTATACCGATAATTTCTATAACAATAATTATTATTATTATTATTAATAATAGGCAAAACTTTGTCTCGGCATGAATGAATAATTCATTACCGTCATCAATCATTTCTCCCCTCTTCGGGAATTTATTGCTTTTTATTTATAGATTATTATTATAGAAGAAAATAGAAATGAAAAAGTTAAAGTGAGTAGAAAAAAACCACAATAAGGAAAAAATTCAAATTTATCTATAGAAAACCATCTCTATAAAAATAGGCTTTTAATTAAATAATATATAAAAAAATAATCATTTACGAGAAATAAACGTCAAGAATCGAAATTTCAAATTAAAAGATAATTTTCCAGAAGGGTGTAGAAAAAAGAATGAATATGGGTTTATATAAATATCTAGATAGTAAAGATATCAATTTGCCAACGACATCTTAAAGTGAATTGTGTGAAATAGAATTTCATTTAATACTTTTCCCGCGATTGTGGTCTGTTTAAATTCAATAGAGTGGAGAATGAAAAGATTTGACAAGAGATAGGAAAGTGAATAGAAGAAATTAATTTTGTTTTGTGGAAGAGTTGAGTAAAAGGGAGCAGAAATGAAAATAACTTGTCAAATAGAAAAGTAATATGTGCAAAGGAAATATTGATTGACTCGAGGGAAATGAGCTTTCAGTTAAAAGATAATGAACAATTCCACAAGGTACTCATTAAAGCACTAGTTTTAGGATGAAACTGGGCAGAACATTAAAAATAATCTTTAGGAAATGGAAATTTCTCGAATGGCTGACTACATCAACCTCAAACTAAATTTAACGAAATCAATTAAAATTTCGTTATTCTGTCATAAATTATAATTATGAAAGTACATTAACAGACATTTCGTTGAAATTTCGATAATTAATTTTTTCATTGATTACAATTCGTATTTAATTTATTAAAAATTATTATTAATTCTTTTATGCCAATTTTATTGTTAATTTATATTATATATATCAACTTCAAATGAAAGGAGATTAAAAGTAGAGATTTATTGTTAGCCGCATACTAAATAGGATTACACGATTGTTCTCACATTAAATTAACCCTTCTCTTAAATCAATTGTCTTTCATCGACAGATTAATCCGATCCACTTTGAAGAATTACATTATATAATTCGTTTTAGCTTTAGGGCATTTTTTTAAAGGTAAAAATAAATTGCAAGCATTAGCTACTAAATAAATTTATCTTGAAATTATACAAATCACTCTTTTTTTAAATTTTCCAATAGAGGGATGTCCAAAAATGTCGAGAAGTATTAAAATAAACAACTTTGTTAAATACAATAAATCCATCGATTCATTTTGTCAATTTAATTTAAAATTAATAAAAATAAACGGAGAAATAAACTAACTCTTAAAACCGACTACGAACAATATTAAGTTTAAGAAATGATTGATATTCTGCTCTCTAAATCTGAATTAGTGAAAAATCAGCCACTAATTTAAATTAGTAGAAAATTTCACTAATTTTTAGTCAAATTTCACTATTTAATTTAGGTTTTAAATTCTTAAAGAATTAATTTTTTTTTACATTTTTAGTGAAAAATCACTAACAGTTATTAGACATTTTTTAAATTTAAATTAATGACAGATTTTTCACTAATTCAGATTAAAAGAGTGGATTTTTAATATCTATAGAAATAAAGGGGAATTAACATTAGATTAATTGATATTTTTATCAGAAAAAGTTTGGGTTGAAAAAAAATGGATTGGTTCAAATTTGAATTTGGAATAGATCAAATTTGGAATAAATATAAATTCGGAGTTAATGAAATTTGGAAACGGACCAAAGGTGTTAATTAAATTGAGATTTAAATAAATCAGATGTATTTTTTTATAAGTTTTATTCACAATTGTAGCGAAACATTTTAAAGTTAACATTTATAAAGTTTATATTGTTAAGGATGTTAAGAGTTTAAAATTAAAGGCCTTAGAAAATTCTCACTGTTGAAAGGGTTTAAAATTGAAGTTAGACACTTTTCAAAATTACTTTTTGTAATTAAAAGCGTTTATAGTTTTTGTTGCAATGGTATCAGTAAACTTTAACATTGCTTTTAAATTTGAAAGGTTACAAAAGTCGAACTTCATAATTATTAAAAGCGCTAAAGCCTTTGAAATAGTTTCAGAACTAGATTTTTATATTCTGTTAACTATAAATGCCTCCATTGTTTTAAAGAAGGTTACCTAATTGAAGAAGTTTAAGTGAAATAAAAAGTGGATAAATATAGTTAAATAAACACTGAAAAAAATAATTTTTGTTTAATTATATTTTGGTAAAATCAACACACCAAACTAGTTAAATTAATAAACTTAGCTCTTAAACTAAACACTTTTTTATTTTTTAAGTTTTTTTTTGGTATTTTTTTCCACTTGTTTTTCAGTTTTCTATTAGTGTCTTTTACATTTTGTTTGTTTCTTCTTCTTTAATTTCTTTATGTTAATTTTTTGGTTTTTTGATAATTGAAAAATTATAAGTGATAAATAATAAATGATAAGCAATATTAATGATGAATAATACAGGATAAATGATAAACTACAGATGATAAAAGATAACTGATAATTGATATAATAATTTGACTTATGATAATTGACAAATGACAAATCTTCAAGTGATGAATTAAAGACAATTAATGATAAATATGATAATTGTCAGATAATAAATGAGAAATGATAATTGGCAAATATTAAGTGACAAACTACAACTAGCAAATGATTAATGACCAATAATAATTTATAATTGATATAACTGATAAATGATAAACGATAAATAATAAAGCTAAGCGATACATGATTTGTGTTGAATTATCAAGGATACACAGTTAAAAATTTTGTGTATTTGTGTAGAAAACAGTCCTTGTTAAATTTTTTGTGTTAAAATTTAACATTTTTTGTGTGTTGATTTTACACACTCTTCAAATGTCATTTGATTCTTGAACATAACCTCAAATTTTTTAGTAGTAACTCTGTAATTTATGTTTATTTTTTTGTTGCAAAAGCATAAATTTCTTATTGAAAATTCATTTTAACTTACAAAAGATAAAATACAATAGTAATTGCATAAAATATACACGCTTTAAATTATTATAATGCGTAAAATAAGAGGTTATAATTTGTGTACAAAATTCAACATATTTTTTTGTGTTGAATTAACACAAAGTTTTGAGTGGACCGTTTGGGACATGTGAAAAATGTTAAATTTAACACAAAATTTTTTACTGTGTAAATGACAAATGATAACTGGTAACCGATAAATAATAGATCGTCAGTTGAAAATGATTAATGATAAGTTGAAAATGATAAATGATCAGTTAAAAATGATAAATGATAAGTTGAAAAAGGTAAATGTTAAGTTGAAAATGATAACTGACAAATGCTCATTGCCAAATAATAATTAACAAATGATTATTAATAAATGATAAACAATAATCACTAAATGACAAATGACATAACTGCTAAATCATAAACAATAAACGATACGTATAATAAAAAATTTACATTACAATAAATTTCCAAATAATAAACAACCGTCTAAAAATAATAAACAAAAATAAACAACAAATCGTAAATAAAATACAAATAATAAATGAAATTATAAACAACGCCGTTGTTTGAGAATCAATTTATGATTTAAATGCACTTTTTAAGTGAATCTACAACTATAAAATGAGATTTAGTGACGCCTGCACTGGTTGATATTTATGCTCATAAAATGCATCCTGTTATTTCTGTTAAATATCACAACATAGTAGTAAACGTCAAACTAGTCAAGTTTCTTGGTGGGATGTAGTTTTAAAAAAAAAGGTAGTGCATAAAATAGCTCACGTGTGATACCTACATCAATTTTTGTAGGAGACTTCAACTCTTCCGGTGAAGATTTTATGCGATCGTTTCGCACTTGTTAAAATGTAACGTTTGATGTATCTCACACAGCTGATCTTTGTACATATTACACATTGGCGACAAGCAGACGTCCACGAGGATAATTTTGAAAAATCCGCAAGACCTTGCCAGAAAGAACGTATTTGGAACAGTATCAGACGTGAAAAGGTCAACTTCTATTCAAATTATATTATTTTCGTTTTCTAGCACCGATGCATTTAAATAAACACTTTTATCTTGATATCAAAAACTATTTTTCGTTTTGTGTGTATCCGCTTCAAATACATATATATAGTATTATAAGAGAGAATCGGGTAAAATGCGTATATAAAAGTTTGGAGTATAAAATAATTATTTAATTACATTTTTGGAAAATATAAATCATCACACATTAAAATATAAATCTTTGTGAATTAAATAAGATAATTATTAAAATAATTTATTTACAGGACCAAATTAATTTCAAATCAGACAGGCTGGGCATGATAGGAACTAAAAATCAATTTTTTAAGTGTTGTTTTTTAAAAAATTTTAGACGACACGTATTTTTTGTTTAGTTGAAAAAAATTTTCATGGAATTTATAGAAATTTTAATTTTTAAAGTCGGAACTCTTATTTGTTTAACATTTAAGAAAAAAAAACCTTATAAGTGTAATAATATTTTAAGTAATTAGGATATTTTATTCTTTTTTTTGGGCCTGAAAGTGTTTTTAAGTGTTTATTCTCTTTAAAAATCCATTAAGAATTTTAAAAAATGTTCTATACTAAAAGAAAAACAAATTAAAATTTACTTGAGTTATAAGTAATATTTACTTTCTTACTCAAGCAATAGAAACAAATTAAAAATAATTGCTGTTAAACCAAATGATTTTTACTTTGTTTTCTGAGGAGAAAAAATGTCACTTTTCAAATCAAATTTGACATTTGAAATTTAAAACGATTATTTGAAGTAATTAAAGAAAAAGAAATATTAATATATA
The DNA here is from genome assembly GCA_037103525.1 of Ganaspis brasiliensis. Classification (NCBI taxonomy): domain Eukaryota; kingdom Metazoa; phylum Arthropoda; class Insecta; order Hymenoptera; family Figitidae; genus Ganaspis; species Ganaspis brasiliensis. The sequence continues at coordinate 5,379,125 of JAZKLR010000101.1, read as the reverse complement.
AATTACTTATCTACTTATTATAATTATTTTACTATAATTATTTACTATATTTATTTATAAACTTCCATTATTAAATCTTCCCGAATATAATAAAAATTTGACAAAAAACATCAAATTTGCTTCAAAAGTTGCATTTGTTTCTTTTCCTTTTCAACAGAGTAAAAATCACCTGGATTTACAGCAGTTTTTAATTTATTTTCATTGCTTGAGTAAAAAAATAAATATCACTTAATACTCAAGTAAATTTTAAAATGTTTTTTTTTCAGTGTAAAATAACGAAATGGCGGCCGTTTTACTAAAAAACTTTGGATTGAAATTAATCAAAAACCCTACAGTTTTTTGGTTACAATTTTTATTCGAAATTGTCGTCATAGTAAAGATTATTTTTCATAAGAATTTAACTTGTGTTCGATTTTGGTAGAAGAGAGAAAATTATTTTTTATTCTTTTAGAGGATATTTCATTTTTCTCAAAAAAATATACTAGATATAAAAAAATTTTCTAAATAAAAGTTGTTCCCCTTAAATAAATAAATATAAAAAAAGTTTCTCTTGATATTTTTCTCTATTTCTCGTTTTTTGAACAAATTTCGTCAAAATTCGATTTAAAGCTAATTTTTTGAGAATTTTACAGTGTTTTTGGATACAAATAAGTAAATAATTGTTAGAAAATGTGTAATTTATTAATATTGTTTATATTTTAAAAATATCACATTTTTAGCTTAAGGAGGTTCTCTCTATTGACATAACCTCAAACTGAAAAATAGTTTTTCAAGTCAAATAAAAATGTTATTTTAATTAACTTCACCAAATTTTGAAGGATACAAATGTACATTTTTCAGAAAAAACCAGGTTGAGTTAAAATTTATTGTCAAATAATAATTATTTAACAATTAATGTTTTTCTGCTAAATCTAGTTAAAATCTCATCTAGTTTTGACAAATAATTATAGCTCGTTTTATTTTTTGGAACATTTCTTACAATTTTATTTGTTAGATTTTTTAAAATATTTTATTCAAAAGAAAAAACATAAACTATTAAATAATTATTATTTAAAAACAAATTTTGATCCAACCTACTTTTTTTCCGAGAAATGTGAAACTTGATATTTCAAAATTTGGTAAAATTAATTTTAAGAATATTATTTTTTAGGTTAAAAACCCTTTCTTGATTTGAATTTTCTAATGAAAAGAATTTAAAAATATGTATAAAAAATTCAATTAAACTAAAAATGTGATATTTTTGAAATATTAACGCTTCTGATAAATTACACTTTTTTCTAACAATTATGTGCTTATTTGCACCCAAAAACACTGTAAAATTGTCTAAAAATAACCTTTTAATTGAATTTTAAAGAAATTTGTTAAAAAAACGAGAAAAACAGAAAAATATCAAGAGAATTTTTTTATATTTTTTGAAGAGCAACAACTTTTATTTCGAAATTTTTTTTATATCTAGTGTATTTTTTAAGAAAAATGAAGTTATCCTCTAAAAAAATAAAAAATAATTTTTTCTCTTCTACCAAAATCAGGCACAAGTTAAGTTTTTATGGAAAATAATCTTTACCGACTATGACGACAATTTCAAATAAAAACTTTAACTAAAAAATCGGTGGAGTCCTTGAGTAATTTTAATTCAAAGTTTTTTAGTAAAACAGCCGCCATCTTGTTATTTTAGAATATTTTTTAAAATTTTTAATGGGTTTTTAAAGAAGACTAAAAACTCTTTCTGGACCAAAAAAAAAAAGAATTAAATGTCCCATTACAAAAAAAATAATTTGACTTATAAGGTTTTTCTTCTTTAATTTTAAATAAACGAGAGTTCCAACTTTCAAAATTAAAATATTTATTAATTCCAATAAAAATTTGTTTTCAGCTATATGAAAAATACGAGTCGTCTAAAATTATTAAAAAAACAACATTTTGGATAGAAATTTGTTTTTCAGTTCCGACCATGCCCAGGCTGTCAGATTTGAAATTAATTTGATATAAGAAACCATACAATGAATTATTTTTAAAATATCTTGATTGAAAAAACGTAAGTGACATCGAGAAAAAGTTTTTTATAAGGAAAAAACAAGACTAAAAAAATATATGAAGCTCCTGTGATTAAAATAACTTGTAAAGTTGAATTTGTAACACTCTAATAATTTATATAAATACCCGCTTGCTTTGAAAAAGGGAGAGTTTTAGAAAAAAAACCTAAAATTTGACCATGATTCTCAAACACATTTTTTCCGCGCATGCGCACTTCTTTTCATTGATCCGCGTTTATTTAAAATGATGTTTTCAAAATATAGAAAAAAAGATTCTTTGGTGTACAATTATTATGATTATTATTAATATAAATGCAATAATTATTACAATTAATTTTTTAAAACACTAATATTCTATGCAGAATCAGTAACAGCTTGATATTTAGTTTCTAGATTTAAATATACGTAAGCCGAGACTTTTTTTTGACCAAGTTATTAGCGACTGACAATTTACCCAAATAGGCATTTTACCCGGTTCTACCCTTCCGAAAATTGTGTGACGAACTGGCTAAATATATAGCCATTTTTTATTTCTCGGTTATTTAATTTTGTCAGTGGTTGAAAATCTCCTCGTTTTCAAATTAGTAACACTAAATTTTCAATTACCTCGGTAAAAATTCTTTTTTAGGAATCATTATTCGCTTTCCGTCAATTTTAATCCGCGAGGACTCTCGAGCTAAGTGGATTTTAAAAAACTCACACAGCGGATTAAAAAAGTCCTGCTAAAATGAGATTAAACTCGAGAGGAGAGAAATTTTTATACAACACTTTTGCCATTTTAGAGTCACATAATTATTGTGTTCGCGTTCTAATGGAATTTGTAGTCGAGCTTGAACTCGAGAGGTTTATGGCAACTCGTAAAGATCATGGCTGGATGGTGTTCTGTCCTTGCATTTTTTATCTCAAGATTCAGGAAGTGAGTGCAGTTTACTGTACTCTGTAACTATATACAAAATGAGAAAACTGCAGAAAATGTTCTAATCAAACCAAATTTTCATCCTTATTTTACAACTTTTATGGCAATATCATTTGATTGTATAGTATCTATAAAAAACTTAATTTTCAATACATTTTCTTTACTATAAGATTTTGAGTATGGTGCTAATATAAACAGGATCAGCGGAAATGTATACTCTCTAAATGTAAATTGGTAAAAAATTACTAATTTAGTGATAAAACCGAGAACGAGTTTTCTCTATTTTGATTAGTGAAAAATAACTGAATATTGGTATAAAACTACTAATTCAGTGGTTAAATTTGACTAATTAATGATAAAGAATGAATAACAAAATTTGTAGACAGAATTTTACTAATTTATTTATAGTGCGATTGACAGAATCTTAAAATTACTTTGACTAAATAAGTTACTAAAAAATTCAAAAAACATGTAAAAAATAAAAAAAAACTAACAGTAATTTTAAATTGTAACAAGAAATTTAAATCTGACAACAAAATAAAAAAATAATTAAAAATAGGAAACAATTATTAAAAAGTTTAAAAAATGATTAAAAATTGTAAAAAAATTACTAGAAAGTAAAAAAGTAACTAAAAATCGGAGAAAATAAAAAGAAACTTAAGAAAAATAAACAGCAATTGCTAAGAACTTGGAACTAAAGAAACAATCTAAAAGGTGGATAGATAATTGAAATTGAATAGAAACAAAACGAGAAAGGTAACTCGAAAATGAAGAAAATTTATGTTCATAAAGTTTTGAACGTTCATTTGAACAAAAATTTTTTTCCAAGGAAATATTTTCGAAAATAATTTTGCAACATGAAATATAAAGAGGACATTCAATTCTTAATTCTTATAATATCTCAATTGATTTGTTAATATTTAAAAAATTATTTTCGTCAAATTTGAAATAAAAAAATGTCCAAACATTAATTTTGTTCATTTGAACGTTCAGAATTTAAAGTTTATGAAAATTTCGTAAAAGTATGAAAAAAACTATGAAGTTTCAAGAAACGTGACAATGAAGCAAAAAAATTGATATTAACAGAAAGAGAAGAAGAAAAAGAGAAGAAAAAAATTTATAAAAGGTGAAAAAGTAACTAGAGCTATTCACTAGTTGGGCAAAAATTATTAGAAAATTGAAAAGTAACTAGAAATAGTTTAAAACAACTATAAAATTAGTAAAAACTAAAATTATTTAAGGATATTCAAAATTAGTAGAAAATATAACTAAATAGTGAAGAATTTGCAATAAAAAGCAAGAAATTTGAAAAAATATGTGAAGTTGGAGAAAAATAGTTTGCATCAATTTAGAAACAATTAAAACAAGTAAAAAAGAATAAATAAATTAAAGAAAAAAAATATGGCTATAATTATAGTTAAGATTAACTAAATGTGGAAAAATAGAACTAGAAATGACAAAAAAACACCAGAAATAGAAGAAAAAGTCAAGAATTGTACTAGAAATAAAAAAAAAAAATAATCAAATTATTGGAAGGTATACCTTCTATTATTTAAACAAATTTAACTATAGTTTAATTTGTTTAAAGTACTTAAAATTAGTGAAAAATGGAAATAAATAAAGTGAGAGAACCTAAAATTAGTTGCAAATAATTAAATGTAGAATAATATAAATAATATAACTAAAAATAGAAGAAACAAGCAGAATTAGTAGAAGAAAACATCAGGATTGATTAAGAGAACTAAAATAAATCAAAAGTAGCAATACTAGAATTAGGCAAACTTAGCTAAGACTAGTTTGCATTATTTTAAACTAATTTTAGCTATGTTCGACTAACTTTAGTAGTTTTTGCTTTTGACTAATTTTAGTATTTGTATTTGCAGAAATTAAAGAAGATGACTAGAAGTAATGATAAATATATAGCTACAGTTATACTTGAGAATAATTAATTAAAATGAAAAATAACTAGAAGTGTAAAGCAGTTAAAATTTTTTTAAACTAAAACTAAAAGTAGAAAATAGATAAAATTTATTAAAGTAACTAAGAATTGGAAAAATATATCTAGGAGTGAAAGCAAAAACTAGAATTAGAAGTAAAATATTACAAAAGTGAAGAAGATAAGTAAAAGTAGCGAAAAATAGATAAAATTAGTTAAGAATAATTAAAATTAGTGAAAAAATAACTAAGAGAAATAAAATAATTTTAGAAAAATGTTTAAAATGGGGTAAATGTACCAATTACTGCGGTAAGTTGTAATTTAAACTTGAATAATTAAATAATTAATAATTTAAATGTACAGTAGAAAAAGTAAAAAAAGTAAAAAAGTAAAAAGTATCGAGTAAAGTTTTAAATAATTTTTTTAAATAATTTAAATTGATTTTAAACTCTTAAAAAGTGCAAAATAACTTTTTTTAAAAAACTGCAGTAATTTATGCATTTGCAGTAATAGGTACTTCTACCCTATTGTCATTTAGAAAAATTTAACTAGAAATAGAAGAAAAAACTAGAAATAGAAGAAAATAACTAGAAATTGAAGAATATTAATTAAAATTACTAAAAAGTAGCTAAAATTAGTTATGAATAGTTAAAACCTTCAAAAAACAATTTATAAAACTGTAAAACTCTAAAATTAGTTTTAAATAACTAGATGTGGCAGAATATAACTAGAAAATGAAAAAAATTATTAGAAAATTGCAAAATAACTAGAAAGTGAAGAAAAAATATAGAAGTTTATACAAGGTATAACGAGAAATTTAAAAAATATATTCATTAAGGAAAAAAATCGAAAAAGCAAATAAATGACGAGAATTTAAAGAAAAATCACTTGAAAAAGTAAAATATTAAATATAGAAGGGAAATACTAAACAGATCATATAAGAAATAATAATAGAAGACAAATTAAAATTAGAAAATAATATATATATAAATCGAATAAAACTGACTTGAACTGGGAAAAAAGAAAAAAGAGAAAATAAAATTCAAAATTGATGAAAATAAACATGTTTTGGGCTTTAATTTTTTATAGAAACTCTCTCTTCCTGCTCCTAAGTGCAAGTAAGAGCTGCATACTTTAAAAAATTTAATTCTGCCTGCCCTGGTGCTAAAAGTTTACAGGATAAATGCTTGAAGGAGTTCCATAAAGTGGAATAATGGGAAATCTGAGGAAACGTTTCAAGTTGCAGGTTCTTAGATAATTCTCCTGATGCCACCCACTTTACGATTTGATGATGTTTCCTTCTCTTGATTATAATGTAACCCACAATTTGATATCAAAGGAACAAGACTGATGTCAATTTGAGAAAATTAGTGGGAATTCTCTAATATATATAGTCAGAGTAGACGTGCGCTTAAGATGCATTTTCCTTGGGAGCTGAGTGCGCTTGAATATCTTCTATATGATTTCTGATAATAAGCTAAAGTTACACATTTCAAGAGAAGATGATTGGATCGTTTGAAAGCCATTGTGTTCAACGATCGTTTCAAATCTTCTTTATCACACTTTCTTTCGAATTTTACTCATCAAAACTAAATTTCAGACATTAAATGTCCGATAATGACTCTATTATTCACACCACGATTATAGAGTTTTCTTCTAGACAAATTTTCATTTTTTGAATTTGTTTCCGGTCGAATTTAAATAAATTTAAATTTTTAATTGACAGAATTTTTAAGTTTTTGTTTATATTTTTTGTTCGACGAATTCTTATTGAACAGAATTTTTATTTTAGAAAAGTTTTTATTTAAAAGCATTCAAATTAAGCCGACTTTTGATTCGGCAGAATTCTCATTTAACAGAATTTTAAGTCCGAAATTGTAAATGGTCGAACAAATATCCAGAAGAAAGATTTTGGTGCGAATTTAAAAACTGATATTTTTGGCAAATATCGATTCGTTTAAATAAAAGTCCGGACAAATGAAGATCTGGTGAATCTTTCAAAAATTGAACTCTCTAAAAATTCTGTTCATTGAGAATTCTGCGCTCTAAATCTGAATTAATGAAAAATCGTTCACTAATCTAAAATTGGAAAAAATTTTCACTCTTTTTAAGTTTTTAGTAAAATTTAATTATTTCAATTAGTAGATTTTTAATTTTCACTTTTTCTTGTCTTCTATTCTTTTTTTATTTTTTGCTTTTTAAGAATGTTTTAGAATTAGTAGAAATTTTTGACTAATTTGAATTTATGACCGATTTTTCACTAATCCAAATTTAGAGAGAGAGAGAGCTAAATACAAACTCGGTAAAATTCGAATTCTTTTAAGTAAAAAGATGATAAGAATAAACAGAAAAAAATTTTAAACATTTTTAAACATCATAAATTTTATGAAAAATATATTTTTAAAAAAAGTTAATGAATTTAAAGAAAAAGTCTGAAGCAATAAAAAAAAGTTGGAACACTTAATAAACAATAAAAACAAACTTTGAAAAAAGAAAAAATGTTTTCGAAAAATCTACCAAATTATGTGAAAAAGATAGAATTACAAGAAATATTAAAAACATTATTATGAACGCAAACAAAAGAAAGTCGAAGATATAATCTACTTTAAAATCGAAAAATTTTAAAAGTAATTGAAAAACCTATAAAAGATAAATAAATCCTTTACAAATATAAAAATTTAAGAAAATTAGGTATATTTTTCTACTATTCTAACATCAAATTTTTTTTAAAAAATCTTAAAATCTAGGTAGAAAAATTATATGACATAGTAAATTATAAATTTATAGAAAAATAGAGAAAATGTAAAAGAAAATTGAATAAAATTACAAAAAAGAAAACGAGCAAATTATGAAAATAAATAAGAAAACCAGTGAGATAATTTTAAAATTTAAAAGGAAATTTTTAATTTTGAAATGTTTTAAGAACACAATTATATAAAATAAACTGAAATAATTTGCGAAAAAAAAGAAGACAATTAAAGAAAATCTAAAACACAAAATAATAATTACAGTTAAAAGCAAGAAAAATCTTTAGAAAGTCATTAAAATGAAAAAATTGTTTAACATACAGAAACAAAATCAAAATACTGGAAACATGTTTTAAGAAATAAGAAATTATAAGAGGAAAAGTTAATAATTCGAGAAAGTAATGTTTTTAGAAATTTCTCAGAAACATAATTCTTATGAGCATTTGTTTATTAAATTCAAAATTCATTAAATAGTCAAAGGATGGTAAATAACAATTATGTAAGAAGGAAAAAGTTTATCCTAAAGTTAGAAAATGCGAAAAAAGTCGGGAAATTTTAAATTAAGTTTAAGTGAATTGTAAACTAATTAATTTTTTAGTATTTAAATTTGGATTTATTTAAAAATTGTAATAAATTAAAATTTTATTTAATCTTGCGTTTGAGATTTATTCAAATTATAATGAATTGGAATTATTAAAATTTAAGGTTTTTTTTTTTGCTTTTTTTACCAATTCTGGGAAGTTCTGCAAAATTCCCGGTTAGTTTTAAACAATTTCGGATATTTTTGTAAGTTCCCGTTTTTTTGTTGTAATTTTCTAGGTTTTCCAGATTTCTAAACAACCTGTTATTTAAAAGAAAACGAATGGAATTTTGTTGTAATAACTTAAAATTAAATTTTTTAATTCTATTAGAAAAAAATTCTGTTAAAATAATTCTCGGAATTTATCTACAAATTCTTAAAATTTTTGAAAAATTCCCGGTTAGTTTTAAAAAAATCTCGAATATTTTTATAAATTCCCGTTTTTTTTGCAATTTCCTAGATTGCCAGATTTCTAGACAACTTGTATTTAAAAGAAAAAGAATTTAAAGAGTTTAAATAAATTCAAATTAAAATTTCTAATTCTGTTAGAAGAAAATTCTGTTAAAAGAAAATGCTAATTTAATCATATTCTATAAAATAAATTTTATATAAAGTTCTGTATATAATTAAATAATCTAAAAGTAAAAGTTTTTAATTTTGCTAAAAGAAAATTCTGTTAAAAGAAAATGCTATCTTATCAAATTCTATAAAATAAAAATTCAATTTAATAAGATTTAAAACTCATTCATGTCCTCACAATTTTCAAAAATTTTCAAGAATTTTAAAAATCTTCTTTCTTTATTCATAAAAATAATCTATTATTTCTAAAATCCATATAGCTTTTAAAACTGAAGCCTTTGTTTCTTAAAGAAATTATTTTATTTTGAGCTGCATTATTTAAGTATAAAAATAGTAGTGTAGTTTATTTATAAAATAATATAAATTTGAACAATAAACTATTTCTTTTTATTTTAAAATGAAATTTGTTAATCTCAAAAAGACTGTCATTTGTCAATACAGAGAATAATTTTTTAATAAATTTGACATATGTAAACAAGACATGACTAGTTAAGTTATTATAATAGTTACTGAAGAAAATTTAAATTAATAAAAGTAGCTTTGATAAATTAATCTGTAGGCGACTATTATTATTTTATTTTTTATATTTATTAATTTTTATGCTTTTATCTTTTTAATAGTTAGAATCAAAATCTAGAGAAACTTTTGTGTCGCTTATTTAATGTTAATTGGGTTTTTATAATTATTGCTAAATTATCTTTTGCTTTATATTTCAGCTACAATTTTTGTTCGTACTTATTCATTTAAATAAAAAATGTAAATACTTTAATAAATTTATAATACAGAACATGCACTCAGAGAAAAAATATTTTATATCAGAGCCAACTAGCTTTTTCATTTGAATCAAATAAATTTTTATTTGTACACTGAGAAAATAAGTTGACTAAATACAACCAATTTTTGATTAAATTTAGCAGAGAGAGGTTGTTGATATAGCACCTGCAAAGCACTTACTTGATTTTAGCAGAGCATATGCTCCGGTATCCTAGAAGTTTGATTGTCATCGCCGGTGTTTTGTTTGTTTTGTCCCGAGGAACCCTAACCTAGAAATAAAGCTGCTTGGCTAGAGGCTTATTTTCTCAGTGTAGTTAATTTTCAAGTTAGATGGTAAATGTTATATTATGCACTATTATTATTAATAATTGATTGGGTATTATTTTATTTCCTTATAATAATGAAACGTTTACCTAACAAGGTTACCTACAGTTCATTAGAACTTTTAACTATTCTTAATATTTTGTTAAAATCTATAATTTTAAAAATCATAAAAAATCTAACCATTAAAAGATTTGATTAAAAGGATCTATTTCTTATTAGTAAAAGAAATCTTGGAAATATATAAAACTAAAAATCTGCTTGAAAATAGAGGATTCCTTTAAAGGTTAATAAATTGTTTCATGAGTATTCTTATTGATTTTAAATTTCCATTTTTTCTCCTCACTAAGTCTAAATTAGTGAAAAATCTCCCACTAATTCAAATTAGTGAAAATTTCAAACAATTTCCAGTCATTTTTCACTAGAATAAAAAGTTAAAATCTAACCATTTTACACTTTATATATTCATGAAAAACAATTTCAAAACCATTTTTCACTATTTTCAATCATTTTTCTATTTTTTCGACTATTTTCTGAAATCTCTATTTTCGCGAAAATCACTAAAAATTACCGTCAGTTTATTTTAGCAACCAAATGAGGTTTCGAGTCCTGATAAAACATACAATATTTTTCGAGAGAATGGAGTAGAGTGAATTTCATCGGGTGCTTTCGACCTTTAACCTATTTGAAATACGTATCGGGAGCGTATTGAAACTGACAATTGTCTCTGGCTGGGAAACTAGTTTTCTACTTGTTCCGTAACATAAAACAAGAAAATGTACAGCTTTCTTTTGAAAATAAATGTACCTACTGAGAGAAGAGAAACTCAATTCGATGGATTTGATTTCGTGCAAGGAGAAAGAGAGAGAGAGAGAGTAAACCATGTGCGCAATGTACACGATGACGAAAATATCTTGGCAAAATGTACGGGGGGTGGGGGGAGGGGGGGGGGAAGGGTCAGATGGTTTCAAAACAATTATAGCAGCACCATATTCTAATGGAACTGCACTCGACCGGCTTCCAGAAGTCTGAGGTCACGAACTAATATGCTTACATAAATCAAAATATTAAATTAAACCGCTCTATTTAACTCTCTTATCTATTCCTTCAATGTTTACTTTCAAGTATTACTATTATACAATAAAATAATCTTTTGATAAATTGCATTAAATATATATATATATAAGAAACGGAACGAGAATTTAGCTAACGATAAAATTTAAATTTCTGTCTCATTTATCATGCAAATGGAGTTATTTTCTGCGTGAATAGTTTTCCCTATTTTTCGAGTATAGAACGATTTCTCATATAACGTAAAAACGCCTTTGAATCTCTTTTACTGTCATTCATGACTGAGAATTACCAGGATTATTTTTAAATCTCACGACAGAAAAGTATCAGGAAATGCTGGATTTACTTCATGTTTATTTTACACTTTTATGTAACAAAAGCAACTTTATGGAAATGCATTTATTTTAGATTTTATCACACGACAAAGCTGTATCCTAGTTTTTTTTCTTTTTAATTGCTAAATATAGAGAAACTTCTTTGTTTCTTGTTTATTTCTTTATAAAAAAAAAAAGAAATGAAAAAGAAAGAAAGAAATATTTGCAAATAAAAATTTGTCGTTGATTATAAAAGAGAGAAGATGAAGATTTCTAATTGGGGTGAAATGTGATAATGATATGCAATGCGTGAGAATATTAAGAAGTTCACTAAATCATTTATTTGTAAGTCAATTTGAGAAGTTTGCGGAATATCGTGAAATTCGTGTGCACCGAGTGAACTAGTTTAATATAAGGGTATTCGTCGGAGTGGCTCATAGACTCGAGTCAAGAAATCATTCTCTTGAATTATTCAGATGCCAAGTCAGACTGTAATCCCACTTAAGTCTTTCTTTTCCTTATGGAGAAAAGTTCAAAATCTCTACAAGAATCTCGAAAAGTCGTGAGTCATTTGAGTTGTAAAGTGGAGATCAAACAAGTCTCACAAACGTCAATAAAATGATGTTTCTTAATTGGTGGGAGCAACAAGTTGTAGTATATTAAATAGAAATTTAATTAACCGTTACTTATCCACGCGAAATATCGACTTTTTTGATTATTGTAATTTCTGAATCAATTTTAATCGATTAAAGAGTATTTGCGATTTTTTTAATACAAAACTGTGTTGATACGATAAATACGATAAAAAAACACAGTTTTTTTTAATGAAAAATGAATGTGGTTAAAATTTGTAGTAAATTAATTAGGAACAAAAGAGGTAACTAAAAATAGAGCCAGTGAGAAATACGATAAAAAATCGTTTAGGAAAAGAAAAATATGGGGTACATTATGAAAAAATTACGAACGAATCTGGAGCACTTGGGGAAATAGAGAAAACACGTGGAAACCATAAAATAAGTAGAAAATTAGCGAAACAGATGAAAAAGAAAATATTATTAGGAAAGGAAGGAAAGTAAATGGCAAATTAAAAAACATTATTTAAACAGAAGAAAATCGGATTTTATAGACGAAAATACTTTAAATTAGTAAAAAATTGAGAAAAGATCTGATCAATAATTATTTTTTAAAAATTAAGAAAAAAATTATAGATTTCAAAAAGTGAAGAAAAATATCAAAAAACAACTAAAAATGGAAAAAGTCACTAAATGTAGAAGAAAACAACAGAATGAAAATAAAGAAAATTATCAGAAGAAGAAAAAATACACGGCGCATGATGTTAAGAAACGTAACTTACGTAATTTACGTAAGTTACGTTTCTTAACATCATGCGCCGTGTATTTGCATCTAATGCAATAGAAATCAGCAAAAAAACCCATCAAAATAGTTTTAGTTTTCAAGATTTGACAAGAGCCGCTTAACTGCATAATTACCAATTAAATAAGTAAAAATTTAAAAATAAAAGAAAAACAAGAAATGGAAGAAAATAACTAACATTTTTGCAGAATACCCAGAAAATGATAAGAAAAAACTAGTAAAAGAAGAAAATAACTAGGAATGAAAAAAAGTAACTTAATGTAGTCAAAGATTACTAAAAGTAGAAAAAAAGGAAAAAACATAAGAATAAATCTAGAAAATAGAAGAAGAAAGTAAAAATAAAAAGAAAACTAGTTATGAAAGATAAAAATTGAAATTTATATAGAATAATTAAAAATGATAAGAAAAAACTATAAAAAAAGAAAACAACTAGAAATGGAAAAAATCACTAGACGTAGAAGAAAATAATTAAAGATAAAAGAGAAAACTAGAAAATGAAGAAAATAACTAAAAAGGATGAAAGTAACTAAAACTAGTGAAAGGCAACTAATAAAAGTAAAAAATGACTCAAAACTAGGTTAAAATAACTAGAAAATTTCAGAGGAATAACTAAAATAAGAAGAGAAGAAATAATGCAAAAAAAAGGAACAATAAAACAAAATAACAAAAAATGAACTGAAATAATTAAATACAAGTAAAAAATAACTAAAACTAGTCAAAATTAACTTGTATTTCTCCGATAGGCAGTCCCTGACAAAAGTTAATATTTAAGTCAATAGCGATTATTAACCAACATAATTTATTTCTTAACTTATTATTTACTTTTAATAATTAATTAGACATCGACCAAAAGTTTTTTAATGAAAATGTTTTAAAAATGAACAAAAGTTGATAAATTTTTAACGTTTTTCAAAGATACCTTTTTTACAAGTCAATTTTTTCTTAACATTTTTTAAAAAAAGGTACAATTTAATTAATTAATAGCTTATTTTCTTGAGAAAAACAAACTCTATAACTTTACCTCGTCAGATTTTCGAAAAAATGGACCATTCTTTAAATATAGTAATTTACTTAAAAACATATTTCAAAATATTTATAAAAAAACTGCTTTTTTGAAAAATGATCCATTTTTTAAAAAATCTGACGAGGTGAAGTTGTAGAGTTTGTTTTTCTCAAGAAAATAAGCTATTATTTACTTAAATTGTATTCTTTTTTAAAAAATTTTAAGAAAAGATAGACTTGTAAAAAGGTATCTTGGAAAACATAACAAATTTAGCAACTTTTGTTCATTTTTAAAACATTTTCATTAAAAAACTATTGGTCGATGTCTAATTAACTATTAATAGTAAATAATAAGTTGAGAAATAAATTATATTAATCAATAATCGCTATTAACTGAGATATTAACTTTTTGCAGAGACTATCCATCCGAGAAATGCCTTAAACTTGTAAAAAGATACTATTAATGGAAGAAGACGATTAGAAATAAAAGAATGAATTAAAACTAATTAATAATTTTTTATTCAGAATAGTTAAACAGTACTAAAAATCGTTTTAAATAATTAAGATATAAGAAAATAACTATGAGGGGAAAGAAAGTAACTAGAAATGGAAGATGATAACTGAATATGGAAGAAATAAACTTAAACTAGTAAAAGATAACTTAAATTATTTAAAAAGAACTGAATCAATTGGATAATAACTAAAACTAGATAAAAATAAGAATATGAAAAAAATTACTAGATGTGGATGAAAGTAACTAGAAATCGAAAAATAAAACTCAATCTAGCAAAAAATGAATCGAATTTGTAAAAAAGAACCTAATCTGTTGGATAATAACTGTATTAAATACTATAGTGAAAAATAACTATTAAAACTACAACAGAATTATTAAAATTATTAAATAATGTCTAAAAATACCGAAAAATAACTATAGTTGGTTGAAAAAACTAGAATATAAAAAAATTACCAAATGTTAAATAAAGTAACTAAAAATGTCAGAAATAATGGGATATGAAAGTAAAAACTACTCCAGGTAATAAATAATAACAAAAACTAGTTTAAATATTAATAAAATTAGTGGAAAATAATTTAAACTAGAAAAAATTACTAACAATAATGGAAAAAGAACTAATTTTCTACCCAATCAATTCTTTTCGTATATTACGTATTTTATGTTTATGGGTTTGCTGAAAAGAAATATGATCTCATATTTTTTAAAATCAAAATGGTGGGTCCAACATGGCCGATAAATTTATAAAATTTAAAAAAAAAAATTTTTTTACTAATAATTAGTAGTTTTTTTTACTAAATAGTCAAATATTCACTATTTAATAGCGACCGATTTTTCTCTAATTCATTAGTGAAAAACCACTAATTCAAACTAAGAGAGTGCAATAAAATCATTAAAAATCACTTAAATCATTAATGCACCAAATCAGTTCTTGAAAAGTGTTTAAAAAACAGTATTCCATAATTTCTTTATTAATTTGTTGATATTAACTATTTTTTATGCATTTTCAAAAAACCACAAAAATAAAAAAATTAATAATAGTTAATATCAACAAATTAATGAATAAACTATAGAATTCTGTTTTTTAAACACTTTTCAAGAACTAATTCATGGCATTAATGATTTAAGTGGTTTTTTACGATTTTATTGTAAATTTACTAAAAAGTGCATTTTTTCCTATGCAAAATTCATGGAAAACTTCATGGGCTTTGAGCCACCTCTAAATATTGTCCGATTTTAAAATAAAAAATAGGGTTAACTTTTTCTTCAATTTGGAACAAATTCGGGGGGTAGGAGCATAACATTTGTGACTTGTGCTTTTTATAAACCACCCTAATATCATAAATAAAAAAAACATCAAAAAAAAGAAAAGAACAGCAAAAAGCAAAGAATAAAAAAAAAACAAGACAACAGAAAGATTTACAAACAAAAATACAAATTTGAAGTATGTGATTTAAAAACATGAAAAATGTTATCACAGACAAAAAGGAGTCTAATAAAATCCTCTCAAATTAGGGGTAACATTTAGCACCTCTTTTTTCCCAATGCAGTAAACTTAATTCCATCCTATATCTTCATTCGAAAGACAAATTAATCCGCATACAATTTTATCTTCTTTTTTTGTTACATTCCAAGAAGGAAAAGAGATTATCCACAAAAATGAAGAAATGAAAATGAGTCAAGTATGAAAACGTGTAGATAAATAACCAAAAATATTTACCATCATCTCTGAATAAATGTTAAAAAAAAAGGAAATTATATTTTCAAAAAACATGTAACATACAAAGAGAAATATTTGAAAAGCGGGAATTAAATTGTTTTTGCAGAGGGATTTTGGAGATAGAGAAATTTTGAAATTGAAAAAGCTTGGCAACATTTGAGAATGTGGCATCGTCTGCAGATACTGGACCGTTCCAGATTAAGTCAGAAGTTTTGGAGCCAGAGAGGCTGTAATCGTTAAAGAGGGATCCATGCCAAATGATATTCGTCGCTGAACCGCTTGTTCCTCTTCGAAACTTAGTACTCACCAGCTTGACGGTTTTTGCAAAAGAAAAGTTCAATTTACGATAGACGTTTCCGGCCAATGTCCCTCTCACACCAAAGTGCATTGGCCGAGTTACTTTTTCCGGTCTGTTCGACAGGGAATTCGTCATTTACCAATCGCCCTCCGGGTTCTGAATATAAAGTGCTTGTCGTTTCTTGGCTACCGCCCGCGCACAAAACAAACCCAATAAAATCACTAACTACTCCAATTTTTCCAATTTGTAACTTTCTCTTGTTATTTTCCTATCTACTAACCCAACTTACGACTCTCGTTAGTCTTCTTGGTATTCTTTCTCAAGTCTTTTATTATTTAAATTATTATCAGTATAATAAAATAAAAATCTAAATCTTTCTTCAAGAATTATAATTATTATTTTTTTTTATATTAATGTTGTAATGATATCTTTATAATGTATTTTTTACTTAGATTATTATTATATAGTAAAGCGGGAAAATTTTAAACCAGACTATATAGACTATATATTAAAATGTTTTACAATTCAAGAGAATAAATAATTTGAAAATGGAAGAAGGTAACTAGAATTAGTGGAAAGTAACTAAAAATGAAAAAAAAAAACGAAAAATGTATTATTTATTAGAATTTATTATTTAAATTATTGTCATTATAATAATATAAATGCCAAACCTTTCTTTTTTGTTGATAATAATTATTATTTTTATTATATTAAAGGTTTAATAGTATTTTTATAATGTATTTTGTTACCTAATTATTTAGATTGTATAGTAAAGAGGGAAAATTTTAAAACAAACTATATAGTCAAGTATAATAAATAATTGCATATAAACGATTAAAATGTCACCACACGGAAAGAAAATTAGTTATAAATTTTATTAAAATGTTTTACATATTTAAGGGGAATAAATAATTTGAAAATGGAAGAAACTAACTAGAATCAGTGAAAAGTAACTGTAAAAGTAAAAATGGAAAAAAAAATAGAAAAAAAAGAAAGAAAAAACTAAGAATACAAGGAAACAACTAGAAAAAGAAGAAAATAACTATAGGTATTGAAAAATAATAAGATCAAGTGAAATATAACCAAAAACAGTGGAAAATGTCTAAAATTAGTAACAAATTACTCAAATAGTGGAAAATAACCAAAAATAGTGTAATAAAACTAGAAATATGCGAAACAAAATTGTACAATAATAAAATCGGTTTAATCAAAGAAGAAATAGTTATAAGAAAAAATTTAATCCCTAATATCAAGATCACGAGGAAACAATTAAAGATTTAGGAAATATATCCATCCTATAAAAATTACAAAAAATAATGTAAAATAACTCAAACTAGAGTAAAAAAACTAAAATTTGAAAAATAAAGGGAATAGTTACAAAATTTATCAAGTAAACTAAACATAATGAAAACATATTATATAAAATATTATAATAAAAATAATAAAATGTTACATAAAATAAAAATATGAAAAAATAAGTAAAACTAAATGAAGCAAAAAATAACTAGAAATGGGGAAAAAACTATAAAAGAAAGAAAACCACTAGAAAGAGAGAAAATAATTTAAATTATTGGAGAATAGACATTTTAACTTTATATGGTCAAAATGGAAAAATTTGAACCAGACTATTAGACAAGTATTAAAAAGATTGGTATTAAACTATCAAAAAATACTAAACATAAAAAATGAAGTAAAAATAAAATAAAGAATACTACTACTTTCTAAATCTGAATTAGTGTCTATCTGCTAATGAATTAGCGAAAAGTGAGCTACTATTAAATAGTAAAAATTTACTAATTTTGTAGTAGAAAACTACTAATAAGAATTTAAAATTTTCGTTATTTCAATTAGTAATTTTCTACTAAAAATTAGTATTTCTCTACTAAAAAATTAGTAAAATTCTTACTATTTAATAGTAGCTCACTTTTTGCTAGTTCATTAGTAAAAAACCACTAATTCGGATTTAAAGAGTAAACTTTAACTATTAAAAAATTACCACACTAGAAAAAATTAATCGTAAATTTTATTAAAATGTTTTACAATTAAAGAGAATAAATAACTAGAAAATGGAAGAATCTAAAAATGGAAAAACCAAAACAGAAAAGAAAAGAAACAAACAACTAGAAAAGGAAGAAAATAACTAAAAACAGTGAAAAATAACCAGATCAAGTGACAAATAACTGAAACTAGTGGAAAATAATTAAAATTAGTAACAATTTACTAAAATAGTGGAAAATAACCAAAAAATTGGAATTTGATTAAAAATATGCGATAAAAAACTAGACATTAATAAAATCGGTAAATAAAAGAAAAAATAATTATAAGCAAAAATTTTATCAGTAATATCAGTATCGAGAGGAATAAAATAAGAATTAGGGAAAGATTTAAAAATTACGAAAAACAGTGGAGAATAACTCAAACTAGAAAAAAACAACTAACATTTGAAAAATGAAGGAAACAGTTCCAAGTAAGTTTTAAATAGAATTATTTTAAAATTCTTATAAAATTATTATATGATTATTATAAAATTATTATAAAATTATTATAAATTAACTAAACATAATGAAAATATTTTACATTAAATGTTCTCTCTAAATCTGAATCAGTGAAAAACTGCTACTGAAATGATGAAAAGTCGTCTGTAAAATGAATTAGTAAAAATTTCTACTGGGTATTAGTGAAAAATTACTAATTGTTTGTAAAAAAAATTTTGTAAAAGTTAATAACGTGAATTAGTAATTGTTTACCAAAAATTTGTAGTTTTTTTGCAAACAATTAGTAATTTTTCACTAATTCTTAGTAGAAATTTTTGCTACAAACAACTAGAAATAATGAAAATAATTTAAATTAGCAGAAAATTATTATTTTAACTTTATAGTAAAATTAGAATATTTGAACCAGATTAAAACCAGTATTTGAACCAGTATTAAAAATGTTGGTACTACACTGTTAAAAATTTGGGGAGTTAACGGTTGCTGGAGTTGGGAGTTGAGATTTTAGAGTTAAAAATCGACTCTCCAAGGTGAGTGAGTCTCATACGCTCCATGTTTAAGAAGAGTGGGGACTGAAGGATTAAGCGTTAACTCTCTTTACTTCAACTCTTCAAGGCGTGCGACTTTTATAGAGTCCCGTAGGGAGTTAAATTTCAACTCCTTTTTTTAACAGTGTAAAACTATTAAAAAATTCTAAAAATAAAAAATAAAATAAAAATAATTGACTTTAAATAATAAATAATTATCACACGGAAAGAAGTTAATTATTATGAATTTTATTAAAATGTTTTACAATTTAGAAAACAAGTACCAAAAAGCGAAATTCTCATACATTTTTAAGCTTGGGAAAAATAATTCTAAGCTTTACTGAGTAATTCTAAATTTTAATATAGTTTGAAGCAAATTAAATTAAATTTTTTATAGTTTGAAATTGCTAATCTGAAATTTTTCCTTTTTGACACTTTTTCCTAAAATTGTAAAACATTGTAATACAATTTATAATTAATCTTCTTTCCGTGCAGTTTTTTTCCTTCGATACTATCATTAACGGCCAGACTACGAAAAAATCTACCTGGCTATTTGCCTGGCTCAAAATATAAAATACGACTTGTGTCATGATAAATATAAGTAAAAAGAATTTCGCATAAAATGTTGCAAACTGAAAATCCGATTTAGCGACGTGTCCTTCGAATATGTTTTACAGCTTTTTCCAAGTATTCGAAAAATAATTTTCTATTTTTCTTTTCTCTATTTCGAGAAAGGTTCAACAGTTTCTTAATGTCAAGAAGTGCGAAAAAATGTTTGTTTATTAAGAATCGAGAGTATGACTGAGAAAAACGACAAAAATATGGAAAAGTTTTTACTACGAATATATCTCGAGTTAGAAAAATAGTAAAAAGAATAAAAAGAACCAATTGCTTTTTTCGTTACATTGATGAAAATCTAGCAGATAAATAATAAAACCCCAATAAAATAGATTGAAGAAAAAAAAATGTTTAAAGAAATTAAATAAAAAATGATCAAATAAATTGAATAAATAATTATGAAACCAAATCGCCAAAACTTTACTTTTAGAAATGAATAAAAAGAAATAAGAATAAGAAAACAGAAAAGGAAAATAATCGGCAATTTTTTTTTTATTGTCGTATCACTATAAAGACTAAAGATCAAGAGTCAAAAATTGTTTCAATGCCAGTAATAAAAGAGCATTGAAACTTTGTTAATAAAATTTAAAGTTGAAATTTCATGTCTACGAGACTTTGTGTACAAGACAAAGATTTATGATTTCTGGCAAATTAGTGAATTGGAGGCATAAATTTTAATCGCAGGTGCCCATACAATAATACGAGGGATAATCTCCTACAAGTATATATTCAGCAAGATAAACAGGAGCTTAACAATATTCTTCCATTTACTTATTACCGTTACATGAAATAAAATTTTATATCCGACATTTATTTGAGAATTTTAGATAAAACGGATTGTTTGATGGCAATAAAATAGACATAAAATAAACGGTAATAAACTACTACTTATCAATATTATAGTTGAACTTAAAATTGGGATAGTAAAAATAATGCAGTAATAATTGTAATAAAAATATGAAATAAAAATTTAATCTATATGTTTAAAATATAAATTTGAAATTCACTTTTCTCGCTCCTTCAATATTTACTTTGTTTTGCAATTTCCACTATTTTTCATCGTCATTTTTTTCTGGTTCAAAATACATAATTTTTAACAAAATTACACGCTGTCCTTAAAATGACAAATCATAATTAAAATAAATAATAATAAAAATAAATAAAATAATATAAATACTAATTTAAAAAAATAATAGTAAGTAACTAAACATGAAATACAAGACATTTTTACCGGAAGAAATTACTTAAAAATAAAGTAATTTATTATTATGAAACTTGGTAAAATCTGTGAAAATATTCTAAAAAAAGAGAAGATAGATGAGAATGAAAACAAATGTTGATTTTCTAGAAAAGAAAAGAAAATCAAATAAATTATTCGAAAATATCAAAAGAGCAGTGGAAATGTTTAAAAATTACTTTAAAATAACAAAATGAGCAGGAACCTTTTATGGTTTTCTGTTAGAAACTACTAAAATGATGAAAATTTCAAAAAATTTACTAAAACTGAAAAATATAATAATAACAAAAAAATATATAAATTGATTATTTTTCTATAAAAGCTTCAGCGATATTTTTATTCTCACATTGTATATATCTAAAACATTAACTTTCTTGTCTTATTTTTCTTGGCTTACTTTGAACTGAAGTCATCCAACAAACTTTTACATTGATTTTAGTACTTATTATCGAAATAATACAAGAAAAAGCTTTCCGCTTCTTTATTCGTAACTTTACAAAGTTTTATACATAAATACAGAATGTGAATAAAATATATCGCACAAGTTTCTATATATCTGAATTTTTCTTTTTTTTTTCCACAGAAAAGGAAACAATCAATTTTAGTTTATCGGCAAAATAAAAATTTAAAAATTAGAAGTTATGATTTCAACATTATAGTTAAAAATTGCATGACATTGTCTAATGTTGTATCTTCCGGACATATACAATACACAAACTGTTGCTTTTCGGAGGCAAGGATTAGAGTGAAATATGACCAATTTGATGGTCAGCACAAAACCCTGTATATATTGTTTAGTCATCTCTATTGTAAATGACGTTAAAATAATCCTTAATGGATATATTGACTAATTAAACTTGCAGGCGCATGTAATACGCATACATTATGGATGCCGGAAATTGTACGAACCGGAAATTTCAGTTCTTGCAGAACTGTCCAATACAGAGAGATTTACAACGAGAATATATAATAAATAATTAAATAAATGTTTGTAATATACAAAAATAATATTCATTGTTATAATTTCTACCAGAAACAATATTCGTTAAATATTCATCAAGAAATATCCATCAATCTGTTTAAAAGGCACGAAAAACGATATATTTTGTTTTTTTTTCTTTAAACACGTTTTTAGAATACAAAAATGTGAAATTCCTCACACCATCTTTTTTATTTTACCCTCGAGAAGGGTTTCGGCTTTAAACTCTCGATAAAAGATTTCCCACGATTCACAAAAGCAAACAATTTTATTCCCATTGTGTCCTACTAATGCGAGGGGAGATCCTTTTTTTAGTGGAATTTGTCGTGGCAAGGATCAAGATTATATAAACAATTTCAATTCTTGAATATAATCATCGATTTTTAAAATTGAACTTAATATGTATAAAAAAGCGAAAGTTAAAAATACACTTGTTATATTTTTGATATTTAAAAGATATTTTTGCCTAAAATTAATCTGGTTTTTTATTTTATAATTAAGGATAATTTTAACCGAATTTTCCAGTTTCTTTCTAAGACGGTAGAAGAAATTATAATTTGTACTTGACGTGTCAGAAAATTTGATAATTCATCATCTCATTTGATAATTTAAAGCTCATTTAAATTCCACCTACTTTTTAATTATTAGTGGTTTGAATATATAAACATTATTGACTTTACAAACAAAAAGCGGTTTTACTTTCACGCGACTTTTAGATGATTGATAATAATTCTAGGGTAAGTAGAAAATCGTGAAAAAAAGAAATGTTAAATAACTAGTGTAAAAAAGTACTATAAGAAATTATTAGTACAAAAATGTAGTATAAAACAAGTAGTAAAAAAGGTATTATAAAATAATTAATGAAAAATGGTATTATAAGATAACTAAATATAAATAAATATAAAATTTATATTACTAAATAAAAAAGGTACTAAAAATAACATCACCATAAAACGCTTGATGTAAAAACTTTCATCAAAAAATATTTTCTGGAATCAAAAAAGCTGTTTCCTTGATTCAGAATCTTAGAAATGTTGTATATGAAATAAAAATGAAAAAAAAATTTCTTAGCGTAAGATAAATATAATACAAAGAAAGAATTGAAAAAAAATTAAAAAAAACAACATAAAAACTAGGCACCTTTTTCAAAAAACGAAACAAAAGCGATGAATAGTAAAAGTTTATTAAAAATAATTTTTCCCGCACATAATATTATATTATTATCTAATAAATTTCGGGAATAATTTTCGATTTAATAAATAAATAAATAGCTGAAATGAGCGAGTAAATAAACAATACCTTAAAAATTGTTACATAGGTGAAAATCGTAGAACTTTTGTATATAAAGAAGATATAAAGATTTTTAGCACACTTTTCTGTTAAAAATATTGCTAATTAAAAGTCACGCACGGAATCACGACACTTTCGTAAAAATTATTACCACATCCTCGCGCAAGGAAGGCTCGCGCAACACTGACTCTTTCTACTGTCGCCGGTCAGACAACCGCACGCTTTACCTACTTCCACGCACAAACTTCGGCATATATGAGCTTCAATTTTTACCAACTTGTTTTTCTTTTCACGCATGTGTTCAATTCTCACGACCTCCCCACCAAATTCATGATCACATTTTTTTTTACCCCTGAACCGCAAATTCCCATTCTTTCGTTTCTTGGAATTCCAGTTCTTTGCACTATGCGTCAAAGACTTTTCTCATCTTCTTTTTATTTTTCTTCTATTCAAACTTTAGCGCGCTATAAAAATTCTCAAAACTTTAAGTATCGATCAATGAAGATAGCGAGTTGAGGATAAGTGTGTCTTTTTTCGATTTTCCTTAAATTGAAAGGCTCGGAGATGGAAATTGGAAATTTAACGAAAAAGATGGCGAATGGTTTAGATTTTTTTTAAGAACATGATGAAATTAAATTTTGTAGTTGATTCTTGATTCTTTGAAACAAGGAAAGGGAAGAAGGATTCTAAAAATATTAAGTCTAGAAACATTTTTGGAAATTTTTTTAATTTTTAATTTTTACTCTTAGGGCATTTTTCTTACATTTCTAGTTAGCTTTATTTAAATTTTAGGTATTATTTTCTATCTTAATCTGAATTAGTGAAAAATTGGTCTCTAATTCAAATTAGTGTAAATTTCTACCAATTTTTAGTCTCTTTTCACTAAAAGAATAGTATAACTTTTTAAACTACTAAAATTTGACTAAAAATTAATGAAAATTTCTATTAATTTGAATTAGTGAGCAATTTTTCACTGATTCAGGTTTAGAGAGTTAGTTTCTTATGATTTTTGTTTAATTAATTTTTAATCCTTCTTTTGTTATTAGTTATTTTTTTACTTTTGTTTAAATAGACAAATAAAAGCAATTATTGTTTACAGTTTGGTTATATTAACTAACAAAAATGATCGATTTAATCTTGGAAATGATAAAATTCACTATATATTTATAGTTAAGGGCATGTGATGATAATGCTAAATTTGTCCGTAAACTTTCTCTTAAAGTACTCAATGTTTTGACACCAAACTTTGTAGAATTATTCAAAATACCATTAAAATGGTCTCTCTGACCCAAATTTATTTCATTTTTATCTTTAAACTAATTTTTTTTTCAATTTTACAATTTTTGGAAAATTTTGAAAAAAAAGTAAATTTGAAAAATATTTAGTTTGAAGACAAAAATGAAACAAAATTGGGTCAGAGAGACCATTCAAATGGTGTTTTGAGTAATTCTACAAAGTTTGGTGTCAAAACATTGAGTACTTTAAGAGAAAGTTTACGGACAAATTTAGCATTATCATCACATGCCCTTAATATAACCTAAAAAAATTAATAATCCTTTTAACCAAAAATTTGCATGATTAAAATATAATAAATATAAATATAAAATAAATAAAACCTGGAACAATTAATATAATAAACAAAAAAATAATAGTTCTATTAAAAGTTCTTAAGTAACTTTTCTTCATTTTATTAGTTATTCTTATTTATTTTTTGAACTTTTTTCATTCATGATTGTTTTCGACTCTGCCAGGAGAAATTACCAACTTTTTCCTTAATAGAAAAAACCGCCTCTTCCATCATTAGTGGAAAAAAGTCTCTTTTTTGATTACTAGTGGAAAAAATGCCAATTTCCATCACTAGTCTGCAAAAAAGCCATTTCCGTCACCAATGGAGAAAGTAACCATTTCTCTGACTAGTGGGAAAAACGGACATTTTCCTAACTAGTGGACAAAATGGTTATTTCTGTTACTAGTGAAGAAAAAAGACATCTCTATTAATATATATATATATTATATTTTTTTTCCTTATTTTCTAAATGTTTTGTGGTAATTTCTACAGTTTTTTTTTTTAATTTTTCTGTCTTTTTTAATCCTTTATTTTATTTCTAGTTTTTTTTAATCGATTTCTAATTGAAACTTATAATTTAATTTATAATTTTATATAATTTCTTAAATTTATAATTTTTTCACTTTCTAATGATTTTGTAGATTGCTAATAAGTTTTAGTCATTTTTTAGCTGTTATTTTCATTTCATAGTTATTTTTTGATTTACTGCGCATCAATAATACTTTTAAATTAATATTCGTATCTTTTACATTTTTTATTCATTTTTTTACTTTATAGTAAATTTTCTTCATT
This sequence comes from Ganaspis brasiliensis, assembly GCA_037103525.1. Lineage (NCBI taxonomy): Eukaryota > Metazoa > Arthropoda > Insecta > Hymenoptera > Figitidae > Ganaspis > Ganaspis brasiliensis. The sequence goes on along the minus strand of JAZKLR010000101.1, from coordinate 5,353,447 downwards.
TCGTAGTTATTGTTCTTTATTTTTTTACCGTTTAAAAAATATCCATTTCGATCATTAGTAAAAAGAATGACCATTTTTAGTGGAAAAATGTCAGTTATCATCACCGGTGTGAGAAAAAACGAGATTTCCTTCATATGTAAAGAAAATTATAATTTTCTTCATCAAAAGTAAAAGTGAACATTTCCGTCACTAGTGGCCAAAATCGATATTTCCATCACTCGTTTTTCTGCACTCTAAATCTAAACTAGTTAAAAATAACTAATTTAAAAGAAAAACCTCAGTCAAATTCATTTTTTGGATATTGTCAAAGCAACTGATATTTTAGTCAAATTTTGTTTACTAATTCAATTAGCCAACTTTTAAGTATTTTTTAGTTATATTTTTACTAAATATTAGTCATTTTTGTACTAATAATTAGTTATTTTTAACTAATTGCTGAAATTAGAACTCAGCCAAGATTTGACTAATTATTAGTTATTTTTAACTAATTCAGATTTGGTGAGTGGTTTATTTTCTTTAATCCTAGTTACTTGTTTACTTGTCATTTATTATTCTTAGTTTTTTAGTACTTCAATTAAATTTTTTGTTTTTTTTTCATTAATTTATAGTTATTTCTTATTTTTTCTAGTAGTTTTAAAATTTTCTAGTAATTCTGTTCACATTTTTACAACATTTATTTTGTAGTCACTTTTTAACTTACAAAAGAAATTTTAAAAAAATTTTGAGCTACATGCTTTAAAATGTTTTTATGTTTTTTTCACATTCTAGTAAATTTTCTTATTTCTCATAGTTCTTTCTTTTATATTTGTTATTTTTTCAAATTTCCTATTATTCAATTTCTAATTCAATTCCATTATTCATTTTTTAGTTACTTCCATGATTTCTATATTTTTGAAATTTTTTTTCTTTCTAGTGATTTTTAATATCTGGTTTTATAAAACAAATTTTAATTACTTTTCACGTTAAAATAATTTATTTTCTACTTTCTGGCTTGTTTGTTAATTCAAGTTATAAATTTTTTTTAACGTTTAATGTTTATTTTTCATCTTTTAGTCATTTCTTTTAAATTAAAAATAAATATACTTTCTAATAATAATTCCTTATTATTTAGCTTCTTCTCTCCTTTTCTTCTTAATAATCTTTCTATTGATTTGTTTTATTATCTAACTATTTTTTGATTCAATAATAATTTCTTTACTCTATAGTAATCTTTTACACATATATATTTTTTAATTTTTAATATTTTTTGCCTTTTCTAGTTACTTGTCAACCTTCCTATTTATTTATTTTCCTGACAGTAGTTTTTTTTTATTTTTTAGTAATTCATTTCTATTTCTCGTTCTCTACTTCAGTTTAGAATATTATGATCTACTGTTTCTAGGTATCATGAAATTTTCTAGTAACTTTTTTCAGTTTTTATTTTTATTTTATAGTTATTACTGGACTTGAGAATAATTTTAAAAATTTCTGTATTTTCTGAATTCTTTTTTTTTTATTTTCTAGTTGTTTTTCTTAAATTTAAAAAAAAATAATTTTCTTATAATTTTTCCTTATACCTATAATAACTGCTTTTATCCTTCCTTTCTTAAAAATCCTTCTTTTCATTTGTTTCATTATCTAGCGTCTTTTTCGATATTTTTAATAATATCTTTACTACAGTAAAGTTTTTACTACGTTCTCACTTTACACCTTTACAGTAATTATTCCATTTTTAGACGTTTCTCATAATTCTTATTTCTTATAAATATTTTTGTTTTAAATTTCTAGTACTTTCTTGCCTATTTCTGGATCTTTTTCTCAGTTTAGAATATTATTTTCTACTTTTTCTAGTTATTATGACATTTCCTAGCACCTGTTATTTTCTGTTTTTATTTTATAGTAATTTTTAGTAATTCAAAACATGTCTGCATTTTGTGTATTCTTTTGTTTTAAATTTCTAGTTATTTTTCTTAAATTAAAAAAAATATATATTTTGTAATAATTTTTCCTTATATATTAGCTTCTTTTATTCTTCCTTTTTTAAAAATCTCTCTATTTATTTGTTTCATTATCTAGAATTTTTTTGATTTTATTAATAATTTCTTTACTGTATAGTAATCTTGATATATATTTTTCTTTTAAATTTCTACTTTTATTTCTTTCATTATCTAGCGCCTTTATTTTTTTAATAAGATCTCTACTGTACAGTAATTTTTTATATTTTTTTTTATATATTACCTACTTTTTTGCCTTATCTATAGTTACTTGCCAACCTTCGTAGTCTTTTTTTTACCTATCAGTAGTTTTTTTTATTTTTTAGTCATTCATTTACATTTCTGGTTCTCTTCATCAGTTTAGAATATTATTTTCTACTTTTTCTGGGTATTATACAATTTTCTAGTAATTTATTTTAGTTTTTATTTTTATTTTATAGTTATTTTCTAACTTACGAGTAATTAAAAAAAATGTCTACCTTTTTTCCTTCTTTCTTTAATTTTCTTGTTACGTTTTCACTTTACGGTAACTTTTTCCATTTTTAGACGCTTCTTATAACTTCTTGTAATTTCATTTTCCCCTTTATTCTTAAATATCAAAAAGAAAAATTTACTCTCCAGTAACTTTTCTTTATGTTCTAACTTTTGTTCTATCTCTACGGACCTTTAACTTTTTTAAACAGTTTTTTTTTCAATTTGAAATTATTTATTTTTACGTCATTAATATAATTAAACATTGATGACTAAAACAAGAATTTATTCCCAGAAAATGAAAAATTTACCTTGCCTTTTAAGAAACTCGAAATCGTTTCGAAAACACGATACTGCAATTTCGAGAATTCACGTGTTTGTTTTTCGCAATTGTGATGTTTTGCAGGAGGGGAAAAAGCAATTATGCACGCACGAAAATTCACGAGTAAAATAATGTCGACCTGAATAATTGCAAAGATTTATGAATAGGTCCACTTGACGATTATTATATTATACTTATTAGTCTTGACTTCCTACTCTTTCGAAAGTAAGGCTAATATATTTTTATCCTCGCAACAGTCTCGCTATAATATTGCCGAACAATGCCAGTTTTGCAGCAAAGTTATAATTATTTCTAAGTTCTTCAATGACTTTAAATTTAATTTCACTGTCAGTCGAAATGTTCCGAATATTCCACAGGAAACAAAAGTTTAACTAAAACTAGAACCGTTAACTGTTTAACTCGGCACAATTCCTTCTACTTTGCCTGACAGGAAACAACCTTTACGTAATTTTCGTTTATGCTAGACAATAAATTATCAACAATAATTAAACACTTTGAGAGTTTAGACTCTATCATAGTTTGTCATTTTCATTTAGGTAATTATGATTACAATTTTCAAAAATAAATCCATTTCATAATAGTGAATATTATGTTTTTATTTTCAAAAATTCATTTACTTTGATTTTTGTAATATAGAAAAATAGTTCTTTGATAAAATTAAGTTTAAAACAAGAAATGAGTTTTAAAATTGTACAAATAAGCGAAAGAGCACTTATAGTAAAAGGTTTTCGTGTTATTTACCAACTCGATGGGAATTATGATTCTGTCATGAATTTCAGGTCATAAAAGTTTGATGGACCAGCTGCATACAATATCAAGTTTTAAACAGCTTATATATTTCCGCAGCTTTACTATGAATTTTAATGCTTTTCTCTTTAATGTTATTGAAAGTAAGCAAAGCTCGACAATCGTTATTGTTTTTCTAAAGTTTTTAACGTTGTAACCTACTCTTTTCAAATCCAATTTAAGTTGAAAAGTGTGAAAGTCGTTTAACCGCGGGACCATAATATCAAATCCAAAAATAAAACAAAATCGAAGTGATTTAAGAAAAAAGAAAAAAGGCACTAATTAATGGCGCCCAACTTAATTTCCCGAGAATCTGAAAAATAAGCGAGGCAATGCAATTTGCGACGAACTTGTTGGCAAGCTACCAAATTTAACATTCTATTTTATCTCAGTCCAATCAAAAATTCACGACATGTCTTAATAAAAGTGCGTCACACCGAAACCAAAAATCTGTCATGATTCACAAGATCTCAATTAATTTCTGATTAATTATAGGGCAATAATTTCTTGTTTTATAGTTACCTGAATTCAGTGATTAAGTATAATCAACATATTTGTGATGATCACGTTCAAAGGACGTCAATTGGCAAGGGAATCTGAAAATCAGAGAAATACAAAATCAGTCTGAATAGTGGCAACCTTAATACATCTTGACGCAAGTGCAAAGTACAAATTAATATCCTCTCTGACGCTTTTGAAACTCGAGATATGCATTATATTTGTTTCTCACATTTTGTATCTAATTTATTTTAAATTAGAAATTTTCCATTTTATTTTTAAATTTATTGCATAGAAATAACAGAATATAAATACTAATTAATTGGTATATATATTTGTATTGTTTTATACAAAAAATAATTATTTCCGGAAGAGAGAAAGAAAAATTGGTTTCGTTTATTAAGAATCTATAGAATATTAATGTTAAAAATGCTTTCATGTTTATGGAATTAATCGATTTTTATTTTCCATAAAAATAATGTGCCATTTGTAGGTCATGTTTTGTATTATAGAATATGAGAATATTGAATGCGCTAATATCAAACATCCTTTCAAATATTCCACAAAGGTTATTAAATGAATGTCTGCTCAAAACAAAAGAAAATTAATGTTTTTCAACCTCCAAGTTCCATTCTCTTTTTTAAATGTAGTTTTCAAATTAAATTTTTTTATTTCTACTTTTTAGTATTTCATGAATTCTTTCATTTACCGATTTTCTAGTCTTGTAATTTCTTAATAATTTAATTTTCTGATTTGTATGTTATCATTCCATGGCAATAAAGAAAAAAAATTGTTTGTCCCAAGTAAACGTGATTCAAAAAATTGAAACTAATCTCTCAATGCAAATTTATTTACCATTTTTCCAATCATATTCGAATCAATATCGCCGCAGAGAAAATAATTCGGAAAATAAATGAAAAAAGAATTGAAAATAGATAGTGCACGGAAAAAACATTAAACCGGTTAAATATCAAAGGTGTAAAATATAAAGAATAAAATAAAGATTCTTGAAAATGAAATATTTCGGAAAAATTCGTAAATGTAAAGAGAACTGGTTGACACGAAAAAATGTAAAGGATTAAAAAAAGTAAAATGCCAAAGGTTAAAATAATTATAATTAATAAAAATAAAAATAATCGCAAACTTCATTCATTTATTTATTTATTCTTTCATTCTGTCCACACCTGAAGTTTGACATAATGTTTTTTTTTTTTGTTTAAAATCAATAACTTTTGAAAAAAATGTATTTTTATATTAATTATTTGATTCTTAATTTTACTTGTCTAATTATAAACTCTCCGGAATTTAAAATTTAAATTGATTAACAAATTTATATTTTACTTTTATTAATAGTGAATTAAAATATAATTGTGTCTTATTTAAATCTACTTTACAGATTTTAATAAAGATTTAAAACACTTCAAACGTAATATGTAACTTAATGAAAAAATATTTACCAGATATGTACAAAGAATTTAATTTTACCAATATTTCGAATTTTTAATAAATTATATAAAGTACAACATAAATAAAAATAAAAAATTAAATATCATGAAATTAAATTGATATAATAGCGAGTACGCATTTCCAACATTTTGTAAGGATTTTAAATGTCTTCTTTACAATTTATTCCTATTTTATTAATTTTATTTTCCTTATAAATTGAAAACTTTCTTTCACTATATTTTAAATAAAAATACCTAAGAAATTAAATTTCTTGAAATAAATTGTATTTTCTATCTCAAATTGCTTATTTTTTGATGCGTAAGTAAATAAATTAAACTTATTTAATTTATTCTAATTATATTGTAGGTTTGAAAGTAGGGTCAATTTTAATTTTAATCAGCTCAATTGAATTACAAAAAATAAAATTGACTAAAATATACTTTTCACTATATTACAAATTTGCCAAGATCATCAGGCTAGAAATTCATTAAAATCAATGGTCACAAAATTTTCTGAAAAATACACTTATTACAAAAATCACATACTTAAAAGTACTACATAAAATATTTAAAATTTATTTATTTATTTATTTTGAAAAAAATGTATTGAAATTTTAAAAAATTAAAAAAGAATAACTATAAAAAAATAAAATTTTTTTGGATACACTAAAATTTCGTAGATTAAAATTATTTAATTCAATTGTTATGAAAATTTCATAAAAGTTTATGCGTAAAAATTTCAATTGATTGATATATTTAGATTTTTGGAAATTGAGATTTTAAAATGTTGGATATAGTTCTTTATTAATAGAAATTTAAATCACTAAGGGTTTTAGAAGCAAATAAATTTAAGTAGAGTATTAATTGATTAAAGTTTGAACTAAATTCAAGTTTGAATCGATTTGAAATTTCCAAATTTCTATAAATTAAAAATACAAAATACTATTTAGAAACCAAATTATAAGAAGAAATGAAATTACAAAAATATTGACTATCATGGTCCGATAGAATGAGAACCGCTTGAGGGTATAAGCGTCCTTAAATTTTGAATAATGTTATTAAATTTTTCAATTATTTTCGTCAATAGCCAATTGCTTTGATGGTTGATTTTTTAAATTTTAATTATATTCTTCAATTTAAAACAAAATCTCCTTAAATTTTAAATTATAAGATTTTCAATTTCTTTCGTCATTTTTAAATTATTTTCTTAAATTCTACAATATTTTTTTTCAAATTACACCATATTCTTTAATTTTTTAATTACCCTTTCCAACGCATAATTATTTTTAATATTTTTTCATCAGTTTCATTATTTTTAAATCATTTTCTTTTCTCTCAAATCGATTTTTTCAATTTTCAATTGTTTTTTTTAATTTTCTATTTACTTATACAATTTTTAATTTCTTTTGTAATTTTCAAATTATTTTTTTAATTCTACAATATTTTCTTTCAAATTACAATCATATATTTCAATTTTTCAATTAGCTTCTTCAACGCTTAGGTAATTATTTTAATTATTTTTTTAGCAGTTTCGTTATTTTGAAATCCTTTTCTTTTGTCTCCAATTGATTTTTTCAAATTTTAATTGTTTTCTTTAATTTTCTTGTTAGTTCTTCAATTTTCAATTATTCTCTAAAATTAATGTAATTATCTTCTATAAATATTGTTTCTTTGTTTATATTTGTAGTTATTTTATTTAATATTCTATTTTCTATAAAGATCTTCAATTTTTTATTATTTTCAACAATCGTTACAATTATTTTCTGCAAATATCGTTCTTTTTCAATCTTTTTATAATCTTCATTTATACGTTATTCAAATTTTTTTCAATTTTTTCAATTTTTTTCAATTCTCAATTCTTTAGTTAAGTTCTTAAAATTTTAATTCCCATTTATAAAATTCATAAATAATGAAAAATTACTATTGATTGAGTACAATTTTGTGGAAATATAATATGTGTTTCCTATAAATCAATAGATTTATTTTTTTATTGATAAACTTCTTCTTGTTTGAACAAATTATTATCAAACTGAATAAAATATTATAAAACTTCTTCAACGCATAATTATTTTTATTATTTTTTCAGCAGTTTCGTTATTTTTAAATCATTTTCTTTGTTTCCAAATGATTTTTTCAATTCTTATTTCTTTTCTTTAATTTTATATTTGGTTCTTAAATTTTCAATTTTTTTCTAGAACTTTTGTAATGATCTTCTTCAAATAGTGTTTCTTTTTTTTTATTTTTATTTATTTTATTCAAAATTCTATTTTCTATCAAGGTTTTCAATTTTTAATTATTTTCAACAATCGTTGCAATTATTTTCTGCAAATAATTATATCTAAGATATATTATATATTACATCTTATATATAAGATTTTTTGTAGGGAAATATAATATATAGTTCCTATAGATCAATAGATTTTTTTTTTATTTATAAACTTCTTATTTGAACAAATTATTATTAAACTTCATGAAATTATATTAAACTTCTTCAGCGCATAATTATTTTTATAATTTTTTCAGTAGTTTCGTTATTATTAAATCATTTTCTTTTAACCCAAATCGATTCTTTTAAATTTTAATTGTTTTCTTAAATTTTCTATTTGGTTCTTAAATTTTCAGTTATTTTGTAGAACTATTGTAATTATCTTCTTTAAATATTCTACCTTTGTTTATTTTTAGTTATTTTATTCTTGATATTTTATTTTCTATTAAAAGTTTTTAAATTTTTCAATTTTTTTCGTAATTTTCAAATTATTTTTTTTAATTCTACAATATTTGTTTCAAATCACAAAATATATTCTTTAATTTTTCAATTAGCTTCTTCAACGCATAATTATTTTTATTATTTTTTCAGCAGTTTCGTTATTATTGAATCATTTTCTTTTGTTTCCAATTGATATTTTTAATTTTCAATTGTTTTCTTCAATTTTCAATTTGGTTCTTAAATTTTCAATTATTCTCTAAAAAAATTGTAATTATCTTCTTCAAATATTGTTCCTTTATTTATTTTTAGTTATTTTATTATTCCTTCTCAATACTTTATTTTCTATTAAGTTTTTAAATTTCCAATTTCTTTCGTAATTTTCAAATTATTTTCTTTAATTCTACAAATTTTTTTTAAATTACAATTATATTCCTAAATTTTTCAATTAGCTTCTTCAACGCATAATTATTTTTATTGTTTTTCAACAGTTTCGTTATTTTTATATTATTTTTTTGTCTCCAATTGATTTTTTCAATTTTCAATATAATTTAAATGTCAATCGCTAGAAGTTGGGAATTTTTTAATTTGGAGAAATTAAAATTTATATTGATAGAAATTTTGGAGACTAGTTATATTAATTCAATTTCGTATTGTTTCTTTGTACTTATTCATTTGTAACAAATTTTAATAAATAAAAATCAATTCACAAAATTTAATCTGATAACAATTAAAATGTCAATTTAAATGTCAATCGCTAGAAGTTGGGAATTTTTTAATTTGGAGAAATTAAAATTTATATTGATAGAAATTTTTCTAATAGTTTGTTATTAATTCAATTTCGTATTGTTTCTTTGTATTTATTCATTTGTAACAAATTTTAACAAATAAAATTCAATTCACAAAATTTAATCTGATAACAATTAATTTAATCGAAACAAATTTAATTATAAAATATTATAAATTATGAAATTCCAGGTACAACTCTCTTTTGCGAGTATTTTCTTACTCTTTCAAAATCTTTTCCTAAACTTTCTAGCTCTTCAAAAACTATATTTTTTTTATTGACTAAATAAAAGAATAGAATAAAAGAATAAAATAAAGATTTTTTTGAAAGAGGAAGAGTTGACGAATTTTCAAAAAAGAAAGTTTCAAAAAAGAGGAAACAGGGGGAAAAAGTTCTGGAATTGAGATTTCGATCGCGAATGGAATGAAAATATGAAATCAAACATCGGTTGACAATCTTCATAACATCATTAGTGTTGATTGGACAGTTGGTTCCAATCCTTCATGCTCAAATCCACGAGTGGTTAAACTAGAACTGCCCCATATTTCCTGCATCCGTTCATCAACGATTCTAGCTGACTTCGGATCACTTTCGCATAATTGTCATGGGATTAGACACCTACACACAAATATCCGACTTCCCAATTTATAATTAATTGATGCGAAATTGATACAGAGTAAGACATTTAGCTTCGCAAAATGCATATCATGAACCGTATCAAAATTTCAATTGATCCAAATTACAAAATTCAATTCACCCGAACTTTAATCAAATGTCACTCACATTTTGGTTAAATTAAATTCTAATTTTCCAAATATGTAATTTTTGGAATTAAAGATGGAATTTAAAATAGATTAGATAAAAAATAATATTTTAAGATAAGCTATATAGAATTTTTTTTATAGATTTGTATCAATGTCAATTTTTATATTATGAGAATCTTTTTACACTACATTTGACAACAACTTTCTGCGATACAAATCAAAGAGGGCTTCTGTTCTGACAGTTAATCAATTATTTTCGTTTCCTAGTTTTTTATCCCTTATTGGTGTCAATCACTTTTCTTCACCTTTTTCAGTAATCCACTCAGTCTATAGGGTAACAGCTCAATCAGAAAAACTGAAACTCTTTAGAGCCTTTTACTGTGTAATTACTCTTTGAATCAAAGTTAAAAGACACAGTAATTTAGAATATAGTGAAAATTATAAAGCTGATGTTTATAGTTTTAAAGAAAAGAAAAAATATATATAAAAATGGATTTTTTTTATAGTTTCATCAAAGTAAAATTCTATTAAACATTAGACTAAAAAAATGCCCTCATTCGGATAAAAACACACACTAATTTCACCCCCACAGAAAAAATTTAAAATCTGAACCCGACAGGAAAAATTTGTTTATTACATAAATTAGATAATGCAAAAGCACAATATGAGTTTTTGCAGCTTTTATTATTCATTTATTCACCATTAAAAAAAATATTTTTAATAATATCTAAATGTAAACAAAAACTAGTTTAAAAATAATTTGTTCAAATAAGAAGTTTATTAATAAAAAAATATATCTATTGGTCTATAGGAAATATATAATATATTTTTATATAAATTTACGCAATTAATAGTAGTTTTTCATTTTTTATGAAATGTGAAAAAGAAATTGAAAAACTTAGCTAAAAAATTGAAAATCGGAAAAAAATTTGAATAACGTATAACTAAAGAATATAAAAAGAATATAAAAAGAATATAAAAAGAATATAAAAAGCTATAATTAAAAATTAAAGAACATGAAAGAAAATAGAAAATTGAATAAAATAACTAAAAATAAACAAAGAAACAATATTTCAAGAAGATAGATGAGTTCTAGAGAAAAATTAAAAATTTAAGAATCAAATATAAAATTAAAGAAAACAAATAAGAATTGACAAAATCAGTTGGAGACAAAGAAAATGATTTAAAAACAAGGAAACTGGTGAAAAAATAATAAAAATAATTATGCGTTGAAGAAGTTTTATATTATTTTATTCAGTTTGATAATAATTTGTTCAAAAAAGAAGAAGTTTATCAATAAAAAAATAAATCTATTGATTTATAGGAAATACATATTATATTTCCACAAAATTGTACCCAATCAATAGTAATTTTTCATTATTTATGATTTTTATAAATGGGAATTAAAAATTTAAGAACTTAACTAAAGAATTGAGAATTGAAAAAATTAAAAAAAAATTTGAATAACGTATAAATGAAGATTATAAAAAGATTAAAAAAGAACGATATTTGCAGAAAATAATTGTAACGATTGTTGAAAATAATAAAAAATTGAAGATCTTGATAGAAAATAGAATATTGAATAAAATAACTACAAATATAAACAAAGAAACAATATTTAAAGAATATAATTACAATAGTTTTAGAGAATAAATGAAAATTGAAGAACTAACTAGAAAATTAAAGAAAACAACTGAAATTTAAAAAAATCAATTGAAGACAAAAGAAAAGGACATATAACAAAAGAATATAAAAAGGAACGATATTTGCAGAAAATAATTGCAACGATTGTTGCAAATAATTAAAAATTGAAGACTCTGATAGAAAATAGAATTTTGAACAAAATAAATAAAAATAAAAAAAAAACGATATTTAAAGAAGATAATTACAAAAGTTCTAGAGAAAAATTGAAAATTGAAGAACTAAATAGAAGATTAAAGAAAACAATTGAAAATTCAAAAATCAATTGGAGAGAAAAGAAAATGATTTAAAAATAACGAAACTGCTGAAAAAATAATAAAAATAATTATGCGTTTAAGAAGTTTTATAATATTTTATTCCGTTTAATAATAATTTGTTCAAATAAGAAGAAGTTTATCATTAAAAAAAGAAATCTATTGTTTTTTATGAAATAAATATTTTATTTTTACAAAATTTTACGCAATCAATAGTAATTTTTCATTACTTATGAATTTTATGAATGGGAATTAGAAATTTAAGAACTTAACTAAAGAATTGAGAATTGAAAAAAAATTGAAAAAATTAAAAAAAATTTGAATAACGTATAAATGAAGATTATAAAAAGATTAAAAAAGAACGATATTTGCAGAAAATAATTGTAACGATTGTTGAAAATAATAAAAAATTGAAGATCTTGATAGAAAATTGAATATTGAATAAAATAACTACAAATATAAACAAAGAAACAATATTTATAGAAGATAATTACAATAATTTTAGAGAATAATTGAAAATTGAAGAACTAACTAGAAAATTAAAGAAAACAACTGAAATTTAAAAAAATCAATTGAAGACAAAAGAAAAGGACATATAACAAAAGAATATAAAAAGGAACGATATTTGCAGAAAATAATTGCAACGATTGTTGCAAATAATTAAAAATTGAAGACTCTGATAGAAAATAGAATTTTGAACAAAATAAATAAAAATAAAAAAAAAACGATATTTAAAGAAGATAATTACAAAAGTTCTAGAGAAAAATTGAAAATTGAAGAACTAAATAGAAGATTAAAGAAAACAATTGAAAATTCAAAAATCAATTGGAGAGAAAAGAAAATGATTTAAAAATAACGAAACTGCTGAAAAAATAATAAAAATAATTATGCGTTTAAGAAGTTTTATAATATTTTATTCCGTTTAATAATAATTTGTTCAAATAAGAAGAAGTTTATCATTAAAAAAAGAAATCTATTGTTTTTTATGAAATAAATATTTTATTTTTACAAAATTTTACGCAATCAATAGTAATTTTTCATTACTTATGAATTTTATGAATGGGAATTAGAAATTTAAGAACTTAACTAAAGAATTGAGAATTGAAAAAAAATTGAAAAAATTAAAAAAAATTTGAATAACGTATAAATGAAGATTATAAAAAGATTAAAAAAGAACGATATTTGCAGAAAATAATTGTAACGATTGTTGAAAATAATAAAAAATTGAAGATCTTGATAGAAAATTGAATATTGAATAAAATAACTACAAATATAAACAAAGAAACAATATTTATAGAAGATAATTACAATAATTTTAGAGAATAATTGAAAATTGAAGAACTAACAAGAAAATTAAAGAAAACAATTAAAATTTGAAAAAATCAATTGAGGACAAAAGAAAAGGATTTAAAAATAACGAAAGTGCTGAAAAAATAATTAAAATATTTAAGCGTTGAAGAAGGTAATTGAAAAATTGAAATATATAATTGTAATCTGAAAAAAATATTGTAGAATTAAAGACATAATTTGAAAATTACAAAAGAAATTTAAAATTAAAGAACTAAATAGAAAATTAAATAAAACAATTAAAAATTGAAAAAATTAATTGCAGACAAAAAATGATTTAAAAATAACTAAACTGATGAAAAAGTAAATAGAAATAATTATGCGTTGAAGAAGCTAATTGAAAAATTGAAATATATAATTGAAATATATAATTGTAATTTAAAAAAATATAGTACAATTAAAAAAATAAGTTGAAAATTAGAAAATGAATTGAAAATTGAAGATCTTGATAGAAAATAAAATATTGAGAATAAAATAACTAAAATAAACGAAGAAACAATATTTGAAAAAAATAATTAAAACAGTTTTAGAAAATAATTGAAAATTGAAGAACTTTTATATTGGAGAACGTAATTATAATTCGAAAGGACTATTGTAAAATTAAAGAAAATAATTTTAAAATTACGAAAGAAATTAATAATCTAAGCATTTAAAATCAAAGGAACATTTTTCTAAAATTAAAGATTATTATTTGAAATTTAAAAAATCAACTATCAAATCAATTGAATATTGACGAAAATAATTTCAAAAATGAAATAATATAAATAGAAATTTTAGAAAAACGTTTAAAATTGAAGAGAATAATTGAATAATTAAATTAATATTTCATAATAATAAATAAAAAATTATTATAAATTGTTAAATAAGGAAGACTTCAATTGAAATAAAAATATTAAAATTACATGATTAGTTAAACACTAAAGAAATTAATTGAATGAATGAAAACTTAATTGAAAAAGCATGAATATTAATTAAATTAATTGAAATAATTGAAGAATACAGTTGTAAGAAAAGAAATGCATAATTACAAAACATACATGATTTTGACTATAGGCTTGATATTTTGACAAATATAAAAAAAAAAATAAAAAATAAAATTTAAATAATAGAAAATCAAGGAAAATCAAAGATAAAAAACTAATTAAATTTCTAATATTGAAAAAAATATTTGAAAAACTAAAAGCACATATTTAAAAATTTAAAGACTAATAAAAATTATAGAAAATAATTTAAAACTGAACAAAATAATTAAATAACATAATTGATAATTGAAGAATATAATTAAGGAGGTTCTCCCCATTGACATAACCTCAGCTCATTTACATAACCTCAAACTAGTAAGTCGTTTTTCACCCTAAATAAAAATATTATTGAAATCAATTTCATCAAATTTTGAAAGATCTAGTTGCACATTTTTGATTTTTCAGAAATATCTAGTTTTCAATCTAGTTAAAATCTGCAATTTTTTTCCAATTTTGATAAATCAATTTCTCACTTATTTTTCTCGCTGAAACATTCTCTGCAATTTGTGATGAGTGGAATTTCTCAAGACTAAAAATTAAATACAAAAAAAAAATTATAAATAAATAATAAGCAACAAAATTAACTTAACCAAAAATTAAGGTTGAAACACCACTCTATCGGTTACCTCAGCCACTTGAGGTCTTAACAATTCTAGCTGAACACATAAAAAAAAAAAATATGTTATGTTCGAGGTAAATATTTATGAACCAAATTTTAGAAAATAGATTATGTTCGAGGGCAGACAAAAGCTTATTTATTTAAATTTTCCGAACCAAATGTGTTGAGCGCCAGACCTCTTTCGAAGTCGCATAACGACTTAACGACCAAAGAAATCTGACTTAACAACTTAACCAACTTAACGACGTAACGAAATTTACTTAACGAACCAACCAACTGACCCAATTGCTAAATTAATTAATTACTCATAACCAACTTAACGACGTAACGAACTTAACGACGTAACGAGCTTAACAACGTAACCAACGTAACGACATAACCAAATTAACTATCCGACTTACTTAATAACTTAGCTGACTTAACAATCCGACTAATAAATAAGATTTAGAACCCCTCGAACATCTTAAAACTTTAATAGACAATTACTCGACTGGCATAATTCTCAGGAGTGGGTTTTTGGAGAGAACGAAATTTAAATAAATCAATAATCAATCTTTAAATATTACCCTAATCAATCTGTATTTTAACAATTTTCAGACAATTTTCCAAATTAACAAAATTTAGGTCTCGCATCGAATTTAACCGACATAATCAAGTTTCAAAATAAATATATTATGACGCAATCGCCATTTACTAACATTGTTATGGTAAAGAAAAGAAAGACGTAATTAAATCTTAGCTAAATTTACAGAGACATCAATTACCATTTCAAATTTTCTGAAATCCACTCAAGAAACATGATTATTCATAAAAAAAATGAAATTTAACTTTCGGCAATTTATAAGCCATCAGCAATTTATAATCTATAAAAGTTGTCACGGAGTGCTCACAAACAAAGAGAGTTTGACAAGTATCTTCTAAACAATTCTTAAGGGACTTTACCATAAAATTCTATTATTAACGTGACTTATTAAACTTGGTTCATTTTTATAAATTCTATTTTGGAACATGACTTATTAAATTTGATTCATTATTATAAATTCCCATCAACTAAACTAATTAATCCTCGATACTTGTCAAAAGGTATAAACAAATTGCTGAAACTTACCGGAATTAATCCATAATTGGCACACACACATTCTCAGTCAATAAAAGAAAATTAAATAAAAACAAAATTTCGACACAATGTTCGGCGACAGAATAAACGCAGGATCCCTTTTACATTCGGCTAAGCCGACCAAGGAATGATCTCACAAAGTTACTCGGGCCGGCGTCTCGGTGATCCATGTGGTCGATAATGTTCTCATTGGGCCTCGCAGGACTCAAGGGACTTCCCTTATTGGTGGTGTTCTCGTCTTCCCAATTCGGCGCGCTGACTATCCAAATTCAAACTGAAGATTCTCAACAAATTCCTTCCAGCATCATTAAATTGACTCCCTCGGATTAACTGATATCGTAACTACTTTGCTGAACAAACCAAATTTTCATCATAAAAATTTGAGATTAAATATGAACTCACCCTTAATTAGTCGGGGTCTTGTTCTATAACCTTTCAAAAGGCTTAACCGCCAAATTAATCAAAAGTCGTAACAAATTCAACTGCCAAAACGGCCAACAAACCAACTGGTTCAAAATCCAATTAATTTTTATAATATCAAATGAAAAATAGCCATAACTACTTATCCGAGAGATCTCTGAACCACGTAACCAGAATCCATAATAATTATCATCATAACAGTTTAAAAACGCCTTGGTAGCTTGATCAGAGAGACTCGAACTCAAATTCATGAATATCCCGAAAAGTGACCTGGACCCAATTCTTTATATGACCTTGAAGCTCCCTCGATGCTCAGCAACGGACCGAAATACATAAACAAAGTAACCAAAATTTCTTAATTCTACTAACAAATAATGCAACAATTTGCTCGTCGAGCCGTGGAGTGATTTTCTTTCGCAAACCGAGAATAATTGAGCGAATCTGAAATAATTTCTAACCTAAAAGTTACTTTGTGAGTTGCAAAATTGTTATAAAATTTTGCAACGTCACAAATTTTATTTGCTAGATTTTGTTAAATATCATTTGTTTTAAACAATACGTATAGAAAACAAATTTTATTTGTTTAAAAATTTTTAAACAAAATATTCTTTAAAAAAAATCAACAAATAAAATTGTAGAGAATGTTTCAAAGACAAAAATAAGCTATTATTTGTTAAAATTGTATAAAAATCACAGTTTTCAACTAGATTTAAAGAAAAAGCAAAAAAATGTTAAATAATTATTATTTGACAACAAATTATAGCTCAATCTAATTTTTTTTGAAAAATGTACAAAATAAATGTCTTTTAAAAATATTTTTATTTGGTGGGAAAAGACATTTTTTAGTTTCAGTAATGAAGAGAACCTTCTTAAAAAGAATATATTTGACTTTTCAAAAAAATAAGTAAAAATTTCATACAATAATTGAAATAAAAAAAAAATACAAATGTAAAATGGAAAATTGAAAAAAATTGATGCAAATGTCAAGAATTGAAAATAAGGAAACTAAATTAATGTAAACTTGAACTCTTTTTTAGATAAATAAAAGCGTTCACTACTTTTTAGCAAAAATTGTTCAGTATTTAAATTGAATAAAATTAAATCAATAACAAAGAAAAATATATATTAGTTTCATAATCCCATCGAACTTTTACATAACACTGAACAAAACCATTTTCAATAGATGAAAAATACAATTCTTATCATTTCTACAAGTTTCTTACAAAGATCTTCCACTTCTCTTGTCCTTTTTATATACGAATAAACTCAGGATTGTTCGATTTTGTTCTTTATTGAACTGTAAGTCTATACCATCCATTCAATCTTAGTTTAAAAACACAAATAGAACCGATCTTTAAAAAAGTTTTACAAAAAAACTTCTTGAAATCCTTTTCCCTTTTATTTGCACTCAAATAAACGACATCGTTTCTTTTTTATCGTCAAGTTGAATTTTATATTATAAAATTATGTATTAAAAAGCGAATTATTCTAATAAAATCCGTATAATAATAATCACATTTAAAAAGAAAGCTGAGTAAAACTTTTTAAAAGTTTTAATCGATATTCATTTTGTTTGCGTGATATTTTTTCATTATTTTCAGTTCACTGACCTTTGCTGCCTTCCCTTAAGTCATCAAAACAACTGAGTTACACGTAACCCTGTATTTTTGTGCACTGAAAAAATTAATAATGATTATAAGAAAAAAATTGTATTAACAAAGAATTTCGAATTTAAAAATATCTGGACTTAAGGGCATGTGATGATAATGCTAAATTTGTCCGTAAACTTTCTCTTAAAGTACTCAATGTTTTGACACCAAACTTTGTAGAATTACTCAAAATACCATTAGAATGGTCTCTCTGACCCAAATTTATTTCATTTTTATCTTTAAACTAATTTTTTTTTCAATTTTACAATTTTTGGAAAATTTTGAAAAAAAAGTAAATTTGAAAAATATTTAGTTTAAAGACAAAAATGAAACAAAATTGGGTCAGAGAGACCATTCAAATGGTGTTTTGAGTAATTCTACAAAGTTTGGTGTCAAAACATTGAGTACTTTAAGAGAAAGTTTACGGACAAATTTAGCATTATCATCACATGCCCTTAACCAAGACGATTTATAAATTTAATTTTGTTTACTAGAAAGAATTACTAAATTCTTTAAATCCCCTAATATCTCGAAATAACAAAAAATCGATTTATTAAGTTTTGGAAATTTGCTCCTCAAATACTCTTATCGAACTTAAAATTTAAGAAACAAATTATTATTACTTTTATAATATTTATTTCGCAGAAAATATTTATACTAAATAATTGTAATATTAAATTTATTTATTTATTACTTTCACATAAAAAAATCTTATAAATTAATTCAACAATTAAGAAGAAAATTACACATGAAAATGTTCATACTCTGTATTTAACTTTTTTCTTCATTTATTGTTTCTTATGTATATGTAATCAACAAAATTTTTGTTCAGCTTAAAAAAGTTTTGTTGGGAAAAAAAATTTTTTTGTTACAAAACAAATTCAACAAAACTATTTTGTTGCTCGTATATCGACAAAAATATTTGTTTGAGACAACAAAACTTGTGTTTTGCATTCCAAACCTTTTTTTTCAGTAAGTCGAAGTTTCGGCAAAACTTGAGGAAACCTGGAATATTACGTTATTAATGTCAAGTGACGGTTTTAAGCTTCTTTGTACTAGTACAGAACGAGGCATCTATTAGCCTAAAGCTCACAGACCTCGAGCTTTATTCCTTGCACAAAGCAAGTGTACAACATCAAAGTTCAGTTTTTCAACATCGATCATTAAAAAAAACACAATCGTCAATTAAAATCCTTCATCGTCTCATAATAAAACTTCTCACAACTTCCCTCTGGCAAATAAAAAAAAACAAAGAAAAATATTTATCAAAGGAAAAAATACTGTTTATTTAAAATAACTTTTCAGTGATTTGATTTTGTGGAATGTTTTTTTTTAAATCTCGATTGTGCAACATATTTTTAATATCTATTTTAAAAAGTTGTTTACCTAAAAAAAAAGAAAAAAGAAAAAATCATTTTAAAAAATGGAAAATGAATTTTGAAAGAGTGTGCTTTTTGTAAAATGATAATTCTCACGGGTTTTTAAAAAGGAAAATTTGAAAATTCTCTTGTATGAAGGAAGAAGTTAAAACAGAAAATAAAAAGTGTGATTATTTCCATTATCGAGTTCGAATTATTTAATAAATAAACAAATGTTGATTTGGTTGAAAATTGTGATAAAATAAATTTAATTTTTTTCATAAATAGATAGTGGCGGTATCTTTTGGCCTTTGCGGATAAGTTTTTGAATCTGAGTAACGATGGTATAAAAGCTCACAGCTTTACCAGCAGTGAGTGCTTGCAAGCTCGTCTTTTTCAGAGACACTTTTTCACGTAGATAACAATTATGTTAATTTTACCATTAAATGGTTACATTGACTTTTCGAAAACTCAGTTTTTTAAAGAAATTTATATAAAATAATAAAAACCCTTTTCGATATAAATGTATACATTTTAGAATGAAATTATCTTTTATTATAAAATTGTACAATTCGTTATAAAATACTACGCTTTTAACATTTATTCTACACTTCAATAAGAAACACCTTAAAAAATTATATTTCAAAATGAAATCCTTTTAAAAAATTATTATTCGAAATTACATTAACTGCTAATACAAATTTATATTTAAATTAAGTATAATTTAACATAAATTCAATATTTTGATAAAGTAGCAATATAAAATTGTTTTATCGCGAAATAATCTCCTATAAAATTTATATATTAAATTACATAAAATCTCACTCGTATAAAATTATCTCTTACCACCAAAAAAATTACATTGAAAATTACGTTCCAGCCTGAAATTATGACTTTTAATTAGAAACTTTATAACTTTAGCTTTCACAATGCAAAATAAAAAAGCTCCTAACTTTTATAATTATTGACAACGTATTCGACAGATTCTCCTGCCAAAGTATCATAAACTTTCGCATTGGAAATTGAAACATGTTCTTCTTTCAAAGCCTGAACGTCCTCCAATGTCAGTTTTATATGATCCAAAACTTTACCCAGGCGATTTTTCTCCAAATCGAAAATCTCACATTCATTCGTTGTTTCGCTCATAAAACTGTCCCTCGAAAAGACAATTCGACTCGATGAGAATTTCTGCAAAAATGTCAATATTTCAGTTTTCAGTGTTCAATAATTAAAATAAAAACAAACAAATTTTCTCAAAAAAAAGAAAGAAAAGAAATTAAAGACAATATTCTATTTTACATTAGAGTCATAATTCATGAAGTGAAACAGTAAAATCTCAAATTTTTCGAATTTAATTGACAATATGAAAAATGAAAACGTCATTATGAGTTTATTAAATGATCCAAAGGGTTCTTCGAAAAAAATTAATTTCCCTTGGTTATAAAAAATTGTTTTTAACAGTTTTTAATTGAAAAATTAATATCCTGAGATATTAAAATTATGAAAAAATCAGAATTTTGCAGAAAATCTATTTCTTTCTTTCTCTTGAAAAAGTCAAAGATAGCATCGGAAATCATATTAAAAATATTATGGAGTATTTCTAATATACAAAGATTTGCATATTAACAGTTTTATTAATTTAATAGTAATTTAATTAAATAAATTATAGAAAAAACGACATAAGGAGTCAAAACTAAATTTGTTTTGTATTCATTGAAGATTTTGATTAAAATTTTAATCCTACTTAAAAATAACTAATTATTAGTCAAATTTATTTTTAAGTTATGTCAAAATAACTAATATTTTAGTAAAATTCTGTTTACTAATTAAATTAGTTAAATTTTAACTATTTTTAGTTATGTTTTTACTAAGAATTAGTCATTTTTTTACTAATAAATTTATTAGTATTTATAATATTAGTTGTTTTTAACTAATTGCTAAAATAAAAACTCAGCCATGATTTTACTAATTATTAGTTATTTTTAACTAATTCAGATTAAGAGAGTAGGTTTTTCTAAATTGAGCAAAATTTTGTTTCTATAATATCTAAGTATGAAGATGAAGGATAATTTAAAACGGTTATCAATTAATTAAACAATCAAAAATTTTTAATTTTTAATTTTCTGAAAAATAATCGTACAGAGTTTTAATTTTTTGACTAAATTTTGCAACATACGATGTCTGCAATAACTGGAACTAATAAGTTTATTTAGTTATGGTAAACTTAAAATGATGTAAAATTTGGGAAAATTTGTATTTTGCATTATAATTTTTAATACAATTTTAAATGATCAATAATAGATTGCTTAAACAACTGTTCAACATTTAAAATTATCCTTCATCTTTGTACTTATTAATTTTTGTTATGTTACACACAAAAAGTTGCAAAATTCAGAAAAAAAATTAAAACTTTGAATGATGTTTTTTAATAAAATTAAAGTTTTACAATATCAGATTGTTTAAACAATTGTTGAACATTTAAGGTTATCCTTTACCTTAAAATTTAATTATTATAGTCACAAAATGTTTCTCAGTTTAGAAAAAACTAGAAATCTGTAAGATTATTTTTAAAAAAATTTAAAACTAACAATTATAGATTGTTTAATCGATTGTTAACCATTTGTTCTTCATCTTCATACTTAGATATTATAGAAACAAAATGTTGCTTAATTTAGAAAAAACTAGAATTCTGTATGATTAGTTTTAAGAAAATTTAAAACTAACAATAACAGATTGTTTAAACAATTTTTAAATGTTTAAAATTATGAAAGAGAATACGATTTTTGATTATTTATTAAAATTTTATGAAAAATCTTTAAGGAATATAGAATAAATTGTATTTTTACTGCGCTTATGTGATTTTTTCCATAATTTAGTTTTTTCCTAGATCCGAAAGTCCATATAACCTTTATTTAAAATCATTAAATTATTATTTAATGATAAATGTTATTATAGATATTTTTATATATTAGAAATACTCCAAAATATTTTTAATATGATTTCCGATACAATTTCTGACTTTTTAAATTTTCTATAAAATTCTGATTTCTCCATAGATTTTTATGAAAAAATTAAAAATTAATATAAATAATTAAATCATAAAAAAACTGTCTCGAGAAATTGATAAATTATATAATTACAAAAAAAAAATTTGTCAAAATCCGTCTACAAGTCTCAGTTTTTATTCAAATGAATTTTTTTTAAATCTTCTTTATTAAATTCGGAATTTAAAAGTAGAAACAATTTTTTAATGTTTAACAATTGTTTAAACAAATATTTATTATTATTTGCAATTTTTTTCAATGTAATCCTAAAAAATTCTAGTTTTTTTTTTAATTTTACCAAATTTTATGCCTAAAATAGTTAGATATAAAATGGAGAAACAATTTTTAATGTTTAAAATTTGTTTAAACTTTTAAACAACTTTTTGTTGTTGATTGTAATTTTTTCAATAAAACCCTAAAGAATTCTAGTTTTTTTACATTTTACCAAATGCTATGCCTAAAATAATAATTAAATATAAAAAATGAAACAATGTTTGATGTTTTAAAATTGTTTTAATAAATTATTATTTTCATCCACTCCAAATAAAATAAAAATAACATTTTGAATTTATTCTTACTTCTTCTTACTTTCATTTTAAGCATATTTAACAAAAAGAGCATTTAAAATTATACACATAAGTTTGAGAAATTTGAAAATTATTTTTAGTGCTAATTAAAAACTTAGAAAATTATGTTTACTATCAGCAATTACTGTTAGAATTGTATTAAAATAAAAAAAAATCGAAAAGAAAAATTAAAAGAGAAAAAAATATTAAAAGACGAAAATAAAAAACAAGTTAAAAATAAGAAAAAATATCAAAAATATTTGTTAGAATACCTAAATTGTTGCAATAAAAAAATGTAAACACAAACTAAAATTCTTTAAGTTTATATTGAAAAAAATTATATTTAATAACAAACATTTGTTTAAATAATTGTTAAACCTCAAAATTGTTCCTACATTTTATATTAAATTAATTCAGGCATACAATTTTGTAAAATGTAAGAAAACTAGAATTATTTGGGTTATATTGAAAAAAATTACATTTAAAAAAAAAATTGTTTAAACAATTGTTAAACATTAAACGTTGTCCCTTCTTTTATATTTAGTTATTTTAAGCGTAAAATGTGTCAAAATGTAAAAAAAAACTAGAAAATTCTGTATTGTTAAGTTAGAAACTATTACAATTAACAATAAAAAATTGTTCAAACAATTAAAAATTTTATGAAACCATTGTTGAATATTTGTATGTTACTTATTTATTAAAATTGCAATAAAAAACTACAAGAAATATACCATGAGTTGAATTTTTTCACTTTTTTTGTTCTTCCTATGTATTAATTATTTAAGGTATTGTTTAATTAATAAAAATGTAATTATATAAACTTTTTTATACCTCGAATATTATTAAATGATTCTAATACGATTTCTAAAACACTCAAGCAATTTTTAATAACTTAAAACTTCGTTTTTTGCAAAACTTTGATTTTTCCATAATTTGTTATCAAAAAATAAATATAAATAAACAAAAATTTTTAAATCGGGATCGAGGGATCGATAACAAATTTAAAAAAAAATCTTTTTTCAAAAAAATTATTTAATTTGAATGAAAACTTCGACTTGTAGACTGATTTTGACAAAAAAAAGTACATTTGGCCCCACTGTGCAGCGCGGTAGAGTAACTTGCAAAAAACTTTAATTGTTTATAATTAAGGGAAATTACATTTTTTTGAAAAACTCTTTAGACCACTTAATAAACCCATAATGACGTTTCCATTTTTCATTTTGTCAAATAAATTCGATAAATTTTAGATTTTGCTGTTACACTTGAATTTTGACTCATTAAACAATTTTTTGTTTGTAACTATTTATACTCACAAGATTATTATAAACGTCTCTTAAAACGATTCCCTTATTGTATCTCGTTCCAAAAAAGTATTCCTTTCGTCGTGGGCAATTTTGAATATTCCGCCTTTTATCAATTTCAATTTCTTCATCAGCCGCAATGTCAAACTGCTTTGACTTTAAAGTCGACACGATTTTATACTTTAGATCAGTTTTCATGGACGAGACATTAATTCGTTTTCGATTAATTTTAAATTCAGTTTCGCACTCGCCGACAGTGAAATTTTCTAATTTTTTAAATTGCTCGTCACTGCGTCGATTGTCGAGGTCAGCGCCGATACTCAGTTGATTAGTGATAAGCCTAATCATGTCAATTATCCATTTGTAGCCAGCATCATCGGTACTTTCTAGAGCATAACTCTCAACCCCTTCTTTATTAAATTTCACTTGGAATATGTCGTGACCCAATCCATACGGCGAATAAGACTCGTTTTTATAAATTTCCATTCCCGAGGTATTAAATCCTTTTGGATTGATTCTGATTATTTTTGTGTCCTCGGTTTTGCAAACTAGACTCTGAAAATCGTAAGGACGACATTTTAATTTTCCTGCCACTCGAGTTCCCAATAGCGATCCATTATCCATATCCATGGCAGCAATCATGTTTATTTCCAATCCAAAGATATACTCCGGACCACCGTATTTCCAATCATTATAAATTGCTGGAAACCATGTTGCTAAAATTTAATTAGAAAATTAAATTGTCGTTTTGTGGTAGAGAGAATTGAAAAAGTTATTGAATTATAGTTTAGGATTAATAAACATTTTAATTTAGAAATATTAAAAATGTGGTTGATTTATAATGGGGTGGTATATTATTTACAAATTCCGTGATTTCCTGGATCGTAAAGTAAACAAAGATGTTCTGGATTTATTCAGAATAACTGATTATTTAAATAGTATTTGGTTAAAAGGAATAAATATTCAAAAGAACGATTTTGAATATTCAGTGTACGTTATTTTTATATGAAGAAAAATATATTTAAAAAAAACTATAAGTAAGAAAAAATACAGAACGATTATTAAAAGATTTTTAAAAACTTTTAAAAGTCTATATGAAGAAATTGATGTGTATGGAAAAGTGATGTTTTAAAATAAGCCAAAAAGTTTTGAGGAATAAGGAAAAAAAGAGAATATTTTATAAAATCAAACAAATTATTGAAAATAAGAAAATTATAAAAAAAAATCTTGAAAACTTTATGAGCGCAAAATAGGAAAATTTGGAAAAAAACACTGAAAAATAAGAAAATGTATGGAAAAACAAAATTTGCAAATTTTAAAAGATAAGAAAACAACTTACAAAAAAATGAGAAAAATATTTTCAAATTCTCTTAAAAATTAAAAAAAGAGTAGGTATTAGGTTTCAAAACAAGAGTGAATTTTAACTTTCAAAATACACAAGAGTAAAACAAATGACAAACTAGAAAATCTTCTTAAAAAATTAAAATATTTATAGATATTTTCTGTTAAGAAAACAAAAAAGAAAATCAATGAAAAAGCATTAGAATTTTGCTAAAGAGAAAAATTTTTAATATTTAAAAATTAAGGAATTATGAGAAAGTGCAAAAAAAAAATTTTAATAACTGTTTCAAAAAAATAGAAATTATAGGATAAAAGTCAAATAATGTTAAAAAAGGAAAACATTTCTTCAAAATAAAAAAATTATGACAAAATTTAAAAATAATAGAAGAATACAAAAATTGGAGAAATAGGAAGAAAATTTAAATAGAAGTCAAAAAGTTTAAACGAATAAGAAAAAATAAAAATATTCAATGAGAAATTGATTTATTTATTTTAAATAATAATAAAAAAAATATTTAAAAAATAGAGATCTATGTTAGAAATCTAACAAACTACGAAAAAATACGAAAATGATAAAAACTTGGTAAGAAATCTGCTAAAAAATAAAAAGTAGTGAAAATAAAATAAAACAATAAAAATAGTTAAATAAAAAGCCTACAAAAGTAATAAAAAACCATTTAGAAATATAAAATTTAAGGAAAACTAAACGAAAAAAAATTGGTTTAACATTAGACAAATTTTTAAAACAATCAACTTAGAAAAATTAAGAAAATCAATATGTAAATTTTATGAGAAATTAAATAAGTTTGTTAAAAATAAAGAAAAAATGTAAAAATTATCAAAAAAATTTACATAGAGATGAGTCAATCTACAAGAAGTCAAAAAATTAAAGAAAATTTTTCACTCCCCCCCCCTTCCCACTTCAATAAAAATTTAAAAAATTATTTCTAGAATGAAAGAAAACTTGAAAAATGATGATTTAAAAGAGAAATAAATTATATCGGTTTCAGAATAGGAGAAAATTTCTAAGTAAAAGAAACAAAATTATAAAATGAGAAAATCAAGGACCATATAAAATTTACATAAAAAATAAAAGAAAAGAAGAAATGTCATTTGAAAAATTAGAAAAATTACGAAATTATACAAAAATGTAGAAAAAATACAGAATTAATGTTTTTAAAAATGAGAAATTATGGGATGAAAAATAAACTAGTTCAAGGAAAAGGAAAAGATTTATAAGAAATAGACAAACTTTTGATTAAATTTAAAAAATTGATATTAAAAGTTCAAAGAATAATGAGAAGAACTATAAAAGAACACAAAAAAATTATAACATAATATTTAAAAAATAGAAAATGTATTTTAAAGAATCTAACAAACTGTGCAAAAAAGTTTTTAAAAAATTAGGTAAATTTACTAAAAAAAAAGGAAGAAATAAAAATAAAACAAAAAATGTAAGAAGATGAGTAAGAAGTTTACCAAAAAAATTTAAAAGTAATTAAAAATGTTTAAATTTAGGAAAATTAAACGACAAAAATTTGTATAACATAGGTATTTGAGAAATTATTTATTAAAATGTATAAAGTTCAGTAAAAATTTACTTAAATCTAAGGAGTTTGAATTATACAAAAAAAGTGTAACAAGATGAATAAAAAAACTACAAAAAAGAACAAAAAAAATTATATGATCTTTAAAAAATAAAGAAGTCAATTGTTTTCAGGTTAAAATTCCCAGCAATTAAAATTGAAATAAAATTTAAAATACATGTTTTAATCTACGAAAAAATTATTATATCAATGAAAGACAAATCAAGAATTAAGGATACTTAAGAATTTCTATAATGATTTATATAAAGGAAAAAAGGAAATAAAACATCTTAAAAACAAGAAATGAAAAGATTCACCAGAACACAGAAAAACAAGATTTAATTGTTATCTCGAATTTTGGTAAAATTTACTTGCACCTAAAATCACTCTAAATAAAAAAAAAAGAACGAAAATAAAAGGTGAAAAATTACCGACACCCAATTTGACTCCTTTATTTTTTCTGTGAATATTTTTCTAAAAAAGAAAATTCACGAAAAAAAAGTTTATTAAATGTTGTAATAACAAAATTGTATGAAATAATTAAAATAATTTGTACGAATAAGAAAATTAGAGAAAATGTTAGACCAAAAAAACCAGACATATCAAAAGTAAAAGGAGAAAAAAATCTTTTAAGAATGAGAAAAATAAATGTGAAAATAGTACAAAACACAAAATAAATTTTTGGAAAAAATGAGAAAATAGAAGGAAAAAATTAAATAATTAAAAAAAAAATTTTTTTACTTTTTTTACTAGATTTATCTGTAAATTTTTGATATTTCTTGGAAATTTTTTAATCAGTTTAAAAAATTCCGGATCGATTTTAAAATTTCCGGATTTTTTTCACTAATTTCCGGTTTCTTTCATGATGTAATAAATTTAAATCAATTTTCCGGATTTCCCAGATCGCTGAACTCTTTGAATTAAAATTAATCTGGATTGAAATTTGACAAAATAAAAATTCGGAAGAATTTAAATTTAAGTTAAAAGTAAGTTTGAAGTAAAATTTCTATTGATTAAAATGCGATTTGAAATTAAATTTTATAAATCGATTATTAATTATACCCGAAATTGATCGGAATTGTAACTGAAATACATTTAAATTATTCGTTACAAAAGTGAAAATAATTTGTTAAAACTTTTATTTTCCGTTTCTAGAATTTGTACCAAGTCTGTGGAAAATTATAATTTTGTATCATTTGTTCCCACGTTCTAATCACAAGAACACTTGTCAGTTACTTAGCAAAATTGTCACTCCAATTTTCCTCAACATAAATCAACCACACTCTCAGAAATATGCCATTATCAATTTAGATCCTTCTTAAAATTAAATTCATTTCCACAATTAACAACAATCATTACATTAGCAGAAATTCGTTTTTCAAATAAGTCTTTCAACATCAAACTTTAACCTTTTTCTCGAAATTTATTTAATTTTTATTTATTTCGTTAATTTTTTAAATTTATTTAAAAATATTTCTTTTTATTAATTTATTAAGTTAATTTATATTTAACTAATTTTACAAATTCGTTTACGCTTTTTATTTTAGCAAATCATTTTTCACTCTAATTTTAAAACATGTTTGTATTTTTAATCTTTTCATTTTAATCTTTTTATTTATTTTTATTGTTCAAATAATTTTAGTTTATAATTATAACCTTTTAAAATTATGAAAACATAAACTGAATTAATTACATTGAATAAATTAAATTACGGATGTTTTTCTGTTGTATTTAAAAATTATTAAACATTATTGATTTGGAAATCAGTTTTGATTTAAAACCTACATAAATGATTAATATTGAATGAATTACTATCCCTGAACATAAAAATAGTTATTTAAAGATGGCATATGAGAAATTAGATGGAAAAATAAAATTAAAGTTATTGATAAAGATGGTATTATTATTAATATTAATCCTAATTGACTTAAAGTCGAAAAAGCATTACTTTTTTTATGTCAAATTCGAATATACCATTAATTCTCGATAAAGTACAAACGGCTTTAATAATCCATTAAAATTATTTAACAATTATGTGAAACAATTACTTTAAACAATTATATAAAACAATTACATAAAACAATTACATAAAACAATGAAATTAAAAATTTACCACCAATTAGAATAAAATTTAAATTTTCTTACTAGAGAACTAAAAATTGTAATTTTAAATTAATTATTGATAAACTATTTTGAAATGTTTTAACAGATTTTTAAATAAATAAAACAGTTAATTTTCTTAACCAGAAAAAGCTTCACATCACGTTTCACAAAAAAATAACACTTTTGTGATGGTAACAATAACACAACACTTGGGTTTGTGTTCACTGAAAATGAAAAAAAAAAAAAATTGAAAAAGCACTGAAAATGGAATTTTGATGTCCTACCGAGCACGAATGGTAGCAGCACGAAATTCATCTTGATGATAATCTTTCAACTGGTGAAATGTCTGTTTCGCTCTGAATTCTCCTTTTATAACATGACCGTAACGTCGTCGACCTTAGCAATATATAGAGGACTTAATAAAAGCTATTTTTCAATAGAAAACGTCTATTTAGGACCACTTATAGAACAATTCTATGACTAATGTGACGAAAATTTTATCAATTAATTTTACAGCAAAAGTTAGAAAGTAGTAGAATTATTTTAAAGTCGTATTTGACAACCTACGTTTGATACTTACAATTATACCAAACGAGACTATTTATTTTTATTAATTTATTTACACTTTTTGAAAATTTTCAAGTACATTGTTTAATAAAATTCAAATTCGATAATTCTACTTTTAAGAGTCGCTTAATAATGACATTCTTAATTCGAATATTTTACTTCTGATCGCTCAGTGACCCACTTTTTGCTAGAAAGCTTTTTTATTTCTCTAATCCATACTTAACAATTCTTGCAGGATTTTTTGTTTTTATAAGATTCTTTAGATATCCAAAAGTGTAAAAAAAATTAGAATTTCTTTTTTCTAAAATCCAAAATGTCGGATTTGATTCGTATTTAATAAACCCCGAAACAAAAAATAGGATTTAAAAAATTCGAAAGGTTAATTTAAATTAAAAACACATTCTTTTATAAGATTTTAAAAACAATTTTTAATTAAATCCGTTCCTAGGTTTTATCACCTAACAGATATTTTTTTATTTTAATTAAAGTTCATAATTTAATCCTTGTAATGATTGACACTAATATCAACAGATTCGCCGGCTAAAATGTCAAAATTTGTCGGTTTAGAAATAGGAAGAAGTTCATCTGTTGCTGGCTGGACATCATCTAAGGTAAGTTTCATATGATCCAGAATTTTTCCCAATCGATTTCTCTCCAAATCGAATATTTCGCACTCATTGATCGTTTCACTGGTGAAATTATTTTTCGAAATTACCATCTGGCTGACTGATGATTTCTATTTTAAAAAACAAGCGTTATTAGAAGATTGCTATAATCGTTTATTTAATATCAGAATTTTAAATTTATAGAATTTTTAAATTCACTATTAATAATTATAATCTAAAAACCTCCAACTATTAATCAACACTTACAAGATCATTGTAAACATCCCTGAGAACAATTCCATAAGTGTAACGAGTGCCAAAGAAATATTCTTTTCTCCTCAGACAATTGTCGACGTTCCTCTTTTTCTCAATGACCAGTTTCTCGTCTTCCGAGAAATTAAATTGTTTGTTTGGAAAAACAGAAACGAGCTTATATTTCATTTTTCTGCGACTTTCAGATTCCAGAACTGGCTGCCGACTAATGGAAAATTCCGTCTCACATTCGCCGACAGTGAAATTTTCCATTTTCTTAAAATTATTCTCGTAACGTTGTTTCTCGAGATCGGCGCCGATGCTCAGCTGATTAGACATCAATCTAATCATATCGGTGACAAATGTGTTTGTCGAACGTTTCGATTCCTCGAGGATGTAACTTTCAATTCCCTCTTTGTTGAACTTAATCTGAAAATTATCACGTCCTACTCCGAAAGCAGAGAAAGTTTCATTTTTGTAAAGTTCAATGCCAGAGATGTGAAAACCTCCAGGATGTATTCGAATTATTTTAATATTCTCGGTGCGACAAATTAGACTCGTCGTATCCTCCAAGTGTGGACGACATTTTAAATTTCCCGCCAATCTGGTTCCAAGTAGTGTGCCATTGTCGATTTCCATGTCCGTTACCATATTTATTTCCAATCCGAATTTGTACTCTGGGCCATGTTTCCAGTCTTTGGTTGAAACCCACGCACCTGATTGAAAAATAATTTGGTAATTCGGGCATAAAGAAAAAAAAAAAGATTTTGTCCGAGACTGAATCCGAATTCGAAGACAGAATTGTTAAATTGGCAATTTTTTTTAAAATACTTCCAAAAACTGTTCAAAGACACTAAATTATACTAAAAAATAATCAGGGTGGAGATTTTTTTTGTGAAATTAAATTCACGGTTTTCCCTTGTCAATTTTTTGGATTTCCCGATCCTAAATTTTCGAACAATTAAAGCAGTATTTGTCATTTTGCAAAATTCGCCTTTATATATTTAAAATATAACTTTATACTTAAATTGAAAATTTACACATTCTTATAATCTTATATTAGAGCCTAAAAAGTTTTATCACAAAATGTTAAAACCTAAATTTTTGGACGATAATTTATCTTAAACATTAAAAAAGAATTACACGTATTAGAATTCCGCTAGCAAGCTAGCAACATTAACAACAACAAATTTTGAATTGTTGTTGGTCATTTAAAACTATAAATTTTTGCAAATTCAAATAAGGAAAATTACGAAATTGAATAATATATCTGGAAAAAAACCAGAATAATTGACAGTTGAAAACAAAATTCGAAAAGATGGCTACAGAATATAATTACACAAATGAAAAGAATAGTTTACAAAATTAAAAATATAATTATTAAATTTAAACAAAATAGTTGAAAAATTATAGGAATAACTGTTGGAAATAATTGTAAATTGAACAACTGGATTGAAAGAAATAATAAAATAAAATAAATAATAAAAAATTGAGTAAATTAATTGAAAAATAAGAATTAAATTAAAATTTGAAAAAATAATTAATAATTGAAAAAAATTAAAAATTACGAAAATAATTGACAATTGAAATCAAAATTTAAAAAATGGCTAGATTAATACACAATAAAAATGTGATTTAAATACTCAAAGATTAAGTATAAAATGGTATAGTAAATAATTAAAAATTGCGGAAAATAATTATTAATTAAAGGAAATAGTTCAAAACGATGAGAATAATTGAAAAATTGAAGAAATATGTGAATAATGACGAAAATATTTGTCGGAAAGAATAATTGAATAATTGAAATTGAAAATAAAGAATTAAATTAAATTTTAAAAAAATGATTGATAATGGAAAAAAAATGACAAAATGACAAAAGTAATTGACAATTGTAAATAAAATTAAAAAAAATGGCTAGTTAATACACAACCGAACAAAATAATTTAAAAAATCAAAGAATAATTATAAACTTTTAAGATAATAATTGAAAATTGAAAAAATTGTAGGAAATAATTGGAAATTGCGGAAAATAATTAGTAATTAAAGGAAATAGTTGAAAAATGACGAGAATAATTTAAAAATTTGAGAAAATATGCGAAAAATGACAAAAATAATTTTCAATTGAAAACAAATGTCAAAAAATGACTAAATTAACGCAAGGAAGAATTAAAATTGAAAAAGATAACAAAAACTTAAGGAAATGAATTGGAAATTTAAAAAATAAATTTAAGAAATAAATTGAAAATTAAGAATTAAATAAAAATTTGAAAAAATGATTGATAATTGAAAAAAAAAAATTACAAAATGACAAAAATAGTTGCCAATTGGAATCCAAATTAAAAAAAATGGCTATAGATTAAGGGCATGTAATGGATTATGACGTCACTGGTATAGGCAAAATTTGTCCGTAACTTTTCTTTTAAAATATTGAATATTTTTTTATGAAACTTGGTAAAATTACTTAAAATGTCATTAAGAAGGTCTCTCTGACCCGAATTTGTTTAATATTTAGCCCAAAATTATTTTTGGAAAATTTTCGAAAAAATTCAAACTTTTTTAAAAATCAATTTTGAGACAAAATTCAAACAAAGTCGGGTCTGAGAGACCTTCCTAATGCCATTTTAAGTAATTCTACCAAGTTTCATAAAAAAATTTAAAAAATATTCAATATTTTAAAAGAAAAGTTACGGACAAATTTTGCCTACACCAGTGACGTCATAATCCATCACATGCCCTTAATACACAACCGAACAAAATAATTTAAAAAATCTAAGAATAATTATAAACTTTTGAAATAATAATTGAAATTTTAAAAAATTGTAGGAAATAATTGAAAATTGCGAAAAATAATTAATAATTAAGGGCATGTGATGATAATGCTAAATTTGTCCGTAAACTTTCTCCTAAAATACTGAATATTTTCAAAGCAAATTTTGTAGAATTACTTGAAATACCATTAGAATGGTCTCTCTGACCCAATTTTGTTTCATTGTTGTCTTGAAACTAAATTATTTTAAAATATCCTGATTTTTCAAAATTTTCAAAAATTCTTAAAATCGAAAAAAAATTAGTTTAATCACAAAAATGAAACAAAATTGGGTCAGAGAGACCATTCTTATGGTATTTCAAGTAATTCTACAAAGTTTGGTCTCAAAATATTTAGTATTTTAGGAGAAAGTTTACGGACAAGTTTAGCATTATCATCACATGCCCTTAAAGGAAATAGTTGAAAAACGGCGAAAATAATTGTGAATTGTAAAAAAATTTCGAAGAATGACTAGATTAACGCAAGGAATAATTGAAATTGAAAACAATAATAAAAAATTAGGGAAATAATTTGAAAATTTAAGAAATAAAAATAATTAATTGAAAATTTAGAATTTAATAAAAATTTTGAAACAAATAATTGATAATTGAAAAAAAGGTTTAAAAGTGACGGAAATAATTGACAATTGAAAACAAAATTTAAAACATTAATACACAACCAACAAAATAATTTAAAAAATCAAAGAATAATTGTATACTTTTAAGATAATAATTGAAAATTGAAAAAATTGTAGGAAATAATTGAAAATTGCGGAAAATAATTAATCATTGAAGGAAATAGTTGAAACATGACGAGAGTGACTGAAAAGTTGAAGAAAATATGCGAAAAATGACGAAATTATTTGTCAATTGAAAACAAAATTTGAAAAATGACTAGTTCACAGGCAACTGAAAAAAATAATTTAAAAAAGCAAACAAGAAATATTAAATTTAATAAAAATAATGGCAAATTATGAAATTAAGAAAATTGTTGGAAATAATTGCACATTTAACAATTGGATTGAAAATCGAAAAAAATAATTAAAATTGAAAAAAATAATTGAAAATTTAAGAAAGCAATTAAAAATTGAAGAATGGAATTGAAATTGAATGAATATACTTAAAAATTAAAAAAAAGTAATTGAAAATGGCGAGAAGTAATTAATATGGATGAAAACAATTGAAAACTGAAGGGTGGAAATAAAAATTGAAGAAAATAATTGAAAATTGAAAAGTGGAATTTAAATTTGAAGATAATAACTGAGAATTGAAGAGAATAGTTCTAGAATTGAATTATTGAATTAAAATTTTAAAACCATTTTTATAAGTGAAAAAAATAATTTAAAAAATCCGAAAATTATTGAATATGTATTGAGAAATTAATTGAAAATCGATAAAAATAATAGAAAATTAAAGAAAATATTTGCGAATTAAAGAAAATAATTAAAAATTGAAGAAATGAATTGGAAATTAAAGAATTAAATGAATATTTCAAGCAAATAATCTAAATTTAAAAGAAAAATTACAATATGACGATTTGTCGAAAATAATTAAATATTGACGAAAATAATTTAAAATTAAAAAAAACTTTTTTTTAAATGGTGAGAATTATCGGCATTTGAGCAATTTTTTTTTAAAATTAATGTATAATCATAAAATCATGAAAATTATGGAAAAATTGTGGCAAATAAATGAAAATTAAATAAATCAATTGGATATTGAAGAATTGTATTGAAATTTCAAGAAAATAATTGATAATTGAGAAAATGCGGAAATTATTGAATATTTAATAAAATAATTGAAAAACGAAGAATGCAATTGAAAATTGAAGAAAATAATTGAGAATTGAAGAAAATAATTAAAAATTAAAGAAATAAATATTTAAGATTAAAAAAATTAAATATCAATTTTAAGAAAATAGTTGGTAAATTGAAACAAAAATTATAAAATGACTAAAATAATTAAATATTTAAGAAATGCGCGTGTGTAACTATCATAGAAAACTATTGTATATGTTTTAATATCATAAAAATATACTGGACTTACAAAAAAAAATTTTTTAAATACACTATAAAAAAAAAGTTTCTTTATTTTTTTTTCATATTTTTAAGCAGTTTTTTGATATCACTTCAAAAATGTAGCCAATCTAACAATTTTCGGCCAGAACCTTCTTTTTGTGCGCTTGTGTTAATTGATGACAAATTTCTTTATACGTATTTTGTTATTTATTTTTAATTATCAACATAATTTTTAATAATAAAGATTTAACTGATTTAAATAATAAAACAAATTCATCAACCACTTTTGAAGGCTAGTCGCGGATTTAACTTGAAAGTTTGATAAATTCGTTTTATCATTTTAAATTAAGACGAAGGTTAAACTTTTTCTTCGAGAATCAACCTGATTTTATTTCTCATGAATTAAGTAATTTTAGTTTCTTATTTTAAAAAATGGTCCTGTAAATTACTTATTTTATTCTTTTTCAAAAAGGGGAAAATAAAAATTAAAGATTAACATCAAGATTCATTTACGAAAAACTTATCATACTTTATTTTTATAAAAAAAAGTTTATTTATAAACTTTCGCTTGAAGTTAAAATCGATCGAAATCTAGATGGATTTAAAATTAAATGGGAGTTATTAAACACTCGTTGAATTGTAATTTATCTATTTTGGATATTTTTATATAAGTTTTTGAATAAACAATAGGTATTTTTAACCCGCTTATAATATTGTATAAAGAATTTTTAATTAATGAAAGTTTGGGACTATAAGATAGAATCGATTAAAATCAATATTGATCTAAATTTGACTTGGCTAAAACTCGGATTGATTCAAGTTTGGATCAATTGTAATTAGAATTGATCCAATCATGGATCAATGCTCGTTTGAAACTATAAAAAATAGAAATGTTTAAAACATTGATTGATTTAAAATTAATCCAACCATTTTTGAGGGATTGAAACATTATTTCCAAATCAATTAAAATTGAATTGACTTAATATTAGATTAATTAAAAAATGAAGTTTTAATTTGAACAAGTTAAAATTTAAATTCAAATTTGGATCGATTAAACTTCGTATTGATCTTTAATTTTAGAAATTTAAATTGATTTAAACTCGAATCTGTTAAAATTCGAATACATTTAAATTCGAATCGATTACACTTTGGTTTGATTAAATTTGAGATCAACAAATATTTTGATTGATTCAATTTTTGATCAATTAAAATTTGATTAGATTTAAAACCAGATTTTCAATTTTCTGTTTTAAAACACTAATATAAAGTTTCTAATAAAATTGATGAAATTTTGTATCTAACATTTTGAATTAAATATTTTTAAATTTCAATAAAACCTTATAACTGAACTATTATTATAATGATCATTACTAATATTTTTCTAAAATATTACCTTAATAAGAAAAAATTACCTCAATAATATTTTATCCTAAAAGTACACATAAACTTAGAATTTATTGAAAAACTCATGTTATAAAATTTTTTTAAGTAAATACCGAACGAGATTGAAATTGGTATTTCTAAATGTGGAAAATTCATGATTAAATAACGAGAACGTGAAAAAATGTATTTCCTACCCAGAACAAACGGTACAAGTACGAAGTTCATCTTGATGTCAATCTTTCAACTAACGAAATGTCCGTTTCGTTCTAAATCCTTCTTTTATAACTGACATAATCTCAGTACTCGACCTTTACCGCGTTCAGAACAATTTAATAAACTCTATTTTACAATAGACTTGATCTCCACGGCGAATATCAATTTATTTTCGTCTCAAAAACTTCTACATTGAAAAAAATGCCTTAATACGATTTAATGTCTGAAACATTTAATTAAAGCGGTTTTTTTTTCAAAATGATACATTTTTAAGTTATGTATAATAATTCTTGAGAAATAATATGAGTCATTTAGATGAAGTGAATCTTTCTATTTTGACAACTTCCTACGAGTTTTAATTATCATTTGTTAATTTTTAATGTCATCTTTGTCAAGATTTTCTTGATTGGTTAATGACCCTAGCAATTATATGATTAGTTGAGTAATTTAATAATCAACCGACCGAGAATTAATTTCCATATTAAGTATCATAGAAAAATTGGATTTTTTAAAAATATTACTGTACGTTGACTCAAATTTAATTTAACAACGAATTCGATTCAATTAATTTCTTTTAAAATATTTAATTTTAATTTAAAATTGAATCAAGTTACTTTTTATTATATGTATAATAAAAAAATAATTTCATAAATCAGAAGAATAGTTTAATTTATCATTTAATATTATTTTCTTGTTATTATTCTATAAATGAAAATTAAGATTAATTTAATTATGGATTTATCAAATTTGGAAATTATTCAGTTTTAGATCGATTGAATCTTGAATAGATTCAAATTTTATTGATTTAATTTTAAATTGATGCAATTTAGGATTTATTCAAGTTTGGTTCATTTAAATTTTCAATTGATTCAAATTTAGAATGATTGCACTTTGAATAGATTCAGTTTTGAATGGATTCAATTTTCAATTTATTCGATTTTTGATGGATTTCATTTCAGATCAATTAAAATTTTGAAATTTTGAAATCATTCAATTTTTAATCGAACTTTTGAATAATTTTAATTTTTTAATTTTAATTCAATTAATTCGGGTTCTGATTGATTTAATTTCAAAATTGCTTCGATTTTGCACAGATTCAAATTTATAAGCTTCATTTAATTTCAAGGCATTGAAATTTAAACAATTCGATTTCGGATTTATGATTTAATAAGATTTAAGTAAATTTAAGTTTGGATTGATTGGAATTAAATAGATTTAAATAGATTTAAATATAGATTGACCGAACTTTGAATTGTGACTTAATTGTAGATTGGTTGAACTTGAAAATGACTTAATTTTAAATTCATTGAAGTTACAGTTCATTTATAACTTCAATTGATTTAATTCTAAAAAGTTTCAATTCTAAATTGCAATTTTAATTTTGAGTCTTTTGAATTTTGAGTTGATTCAATCTCGTATTGATTAAGTTTTGAATCGATTGGATTTTAAATTGATTTAATTTTACACCGACTAAATTTTAAATTCGTTAAATTTTCAATTAATTAAAAATTGAATTAATAAAATTTTCTATTTACCTAATGCAGTTTTATATTACATTAAATTCAGTGAATTTAATTTCAGATTAAATGAACTTTAAATTCTCTTAATTTTATATTGATTGGACTTAAAATTGATTCAATTTTAGATTCATTTATTTCTCAATTTATTTCACGAGAATTGATTTAAGGGCATGTGATGATAATGCTAAATTTGTCCGTAAACTTTCTCTTAAAGTACTCAATGTTTTGACACCAAACTTTGTAGAATTACTCAAAACACCATTTGAATGGTCTCTCTGACCCAATTTTGTTTCATTTTTGTCTTTAAACTAAATATTTTTCAAATTTACTTTTTTTCCAAAATTTTCCAAAAATTGTAAAATTTAAAAAAAAATTAGTTTAAAGATAAAAATTAAATAAATTTGGGTCAGAGAGACCATTCTAATGGTATTTTGAGTAATTCTACAAAGTTTGGTGTCAAAACATTGAGTACTTTAAGAGAAAGTTTACGGACAAATTTAGCATTATCATCACATGCCCTTAAATGCGAAATGATTCAATTTCAATTTGCTGCTTTCATTTTGGATTTTCTGAATATGTAATTGATTCAATTTCAGATTGATTAAGTTTTGGATCGATTGGACTTTAAATTAATTTAATTTTGCATTGATTAAATTTTAAGATTCAATAAACTTTTGATGGATAAAAATTAAATCAATTCAATTTTTGACTGAAATTTAAATTAATACAATTTTCAATTACATTAAATTTAGTGGATTTAATTTTGAATGGATTGAAATTTAAATTCAGTTAATTTTTAGATTGACTGGACTTAGAATTGACTAAATTTTAGATTGCTTGAAGTTTCAATTTTTTTAACTTGAATTGATTTGATATCAAAATATTTCAATTTTAATTTGCAATTTAAATTTTGTGACTTTAGCATTTTTGATGAGTTGAATCCATCTCGAATTGATGAAGTTTAAGGTTAATTGGATTTTGAATTGATTCAATTTTGAATCGTATGATTTTTAAGATTCATTAAATTTTCAATGGATTAAAAACTGAACCAATAAATTTTAGATTGTTTGATATTTAAATCAATACAATAATGTAGGATTACATTTAATTTAGTAGATTCAATGTAAGATTGATAGAACTTTAAATTCACTTGATTTTAGAGTGATTAGACTTAGAATTGATTCAATTTTAGAATGATTTAAATCTCAATTTATTTCACTTGAATTGATGTAATTGCAAAACTTATTCAATCTTAAATTGAAACATTCATTATGGATCTTTTGAATATGGAATTAACTCAATTTTAAATTGATTAAGTTTTGGATCAAGATTGATTGGACTTAGAAATGACTTAATTTTAGATTGATTGAAGTTTCAATTTATTTAACTTGAATTGATTTGATTGCAAAATATTTTAATTTTAAATTGCAATTTCAATTTTGAATCTTTCGAATTTTGGAATTTTTAAGTTGATTCAATCTCGAATTGTTGAAGTTTTGGATTAATGGATTATAAATTGATTTAATTTTGCATCGACTAAATTTTAAGCTTTATTAAATTTTCGAAGGATTAAAAATTGTATTTATTCAATTTTTGATTGACTGAAATTTTAAATTAATACAATTTTGGATTAAAATATTTAATTTATTAGATTTAAGTTCAGATTAATTTAAATTGGAATTTAATTAATTTTTAAATTGATTGGAATTAGAATTGATTCAATTTTAGATTCATTTAAAACTCTATTAATTTCACTAGAATTGATTTAATTGCAAAATGATTCATTTTTAAATTGCAACTTTCATTGTGGATCTTTTGAATATGGAATTCATTCAATTTCAAATTGACTAAGTTTTGGATTAACTGGATTTTCAATTGATTTAATTTTGAACCGCATGATTTTTAAGATTCGTTAAATTGGATTCATTAAATTTTCAATGGATTAAAAAATGAATTAATTCAATTTTTGATTGACTGAAATTTAAATAAATAAAATTTTGAATTACATTTAAGTTAGTGGATTTAATTTCAGATTTATTGAAATTTAAATTCAATTTATTTTTAGATTGATTAGACTTAAAATCGATGCAATTGTAGATTGATTT
This sequence comes from Ganaspis brasiliensis, assembly GCA_037103525.1. Classification (NCBI taxonomy): domain Eukaryota; kingdom Metazoa; phylum Arthropoda; class Insecta; order Hymenoptera; family Figitidae; genus Ganaspis; species Ganaspis brasiliensis. The sequence goes on along the minus strand of JAZKLR010000101.1, from coordinate 5,312,780 downwards.
AAAAATCTCAATTTATTTCACTTGAATTAATGTAATTGTAAAATGATTCAATCTAAAATTGAAACTTTCATTTTAGATCTTTTGAATATTTAATTGGCTCAATTTCAGATCAATTAAGTTTTGGATGAATTGGATTTAAAATTAATTTAATTTTGCACTAACTACATTTTAAGCTTCATTAAATTTTCGATGGATTAAAAATTGATTTAATTCAATTTTTGATTGACTAAATTTTAATATAATTTTATTTTAAATAGTGGATTTAATTTCTGATTGATTGAACTTTAAATTCATTTAATTTTAGATTGATTGGAGCAAGAATTCATTCAATTTATGAAGTTTATTTAACTTGAATTGATTTGATTGCAAAATATTTCAATTTTAAATTATAATTTAAATTTAGAACCTTTTGAATTTTTTAATTGATTCAATCTCGGATTGATGAAGTTTTGGATAGATTGGATTTTAAATTGATCTAATTTTGCACCGACTAAATTTTAAGCTGCATTTAATCTCCGGTGGATTAAAAATTGAATCAATTAAAATCTGAATTGGTCCAATTTCAGATTGATCAAGATTTGGATCGATTGAATTTAGGATTGATTCAATTTTCGATTCTGATTCAGTTCTGATCCAACTTTAAATTGATTCATTTTAGATCAATTCAGTTATAATTAATCCAGTTTCTTAGCAAAATTCATAATTTCAATTCCAATCAAATGGATTCAATTTTTTAAATATTTCATAATTTTTAATCGTTTGAAAATATTGGTTTATTTTTTAAAGTTTCCAAAAAAAAACATCCTGTTCTTCTCTTAAAAATTCCTCATTTGTAACAATTTTTAAACAAAAGAACGTGACTTTTTCCTTGCAAAATATGCGGGAAATTTAAGGGGCTTTTAGGGCGCAATTAAATGTCAACATAATTTCAAAATAAAAAACCACGTGTCTTTTTCTGTAAATTTGAATCAATTTTCAAAAATAGAATGACATAAATTTGATTATTGCTCTTTTTCTGTCCGTTTTTGGACCTCTTTTGGACCATTTTCTGATGAGATTACGGCCCTGGATGGTGTGAAGGTACCCTCAGCAGGAGAAAAGTGGGCGTTTTGGGGGTGGTTTATCGACCAGGACACGGACCTCGGAAAGCTCTCTCAGTATTCGCAAGACCAGCACCCCTATAAAAAGACCGCTCTCGATCTCGTCAGTCGCGTCTTGAATCTTGATCATTACTTTTACAAATAATCGATGTATGTTCTGAATTACTTTCAATTCTGTGAGTGAAAAAAAGGAAATTTTGTTCGTGAAAGCTTGTCAGTTTAACTCCTTTTATTTCATCCGTTAACGTAAGTATTCTGTACGTGTGCTTCATTATAAATACGCAAAAGTAAACAATCATAAAAATGACAAACATAAGAAACCGAGAATTACTATCAATTTTTTAATTTGATTATGATTGAGAGGCTGTGTATATTGTGATTATATAAAAATCGAAATTATCTCAAGTTTTGTGAATAATAATAATAGCCAGATAGAGAGCCGCCATTGTACTTGAATGAACCTTACTTTTATCAGGACATTTATCCAAGATGCGCAAATGCAATGATTTTTTGTTTGGAAAATAATAAATTAAATGCTGGATAATTAATTGTGAGATATGATTTCAAAAAGCTTGTTTTTTTAATTCTCTGAACTAGGGCATTTTTTCTTGTCAATTCAATTTTTATTCTTGGTGGTTTTTTTTTAATTAAATGGATTTTTAGTATCGGTTATATTGATATTTAATTATATTAATTGAGTATATTTGGATTTTACTTGCTAGCGATTGTCATTTACAGAAAATACTTTGATTGAATGATTATTTAATGACTTGTTCGGGTTTCAAAGTGCTAATAACAAATAAAACATTTTTGAAGATTTTGAAAAAGAAATTTTTTGGATCTAAAATATATTACAATGTAAAATATAAAATTGGGTATATAAAATCTAAACTGTTTAATATTTCAATTAATTCTGAATAATTGAAATCAAATTTTTAGAAAATAATATATTATTATTTTGTAGATGATTTTTACGAATCGAATTTTTAATTTAGGTAAAATTTTTTACGAGGCCTTATAACATTCAATAAGTAATTTTTGAGGTTATTTGCTATAAAGTCTCGTAAAAATTTTTTTCAATATATTATTATTTTCTAACTATTTTTTGGTGAAAAAGTACAGAAAATAAGTCATTCACCAATATCTTTCGAAATAATCTCACTATTTTTTTAAGATCAATCATTTATTTGGTTATGCAAAATAATTCATTTGCTTATAGAGACTAAATAAACCCTGTCATAAAAGTAAAAATTTAAAGTAATTTAAAGTAATTTTTTACTTTCCAATTAGTAGGCTTTATTATGAATTAGTAAGTTTCTAATAGTAATTGGTAGATTTTTAGTATCAGTTAAAAGAGTTCTACTATCAATTCATAGGTTTTTTTTACTATCGATTAGTAAGATCCTACTACTAATTAGTAATTTTATTACTGACGATAAGTTGGTATCAACTAGCAAATAAAATTATTTAATTATCGTCAATAGATCTACATTATCAATTATTATTATTATTCTACTGTCAATTAGTAGGTTTATTTTAGGAATAGGTAGGTTTCCAGTTTCTGCTGTCAATTAGTAGTGTTTTTTTAGCAATTAGTAGTTTTCTACTATTAACTAATAGTTTTTTACCATTAATTAGTAGTTTTCCACTATTAATTAGCAATTTTCTACTATTAATTAGTAGTTTTTTTAATAAGAATTATCAGTTTTCTACTAATAATTAGTAGTTTTTTACTATCTATAAATAGCGCTCTACAATAGCAATTACAAGTATTCTTCTAGCAGTGAGTAAATTTCCTTTAGCAAGGGGTAAACCTCTACAGTCAATTAGTAGGTTTTTAGTACCAATTTTTCTTTTTACTATCAATCAATAGGTTAATACTATCTATGTATAGTGTTTTTTTAGCAATTAGTAGTACTCTACTATTAATTAGTAGTGCTTTCATCAATTAGTAGTGTACTTTTAGCAATTAGTAGTGTTATTTTAGCAATTAGTAGGATTTTACTATCAAATAGTAGGTTTCTGCTATTGATTAATAGCGCTCTAAAATAGACATTATAAGTGTTTTTCTAGTAGTAAGTATTATTCCTTTATATAGTAGTAGGAATCTTCCATTAATTAGTAGGATTTTAACATCAATTTTTTTCTTTACTATCAATTAATAGGTTTATACTATCTATTTCTAGTGTCCTACTAGCAAATAGAAGTATTTCTAACAATAAGTAGTGTTTTCCAGCAATAAGTAGGGTTCTACTATTAAATAGTAGAATTGCTACTAACGATTAGCATATTTTATTCACTAATTAATAGTTTTATTACCAACTATAAGTATGTCTCAACTAGTATTAGTATTATTCATATCTCAATAACTACTTCTCAACTATTAATTAATATTCTTCACTAGTAATAAAACATTTTTATTATGAATTAGTAAGTTTATATCATTTAGTAGTGTTTTTTTTAACAATAAGTAGTTTTCTACTATTAATTAGTAGGTTTCCACTATCGCTTAAAAGCGATCTACACTAGCAATTAGTAGTGTTTTCTAGCAATAAGTAGGGTTTAACTATTAACTAGTAGTGTTGCTACTAACAATTAGCAGATTTTATTCACCAATTAGTATTATTTAAATTTCAATTAATAGGTTATCTACTATTAATTATTATCATTCTTCACTAGTAATATTAAATTTTTATTAAGAATTAGTAGGTTTATATAATTGAATAGTGTTTTTTTAGTACTTAGTAGGTTTCTACTATCAATTATCAATTTTTTCTCTATTTAGCAGATTTTTACTAACAAATAATAATTTTCTATCATACATTAGTAGTTTTCTATTATTCATTAGTATATATACCTACTATCAAATAGTTTCCTGTTTACAATTTTAATTCTTCTACAATCAATTACTATTTTAAGAGTTAACTTGAACAAATAAGAATGCAACATTTTTTTTTACCTCATAAGTAAAAAACTACTAATTTCAATTTAGAAACCACAACTTTTAGTCACGTTTCACCAGCATTCGATTTTTGTCGTTTTTTCAACCCTTTTTTAAATTCAAACCATGTGTTTTTTTTTTCTTAATAAGAAACACTTTTTTGAATTAAGTAGCGAATTAAATTTTTCCCATTTCTTTGATCTATTTTTTCAACTGAGTCAATGAACGAATGACCTAGTTGAGAAATGTGTATTAACCTGCGTTTTGCGGGTTTATGGGATTTCTCAAACATCCTGCGGTTGACCTATTTATCGATTATGTTGTTTTGACGGAAAAACCTATCAAAAACATCGTTACCAATGTATTTTTCGCGAAAGGTAAATATTGAACTAAAAATTTGCAATTGTGAAATATGAGCAAAAACTACAACAAAAAGAATGTACGTTTTCCCTCCAATTATAGGAATAAGATACCATAAATAATCTCATGGACTTGACAAAATACTCACTTTACACATTATTTCATAATAAAATGTAATATATTGTCTCTGATTAAAAATATTTTCCTTCTGTTAAAAAAAACCTGACGTTGCTTTTTAAAACGATTCAACCTCAAAGTTCTGACATCTGGGATTTTCTTCATGATTTCGATTCTAGATCATTAATACATCATTTTTCAACAAAACAAAAATCTTCTGCTCCCTAAATCTGAATTTTAAAAATAATTAATTTTAAAGCAAAAATATTCAGCCACTATTTCAAATAGTTATATTGATTTTACTAATAATTAGTCAATTTTAACTAATTCAGATTTAGAGTATGGAGCCGTTTTTGGAAAATTTTCTCTCTAAATCTGAATTAGTAGTTTTCTACTAATGAATTAGCGAGAAATCGGTTACTATTAAGCAGTGAAAAATTTAACTATTTTTTAGTAGAAAACTACTAATTAATAGTAGAAAACTACTAATTTGAAAGTGAAATATTTTCTAATTGAAAAAGTAAACATTCACTATTCTAATTAATAGATATTTCACTTAAAAATTAGTTGTTTTCTACTATTAATTAATAGTTTTCTACTAAAAAATAGTGAAATTTTTCACTATTTAATAGTAACTCACTTTTCGTTGATTCATTAGTAGAAAACCACTAATTCAGATTTAAAGAGATCGATTTAAAAATTCCAAATCACGAAAACTCAATTTTTTTTCAGGAAATATTAATTTGAAAATAAATTTGATTATATAAAATTTGTAGATATTAAAACAAGGATTTTTTTTTCATTTTTACCAATTTTTTCGACAATTAATAGTTTACGAGAAAAGCGATAGTAAATTATAATTTAATTTTCGTTTAAGGTTTAGTGTAGATTACATTATTTATATGAATAAAAAGCAATTTCAACGGGGGAAAATAATTAAAAGAGAATTTTTTTAGTTTAACTACACTGTAAAAAGAGAATCCTAATTTAAGACTTTTCTTAAATTCAGCAAGCCCTGCTATATAAATGTTTATGTAAAAAATACAATCTTTAATCAAGATGAATTTACAATAATTAAACCTTTTTTAATTAATTAATACTTTACGTTTTTACGCAAATCTGAAGTTTTTTATTTTATTTTTTGCCCATTTTAAAGCGAAAGAAATATCTATAAAATCAATAGCTGTCTTAATAATGTTGCGTCTTAAAATAAGACAGCTTTTATGCCTTAAAATAAGATTTTCTTTTTACTATACTCTCTAAATCTGAATTAGTAAAAAACTACTATTTAGGAGTTAAAATCGTGAACGAGTTTTCTCTTTTTAAGATAGTAAAAAATAACTTATTATTAGTAGAAAACTACCAATTCAGTAGTTAAATTTAACTAATTAAATAGTACAATTAACTAATGTAATTAGTAAATAGAAATCTACTAATTCGTTTAGTAGTTTAACATAACCTAAACATTACTTTGACTCATTAAATTAGTAGTTTTTACTAAATTATTAATAAAAAAGTACTATATGACATGGTAAACGAGTTTTTACCTTTAAAATAGTAGTTTTTAACTAAGTTAGATTTAGAGATTATACTTTTTTTTCTATATAGTCAAAACTATAGAAAAAAAACTCAAAATACATGTAAAAAATTGCTTTTTCTCGTTCTTCTCGTAAACTACTAATTGTAGAGAAAATTAGTAAAAACAAAAAAAAATGTTTTCTTAAAAGAATATTTTTTGGAGAAAAGTTAAGATTTTTGTCATTTTGAATTTTTAAATCGACTATTTTCAAAAACGGCTCCACACTCTCTAAATCAGAATTAGTGATTTTCTACTAATGAATTAGCGAGAAAACGGTTACTATTAAATATTCAAAAATTTCGTTATTTTTTCACTATTTAATAGTAACCGATTTCTCGCTAATTCATTAGTAGAAAATCACTAATTCTGATTTAAAGAGCAGAAGGTTTTCGTTTTTGCTGAATGATGATGTTTTAATGATTTAAAATCGAAATCAAGAAGAAAATCCCAGGTACCAGAACCTTTAGGTTAAATTCATAAACACTTATTTTTCGATTTTGGAAGAAAAGGAATAAAAAATACAAGACACTATTTTTTTATTATGACGAAGTGTTCTATTTTTTATTCCTTTTCTTCCAAAAGCAAAAAATAGGTGTTTATATTTATAATAATGGAAGGAGAAAATACTACTACTTTAAGTAAAATCGTTTTAAAAAGCACCTGAGATAATTTTAATCAGGACTAAAATAACAACTTCAATGGTAAATTTAAATTGAAAAAAGCAGGTGTAGATATTAAAGGAGAAAATTTGAATTTTCCGCGTGAATTTTTGGACTTTATGAGAGTTTTGAAAATGGAACGTGGATAAAAATAATGAGTGAAAAATATGTGTGGAAGGGTCAATTTAAGGGGAATCTGCAAATGGTTGCGCCGGCACGATATGAGTGCACTGACCTCGTTGCACCGCTGTTACCGAATCCGTTCTGCAGATATAGTTCTGGCCCTGGAATCCGGCCAGGCTAAGTTACAAATGAATTTAGTGCACTAGTATCGTTTGTGGTGTCAATGCACGAGAATTCACCCGGAGTCGTGTTTATGGATGGCCAGTGACCGATTTACAATTTATCGTAAAAGGCAAATTTACGTAAAATCGATAAATACCTTGTCGAATCGTTAAATTCATTATTCAGTATTAATTATTCATTATCTGCTATAATTATCTGCGGTGTTTACCGTACCTATGTATTACTAGTACGACCATTTATTTGTAGCCATAACTGTCTATTATTTACCGCAACTATTGATTATTTAGCGTTACTATTTATTAATCCCTTGTGTACTGTTTACATTATTTAGTATACGAATTTATTTATTTTAATCTTCTCAAAAAATATATCATGTGAAAAATTAACTGTCTGCAACTAATTACTAGAGTACAGGGTGACCGCATAATTTTATTTTCAAAATTCCCTGATTTTTCCCTGACTACTTTTTCATTTTCCCTAAACACCAATTTTAGAGATTTTTTTAAATCTTGCTTTGTTTATTAAAAATTTAGAGTAACAAAATCAGAAATTTGTAATTGCGAAGAATCTTTAAATATAAATCTTTAAGCCAAGATTCCCTGACTTTTCCCTGATTTCCCGTTTTTCCCTGACCTGTGAATACCCTGTAGTAATCACAAATTTTAATTATTTCTTAGAGCTATTGACAATTTATCACAAATATTTATTATTTATAATAACTATTTATAATTTAAAATTTAGACTAGGGTCCGTTAAAAAAATACGTAACACCTTTAAAAGGAGGGGGTAGGGGGGCTTAAGATGATTTTACGTAACTTTCCCTTTTCTATTTATTAAGATTAGTACATTGAAAAACATAAGGAATTATTTTTGCTACCGTGATTTTTAATCTCGGATATTCACGTGAAACGTGAATTTTTTCAATCGTAGATTTTAAATTTCCAAAGTATAAAAATAAATTTTTCTTTAAAAAATCTGAATAGTCCTCTTCTTGAATGAAAACTTTATTATCTTCGCTGAGAATATTTTTCGTTTTACACGATTATTCCAGATGAAAAGCTTTTATTGTAAAAATTAGTGCCTAAACTATAATAATTACTATCTAAATTCTAAGTGTAATTACACAAGTAAAAATACTGAGCCAAATTTAAAATAAATGTACGAATGTTGGATGTTTAAAGTTTAATGTAAAATTAATAATTAAAATAATTTTATTATAATAATAGAGGATATATAATAATAATAATAATAATAATAATTTATAATAATAATAGAAGAATACATTTTTAATAAAGACAAACTTTACTTTCAGCAAAAATCCTATCTTTTTCAATTGATTAGCTACAACGAAAAAATTACGTAACGTCCTTAGGGGGAAGGGGGGGGGGGTCGAAAAAGCTTCAGAAAAGCGTAACGTATTTTTTGAATGGCCTCCTATTTATTATAATCAGTTTATATAAAATCATTACTTACCTTAAATTAAAAGTATGGTTTTTTAAATTTTACCACAATTATTGATTATTTATTATTTACCACAATAGGTTATTATTTATTGTAAAAATTTATTCTATATTGTATCTGACATACCATTTTTTATTTTCAACAATTGTTAATAATTATAATTATTATATTCTATAATATACTGTAAATATTGAGTAATGTAATGTAATAAACTTTCTTATTTTAGTACAAAAGTGTTTTCCACTGACTAAATCTGAATTAGTTAAAAATAACTAATTATTAGTAAAAACATAACCAAAAAATAGTTAAATTTTGACTAATTGAATTAGTAAACAGAATTTTACTAAAATGTTAGTTATTTTGACATAACCTAAAAATGAATTTGACTAATAATTAGTTATTTTTTACTAAATGATTAGTAGAAATATAAATATTTGAATTAGTGACTGAGTTTTTGCTATTATTTTTAACTAATTCAGATTTAGAGAGATTAGTTTAATTGAAATAAACTACTAATTTATTTAGTCAAATACTCCATTATTAGTTAAATTGGTCCGAATTCTACTGTTTAAGTTTTAAGATTTAGAGAGTGTACTATTTGCACAACTTTTGATTATTTACTATATACTATATCAATAAAAAGTATTGATTTTTGACTTGTAACTATTAAGTGTTTATAATAAAAAAATTAACTATTTATCGTGAATATAAATAATCTATTATTTACCAATTTTCCCGTTTTTTTTAAAAACTAAAAAATTTGTTTTTTCCTTGTTACACTATTGATCTTATATTGTAAACATTAATAAATTATAAGATTATAAATATCGATTAATTATTTATTGTAATTATATATTATACTTACAAAAGTTATCTGTTATTTACAACTATTTCTGTGAATTTTTTATAACTATTTATTATTTGCCACAATAATTAATCATTTTACTGAAATAACGACATAAACTGAAAAAATAGTATTCTTCGTTTAAGAATAATTTTTAAATCCTATTTAAGGACAAAATATTCTTAAAATTTTGGGAATATAATATTCTTAGAATTTTATTTTAAAATATAATTTTTATATTCTTAAATTAAGAATATTTTCTTATGTTCTTAAGAATAAAGGTTTGATTTAAAAAGTTTTTCTTATTTTAGGAATATTATATTTTTAAAATAAGAATAATTCATTTTATTCCTAAATAAGATCCAAGAATTATTATTCCCAACATTGAAAGAACAGAAAATTCTTACTTAAAGAATTACTCTTGGTGCCTATTGAAGAATAAAATATTCCTATATTAAAAATATAATATTCTCAAAATGAGAAGAATATTATTAAAATAAGAAGCTTATTCTTAAATTAAGACTTTTTTCTTATGTCCTTAGGAATGTTATTTATTTATTTATTTATTAAACATAACTCCCCGCAGTCCAGGAATATGCTTCTTAGTTAAGGAATGTGCTTCTCATTTTAAGAATATTCTTCTTATTTTAAGAATATAATATCCTTAATATAAGAATTTTGTATTCTTAAATAGACGCCAATAATAATTCTTAAATAACAAATACCGTTTTTTCAGTGAAAAGAGGAATACCATTTTCCAGTTTATAATAATTGTACGTTTTTTCACTATCTATTATTATTCATAAATTTTTTTTTAATGTTGCTATTGATTCTTCACTGTAAGCGTTGATTATTATTTACTATAAATATTTAATTTACAACATTTAATCAAAAAGTTTTACTTCGTTTAGTTTTAATTTACTAAAAAAACGGTTTCCTTCTTTTAAGAATTATTCCTGGCGCCTATTTAAGAATAAAACATTCTTATTCAAAGAATATAATATTCTTAGAATAAGAAGAATATTTTTTAGATTAAAAATAATCCTTAGATTGAGAATATATTCTTAGAGTAAGGATTTTATTTTCTTAAATTAAGAATGTATTCTAAGATTAAGAATATACTCTTAAAAAATTAAAGAATATATTCTTGAATTATAAGTTGCTCTCTCGTTCAATATTATGCACTTATTTGCTGAAAATAAGCTTTAAACCTAATCAAGTAGAAAATAACTTTAATTGCAGTTAAAATAAATGTTTTAGTACGGAATAATTAGTTATTAATTAGGTCATCTTTTCTAAATTAAAATTTAAAAAAGATGAACATTAAAAAAATGATCAATTTGGTCAAAATCATGTTTTTTCAAATTTTATATTGATAAAATCTTCCTGACATTTCAATTTGTGAAAAATATCATTATAAACTTTGGAACTGATTTAATGAGAACATTTTAAACTCTCATGATGGAAATGTGCAGATTTTAAACATCAATTTGCATAAATTACGCATTCCGAGCAAAGTTCAAAACTATTTCTACCAGGAGCATTTACCGTGGGGGTGGAAATGCGAAAATGGTTTCCACCCTTGTACAGTTTGGCTTCGGGTAAACCACCTACGAATTGTGACACGCGATAAAGAAAAAAAGATACACAACACCCACGTTGTGAACTTGCAATATTTTTCTTTCTTAAGAAAAAAGAAGGAAGATTTTTATTAATACATTTTTGCTTTATACAGATAATAGAATCAAGTCACGCGTTCCAGCAATCGATAAACGAATTTCAAATAATGTGTTTTTTGGTTCAAAATTACATTGATTTATATGTTATCCCAATTTTTAACAATGGAAATTTAATTCAACAAAATTTCTATTTTATCTACATTTAATTCACCTAAAAAGTGAAATTATTTATAATTTCAAATTTAGTTTCTCCAAATTTTTATAGATTTTGCTAATTAATCCATCCAAAATTTAAATTATATGTAGATTTTTATTTATAGTTTCAATCAACCTCAAATTCAATCGTTCCAAAATTCAGTTAATCGAATTTTAATTGATTTTAATTTTAATCAATATCAATTTCAATCGATTCTAATTTTTTATTGCTCTATTTCTTTATATTAGTGAAAATTTCGATCAATTTTAATTTTTAATTTATCCAAATTTAAATTCATTCACATTTATGTTTATATCTATAAATGCCCATTTATAAAAATATTTTAATTTTTTTTTAATTTTTAATAAAAATTTCTAATTATTTTAGTTTTAATCAACTTCAAGTTTAATCGCTTTAAACTTATTTACCAAACTTTTAATCGATTAAAATTTTTATTCAATGATATATATTATGTAAATTTCAATCAATTCTATTTTATATAAATCTATATTTTTTGGTGTGAATTTCAATAGATGATTTATTTAATTTTTCCGTATTTCAATTTATCAAAATTGTTTATTTAAATTTTAATCTATTATAAAGTTTTAGTTTATCAAAACCTTAGCCGTTTTTAAATTTAATTCATTTCAAATTTTAAATTTCAGAAACTTCATTTCGCAAGTTTTAAAAAATTTTGATTCACTTTTTTATGAAACATTAATTTTTAAACGTTGGAAAATCTCTTTCGAAATATTAAAAATTATAACTATTCTTACTGCTATTGAAAGGGATTTATTCTGAAAAATATAAAATTAATTAAATTGTCAAAACTTTATTTAATTAAAATAATTTCTTCTTATCAACCGTTCTAAATATTAATTATATTTTACTTTTAATATCAGTTCTTTTGTAATATTTATTTATTTATTTACTGTATTTACCAAATATATAAATAAATATTGCGGTTTCAATTGAATCAAGCTTGGTTATTCAAGAATCTAGATAATATGATTTTCCAACCTTTTAATAAAACAATAAAAAGAAAAATCATTAAAAAAAGAAAACAATAAAAAGCAAAAAATCTAAGTTCATATTATTATGAAAAATCGATCATAATATTATTAATATCTCCAAATTATCAATCAACAATCTTAAAAACAAAACACAATCAAAAAATGATATTTAAACTTCAAATTCTAATATTTTTTTCCTTTCTTTGATAAATTTTACTATCCAATCAACGAATACATGACCTAGTTAAAAAATGTGTATATTAAACTTGCGTTTAACAGGTTTTTCAGATTTGCAAATAACCTACGATTGACCTATTTATCGATCACCTTATCATAATGATTTCGTCTGATAAAAACTTTCAAAAACATTAATAATACCAAAAAGAAACACCTGTTACCAAATTTAATTCCATCTAAAATTGGTAGTATTTTTGCCAAAAGTGTTGAAAATTTTTCTGAATTTGGATATGTTAACCAAAAAAATATTTCGTAATTTTCTCTAAATTTTTAGGAAATTTTCCAATGTTTTTGTAAAAAGTGTCTTTTTTTTAAATTTAAATTGGCATTAAAATACTTTGCAAGACATTAACAATTAACAGTTTTTGATAGTTTTTTCAGACATTTTTATCTCGTAAAGTATTGATTGCACAAAAAAATTTTGTAATTAAAAATTGTAGAGAAAATATTGAAATTTGATAATATTATTTTTTTAAAATAACTAAACTTAATTTTTCAGCAATTTGTTTAAACAATAATTTTTCAAAGTTGCTTTTTTGATGTAAAAATAAAGATAAATTATCAACAATAAATAACAATTGTTCTTGATACTAAACAAATACAAAAGTTCTAAACCACTGATAACTCTTATTTCTAAAAGTAAAGAACTCGAATTATTATAATTTTAATATGTTATAATTTTATTACTAGAAAAACAATATAGCCTCCCCCCCTCATAAATAAATATTTATTAGCCTATCTATTTTAATATTACTTTGGACATTTTTTCGATTTTTTTAATTATCTAAAATTCTGAGATGCTAAATTTTTATTACTTTTTTTCAAGAATTTTTTAAGTAATTTACAAGAATTCTAAATACACTTTCCGGTATATTTATTTTATTACGGCTTACTTAATTCTAATTTTAATTACTAATTCGTTTTAATTAATTAAATTTGACGGTGAATTTGTACCTACATATTTAAAATTTAAAATCAATTTTATTAATTTTAATAAAATTTACTTTCAAATCTTATTTTTTAAAAATAGTAAAATTCTAATTATTAAATTGTTTTATTGTAATTTATTATAAATCTTAATTATAAACTACATATTGATGTGAATAATTTTTAAATATAAAAAATGCTTAAATTATTTTTATTAAACATTTTTTTAAACAAAAATATATACATTTTATATTAAAATAAGTTCATTTTATTCTGGAGTATCATCAATTACATAACAAATTCCCATGAATAATCATAATTACCGTCAAATTTATTAATTTAATTATTTAACTTTACTTTATTAATAATAAAATTTAAATTTAAGTAATAGGGTATCTTATCCTAATTTATTATTAAATCTTTTTAAATATTTTTTAACTTGTTATTTTTTAAAATTAAATATTTTAATTAAAATTTATTATTTTACTAATTAATTTTAATTTTTATATATTTTTAATATAATAAAATTTTAAATGCATTTTATTAAATTAACTAATTTGTTATATTAAAGCTTAACAGTAAATGCTGACACTTAATTAATCTATAATTATAAAATTTTACAAACAAAAAATTTCTTTTTTTATTAATTTTTTTTAATTAAAATTAATTTATTTAATTTTTTATACAAATTTATATATTAAATTAAATTTTATAAATTGATGTAAAATAGAATTTAAATTTTATAAATTAATGTAAAATATAAATTAAATTTAATTTAATGTAATTTAAAATTATAAATTTATTTAAATTATTTTGATAATGAAATTATAATGTTTTTATTTAAACTATATAATAAAGATTTTTAATTAAAATATCAATTTTATTCAATTAAAATTAATTTATTTTTATTTATTACTTTAAAAGTTGAACAAACTTAATAATTAAAATTCTTCATTAAATATTTATCTTAATTCAATATCGAGGTCATAAACTTTCATATCAGGTCGAGTCCATACCAAGTGATCACACCAATTTCAGTCATATTGAGTAATATTTACGAAATTGATATTTTGGGTTCCTTTAGGAGTAAAAAAAAATAAATTTTAATTATTTTTAAAAAATTCAAAATATTTTCGAAAATATTCAAATTCAAAATTTTGAGTACTATTTTTTTTGTTTTATCATAACTTCTGTAATTTTGAAGCAATTGAGATCATTTTTTTTTAAATTACTCGTATTTAAATACTCTTTCAAGAAAAATTATAATAATTAAGAAATTGTTTATAATTAAATTTTTATTAAAAAAATTAAATTATTTATTTAAACAAAATCTAAAGTATATCATCGATCTTTTTCAAAAAATTCATAAACATAGCCTATAATGTGCTTAAAAATTTAAGCCAAAGAAAAAGATGGTATGTATTATAGTTTTTGAGAAAAAAATTATTAAGTTATGCTAGCGCGGCGCAGACCGGTGTCACCGCTACTCAACGCGTAGTTCCGTAGTAATCGAAATGTATGTATATTATTACATAATATAAATACAGTTAATCGTCATGTTTATTTTTTTATTTTACAAATTGTGCTGCACACAGAATTTGAAAAAATTTTTGTTTCAATTTTATTCTCAAGGGGTACGAAGGAATGAAATTTTTGTGTACCTTTAATGGTCAAAAAATTAGAAAAAAGTGAGACTAGTACTAATAATGACCCAAATTCAATCACTTCAACTACAAACGCAAAACGATAAAAAATCAAAGAATACAAACCTGTATATAAGTGAATTTTTAATTAAAGCTTGCTTGCTTATATAGAAAATACTCAACGATCTCTCTTTCGAGAAATACACGCACCTAGCGGCAAGTTAAGAACTACAAATGTTAGCGGCAAATTCGAAATCTTTAAAATATTAAATATTGAATTTAATTATAGATATCAACACAAATTCATATAATTTTTTCTATTATGTGAACTTATAAGATTGATTTGAAATTTTTTTTTACAAACATTGATTAAAAATAGTTATTTATAATAATCTTCAAATTTCATTCATTAATTCAATCTGTCAACACCTGCGAAGTTTGTCAGTACTTCGCAGTACTGACAAATTTTATGTTTCATACTTTATGTTTCAAATTTTTAATCATTTTTCTCCTTATAAAATTTTGTCATCTTTTAAATTTA
Organism: Ganaspis brasiliensis; assembly: GCA_037103525.1. NCBI lineage: Eukaryota > Metazoa > Arthropoda > Insecta > Hymenoptera > Figitidae > Ganaspis > Ganaspis brasiliensis. The sequence continues at coordinate 5,297,177 of JAZKLR010000101.1, read as the reverse complement.
TTATAGTTTTCATTTCTTTCAACTATTTTCAAACTATTTTTATCATTCTTTAAGGGGAGAGATAGGTGAAATTTTAACTCAACAAAATTTTTGATGCTCAGAGGTGTCATTTTTTTTCTTACATCAATTAAGATGTAGAATTATGGTATTACATAAAAATTAAAAAACAATATTTTTTTGGTCATTTTCGAAATTTTATTTTTCAATATCCATACGATGGATTGTAGAAAATCATTTAAAAATCCCACAAAAAAATTGTCGATGGAAAAAATGAAAATTGTGAAAGAGGTTTAATTTTTAAAATTTAAGTTTTTCTTAGAATAAATTTCTCAAACTCCGCAAATTATTTGTTTCTCTATTTTTGACATTACCCCATAATTTTAGGTCTAAAATTGCATAAGAAAAAAAATTAACACCCCTGAACATCGCGAATTTTGATAATTTTACCAGTCCATTATTTTTCTTTCTTCAGTTTTAAATTATTTTAATTATTCACTTATTTTCACTTATTTTTACCAGTTTTTAATTATATTAATTATTTTTCAATTGATTTAACAAATTTTCAATTATTATTCTTAAATTTTAATAATTTTCCCAATTTTTAGTTATTTTTATTATTTTTCTATAAATTACCAATTTTTTAATTACTTTTTTTTACTTTAATTATTTTCTCCGATTTTTTTAATTCTAAAGTTTGATGTCCATGTACTATGAAAAGATCAGTGTGACTTTCTGAAGCTTATAATTTAAATATAATACACTAACTATATTTACATTATGTAAAAATATACATACATTTCGGTTACTACGGAACTACGCGTTGAGTAGCGGTGACACCGGTCCGCGCCGCGCTAGCATAACTTAATAATTTTTTTCTCAAAAACTATAATACATACCATCTTTTTCTTTGGCTTAAATTTTTAAGCACATTATAGGCTATGTTTATGAATTTTTTGAAAAAGAACGATGATATACTTTAGATTTTGTTTAAATAAATAATTTAATTTTTTTAATAAAAATTTAATTATAAACAATTTCTTAATTATTATAATTTTTCTTGAAAGAGTATTTAAATACGAGTAATTTAAAAAAAAATGATCTCAATTGCTTCAAAATTACAGAAGTTATAATAACACAAAAAAAATAGTACATAAAATTTCGAATTTGAATATTTTCGAAAATATTTTGAATTTTTTAAAAATAATTAAAATTTATTTTTTTTACTCCTAAAGGAACCCAAAATATCAATTTCGTAAATATTGCTCAATATGACTGAAATTGGTGTGATCACTTGGTATGGACTCGACCATCAATAAGATCTCTTTAAAAATATTATTCTGTTATCCCTAAAGTAATTTAATCTATTACTCTCTAAGTCTAAATCTGAAATAGTAAAAAACTACTATTTAGTCGTTAAAATCGTGAACGAGTTTTCTGTTTTTCAATTAATAAAAAATGACTAATTATTAGTAGAAAACTACTAATTTAGTATTTAAATTTAACTAATTAAATAGTAAAAAATAACATATGTAATTAGTAAATAAAACTGTATTACATAATTCTTTTAGTAGTTTAACATAACCTAAAAATTACTCTGACTAATTAAATTAGTATTCTTTTACTGAATTATTAGTAAATATTACTATTTGACATAGTAAACGAGTTTTCAACTTTAGTTTTTAACTAATTTAGATTTATAGAGTAATATTAACTATAATTACTCTTTTCTATTTTATTTATATATATATATATATATATATATATATATATATATATATATATATATATATATATTTAAATAAAAAAATGGTTTTAATTTTTTTAAACCCCCAAAAAACAACTGTAAGTAATTTTACCAAAATGCTGTTTATTTTTACCAAAATCTTCTCGGATATTTTTTTCTAAAGCTTTAGGTAAAATTACTAAAAATCTTGTGTACTTTTGCTAAAAAAATCTTTGAGTTTTTTTTGCTACCAAAACATTTTTGGTAAAACTACTCAAGGAATTTTTTTTTTTTTTTACATATTTTACACTGTTTTCTCTCTGTCCAACGAGAAATTATCTAGTAACCCTGGAATGCCGACTTTCTCAAATTAATGTGCGAAAATTTGGTCGAGCTTTTTTTCATGTCTCGTCACGAACTCTTGGCAAGATTCCAAGTGCGAGGAAATGAAGCGAAAGGTGAACGAGAGGTGGGCTGCACATCGGGGTGCCTACTAACCCTTTCAAAGCAAAAGCAGCGATCCAGGCCACTGACCCACTTTATTCCTTTATCCCCCCTAACCCCCCCGCCGCCATTCCAAACCCTTCCAACCTCTTCTCCTTCACGATTTCCTGTTCACGATACAAAACTATCTATGTGGCATTTTCTTCTGAGTCATTAAAACAAGAGATCCCACTTGACAGTGAATTCAAATCGGGCAAAGTGGAGATTAAGAAGTGCCAATTATCTTTGATCAAAGACAATTTAACTCAGGGACATTTTAGCTCAAACGATGACTTGATTTTGTGTTTTTTTTTTCTTTCTTTCTTTTATTCGATGATTGTGTTTGAGTGGAATGAAAACAATTTAATATTCTATGAGATATTATTAGATTGGTTATACAACTTGAAACAATGAATAATTTTTGTTGAATTTTGACAACTTGATTTGATTTGAAACTAATTTTACAGTATATAAATAATATTTGTTTTATTTAAAACCAAAACTGTTGTAAACGACAAAATTATGTGTCAGTAAATTTTTCATATAATTTCTGTAAATTTTGTGCAATTTATAATTAATATAAACTTTATTACTTAAAGTTAATTACTTTAAAACTTAATCACGACCTTTGCGCGAATACATTTTTACATTGCTCTATAAATCTGAATTAGTTAAAAATAACTAAAACACAGGACCACAAAAAAAAATTGAACTTTTTTCAAGGCAAATTGTAATATGATTTTCTAACGTGTTTTGATGCGCTGAACACGAATCTGAAGTCCGATTTACTCCGTCACGTCAGGATTTTTTTCTAACCCCAAAAAACACGTCTAATCAAATAAATAACTCAAAATTTTTGTGGGTTTGTGTTCTAGAAGTGTTTGGGGTCGCTGATTAAGAATCCGTCTTCAGGTTTTGAAAATGCAAAATATCGGATGCTATATGAAAAACGACAATAAAACCCAAAAAATCAACAACAAAAATTTTGTCAGAAACAATAATATGCTGGGTATTTCTACGTATTCTTTTCTTTGCTGAAACCTAATCCGAAGTCAAAATAACCAGATTAGCTAAAGTTTTTAAAATAATTTTAAAAAACCCATAAAATCCAACAAAAAGTTTTTTTTTTGCCCGGAACTAAATAATAAATAAATAATAGAACTAAAATAATAAATTTGAATTTAAAGTTAAAATGATCAGATTAGCTAAAATTTTCAAGATAATTTCAAAAATGCGATTTTTTCGTGTTTTTGAGCGGTTTTTAAAATTTTCTTTAAAATATTAGCCAATCTGGTTATTTTGACTTCGTATTCCGAATCCAAAGTCAAAATAATCAGATTTGGTAAAAAATTTTAGATAATCTCAAAAAACTGCTCAGAAATACGAAAATATTGCTTTTTTGAGATTATCTCAAAAAATTTTAGCTAATCTGATCATTTTGACTTTGGATTCGGATTCATCAGAAAAAATGCGTAAGAATACACTAGTGTAGTGTCCCGCAAAAAAAAGTTTTTTTTAGTTCTGATTTGTATTTTTAAAATTCTTTTAAGATTATTTCAAAAAGTAGAATCAATCTAGCGATTCTGACTTCGGATTCGGATTCAACGAACAAAAATACATAAAAATATAACAAGTGTAGTGTCTGGGACAAAAAAAAAATTTTTTTTTGTTATTATTAAATGACAAAATTTTAAAACAAAATTTAAAATAATGTTTAAAAACTTGTAGACCTTATTCTTGAATGATAATACAATGCTGTGGCCTTTGGTCAAGTTGAATAAAAGGTTTCTTCTAAGGTCGTATCTTAGATTAAGTAGTGATTTATTTATCTTCTTAAAATCAGTCTATGCATTTTTGTGTTATCACAATCATCTGCATAAAAAAGATTAGATTCTTGAAAACAGCTAAAAAGTGTAAATATTTTTATAAAAAGTCTACTTTTGCAATTTTGAGGTTATAAGTAAGCAATTAGACCATAATTCTCTCAATCAAGTTTCGATGTAACACAAATGTGTCATTATTAAAAAAGTTAGTTAGTTTTTGGTTAAAACTTGACTAATTGAATTAGTAAAAAGAATCTCACTAAAATATTAGTTTATTGGACATAACCTAAAAATGGTTATTACTAGTAATTAGTTATTTTTTACTATAAAGGATTAGTAAAAATATAAAACTGTTTAACTGACTGACTGACTGACTTTTTGGTATGTATCTAACTATTTACTTTAAACTAATTTAGATTTAGAGAGATGGGAACAAGTAGAAATTTATCTTAGAATCAGAACTAGGATAAAAATTTATCAGTAATTCCTCTAGGAAGAAAAATAATTATTATTATATCGAACTTAAGGTATAATTATACTTGATACAAGAATAAATATATATTGGTCCAAGAATAATTGTTCTTGATTCAAGCAAATACTCCAAACTTATTATTATTCATAGTAAAATAAATCACAGTTTCTCTGAGTGTATAAAAATAATTATTGTTAGAAGGGAAGCTCTCTAAATTTGAATTAATGATTTTCTAGTAACGAATTCGAAAAAAATCGGTTTATTATTAAAACTGCGAGAATTTTATTAATTTTTAATAGTGTCTTTTTTACTAATTTCTAGTAGAAAAATTCGAATTAAATTAGTAAATCGCTGTACTTATTGAAATAGTCAAATCTTATCTACTATATTTGAATTAGTAATTTTTTTCTAAAAATGTGTAGATATAACCTAAAAATAGCAATTTCTTACTATTTTAATAAATAACTGATTTTTCTCCAATTCGTTAGTAGAAAATCAGTAATTAAAATTTAGAAAGAGAAAGAAATACGGGTAAATCGCCTGCTTGGTTTTTATACATTTTTTTCGTCAGTTACTTATTTGTTCAATATAAAATACTCTAAAAACAAAAGAATTCAATGAAAATTGTATTAATAAATTGAAAGTTTTAATACATGATTAAACTCACGAACAAAATTGGTAGAAAGTTATTGAAAATAACAAAAAAATGAAGTTGATTTTTATTTTATTAAAAACAAATTTCGTGGTTTTATAAACAAATTTCGTTTTATATAAATATATAATATAATTTTATATAATTTTTTAATTTTTTTTTTATAATTTTATATAATTTTATATATAATTTGAAAAAAAATTCTACCACTTCTTCAATTTTTTTTAAATTTAAATAATTTTGTATTATTAAAAAATTTATAAGTTTAAACTATTTTTAACTAATTACGAAGTTGGTATTAAAAAATCTTCTTAATTTATTAATACGACTTAAAAAACGGGGTAAAACCCTATTTAGAAATTAAACTATTTTTCTTTTAGTTAAAATAAAATTTTGTTGTTTATGTTCAATTTTGGTTCTAAAAATGAAAGTGTCTTTAATTTGAAAATTTCTTTTCCCTTTCATCAAATTTTTTGTTATTTGAACAAATCTTGTTTAAATATAACACAAACATTGTTGTCAATAAACAATTTAATATAAACAAATTTTGTTAAATTTAAACAATCACGATTTTAAGCACTATTCTCGTAAGTAAACAATTTAAAAAAACAATTCTAATAAAACAAAAATCAAGTTGAATTTGAAATCATTTCTATAAATTTCTTATTATCTTGTTTAATTTCAACGAATTTCATCAAATTTAAACAATATTTATATTTTATTTCTAACATATTTCGAAATCTGGTTAAACAAACTAATAATTCCGTGAAAACAGCATTTCCCTTTGTAAAATAAACAGAAACTCACATTGCAATAAATTGAATTTTAAAAAATAAAAAAAACCCTATTTTCTCTAAATTAACAACAAGACTGAAAATATTTTCAGGTAACCTTGAGCAGTATAAAATGATGTTAATTACATTCAAAGAGTGTGTTGTGATGAGCCAAAGAAGTAAATGAATATTCAAAGCCCAAATTAGGATTGTGTGATCTATTATTGCTCTCTTGGAGTGAGGCTTAATGAGGTCAAGGTTCAACCCTCTGCTTCGTTATCTCTCGTGAGCTCGATAACCAGCCCGTTGAACAAATTATAAAAGTCAATTAATACATTTTTCAAAAAAATATTAGGTCGAGATAAGTAATTTGTACAAGTTTCTCTGTCAAGTTGAATTTAATGAATTTTTCAGTCTTTCTCTCTCGAAAAAAAGTCGCAGTTACACCCTATAAAATTGTTCGATATCTCACCAAGAGCAACGGCCGTCGGCCCCGCAGAAAGTGTATCTAGGGCAACAGTAATATCACTCAGGGCCGTCTGAGCGTATTGCTCTCGTAAATGTCTTCGAAATTGACGACATTTCGTCTACCTATCATTCGACAATTGATAATATAGTACTACATTTATATACTTTGGTCAATTTTCAATATTATTCAATTTTATCAAAGAAGGTCGTGCTTTTTTTAACATTTTGATTTCAATCTTCAAGATATCTAAATTAAAGTATTTTTTAAAACTATTGTTTACTTACAGTGATTATTTTTTTTTTACTTATTTTGGGACCATTCATAAAGAAAAACTTTGACCCCCTCACCCATATAAATGGAACATTCAAAAATGGTTTATACCCCCTCCCCTCAAAAATCAAAATTTTTTTCTTAAAATTTAAAAATCAAATTTTTCTTATTTATCATATATATTTATCATTAGTAGTAATTAAGGGCATGTGATGGGTTATGACGTCACTGCACTACAAAAACAGGTGTCTTAAATTGTTCAAAAATGTCTTAAATTGAGACATTTTTCGTGTCTTAGACACCAAAAGTATCTTAATTTAAGACATTTTTGTCCAATTTGAGACACCATGTTTTTGCAGTGTGGTATAGGCAAAATTTGTCCGCAACTTTTCTCTTAAAATATTGTATATTTTTTTATGAAACTTGGTATAATTACTCTAAATGTCATTAGGAAGGTCTCTCAGACCCGAATTTGTTTGAATTTTGTCTCAAAATTGATTTTTAAAAAAGTTTGCAATTTTTCGAAAATTTCCGAAAATTAATTTTGGGCCAAAATTTAAACAAATTCGGGTCTGAGAGACCTTCTTAATGACATTTTAAGTAATTCTGCCAAGTTTCATGAAAAAAATATTCAATATTTTAAGAGAAAAGTTACGGACAAATTTTGCCTATACCAGTGAAGTCATAATCCATCACATGCCCTTAAGACTATTATAAAAATACTAGCAAAATAAAACGCGCGCAAGCGCGCGATTAGTTTCTCGTACATTTTAGAAATTATAAAATACAATAATAAATATAACAAATCGGTAAATAATATTTATCTAATAAGAAAAAATAAATATTTTAAATATAATATTTAAAAATCAATTAATATAAATAAAATAAATATTTATTTAGGGCAAAATTTATAATATTTTAGAATTAAAAAGAATTGCAAAAAATAATTGAAATTAAACAAAACAATTGCAAATTTTGCAAATTAATTAAAAAAAAAATTAAATCAATTAAAAATTCGGGAAAGTAATTTAAAGAATCATAAAAATGTTTTAAATATAAAGAAAAGAATTTAAATTTGAGAAAAATACTTGAGAATCTTAAAAGTAAATTAAAACAAAATTGAACAATGAAAATTAGAGAAAATAATTGAAAAATGAAAAAACATGGTTAAAAATTGAGATAAATAAATTAAAATTTAAAAACATAATTAAAATTTGAGAAAATATTTAAAAATATTACATAAAATATTTTGAATAAAGGGAAGTTAAAGAAAATTTGAGAAACATACTTAAAACTTTCAGAAGTTCATTGAAATAAAAGAAAATAATTAAAAATTAGAGAAAATAAATGTAAAAAGATAAACATTATTTAAAATTGAACAGAACAAGTTTTAATTAAAGAGAAATAAATAAAAACTTTTTGGCAATTATGAAAAAGAACGACAAAAAATCGTAAGTAATTGAAAATTGAAGAAAATAATATAAAAAATAATATAAATAATTAAATAATTAAAAAATTCAGATAAACAGTTAAAAATTTTCGAAACTATAAAACAAATGTAAAGAATTGAAAATTGAAGGAAATATATTTTGGAAAATAATTCAAAAATGTTTTTAAATTTTAAAATTTGACGAAAATAATTAAAATATGATACAAACAATGATAAGTTGTAAAAAATAAATGACATTTTAGTGTGAAAATTGAAAAACCTATAAAATTTTTTTAAATAAAGAAAAAATAATTAAACTTTGAAAAAAATACACAAAGATCTTAGAAATCATTAAAAAAAAAAAATAACTAAAAATTGGAGAAAAGAATTGAAGAAATAAGCTAAAAGTAATTGAAATTTACGATAATTAATAAAATTTTTTGGAAATTTTGAAAACAAATAAAAATAATTAAAATTCGAAGAAAATAATAGAATTTTGAAAAAAATACTTAAATAAATTTAGGAATTAATTTTATGAAGTGAGAAAAACTAAAAATTGGAGCAAAGTCTGGAAGAAAGCTAAAAATAATTGGAATTTACGATAATTAATAAAAAAAAAATGTGAAATTCTGATAACAAATGAAAATAATTAGAAATTGAAGAAAATATTTGAATTTTCAGAAAAATACTTAAAAATCTTAAAAATGAGAATAATAATTAGAATCTTAGAATTAGAATAACAATCGAGGAAAATAATTAAAAAATGATAAAATTAATTCAAAAATGATAAAATTAATTCAAAACTGAAAATGATGCAAATAATTTAAATATGAAAAATTGAAAACATTCAATAAAATTTGAGAGAAATAACTGAATATTTAGGGAATTAATTGCATGTGTATATATTTTAAACTTCTTCAAAAACCATAATAAATTTTTAAAGAGAGTCGAAATCAATAAAATAACAGGGACTAACTTCACTTTAGTTTTTAAAACGTGGACAGAAAAAGATGAATAAATATTAATACCAACTAACTTCACTTCAGAATTTAAAACGTGGACAGAAAAAGATGAATAAATATAAATACTAACTAACTTCAGGAGTTTACGGAGATTATTATTATTTAATATTTTATAATAATATTCAAATAGATTTTTAAAATATATATTATATAATACTAGTTTTGAGAAATGTTTCTATTGAACCTTTTTTTTTTAAATTTGTCACCTTTTTCACCTTTTTTTATGACTTGTCACCTTTTTACATATTTTTTCACCTTTTTTCGTATCAAAAATATATAATTTTTTGTAAATATTTCGAAGTATGTTCATAAAATTCAGATTCAATGTTTGAATTTAGTTTTATTGATATGATTGATACAACAACAAAAAATCCGATTTACTAATAAAAAAAAGCCATAAAAAAATACAGTCGAATAAACAGTTAACCAATCTTTTCTATATTCCTGCTATTTATGTAAATATAATTAACATTACTGTAACATACAATTTTCGTCATTTTGTCATTTTTCTTTCAATTCTCAATTATTTTCTTCATATTTCAATTTAATTCTTATATTTTCAGTTTATTTCCTCCATTTTTAATTATTTTCTTTAAATCTTTATTTTCTTTAATTTTCAATTATTTTATTCAGTATTCAATAACCCTCGTCTTTTTTCAATTCCCAATTATTATTTTGAACTTTCAATATAATTCTTTAATTATCTTCTTCAATTTTCAATTGAATTCATCAATTTTCATTTATGTTCTAAAATGTTTGCTATAATTTTCTTCAGTTTTTAATTGACAACTTAATATTCTTCTTCAATTTTGTAATTATTTTTTAATTTTTTTTTAAATTATTTTTTTCTGTTGTCGATGATTCTCGACAGCTTTCGAATTTTCTTTTACTTTTTTTTCAATGTTCAAGTATTTTTCTTAATATTTAATTAATTTAGTAAGTTAGTAATTTTTCTTTTAATTATCAATTATTTTCTTACAAATTTAATTTAATTCTTTAATTTTCAATTTATTTCTTCAATTTTTAATATTTTCTCCAATTATAGTTCTCGTAATTTTTCAATTATTTCTTTCAATTATTAATTATTTTCCGCAATTTATAATTATTTCCTACAATTTTTTCAATTATTCTCTTAAAACTTTATCATTTTTCTTTATTTTTTTCAATTTTTTTGTTTTGCTGTCTATTAATCTAGCCATTTTTCGAATTTTGTTTCCAATTGTCTATTATTTTCGCCATTTTTCAGATATTTTCTTCAATTTTTCATTTCTTCTCGTCATTTTTTAATTATTTCTTTCAATTATTAATTTTTTCCGCAATTTTCAATTATTTTCTACAAATTTTTAATTTACAGTTATTCTTAAAGTTTATAATAATTATTCTCTAATATTTTGTTCTGTTGACAATTATTCTCGACAAATTTCTAATTTTTTTTTTAATTGTCAATTACTTTCTTAAAATTTTTAATTAATTCCTTAATCTTTAATTTAAGTATTTCTTTAATTCTTAATTATTTTCTTCTATATTTCGCAATTTTCAGCTTTTTTAACTACTTTTTTTCAATTTTTAATTATATTCTTTAAATTTCAATTCCATTTTTCAATTATTTCCATTACTTCCTGCAATTTTTTCAGTTTTTAGTTATTTTCTTAGAATTTTATAATTATTCTACGATGGATGGTCCCACTCTCTAAAATTAGTTAAAAATAACTAATTTAAAAGCAAAAACTCAGTCACTAATTCGAATAGTTATATTTCTACCACCTAATCATTTAGTAAAAAATAACTAATTATTAGTCAGATTCATTTTTAGGTTATGTCAAAATATCTAATATTTTAATAAAATTCTGTTTACTAATTCAATTAGTCAAATTTTAACTATTTTGTACTTATTTTTTTTCTAATAATTAGTCATTTTTTATAAAGTAAATTTTTTCCTTCCTTTGTTTAAAATATGTAGAGAATAAGTGATAATAAGATATTGATAAAAAATAGAATAAGGTAGTAAAAAATTGTTTTTCTATTTTTTTACTACTTACTTGAGATCACTTATTCTCTACATATAATAATTAGTATTAATTTTACTAATAATTAGCTATTTTTCACTAATTGCTGAAACAAAAACTTGGCCAAGATTTTACTAATGATTAGTTATTTTTAACTATTTTAGATTTAGAGACATTTAAGTATTTCTTACTCGAATTAACTACACGTTGTTTGCTGTAACTATTTATTAATTAAAACAATTATTTCTTATTTTCTTTAACTATATTTATTACAAAACAAGACTATTTATTATTTACTTCAACAGTGTAAGTATATTTATTAGTTACAACTATTTTTAATTTCGGTTAAATATTCATTACCTACAGTGACTATTTCTTTAACTATTTTTTACTTACAATGTCTATTTACGGATTATTATTTATGTTGACTATTTATTATTTACAATTAATTATTTACTATTTAATGAAATTAATTATTACTTATGACAACTATTTATTACTTTCAATGGATGTTTGTAGTTTACCTTAAGCTTTCATTACTTACAATGATTATTTATTTTTTATTTACTTTGAGAATGTATTGCTTACAATTACCTACTATTTTTTATTTACTTTAAGCACCCCTTACTTAAAATGTCTATATTTGCCGATTATTTGCATTGACTATTGATTGTTTAATAAAATTTAACTTTTCATTACTTATCTTTTTACTTACTTATTTAATAACTGAGGAGCACTTTTTCAATAAAAGTTTATAAATCCCCATTTTGTTATTTCGAGAAAATTAAACAAATGCAGTTACGAACCTAACCCCTAGAGTTAATTATAAACTAGAAAATCTATACGAAATTATTTATATAATAATGATTTTTGCACTTAAGGCGATTTATTTTTAATTAAAGTTTATAATAATTATAGGATTTAAAGGTTTTCGTAATTTTTTCTACAAAGCAAATTAAAATTTGAAATCATCGTAGTTAAGTATAGACTTTTTTAAATCGAAAATTCTTTGCTAATAAATTTTTTTTCTTAAATTTAACAGTGATAAATTGATTTGTAAGGTTCCTACTATGTTAAATTTGTGATTATCTCTACTTTTTTTTGGAAATGGGATTTTTTATCAACTTTTGAAATAGTGCTCCTCAACTATTTACTTTGACTATTTAATATTTATTTTAACAATATATTATACACAATTTCTATTGATTAATTATGACCTTTAATTATTTTGTTTATTTTTATGTATTTATTTCCTACAATGAATTTTTTATTTACTTTAAGTATCTCTTATTTATTATTCTCATTCACAGATTATTTACATTAATTATTTATTATTTACTTAACCTATTTATTACTTAATTTTTAACGTATACCTATATTTAATAATTATTTATTTTGACAAGTTATTAACTGCTACAACTATTGACTATTTAATTAATCTAATTGCTATACTTAATATTGTTAAGTTTTATAACTCTAACTATATTTATTTCTTATAATGCCTATAAGTTTATTTACGTTAAGAATTCATCACTTAAACTGACTATTTATTATTTACTTTACATATTTAGTAATTCTAATGACTATTAATTTTTTTTTTTTACTTTATATATTTACTATTTACTATGCGACTATTTATTAGTTACAATAACTATTTATTATTTTTATTAACTATAATACTTACAATGACTGTTTATTATATATTCTAACTATTTTTTACATAGTATGAATATTATTTTTTTACATTAAGTAATCATTACTTAAAAAACATTAATTTTAATTCATTTTAAGTATGCATTTATTATTTATAATGACTATTTGTTTTTTTTTCTAGATACACTTCAAAAACAGGTGTCTTAAATTGTTCAAAAATGTCTTAAAATAAGACATTTTTCGTGTCTTAGACACCAAAAGTATCTTAATTTAAGACATTTTTGGCCAATTTAAGACACCATGTTTTTGCTGTGTACTTATTCTTTGCAATGCCTATTTATATTTTCGTTAAGTGTTTATTATTTACAATGGTAACTTCTTATTTCTTAAATTATTTATTCATTAAAACAGTTATTTCTTATTTTTTAATATTATTTATTACTAACTTTAATGTTTTATTACTGTCAATATAACCACTAAAATTCTTTGCCTCAATAATTTATTACTAACAATGACTATTTTGTATTAACTTTGACTATTTATTACTTTCTTATTTATTATTTACAGTGACTATTTTATTCTTTATCTTTAGATTTTCAAAGGTTATAAAACAGGTTTCCGGCAAATTTTTTACCTCTAATTTTGTTTTTAATAAAATTTTGCAGGACCCTTATCATTTATTACTTACAAGTACTCTTTATTGTTTATTATTTACTATTCATTACTTACAATGGCCATCTATTTTTTACTTCAACTATTTATTACTTAAAATTACTCTTTTTTATCTATTAAAACTACTTATTCTAAACTGACGACGCTATACTATTTTTCTTTTTCCTTTTTCACATTTTTCTCCCTCCCACTCATATTTATCACATTTCTCCCCAGCTATTCCAGATTTTATTCAATTTACCCGTTTTATTTACTTAACTATAAAAAAGTTGTGTAATAACAAAAAATTCGATATTCTCTGATATTTGCTCTCTAAGTTTGTATCTCAATCTGACATTTAGGCGAGAGCTGAAAATTCAAGGACCAAAATCTAAAAATCTTCCAGTAAACCTCAAGGTTCTCTGAAAATTTTAAAAACGCCTGGGAGAAGTCTTTTCATCTCATGGCCTTTTCTATTATTTGATGAACTCATTTTCTTTTTTGTAAAGGAGTCTTAATTTTACTGCTTGTAAGTTCCTCAAGGTGTCCCTGATATTAAATCTGCCCACTCTTCTCAACTCAGGTACGCTTTTGTCCTTAATTCCCGTTTCAACTTTTGCGCAGTTAATTAGAAGTAACAAAAGTATTTTATACATCCACATGTTAACCTATCCACTAAATAATTCCTTCCAATTCTCCACATATTGACATTTTGCGATTTTTCTATACATATTCGAATTATTTATATTCCCATCAATTTTATTTGAAAAAAAAACATATAGTTAAATTGCAATTGACAGGTGAGATTAAACTGTCATCTAATAAAAGTGATCAAAGGCTTTATTTTATGGAATAAAGGAATTTTAAAAAGAGAATGGCGGAAAAGAATTGTAAAAAAGAATCATGGAACGGAACTAGGGAAAAAAGAATAGTGAAAAAGAATGATAAAGGAATAATGGAATAAAAAGGGATTTTTTAATTTGTCGACAAGTTTATTTAGACTTTTGTGTAAAATTAGTTATTGGATAATTTATTGAATGATAGTTATTTGATGAAAGAGATATTTTTTGCATGGACTCTCTAAATCTGAATAAGTTAAAAATAAATAATTATTTATTAGTAAAAATATGACTTATTATTAGTAAAAAAATAACTAAAAAGAAGTTAAAATTTAACTAATTGAATTAGTAAACAGGATTTTACTTTAGTTATTTTGAAATAACCTGAAAATGAATTTATCTAACAATTATTTATTATTTACTAAATGATTAGTATAAATATAACTATTAGAATAAGTGACTAATTTTTTGCTTTTAAATTAGTTATTTTCAACTAAATCAAAATTAAAGAGTAAGAATTATATTACGTCCGTGATTTTTTCTCATTATTGTCAGCGATTAAAGAAATTAAAAGTAGTAAGATCCTAATAACAAGTAGTGAAAGACGTGCATGGGTCAGACAAACTTTTAAAAGAATAATTACCAAAGGGACGTCGTAGATTCTACCCAGAGTTTTGTTCTACTTTCAGTATCGACCTCCAAGAAGAGTGTTATCAATCTGTTAGTTCAAGTTTCTACAATTACTTATAAATATATTCCATTTTATTGGAAAACTGTCAGTACATAAGTGCAATTCATATGTAGGTACCTCATAAATGTAGGTAGCTGAATTGATATTTTTTCTAAAACTTGGAGAAGACTATTTTCAGATAACTCAAGTGTGGAAGAAAGAAAAGTAATTTTATCCATTTTATGGTACTAGTAACAGTAATAATAGTAATATAATGATTATTTAATAATATAATAACAATAATTTTAATTTTTATTACTGTTTATTGGATTAATATTCTAATTGATGAAAAATACTATTTATACCCAAATTCCAATCAACCCGAACTTCCACTTTTACAAATTAAAAACGATCCAAACTTTTATTGAACGCTATTAATTCAAATTTTAATTATCATTGTTATTTTTTTTATTGAACTTATTTAAGATCGCGTCTAAACTTAATTTTTACAAATTCGAATTGAATCAAATTTCAATTCATAGTTATTCAGTCAAAAGTTATTAGTCAAAAATGACTATTAATTATAAAATTAACTATATCAATTAGACAAAAACTATCAACTAGTTAAAATTGACTAGTATCAATTGATCAAAATTGATTATCGAGTTAGACTTTCTGCTATTCCAATTAGTCATTCTTGACTAGTTTAGATTTGACTGGAAAAAATATATAAATTTTATTAGTTGAAAAATAAAGAGAGAAATTGAAAATTAATTAATAAATAATGAAACTTATTTAATATATTGAAGGAAATAATTAAAAATGAAAAAGTTTTATTTGAAAAAATTAAAGAAAATAACTGAAACTTATAGAAATTGAATTAAAAAATTCGAGCCAGTATCATTTTGACACATGACTTAATTTTAGATTGTTATATTGTACAGAATGGAAATGTTATTTTGTACAACTGCTAAATGTTATTTTGTACAGTTTTGAAAAATGAATTTGTTATTTTGTACAATTTTTTAAAAAAGCAATAAAACATTGGAAGTACAATATTTTAGCTTTTTTAAAGAATTGTACAAAATAACAAATTCATTTTTCAAAATTGTACAAAATATCATTTAGCAGTTGTACAAAATAACATTTCCATTCTGTACAATATAACAATCTAAAATTAAGTCATGTGTCAAAATGATACTGGCTCAAAAATTCGGGGAAAATTTTTAAAATAATGAAAATAATTAGAGTAGAAGAAAATTTTTGAAAAATGATAAAAATAGATGAAAATTGTAGAAAATAATTGAAATTATAATAGAAAAGAAGTGTTAAAAATTAAAGAAATTTTTAAGTAATTTAAAACTTATTATTCTCAAAGCGTGGATTAATTAAATTTTTAATCAATTAAATTTCAAATTAATTGAAGTTCTAAGAATTATAATATATAATTGTAGTTGTAGTCTTGTTATCCCAAATATATTCTGTAATTTTTCCAATTATTTTTTACAAATTTTTATTATTATCTCCAATTAACAATTATTTCTATCAATTATTTATTTATGAAATTTATTTTTTATTTATTTTTAACATCCTAAAATTATTTTCTTCAATTTTTAATTATATTTATTACTTTGTAAATATTTGGTATTTTCTGGGATTTTTTATTACTTTCATTATTCTTCAATTAATTTCAAGGATTTTAAAATATTTTTCTCAAGTTCTAATAATTTTCTTTAATTTACAATTATTATTGTTATCATTTTGCAATCAATATTTTCAATTTTTAATTAATCTCAAACTTCATTCCTGAACTTCATTCCTGAATTAAATTCCTAAATTTTCAATTATTTATCTCATTTTTCAATTATTTTTTTTCAATATTCATTTTTTTTATCTTTATGCAATTAGTTTTTCCTCCTTTTAATTATATTATATATTAATTATTTTTCAATTAATTTCCTAAATTTCTTTTTTATATCTCAAACCTAAGTTAATGTATCCACTTTTAAATGCTTTAATCATTCTTCAATTATTTTCCTCAAATTTCAAATACTTTCGTCATTTTTTGATCACTTTTTTTTTAATTCTCAATGATTTTCATAAAAATTATTTTATTTTGATTCTTTGTTGATTAATTCCAAAAAGTTCAATTATTTATCTCAAATTTTCTTTCTTTCTTGAATAAAAATTTTCGATTATTTCTGTAATGTTGTAATTATTTTCCTAAATTTAAAATTCTTGAAATCATTTTGTTATAAGCTACTTTCTGTTACTTCACAAATATTCTGTATTTTTTAAAATTATTTTTCTAAAATTGCAATTAATATCTACAAATTTAAACTATTTTTATCATTATTCAAAACTTTTCTTCAATGAGTCTCATTATTTTTTAATTTTTTCCCTAAATTTTAAGAGACGTATGATTAAGTTCTAAAATTAATTATTTAGAATTTTTATTTCATAGAATTTCATGAGGTAGAATTTTCTTGTAGCCGAAATTTCACATTTTCGAATTTGTTTTCAATCGAATTTAAATGAATTCAAATTTTTACATATTAGAATTTTTAGGTCACCGAATTCATATTTATCAGAATCTTCATTTAAAAGAATTTCAATATCAACGAACTTTAATTTAGAAGAATTTTCATTTTACAGAATTTTAAGTTAATCGAATTTTTAAATGACAGAATATTCATTGAATTCCCATTGGTCAATTTAAAAATTCGCGTCAAAATATTTATGTCAGATGCTTTTTCGGCCATTTGCAATTTCTAATAAATGAACATTCAACCTTTTAAGTTTTCTATCAAATGTCAATTCGTACTAATACAATTTCGGACAAATGAAGATTCGTTTAAATGAATATTCTGTCATTTAAAAATTCGAATTTCGATTAACTTAAAATTCTGTAAAATTAAAATTCTTCTAAATTAAAATTCTTCTAAATTAAAATTCGTCGATATTGAAATTCTTTTAAATGAAAATTCTACTAAATATGAATACGGTGACCTAAAAATTCTGATAGGTAAAAATTCGAATTCATTTAAATTCGATTGAAAACAAATTCGAAAATGTTAAATTTCGGCTACAAGAAAATTCTACCTCATGAAATTCTATGAAATGAAAATTTTAAATAATAAATTTTAGAACTTAATCATACGTCCCGATTTTAAATTCAAAATTTCCGCAAGTTTGAATTATTTTCTTTAATTTTTAAAGAAAAACCTTTTTCAGTTTAAATTATTTACTTCAATACTGAGTTTCATTATTTATTAATTAACTTTCAATTTGTTTCGTAATTTTTCAATTATTTTTACAAAATAAAATTTTTGTTTTTTAAATTGTAATTTTTTTCTTCAAATTACAATTTATTTCTTCAATATCGAATTCTTTATGTCAATTTGTAATGTCAAATAATGAAAAAACATAACTTATCAAATTTGTTAATTTAATTATCAGTTTCACTATTTTCATCTTTTTCCAAATAATTTTCAATATTAAAAAACTTGTTTCATCCTCCATCAATTTTCATAAAATTTTTATTTATGTTTTTGATATTTTAGTTGTATTTTTCAAGTATTTAAATGATGTTCTTCGATTTTCAATCACTTTCTTTTATATCAAATAAATTATGCAGTTTTCTCAATTTTTTTCTTAAATTAACATAATTAACTTTAATTTCCAATTATTTTTATCCTTTTTCAAGTAGTCTTGTTTATCTCAAATATGTTCTGTAATTTTTACAATTATTTTTTTAACAACTTTTTATTAAATTCTTCAATTTTCAATTATTTTTATCATTTTTCAATTAGTTTTTTTATTTTCAATTATTTTTTAATAAATCTCGAATTTTTTTATTATTTATCTCAATTTCCAGTTATTTTTCAATTAATTTGCAATCAATTTCTTTACTTTTTAATTATTTTAACTATTCCTCAATTAAATTCCTAAATTTTCAATTATTTACTTTAAATTTTAATTTTTTTTTCAATTTCAAAATATGTTCACTATTTTACCATTGTTTTCTCAAATTTTAAATTATTTTTTTATTAATTTTCTAAATTTCCAATTGTTTATCTCAAATTTCAATAATTTTTACCAATGCTCAATTTTTAAAATTATTTTTCTATTATTTTCTTGAATTTTCAACTGTTTGTCACAAATTTCAATTATATTTTATTGATTTATTTTTTTTTATTTTCTTATATTTTAAATATATGTTGTAATTTTATGAATACATTTTTCTGAAATTTAAAATATTTCTTACATAATTTAAAATTATTTTCTCTAATTTTTTAATATTTTAATTATTTTTTAACTATTTTACCAAAAGTATTATTTTTCAATTAATTTAAGAAATTTTCAATTATAACTTTTACAAATTTTAATTATTTTCTTCTATTTTCAACTATTATTATTATTCTACCTACTATTTTACCCCACTATTAATTAATTCTTTAAACAGCAAATATTTTCTACTATTTTTAATTGCTTATATAATTTTTCAACTATTTTTTTTTTTTTACAATTTCTATTATACTTTTTCAATTTTTTATTAAGTTCCTAAATTCTTAATTATTCCTCTCACATTTCAATTCCTTTCTTCAATTTCTAATTCATTTTTTTTATAATTTCAATTATTTTCTTCAATTTTCAATTATTTATCTCAGATTTTAATTATTTCTTTCAATTTTTAAATATTTTCATTATTTTGCTATTGTTTTCTCAAATTTTAAATTATTTTTTAGTGAATTTTCCAAATTTCCAATTATTTATCTCAAATTTCAATTAATTCTTTAAATATCGATTATTTTCTTTAATTTTAATTAAATTTTTTGATTTTTCTTTCTCATATAAAAAGTATTATCACTTATTTTTCTTAAATTTCAATAATTTTATTCAATTTTCAAATATTTTTATTATTTTGCAATTGTTTTCTCAAATTTTATATTATTTTTTTATTAATTTTCTGAATTTCCAATTGTTTATCACTAATTTCAATTAATTCTTTAAATATCAATTACTTTCTTTATATTTTTCATTGCTTTTACCATTTTTCAATTATTTTCTTTAATTTCGATTAAACTTTTTGATTTTGCTTTCCCATATGGGAAAAATATATCTAATATTATTACTTTTTTTAAAAAATTGTAGTTATTTACTTCAACTTTAAATTATTTCTCTTAAATTTAATTTATAATTATTTTCATTTTTCAATTATTTACATTATTTTACAATCATTTTCTCCAAATTGTAAAGATTTTAATTTTTTTTCAATTAATTTTCTAAATTTTCTAAATATTTATCTCAAATTTTAATTATTTCCTTCAATTTTCTAGTGTTTTCATCATTTTTTAATAATTATAATTTTTAATTTTAAATATATTTTATACTTTTATCACTTATTTTTCTCACAGTGTAATTATTTCCTTTATTTTTGCATTAATATTATCATTTTTAATCATGTTTTCTAATTTTTATTTTTCAATTAATTGTATAGATTTTGCTTTCTCCTAGAGTAAGCTTTGTGAACGTTAAGATTTTCGATTTTCCAAAAATAGTCTAAATTGATTCATTTTCATCTGAAATTTAAAAATTTTTTATTCTTAAGCCAATGTGTGTATGTGTGCGTGTGTGTGGCGACGTTTTTTTTGTCGCCAGGTTATTTCGAAAAAGCTTCAACGGATTTCAATAAAATATTTCTAATAAGTATTAAGTATTAATTTATTTACCATTTTAAGATAAGAATCCTTCTTTATACACAGAAAATTGTTTCGGATTAAATTAATCTGCAACGCTCTTTTTTTTATATCAAATGGAATTTAAATAATCATAAATTGGCTTAAAACAATCGCGCTGCAGATTATTTTAATAGATAAAAGTTTTCAGTGTAGTTATAATTTCTCATAACATAGAAAATTATATTACTTTTTAAAAAAAAGTCCACGTGGACATTTAGAGGGGGCAGGGGGGGGGGTTCTTCAAAAGTCCACGATTGTCCTCAAGGGGGGAAAGGAGGTGATTAAAAATTAAAAAAATTAAAAAAAATAAATAATAAGTGATTAAAAATTGTCCACGTGGTATATGAACCCTTTTGAAAAACTGCTCAAGTCGACTTAAGCCGTTTTTCAAGCGAATGGTTCAAAATGGGTTAAGATGCCTAAACTTTTTGCAGTGGGTGTCTTGAAAATCAAAGTTTCTCAATTTAATTCTCATTTTTTTATCTTTCAGAATGATAACGGCGTTGCCAGTACCTTCAGTGAAGGTCTTTCACAAAACTTACTATTCGGAAAAGGTTCCGAGGATAGGAAGTAGTCAGCCTGGAAGTCCATTAGCCGACAGTGAAGCAGTTGTTGCATTAGTCGACAAAGAACCCCCAGAGTACTATTTTTGTGGAAAGGTAATGGGAAACATTTTATCGTGTCAAATGTCCGAAAGGGTGAAGCTATACATTTTCCTTTATATAGGAAACTTTACCAGATATTTCGAGAAAAAAAAAACACAATTGCAAAAATTGTATATATTTAAAGAATAAAATAGGTGTTTTAAAATATTCATCAAATTCATATTTTGAAAACTTTACAAATTTCTGGAAAGGGCAAAGTGTTGTTTGAAAAAGTTGCAAAGTAAAACAAATTCATCAATATAAAATACTGAATTTATATTGTTCAGCTTTTATTTTCAATTAAAATTTAAAATGTATTTTTTCACCAAACTTTTCACTCTTTCATTCTTTGTTTATTGTTTTACTATTTTGGGAAGATATAGGTACTTTTTACTTAGGTAGAAAAGTGTCGAAAAAAGCGAAAGTGACCTTTGCATTGACCAATACATATGTACAATAAAACTGATTGGAAACACTTGCACTTTATAAAAAGTGTTAGGCTAATCGATAGCTCTGTTTAGCAGAGTTCACATAATATTCAGGAGCATTCGACCATTTCAAAAGTGCCGAGATTTACTTTTCCAATTTAACCTTGAAACGGATAACCGTTTAAAGTGTCTGTCGGTCTTGAAAAATATGATCAACTTTTGCGCATCCGTTTTATTATAGAGCTTTATACATGCATTTTATAAGTCTCTTGCAATTTAAGAGAATTTTTTTAATGAAATTTAATTAATTAAAATTTCAAAATGTGAAGATGAGTAAATATAACCAACTTTTCATTAAAAGTAACAATAATTCAATAAAGATTTGATATTTTTATTTTTCTAAATAGCGCTAACTAGTTTCAAAGATTCGTCACATTTATCATTCTTCGGTTTTTAAATAATCATTAAACAAAAATGGAAATTGTCTATCGTTGCAATATTCCAATCAGAAAATACAATTTCCAATCTTTTAACTTATTCTTTGGTGGCAGTTGAATCTCGGTGGGTGAAATTGGAACAAATCCAGCTATATAAATTAAAAATCGCTTCCATTATCGAATTTCTAGATAGCCATTTAAATGTGAAACGTATGTGATCAAAAGAGGGTTGGACTGAAGAATGATACTCCCACGCTTCTAGGTTTTTCAGGATTTGGCGACACAGCGATATATTACGAGGGGCCAATATATATTTTTCATACAAACTTACTTCCCTCACAGTCAGATTTTCTGAGACATGCTGAGTCAGATGCTCCATTTCGAAAATGAAAAGTCTTCATTCTTATTGAAAACGTACACTCCAGAAAATTAATTTGACATTTATTACCATGCAAATGAATGAATGAAATTTATGTGTTTTTGTGTCTTGATAATATAATAACAATATGATAATAAGATAATAATAATAATAATAATAATAATAATAATAAATTTAAATTAAATCTTTAACCTTTCTCGATAAACTATTTAAAATACTAAAAGGAAAATAAACATTTTCATAACTTATACCAAGAAAGCACAATCGAAGAGAACTTCCAGGCAGCTTGAGAATAATCATTAGAAATTGATATGGAATAAATGCAGAAATAAAATAAATAAAATGCTGAAAAATAACAATAAAGTTTGAAAAAAAAAGAAAAACTATAAAATGAAAGAGAATTACTACAAAGTGAAAAATATTAGTAGAAGGTTTCAAAATCACTAGAGAGTGAAAAAATAATTAGAAATTAATGAAAATTACTAAAGTTTATTTATTTATGGAAAAATAGCTAAAAAAATGAAGAAAAATACCTAGAAAATGTAGAAATAGCTATAAATGATAGAAAAATAAATAGAAACGAACAAATATTTTAATATCAAAAAAGATAACTACAGAAATTAGAAGGAAATTTCTAAAATATAAAGTAATATCTGAAAGTTCATTAAAATAACTAAAGAAGGAAGAAAAATAAGAAAATAAAGATAAACTAAACTGAAAGACTTTGGATATCAATTATTAAATTTTAGCCATTAATTTGGACGATAATAGCTCCTTAATCTAGAATAATAGTGTCACAAAGAGAATATTTTCAATCCAAGATAGAAAATTTTCAATTCAGGATAGACATATTTACATTCCTTTTAGAAAACTTTTCTTTCATGCATTGAAAATTTCAGTACTATTTTCGCTGGAATAGATTTTCTTCTCACACGACTATTATTATTAATTTTAGATATAAATTTATAAATTTGAAACTTTTACATGGAAACAGTAACAAAACGCCCAAAATGACTATATTTTACTTAATTAAAAAAAACGGCTTTACAAATTAAAAAAAAATTAATATATTTTAAACTATAATATAATACAACTTTTACAACAATATTACATTAATTTACCGTAAGGTTGTAAAGAAAATATTATTTAAAGTTAGTAATTTTTCTCTTTTTTTAACTAACCAGAAAGGAGAAATTTTAATAGTTTGAAGTTCTCAACGTAAAAATTTTTTTTCAATAAAATTTGTTTGCGTAATGATTTTAACTATAAAATGCTATTTAGTAACCAAACTCTAAGAAGAAATGAAATTAAAAAGATTTTTAATATCATGATCTAATAGAATGAGAACCGCTTTAGTGGATAAATAACCTTAATTCAAGAACACTATTCCCAAGGAAGGATGAAATTTAGAAAATTTTCTAATTTCTTTTTTTGATCGTGAAAATTTTTTAATAGTCAAAAGTTCTAAGTACTTGTATATTAATTAATAAAATAAATAAATAGAAGCATTTCTTTGGTCATACGATCACTTATAAACAATAAATATTCATAACAATAATATTCTTTGAAGAATATTTCTTGGATCAGCTATCTAAGTATATAATATTTTTGATATTTATCTTATTTTAAGAATATAATCTTATTAAAATAGAAGCGAATTCTTACATAAGGAATATTATATTTTTAAAAGAGGAATAATAACAAGAATAATTTATTCTTATAAATGGGAACCAAGAAATATTTTTAAAAGAACGGTCTTTCCCGTGCAGATTTAATAATAAAAAGTAATTTCTAATCTTTTTCATTATACTAAGGGTATATTATAAAGTATATAAAAGAAGAATAAGAAATTAAAGGAAGACAATTAGTATCTATAAATTGACGACAATGACTAGAATTTATTGTAAAATAACAAGAAAAGAACACTATGATGTATAAGAAAAAAAGAATTTAAATTAAAAAAAGCATCTAGACATAAACTAAAATGTGTCAATAGAAGCGGAAAAATATTTGGAGAATGTATACAATAGTTAAAGTATAGTAGAAAATTGCGAGAAAGAAAAAGTAATTATGAAAATGTGAATACGTACCTAATTATAATTTTTATAAAACCAGAAAATAAGAAAAATATGACTAGAAACTGGCAAAGAGAAATGGAAGTATTTAATAAATAACTTTAAAAATTGAAAAACTTCTTGTGAAAAGTAAAAAAATCTACATGTGGAAAAATAGTAAAATACTTAACTAAAAAGAAAACAAGAATGACTAAGGAGTGAACAAGGAAATAGAAAATGAAGAAAATAACTAGATTTTTCTAAAGGAAAATTACGAAAAAGGGATAAATCAAACTTACTATTAAGAAGTAAATGACGAAATAAAAGAACTATAAAATAAAGAAGAATTACTGAAAAATAAAAAATAAATGGTAGTTGAAGAAAAATAATTAGAGAAGAAGAAAAGTACCAGAGTTTAAAAAGTAACTAAAAATTGTAAAAAAAAACTATGTATTAATGAAAATTACTAAAATTTATTGAAAAAAAAACTCAAAAATGAAGTAAAATTACTAGGAAGTTAAATAGTAATTGAAAGTTGATTAAAAGTAATTAGAAAAAGAAGGAAAATTACCATAAGTAAAGAAATTGAAGATATAAAAAAAAACTAAAAGGGAAGAAAAAGTGCTAAAAAATGATAAGGAAATTACAAATTAGTGAAAAAAACATATACTGAAGAAAAATTGCGAGAAAAATGAAATTGTCCAGAAAATAAAAACATAACTAGAAATTTAGGGGAAATAATTAAAAACTGAAAAAGTACTAAACTTGCAAAAAGTGACTGAAAAGAGCAAAAGCTAACTATATATTGGTAAAAACTACTAAAATGTTTTGAATAATAATTTTGAAAAGTAACAAAATTACTAGAAAGTAAAATAGTAACTAGAAGTAACTAAAAATAACTAGAAACAGAAGGTAAATTACTATAAATCAAAAACAGATGAACAAAACTAAAAAATAAATAATTAAAATAGGAAAAATAACTAGAAGTTGTATAAATATTGAATAATTGAGAAATAAAAAAATACCTGAGTTAAAAAAAATGAATTTGTAAAAAGTAATTACTTACTGATAAGAACTACTACAGTGAAAAAATCGGTATTCTCTATTAGAGAATTATTTTTGGCGCTTAAAAATAAATTATTCTTCTATTAAGAATATAATTTAAGAATGATATTCTTAAATTAAGAAACATAATCTTAAATTAAGAATTTCTTCTTATTTTAAAAATATTATATCCTTAATAGAAGAGCATTTTATTTTTAAATTGGCGCCAAAAATAATTCTCAAATTAAGAATACCGTTTTTTCAGTGTTAAAATATATTCATTGAGTCAAAATTTAACCGTGAACTTCTTAAAGTATCAAAAATTTTGCCAAAAGTAAAATTAAAAAAAATAATTTCAGACATGCTCGAGTTTTAAATAATATTTACTTTCTTAATCAAGCAATAAAAAAATGTTAAAAATTCTGTAAAACCAGGTAATGTTTACTTAGTTTACTATGCAGAAATAATGTTAATTTTAAATAAAATTTGACGTTTTATATTTAAAGCGAATATTTGGAGTAATTAAAGAAAAGGAAATTGCAGATTAATGTTTAAATAAATTTTCTACTTACTTTTAAAACATTTCCATTGTTAAATCTTCTGAAATATAATAAAAATTTTAATTTAAAGATTTTGACGCAAAACGTCAATTTTGCTTGAAAAGTTGCATTTCTTTTTTTTCCTTAGAAAACAAAGCAAAAATGACCTAGTTTCACAGCAATTTTTAAATTTGTTCGCATTGCTTGAGTAAAAAAGTAAATATTACTTAGACCTAAAGTAAATTAAAATTTTTTTTTTCAGTGTAAAAAATTAATTAATTATAAAAATCTGCCTGACCAAATTTTGTTTGGATTTTGCTTTAAAATGATTTTTTATTAAATTATCAAATATGACGTCACTTTCCATCACATGCCCTTAACCCCCACCCCTCAATACATTTTCTAAAATAAATATAAAATGTTATAATCAAATTAAAAATTTGAAATTATTTCTTCTCGTATTTGAATTCTTTTACTAAAATAAACCTTCCGGTTTAATTTCGGATTTAAGTATAATATTTATTTTATTAAAATAAGGTATAAAATGAATAAAAAGTACACAAAAACTTTAATTTATACCGAGTACGCACATTCAAAGAATAAACCTCCAGGAAAAGTTTAAAAATTTATTTAACTCCTACGGGAAAACTGAATTCATGGAAAAAGTAAAGTTTTCTCGAGTTGTATTTTCTGAATTTAATGAATTACACAGCACATACCTATTAATTGTGAAAGGTTTTATGTTTTAATTTACAATGTTGAACGAGAATTAAAGTTAAATTAAAATTACAAATTTTTACTTTGTTAATTATAAAATTCCAATAAAAAGAAGAGCAAAAATACGAGGGCAAGAGGAGATACTAGTACAAATATTACGTCAGAGCGAGAGAGTTCGTGGGCGTATATATGATTAGGGTGTATACGTCGATGTGATGGTCACCCTGAAAGAGATAGCGTCATCTCAATTAGCAATTATTACAACTATTTATTCCATATTCTCTAGAGGATAATTTTATTATCTTTCCCTGCATGTATATTGTCCACAAAAGGCTCTTCATTAAAAACACGTTTTTTGAAAAGAAACTTTTCTCATTTCCAGACAATTTTTCCGTTTCTTTTAGTAATTAATTTTTATTCTATTAATTTTCTATTATTTATTAATTTCATATTTATTTTGCATATTATTATTATTATATTATTATTATCATATTTTATTAATTCACTTTGTTCGCTTTATTTATTTATAATTATTTATAGAAAATTATTTATTTTAAGTGTGTTTATTTATTAACATTCAATATTTAAACTTTGTTGCTTTATGGCGATTATTTTATAAAATCTTCTTTGATTCAAAGGCTCTATAAAATATAACATCCAATAATTACGACTTATTGATTTTTGTCCATAAATAAGGAACAATTTCCTTCGTAAGATAGATTCTGCTGAGAGAAAGTTCTAGATGAGAGTGTTATATTTAAAATAGATTTTATAACTGTTACGGAAAGTTTTCCAATTATCCCAGTTTACATTAATGTAATCCTTACATAAAACGGTTTTGAATAATCTTTATAAGTGACAAACGTTTTCCCCCCAAAAAAGGCTTTTTAAAAAAAATGTCTCTAGCATTTTCAATAGGTTTTTTCAAATTAATTTTTATGTAATTTTCTTTATTTAAAATAAATTCCATTCAATTTAGATTGAAAGTCACATTTTAGATTAATATTTAGGAGCAATTAAAATTATAATTTAAAATTTGAATGAATTAAAATTAGGTTATTGAATCAATTAAAATTAGAGTATCAATTAATATTAAGAGTCGATTAAAAATAAGAAGATTTAAAATTAGTCTGATAAAAATTAAGATGAAATTTAAGAATGAATTAAAATTTACAATTAACTGAAATTTGAATAGATTTAAAATTAGATTAATTAAGATTTACAGAGTTTGATATTCAGGTCTCTTCAAATTTTAATTGAAATTGACAAAGGTTTCAAACGATTGCAATTTCAATCGATTAAAATTGTAATTGAAAGAATCTTAATTAGTGGAACTTTTAATCAATTAAAGGTTTTAAACGAGTGGAATTTAAATCGATTAAAATTTTAATTGAAAGAAATTTTAATTGATCGAAATGGTAATCGATTGAAGTGTTACTTTTATTATTAACTTAATTTTCCACACTTGAATTTAATTTCAATTAACATCAAAGTATCAAATTAAAAAAATCTCTAATTCTTTTAGAAAATTAAGATAAAATCTTGTTTTTAATCAACAACAACCTTGACTTGGAATGACTCATTTACTTAATGTAAATGAAATAGGTACCGAAAAATAACGGAGTAAAATTTCAAAGAAACGGTGAATCATTTTCCTTTGAAACAGTAAAAACGCAGTAGTTGAGATCTAAGAGGATTAATGTAGGAGTATGGATTTTCGTGCTATATTTAGTGATGAA
The DNA here is from genome assembly GCA_037103525.1 of Ganaspis brasiliensis. Taxonomy (NCBI): domain Eukaryota; kingdom Metazoa; phylum Arthropoda; class Insecta; order Hymenoptera; family Figitidae; genus Ganaspis; species Ganaspis brasiliensis. The sequence continues at coordinate 5,268,520 of JAZKLR010000101.1, read as the reverse complement.
GAGGATCCTTTTCGACTCATGGCAGCTAGTCCATTACTAGTTCGTGTTCCTTTAATCGATTGCATACCCTAATTGTACATAAATATAGGTATTTGATTTCGGCAACTTCCCAACTCTCATTATTAGGAATTTTATTACATAAAACACACGATATTATCTAACTCTAACATTATTTACGAGATATTGCATTACTTTTTGAAACATCATATGCATAATTTCATGTATGGAGAATTATTATTATTATCTTGAAACGAAATCAAATTATCAAAATATAGGGTTTTAATTATCTAGATAATCAAAATTATCATCAAAATAAATTTCCGTTCTTTTTTTAATGGAAATGATGAAATAAACCAGAATTGTTAGAATAAATACTTTACGTTCGAAGCAAAATTAGGTACTCTTTAAATATGAAGTAGTCACTAATTATTAATTTTTAGTCATTTTTTTTACTAATTCAAATAGGTCGGATTCGTTGACTGTGTCAGAAATTTAAAAATTTAATTAGTACACCGAAAAAACGATTTTTTTATATTAAGGTTATTTAACTAATTTTAAGAATATTTGAAACTTAAATAAGCGCGTGCCAAGATCTTTTTCTTAGGTAAAGTATAAGGTTGTCTATTTTTAAGAAAAATTTCTTATAGAATCTTAAAATAAGAGGAATTTCTTCTTCTATCAAAAATTATATTTCTAGATACTTTAATAATAATAAATAAATAGATTGAGATTAATGAATACTTGGTTTGAAACTAAAAAATATACTTAATATTGCTTATACCTTTCCGTCAAAATTTAATTAAGTTTAATAAAAACAGTAGTTTATTACATTTTAAAATAAAAAAATTGTAAGTGACTATGTAGAGATAATAAGCGCTTATAGAAGATGTTCTTCTTAGAGTTAGAATTCTATTTCTTAGTTTAAGAACATTTTTAAGCAAATTTTTTAAAAAACATGATTTTCTTTCAATTTTCTTAGTGCAGGAATATTATTAAGAGAATTATTAAGAAAATTGGTATGGGAATATGTTATCCTCAGACTTAGAAAATCTTTTTTTTCGGTGTCTCTCCTACTGCGATAATTTCGTCACAAGAAGATATTTACTTTTTATTTTGAGAAAAAAGGTTACTTCAAAAAGTAGAGTAATTTATTTTTAATTTACAACTTCTCAATGTTTTATTCTCCTTAATGCAACAATGTTTCTAAAATAGCATTAAAGTTGCAATGCAAATAGACATTGAAAATAAGATATAGATTATAGATACATTTTTTGGAATTTTAGTTCTAAATTTCGTATAATTCCACTTTTAACATATATTTATGTGAAACTGCTATAAAATATAATTTATTTAAATATGAGGTAAAAACATTATTAATAAATACTAAAAAACAGAAATTTGTAGTTTTCGTGTTACAAATTAAATTATAGTCACAGTACAAGAACGATTAGTTGAATAAGTTAAGTCACAATAAACAACAAATTTTTAATTCAAATACTCAAATACTAATACTCTAATACTAATATTTTACTCAAATCTAATTAAATTTGTTAAAATTTCACTAATTCAGATTTAGAGAGTAATCTATCTAAATCTGAATTAGTGGTTTTCTAACAATGAATTATCGAAAAGGAGCTACTATTAAATAGTAAGAATTTTACTAACTTTTTAGTAGAAAACCTATCATTTCTAGTTTTTTACTATTTCAATTAGTAAACTTGAAATATTTCAAAAATATTAAACAGGGTGTCTACTAATTTCGTCCCACAAAATTCCCGGTCATTTCCCGGTTTTTCCCGGTTTTTGTTCCTATTTTTCTCGATTTTTTCTCTTGTTAACTTAAAATTTATTTTAAGTATAAATAGACCTACAAATGGCTACAAAAATTGAAGATAACAGTTGATAATTGAAGAAAATAATTGAAATTCAAAGAAAATAATTGAGAATTGAAGAATTAAATATTAAACTACAAAAAATAATAATTAAGAATTTAAAGAAACAATTAATAATGAAAAGAAAAAATTAATAATGGAAATAAATAATTGAACAATGACAAAGATATTTAACAATTAGGAACAAAATTTTAAAAAAAAAAGGAAATATTAATCTACAATTGAACAATAATTGAAAAAATTGAACAATGGTTATTAAATTCAAAGAATATAATTGAAAATTGTCCAACTAGATAGAAAATAAAAAAAAAATAATTTAAAATTTAAGTTAATAATTCAAAATTGTAGAAATAAATTGAAAATTAAATAATAAAATTAAATAAAAAAATCACCGAATTATTGAATAATAGAAAAAAAAACAATTGAAAATTGGGAAATGAAATTGAAATTCGAATACAATAATTGAGAATTAAAGAAAATTACTGAACAATTGGATTGAAAAAAGAAGAAAATAATTTATAATTAAAAAAAAATGGAAAATGCCAGGAATTATTTAATATTGAAGAAAACATTAAAAATTGAAGAATAGAATTATTGTTATTTAAAGAAATTATTTGAGAATTGAAAAAAATAATTAAATTGAAAATAGAAGAAAATTATTGAAAATTGAAGGAGGTTTTGAAACATGAAATAAATAACTGATAATTGAAAAAAAAATAATTGAAAAAAGTCGAGATTACTGAATATTGAAACAAACAATTGAAAATTGAACAAAATAATTAAAAATTAAAGAATATAATTAAAAATGGAAGAAAGTACTTAAAAATTAAATACAATATTTGAAAACAGGAGAAAATTTTAAAAATCGACGGAAATAATTGCGAATTGATGAAAATAATTTAAAAATTCTCAATTTAAATAAAAATTGAAAGAAAAAATATCATTTAAAAAAGCTGAGAATTGTTAAATATTGAAGAAAATTGAGAAGAAATTGAAAATTGAAAGAAATTGAGAAACTGAAAGAAATATGAAAAAGTAATTGGAAATTGAAGAAAATAAATGAAATTTAAGAAAATAATTGAGAATTAAAAAAAAATCATTGTAAAAAACCTAGAGTTATTGAATATTAAAAAAAAACAATTGAAAATTAGAGAATGTATTTGAATGTCGAAAATTATAATTGAGAATTAAAGAAAATAATTCAAGAATTGAACAATGGGATTGAAAGTAGAAGAAAATAAGTGATAATTGAAGAAAAAAGAAATTAAACAGCCCAGGAATTATAGAATTTGAAGAAAACAATAAAAAATGAAGAATGTAATTGCAATTTGAAGAAATTAATTAAAAATTGTTGAAAATAATTTGAAATTGAAAAAATGTGATTTTATGAAAATTGTTGAATAATAATTGATGAATTGAATTCAAGTTTCGGAAACATAATTGATAATTGAAAAAAAATATTGAAAAAAGCCGAGAATTATTGATTATTGAAGAAAATAATTGAAAAATGGAGGGGTTATTGAGATGTGAAATAAATAAATGGTAATTGAAAAAAATAGTTGAAAAAAGTCGTGAATTATTGAATATTAAGTTAAATAATTAAACATTGAAGGAAATAGTTGAGATCTGAAGAAAATAATTAAAAATTGATGAAAATGATTGAAAATTGAAGAAACTAATTGAAAATTGAAGAAAATAATTGAAAATTGAATCAAATAATTGGCAATTGAAGAAAATAGTAAAAAATCGAAAAAAATAATTGAGAAATGAAGAAATAATTTGAAATTAATGAAAATAATTTCAAATGGAAGAAAATAATTGAGAATTGTAGAAAATAATTGGAAATTGAAGAAAATAATTGCAAATTGAAAAGAATAATTGTCAGTTGAAGAAAATAATTGTGAATATCTGAAAATAGTTGAATAATTGAATTGAAACTTCAAGAACGTAATCGAGAATTGAAAAAAAAATTGAAAAAAGCCGAGAATTATTGAATATCGAAAAAAATAATTGAAATATGATGAAAATAATTGTTAATTGAAGGCACACAATAGAATTGCCCATAACTATATAAACTATTATGCAATGTACGGTCTAATAAAAAAACTCAAGTTCTATCTACATTTTTTCATAATAATTTGAATTTTTCATGTTTAATGTCTTTCATTGTTTCTGCGGTATTGTTAGCGTTAAGAAAAAGATAGCAGACAAACATCTATATATTTTATGGGAATATATTATATTATATTTTAATTTTTAATGTATATTTTTTATTTTTCAATTGTATAATTGTCGCATAATTACACAAAATTTAAACGCATAATCAGATTAGTTCAAAATGCATAAAATTATTATCTTTATTTATAAAACAAATTGATATATTAGTCAAATTTATTATCCCAGAAAAAAATTCCCGGTTTTTCCCGGTCAATTTAAATTCCCAGTTATTTCCCGGTTTTCCTGGTTAGTAGACACCCTGATTAAAATTCAAATCCTATACTTTCAAATAGTAAAATTCTTACCACTTAATAGTAGCTCACTTTTCGCTATTCAATTAGTAGAAAATCACTGATTCAGATTAAGATAGATAATTAACCTGAATAAACGGGAATAAAAATTATCTGAATAAACGATAATAAAAATTGCGTTTTCTAAAAATTTTCAATTTTCAGGTGAATTCGTTACACATATTGGTGGGATCAATGCTTCTCGGATTAGTGGGATTAGTGGTTGGACTGGTCCAATTAGCACCTGGAGCGGAAGCTGCTCAATATTCGGCAGTTCTTATCGCAACCGGATCAGGACTATTGGTCCTAGGCATTCTGTTGATTCCATTGAGATCCATATGTATCAGAAAGCAGAAAGCTTCCCAAAAAGACGGCACTCATCAACGAAGTGTCACCAGCATAGACATGCTTTTAGCTCAACACAGGTAAAATCCCTTTTTATTAAAAAAAAAATATACTAAAAATAATTTTCTTTTGATGTTATTTCAGTAAATGGATCTTTAACCCTTTGAGTATAATACATTTTTCACAAGAATGATTGACAAGTAAAACAGTAAAAGTATGTCTATGATCCAAGAAAAAAGATGAAAATATGAAAAATCAAAACCCTTCTTTATTTAGAAGTGTGTATTTTTTATAATTGGCTTCTTTATATTTTCTTTGAAAAACAATTTTAAAACTAATCAAATGATGGCAATTTGGAAATATGTACGATAATTTCTGGGTAAACAAAATTCTGTTTAATCTTAATTTTTTGATCAGTCACTGATTAAAATTAGTTATGTTTTCATTTTTTAGCAATTCTTTTTCAACTTATAATTTTTTTCGTTAAATTGCCTTTTGATTTTCTAGTATTTCTTATTCTACTGGTAGTTTTTTTTTCTTTCTAATCCTTGATTCTTTTTTCACTTTATAGTAACTTTTCTTCCTTTTCTAGTTAATTTTAATCAAATTCTAGTTACAATTTTATATATATGGTAATTTTACTTCATTTTCTAGTTATTTTTCAATATATTTTAGTAATTTTCATAAATACGTATATATAGTTACTCTCTAAATCTGAATTAGTGGTTTTCTACTAATGAATTAGCGAAAAGTGAGCTACTATTAAAATAGTAAGAATTTTACTAATTTTGTAGTAGAAAACTACTAATTAAATTAGTAAAAAAATCTACTTTTTTTAAAAGTAAAGTTTCACTATTTCAATTAGTAGTTTTCTACTAAGAATTAGTAGTTTTCTACTATATGAATTAGAGAAAAATGAGCCATGAATTTGACTAATTCATAGTAGAAAACTACTAATTCTTAGTAGAAAACTACTGATTCAGATTTAGAGAGTATTTTTTACACTTTCTAGTTATTTTTTTAAACTGTAGTACTTTTCTTTTCCTTCAGTTTTTAACCCTCTAATTATTTTTCTTTAATTAACCCCTTGACTGTGGATGACGTGTATACACGTCATAAACCCATGTATTTTCAATTTCTCCACAGTCAAAGGGTTAATAGTTGTTTTTCTATTTTCTAGCAATTCTTCTTCATTTTATAATTATTTTTATTTCATGTTATAAATCACTTTTCATCTTATAATAATTTATCTTTTTTTCTAGCTATTTTAAGTCAACTTTTAATCTTTCTAGTTATATATTTCTAGTTTTTTTATTTTGTCCCTTACTAGTAATTTTTCTTATTTTCCAGTTATTTCCTTTATTTTCTAGTTCCTTGTTTACTTTTTACTGTCCGGAGGAAAAAATAATTAAAATTTTTATTTTACAATTTAGGGAAAAAGTGTCAAAAACGGAAAATTTCAGATAAGATAAGATTTTAAATAAGATGTATATTTATTAAACTTTGATAACTTTTTGAGAATTTATTTCTGTTTTAATTTTTTACATTGTTTATGAAAGGAAAATAGAGAAATATTGTTCATCACAAATTTTAAACATGTCACTTTGATTTTCTTTAACATTTAAAGCTGGAATGTTTTTTAGAAACATGTATATATATGTGCATAATAAAGTCTAGCGACTTTTCAAGTGAAGAGAAATGAATTTTGACAATAAGTTCATTTTGACGAAGGGTATTAAAGCTTTAATTTTTAACACTTTAAAAGTTTTATTCAGAATAAACTTGATGAAAACTTGAAAAAGTTAATTTCTTTAACATTTAAAGCTGGAATGTTTTTTTAGAAACATGCATATTTTCTAGCGACTTTTCAAGTGAAGAAAAATAAATGTCGGCGATAAGTTCATTTTGTTGTAGCGTGTCAAAGCTTTAAATTCTAAAACTTTAAAAGTTTTATCCTGAAGAAACTTGATCAAAACTTAAAAGCTTTAATAGCTTTATCATAAAAAGCTACAATGTCTTTTATAAATATGTACATATATAATTTATTTAAACTATTAGGATATGCGATTGTTTCAAAAATTTGAATTTTTTTATTATATTATTAAAATGTGTATGTAAAGAATAACAAGAACGTTCATTTCAACTAACCAAATGCAAAAATGACTTAAAACTTAGTTTTCTAATTCTGATATCTATTGAATTATACATAAAGCAATGCAATCATAACAATTTTTTGTCGAATTTAATAAATTTTCTAATTTATAGTTTTTATACCTTAAATTATTACTAGTAGGTATTATTTCTTTCTAATAAGTTCAAAAAAGTATATTTATTTCATCGTCCCAGTCGTTGGCACTGCGTCAGTCGTTGGCACCTTTCTTATTTTCTCTAATAAGAATCACGTAATGTTTAATTGGTCTTGCATTGGCTTATTAAATTTTGCCGCGATTTTTCATTTCAATAAATATATAATATTTTAAAAGTAATTACTTTTGTCGTGGGAAATAATTGAAATGATTTCGTTAAGGTGCCAACGATTGGGCAAAAGAGGTTAAAGCAGTGTCTCAGTCGTTGGCATTTTAACAGTTTGAAAAGTAGTGAGGTTTGGAAATTTCGTTTATCCTTTACATTGTTAGTACATAAAATATTAAAGTAATTTTTAATTTTGTACATAATTTAAACATTGTTTATCAATCTTTCGTGATTTTAAATAAATTATGTAGATGTTTTAGAAAATTATGAAGTTATTTAATTAATATATTGTAAAAAGAAATTGTACATTTAAATGTTTTCTAAAATTTTGAGTAATACATGAAATAATAACGATTTATTGATGTTGGCCTCATTTCAAAAATAAGTTTCCATTAAATTTGACTGACTTATCAATATTCTTATTGCACAATTTTGTCTTATAAATTAGGAAAAAAAAGCTGTAAGTGAAGTGGGAAAAAAAATATTGAAATAATTAAAAAATATTCGATTGGTTTACAAAATTTATATAAATTAAACAAAGAAGGACAACTTTTAATTTTTGTATTTAAAAATCTTAGTTTTAAATAGACTATAAATGTTAAGAAACTAATTAAAAATTGTTAAAATCTCATAGAAAAAAATTTTGAAGAAAATCTCTACAAACACAAGTTTTAAAAACATTTTAATGCTCCAAAAAACTATAAAATAAATGTTAAACCTCATAGTAATTGCAAAACTTATTTTTAAATATGGCTACATATTTTAAAGAAACTAATTGAAAACTGTCAAAATATTGTAGACAAAAATTTTGATGAAAATTTCTTTTTCGAAAAAATTAATAATTTCACATTATTTTTTAAACAATTTCCAACTTTCCTAAACATTATAACAAACAAGTGAACAATACAGGGGCGTAGCCAGCGGGGGTTTGGGAGTTTTAAAATTTTTTTCTGGCTACGCCTCTGGTACAATAATACTAAGTTAATATAATAATAATTCTTTAATTTTCATAAATAAAATATTTAAAATATATAATATAATTGAAAGGTAATTGAAATAATTAAAATAATTAAAAAATAATGGAAATAAATTATAATCGAAGAAAATAATTTAAATTTGAGAAAAATAATAATTGAAAAAATTAAAAGATGGAAAATAATATTAAGAAAATCAAAAAGGTAATTAAAAGTCAAAGAAAATAATTCCAATTTTTAGAAATGAATCGGAAAGTGATGAGAATAATTAAAAAATGAGAAAAATAATTTAAAAGAAATAATTGGCATTTGAATTGATTTATTGAAAATTTAGGAATTTACTTAAAAGAAAATGAAAAAAATAAAATAGAAAATAATAAATTAATTATAGATCAAACTTAAAATTGTAAAAAATAATTGAAATTTAAGAAAAATAATTGAAAAAATTTAGAACATACTTGAAATAAAATAAAAAACAATGATTTAAAATGTTAAAAATAAAAGTAAATAATTTAAAATTGAGATAAATATTTGAAAATTTAAGAAATTAATAGACAAATAATTATAATAACTAAAAATTGAAGGTAATAATTGAAAAATGATGAAAGCATTGAAAGATTGAAAAAAGAATAAAATTTGACAAATTAATTTTAAAAAAATTAGGTAGGTAATATTTATGAAGTGATAAAAAATAATTTTAAAATTATTTTACAAAATGGTAAATTGAAAAATATAAATGAAGCTTGCGATAAGTAATTGAATATTTAGTAAACTAATTGGAAGATAATGAAAATTATTTAAAATCCGAAAAATAACAAATTGCTTAGGTCGTTTACCAGCAATTTTAAATTGAATTATTTATGCCCTTCACAATTTTTAGAAAAGCGTAATTTTCATTGATTAAAATTTTGTTTTAGCCAATTTTATTTATTAATTAATTTTTTTGATAGCTAAAGTAAAGTTTACTTAACTTTTAATTACAATATAAAACAAAATAATACACATTAAATTTTCGAGTCAAGATTATACTAATTTTTTTATTTTCATAATTATATAATATTTAAAATATAATATAATTAAAAGATAAAAAAATAATTAAAAAATGATGAAAATAAATTAAAATCGGTAGAAAATAATTTAAATTTAAGAACTGTTGAGAAAAATAATTAGAAAAATTAAAATCTGGAATCAATATTATGAAAATCAAAAAGGTAGTACTAAATAACAGTTGAAGAAAATAATTCAAATTTTTAGAAATGAATCCGAAAGAGATGAGAGTAATTAAAAATTGAGTAAAATAATTTAAAAGTTATAATTTAAAAGAAATAATTGACATTTGAATTGATTTATTGAAAATTTAGGAATTTACTTAAAAGAAAATGAAAACAATCACAAAGAAAATAATTAATTATAGAGCAAACTTAAAATAGTAAAAAATAATTGAAATTCAAGATAAATAATTGAAAAAATTCAGAATATATTTTGAATAAAAGAAAACAATTAAAAAATGATTTATAAAACTTATAGGTTAAAAAATTTAGTGCAATAATTCTTGTAATTAATAAAAAATATAATTCTGCAAAAGAGTGAAGAATTCAATTTAATAATTTGTAATAATTTTAGTTTTTCAACAATTGTCATTTATATTTTACATAACATATTAGATTAATTTTGATTCCTTAATTAATTCAAATCCGTAATTAATTTAGATTTTTAAAATTATCGTAAATAAATTTGTAATTCTTTGAAAATTCATTTTTCCAATAATCAAAAAATAATTGTATTCTATTAATTTAATTTTATATATGTAAAAAAATTTGCATACAGCTTTAAAATTAATCGATTTGCCTATATAATGTATAGATTTGATAAAAATTTGAAAAATTATAATTGGTGTTTAAGACGAAACGAATAGCAAATAGCGAAATAAAAATATTCAATGTAAGACTTTTATTGTTTATAAATTAAAAAAAAAAAAATAATAATGTTATAATATATTCCTAAAAATATTAGTAAATGGAAAAGTAATTTACTAACAGATTTTTAATGTCAGTTTCTAGCAACTTAATATTTAATTATTTATACCCTTGATAATTTTCATTTATAACATTTTCATGTGCCCAATTTCATTCATTACATAATTTTTTTGACATTAGTATGTAAATGTTTTTACATGTATTATAATTAAATTATTAGAATAAAATTATTGTTTACTACAATTTAAACAAATCAAAATTAATTAGGGAATTAAATTAATTAAGGAATCAAAATTAATCTAATATGTTATGTAAAATATAAATTACAATAAAATTGTTAATAAAAGTAAATTATTACAAATTGTTAAATTCTATTCTTCACTGTTTTTCAGAAATGTAATTTTGATTAATTACACGTATTATTTGCTCTGAATTTTATAAATCATGTTTTATATAATTTAATATTTAATTTTATAAATTTGATTTTTAATAATTTTTTTGAATTCGAATTTTCATTAATAGATATTTTTTTAATAAATAATAGAGGTTCCTCTTTGTTAAAAATTTCTTTAGTTTATTATAACATTAATTGAAAGTCTAAAAAATAAAAAATTATAATTATTGATATTTTAAAAGAACTGAATATTTTCTAAATATGTTATTTATAAAAATAAAAAAATTATTATAATTTTGACTCGAAAATTTTATTTGTATTATTTTGTGTTATATTGTAATTAAAAATTAATAAAACAATACTTAAGCTACCAAAAAAGGTAATAATTAATTAAAAATGGGTAAAAAAAATTTTAATAAATAAAAATTTATTTTATTTGTTATTTATCGGATTTTAAATAATTTTCATTATCTTCCAATTAGTTTTCTAAATTTTCAATTACTTATCGCAAGCTTCATTTATATTTTTCAATTTACCATTTTGTAAAATAATTTTTAAATTATTTTTTATCACTTCATAAATATTACCTACCTAATTTTATTCTTTTTTCAATCTTTCAATGCTTTCATCATTTTTCAATTATTACCTTCAATTTTTAGTTATTATAATTATTTGTCTATTAATTTCTTAAATTTTCAAATATTTATCTCAATTTTAAATTATTTACTTTTATTTTTAACATTTTAAATCATTGTTTTTTATTTTATTTCAAGTATGTTCTAAATTTTTTCAATTATTTTTCTTAAATTTCAATTATTTTTTACAATTTTAAGTTTGATCTATAATTAATTTATTATTTTCTATTTTATTTTTTTCATTTTCTTTTAAGTAAATTCCTAAATTTTCAATAAATCAATTCAAATGCCAATTATTTCTTTTAAATTATTTTTCTCATTTTTTAATTATTCTCATCACTTTCCGATTCATTTCTAAAAATTGGAATTATTTTCTTTGACTTTTAATTACCTTTTTGATTTTCTTAATATTATTTTCCATCTTTTAATTTTTTCAATTATTATTTTTCTCAAATTTAAATTATTTTCTTCGATTATAATTTATTTCCATTATTTTTTAATTATTTTAATTATTTCAATTACCTTTCAATTATATTATATATTTTAAATATTTTATTTATGAAAATTAAAGAATTATTATTATATTAACTTCAAAATTTGATTATATAAAAGTAATTATATTGTGTATTTAAAAATCAAAAAAAGTATAAATTTATTAAACTCAAAATTAATATAATTTTATATTTATGTAAAGTAATTTAGCTAAAAATTAATAAATATAACTTTAGAAATATTAAATATCATTACTTATTAACAGTAATTGAAGAAATGGAATATTATTTAAATAAAAATAAATTATTTTCACCTTTTCTCTGTATATTCTTTGGACACGCCTGCCTACTGCACAGGTGGCGCCGCCCTATAGGTGATAACAGTTTTGTTGACACTGTTTTCAAGCTGGTTTTAGTTAATTCATAATTTCTCGCAATTTTCAAGAAAGATTTTTTCAGAAATTCTTAATTTTTTACATTTTATTATGAATTATTCCTATCAAAATATTAAAAACAATATAAATTCCTTAAAATAACAGTCTGTCTACTTTGACAGGCCTGACTAACAAAGACGGAGAAATACAGACTTTACGGACATTTTCTCAGTCATATTTGTCAGGTTTTATTTTTTTTCTCTCCCTCTACAGGATGAAGCTCGAATCGTTGCTGGAAGCTCATCCTCTCTGCTTTTAGTCAATCAGCTAGGGCCTGATGTCATTCGTTTTGGCCTCTATACAGTTCAGTTCCGTTTGGTTCCGTTTTGGCCTTCGTTCAATCCACATCGCGCGGACGGATTTTTTACTGGTGCTCCATCTTGCTTTTATACCTGGTGAACAAACGTGACGTGTTCTTTATATGTAATAAGAAAAAACTATTCTTCGTAAAAATAGAAGTGCTGTGAATTTTTGTGAATTATATACCATCAAACATTTTCTAATAAATTTTAATAATGTTTTTCTTTAGTCTGAAAAAAAAACTTTCTAGTTTGAGTTTATGTCATTTAAGAGAAAACCTTCTTAAACTTTCTAATAATAATCCCTTCATTTTCATGTTATTTTTCAATAAATTCTAGTCATTTTTATCAATTCATGTGTAGTATTTTTTACCTTTCAGTTAATCTCCAATTTTTGTTTTTTTTTACTTTAATTTATAGTTGATTTCAATTTTTCTAGAGATTTTTCTTTATTTTCTAGTTTTTTTTAATCAATTTTAGTAATTTCTAATATCTATTAATTTTTCTGCTTTCACTAAAAAGTGTTTTTCATCAAAAAAAGGAAATGAAAATTAGATAACTTGATAATATTTCGTTATTATAACTTAAAATTAGTGTAAAAATTACCAGAATAATTTGCTAAAACAACTGGAAAAGTTTAACGTGGATTTCTTAATGCGATTAACAGGAATGTTTAGCAAGGAACTATTTAATATTTTTGAATTAGGGTTATTTTATCTAAACATTTTTTTTTTAGTGTAAAAGCAAATTTTTTCTGGTTATAGAAAATTCCGATTAAAAATTTCCAGCTGTTTTATCAAGTTTTTCTGTTAAATTTCCCAGTAATTTTTAGTTAAAAAATAGCGAAATATTTTCTGCTTATTTAATTCTGGTTTTATTTTTATTGGTACTTAAATATATTAACTTCAAGATAGAAAAATCCTTTTTTACTGGAATAGATAATCAAAAATTATTTCTCAATTACTTTCTTTGATCGTCATATAATATAATTGTCAAAAAATCAATCCTTCGGTCAAGCGATCATTTTATTAAAACAATATAAATCAAAATAAAACTCATTTGTGCTGATTTATAAGTTGTTTTATATTCTTGGATTGTAAATTTCTGTTTGAAAAATGTTAAATACGTCTTTTAAAAACTGTTATTTATTTTTTAGATTTGAACTTTGAAAAGGGACTCAATAATTGTTGCTGAAACGTCAGTTTTTTGTTAATTTGGATTGTAGTCCGCCCAAATGAGTTTTTTTTATTGTCTTTAAATAAAATGATCGTTGGACCAAAAAAGATTAATGTTTTTGACAAATAAATATATTATTCCGGCTAATTAAACTGCAATTTCCGGCAATTTCAACCGGAAAATTATTTTACTAGAATATAATTTAACCAGAAATCATAACTGGATTATCTACAATGAATTTAACCGACATTTAATTAAGGATATTCAACTCATTAACTCAGTTTTGAAAACGGTTTTTCACATAAAATAAAAATATTATTACAACTGATTTCGCTCATTTTTACAAGACACAGTTGTATTTTTTAAAAAAAATCAATATAGGTTGATGTAAAATTTTTTATGAAATAATACTTATTTAACACTTTGTGCTTTTTGTTAAAGTTTCTGAGCAATTGTAATTCTCATCCTATTGTGACAAATAATAACTCATTTTAATCTTTGAAACATTCACTATAAGTATGATTGTTGGATTTTGTTAACATATTTTTTGTTTAAAAAATATATAATAGAAAAAGGTTAATTGATATCAATCAATTTTTTAACAAAATATTATTAACAAAATCCAAAGAACAAATTTATAAAGAATGTTTCAGAGATCAAAATGAGCTATTATTTGAAAAATGTAAAACTAGGTTTTTGAAAATTGGGTGACATCAATTTTAAAATTATTTTTATTTTATATGAAAAACTATTTTCTAGTTTGAGGTTATTTCAATGGGTCGAACATTCTTAACTAAACAATTTTTATTATTTTTAACGAGAATATTTTTTTTAGTACTAAGATTTTATACTGAAATTTGTTAATATATTTGACACACACTGAGGAGAGATGTTTTCTTGTCCCAACGCATTTTTTATACATTGGATAAAGTATGAATTATCCTTATAATCGGACCTAGTATAATTATTTTTGGATCAAAAATAATTAATTATTTAAACCTTCTGTTTCCGGATATAACTCTTAATTCTAAAAGTAGAGAGATCGACTTATCATAATTTTGATATACTATAATTTTATTATTATAAAAATAATATAGTTCCCCTCCTCCATATAAATAAATAATTATTAACTCATCTGTTTTAACATTGCTTTTGACATTTTCTTCAATTTTTTTTTATTAAAAAAAACTGAAATGCTAAATCTTTATTAATTTTTTTCCAACAATTTTTTGATATTCTAAATACACTTTCCAGTATATTTGCTTTGTTACGACTTATTTAATAATCCTATTTTTTGTTTAAATACTAAAACGTTTAATTAAACTAACTATTAATTAAACTTATTTTATTGTGGTATATACCTAAATTATTTAACAAATTCTACTTAATGATTATTAAGGATCTTAAATATTAAATCGTAAATACCGTCAAATTTATTAATTTCATTATTTAAATTTACGTTATTAATAATAATGAATATAAATTTAAATAATAGAGTATGTAATCCTATAATTAATTATTAAATTTTTTTAAATGAATAAGTTTTTTTTATTTCTTTTTTTTTATTAATTTATTTAATTAATTTTTTATCCATTCTTGATTCATTCATGGATCAAGGATAATTATTCTTGATCCACGAATAATTATTATTGGTTTAAAAATTATTATTCTTGGTCCAAGAATAATTATTTTTATTAAAAAATTTATAGTCCAAGCAAATTTTTATTTTCGATAAAAGAATTCTTTTCACTCAGTGCAGATCGTGAAGTAGTCTAGTTTTGTTAATCATTTTTACGCTAATTTCCTTAGGGGTCTTCCATAAACCACGTAGCCTTATTTTGGTCGATTTTTTACTCCCCCAACCCCCTCGCCCCTGAAGTTACGAAAATTTGAAATTTGAAGACTTTTCAGTAAAGAAAGTGAATTTTTTTCTTTAAATATTCATATCTTTTGACCTAAACTAAGATATTAAGGTTTTCTTTCCAGATTCTAATTAGATTTTTTAATCTCTTTCAACATCTATAAGAAAAATTTAAAATCCTTAAGAATTTTCAAGAAAAGAATGGTTTTTCAAAAAATATTAAAAAGTCGATTATCTTGAAAAACCCACTTTTATATTTTTTGCTCATTTTTTTTTAACTTTGTCTTATAAGGAATTTTTACTATGAAAATTGCATTGGCTAAACAATTTTTACATTAACCAAAAATAAACAAAAAAAATTTTTTTTTTAATTTTGTTTAAATGAATATAAAATTAGTTTGAAAGAAACGTAGAATTTTATTCACCTAAAACATTTCATTATAAAATCGTAATTAAACGCAAGGACAGTTAACTTTGAAATATCCTAATATAACGTACTCTGAAATTGCCTCAATTTAAAACGGTTTCAAAAATTTTGAAAACCATTGTTATATCGTCAATTTTTAATGTTTTAAAATTTTTCTTATAGATATTGAAAGAGATTCAATACCCTTATCAGAATCTGTAAAGAAAACCTAAACATCTTAATTAGGCCAAAAGATATGAAAAAAAAAAATTGAGTTTTTTTACTGAAAAGTCTTCAATTATCTAATGCTTGTTATAACTTCAAGGAAAATTTTTTTTCGCAATTTGCAAATGAATAAATGTGAAAGATTTTATTTATTAGATCTTTCACTTTAAAATTAGTAGATGTTTTACTTTAAAATTATTACACTAAAAAAAAAAATTATTTGGATCAAATAAAAATTATTTGATCCAATTAAATTATTTACTTGTCTATTATCCAATAAACCTGTATTTGAACCAAATAACTATTTATTAGACCTAAGTATTTTATTTGATTGTATTAAGTAAAGACTAATTTGTATCAAATACAAATTACTTGAGTCAAATAAATGGAATAATTGGAGCTAGTACATAATGTTTTAAATCAATTATGAAAATTATTTCATTCAAAAAATATTTTATTCAACCTGAGTATTTTATTTTATCGCATTAAATAAACAGTAATTTGTGTCAAATAAATTAAATATTTGAAGCTAGTAACTAATGTTTTAAATCAATTATTAAAATTATTCCATTCAAATAATATTTTATTCGGCCTGAGTATTTTATTTTATCGCATTAAATAAACAGTAATTTGTGTCAAATAAATTAAATATTTGGAGCTGATAATTGATAATTTAAATCAATTATAAAAATTATTTCATTTATATTTTTAAAGCAAATAAATATTAGTTTGCATGAATAAAATATAATCCCTCTTTTGTTGTTGAGTTTACTTTTATTTAATGTTATTATGAGTATGGTGATTTTCATTCATAACATTCTTATTATTTATTTAAATACTGATTATTTTACACTTATTTACTTATATTTAGTTAACACTTATTATAACCTAACATATAAACTATGAAATAAAATTTCGCACGGATGGTGGGATTGAGCCCGCGACGCATGCAATACGAGAATTTTACGCTACCCACTAAGCCACGCTGACTTGACTTTAAAATATACAAAAACACCTATTTAGCCTCACACATTAGTTACAATAAATTATTTACTTGTTCCAAATACTTTTTATTTGTTTTTAAAAAAAAAATATTAGCATTAAATAATTTGATTTACTATGACTCATAACATAATTTAATTGTGTTAAATAATTTTTATTAACGTTAAAAACTAAAATATTTGAGTGAAATAAATAAATGAACAGTTTTAAATAACTCACAAATTTCGTTACAATAAATTATTTATTTGACTGAAATAATTTTTATTTGTTTTTATAAAATAATATATTAGCATTAAATAATATATTATTTATATTAAATAATTTGGTTTACTTTAATCAATAAAATAAATTAATTGTGTCAAATAATTTTTATTTGTCTCAAAAACACAATTACTTGAGTGAAATAATTAAATGAATAGTTTTAAATAACTCACAAATTTCGTTTCAATAAATTATTTATTTGACTGAAATACTTTTTATTTGTTTTTATAAAATAATATATATTAGCATTAAATAATGCCTTATTTATATTAAATAATTCGGTTTATTTTAATCCATAAAATAAATTAATTGTTTCAAATAGTTTTTATTTGTGTCCAAAAACCCAAATACTTGAGTGAAATAAATAAATGAATAGTTTCAAATAATTTAGCATTTGTCTTAAAAATATTAGTTTATTAGATTAAATTAATTATTTACTTGATCCAAAGAAGATTTATTTGGTTTAAATAAACGTGATTCAAGTAATTCAAGTTATTTGAACCAAATACATATTTTTTAGATCCAACTAGAAAATATTTGAACGAAGTAAATATTTATCAAATAATTTGAATTAATTGAATCAAATAATTTTTTTTTTCAGTGTAGTTTTCTACTAATAATTAGTGGTTTTTTACTAAACATTAGTGAAATATTCACTATTTAATGGTGACCGATTTTTCTCTAATTCATTAGTGAAAAACCACTACCGTCGAAAGGGGCTATTCTGGTACACCGGGGGCTATTATGGTACAAGCTAGTTTTTTATTTCTGAAATATGTATTTTGAAATTTATAAATATGGTTTTTATTTGTAAATATTGTGTGATATTTCGCAAACAAAATAACAGTATTGTTTCTAATAAATTCTTTGTCAAAAATCCGGAAAAAATTCATATACATTAAAAAATTGGAAGTTCTCTAAAAATCTGCTTCGATCTTAATATTGACAAATTCAATGTAAAAGATATTTAAGGTACGTGTTGAGAATTTAGTTGGGACTATATTCACGTGATGGGCTAACTTTTTATTAAGAATTTAAGAAAAAAATTGTTAAAAACTAAAAGTTCAGCACATTGCGGGTCTATTCTGGTACAAAACTATTTTAATTATTTTATAAAAATTCGTTTTATTAAAAAAGTGAAAAAGGTTTCTGGGCTTTGGTTTAATTGTTTTTATTACGTAAATGTTTTATTTTATGTCAGAAAATTGGAAATAACTCAAATTTGTCCTTCTTGACAACGAGCGCATCATAACCTCAAAAACCACTTATATTAATATCATATTATTTACAAGGGTTTTAAGTTAATTTCAATATTGCTTGACATAAAATAGCTCAAAACGTTATTATGGACCATATTAAGTCGTTTAATTATTAAAATAACATAAAATACAAATTTTGACAAATTTCATTATTTAACTTTTTATTTTCATAAATAATTTCCATAATAATAATTACTATTTAGCCATTTATAAAAAATTTGTCTCTGGGATATATATTTAAAGGTTCCCACATAGTTTAATGCAAAAAATAAAATGTTTTTTTTATTTTATAAACAAAAATAAATTTTGCTTCGCTCGAGCAGCAAACTTTGCACTCGTCGGAAAACAGCTGCTTTCGATACTTGGTGCACAATGTACTATTGTATAAAATTCTGATTTTTGGTGAAGCATAGAATACAAAAAAATGCAGTTTTTGTACCATTATAGCCCCGTTTGACGGTAATTCAGATTAAAAGAGCACCAGGCAATAAAATATTTTTAAAAATCAACAAATAATAATTTACGCAACCGTGCAAATTTGAATAAAAAAAAGTAAAATAAGGCTACGATCCTCAAGGAAGGAGCACCCCCTCCCCCTCTCTTTAAATGGGCTACGTGGTTTATGGAAGACCTTTTATAAAGAAAATAATATTAAAAAGAAAAATATGTGTTTTGAATAAAAAATTGTTTAAATAACAAGTTTATGAAACTGTAATTTTTGTTACAGAGAATTCACTGTTTTGACTCCTGATGAGCTTGAAAACCTGGTTGGCAGGTCGACTTCCGCTTTGGAGAATAAAATACGAAAGCAGGGTCACAATACCTAGGTGCCACAGAAGTCGAAGAGAGTCATGGCGTCATCTCCATGTTCGACCACAGCCTCATCTTCGACATCGCCTGGAACAAACTCGTCCATTCTTTACACTCATCGGTGCGATTCGAGGGAGCACAGTCTTGTCTAGTCTAAGCTCTCATCATCGAATCCTTTTGGTCCATCCTGGAGCACAATCTCCAGAATTACACATCTCGATTCCATTCTCAAGATCGCGAATCAATTATACTCTCGTTTTTCAAGCGCGTAAGTATATAACTCCCGATCCAGTGCAAAAAGATCCAAAATTACACCGTTTCTGTGATCTTACGTTTTTTAATTTTTGCGAAAATTTTAACTGCATTTCCAGTTCATTTTCAAATATATTCAATACTTTAGTGAATATTTCGAATTATTACTCTAGTACAATTATTTATTACTTTCGTACAATTAATTTATTATATATATATATATATAGGTATAGAATTTATTATACTCGATTTTTCGATTATTGCGATTTATGAATTAAAATCCAAAGTTTGTGTTAACTGTTTGAAACAGGGGATATGAAATCGAACCTTGTTTGAATTTCTCGCCAAAAAGGTGAGATTTTCCACTTGGCAAGATTTTCAGAATCCAGGCGCTTCCTGTGTTCAAAAGTGCCTTTCTCCCATCTTCTTTACGTTATCACAATCATTTTTCAGATCTTCATTCTCATTTTGGTCATTTTCATTACCCAAAAATTCATCTGTCGTGGAGTTTCTTCAACGAGAAGAAAAGTGTATTTGTAAATGTAATAAGCACACTGAAAGTAATTATCTTTAAGACGATAATTGTTTCGATTTTAGCTTGCCATTGTAATTAAAAATAAACAAAGAAAAATCAAGAAAATTCGATCAGATGTTATTAAATCATTTTAAAACAGAATATTGATAAACTTAAAATTTTGCAAGGATTTAACTTTGATTCAATTTAAAATTGGATCGATTAAAATTTGTGTCGAATTAAAATTGGATAATTACAAAAATTGAAACAAATTAAAGTTGGAATTTGGTTCAAATTAAATATGAACCGATTCAAGATTTGGATCAATTTAAATTTGGATGAATTGGGCTTTGTATCAAATCAGATATGGATTGATTTAGATTCGAATTAATTTCAATTTCGATCTATTTTAATTGGTATCTAATTGAATTTGGATTAATAGAAAATGTGGTTAATTTAAATTTATCAAATTAAATGTGGATCAATTCCAATTTGGATCAATTAAAATTTGGATCGATACTAATTTGAAATAAATTAAATATGAAACGATTCCAATTTGAATCAGTTTAGAATTGGATTAATTTGGATTTGGATCAAATTAAATGTAGATCGATTTAAATATAGGTTAATTCAGATTTAGATCGAATTAAATTTGGATCGACTCGAATTTAAATTGATTAAAATTCGAATTAAATTAGATTTGGATGGATTGCAATTTTGATCAATTTAGATATAATCAATTCGGATTTGTATCAAATCAAATTTGGATCGATGTAGATTTTGATAAAATTAAATATGGATTAATTGCAATTTCAATCAATTAAGATTTGGATCGCTACTAATTTGAATTAAATTAAATACGAAACGATTCCAATTTGTGTCAATTTAGAATTGAATTAATTTGGATTTGGATTTTCAAGATGTGGATCAAATTAAATATAGATCGATTTAAATATGGGTTAATTCAGATTTAGATCGAATTAAATTTGGATCGACTTGAATTTAAAATTTTAAATTGATTAAAATTCGGATCAAATTAAATTTTGATGGATTCCAATTTAGATCAATTTTAATCTGAATCGATTCGGATTTGTATCAAATTAAATTTGGATCAATTTAGATTTGGATCAAATTAAATATGGGTTAATTCCAATTTGGATCAATTAATATTTAAATCGAATCTAATTTGGAACAATTTAGATATGGAATTAATTAAAGATAAATTGATACGATTTTGAATCAATTAGGATTTCGATTAATTTGGATATGGATCACTTAAGATTTGGATCAAATTAAATATAGATCGATTTAAGTATGGATTAACTCAGATTCAGATCGAATTAAATCCGTATCGACTTAAATTTGAATTGATTAAAATTCGGATCGAATTAAATTTTGATGGATTCCAATTTGGAACAATTTAGATTTGGATCTATTCGGATTTGTATCAAATCAAATTTGAATCGGTTTAGATTTGGATTAAATTTCGATCTATTTCAATTTGAATGAAATTAAATTTGAACTGTTTGGAAATTTGGTAAATTTAAATTTGTATTGATTTAAAATTGGATCTATATAAATTTGAATTGATTCCAATTCGGAACAGTTTAAATTTGGTTTAAATTATAAATGAATCGATTTTACTTTCACTCAATTTAGATTCGGATTAATTTTGATTTGAGTTATTTAAAATTCAGATCAAATATAATTTAGATGGATTATATTTGAATCAAATCAGATTAATCAGATTTGGATCGATTCAGATTCGGAACAGTTTAAATTTGTTTTTAATTATATATGAATCCACTCCAATTTGGATAAATTTGGATTTAGATCATTTAAAACTCGGATCAAATTTAATTAAGATGGATTTAAATTTTGATCGAATTAAATTTGCATCAACTTAAATTTGGATCGACTTAAATTTGGATTAACAAAAAATTAAAAAAAAAAAATTTTAATTCCATTCGATTTATAATTGATTCAACATAAATTTGGATCAAATATAATTGGTATAAAAAATTCAGTTGAATTGATAATAAAAAGAATTGTTTAATCAGAATGAGAAAAAATCGGAACAATTTTAATTTAAAAAAAAACCTTGAATTCGAGAAAAAACGAATTTTTACTCAGAAGAGCAACTTTTTGAAGAAAAAAAAAGTTCTTAAATTATTCACTTAATAAGCAAATTGTGCAAAACAATTTTGAAAAATTTGATAACTGTTTCAAAGAGTATCATAAAAATAAAAGAACTTTTCCAGGTAAAAATTGGTTCTAGACGAGAAATTTCATTTAGGCGACAATGAAGACTGTAAAAATTTTGTAATGACGTGAATTTAGTGACACTTGTTGCTTATTACTTGCAGTGTGTTTTCACGCCTCGTTCTTCTGTGACGTACTTAAACGTGACCGTGAAAAAACATAATAAAATGTAAATTGTAGCGCTGAAGCGCAAGCGCCTAAAGTTTTGGCGAACACTAATGACGTAATCGCGTCGTATTTAAAATATAAGATTAGAATTTTCTAAGATTCGAGATAAGTTTATTTATAAAACGCTAACGTGTCTCCTTGGCGCGAAAATGATTATTGTTAGTACTCGAATTAAGGACGTAAATCGATTTTTTCCCTGGAGATTATAAAAGATGAATTCTTTACAAGTGTTTCGTAATTTTGAAAAAAAACGAGATTATTATTATATTTATTATTGATAGAAAATTAAGAAAATTCCATGTTCATTTACACATTACAAAAAGAAGAAAGACGGACTCATTGAAATTTGAAATCTTTATGAAAAAATCCCATGAGAGTATAAAAATTATTTTAAAATAATTGTGCAATCATTTAAACACGCTTAAAATGTTTAAATGTTTTTTAAAAAATCGTTAAAAATGAGTTATTTAAACTTGTTAAAAATTAAATGTTTAAAAGAAAGTCATTTAAACTCGTTAATAAAAAAAACAATGTTTGAATGTGAAAAATATTTAAAATGTTTAAATGATTCTGCAATTGTAAATTGTAGAAATCCAAAAAATAAATGATCAAGCTTTTTTGAAAAAAAAAAAGGAAATGAGTTCGTTCTTTTTTTCTTTTCATCGAATTGAAAACATTTTTGAAAGATAGTTCTCAGACTAGAGTCTCGTGTCCGAGGATAAAAAATGTTTTATTTACAAGTCAATGTGTTCCTAGACCCATCGATATAAGTTTCATTAAGTCTGCCAATAATTAAGTCTGACCCATTTTTTTTATTCTGGACACGTAGACACGAGTTTTCGAGTTATTGGATAAATTTTGAATGATCATATCTTCACCAAGCAACGTGTCGGAGCAATTTTCACAAATTTGATAAAATCATAATGATAAATCAGAAACATAAATTGTAAATCATTAATGTAAATTAAAAAATTGCATTCTACTTAATGTACTTCACTCTATAGATCTTTATAAGCCTGCAATCTATGTGCGTCAAATTGCAAAATAAACGGAAAATATATAAAATGTTTGCGAAAGAAATGCATTTACTGAAAAAAAAATTCTTAAATTTTGGTAAATATTTAATAAAACTTTCAGTAAGTTTTGCTTTAATTATTTTGATTTAGCCAACTAACGAGAATTTTTATTTTATGGAAAAAGAGCGATCTTTAAATTAGACATTTAATTTGTCGAAATGTTATTCATGTAATTTCTACAAAAAAAATGTTCTTTTTTTTGAAATTTTGAATTAAGAGAAATATTATATTTACTAGAATTTAAGAATCTTTTTTCAGTTTACTGAAAGAAAAGGAAAATTTTAAAGGAAAGTAGATTTGTCAATTTGGTGTGAATCTCGGGTTTCGAAATAAAAACTCGAGACGAGCAAGATGAGAATATCCGGAATTCTGAATAATCAGAACCAAGTGAATTTTTCTGAAAATGAAAAATTGTTGGTTAATAAAAAATTATTAATGGAAAATTATTCACAAATGAATACAATTAAGTTAATAATTAAAAGTTTGACAGTTAATAACTGTGATTATTCATCGAAATAATAATAAATAATTTAAAAAGTAAATTTTCCTATAGTTCATTAAATTTACTATAAATAATGAAAAGATAAATAATAAAACAATAAATAATACAATAATTTTCATACGATTGAACCACAAATAAATAAAAAAAGATAATTCAGAATTCCGGATATTTTATGGGATTTTTTTGGAACGCATTCAAATATTTCCACCTTTCCGATAGCTCTTCAGAAAGTATTAATAAATAATATTAACAATAAATTTTAAGAGACAGGAGTGGGATTTTGAAAGTCGCTATTTCTTGGTCAAAGAATAGATGCCAAAGGGTTTAAAAAGGAATAAATGAATTGTTAAGAACGTGAGAAAATGTCACAAAACAGTTGTTAAGATAAAATTAACAAACTGCTTATGAAACAAAACAGAAAAAAAATGTTAGCATTGCTTCAATATTTTGTTGCTTTTCCGATAAATGCTAATAAGATATTGCCTTGCTCAAACATGCCATTTTTTTAATAAATGCTAAATGCGTGAAATTTTTTATACACGTATTTTTTATCCAACAGGCTTTTCAAATCGTTTTTCGCGCTGAAAAAAATGGGAGATTTGCATATGAAAATAAATTTTCAATTATAAACGAAAGCCAATTTATTTGACATTAATTAGAATTTGAGTAAATTCTAATGATTAGAGTAATGAATTAGATGATATGAACAAAAATTTGTCAAATTGATTTTATAAAATTAGAAATTGTAAATCATAAATACTAAATTAGAACTTAGAAATTAGAATTAAATTTCATATAAAACTTTACAGAATTGAAATTTTAGTGAAGAAAAACAATTTGTGAAATAGAAATTGATTAGGATAATAGTACAATACATGATAAAATTCTTTTTAAAATTTGTATAGAATATATCAATAGCATTTTTATTGGATTGTTTATATAAAATTGGAAAATAATATATAGATTGAAAGTCCAGTTTAGAAAAATTTATGTCGATAAGAGTTTAAGTAAAATGAGAATTGTATCGAATCAGATTTGAAGTAATTGAAAATTGAGTTAATTAAAATTTAGATCGATTCAGATTTTTATTGCTTAAAAGCTGTGACGATTCAGATTTGTATTCATTTAGATTTAGATTAAATTAAATTTTAATCGAATCAGATTTACATCAAATCAAGTTTGGATCAATTCAAATTTGGATTGATTTAGATTTAGATCGATTTAAATTTGAATCAATTCAAATTTGTATCAAATTAAATTCAGATCGATTTCAATTTGAATGAGTTTAAATTCGGATTGATTCAAATTTGGATCATTTCAGATTTGGAAAAACTTAAATGTGGAACAATTCAAATTTGGGCCAAATTATATTCAGATCCGTTCAAATTTGGATTGATTTAAATTTAGATCAATACAGATTTGATCAAAATAAATTTGGATCAATTATAATTTGAATAGATTTAAATTTGGATCAAAGCAAATTTGAATTAAATTTAATTTGAATCGATTCAGTTTTAGAACAAATTAAATTTTGATAAGTTCAAATTTGGCTTGATTTAGATTTAGATCAATTTAAATTTGAATCAATTCAGATTTGGATCAAATTAAATTTAAATCAATTTCAATTTGGATGAGTTTAAATTTAGAACGATTCAAATTTGGATTAATTCAGATTTGGATCAATTAAGATTTGAATAGATTTAGAGTTGGAACAAATCAAACAAATTTGGATGAATTCAGATTTGGATCAAATCAAATTCGGATCGATTAAAATTTGTTTTGGATTAATGAAAACTTGAATGGATTTAAATTTGTATGAATTTAAATTTGGATCAAATCAGAGTTGGATTAAATTTAATTTGGAAGAAATCAAATTTGAATAGATATAAATTTGGATAGATTTAAAGGATAGATTCAAATTTGAATCAATTCAGTTTTGGATCAAATTGAATGTAGATCAATTAAAATTTGAATAAATTTAAATTTGGATCTAATCAAATTTGGATCATTTCAGATTTGGGCCAAATTAAATTTTGAATAGCTCAAGATTTGCATTTGAAATTTAAAATTCAATAAGGCCTGTTTACTTTTTAAATTTAACTATTTAATTTCTCGATAAATTTTTAAATAAAATTAACTCTGAGATAAATGTAAAATGTCCCATTTTACAATTTTTGAATTGAAAAAGCGCGCGAAAATCGCCATTGAATAACGAATTTCCATTTAGAGAAATATTCTGAAAGGAAAATACCAGCAATATGCTTATGAAACATACAGTCGATTGTTAGCTTTAAGACATCAAATACCTAATTATGCGTAAAGATGTAAATCCAATTGAAATTACCATTTTATTAAAACTTAACAATTTGTAAAAACTGGAAGAGTTTGATGTTTAAAAAATCGTTAAAATAGTAATTTTATTTGCAGTGAATTTGTACATGCACTTAAACGAAGCACAAATTTTGTACAAATTAATCAAGCACAATAAATTTTTTTGAAAATTTAAAAATAATTGAGAGTAAGCGCCAAGAAAGAAAATAATTCACACAATTTTATGTTTAATATTTAATTTGATTTTAGATGTTACAAATTTTCAAATTTTAAACTATTTTTTTATTGGTATTTTAAACTCCAAAAACAGTTTTCAAACTCTTTCAAAATATTTTCATTTACTCCTGAACTGTAAAAAGAACATTTTCACAAGGGAAAAAATGTTTGATTCCGATTGATCATAGATTGCGACGAATTATATATTAAAATCATATGAAAAGTTTCATATTTACAAGTGTATACCCGTCGTACTATAAAATTTATAGTAATTATAGAAATCGATGGAATGTTTGCATTTTTTGTACATTGTACGCTAGATTAATTTTAAACATTATTTATCATTGATTTAAAGTATTATTTGTAATTATTGTTATTTCTTGATACTGTTATTATTACTTTGTTGATTGTTGTTATTATTATTCCGAATGTTAATTTTTATTGTTATTGTTATCATTATTTTGTTAATATTAAACTTACTATTATTATCATTATTATTGTTACTATTATTATTATTATTATTATTCTTTTATTAACAGTAAGAGAGAAGATATTAAAAAATCATCATTTTCGAATGTAATGTGATTTGTAGATGTTAAGAAAATATTTGACATGCTCTTTGAACCAAAAAAAAAGAGCAAATCGAAGGTGAAATCTTGAGATTTCAATTAAAGTGAGAATAATTGCCATCCTGAAAAATTTTCGAGCGGTGCAGGCTTTAATGCAGAAAAATAATTATAAGTCATACAACGCACAGATTTAGATGTAAGAATTTTTGGTGCTCTTTGAGGATAATTATTTCAATATATTTAATCCATCATATTTATTTAATTGAAAAGAAAAAGGTAACCAATTTCTTGTCAATTCTATATGCAAATTATTTAATACTTCTCCTTAATCACACGTAAACTTTCAAATGAACGAAATTTTTTGAGATTTTAATTTATTTTTTATTCGACTAAGAAGTAAAACATGACTTAATAACAAAAGAAATTTCGTCCAGGGGAAAGTTTAATTATATAGAAAAACCTATACATTATTATAAATTGTACTTTTAATCGTTAATTTATTAACACGCCAGCTTTTGCCCGTGTTTATGTGATAGAATAATTTTTCAATTGTAATAAAGCAGAACGAATGCGAGTTTGAATTATCGGTTTGAATGTATAGACTAATCCAATTAATAATATTAATATTAATTATATTTTCTCACACAATATAAAAGAATATTAATATTAATAATAAATAAGAAAAGCTTCGAAGCCAAAAATTCCACATAATCGGTGTTAATTTCATGTATTATTCTTCATGTAGAACACCATTGGTATCAAACCTCGTGTGTAAATAATAAATTTTGTTTAAAAAGACAGAGAAAGCAGAAGAGCAGATATTTATTGTGATTGTTGATTAGATCAAAGTGTTTATGAAAATTGATAATTGTGTTCAAATGAGAATACGAAACGGAATTGACAGAAGAAGCTTTTTAAACACGCGTTGATGAACAAAGTCTAATCGATTTTGGTTAAAATAATTTATTAATTAATTATAATAGAGAATAAAGTATTGAGATTAAATATTCAGGTTAAATATTATTAAAAGTCATTATATCGTAACAATATATATTCCGTCTATATATTCGGGATGTATGTGACGATATGTCTGAGGATATTTTGTCGCTTTAAGAATAATGTTACCCGTATATTTTGTAAGCCAATAAACATTGCGATTCTATTCACTCAATTTTCTTTATATTTCTTAAAATCCATTTCCTAAAAACGAGCGTACTTTTTTAAAATGATATTTGTGTCTTAAAATTGACAGATTTTAGAAGTATTTATTTCAAATTAGATATTTCTAAAAAAAAAAAAAATAATGAAATCAATTGAAAATTGGGAAAAGTAATTTAAAAATTCCTACAAATGTTTTAAAAATAAAGATAATAATTTAAATTTCAGAAAGATACTTGAAAATTTTAAAAATGAATTGAAAAAAATTAAATAATAAAAAATTAGAGAAAATAATTGAAAATTGAAAAAACTGACTCAAATTTGAAAAAATAATTAGAAAAATTACTTAATATATTATAAGAAAGGAAAGTTAAAGACAAATTCAGAAAAATATTTAAAAATTTTAGAAGGTCATTGAAAAAAAAGATAATTAAAAATTACAGAAAATAAATAAAAAAAGATCAAAATAATTTCAAATTGAAGAGAATAATTTTTAATTAAAGAGTAATAATTAAAAGCTTTTTGGAAATTATGAAAAAGAATGAAAGTAATCGAAAATTGAAGAAAATAATATAAGAAATAATATACATAATTAAAAATTGAATGAAATAATTGAAATGTCAGATAAATAGTTTAAAATTTTGAAAATTATAAAACAAAAGAAAAAAATTGAAAATTGAAGGAAACAAAATTTGAAAAGTAATTAAAAATGATTTTAAAATTTGAAACTTGAAAAAAATAATTGAAATATAGATATACAAACAATGATGAGTTGTAAAAAATAAGTTTAAGTGAAATAATTAAAAAAATTACAGAATTTATTTTAAATAAAATAAAAATAATTGAAATTTGAAAAAAATACATGAAGATCTTAGAAACCAATTTTAAAAAATGAGAATAACTAAAAAATGGAGAAAAGAATTAAAGAAAGCTAAAAATAATTGAAATTTACGATAATTAATAAAAAAAATTTGGAAATTATGAAAACAAATAAACAAAATTAAAAATTAAAGAAAATAATTGAAATTTTAGAAAAATACTGAAAAATCTTAGAAAAAATTTTTATAAAATGAGAATAACAATTAACAATTGAGGAAAATAATTAAAAAATGATAAAATTAATTCAAAACTAAAAAAAAAATTTAATATTGTAAAAATAATTTAAGATTTATTTATTTATTTATTTTATTTATTGAAACATAAACGGGAAAAGTTCCCTTTATTACATAAAAAGAAAAAAGAAAAAAGAAAAATTAACAAGTGAAACAAAAAGATAAATCTTAGTGTTAACAAAAAATCATAAATTATAAATAGGTATGCATATAAAGAATAATACGGAAGATTGAGGAAAAAAATTGAAATATTATTTTAAATAAGAAAAAATGAAAACAGTAAATAAAATTTGAGAGAAATAATTGAAGAAATGATAGAAAAATATGTTTAAAAAAATAAATAAATTTTTAATTAAAGAAAATAATTTAAAAATCGTAGAAATAGTCAAAAATTGATGAAAATAATTGAAATTTCAGATAAATAATTGAAATTTTTTAAAGTTATGCCAAAATAATGAAAATAATTAGAAATTGAAGAAAATAATAGAAAAAATGGAGAATTTATTTTTAAGCAAAAGAAAATAATTGAAAAATTGTTTAAAACATGGAAAATTAAAGACAATAATCTTAAATTTGAGATAATAACTGAAAATTAAGGAAATTAATTTTAAAAAATTGAAAATATTAAAAGATGGAGTAAATAATTGCAAAATAAATTAAAATGAAATGAAAATTGAACAAAATAATCGAAATTGAAATATATTTGAAACTTCAGGAAATTAATCCAGAAATTATGAAAATAATTTCAAATTGAAAATAATAATTGCAAAATGACAAAAGTAATGGCAAATTAAAAAAATTAATTTAAATTTGATATAAATAATATAAAATTTAGGAATAAATAATTAAATTGACTTAATGTCAAGGGAAAAGAAATTAAAATTGAAAAAGTGATTGAAAAAAGTAAACAAACTAATTGAAATTTGAAGAAAGTAAATTTAAGATTTAGGGAAACAATTTAAAAATAATTAAAAATTGCAGAAAATAATTGAAAAATGATAAAAATAGTACAAATTGTAGTTTCAGTAATTGAAATCATAATATAAAAGAATTATTAAAAATTGATGACATTTTTAAATCACTTCAAATTTAGAATATTTGAAACGGGGATTAATCAAAGTAAGTTTACATTAACTTAAATTTAAAGAAATTAAAATTGCTACAAATTTAAAAATTGACAACATTTTAAAAAGATGAAATATAATTTAAAATTTAAATTTTAATTTGCTTTTGAAAACTGTTTTACTTTTAATCCGTCAAAATCGAAAATGAAAATTATTTTAAGATTTGTATATTTCCAAAACGTTCGCTTATTTTTTTAATTAATTTTAGTTTTGCCTTGATTAATTGAAATTAACACCTTACTTGAAAGTTGATTCGATCAAAAATTGGCACTTTAAAAAAATCAAAACAAAAAACAAATGATACGACAATATTAGAAAATTTCGAAACTGTCAAATTTTAAATGTAAAACTTGCAACAAAAAGTAAAAAAAAAAGTAGTTTTTGATCAAAATTAATAGTGAACTGAAGAATCAAGAATATAAAAAGTTACAGGCTGTTTTCTATTTAAATATTTATAATTATCTAAAAAAGGCAAAATTCTATAAATTAGATAAATTTCTGTAATTTATAAATTACATATCAGTGTAATTTTTAACCTCTTAATTAGGATAATTGCACTTTTAGTTTTAGAATGAAATTGAAAAATGTCTGTTTTATCAAAAATTTAAAAATCAGACGTATATTGTCAGAAAAAGTAACTTTGAGTACAAATGTTGACAGTGGATGTGCATGCTAGTCCCTTATCAGGATTTTATCTTTTAATTTCCCTAGCAATTTGGCTGTGTATTTGTCGATGGGGATTTCGATACGATATGAGAGATCAAGAGGTAATTAAATTTCCAATTTAAATATTTTTAAAATATATAATTATCTTATTAAATAAAATAATTTACTTTCTTTCATAAAATAGCGTTTTTGATATAAAATTAATGTTGGTAATAATTTTCCAAAGTAATAATTTCACAGATAATAAAATAAATAAGTATCAATTAACAAAAATAATAAATTTCATTTTTTATATGATTATCAATTTTTTAATTAGATTTTTAATTTTCTACCAAACTTTTCATTTTCATCGGCAGGTAGTTTATCATCTGGTTGTTTATTTTATCGTCGTCACTCTGCTCAATCTGGTTTTTCTTGGACACATACAATTTTTTTTCGAAGAAACAACCTCAAAGGAATAACTAATATTGTTAAAAATTGTGAAACTGTTTTAAAAAGTGAATAAAGTGTATGTTCCAACATAAACGCCTTCTGAATGTTTACCCGCTCTACACGTAAGTTTGACATTTCAGTGACAGATGGCGACACCATTCACAAAATTTCACAAAATTTCACAAAATAGTGAAGTCTGTGAATGAATGTTGTTTTCGATGCACAGAAAAGTAAAATAAAAGGTATTTATCTCTTAAAAAACATTTAAAATACTTGTCTCATTTATAAAAAAATGTTTTGCAACGTAATTACTGTTTGAAGTTGACAGATAGTTTAAATATTTCCAAGATTTCTGTCAGAATTCTCAAATTAATAAATTCTAACCTCACTTTCTGTTTTTCTAAATGTTCTATGAATATAATTTTAAAGGATAAATAAATTACGTTTTTGGTAAACTATTTCATTACAAAACAGTGTATCGTGTAAAATTTTATTCGATTTTTAGTAAAAAGTCAGGTAAGTTCTGTTTTAAAATACGGAAAAGTTCAAGCTAACTTATACCCTTATTGCCATTAGTACTAAATGGATAAATGTTTAATAATAATTGTCAAAGCTTAAAAGTATAATTACTTTTTCACTAAGTTTTTTGCACATTTGGAAAATGCACTTCTTTTCAATTTTTTGCATAAGTATAAAATAATTAACGTATTTAAAGTACTCAATTACTTATTTACTACAAATACTTGCAGAATTTAAGTGATAATATCTATATAAAGTAGCTTTTAAAATTTTTAATATTCCAGATAATTGTTGAACTTTTTGCTTTTTGAATTATTGACAAATTCAAATGAACTTTTTTGTTAATTAAACTCTTAATTATTTAAAAACAACCATTTCTGAGCCCAAGAACCGAAACAAAGATTTCAAAAAAACAGAAAATTTTAAAACATCAACAAATTTAATTAATGCTTTTTAAAATCAAAATCTTAGAAATAAAAGCATTGTTTTCTTAAATGTTTCTAAAATTAAACATTTTTATTTTGAATATTTCCAAATAATTTTTACAACAAAAAAGTAAGTTTAATTTCTTTTTTCAATATTCACATTAATTTTTTTACATTAATACAAAATCCGATGTAAAATTTGAATTTAGAAAAAGATAAGATAAAAATTTCGTTCAATTTTATTTCTGTCCTCAAAAATTAGATTGACATAAATACCTACTTTTTTCCATTTATCAAGAAATTGAAACAAAATACTTTAAATGCTAAAATAAAACTTTAAATTGGGGTTAATTTGGTGAATGCATTTAATTTTTAATTGAGAGTTAAAAGCCTTGATTTCATAAAAAAATAAAACAGCACGAGATGTAATATTTAATGCCAAGTTTATCCGGGGAATTATAAATAATAAATTGAGACATGAAATCGTACTTTCGAGCAACCTAATTGTTTCTTTAATTAATAATTCCAGATGGTTTGGTATTGGCGACATCCTAGATTTCTTTCAAGGACAGTTTTAGTTCAAAATGGTGACGTCGACGGAGCCTGTCGGGTTTTAAATCGAATTCTAGGACGAGAAGGTATTTTTGAACAATTTCGACGAACCAGATACTATGAAAAGCCGACCTTTGTTCGAAGAAGAGTCAACTACCAAATTTGTAAAGCTATTTACGACGAAGATATGAGTCGAAAAATCAAGTTTGTTATGAGAACGAATAGATTAAGTCCTCATCCCGGATGTATGTAGTGTATATATATAAATAAAATAGTTATAAGTTCAAAATAAATTAAATATTGTTTAATGAATCCAATTTTCAAATTATTTTCATTGATTTAAATATTAGGTTTACAAAGTTGAGATGAGAATGTAAAATATTAAATGGATTAAAGTTTCAATTGAACCAAACTTTGGTTTATTGGTTTTTTTAAAATAATTTATTCAAATTTTAACTAATTTATATTTCCATCGATGTAAATTTAAATCAGTCCTGATTTTTATTCTCAACAATTTATAATAATTAAATTTTTAATTGATTCTCCATTTCAGAAGAAATTGGAGACATACTTGAAAAGAGGTTATGTTTTAAGTCATGATTTTCAACATTGAAACAGAAAAACAAGAAAAACTTGTTTTAATTTAATAAATTATTAAATCTTTACTATTTGGCAATCAAATTTTAACTGATACAAATCACTAGTAGTTAGTTTCTATATATTAATTTATTTTTTTCGACTGACGTTTTCGAGGTTAGAATAAGACTGTCAGAAAAAAAATGTCTTATGTCATTTTTTATATTAATTTATAAATAATTTCGTGCTTTCAAAAAAACATTTTTTCAACAGTTATTAATCAAACCCTGGCGAAAGTATCGGATTGAATTCCAATCAGTTTGAATAAGTTTTAATCAGAATTCTTCCGGGGCAATCCGAAATTAGTTTCCGAGCCAATCAGTTTTTATCCGAATCTAAAAATGGATGTAACTTGACGAAAAATTCTTTCCGAATCATTCCGAAATAATCTGTTTTATTCTGAAGCTAAATTTTAATCTGTTTGAATCCCGTTATTTCATTCCGAATCAATCCGTTCCAATTTTATTCTGGTCTATTCGAATATGAAACGGATTGATTCGGAATGAAATAACGTGATTCAAACGGATTAAAATTTAGCTTCGGAATAAAACGGATTAATTCGGAATGATTCAGAGAGAATATTTCGTCAAGTTACATCCATTTTTAAATTCGGATAAAAA
Organism: Ganaspis brasiliensis; assembly: GCA_037103525.1. Classification (NCBI taxonomy): domain Eukaryota; kingdom Metazoa; phylum Arthropoda; class Insecta; order Hymenoptera; family Figitidae; genus Ganaspis; species Ganaspis brasiliensis. Next base: position 5,233,967 of record JAZKLR010000101.1, on the reverse strand, counting down.
TTGATTGGCTCGGAAACAAATTTCGGAATGACCCGGAAGAATACTGATTAAAACTTATTCAAACTGATTGAAATTCAATCCAATACTTTTGTCAGGGAAATATTTAACGAAAAAAATTTAAATAATACCTTTTTCAAGATTTTTCAAAAAGTTCAAAAATAAATCTAAATATGTGAATCCTAACCTAACTTTTCGAGAAAGTTAAAACGATTAAAAACGCCAAATTAATTATTAGATATTCTTATTAAACACATAAATATCTAAATTTGGACACAGGAATTTTTGAAAATATCTAATCAAATTTTTTTAAGCACCTTTTTTCTGTTCTCACTGCGCTCAGAGCAGCAAACTTCCCTTTCTTTTGTTTTTTATCTTGAAATCTTGAATTTGGAAACAAGACCTATTGAATTTTCATTAAGATAATTTTTATTTTAAATAATAATAAATTTTATTTCATATTGGATCCTTGTATTTCAAAATATTTACGAGAAATAATAATAAATTCAATGGACTGATTTATTCAGTAAAATTTTAATCTAATAGCATTTTTTTTATCAAATATTTATTGAACAGAGTAATTATTTTCCTGAATCATCATTTAACAAAAATGTTATTTTACATTATCTTAAATGCTCACCTCTAAATTTGCAATTAACACAATTTTTTTACAGAATATTTTTTTAACCTAATTTTTACACACGTAATTTTATTTAATTCGAAAAGTTATAAATAAATGAAAATTCTGTTAAGAAATATTCGTTGAAACGAAAATTACATCATCAAAAAAATTTGGAAGAATAAAAATAATGATTAAATCCCTAATGTATATGACCTTGTTTAAAATTACTCAAATTAACTATTCAAGACGCGTTAAAGTTTATTCCTCCTTCTAACGTCTTCGATTTATTTTATTTCTAAAACTTTGTATTTTTGCTAAGAAAATTTATAACCAGGAAATCATGGCAGTTTTTCTTTGAAACTTGGCACAATTCCTTTCGTGGCTTTATCTATTCAATTTTCGCCAAGTTAGCGTGGCGTCTGCCAAGAAGCTGCATAGGTGAAAACGTTTTGTCTTTTCTCACTTTTCATGGGTAGAAAAAGAAATCGTTTTATCCAGGATGAACACATCAAGCTTTTTCGCCTTTTTTCCCTTGAGCTACACTTTGTTTGCGTGATTACTTCGATTTATTTTTGCCGTATAATTTCCTTCTCAAACAATTTTCAAACCAAACCAATCCGCTTTCCGTTTTTAATTCAAAAATAAAATATTTTTCCATAATTGATTAAAAATTATCTAAATTCTGAATGAAATGAACCCATGATGAAGTCGGTTTGTCAATTTTTAAATTTCAGTGCTTTTTTATCTCGTGAAAAATAATAAAGATTTTTTAATGTTCATTGTCTGATTTAAAAGATCAATTTCCATATATACAATTTTAGAAATATTCCAATATTGTAGACTTTTTCCTTCGATTTTACTAGAGGTCAAACATGATTTGAAAAAATACAAAAAATTCATATATTACGTAATAATTAATGAGAAAGACATTTTTAAAAATATTCTAAATTTGGGAAATATTCTAAGTTTTGGGAAAAATGTTTTTAAAAATTAAAATATATTTCAATTCATGTTTTTTTTTCAAATAACATTCAACAATATCAAATAAAATTCTTTTTTTTTTCAATATTCTTTGCTCACAATTTAGCTCCTTGCAAAAGATAAGAAGAAAATTGTGCAACAAATAATGATAATTTTTTTTTTTAATTTTATGAAAAATATGGACATTTGGTCAGGAATAGAGAGAGAAAAGATTATTTCAATCAAATTAAAAATTTGATAAATTTAAAGGAAAAGAAAACACCCTTCTATATTTAAGCGAGCAAAAAGTATTCGTATATTGTTTTTTTTTTATTAAAAATTAATATTAAATTTAGTATTTTTTTAAAGAAACAAGAAACAAATTGGGGTAACGGTGCTACCTTTATATATTTTGCTTCCTTTAAAAATGTAACTAGACAGGATACTTAAATAAACTTTTATTATCACTCAACATTTCTCCACAATCATTGCGTGTTTTAGTACGAACAGTCTGAAAAAAAGTTAGTCCAAATATATTATCTTGATTTTTGAAATATAAAACTCATATTTTAATGTAATATTTTTCAGTGGAAGTAAGAACAATTTCATTTCTCACAAACTGAGTTATTAAAAAATTGCAATTTGATGAAAATTAAAAAAAAATTGGACATTTAAAAACTTTGTTCAATTTGAGGTTAGATCATCCCAAATTTCTAAATGTCAATTTTTGTTTATTTTCACCAAATTGCAATCTTAATTTCTCATTTTGTAAAATATATAATTGTTCCCACTTACACTGAATAATATTATATGGAAATATAAGATTTCTATTTTTTTTATATTTAAGGCTTGAAATAAAAAAACCAAGAAATTTCATTATCTACATAACTATAAAATTTGAAAGTACATACATTGAGAAAAACAAAAAAGTTTGTTTGAATCAAACATAATATTGGTCAATCAAAAAATAAGATTAAATTAAATATATTATGTAGTTAAAGAAACATTTTTTATGTTGGAATCAAACGTATAATGTTTAATTCAAACATAATAAATGTTAATTAATTAATTAATTAACTTAATTTTCTAATTAACTGTATATCAAACATATATATGTTTGAATCAAATAAACTTTTTTCTCAGTGTATGTGTTCTTTTTCATATCAATTTTTGTAGAAATAAAGCATTTTTTTAGTAGATTTTTCGATTTATTGTAAAAAAAAAACAAGCAGTTTAATGTTCTGGACTTTTTAAAAATCAATGAAAAATATTATAATTCACTAAGGAATATTATAACTCTAAGGAATCGAAATCCATTGAGAAAATTAATGAGCCATTATTTTTTTGGAATATTTCTTGCGAGATTCGTTTGATCGAAAATAGTATATGGGGCATTCTTCGTATTATTTACATTCAAAAATTAGATTTGCCTGGAATAATTTTTTTTGGAGTCTATACTGAAAAATAATACGTACGTATTTTCTGTATTTCCTGATTTGATAAATATTACAGAAGTTCTAAATTATTGAAATTTGGTGTTTTCAACAAAAGGGTATTTTTTGAACGCGTTTTTCTCCCTTATTAACGAAAAATTGAAAATAATGTGTTGCATGAAATTTGCTGGAAATTTCATGAATTTTTCAGATATGCAATAAAAACTCATGTATTTGCCATAAAAGTAGCCCTAAAATTAAAATTAAAGTCAAAAAACGTTTTTTCTTGAAGAAAGACGTTATTGATTTTTAAATTTTTCGTGTCAACATAACTTTGCAAAATAAGAAATGTTCTCCCATTTATGCGAATATGGAGATCTTTTTCATTTATTTCATATTTGCAATTTTGTAGCTCAATGCACAGAGAATAGAGCTGTATTGTATAACAATATATAACTTATTTTTGTTTTATTTCAAAACATATTACTTTCAACACATATAAAACAAAACTAAGTTATATTCTTATATAATACAGCTCTAATCTCTGTGCATTGAGCTAAAAAATTGCAAATATCAATTAAATGAAAAATATCTCCATATTCGCATAAATGGGAAAAAATTTCTTATTTTGCAAAGTTTATGTTGACACAAAAAATTTAAAAATCGATATCGTCTTTCTTTGAGAAAAAACGTTTTTTGACTTTAATTTTAATTTTAGGGCTACTTTTATGGCAAATACATGAGTTTTTATTGCATATCTGAAAAATTCATGAAATTTCCAGCAAATTTCATGTGACACATTTTCAATTTTTCGTTATTAGGAGGGAAAAACGCGTTCAAAAAATATCCTTTTGTTAAAAATACCAAATTTCAATAATTTATAACTTCTGTAATTTCTATCAAATCACGAAATACAGAAAATACGTATGTAATATTTTTCAGTATCGACTCCAAAAAATATTATTCCAGGCAAATCTAATTTTTGAATATAAATAATGCGAAGAATGCTCCATATATTTAATAAGTGTCAGTTTTTTGTGGATTTGTGTATTTAAAATAAAAAACAAGTTTTAGGCCATTAATTCCACATTATTTCTTTCAAATTTACAAAACTTTTTTTTATAAAAACGACATTTCGGCAGCAGCCGCTACTCTTATCAAGTTTATTATTATTATTATTCTTTATAAAATGCTAAAAACAAAAATAAAAATTTTTTAGATTAAATTTATACAAGTGTAAAAAAAAAATTATTTTTGTTTTTATCATTTTATAAAAAAAATAATAATAATAAACTTGATATAAGGGTAGCGGCTGCTGCCGAGACGTCGTTTTTATAAAAAAAATTTTGTAAATTTGAAAGAAATAATGTGGAATTAATGGCCTAAAACTTGTTTTTTATAGTATATATTTATCGAAAATTGTATATAAACAATTTATAAACAAATTATGAATTTTTTTTTTAATTTTCCAACTGTTATTGGAAGTTTATTTTATGCCCTTTGATTCTATCCAAGGTACACTTAAATCAGTAAACTCAATTAAGAAATATTTAAGCTTTAAATTAAAAATGTTAATTTTGCAATAACTTTTGTAAAAAATGTTTAAAAAAAATTTCATTTGGTAGAAACATTTTTATGATCCAACATAATAATTTTTTCAATAGGTATTTCGATAAAAAAAATCTTTTTTTTTTATGCTGATTTCATGAACTCTGTCCCAATATATTTTAGTTTACTGATAAGTTAAAAAACTTGTCATAATGTTTTTTTTCTTAATTTTCCAAATCCCCTTTTTGAAAAATAAGTTAGCCCTTTTTTAAATTCTAAATTTCCTTTTTTTTTTACCTAAAATTGAACAAAAAGACGTCTGTGATCCCTCAAATGGAGAGAACCCCCTTAAAAAGATGATTTATGTGATTCAAGTTTTAGAGTTGAGGAGATATGGATCACTCGAAGGTGGAAGAGATCTTAATGATTTTGTACGTAAGGAAGACTAGGTTGAGCAAACTATCTTAGTAGTTTAGAAGACAGTTTCGAAATCCACGAGATTTCGGGGAGTTAGACCAAAAAGGTTCGTCTTAGGAATGAGGCAAACCGCTGTTCCTTGCAGATCGAGTTTGTCTTAAGCTTCAATGAGATCAGCTGTCGACTTCTGCTTCTCCCATATTACATTTTAGCAAGACATCTCCCGGATATCATGTAAAGTGATCCATAAAAGCCGGAAATTAAATTTCCTCTGACAATTGTATTGAGAAAATAGAAATGTTTTTCTTCTGAGAGAAAAACATTTGTACAATATTGTATACGATAAATGAACATGTTTTGATAAAATTAATGAAAATGGAAGAAAAAAAATCTTAAATGTAAAAAAAATTGTAATTAAAAGAAAGAAAATTATTAGAGAGTAAAGAAAGTGGAGAAAGAAATTAAAGCAAGGAACTTATAAAATTGAAGTAGCTGTATACCTTTTCTCTCAGCATTCTTAAATTTGATTTAGACAAAAAAATTTCTTATGCCATTTATATTATATAAGAAATATTCTGGGGCATATTTTCTTTTCTAATTCTTTTTTTCCCATATATCTCTTATCGGTTTAAAAAGAAATTAAGAGAACTGAATTTTTTGATAAATTAATTTAAATTTAAATATTTACTTTATCTCGTTCTAAAATGAAAATATATATTAATATTTTTGTAGGGAATATTCAGAAATTAAAATTGAAGCAATTTTGTAGACGATTGTTATTAATGATCATTAGTTTTGTTTTTAAAAGAAGTTATTTATCAAAAGAAAAAGGAAGATGGTATGATAAATAATAACTTACTTTTTATTATTGTGAAAATATTGAAACTAATAAATTTATGTAAGTTGTTTATTAAAATTAAAACAAAAAATCTTATATAAAAGAGTTTAATTTTTATCATTTAGTTTAATACTTTTTATATTCAAGAGTATAAAAAAATTTTTATTGTCCGAAAATATTTAATAAAATGTAGTAAATATAAGGTGATGGAAATTATCAATCACGCCAAGTCAAAAGGGACAAATTTTTCGTTTTTTAAGTTTCAACATCTATACTACCTTTATAAAAAACAAAAAAATTAATAAAAATTAACAAAAAATACACTTAAACAATATATACAATATGAATTATACAATAATGAAAACATTTCTAAGTATAGAATTATGTTAAAGAAAATTCTTAATAAATAAATAAATAATAACATTGAAAATTCTCAAAAAGTAAAATGAACAGATTAATAATACACCGAAACACTGGTCAACAAATAGGAAGAATTTTTTTATTTAATTGAAACCTTACAAATTGATAATAATATTGAATACTTTAAATAAAAAAGGTTACATAATATTAAATAATTGAAAAGAATATAAAATAGTATAATTGTGAATATTAGAATAGAATATTCTAATTTTGTAAGAAAATTCTGTTTTGTAACAAAATCTATACCAATCAATAGAATAACATCAGAAAATCTAAACCAGCCAATGAGATCAAAGCGGAAAATATTCACCAATGGAATTCCATAATTTCTTATTTTCATTGTAAAAATTAATTTTTATAACAAAAAAAAAACTAGTTTTCTTATTGCTTAAAGTTTTAGAAAGATATGCTCCTATAAAACTTATTTTTTTAAAATCTTTTATTAAAGAATTTTCAAGTAGGAAGGTAAAGCTACATAGTGTAGGTTATGAAATATTTCAAAGTAATGCAGTTAAACAATAACATTAGTATTTAAGATGGAAAAATTAATTTAAAGAGACCATTTTGAAAAAATATAATTCTAATATTTTTCAATATTTAAAAGAATAGAAATACGAAAATAATAGGAAAAGATCGGAAATTGGATTTAAAAAAAATCGAAAATAATCGAAGAAAATCGAATTAAGTTCAACCAATGAAAACGCAGTGATGCTGGAATCAACCAATAGGATAGATGTTACAGAAATTCGAGAACAGAGATTTTCTAAATAGGAAAATAGAAAAGTAAGAAACAATAGGTAAATAAAAAAATAAAAAAATAAAATTGAACGAGAAGCCGAAAAATAATGTAGAAAGAGGTGTAAAAAAGGTCGTTTAAAATTTTTTCACTTGGAGTTGTTGGAATATTGATGAGTTCGTCTGAAATGTAAATCCTTTTAGCGGCACCTAAAGGTTCCACTGTAGAAACTATAACTTTGGTAACTCATACATGGAGGATAGTGTACACGATCGGAAACTAGCGCGATCAACCCCTTTCCTGCATATTTCAAGGGACGTTTGAACTCAAAATTACATTCCGAGGTTCCACCCGGTAGTACACTGTTTAAGATAAATGGGAAAAGTTCAGTAAATTGCTTCTTTTGTTAATGTTATTATGCTAAAAGAAAGAAAGATTGATTATTTAAAAACCGTGCTTTCCATAATTGCAATTAGAAACTTTTCATTTTATTTTCTCATTACTTTCGCACTTTTTCCTCAGTTTATTTTTTATTTTCTTAAAAACCATAATTAATAGAAAAATCGAGTCAGTGCTATTTTTACGCAAAATTTATCTTAATGATTGTTATAGGGGAGAGTCGGGTAAAATGCCTAATTGGGTAAATTGGCAATCGTTAATAACTTGGTCAAAAATAAATATTAATCATAATTGTTTATATTAATGAAGTATATATCAAGGTAAAAATGATTTCTATGAAATTTTATGTTTATCAGTTTATTATGAAAGAATTTATTAAAGAATTGTGAAAATGATGCTTTCAAACTATAATTTTTTAAATTTTAGAAAATATGCACTTCTATCTCACAGACGTACATAATTTTTTTTTTTTTTTAATTAATCCTTAAACATTTAGCTATCTAAACACTTTGATTTAATTTATAAAAATAAGTTCTAAAATAAAAATAATTAGTTTAATTACATCGTGTGTTTTTGGGTAAATTGCCTATATGCTGTAAAACTTCTAAGCAAGATACGTACGATACGGAAAATCTCTCGGCTTACGTATATTTTGATGTAGAAACTAAATATCAAGTTGTTACTGCTTCTGTATAAAAAAATCAGTGTTTAAACAAATTAATTATATTAATTATTGCATTTATATTAATAATAATTATGCATTGAAGAATCATTTTAAATATATTTTTAAAACATGATTTTAATCGAAAGAAGTGCGTATGCGCAAAAAAATATATACATTAAGTTACGTGTTGTTACGTGACTATAAAGAACCATGGCGGATTAACCTGTCACATTTGTCATTGAATGTCAAAATTTTCGTTTTCTTTCTAAAACTCACGCTGTTTTGAAGCAAGCAGGTATTTTTGTAATTTATTACAGTGTTTAATTTACTTTTGTAAGTTATTTTATAATTATAGAAGCTTTATTCCCATTTTTCGTTGGACTGCTTTGGATTGCAACTTTAGTTTCATGATAAGAGGATTATATTTTTGTATTCAAAGCTAGTTCTTTTTTTAATATTAACAAGATAATTGATTATAGAAAACATATACAAAATTCTTTTTTACTTTTATTAATATTTTTCCATATTTTTGTGAGTCAAAATGGCGAATTTTGACATCAATATTTAAATAATTATTTTTTCTGAAATAAGTACTTAAAATGACTACCTAATTATATTCTTAAAGGTTGTTTTCTAAATATTTGATAGTTTATATTTTCCAAAATTATAATTAAATACTTTTTTTTTAAAGCTCCAAACTTTACTATAGGCATTTTGGCCGACTCTCCGCTATTGTAGAAACATAGGTTATGCTTTGTACAACAGCTATAAAATTAAAGATTTTAAGATTCTAATAATTAATGTTTTTTGCGGGTTGACATGGTTCTGGGAAACCTGGGAAACCTGGAATTGTCATGGAAATTTTTGAAGTCAGAGAAAACCTGGAATACCTGGAAAAGTCAGGGAATTTTATAAAATGTTATTTTAAAAAATTAATTTAATTTATTTTTACTTATATGATTTCAATCAGTGATATTTTATTTTAAAAAAGTTGAAAACCGCTGAATTGTCGGTGACTTTTACCTGATTGATCAATAGAAAATAATTCAAATTTTCAATGCTGTTACTAAAATTAAAAATTATTTACATCTATCAATCAGTAAAAAATTAATGACAATTTAGTCATTTTCAACTGATTTTCTGTGAAACTTCATTGATTAAAATCATGAATAGAAAGTGATTTTCAATATAAAATTATTCTCCTTAAATTTTCTACTTATTCATTAATTTTTTTAATTATTTTGTTCTGTTGTCGATTATTCTCGACAGCTTTTGAATTTTTTTGTCAATTGTCAATTATTTTCCTCATTTCTCAATTACTTTCGTCATTTTGTAATTTTTCTTTCAATTATCAATTATTTTTTTCACCTTTCAATTTAATTTTTTAATTTTCAATTTATTTCCTCTATTTTTAACTATTTTCTTCAATTCTCAATTATTTTATTCCATATTCAATAATTCTCGTCTTTTTCCAAATGATTTTCAATCATTTTTCTGAAAATTCAATACAATTCTTTAATTATCTTCTTCAATTTTCATTTATTTTCTAAAATTTTTTCTATTATTTTCTTCAGTATTTAAATGACATCTTAATATTCTCCTTCAATTTTATAATTATTATTCTTTAATTTTTTCAATAATTTTGTTCTATTGTCGATTAATCTCGTCATTTTTCGAACTTTTTTTACTTTTTTTTTTCAATTGTCAAGTATTTCTCTTAATATTTAATTATTTTAGTCATTTAGTAATTTTTCTTTTAATTATCAATTACATATTATTATTATTATTATTATTTTCTTACAATTTAAATTTAATTCTTTAATCTTCAATTTATTTCTTCAATTTTTAATATTTTCTCCAATTATTATTCTCGTCATTTATCAATTATTTCTTTCAATTATTAACTATTTTCTACAATTTATAATTATTTCCTACAATTTTTTTTTATTATTCTCTTAAAATTTTATAATTATTCTTTAATTTTTTGAATTTTTTTGTTTTATTGTCTATTAATCTAGGCATTTTTTGAATTTTGTTTTCAATTTTCTATTATTTTCGTCATTTTTCAAATTCGGAGGTGAAATTAAATTTCAAAATATAATGCAATTGTATTTTTTAATTGTATATTTCTATTATTTAATAAGTTTCTTCTTTGCGCTTGTTTTGGAATCGGCGGTGTAAATGCGCACTTTTAAAAACTTCAAAATTCGTTCGAATTTCAATTCTTTCAACTTCAAATTTCTCTAGACTTCAAAGCTTTCACTTTCCAATGAGTTCTAAATTTCAAAATTTAGGAAAAATAATTGCTTTCAATTAATACAAAGGGAGATAAGTAAAATGAATTTCGTAAAATAAAAAAATGTAATTCATTTCGGTGAAAATATATACTTTATACAGATCAATCGATGTTTTTTTCATAGTAGTATATTTTTTCAAAAGGAATCAACAATAAAAGCATGACAATTGAACAAGTAAAATTGAATGTTTTTACAAAAAATATAAAAATTTCCAGTATTTTTACAAATTTCTGATAAAATGTAGTTTGTATAGACCAGTTGGTTCATTTTTCAATCTAAAATATTTTTTATAAAGGACCCTGGTTATAGAATTGAACATTTTGAAATTATATCAAGAAAAAAATTTTGTAATGAAAAATAAAAGATGAAAAATCATGAATTGTTGTGAAAATTATTAGTGAATTGTATATTTTATACAGATAGGTGAATGGATTTGAAATCAAGAAATATAAATATCGATTATTCACTCACTTGAAATTTTGTCATGAAAATAATTATTGTTAATGAAAAACGATATTTTAAGATGAAAAAAGTGCTTTAAAAAATTTATTCAATATTTCTAAAACTTCCGGTGTCCGATTTTAGATATTTATGAGTTTAATAAATCTACAAAATTTTATTCAAATTCTGTCACACGTTCTCGAAATATTCTATTGACAAAAAAGATACAAAGCAACATATATGTACAGACACACACACATTTGGACATTTGCTCAAGAATGAAAATAAATTTATGCATTTAAGATGAAAATGTGTTGATAAAACCTATTTTTGGAAAAGTGAAAATCGTACTGATTATAAAGCTTCCTCTATGATTATTAATGAGGAAGCATAATATTGTCTTCATCAGTGAATTAAATATTTAATTCTGACGGTGTTAAGTCTCTTGTCTTTTATATTTAAATATATTTATAATTCAGTCAATAATGGCTTCATTTAAAGATAAATATGTATGTCAGTGTGTAATTACTAATTTATAATTGAATGTATTTCATGGGTAATATAATTAATAACTGAGAGATGTTTTTTAGCAGAAAATTCGGATTTCGATAAGCTGTAAAACTTTTAATTGTTAATTTCACGAGAAAATAAAAATTATAGGACTCGTTAAATATTCAGAACAGTTTTCAAAGAAAAAATCATCTCACTACAGATTTCACATTTAATAAGAGTTTTAATAGTAAGAATTTATGTGAGGATAAAGATTAATTTAAGATTATATTTTAAAAATATAATTGTTCTAATAATTGAGGAGCACTTTTTTGAAAATTGATAAATTCATTTTCCACAAAAGTGGAGATAATCAGAAATTTAACATACTATGAATTTTGCAAATCGATCTGTTAAATTAAGGAAAAAAAATTATGAACATCGAACTTTTAATTTTTAAAAATCTGGACTTAACCAAGATGAGTTAAAATTTTAACTTTTTTTTCCAAGAAAAAATTACAAGAACGTTTAAATTCCATAATTATTATAAACTGTAATTAAAAATAAATCACTTCGAGTCCAAAAAACATTCTTATATAAATAATTTCGTGTAGTTTTTCTACTTCATAATTAACTCTAGTCTAGGGGTTAGGTTCAAAATTGCATTTGTTTAATTTTCTCGAAATAATAAACTATTAATCAATTTTTAAAAAAGTGTTCCTCAATTATATTATTTTGTGGAAAATTTAAATATAAGTAAAAATATCTAATTATTATAGTAAAATCGTGGATGACTTTTTGTTTCAGGAATAATAGGAAAAAATATAGCTAATTATTAGGAAAAAAAGAAGTAAAATATCGTTAAAATTTGTCTACGCCCAGAGAAGTGATATATTTGACTCAAAGATATGTTATTTGTGCCAAATAAAAATATATTTGTCTCACAGCCTAGTAACTTTTTTATTTGTTTTAAATAAAAGAATTTATTTGAATCAAATAAAAGTTTATTTGACACAAATAAAAATTTATTTGATTCAAATAAAAATTTATTTGAAACAAATAAAAAGTTACTTGGCTGTGAGACAAATATATTATTTCTCTGGGTGTAATTGAATAAGCAAACAGAATTTTACTAAAATATTAGTTGGTTTGACATAACCTAAAAATGAATTTAACTAATAATAATTAATTATTTTGCACGTTTATGTAAGAAATAAATAAATAAATAAATAATTCTTCAAAATCGCTAGAAACTTATTACTCGTTTTCCAAGTTTCTGATTGTGAATACGATGTCAGATTTACCAAATTTTCAAATAATATTTAAAATATTATTTGAAATAATATAATTTGAAATATTTCAATTAATTTAGTAGTTTCTCAATTATTGTCAATATTTTCGACATTGTTTTAATACTTTCTCCAAATTTTATACTTATTTTCTTATATCTTTAAATTATTGTCCTAAATTTTTTAATTTCTAACTTCAATTTTCATTTATTTCTGTCTTTTCTCAATTTCTTTAAAAATTTTAATTATTTTTATCAATTCTCAAGTCTTTTCTTTAAATTTGTTATGTTTTACTTAATTTTTAATTAGTTTTGTCATCTTTCAATTATTTGTCTTAAATTTTTATTATGTTTGTTATTTTTCACGTATTACCTTCAAATTAAAATGTTTTTGTGATTTCTAAATTATTTTCTTCAAATTTCTGTTATTTTCGTTATTTCTCGATTTTTTTTTCTATTTTAAATTATTTTTCTCATTTTTTAATTGCTTTTAAAATTTTCAATTCATTTAGTCATTTCTCAAGTATTAGGTATCAATATTTTAGACATTTTTTTATTACTTTATCCAAATTTTACTTATTTTCTTATATCTTTAAATTATTGTCATAGATTCTTTAATTTCTTACTTTAATTTACATTTCATTTGTTCATTTTCCAATTATTTTTGTCATTTGTCAATTGCTTTTTATTTTCAATTTTAATTATTTTTATCATTTTTCAAGTATTTTCTTCAAATTTCACATTTTTTGGATTTTGCAATTATTTTGTCATTATTCAAATATTTTCTTTAAACGTCAATTTCTATCTCCAATTTTTCAATTATTGATTTCTAATTTTTATTTTGTTTCTCCATTTTTCAATTATTAATGTCATTTTTTATTTCTTTTCATCAAAAATCATAAATTTTTTACTTAATTTTAAATTAGTTTTATCATCTTTTATTTTTTTTTCAGGGTTCAATTATTTTTGTCATTTGTCAATTGGTTTTTGTTTTTAATTTTAATTATTTTTATCATTTTTCAAGTATTTTCTTCAAATTTCACATTTTTTGGGATTTTGCAATTATTTTGTCATTGTTCAATTATTTTCTTTAACCGTCAATTTTTATCTGTAATTTTTCAAATATTGATTTCTAATTTTTATTTTGTTTCTCCATTTTTCAATTATTTATGTCATTTTTTACTTCTTTTCTTCGAATCATAAATTTCTTACTTTATTTTAAATAAGTTTTATTATCTTTCATTTTTTTCAAGGTTCATTTTTTTGTCATTTCTCGACTATATGTTCCATTTTTTGATTATTTTTGTAATTTTCAATTATTTTTGTCATTTCTCAATTGTTTTTTTTTTTAATTTTAATTATTTTTGTCATTTTTCAAGTCTTTCTTCACATTTTTAATTATTTACTTAATGTTTAATTAGTTTTGTCATCTTTCATTTTGTTTTTTCAAAATTCAATTATTTTTGTCATTTTCCAATTATTTTGAGCCAGTATCATTTTGACACATGACTTAATTTTAGATTGTTATATTGTACAGAATGGAAATGTTATTTTGTACAGTTTTGAAATATGAATTTGTTATTTTGTACAATTTTTAAAAAAGCAATAAAACATTGGGAGTACAATATTTTAGCTTTTTTAAAAAATTGTACAAAATAACAAATTCATTTTTCAAAATTATACAAAATATCATTTAGCAGTTGTATAAAATAACATTTCCATTCTGTACAATATAACAATCTAAAATTAAGTCATGTGTCAAAATGATACCTACTGGTTCATTGTTTTCTTCAAATTTCTATTATTTTTGCCATTTTGGAATATTTTTCTTCAAAGATCAATTTCACATTAAAAACTTATTAATTACGCACTTACTTTCTTCACAATTTTAATATTATAGCTATTAATCATACATAAAAGAAATCCGGGAAAAATGTGAGTAGAAATTAGGCAGGAAGAATCCGGAATGTGGAATATGCTGGATTGTGTTATCCGGAAAATGGAACGTGGAATATATCATTTAGAACATGTGAAATCTGCAATATGGAATATGGATATGTGACTAAGAATCTGCTTTCTCAATCTGAATTAGTTAGAAACTACTATTTTAAGGGTGAAAAATCGTTTACCATGTCAAATAGTAATTTTTTACTAATAATTTAGTTAAAATCCACTATTTTAATTAATCAAAGTAATTTTTTGGTTATGTTAAACTGCTAAAAGAATTAGTAGATTTCTATTTACTAATTACATTAGTTAAATTTAACTACTAATAAAATCTGGAATGTAGAACATGGAATCTGGACTTCGTAATTGGGAATCTAGGATTCAGGATTATGTGGAATTAATCTGGAATATGGGATATACAATTTGGGGAATGTAATGAAAAATGTAAAATCAGGAATTCAGAATCTAAAATATGGAATCAGAAATCTGAAATGTGGAATATGGAATCAGGAATTTGAAATTTGGAATCTTGGTTGTGATCGAAATCCGAAATATTGAAAACGGGATGGAGAATCTGGAATATGTTATGGAACATGGAATGTGGAATTTGGACTCTATGATGTGGAATCTGAAATCAGTATTCAGAAATTTGTCATGAAGTCATAATCCGAAATGTATTATCCGGAAACTGAAATGTGTTAACCAGAATGTGAAATATGCCATCTGCGTATTTTAGGATAATTTACGTAAATCAGTCTGCTGCAACAACAAATTACCTTTTTTCCGTGAAGCGTTTAATTTTAGGAATCGCGAATGATGTATGAAATGGCCTAGGATACACGGGTATATTTACAAATGTGTCTGTATTAGGGCAGGAACACCGGAAGTTTCCGGACTTGTAGAGCGGGAAGCAACGATGGGAACTGTATAACTACTTCTGAACGCTCTCGTTAAACTTGTCTGTGAAACGGTTCTCTTGAAATATAACGAGACTTGTTTTCGCTCACAAACAATGCTACATCACCAGCAACATAAAATGCACCGAGTTCATTATTCATTAAAAAAAACCTCGTTAGTTTTATGCGCGCACTTTACAAAAAAACATCACTTTTTCAAGTGTCAAACTCTATTAATCGAAAGTATAAAATACAAAAACGAAACAAGAAAGTCGTAATTTTAAATTCGTGCCATTTTTCCCTTTATTCGATAAACCCGCAAATTCAGATCTGACAATCAATAGAAAATAGAGTAATTTTAATTTACATACAATCTATAGATTAGTAATTAAGTTATCATAATTATTCTTAGTTTTAAAAATATAATTTCGTGGAATTATATTAAGATTGTAATATAAAGTAGTAAATTAAATTTTTCTTCATTTCGTTTTTCTCGTTTGGAGACTTAAAAATCTCAAGAGCCATTTCGGAAGTTAGAGCACTATCGTGGGAACGGTTCCTTTCATTTAAAGTCCACGTTATGTCTCCAAAGTGCTCTTTAAAGTCACAAGAAAACTGGCCTTTATATATAGGAAGGAAGACAAACTTTTGTCAAAGACGGGAAAAAATAGTCGAAGAAGCGTGTCCGTCAACATCACCTTTATTGTTGCACTTAAAAAAGAAAATTATTAATAAAAGAAAACAAGATTTTACTATTTTACTATGAATTACTTGTAACCACTATTTACGTTATCTTGGAAGAATATTAAGGCTATTTTAGTGTTTTTTAAAAGTTTTTTTTCATTCCAATTGACAACATGTTTCGACCCAAGTCAAAAAATTAATAACATTAATTAAATTTGATGAAACAATACTTCAGTTACAATTTTATAAATATCTACCTTAAATTTTATTAATAAAGGACAAAAAAAGTTAAAAGAATAACCTCTACTTTTTCAAAGAAAAAAGAAAATTTTATATCTGTAAAACAAGAATTTCGTCCTTTTTTAAAAATATCTAAACAAATGAATTCATTTCCTGTTTTCCAAGAATAATATTTTTTCTATATTTAGCATTTATTTAAAAAAAAAGCAATTCATTCTCAACTGCAGATGAAAAATTGATTTAAGGGTAGGCTTAGAAACGATTTGCAAAGTAAAACCCTCTGAACAAGTCTCGTATGCTATAAGTGAAAGAAAAGTTGAGGACGGCACTGACTTTTATCTCAACCGCTTTTTTCAAGAAAAAGGACAATTGTTGAAAAAGGCTGAAGACCCAAAGAGAGATATTCTCTCGTGCTTTTAAAAAAGTTCACAACTTGGAATTAGCTCAAGCTTTATGATTCTGCCTTTATATATGGTTCACGTTCACTCTACTCTCGTAAAATACCCGGATTTATTGTGCACTTTTTATATTCCAGGAAACACAAAGCTTTTCAAATTTCGAGTTTCAAATTAAACGCCTCGTAATGCAGAAAAACCAAACAAAATGTCACCAAGTTCAAATGGGTAAAACTTTTCGTATCCATATATTTTACAAACAATTCTTTTCTGCAAAAAAGGTTTTATTCGTTGTTTTTTACATTAGTTATGATCAAATTCAAAGAAAATTGTAATTTGACTATATACAATTTACAAATTAAGACGATTTTCAATCATATATTTATTCTGAGGTTGATTTATAAATTTGTTTGTAAAAAATGAATTGAAATGGAAAACACAAAATTAAAACATTAAACTTCTTATATTTTCATTGTTATTCCCTAGATTTACGCAATTGGCTATTATATTAATTGTATAGCACATAAATACATTACTGAACTGACGTAATGCTCAATAAATGTAAATTCTTGCAGATTATATGCGTGACGATTTTAACCAAATTGTCGAATGAACAATTTGAACAAGAGAAGAAACAGAATAACAAATCTTTTCAATGATTAAATAAAAATTAAAAAATTGAATACTTTCTTTACAAATTGAAATAGTTTATGTTAAATTGTTAATGTTTCAAAATTTCAATTTGTTAAGAATTAAAATTATAATTTTTACAATGTTGAACGCACAAAATTAAAATACATTCTAATTTCAAAGTTCCTTAATTTTTTTGCCTTCAAAATTGAAAGTTTACAAAATTCAGCTCGTATTAATTTCAAAGTCCCTTAATTTTAATTTTAATCCATGTAAATTTCAACATTATAAAATTTGAGTGCGCCAAAATTTCAATACGTCAATACTTTTAAGCCTTCAATTTCGAAAATGTCCAAATTTTAACGCCAAAAAATTTGAAAAAGTTTAAAAAACCAAGCTCAGAAATCAAAATTTCCAATTTCTTAAAATATTCGCCTTCATATTTGATTTTATCAAAATTTGCAGTATTTCAAGTTTAAAAGCGTCTCAAATTTTAAACGCTTCAAAATATGAATGAGTAATTTTTAAAGCTCAAAAATAAAAATATTCAATTGACAATTTAAATTTTTCCAGATAATTTTCAGCAAAAATTTTATTAAAAAAAGTTGCGAGACCAACTGGAAATACAAGAAATTTTTTTTACCAAATTTATGAATTCTAAGAAAATCTTTTGTATTACAAAACGTATTTTACAGCCGAAGTAAAACGTCAAAGAAAAAGAATAAACGTGGAGAAAATTGAGAAAGATTGAAAAATATGGCGAGGTCATTACTCGATAAAGTGTGAGATAAATTCAGTGCACAAAATTTACATAATTTATTCAAAATTTCTACGTGTTCAAATACTGACTGCTTTATCTCTAATTGGATCACTGGTTACTATTAGATAAAAATATTTAATTCACATAAAAGCCTATTTGATTTTGTAAGGCTAACATTCTTGTTAATTTTTTAGCTTTATACAAATACAAAGTAACATAAAATTCCTTATTACGCGCAATATAAATTTGTACTTAATACTTAATTTAACACCTCGTAAAATTTAATTTTTATTTACAACTTTTCTAAAATAGATTTTCAATCGTCAGATGTTGGAAACTTTTCAATTATAGAACTGTTTTTATATATTAAATAATAATAATATTAATAATAATTAATTGTCATTTAATGTAAGAAAATTGTTTTTAAATGTAAATAAAATTCCGATTGAAATATTTAAGTTTAAGCGATTGTGCTGTCAATTTAATAGAACTTTTAATAGAAAGATCAGTGACACTAATAAAAGTCGTAATGTAGAACAATAAAATTCCATTTGTTCTTATGAACCAAAGTAAATAAAGAATAACTGTAGTTGGTGCATAAAACAGCATAACTTTAAAAAATAATTAAAAATTCATTCATATAAAGCATTTTATCCGCTATTTCCACAAATAATAATAATAATAAATTTATATAGTAAACGAGACTTAATCACGAAAATCTTTTAACTAAAAATACATTTTGAGTTTATACTCTTTTACATAATTAATTTTCATTTAATTATACAAATTTAATTGAATTAATTATGATACAGGTGCTTCAATAAATTAACGTTCAGTTTAAGTATACGTAGATCGAATTCCTTGAAATATCAAGAGAAATTAATTAATTTTCACTTGACATTTTTATAACGTGAAATGAAGTGTGAGAATATAAAAATAATATTTCCAGTTAATCAATCATATATAAAAGTTATTTAATAAACTGTCCAAGTCGCGGTTAGAACGTAATTAATCATTAGCTAAGACTCTGAAATGCTAATCAAGTATTGCAGTTGATATTTTTCTGAATAACAAATTCGCGGAAACGAGATAAAAAGATACATAGTAAAAGTATTGTTTTTCAAGACTTCAATCAGTTCAGTTAAACGACGTATTAACGTAAGAATAAGATGATTGACGACTATTTTAGGTCAGTGAACAAATTTTCAACGTCAGTATTTATTTTTCCACGCTACGCTTATTTATCAAATTATTCAGAAATTAAGTGTACAAACAATACAATACATATTGTTTGTATAGTTTAATTTATATTTTTACTCATCTATAAATCTAAAATAGTAAAAAAATTACTATTTAAACAGTTATTTGATTTTTGTGTACACAAAATCTTAAGAACTTGTTGAAATGAAATTATTCAAATTAAATTAATATTTACATTTTTAAATTAATTATTTACTTTCTATTAATCTAGAATTAAAATTTGATCAATCCACCACACTCAAATTCGTATATGCGTTAAAATTTCAAAATTTAAAATTTTAATACCCAAATTTAAATGATTTTAATTTAAAAACCGTCCAAGTTTTAATGCTTCAATGACTAAAAATTTTAAAACGTCTAAAAGTCAACGCTTCGAATTTAAGTGCCATCAAATTTGAACACAATTTCCAAATTTGAGCCCAACCATTTTTTAACGCCTCTATATAATTAAACGATTCTGAATTTAAGCGCTAAAAAATTTCATTGCTTTCAAATTTGAACGAAACCAAATTTAAGCACCATCGAATTTCCACGTTTCTATTTTAAACAATTCTGAATTTTAAGGCCACCAAATTTCAAAAACTAAAACTTAAAAAAAAACGCCTAAATCTCAACTCTTCAAATTTAGGTTCCATCAAATTTGAACACAATTTTCAAATTTGAGCTCAACCAAATTTTATCGCCTTTATATATAATTAAACGATTCTAAATTTTAAAGCTACAAAATTTTAATGATTTAAAATTTTAAAACATCTAAATTTCAACGCTTCAAATTTGAGAAATATTCCAATTGTTTTTTAAACAATCTTCTTTTAATTTTGTTACATAGAGAAAATTTGCAAAAAATCCATTCAAAACGTATTGAAACTATATTAGCGACATTTTAAACAAATTTTCTCTCCTGATTTTCAAAACTTCACATTCAAGAGAAAATAATTCTTTTAAAAAGTTCCGAAAGCCTCGAAAAGGTTTTTTCTTTAGAACGACAGTGTGTGAATAATTTCGTTTCAATGAGAAAGACATCTCTCCTTTGTGGTTTGAGAAAATTAAATAAAACAACGAATGGAGCGGATGCTAAAGAGAATTGAAAATGAGACGTGTTTCTATCAAGTTTTAGGTAAATCATGCAAGAAGGAAATACAGTTTGTTTCATAATTTTATACATGAATAAATAATTGAAAAGCCAGAGAGTTACAACTCTACACATTGAAAATGACCTTTGATATGTTTAAGGATGTTTGAGCCCTCGACATAACCTCAAACTGAGAAGTATTTTTTAACATGAAAATAAAATATAATTTGTTTTTAACACTTACCTTGAATAACATTTTCTTAACAACCGTACACGGGGAAAACGTTTGAGGTAATCTTTCCCATATTATATGCAGGACCTCGGATCAAAGTTACAATTGAGATATTGTGTTCAAAATTCTGATAGTTATTTTCAAAAAATAAGAAAAATTTTCCCATATACGTGGAACTTGAGAGTCAAAAGTAGACTGAAAAAGACTACTCGCTTAAAGCTGTAACATGTGCATTAAAGTTGAAAAGAGTTTGCCGAGAAATGTGCAGAAGTTTACCATGCTACGGGTAATCGGAGTTCGGGCTCAGCGTCAAGTCCAATGACTCTCCAGCATGGTAAACTCTCCTCAAAACTCGGAATTTATTCCTATCGCATGATAAATCAAACTTTCTCCCTCTTTTTTCATTTTTAATTTGCAGATGCGATCACATATTATTTGTCTGTTAATTCCACAAGAACTCTTTCTATTAAAAGGAAAAAGAATGATCTTTAAATTATTATTTTAATACTTATATTAGAGGCTAGCCTAGCTTACGTTGAGTTATAAACATGCAACTATGACAAACAAATTTTAAACGAAAACTTGTTAGATATTTCATATTTTACTGACTACTCTTTCAATTAGTTTATTTTTTAAATTCTTATAATATTTTGATTCTTTAATTGTGTATTTCTGTAAATAGTTTAATTCTTAATATTTATTTACATTTAATACTAAAATAATAAATTCTATAATAAATTAAACAATATTTGTATTTTACATTAATTAAAAAGAAAATTACCTAAAATATTTCAGATATGATGCTTTTCTTGGTTTTTTTATCATTGTAAAATTAAACTATCAAACATATATTTTACAACTTCTAAACTTCTATGTTTGTAAATTTTTTTAAATAAAAATTTCTTGTAATTTAAAGGCAGATTTCTTATATTTTAAAGTTTCTTTCTTGCTTTGAAAATGTTCAATTATGGTAATTTTTACTCTTTACTATTTTTAAATAGCTAAATGTCATTTTTTAAAATTATTATTTTTCTTACTTTTCATTTATTATACCTTTATAAGATCTACTTAATTCATTACTTTCAATTTTTAGTTGTAATAACTTTTATTTATTCAAATTCTTATTCAAAATAATATTTATTTTCGTAAATAACGTTTAACAAATTCTCTAAATCTGAGTTAGTTAAAAATAACTAGCTTGAAATCAAAAAGTTAGCTATTAATTCAAATAGCTATATTTCTACTAATCATTTAGTAAAAAATAAATAATTATTAGTTTAGTTTATTTTTAAGTTATATCAAAATAGATAATATTTTAGTAAAATTCTGATTATTATTAATAATTAATTATTTTTAACTAATTCAGATTAAAAGAACAGATAGGATTTTCTAGGTTATTAAACTTTTAATGCAGAAAATACAAATTTGTTTCTATAAAAATTATTATATTAAATAACATTTATATTAATATTTTTATATATAATACATATAATATATTTTTAATAAATGAATATTTGGTTTTTTAAACATTGTAAGAATTAAAATTTTAATAAATAAGAATTTTCTGTCTAATTATTAAATTACTTTATTTAAAAATTATATAATACAGGAGTCTCGGAAATCGAAATTAACACAAGTGAAATTGATCTAAAGTGAATAAAAGATAAAGTCAAAGATTTTGTTAATTACCTACACCTATTTTTAATATTTAGATAATTGTTAAATTTGTACACATTATAAAAAATATTTTTTAAAATATCTACAAGTTATTTTTATAACAAGACCTTTAAGTTTTATTTAATTAATGAACTGCATAATTATAACTTTATACATTAAATAAAACTTTTTTTTAAATTAAAAAACTATTTGACATTAATATAATATTTTGGTCGTACTTTTTAGAATTTAAAATACAAAATAAGTTCTAAATTAACATTTTGAATTTGATTCACAGATTATTGCAAGACAAAAAAGAAAGATTTAATAGAAATTACCAAAATTTTGAAACTTGATTTATATCAAAAATTGATCAAGGAAGGAAACAATAATTAACACATAATTGTTTTAAATTAAAATTATTCAGTCTAAAGATATAAGAATTAAAACCGTTTCTCATAAAGGGATACAATTCTACTCAGTTAGTATATAAGGAAAGTTTGAATCTCTAATTCCAAATGTATTCGAGCGTGTTCGGTGTGCGTGAATGTGTATTTAGATATTTGTATACACTGTAAAAAATTTCGGAATTTTCTCCGATGAATTAGTAGGAAATTATTCCGAAACTGGTAGGTAACACATGTTTCCGAATATTTTGTAGGAAAAATTTCCGAAAAGAGGAGGAAAAATACTTTATCCACAGAAAAGCGGAAATTATTCCACAAACTTCGGAAAAATTTCCAATCAAAACGGATTTTTAGCCTATAGTAGTAGGAAATATTTCCGGATGGAGTCGGAAAAATACTTTTTTCCCATACAACCGGAAATTATTCCACAAACTTTGGAAAAATTTCCAAGCAAAACGGATTTTTAACCTACAGTAGTAGGAAATATTTCCGAATGGAATGGGAAAATACATTTTCCACAAAAAACCGGAATTTATTCCTTATACTTCGGGAAAATTTCCAATCAAATGGGATTTTTATCCTATGGTAGTAGGAAATATTTCCGAATGGAGTCGGAATAATACTTTTCTCACATAAAACCGGAAATTATTCCACAAACTTCGGAAAAATTTCTAAACAAAACGGATTTTTAACCTATAGTAAAAGGAAATATTTCCGAATGCAGTCGGAAAAATACATTTTCCACAAAAAACTGGAAATTATTCCTCAAACTTCGGAAAAATTTCCAAACAAAACGGGTTTTTAACCTATAGTAAAAGGAAATATTTCCGAATGCAGTCGGAAAAATACATTTTCCACAAAAAACCGGAAATTATTTCTCAAACTTCAGAAAAATTTCCAAACTAAACAGATTTTTAACTTGTGCATATTATATTGCTCAATCTAAGAAAATTTTATTTTGTACTCCTACTAAAAGAAACTCCTAGGTTTATTTTTTTAAAAATAAAAATCACTTAATTAGTTTCTCATAATTATTTTATTTATTATAATTATAAAAAATTTATTTATGTGAAGAACAAATTTTATTTTGTACTCCTACTAAAAGGAACTCCTAGTTTCATTTTTTAAAAAATACAAATGACTTAATTAGTTTCTTCTAATTATTTTATTTATTATAATTATGAAAAATTTATTTATGTGAAGAACAAAAATTTTACTAAAAGATTGTTGATACAGAACTAATAGATCTAACATGTTTTTGTTATAAAAATTTTGTTTTACATATTTATTACTATTATATTTTAATATTTAATTCTTCTGTTTAATTTATAAAAAAAAAATTGTTTTGGGCAATGTTTGCATTTTGAAAATATTACTTTTATTAATATAAATAAATGAAATTGTTTAAAACGTTAATCAATTTATTTGTATTCATTTTATTGAAGTTAATCAATTTGTTTGTATTCATTTTATTGATAATCTGTATCCGAGCCTGTATTCTTTTATCATTTTTAAATATCGTTTAATTATTGTTCTCAATTATTTTTCCTAATACATATAATTTAATTTTAAACTATTCTGTTTGAACCAGTTAATATTGTTAAGAATATTTACTTATTTAATTTATTGGTAATTTAGTAACGATAAATAATTTTTTTACCAAATAAATTTAATCTTATGTTAATTTCAATCAGAAAAAAGTAAACATTGTTAGTAATGATTGTAATAAAATTTTAATATTAGAAATGTTTTCTATCTTTGAATGTTTCTTAATAATATAAACAGATATACAGATTATACAAAAAATGAACATTTCTCCGAATATAAATTATCTTATTTCAAATAAATATTTTTAAATTTTATTTGCATAAGATTCTTAAAAATCTTCTCCAAAAAAATTTCTTAATCTTTAAAATAATGGATTCACAAAAAATTTGTCGAAAGGAATTTATTGCCATTCTCCTTTTGGTGAAAATATGTGTGAGTGTCACATGCCAGTAATGCTAACTAAACCATAGGACCAAAATTTATGAGAGTCTATTGTTGACGGGCGATGCCATTGCGGGGGTTCATCTGCACGTGGCGACCAAACGGAACTTGAGATCACCAAGTTCTTTGAAAAGAGAATTTCATAGCCAAGATGGCTCAATGGTTAGGTGCTCGTATCGTAATATGCGTATTTGCGTTTAGCGTTAGGGTTAGTGCGTTCGAATCTCAGTGTCGCTAGGATTTTTCAAAAATTTCGTATGTATGCGTTTAGTTGCGTTTAAGGTATAAATAAAATGTTAATTAATAATCAAATGTAATTTCAGCACAACACAACAATTGAATTAAATAAGTATGTAAAAACAAACCCAAATCCCATACTGTAAAATATAAATTTCCTTAATGTTTTAAATCTGTTGATTTGATTTTTATTATTAAATAATCAATGGGATTTTTTTTATCAGTATAAACATATTTCTTTATTACAACTGTACATGTAATGTTTCATATATGAGTTGGGTCAGGCCATATAATAGTCAACCACCCACTTTGGTTAGAAACGAATTTTCGTTTGTTTATTAAACCCAACCCTTTTTTTCCGTGTACAAAATTTGAATAATTTCCGGTAATTTTGGAAAAAATTCCAACTTAATGTCAGGACAAATATCCGACGTATTCGGAAAAATGTCCAACTTCATATGCGGAAAAATTTCCGATAATTTCGGAAAAAATTCCTTTTCATCAGTAGGAAAAGTTTCCGAAAAAGTTGGAAATAAAACCAATTTTTTTTTCGGAAAAATTTCCACCGTCTGGGGTTCCGTGCTGTCCGAATTTTTTCGGAAAAATTTCCGAAAAATTTTTTACAGTGTATTGCGGCGTAAGTTTAGTTTAGGTTAATCGCGTCTTGTATATAGTTCAAAAGAATATTAAATTAATCTTAAGGTTAAAACTATGATCGTGATTGTATCGTTAAATGTAATTATAATTAGCGAAATAAGTAATCTCTATAGGAAATAAATCTGTAATTAATATGAAGGAAATCTTTTTATTTTTTGGTTGAATAGAAAAGATCATCTAGTTGGCAAAACTTGACCATGCTGGTGAGCAGGAGCCTTGACAAGAACATTGTCAAGAATTCGAGCTCAGCGCCTTGTCATCCAGCATGGTAAAGTTTTCCCACGTGCTGTGTATAATACTACTCAACTTTCTGGCAATCGAGGAATCGCCCTCCGACCATCAAATTACCATGCTGGAGAGTGATGTGTATCCATATTTTTGTATAAAACATTTCTAATTCTTGAATAATTTCTATTATAAATTGAATGGTAATGTTTTCTAAAAATCACTTTGATCCGAGGTGTATCATGCTAACATGGTAAACTTTATCTGAAACATTTTCTCCGTGTACAGTAAATTAATTTAATTTTGCTGTAAAAAGTTGTATTATATTATAGTTTAAAATGTATTAACTTTTTTTTAAATTTGTATAGCCGTTTTTTTTTTAATGTAAAGTCCCAACTTTATAAATGTATATCTTAAAAACAGAACGGTAAATTTCAATAAAATTGTAACCATACATGTAAAATATTGCATTTAATATATCATTAAAATTTTACAAGAATCTGTAGAAAATCGATTTTTGGATAAACCTCCTTGAAATCTAATAAAAAATTGCAAATTTTATATTTTATCCAATTATGTCAAATGCTCATTTTACTTTTGAAGCATTCTCTACTCAATTCTACTCATATAGAATTTTATTAAAAATGTATTGTTCAGAAACAATATAGAAAACATAAAAGATACATTTTTTTTGTTAATTACTTTTTAACTAAATATTTTTAATAAAATTTTATGAGTGGATTTTTATAGAACGTTTCAAAGAATAAAATTATCAACTACTCAACATAATTGGATAAAAATGACAATTTTACATGAGATTGGAAAAAAAGCAGAAAACGTTAAATCCAAAATAATTGTATCTGAACATTCTATAAGTAGATGTTTTAAAATTTATTAAAGGCAATTTTTGTTTTACTTTATTTTCATGATAAAAAGTAATTTTTAGTTTGAGGTTATATGTCATAGTGTCAAACGTCCTTACAGAATAAACATTTTTTAAATTTTCTTCTTGTTAAAACACAGAGTGACTTAACTTTTTTTCTCTTTCTTTCTTTCTTTATTTTTTTTCCTAGAAGCAAATTGACCTAGTGACGGATCTTTGAGATTTAAATCCATGCAAATTCGAGAAGTCCGAGTTCTAGAAGGTCGCTTCTAACACGAGATGGGGTGGTTAGGAAAACACAGTAAAAAGAGAACGACATGAGGCGCCGTGGCGTCGCGGCGTCGTCCTTGTGACGTCAATTCATATGATACACCCTTGTGGTTCAAGGGTGGAAGAAAACAAAAATATTGCCTTTCAAATATTCAATTAAAGAAGGAATAAAAAAAAGAATGTCTGATATAACTGAAAAAAATTTAGCCGAGATATTCAACTACCATTTTTTAATTAATCTAACCCTATTGTTGTTGTTAATTTTACTATTTTTCATGTAGTTAAACATTAGTGGTTCAATTTACTACTTTAAGTAGCTAAATTACAAAAACTACAAACTCGTATTTTACAAAATACTTTCGTAGTTCTTTTAACTACTTTTTCAAAGTCAATCATTGAGATTGTTTTTATTAAAATCAAAAATTGCTTTTTTTTTAAAATACATATAAAATCATTACTTATATTAAAATTTTCTATTATTTATTTGTAATTAGTTTATTTTTTAAACTGAAAACATTTAATAAGAAATAATGAAGAATAAAACATACAAACACAACCAAACCTTATTATGTCGAATAAATGAGAAAAATTCAAGAAAATATCTTTAAATTTATATGATCGCAAAATTAAGAAAATTAGGTAAAAGCAACAATAAAATAATAAATTATAAAAAACAACATAAAAAAGTAAAAAAAAAAAAGAAAACAGCCTATTAATAAAATAAGAAAATTTTTCTAAATAAAAAAAGTTATGAACATTATTAATGAAACAAAGAAAAATTTTAAAAAAACAACGCACAAGAATGAAACAGTGACATAAAAATATATAAAACAGTAAAATCTCTTTTCAAACAATTAACCTATTTACGGACATTTTTTTAAATTAAAAAAATAAATAAGATAATTAGAAAATGTAAAAATATATATTTACTATAGAGAAAAAAAATTTCAAAATTAGGAAAATTAGAGAATTATTTTACAAATTGAAGAAAAAGAAAATTAACAATTTTGGAAAATTAAAAAATTTTAAAAGAAAAAAAATTATATGAAATAGAAGAACGATGTTAAAATGAGAATATTTGAAACAATATTAAATTTACATAATATAAAATAAAAGAATAAAAGTCTTCAAAAAAATATAAAATTCAGTAATTTAAAAAGTGTAGATTTTTATATACACTTTTTTTCCATTGAATGAATGTTTTTAAAAATTCGTAATTATAATAAGATAAAAACTAAACAAATCAAAAAAGGAAAAATGTTTCTAAGAAATAGAAAAATGATGCCAAAAATTAAAGAATTAACTAAAATGCAAGAAAGGACTAAAATAATTGCGAATTAACAAGAAAGTTCAATAAATAGGAAGAAAATGGAGAATTAAGCAATTACATTATTTATGGACATTTTTTTCAAATTAAAAACATAAATAAGAAGATAATTTAAAAAACGTTAAAAAATATATTACTAAAGAGAATTATTTTACAAATTAAAGAAAAAATAATGAACAAATTTTTGGAAAAATGTAAAGAAAAATTAGAAAAAAAAATTCTTGGAAAAAGAAGAACGATGTTAAAATGAGAATATTTAGTACAAGATTAAATTTAAATAATATAAAATAAAAGATTAAAAGTTTTCAAAAATGTAGAAAACTGAGAAGTTTAAAGTAAATAAGAACGATGTTAAAATGAGAATATTTAGTACAAGATTAAATTTTAATAATATAAAATAAAAGATTAAAAGTCTTCAAAAATGTAGAAAACTGAGAAATTTAAAATAAAAGCATCTACTAAATGTTTATAAGAAATTCGTATTTACGAGATATCAAAATTAAACAATTTAAAACAAGGAAAAATGTTTCTGGGAAATAGAAAAATAAAGACAAAAATTAAAGAATTAATTAAAATTCAAGGAAGGAGTAAAAAAATTGTAAAACGAATAGAAAATTAAATAAATGGGAAGAAAATGGAGAATTGTTTTTTTTTCTTAATCTAAAAAAATGAAAAAATTGTTATAAATCTACTAAAAAATTAGAATTAATAAAAAAAAAGTATATTCAAAAATCCTATTAAGTAAATTTGCAAAAAATAGACAAGATGTTAAATTAAATTGAATAAATCTACAAAAAACGAGCGTATTTATTTTTGAAAATATGAAAATAATTAAGAAAATCAACAAAATAAATGTTTAGTGAATGTTATAATAACAAAATTGTGTAAAATAATATTAAATAATTAGCATAAAAAAAAGAAAGTTAAAGAAAATCCTAAAATAAAGAGACAAATACAAAAAAAAAGTAAAAAGTACCTAAAAGAATAAAAAATATGAAATTTTTGTAAAAATAAGAAATTGTAAGATAAAAATTAAAAATTTTAAAAAAAAGTGCAATCTCTCAGAAATAATATTAAAATCTAAAATAATATTATATAAACTTGATTTGAAGAAACTTTTCCATATATTCATCAATTAAATTTAATTTGATTCAAATAAATATTTGTTTGAAAAATAATAATAAAATAAACTATTATAGTTGTTTCGAATAACTTTTTTTTCAGTAACACAATAACCTACAAAAATATGCTGACAAAGTGAAGCCAAGAAAGTGTTTTAATTTAATCACTGTCTTGAAGATTAGTGAGAAACTATTTTACACTCTTATGAAAATTGTCTACAATTAATAAATGGAAGTGATTTAATGTCATTATTTTTTATAATAAGGTGAAAGGATAAAGATTAATACTTTTTAATCATCATATTTTAAATATAATAAGAAAATGCAATATGATATGACTGTTTTAGAAATGAAAACTTGTTAACATTTTAATGGTTGGAATTACATCCTCGGCTTAAATATAGAGATAAAAATTCTATATGCAAAAAATCATGTCGGACAGAGGGATTTATAAACATATCTCGTTCAAATGTTCTATGATAGCAGAATATTATCTTCTGGACTCCCAAGTGCAGACAAAACCCAATTATTTATTTACTCCGATTCACGGTGGCAACGATAATTTGATATTAAGTTTTGCGATATATGTAAAATACCTAAATAGAACAGTTTCTTATTCATAACTTTTAATAAACAATTTAATTCGAAAAGTTTAATTTCACAGATTTTTTATATTTGTATATTTAAAACTTTTTAATTCAAATTGCGAAGTTTGGTATTTAAAATCATAAATAATTTTAATTCTATTATTCTAATTTTTATAACTTAAAAAAATTTGAAAATATTAAATATTTATAATATAATGTTGGTTTAGTAATCCAGTGATGAATCATATTCTCGTAAAAACCATGTTAAAAACTTTTTACATAATTTAACCTTTTAGAATTCAAATTGATAAATTTTATTTTCCGATATTTCAGTTTAAATTTAAAACTTCAACGTTTTACATTCCACTACTGGATTGACAGTTATTTCATTTTATTATGTTAAATTAAAAATAATCTCATAACGAAGTTTTTAGTTATTCAATTAAATTCTAAAAACACTTGCTAAGTTTGACAATTACATTTTCATGAATTTTTCAATTTTTTTAAATTTCATTAAATAGATCAAATTTATCATCAAATATAATTATTCTCATTGAAAACTCAATATATATTTAATAATTTAATCATTTTTAAATAAATTATTAGCATTGCTACATCAGAAATTTCATAGGTCACTGATATTTACTTAAATTTGCAATTTTTTTTCTTAATTTTGCGTTTAATATAAATCCATCTCTCAACAGGGTGAAATCAATTCTATTTCGAATAAAATTCTCCCTTAGTGTTTTTTTTATTGATTTGACAGCATCTTCTTTCAAACAGATTCTTGAACAGAATTTTTCTCAAATTGAAATACAAATTACTTTATTTTATATACATTCCATATAATACTTTATTTTTCAATATTCATCAAAATTTTCGATATTTTTTACACGATTGACAAAATACGAATTCTTTTCTAATTATATAGTTCCATTCTTCTCTTTTATTTATCAATTAATTTTTCATTTAACTGTCTCTATTTACGAACCAATTCTCTTACAAAGGTTTGTTATAGACTATTTTTGTTTTTTGCATTCCACTGATTTCCTATAGAAATGTGAAGCAGTGGTGAAAATTAAAAAAGTTCAGAAATAAAATTTTTTAGATTCTACTTTCAGAAAATTTCAATTTAAAAGTCGACAGAATTTAAACTTGATTCAAAAATCAGAGGTTCTTCATCCAAAAGTCAAAAGAATTGAAATTCGATCAGAAAGTATAAATAATTTAATCTTCTATTTCCAAAAATGTAATTTTGAAAAGAACGATACGCCGAGAATATTGAAACTTTATAATTGTCAGAAAAAAAGTATTTGAAGCTACTTTTTGTTCTTGGAGATAAAAAAAGCATGAAAAATAGAAATGGATATTTATAGCATTTATCAGTGAAAAATGGTTCAATTAGCAGCCGTGAAATCGTGCTGTTTCATCATTCAATGGAAAAATAGATCTTAACTGCATAGTAACGAACTACACATAGGTATAAATTGAAGTTTGAATTCAGACTCTATTAATATAAAAGAAATTTGCATTTATGGATGATTGAGAAGCACTTAAAGTGATTATTTTTAAATAATCTATAAATTCTGATTTAACAAAAAGTTATACTGATGGGTTAACTTGAGAAAATGAAACAGATTAATAACGAAAGTTAATTTTGATTTAAAGAGTGAAAAGAATAAAAAATAAATTAAAATAAAATATATATAAATAAATAAATCTTAAATACTATGAATTGATTTAAATTTTAAAGCTTCCAAATTGGAATTAATTTAAAACTCTGCAAATTAGAATTAAAAGTTTCAAAAGTCTCAAATTCAATTCACTCAAGTTTCAATTTTCCCTAATCGGAAAATTTCCAAATCAGATTTATTCAATTATTAATTCTTTAAATAATAAATGGCATCTAAATTTCTAAATTTGCATGTATTCAATTTCTAATACTTTCAAATGGTCAATTACAAAGGCAAATTAATTTTTAGCTCATAAAGTTACTGCGCAGTGTGATTTACAAAGTGCATAAAATCGTACGAAAATTCTCTACTTTCAAGTTTTTGTTTCTTTTTTTTTTCTTAATTTATCTCTTTTTGAGATAAAATTTGAATTTATTGTAAAAACTTTTACACTTTAATTATAAATTCAATGTATTAATTAACTTTTGAAAACTATATTATAGTATGAAAAAAGAGTATGTGTGCATACAATTTTGTCGAGAAATGGTACATGCATAAAAATGCGTCATGATATTTTTTGGAATATCTATCTTTCATACATAAATACGTCATTATGAGCAGTCAAGGGGTTAACGATTGATAAAAAAAGTAGTTAATGATATTAGCTCTTTCATCATTGCTACTAGTTAAGTGATAATAAATTTGTCTGGAACTATTTTTTAAATCTATATATCTAACATAGATTACATAAATAGAAAATCTTGAATATTTCTGCGTTACTTTTATGAAATTATAATTTTAAATAATGAAAATTATTTCGTTGGTATATTTCAGGAAGGCGTTAAAAAAAGTAATAAATAAGAATTTTTTGTACGTGATTTTTGTACATTGATTAGTCAAACTTGAAGAATGTAAGAGACACGTCATATCGAATGTTTTTATTTCTTCAACATCCGATAACCATTCATTAAAACACGTTTTGAAAACTTTTCCTGATTTTAATTTTTTTAACAAATCACATGTTTAATAACAGAAAAATAAGAATGTACAATTTTTGCTATTTTATTTACAATTTTAAATATCTATATAACTATTAAGTATTGTTAAAGTACAAGATTAATTGTTGTAAATAAACAAATTTTACAGGAGGAGCCAGATTAAAATAATATTTCTTTTCAATAAATATTAAATTAACTATGTGTTTAAAATAAACAAAAATCTGAGACTTTTTCCGAGTGTAAAGAATAAACAAGTGAAGAAAAAATATTTAAACACTGGATACAGGAAAAACTGACTTTTTGAAAACAAGTAAATTACTCGCGAGTGTAATTACTGTTGACATAAATTTTATTAAATCGCGTGTAAAGCAATTTAAATTACAACAGCACGTGGTTTGAAAATCAGCTTTTTGCTTCCACTAAAACGAGACTAGATCACACGCTTTAGTAAAATAGCTTATTAACTTGTTTGTTCCCAAAGTGAATCACTGGTGATTAAGTTGTTAATAAATAATATCTGCATTGTAAACAGTTAACTACGTTAGTAATTAATTTTGATCAGATTGTTGTTTAACTTTTAAAAAAGTTTAGCTCAATTTAAAAACTGAATAATATTTGAGTTTGTGAAATATTAATCTGTATGTCAAAAGTAATAATTATTTAAATGGTGTATTAATCTAATTATTTAATTTAATATTTCATTTAAGCGCTTAATTTTGATTATTATTATTAATCACCACATATAATATAGAAAAAGAAATCTCAGTGTATGTTAAAAAAATGTTTTCAACTAATTAAGAATTGAGCTCACATAATTCCTTATTTGAAGTTATTTGAATACAAACAAAGGGGAGTCTTTGAATAATAAGGAAATGTACATCGACTAATGTCAAAAAATTTTTCATGGTTGAGGAAAATATTCTCGTTTCAAGGAAACCTTTAGCTATGAATAACGACTATTTCCTTGTACTATGAATATCAAAAGGACAAGAGAATTGTTAAAGAAAGTGTAAATTGATGACAAAAATGTACTTTAGAATTAACATAAAGTTACAAATTTCCCAATGATTTGAATGGTTTATTATATTTTTTATGAAAATTTCAGAAGGTAAATATAGTAATATTGGCTCTATTATCAATTAGTCAGTATAATTAGAGAATAAAGAAAAAATAATTATAAATATTTTAATAATATTTTAATACAAATATTTACATTTAAATATTTCAATACAAATATAGTTTATGTATTGAATAAATATAAAGTATTAGAAATAACTAATACGTATTGAAGAAATTTAATAGAATGTATGAAAAAATAACCAGCTTATGTTAAAAAAATTCGAGAAATTTACAAAATAACTGGAAAGTATAAAAAACTGGTAAATTAATAAAAAACAACTAGAAATAAGAAAATATATAGATGAAATAAAATATTAAGACAGAAAAGATAACTAGAAAACAGAGAAAAATTACTAAAAAGAAATAACATTTTTGTAAAATCAATAAGTAATTAGAAATATATAAAAAAAAAACAACGAGGATAATACAACTAGAAAGCGACAAAAATAATTAGAAATATTTTTAAAAAAATTAACAAAAAAGTTACTGTTAAGTAAAAATATCCAGATGTAGAAAGAAGGATAATTAAGCAGTAAAACAATATACTGGAAAAAGAACAAGTAGAGACAATAGAAGAAGGAAATAATAAAATATAAAATAAGGAAAAATGACTAAAAAGGGACAAAACAAAAAAGTTCTAACAAATAACTCGAATTTAATTAAAATTACAAGAAAATATTCAGATAAGCGATTTCAAACTATTTAATAAAACTTCGAATGTTTTTTTTCTAAAAATTAAAATTGCTTGTACAAAAATTTAGGTAATATTATTATTATTATTACTAGCAAAATATACGCGCGCTACAGCGCGCGAGAATGACGTTTTGCATTTGTTACTAATTTAAATATAAAAAGTATGAACTTTTTTATATTAGATAATTTATTATTAAATTAAATAAAAATATAACTCATTTTTTACTGTTACATAATTATTATTTAAATTTTATTAAATCAGAAAAAGAGTTTTGTTCTTTAAACTATGATTTGTTCCGTCAAATGCATTTCTTAAAAGTTAATTATTATTATTAATATACATCCTAATACATAATTGATTTAATTATAAAATAATAATAAAAAATTTTTAAATAATAAAAGTAATCCGATTTAGTTTAAATTAATTTTATTAGATCCTAAACAAATTAAACAAAAATTTTATTTTAACATATAATTATTATTTTAGTCCAGTTTAATAAGAAAGATAAGGTTTGTTAAAAGAGGTATGATTTTTTTGAGTTGAATGTTTATTAGCATTTCTTGACCCATAAATGCAAAAAAATGATTAATCAAAAAGTAAACAATAAAAGTTTATAGCAAAAAGGAAACGAGAAAAACGTAATGAATTATTTATTTTGAAATATACTAACATTATATTCAAAATTCTATTCAAATTTCAATTGTTCCAAACGTCTATTAATCAAAGTTTCTTATTCTTAAATTTTCTTTAAACAATATAAATTTCAATTACTAACTTCTCTAGGTGCAAATTAATCGTCAAAACTTTTATCAACACAGATTTTAATTTTTCCAAATTTAAAATATTTTCCAACTTTTATAGATTCAAACTCTAATTATTTTAAACTTCAATTAAGCAAAATTTTAATATTTAACCAAAGTTTTAAGAGACATATATAATCCAATTTCACTTTGATTCTCAACAATGTAAACAAAATGTATTTTAACTTTATTATATATTTATAAACTAAATATTTTAAATTTAATTTTATTAATGCAATTTTAAAATGTGTTTCAAACTTTAAGAGCTTGTGATGGAGAATGATGTCAGTATAGTCACATGACCCAAAGCCAAAATTTCTCAGCGATTTTTCTGTATAAAACTAATGAATATTTTTATATAAAACTTAGTATAGAATTATATAAAATATCAACCGGAAGATCTTTCTGACTCTAGCGTGTGTTCTCATTTTGACTAAAAAGTTAATTTTATAAAATTGTTCAAAATTAGAAAAAACTCAAACAGTTAATTTTGGGTCAAACTCCAAATAAGTTAGGGGTACGCAGACCTTTCAGGTGATATTTTAGGTAATTCGACAAAATTGCATTGAAAAATATTCAGTACCTAGTTCTAGAGAAAACCGCTGAAAAATTTTGTTTGTGGGTCATGTGGTCAATGATCAATCTATCACATCCTCTTAATTATTAGGAACTTGGAATTATTTGAATTTTATTATTAATAAATTTCAATTATTATTAAAAACTTTTAATGCTTCAATTTTTAATCATTCTATGTTTTAATTATTATATCAACTTTAAATAATTTCAAATTCTAACAATATACATATTAAAATAATTTCAAACTTAAACCAATTTCTAAAAACGTTTTAATTGTAAAAAATTTACATACATTAAAACTAATATAAATCCAAATTTTCTGATTAATTTTATAATTTTAGTCTTTCCAAAAAAAGTTAATTCTTTTATAGTAAAAACTGTATTTCAGTCTATCTCATTTTCTGTTAATCTAGTTAAACTATATAATTAGATTTATAATTGTCTTTAATTTTAAATGTATAATTAAATTGAATATTAAAGCAGTTTAATCATTTACTCACGCAATAAAAAATAATAATTTTTAGATAAAAATACTAAATGTTTTCAAAAGTAATTTAATGCAGTACCCATTTTTCTTTAAAAATTAATAGCGCAAAAAAGCTTCAAGAGTCAAACCACTGTCTTTCAACTAAAGCTCGTCGCTGACATATTTTAATAAATATTAAAACCCATATTATATGTATTATTGATGTGTCTAAATTCAAGTTCTGAAGTTGTTTTAGATAATTTTTTTATTTTCCAGCCGTAAATTGTAATTAAAGAAGCAAGTGTCAAGAAAAATTGGCGTTTTTAATGCATATTTCAAATATTTTTTATTTAGAAAGAAAACATTTCATTCTCATATTGTAAAGAAAATATGTTTAATTAACATCCAAATATTTATTTTATTTAATGTTATTTTGTATATAATGAATAATGATAAGAATAATAATAAAATCAATTTAAAGTTGATCAAAAGGCTGTCACTTTTAACCATTTTTAAAAATCTATTTTTTAGAAACCTTCTTAATAAATATTATTCAAACTTACCATAATTATTAATTTATACACTTTAATCATGTTTTCACTAGATTCAAGACAAATATTTATTTTATTACTAAATAATACCATCTTAAAACTTGAGAAGTAACCCCAAAACACAAAATTTTTAATCTTATATAAGTTTTTCTGGATGCAATTAACAAATTATTTCTTTTCACATATCTAAGTTTTTATAAAATCTTCAACATATTAAATTTTAGAGAGAGTAATTTGCTCAGTTTATGAATTATTATTCAAGTTTAAAATGTACAAAATACACTCTAAAGTTTGACAATCTGTTATTTATTTTAAATTCAAAATTATTTTTGTCAATAATTTTAACGACAAATGTAAGAGTGTATTTTGTTCAATGAAAAATATGGTTTTTTCATTACATTTTTAAACTTTAATAATTCATAAACTGCGCAAATTACCCTCGCGAAAATTTAATATGTTGAATATTTTATAAAAACTTAGATATGTAAAAAGTGTT
The DNA here is from genome assembly GCA_037103525.1 of Ganaspis brasiliensis. Classification (NCBI taxonomy): domain Eukaryota; kingdom Metazoa; phylum Arthropoda; class Insecta; order Hymenoptera; family Figitidae; genus Ganaspis; species Ganaspis brasiliensis. Next base: position 5,196,570 of record JAZKLR010000101.1, on the reverse strand, counting down.
AATTTTTTAATATCATCCAGAAGAAACTTATATAAGATTAAAAATGTGTTTTGGGGTTAATTCCGGAATTTTAAGGTGGTATTATTTAGCAATAAAATAAATATCTGTCTTGAATCTAATGAAAATATAATTAAAGTGCATAAATTAATCATTATCGTAAGCGACCACCTTTGGTCGAAAGTCAGTGGTTTGACCCTTAAACTAAAGAAAAAAAAGTGCTCAAAAGGAAAGCAAATAATCAAAAAGGTAATTGAAAACCTTAAGCAATGTTTAAAACCTGTGCATAGCTTATTTTTCAATGATATAATTCATAATATTTCATTCTTTATTATTATTTTTATTGTATTTTTTAGAATTAATTAAAAGCTCGAAATAGGTGTAAACAGAATCAAAGACTGAATGAATGAATAAATGATAATAAAATTTTATTATTTCATATCTTCAAATCATTTATGAAATTTCATAGAAATATTAGATTTTCTGAATTAAAAAAACCAATATTCAATTTACTCAAAATATTTAAGAAAAACTTAATTTTACATAATAAGAACTTAAATAAATTTTGTTTAACATAAATTAAATTAAAATTGTAAAAAAATGTTAAATACAAAGTAGGTTATATACCTGCATAATGTATATATTTTAATCTTGTTTTCTTTTTTAATCCTATTATTAAAATTTTATTAGTTTATTTTAAAAATTTACCAATTTTATAGTTATGTAAGTCCATTGACTTTCGTCTGAGGACTGTTGCGGACATATTATTAAAAAAAATTGTTCCACAACACTTGAAACTTGAATATTTCCTGATTTTATTGGTCATAATATTATAGTGTAAATTGTATTTCTTATAATGTAATTATTAATCAAAAACCTTAAATTTTTGCAAATTTTTAAAAACATTATTATTCAAAAACTATTTGATATTATCTATTGGAACTTACCAGAAACATAAAATGCTTAATTTTTAATATATTAATGTTGATATTTTTATTAAAAAAATATAAAATCTATATAATATAAATATCTAGATTTCTATTTTTCAATTGATATTTTAAACTTTAGGCAGGTTGTAATAATGCTTGTCTAATTTGAATTACAAGTTGAATAGAGCGATGTGAACTTGGTCTATACTAACTTCAAGTTTTAGAAATAACCTTTTTAAGTATAAAATTTCAATATTTTATATCTCAAAAACGAAGTAAAACACGTTCATAAAATTTTAATAATAAGTAAATTTTATTAATATGTAATCAAATATTTACAAAAGCTGAAATTTGTAGGAGGTTCAGTAAAAAAGTTGTAAGCTGAAAATAATTGTAAAATTTTTCAAAGTAAAAATTTTTCTAATTTAAATATTATTTTAAAATAATCCTTTTTTAATAAAAATATCAACAATAAAATATTAAAAATTAAGCATTTTATGTTTCTGGTAAGTTCCAATAGATAATATTAAATAGTTTTTGAATGATAATGTTTTTAAAAAAATGCAAAAATTTAAGGTTTTTGATTAATAATTGCATTAAAAGAAATACAATTTACCCTTTAATATTATGACCAATGAAACCAGCAAATATTAAAGTTTCAAGTGTTCTGGAACAATATTTTTTTTAAAATAAGTCCGCAACAGTTCTCAGACGAAAGACAATGGACTTACCTAATTGACACAAACGAAAAACGTAACCTATTTTCAACTACATAACAAATTTCAAAACCAAGAAGCAAAACATTATTAAAAAACAATTGAATAGAAAAACGACCAACTTCAGGTGTGGACAGAATGAATGAAAGAATGAATGAAATTGCGGATTATTATTATAGATTATTATTATCATCATTATAATTATAGTTTTATGTTATTGATTAAAATTTAATTATTTAACTTATTATCCAATGAATGTTTATTCAAATCAATTATCACTATTTCGACAAGGAAACATTATACTTTCATTCAGAGGATAGTTTTTTCAAAACAAATATTAGTAGTAATGTTAAACAAATATTAATGTTTATTTCGGTAATTCTCAAATAATCTGTTACATGTTTCTAGTTATTTTTATTCAGTTCAAGAGTTCCGAAATCTTAACCAATTATTGACATAAGGTATAACGCATTCATGGTAGGAAATTAGAAAAACTTCATTTTTATAAGATCAAGAAATTAATTGATGATATAGTCATGATAAAAAATTTCAAAAAATATCTTCAAATTCATGTCATTGTAAAATTAGGAAAATTAGATAAAAGCAACGAAAAAATAATAAAGTATTAAAAAAACAAAAATGTAAAAAGATAAGAAAACAGTCTATTAATAAAATGAGAAAATTCTTATAAATAAACATTGTCATGGACATCATTAAAGAATTGAAGAAAAAATTGAAAAAGAACACAAGAATGAAACAGTGACATAAAAATATATAAAAAAGTAGAAACTCTTTTCAAAAAATTGAACTATTTACGGACATCTTTTTTTAAATTAAAAAAATAAATAATTAGATAATTAAAAGAACGTTAAAATATATTAGTAAAGAGAATAGAGTTTTAAAATCAAAAAAATTAGAGACTAATTTCACTAATTGAAGAAAAAAAGAATTAATAAAATTTTGGAAAATTTAAAAAAATTAAAAAAAAAAATTCTATGAAATAGAAGAATGATGTTAGATTGAGAATATTTAGTTCAAGCTTCAATTTACAAAAATAAAATACAGGAATAAAAGACTGCAAAAAAAGTAGAAAATTGGAAATTTAATCAAATCAAATAAAATGGAGTAATGTTTTTTTCTTAATATAACAAGCTGTAAAAAAAAAGTAAAAGGTACAAAAAATAATAAAATTTGGTTTTTGAAACTTTTTACAAATTTCAAATAGGATTTTGAAGAATACAAGACCACTCAAAAGACCCAAGAAAAATAATTTGATTATATAAATTAGTCAAAAAATTACAAGCGAAACAAATTTTTTTTACTGTTCTTTTGAGTTTTCTGGTTTAAAATTCAAATGCGCATAACTTCGTTAAAAATAATTTTTTTCAAAAATAAAAAAATACGAGTGTCTTTATTTTTCATAAAGAATAACATATTTCAGTGGCAGTTAAATCTACAGCTTGAAGTTAGTCGGTCTGCATGATTTGAAATGGATTCAACCTAGAATGTACTAAAAAATTAGAATTGATAAAAATAAAATAAAAGAATGTTTGTATAAAGATAAATAAAAAGACCACAAAAACAATTAAAAAATCTTTTAAGAATAAAAAAGTTAAGGTGAGTTAAACAAAAAATATTTTTATAATATTATATTTAAATCAAGTCCAACAATAAATATAGAAAAATAAAGAAAATCTGAAAATTTTATGAAAGCATAAGTTAGTTTGCTAAAAATTTCGCAATAAATAGACAAGATGTGAAAACAAATTGAATAAATTTATAAAAAAATGAGTGTATTTATATTTAAAAATATGGAAATACATAATTATGAAAGTCAACGAAACAAAAAATTTAGTGTATTTTATATAGCTAATAACAAAATTGTGTAAAATAATATTATATAATTTACGTAAAAAGAAGAAAATTAAAGAAAATCTTAAAATAAAAAGACAAATTCAAAAAAAATATCAAAAGTAAAAGGAGATAAAATCTTAAAATTTTGTAAAAATATGAAATTATAAGATAAAAATTATACAGTTTCGAAATAATGAAGTCACTTTAAAAAAATTGTAAGAATTAAAAAAAGTATTAATGTGAATTTGAAAAATAATTAATATTATTTAATTATTTTACATTATATAATTAATATGCATTTTAATTTTTTATTTTGAATTAATTGAAATTTAAAAGTTTGAACAAATTGGAGTAGGAGTTAATTGACATTTGGAATTTATTTAAATTATAATGACTTAAAGATATATTTAAATTTAATACTATTTTGTGCAATATATTCATACCAACAATTTTTAGATCGCAGGTATTTTGATCATCAGTATTAGCACAATTTTTGAAATTTTATTACTTATAAATTATTACAAGATTTAAAAATATAGAAAAAAACCCACTCCTAACGGGAATCGAACCAAAATAACATAATTGCCCAAATCCAGTGCGCTCTCCATGAAGCTAACGAGAAAACGATTATAAATTCCACATCTGAATCGAAAGTCTAAAGTTAATTATAAATAACACTGTGTTACAAAAAATGACAAAGAAAGGTCCGATTTCAATTTTATTTATTTTTTAATTTAAAGCTGAAAAACAAGGCTTTCTATACTTAATCGAGGTTTTATGTATCAAGTAAAATTTACAGTAGAAAAAGTGTAAAAAAGTTGGAAAATTGTCAATTTTTTTTTTAATTTTTTCAACTTTGGTAATGATTTACCGAACAATTTTATTATAAAAGATTTTTTCTGTGCTGAATTATTTAAAGTGTATTAAATTCTATTTCGAATGGGCTTTTTTTTAATTAAATTGGTGAAAAACTGTTTAAGTTCTTGCATTTTTTGTATTTGGGCATATATCTCTGGAACCTTTAACTTTTATGTCCCTCGCATACATTTTGATAATTTCAATCAATTTTTACCTGGCTTTCGTTGGAAATATTAATACTTGATACGAGGAATCATTTTCAAAAGATTTAACATTTATTTATTAAATTGATAAATAATTATTCCAATTTGAATAGCCGATTTTTAACAATGTTTACTTGTCCCTAACCATACTTTCGAATGGTTTTTACGTTAAAACTTTGTAAATAATAAGAATTACTAGTTATATAACACATATTTTTAAAGTTAGTTAAACGCTGAAGACATTTGTGCTTGAAAATTAATATTTTGTTAATTGTGAAGAAAGCTATATGCTTTTAAAAGTTGTCCTTCACTTTTAACCTTCTCGACCGTAATCGTCATATTTATCATGTTTCTTGAATAAGACTATTGGCACACCAAAATTGTTTATGGGAAATAAGAGTTCAAATCATTAGAATTATTTTGAGACATACTAAATTGATGTGCTTCATGTCTTCAAAAAACTATTCTAATTTAAAGAACAGAAAACACGTGTGTACAAAATTTGTCAACGACCGTAATCAAGTGATACTCCACGAAAATCAAATAAAAGTATTCGAATAGTACTTACATAAATTTTTAAGAGTACCATTTAACATCGTGTGAATGTGCTTTGAAAAAAAATACTTTATTGCAAAGATAATGTGAAAATATTTATCAATTACGGTCGACCGAAATTTTTTAGAAAGAAATTGTTAAGTACGAAGTTGCCGATTCTAATTCTTTCAATAGAAATTGTCATTAATAGCCTAAAGCACAATGAATCGTAATCGCTAATCCTTAATCGTAAGAATGAGTGGAAGCAGGACAAAGATATATGTATGTCCTACTTCCTCTCATTCTTACGATTAAGGATTAGCGATTACGATTCATTGTGCGTTAGGCTAATTAAAACGTGATGGTTAACTAAAAAATGTATTTAGTTGATTTTTGACATTTGTTTAAATTTATTCCTAGTGTATTATTATTAGTATTTTACTAAATTCTTATAAATATTGAAAATATTAAACAAGTTTATCGTTTTTTAAAAATTATAACCCCTCAAGCAGTTCATTTTAACTGTTTTTTATCCTAAAAAGCAATCACCTGTTGAATATTTTTTTTTGTTACAGGTTAAAAATTATTTGCAATTTTAAATAATTTATAATTTTTTGAAGACAATAAGATTTATCTGTCCATTTGTATAATTTGAAAGCTTAGCACTTGAAGTTTATGTGGACAAAGTTTGAATACTGTGCTAATAAAAAAAAGAAAATATTTTTTCTTATTGAAAAGTTAAATGTTCCAGAGATATGCCCATATTTATAATCATAGTATTTTTCGGGGAAATCAATAATGTTCAAAATTGATAGTGACATTCTTAATTTTCAAAATTTTACCAAAATTTACTAAAATAAGTCTAAAAAAGTTGTTAGAAGCTGATAATTACCACTTGCAACAATTAAAGAAGGCAAACAAAAGAAAGTACTGTTTTTTGCTTAAATAAAATACTGCGAAAGTAAAGACAAAAAATTTAATAACACAGTCAATTTATCACCAATTTAATTCACAAAAAGCTCATTCAACGTAGAATTAAATACACTTTAAATAATTTAGCACAGAAAAAAACATTCTAAATAAAATTGGTCCGTAAATCATTGCCAAAGTTGAAAAAATTCAAAAAATTGACAACTTTCGAACTTTTTCACTTTTTTTCTACCGTAAATTTTACTTGAAACATAAAACCTTTATTAAGTATAAAAAGCCTTGTTTTTCAGTTTTAAATTAAAAAAAAAATTTGAAGTCGGACCCAAAATGACTAAGTAACAGTATATTTTATACAAAAACTGCAGATAAATTGTTTTTAACTCTAAAATGAAATTTTGGGGCTGAGAAAGGGGGGGGGGGGGAATTAATACACATTTTTTTTTAGTTTTTCATAACGAAAAACTTAGGCTAGGTTCGATTCAAAGTAATTTTTCACTGTCGCACAGTGTGATAAATTACCACAAGATCCAAAAATACAGAAAAAATCCACCTTTAACTAGGCCTGGGCGGTTATGGAAATTTGTAACCGGTTTTAGGTTTTCTAAAAAACCGGTTTAGCAATCGGTTTTCGGTATAATAACCGTAACCGGTTATTTAAAAAAAAACCTGATAACCGGTTATTTTAAAAAAAACCTGATAACCGGTTATTTTGAAAAAACCTGATAACCGGTTATTTTGAAAAAAACCTGATAACCGGTTATTTTGAAAAAAAAACCGAATAACCGGTTATTGTAAAAATTGGGATGAAACCGGTTATTGAAAAAATCCGAATAAAACCGGTTATTAAAAAAAAACCGAATTAATATTGAATGTAAATTAATTCTTTAATTTTAAAATTGAATTAAAGGTATTTCTCCGATGGGCAGTCCCTGAAAAAAGTTGTAGTATTTCAGTTAATAGCGATTATTAATTAATATAATTTATTTCTTAACTTATTATTGACCATAAATAGTTGATCAGATATCGGACAATAGATTTTTAATGAGAATGTTTCAAAAATTAATAAAAGTTGCTAAATTTTCAACGTTTTTTAAAGAAACCTTTTTCCAAAGTCTGTATCTTTTCTTACCATTTTTATTTAAAAAATGGTACAATTTAGGTAAATAATAGCTTATTTTCTTGAGAAAAACAAACTCTACAACTTCGCTCGTCAGATTTTTAAAAAAGTGGATAATTTTTTAAATACAGCAATTTTTTTATAAATATATTTCTAAATTTTTCTAAATGTTTATAAATAAATTGCTTTATTTAAAAAATGATCCACTTTTTCAAAAATCTGATGACGTGAAGTTGTAGAGTTTGTTTTTCTTAAGAAAACAAGCTATTATTTACCTAAATTGTACCATTTTTTAAAAAATGGTAAGAAAAGATACAGACTTCGGAAAAAGGTTTCTTTAAAAAACGTTGAAAATTTAGCAACTTTTATTAATTTTTGAAACATTCTTATTAAAAAACTATTGTCCGATATCTGATCAACTATTCATGGTCAATAATAAGTTAAGAAATAAATTATATTAATTAATAATCCCCAGCAGGAAATTTCTGTACTGGGCCAGTACGGGCAACATTTTTACGCATGTACTTAGTGCTTGTAACATTAATGTGAATAAATTTGCTATTTAGGAGATTAATGTGTATGTATTTTTTATTTGAACATTACTGCGCATATATTTATTGCTTAGATGACTTCTGCGCATGCATTTCTGACGTAGAAAAATATTACGCAATAACTTGCTAAATTTTGGTTAAAAATTTGTTGTGCACGTTTTGCACAACTTTTACGGGCATGCCCGTATCTTGCCCGGATTGCCCGTACTGGGCCCGTACTATGCCTGATGCAAATTTCCCATTGGGTCGCTATTAATTGAAATACTAACTTTTGGCAAGGATTGCCCATCGGAGAAATACCTTAAGATTAAAATTAAATATTAAGATTGTGTTTAGAAAAATGAATGTGAAGAAGTAATTCATAAAAACACTTTGAAACATAATGATCTTTTTTACTACAATTTTTCTATTCAAAAGAAAAATTAACCTTCTTACTGCTTAATCTTAATACTTTTTATACTTACAATCTAAATACTTAATATTAATCTTTAATTCAATTTTAAAATTAATTTACTTTGAATATTAATTCAATTCTTTTTCAATAACCAGTTTTACATATTCGGGGTTTTTGAATAACAGGTTAGGTAGGTTTTCTAAAAACCCGGTTTAGCAATCGGTTTTATGTATAATAAATTAATAACCGTAACCGGTTATTTTAAAAAAACTGTATAACCGGTTATTTTGAAAAAACCGAATTAACCGGTTATGTTAAAAAAAACCGAATAACCGGTTATTGAAAAAACCCGAATTAATATTGAAAGTAAATTAATTTTAAAAGTGAATTTGAGATTAAAATTAAATATTAAGATTGTGTTTAGAAAAATGAATGTGAAGAAGTAATTCATAAAAACACTTCGAAACATAATGGTCTTTTTTACTATAATTTTTCTATTCAAGAGAAAAATTAACCTTCTTACTGCTTAATCTTAATACTTTTAATACTTACAATCTTAATACTTAATTTTAATCTTTAATTCAATTTTAAAATTAATTTACTTTGAATATTAATTCAATTCTTTTTTAATAACCAGTTTTACATATTCGGGGTTTTTGAATAACAGGTTAGGTAGGTTTTCTAAAAAACCGGTTTAGCAATCGGTTTTATGTATAATAAATTAATAACCGTAACCGGTTATTTTAAAAAAACTGTATATCCGGTTATTTTGAAAAAACCGAATTAACCGGTTATGTTAAAAAAAAACCGAATAACCGGTTATTGAAAAAACCCGAATTAATATTGAAAGTAAATTAATATTAAAATTAAATTTAAGATTAAAATTAAATATTAAGATTGTGTTTAGAAAAATGAATGTGAAGAAGTAATTCATAAGAACACTTCGAAACATAATGGTCTTTTTTACTACAATTTTTCTATTCAAAAGAAAAATTAACCTTTTTACTACTTAATCTTAATACTTTTAATATTTACAATTTTAATACTTAATTTTATTCATTAATTCAATTTTAAAATTAATTTACTTTGAATATTAATTCAATTCTTTTTCAATAACCAGTTTTACATATTCGGGGTTTTTGAATAACAGGTTATTCGGTTTTTTTTTAAACCGGTTTAACATGAATAACCGGTTTAACCGAAAAGTAAAAAACCGGTTTTTCAAAAATAGCATAACCAGAAACCGACTAATCGGATTTAGACACAGGCCTACCCTTAACGGGAATCGAACCAAAAATCCCCATTTACACAAATTGAGTACGCTATCCACTAGACCAACGAGCAACAAGTATAAAAATACATTTATTCTAACAATTTTTTTTTTTTTTTAATTATTAGAGCAATTTTTGGTGTGAAATGACACTTTAAAACGTCACCAAGGTATTTCGGGTGGTAAAGGGTATACATAATGTATGCAAAGGGGCAAAGGGGCTTAGAAAGGCTAGCGCGATGACCGGCTATGTGTAAGGTAAGAGGTTCTTGTAACGAGAGGGACGAGGGCAGAGGGGATAAAGTGGCGTGAGCGCCGCGCACGCGCACCAGCTCAAGTTCCTTCAAAGCTGACTGCCGCCAAAATCACGAATCGCGAGTTGTGAGTTTAGTCGTGAACGGCCGTCCGTTGAGAACGATATAGTAGAATCGTTTTCGACACACGTCAAAAAGCCAAGACTTGTCAAAACTTGTGTAAAAAGTTGTCAAACAATTTTGCAATTGTACATTGTTCAGTTACAGTTGGTGATCAAATTTCAATTACATCGTCGGAATTAATTGTTTTTAATAAAAAGTTTGCAATTTCACTTTTTCAAGTGGTCCTGTCAACGAATCAAGTGTGTCAGTGATTGTCAATTAATACCCAAATTTGCAATAGGACAAAAATTATTCTATAAGGGAGTTTTTCGAAAGAAGATGCGTAATCTGATGGAGAAACAGAACTCATCCTGGTTTGCACTGCTTTTGACCGCTTTCTATTCTGGTGAGAATATTTTCTTTTTATCTCTCCCGAAGGTTCAACTATTAATTAACTTTTACTCTGGTCTGATATACTATTATCAGATTAAAATTGTTTTAATTATCAGATTAGAAATATTGAAAGTTAAAACTCAAGTCCGCTTATGAGCTAAATTTGAAATCTACCGGTAAAAAGGGCGGGAATTTTCAAAAATTTAAATCTCGTGAATTGAGTAATTGATAATTCCAGTTATCGGTGATTTTTCCTCGTGGATACTCTCCGCCTTGCCTTATCGGCAGACGAGACGTGAAAAAAAGTCGCTCGACTCAACAACTCTCCCTCTCGGAAAAGAATTTGTTGTAACGATTCATGACATAATTGCAGATAAAATTTACTCTTTCCGGTTACATCTTATATTTTTACATCTACTTGAGAATTGTGTAGCATTTTAAATTAATTATTGCTTCTTTTATTGATAAAAACTGACCTACCCGTCAGTCGTCCTTGCAAAATCTTAATGAGAAATAAGAGTGATCTTGATTCCGGTTGTGGTGTTTTTTTCCAAACCAACCCTTTTATAGACTTGGTCAACTTTTTTTTTATTTTCTTTTCTTGAGAATTGATTAATTTTATTGACAATCGATCAAGTTTATTGAGAAATGATATTAAAAATAGGTCAATTTTGTTCACCTATTTTTGATTGTTTATATCGTTTTGTTTATCGTTTATAAATTTATTAGCTAGTTGATAAATTCTGGTTTTTCTTGATAAATTATAAATTTTGATTATATTTTTAATGGTAAAAGTTTGCAACGTCTCAAGTTTAAAAGAGCCCCAACTTTGACGCTTTAAAATTTTATGTGTTCAAATTTCAAAGCTTCGGAATTCAAGCTCGTCCAAAATTCAACACTTCCAAATTTCAAGGCTTGAAAATTTAAACGCTTCTAAATTATTATAAAAACCGTCCAACTTTAAAAACGCAAATTAATAATTATTAATCTAATAGGAAGGAAATGTAATTTAAATAATTTTTTACATCAATGAACAGACAATTGCCCAATACAAATACAATGTTTATTCATTAGTGAATGACTACTTTTCTTCGAGATTCGTAAGGTCAATTACTTTATGCAACACATTTTCCTCATGTATTCCGTTTTTTAGTCTTTCCTGGTTTATAAATGAAGAAAATTTGCTTTTAATTATTTTAACACCTATATAAATTACTTTTAACTTTATTTTTAATCACTTTCACACTTGATTGTAATTATCCTAATATTCAACGAAATAAGTATATAATTTTATTATCTAATTAAAACATAATTTCTTTCTTGTTTACAATTTTTCGAAAAATATTAATATTTCACCCAACTTTGGTATAATTTCATAACAAAATTTTGTTTCATCTCTTTTCGTATAATAGTAAAATACTTGAGTAAATTTTGCTAATTATTTTCTTTCGATGTTAAAAGCGTTAAAAATAGGTGTGTCAAACGAGTTCTAAATTTCCACTTCTTCTTAAACGCTCGTCCTGCAAAATTAACTTTTACTACTTAAGGATCGCTTCTTCGCGGAATGACATATTATTAGGAAAAAAATAAGTATACACATTTTCGTTTCTTAACGTGAATTTTTCGGTTCAATTTAAAAAATTGCAGAAGGAAAATACGTTAAATAAGAAGAAATTTCTACAAATTTTTGTTGAGATTAAATTAATTCTCAAGAATTCGAAGAATTTGTGTTAAGAAATCGTTAATATATCTACTAATAAAAGAAATATGAATCAGAAGTCATAACAAACTAATGTAAGATCTGCAGAGGATTAAATCTAGATTAAAATTATATGATAGGATTGAAATGTTAACTTCTGTTATCAATCTCGCGTGTTTCCAAGAAAATTCATCCTAACCAAGACACGCAAAACATTTCAATGAAAATGTAAATATCGCACTCAATCTAAGAGCACAAAATTTATAACTCGGTTATTTCCATTAAAAGTAGACGGAAACGAGACTTTTGGAAGACGGGGAAGAACTGTAATCGCAGAGCCATCAAATGAGTAAGAAACACTGATGAAACAAACTTCCATTTTTGAATATGGAAATCTAGAAATCCGTCATTTTTTTATGACGCATTGCGACTTGTTGTTTATCAGAGAAAAACAAACTTCATCTATTTACATTTGAGTCTGTATTATTAACCGTCATATGAATTTAATCCAAATTTTTTATTTCAACATTAATTTGGCAGAGAAATTGTGTAAAAAATGTGCCGATAAAACGAAACCTGGCAAAGTTTGTTTTACGGGAGAAAAAATGCTGCCTGGCAAAGTTAGTTGGTCACTTTCATTCAATGATCTCGGGCAACAGCTGGTTACGAGGAATGGGTTATTTTATAATTTATCCTGATTTTGATAGGACAGATGACAAAATGTAAGAAGAAGTTGATGAGAAGAAAAGTATATAGAGGAAGGATCTAGTGATTTCTTACGATACCGAAATAGCGAGTGAAGAAGTAGACTCACCACGTGGGTGACTGTCTCCGTTATAAATCGTACGATGTGACGTAGAAAGTTGTGATTGGTCGAGCCGATGGGCGTGCGCCACACAACCTCCAATTACCCAGTCGGTGTGCACACATTCGCAATCGTGGAATGCACTTGTACGTGCGCGGATTATTTATAATTGTGAATACGGGCATAACTTGTCTACCTGCAGGTACATACATCTAGAAGATCAACATAAATAGCATACACATAAACATCATACACTTAAAGGAATAGTGTACACTTAAATGAATAGAATACATCTAAATAAATAGAATACACCCAAATGGATAGTATGCATATAAATGAATAAAGTATATCTAAACGAGTAGCATACAGGTAAAAGTAAACGATTAACATACGTTTAAAAGGACAACGTACACCTAAACTGGTATATACATATATATATATTTAAATGAAAAGCAAGAATACATTTAAAGGAATGGCATACATTTTTAAAGGAGTAGCATACATCTAAACAAACATATATCTGAACCCAATACATGATTTACACGAACAGAATACATTTATAAGAGTGTGGTTCTGAAAAACCATACAGTCGTAAGAAACATACATAAGAGACATGATATATATTTTCAAGAACAGCATACAAGCAAGAAGCAAAATGTACTTATCAGAAACATCACAACATATCTACGATGTGTTAGATGCCTGTCATGTAAACTTGCCAATGCGATTCTGTTCTTTGACCCTTTCTTCTCTTTATACCCGTCTTCCTCAAGATTTATCGGATGTTCAACCATCCATCATCTTTGAAGTTGGACTTAAATCCGAAGGTTTCTTTAAAAATTTATCCAGTAAGGAACCTTATTGCTACCACAATTTTTGGTTTTATTTTAAGATTTTAACATCTGATCTTATGGAAAAACTGTAGATGAATTATTAAATAAAAGAATTCTTTGTTGACTAAAAACCACAGAAACATGTGTGTTGTCTGTATGTGTGTATATATATCTGTACATCTGAATATATGTATGATCCCATCACGGTCATGAAAAATGATTGATTATGACAGAAGTATTTACTTAACACAATTTAAAAAATACCGGTTTTATACACATATATAAGTGAAACGATAGAATTAAATTCGGATAGGAAAAAAGAGTGAGGATGAGGACAAATAAGACAAGGTGACATCAGCTTTTCCGTGAATGCTCATTCATGTTTAATTTTTCTTTTTCTGTGTAACGGAAACATCTTTAAAATTATTTATCATTACAGAATCACGAGAAAGGTTAACTCTTATATTTTTAAATGCAAGGACGAAGTTGAGAGACCTACTGTCACGCGACGCACAATACTACACATAAAGTATATTCGCACGCGATTAATTTACTTATCATGCTCATTTGCAGTACTTTGAAAAAAGTATATAATTGAGTCTTCAGCCAATTGTGAAATATCCGGATCTGCTCATTTCTTGCTTTATGATACCAACAACTGTTCCCAATCGTTTGTTCATGATAATAAAACTGTTAGCAAAACATACTTTAGACAATTTTGATCAAAAATCTGAAACTAATCGTTTATCGATACCAAACATTGTTAATGAGATATATCTAATGAGATGCTTCATTTTATGAATGTTTTTTAAAAATCTTAAACCAATCATTTGTTGAAAGTTATCAAATTTAAATTCTTGTAACTGCGTATTTTATTATTAAAAATCTTTGTCGTTTGTCGATTTTTATTGTTTATGGCCAGTCTGTTTAAAAAAAACCACAAATAAAAAACAACCATTTTTACCCAAATTTGTATTCTTCACATCGTAAGAAGGAATGTTATGAATGGGATTTTAAAAAAAATGAAAACCGATCAACTTAATAACCATATATCAACTTATTGTTTTACTTTATTGCGTCACAACTTACGTCAAAGATTACGGAAACTTAAAGAGTTAGACTGAAGAGAGAATTGACTAGTTCCTCGAAGGCAATCAAGATTCTAATATTGGTTTAAAGTAACGAGATGCTGAGATCTTATGTAATGCTAATATTCGAATTCATTATTAGGTTTTACTGTTGTAAAAGAAACAAAACTGGTCTCTATTTTTGCCTAATAAAAATTCTTGTTTTTCACCAAATCAATATTGTGTTTTTACCAAATAGTTTTTGTTAAACAAATAGCTTTTTTACCAAATAGTTTTTTTTTTACCAAATACCAAAGAATCTTATCAAGAGGAATTTTCGACATTTCAGAGCAAAGAAATAGTTTAGCCAAATATTCGGAAAGTTATCCAAACTTTGCGAAGGAATGAAAAATTTCTACTCTCGACTTCCGGACTTAGATACATTCTCATATAACTTACAAAATACATTGTTGCACATCGCGAGTTATCTTCAGTTAAAAAACGTATATTCAGTGGGTTTAATCTTGAATAATAACGGCACCATGACAAAGAGGCCTTGAAGAATTAGTGCACAAATGATACCGCCAGCTTTAATTTACATTTAGGAGCATTAAAAGTCTTCATTATCCTATCTAACGAATTTAACGTATTATCTTCTGTACTATTATACACGCATTAAAGCAAGACAAGTGGAAAGAAATGTCCACTTTAATATAAATTGAGCCTCAACTGGAAAACTAATTAAAAATTATTAGTTTCTCAAAGATTTACTTCTTCAGTTGACATTTTCAGTTTTTTTAGTTACAAAATATTTTGTGTAAATGAAAACTGTTTTTTAAAATTAGAATAGAACTTTTCAAATTACACATACGCATACGTTCCGATGATGATTTTTTCGAGAACCTAAATTATACATAAACAACGTAATCAAACTTGAAGTCAATGTCTATTGACAAATCTCTGGAAACCGAATCTACTGAATTATCTATATTAATATGGTTTGGATGTGCTCTTATGAATGTTGCACAAGCACGAAAATGTAGCAGATACATGAAAATTTAAGTGCATACATGAAAATGTAATACCTACCTGAGAATCTAATACAAACACGGAAATTGCACAATAACATGGAAATGTGAAAAAATATAATGAAAGTTTAATTCGTACAATGAAATGGACAAAAAAGTGAGACAATGAAAGCCGCATAAATTTATCATCATGTAAAGTGACAACTCATTTCTGTTTAACTAAAGCTTATTTCTTTTTGACCAATTATATCTTCTTTGCAATTAGTTCTTCGTCACTTTTATATTATTTTCCTAAATAACAAAAATTCAGAATTCTGAATTTTTCGACAATTAGACGAAAAAGCAGTATCTAAAAACTACAAAAATGTACACGATTTGTTTAAGGGTATATGATGGAGTATGACGTCACTTTTATAAGAAAAATATGTCCGTAAACTTACTCCCAAAATAGTAAATATTTTGATACTTATTTTACAGAATTACTAAAAATATCATTAGAAAGATCTCTCTGGTCCAAAATTTTTTTGGGTTTTGGTTTCAAATTCATTTTTTGGTTCTTAATAGAGAAAACATTGTGATCGGTAAGATTTTCTATTTTACAAAAATAGCCTAAATCGGCTTATTTTAGTGTAAAAAGCGTAAATTTTCATTTTTAAGCAAATCATAAAAAAAATCGTTTTTGCCAAAAAAAATTTATATGCTAAAAATACAACTTAATGAATACAAAAATCATATTCCTAATCTCAAAACGAATGGAACGACCTATATAAAACTTATAATAGAACACAAATTCGTAGAATAATTCATGTTTTTTCATTGTTTTTTGCATTAAGATTTTTTTTGTTTTAAACTTCTTTATAATTAACTTTTATATTATACTGAAAAAAAGGTTTAGAATAGAGAACTAAAATTTTTTTGGCTCAACCAAATTTTTTTGTTGATATACGAGCAACAAAATTTTACTGTTGAATTTTTATGTAACTTCAATAACAAAATTTAGTAGACCCAACAAAACTTTTTTGTGGTTAACAAATGATCTTAAAGTTCTGAACGTTTAAATGAACGAAATGATTGTTTTGACATTTTCCAAATTCAAATTTAACCAAAACTAATGTTCTGCATTCCAAAAAATTGATTTTGATATTTTAAGAATTGAATTCCTCTTTTATATTTTGTGTTGCAGAATATTTAATTTTAATAATAATATAACTAGCATTTAGTATGTAAATAATTTTTGCGAAAAAATAATATACATAAAATTGTTTTTTGGTTAGAGAAGGGTGAAGAATATAAGTTTTCAAAAGTTAATAAATCCACTTTTCGTTATTTCGAGAAATTTAAACAATCAGAATTTACCACATAACAATTAAAGTGGATTTTAAGATAGAAAAATTGTAATAAGTTAATTATAAATGAATTTATTTTGGATTTAAGACGTTTTTTTTTTAATTAAAGTATATCGTTCACTCTAAATTTGAATTAGTTAAAAATAACTAGTTTGAAAGCAAAAACTCGGTTTCTAATTCAAATAGTTATATTTCTACTAATTATTTAGTAAAAAATAACTAATAATTAGTCAAATTCATTTTTAAGTTATGTCAAAATAATTAATATTTTAGTAAAATCCTGTTTACTAATTCAGTTAGTCAAATTTTAACTATTTTTTAGTACATTTTTATATTGATAATTAGTCATATTTGACTAATTTTGTTGTTGAAAAAAGTTATTTCTCACTAATTGATGAAACAAGAACTGAGCCACAATTTTACTAATAATTAGTTATTTTTAACTAATTTAAATTTAGAGAGTAATTAGGGGATTTATAAGGGCTTTGATAATTTTTTCTAGTTTAAAAAATAAATTTATAAATCTTCTTGCTTGAGTCCAGATATTTTTAAATTGAAAACTCTTTGTTATAAAAAAATTTGGTTCTGTTAATCTCATCTATTCTAAGGTTAGGTTTTAGACTTTTGTTTAATTCTGCATTTTTATGAATAAGTTTAATAACTGTTTTACAAAGATAGCTTTTACTCACAAATCTGAAGTATTTTTAAGTAACGAATGTTTTTCTATTTGCTTTAACTATTAATTAAATTAGAATATAGGCTTAACTTTTTATAAAATTATGTTTTGTGTTATTTGCTCAAAAAATCCTATATTCATTTCGATATTGAACTTTCACATTTAAAAATATTCTTATTTAACATATTTTGTCAATTTTATTATATAATCATTGTTCGTAAAAGATTTCTTCAAAACAGAAAAAAACGCATCATATTTATAACATTACCGATAAACGAGTGTTGATCTGTTGATTAGAATCGCACTGACTGCGCATGCGCTATACATATTTGGTTCTGCCAAAAAAAACATTTTAATAAACTCAAACAATTTTTTTTATTATAATTTTTTAACAAAACTACACTGTAAAAAGAGAATCTTAATTTAAGACGCGTCTTAAATTCAGCACACTGCAAAAACAGGTGTCTTAAATTGTTCAAAAATGTCTTAAAATAAGACATTTTTTGTGTCTTAGATTTGTTTTTGCAGTGCAAGCCCTGCTACATAAATGTTTATGTGAAAAATAATTTGCAATAATTATAAATTTACTTTTTTAAATTGATAAGTACTTCCCATTTTTGTGCAAACACTGAAAAAACAGGTGTCTTAAATTGTTCAAAAATGTCTTATATTAAGACATTTTTCGTGTCTTAGACACCAAAAGTATCTTAAGGTATTTGTCGCGTAGAATGACTTTCGTCAGATTTTTTTTAAACTTTGCATCAGTATTTCAGAAGTATTTATCTATGTAATAAGACCTATCCCATTAATTTTGACCGTTTCTGAGCTTCAAAATATAAATCCAAAGTTGATATCTTTTACATACGCTAGCGCTTAATGCACGTAATTAAGTTTAAAACCCAAAATTTTTAAGTTTTATGTAGTTTCATTGAAAAATGTGTAAAACGTGTCAACATCACATGACGAGAACTTATAGTACATGGTTCAAAATCATGAAAAGTATTTACGTGACGTTAGAAGAGATCATAAGGAAGCAAATGAGTTGATATACAAGTTTATTTATTGTCCTTTTTTTGATCGGTTTTCACCCTGTAGCATCCACGCGACAACTACCTTAATTTAAGACATTTTTGACCAATTTAAGACACCATGTTTTTGCAGTGTAATTGAAAGTTTTTATTTGTTTTTTTTTTCTGTCACAGTTTTAAGTAAAAGAAAAATATGTAAAATCAGCAAGAGCTGTCTTAAAAATGTTGCTTGTTAAAATAAGACAGTTTTTCTGTCTTAAAATAAGATCTTGTTTTAAGACAGAATAAAAAAATAAGATCTTATTTTAAGACAGAATACATTATGATTATGATATATTTTGTTATGATTACAATGTTAACTTCTTTAGTGCATTAATTTATTTCTTCCTCTAAGCTCATTTTTTGCTTACGTAGAACTGAACTGTCCACGAAATGGACATAATTTGCTCTAGTTTAAAAATTCGCCGATTTTTGGAAATTTAAAAAAATGCAAGTTAAAATTAAAAAAAAAAAGTTAATTAACCTTTATAACAATATTTCAAGTAATTCCACAAAGTTTATATTCTGAAAATATGGATGATTTTACGAGAAAGTTGACAGTAAAAATTTTCCTCAACCAATGACGTCATTTTTCATCAGAATACCCTTAAATAAAACTGTAAAGTCAGAAAGAAATAAACCTGAAAATTTATGCTTATATTTCGTAAAATCGACACACATCAGAATTTGTTAAATGTTCACCTATCACACATGACACGTCCAACTTTTTCACATATGTTTACAAAGATATGGTTACGTACGTCAGAGTTCACCTGTACACATGCACACATGAGACAAACACATGTATGTTTACACACTGACAAACACATTGAAGAGCAGTTACACATGAGATTAGGTTTACTCGTGTATGTGTGTGTGTGTACAGATATCGAGAAGGTATTCGTGTATTCACGCATACCGTCATGCACGAGAAGTCAAGGGAGTGAGAGGTGGTTAAGGTAGAGGGGGGAGGGGGTTATTGGTAAAGTGGTAAAGGGGACAGGGGGGCATCGAAGGCGCGTTTATTATAAGACCATCATACGATGCCGGCTCCACCAATCAGCGGCTATCTCGTGGTCTGGCCTTGCGGCCCGTTTCACGCACACACTAGACAAGTTTAAAATTCGTCTGCGACCGAGAATCTCATACTTTTATGTCTTTTGTCTATGTATACGTGATAATGGTTGACCCTATTCATGCCCTTTTTTTCAATATCAAACATTTATCAACTCCACGTGGAGAGCACGTGGTTTTTACCACATTTTGCCTAATGCTCGAAGCTGTTTTCTTTTTTTCAACGTGTGTCGTTTGACGCGAGTGATGACATTTAAAAAGGTGTTGTGGTGATGTCACTCTTTTTTTGATTCAGTCGGATTTTGACAAATTTGACTATAGTTTTTAAGTATTTGATTAATAAATTTATTACTTGTTGTGATTTAACTAAATTCGACTAATTTCACTTATTCAAACAGTTATATTTCTACGAATCAGTTAATAAAAAATAATTTATTATTAATGAAATTCAATTTTAGGTTATGTAAAGATATCTAATATTTCAGCAAAATTCTGTTTACTGATTCAATTTTGTCAAATTTTAACTATTTTTTAGTTATTTTTTTTTTACTAAGAATTGGTCATATTTTACTAATAATTAGTTATTTTTTACTAATTGCTGAAGCAAAAATTAAGACACGATTTAATTAATAATTTTTAACTAATTCAGATTTAGAGAGTGTAACACAAAAACCATAAATTTCTGTTTTTTACTACTTAATAATGATATTTTTACCTAAATATTGATAAATAAATAACATTACTTTTACAGTAGTTTCATATAAATATATTTTTAAAGTGGAATTATAAGAAATCTGGAACTAAAATTCCAAAAATTTTGTGTCAAATTTAACATAAATCACATGTCCCAAACGGTTCACTCAAAATTTGTGTTAATTTTTAACACAGGGATTTGTGTTGTTTTCTTTGACGTCTGCTTGACAGAAGTCAAATATAATCGCGTCGAGTTATGGAGACAATATTATTCAATAAGTATTGAACTTTACCTTTTGATTAATAAAATGAATTTTCAAAACGAAATTTACGTTTTACAACAAAAAATTTAATGTAAATTACAGTGTTATTACTAAGAAATTGAGGTTATATTCAAAAATCTAATGACAGTTATTAAATCAACACACGAAGAAAGTTAAATTTTTACACAAAAAATTTAACAAGAACCGATTGTTACAAAAATACACAAAATTTTCAACTGTGTATACCTGGCAAAATTATTGTGAGATCACTTACAAAAATCGTGTTAAAAAGATGAACATCTTAAAATATTGATAACTCGGTTAAAAATTAGCAAAAATACATTTTTTATAGACCATTGAAAAGCTCATAAAATTTACTGTCAAATAGTTCTAGCTTAGAGCTTTTTTGATTAATATAGAAAGGAAGATTTGATGTGATAAAGACAGGTGAATTTTTCGTTTTTAGTGAATTTTTATTGTTGGAGAAAGGGACAAACAGAAGAATCGATACATTAAAAATTTTTCATGCACGGTTAACATAATTTACTTATAACTTTCAAACCAATCAAGATAATTAAGTTTTCTTTGTTTTATTTTAAAGATAAAAATTCAAGGTTTTATTTAGCTTAATTTCAAAAATTTCCTATTACTTCTCTAGAAAATGCATCTGTCTTTATCACATCAAATCTCCGTTTCTGTTAATCAAAAAAACTTCAAACTAGGACTATTTGAAGTCAAATTTTAAAAGCTTTCCAATGATCTATAAAAAATTTATTTTTGCTAATTTCTAACAGAGTTATCAACATTTAAAGACGTTTATTTTTTAAATATTTTTAATACGTTAATCTTTTCAATCTTTTTAATAATATTTTTTTAATAGTTTTTCCCATAATTTTCATCAGTTTTTAATTGACAATTTATTCATCTCCTTCAAATTTATGGTTATTCATTAATTTAAAAATTTTTTTTGTTCAAATGCCAATTATTCTAACCATTTTCGATTTTTTTTTAATTTTTAATTGTTTTTTTTTAGTAGCTAATTATTTTCGCCAATTTTTAATTATTTTCGTCATATTTTAATTATTATTTAAATTATCAATTATTTTCTTAAACATTCCACTTAATTCTTTAAATTTAAATTTATTTTCTTCAATTCTCAAATATTCTTTCGAAGTTTCAATTTAATTATTCAATTCTACAACTATTCTCTTCAAGTCTCAGTTATTTTCTTAAAATTTGAATTCCACTTTTAAATTACCAATTATTTTCTTTAAAATTAAAAAATTATAGCCTTTTTTCTATTAGGTATTTTTTTCGATTATGATTGAGTTTCTTTAATTTTAAATGCAAGTACCTATTAAATCATTCTCTTAAATTTCAGTTGATTTCTTCTATATTCATTAATTCTCGGCTTTTTTCAATTACTTTTTCCAATTTTTTAGTATATTCTATAAAATTCAATTGCATTCTTCAATTTTACGATTATTCATTAATTTACATTTTTTTGTTTAAATACCAATTATTCTCACCATTTTCAAATTTTTTTAAAATTTTTTTTTAGTTAATTATTTTCGTCAATATTTAATTATTTTCATCATATTTTAATTATTATTCAAATTATCAATTATTTTCTTGAAAATTCCATTTAATGCTTTAAATTGAAGTTTAGTTTCTTCAATTCTCAAATATTCTCTTAAAATTTTAATTTATTTATTCAATTCTACAACTATAATTCTCTTCAAGTCTCAGTTATTTTCTTAAAATGTAAATTCCACTTTTTAATTTTCAATTATTTTCTTTAAAATTAAAAAATTATTTATTTTTTCTATTATTTTTTTTGATTATGATTAAGTTTCTTTAATTTTAAATACAAGTACCTATTCAATTATTTTCTTAAATTTCTAATTCTATTCTTTAATTTCTATTTCCATTCTTCAGTTTTCAATTATTTTCTTCCATATTTATTAATTTTTGCTTTTTCCTATTACATTTTTTTAATTTTGAAGTATATTCTTTAAATTTCAATTCCATTCTTTAATTTTTAATTGCTTTCTTCAATTTTCAATAATTTTTTCCAATTTTTATTATTTTTTTCGATTTTCAATCCAGTAGTTAAATTTGCAATTATTTCCAACAATTATTCCCATTATTTTTTTAATTTTTCAATTTGCAATTATGTATATTCTTTCAATTTAATATTTCTTGTTTAATTTTTTCAAACAAATTTTTTATCAGTTGTCTATTAATCTAGTCATTTTTTGAATTTTGTTTTCAATTGACAATGATTATCGTTATTTTTCACATATTTTCTTCAATTTTTAAATTATTATCGTCATTTTTTAACTATTTCCTTCAACTGTTATTTTAAGCAATTTTCAATTATTTCCCACAATTTTTTTAATTTTGAATTATTGGTTATTTTCTTTCAATTTAAATTCCACTGTTCAATTTTCAATTATTTTCTTTAAAATTAAAAAATTATCGCCTTTTTTCTATAATTTTTTTCGGTTATAAGTTTCTTTAATTTTAAATACAGTTATTCAGTTATTTTCTTTAATTTTTAATTCCATTCTTCAATTTCTCGATATTTTTCAATTGTTTTCTATAATTTTTTTGATTATTATCTTAAAATTTTATAACTATTCTTTAATTTTGTAAATTAATTTATTCGGTTGTGTATTAATGTATCCATTTTTTAAAATTATTTTTCAATTGTCAATTATTTTTGACATTTTGTAATTTTTAAACATTTTTAATCAATTTTAATTAAATTTTTAAATTTTCAATTTATTTCTTAAATTTTATTTTATTTCCTTAATTTTTTATTATTTTCCTTAATTTCAATTATTTTTTTCGATTTTGAATCCAGTTGTTCAAATTGCAATTATTTCCAACGGCTATTTCTACAATTTTTCAACTATTTTGTTTAAATTTAATTTTTATTGTTTAATTTTTTAAACTATTTTTTTGAATTGTGTATTTATGTAGCCATATCCATTTGTCAAATTTTTTTTCAACTGTCATTTATTTATTCTTTTTCAGATATATTCTTCAATTTCGTAATTATCATTATTTGAATTTGCAAAAATTATTTATTTCTCGAAATCAAAATTAAATATCTTCTTTTCTGTCTCTCGTATTGGAATATCATTTTTATGATTATATTTCAATTTCGAAATTTTTAATATTTGAAAGGCATTTTATATTAAACAATTTTATATTTATATAGAGAAATATATTACGATTAATTGAAAATGTTGCTGTATTTAATTTTTAAAACCCACGATCGAGATGGAAACATTAGATAAAAGAATTTCTTTGACTACTGTGGAGAAAAAAGACAAATACGAGGTAAATAACTGAGTATTTGAAAAATACAACTTGTATATGATTTTTTGTGGTTTGCTCCGTTTTTTCTTGTATAGACATGACAGGTGAGCCACTTACAGACACGCTACTGCGTATCAATTGCATAATTATTATTCTAGACTTACAATATCCGCTGTCAAGGAGTTTAATGTATTCATGCCAAGCGGCTATCTTTTTTTACTAATATACCCATAAGTATAGCTAATTGTAAACAAACGCATGTCAACTATCAAGAAATATAGTTAAATTGCAATAAAGTTTAATTGCAATGTGATTAGCGAGAGTTATTTGAATCATTGGCATAAATAAATTGCAATAAATTATAAATAATTCATTTTTTCACGAGATTTTTTATTACCGAGATCGTTTTTCTAATTATAACTTCATCATGGTATTTTTATAATATTATTTTTATTATTTGTCTTATGATTAAGTAATCACAATCATAAATTTAATCAGTGTTCATTTGATAGTTTTAACAGATCATAAATTTTCGCTTCAAGACACGGTCAAACTTAATGGATAAAACTTGAGTCACGTCTAAGGTTCAAGCTCAACAGATGTTATTGAACCAATGAAAACTATGAAGAATTGCTTTCATTTTATAAGAACGGAAATTTGATTTATTACAAAAGATCGTGTATCAAAGTGATTTGGATTTAATAATAAATTCGATTAATTGGGTCCTTTTTTAATTTATAAATACAGAGAGTTTAAATTCTCGGATTTTCCAGGTCGTTACAATTTTCCCGGATTTTGTTCCTTTAATGATTAATGACTGATTTTAATTAAAAATAAATTTAACAAAAATAAGTCAAAAAGTCAAACAAAAAAAAAGGCAGGGAAAAAATCAGTAAAATGGAAAAGTTTTAGAAAATTAAATACATTGTAATGAACGCAAAAATAAGAAAAATTAGAAGCAGTAAAATAGAATATGATACGAAAACATTTTATATAGAAAATGAGAAATTGAAAAAAATAACATAAAATATGTAATGAACTAGAAAATGCTTTCAAAAATTAAAATATTCACGGTTTTTATTAAACTAAGAAAACACTTATAAAAATAATTAAAAAAACGTTTGAATTTTACTGAAGATAAACGTTTTTAAAAAATTGGATAAAGTAAGGAATTTTTATTTAAAATTAAGGAAAAACCAATGAAGGAATGAGATTTCAAATTTTTTAAAAAGTTGGAAAATGAGAATATAAAAAAACAAAATTTAACTGATTCAAGAGGAGGAAATGGATTGTAAGAAATAAAAAAATTAAAATATAAAATGACAAAAATTAAGAAATTATGAAGAAATGTTTTTAAACACCGAAAAATAAAGCTATATTTGATTTATTCCTACAATTCTATCTTAAAAAAAATATACAGATAGATCAAAAATATTAAATTATAATTTTTGATAATTTAAAAAGGGTTTTTTTTTAATTTAACTTTTTTTTAATTTCATACGATAGATTGTGGAGAATTCTTATAGAAAAGCGTGTAAAAAATTGACAATTAAACATAAAAAACTATTTAAAATAAAAATAAATTCAATATTTAAAAGGAGAGACTAAAAAAATATCAACTTATTTTGCAGGAGTAACAACTTTTTAACATCATTTTTCAACTACAATTATTGTGTCAAAAATTGAGAAACGAATTATTTGACCGTTTTAGAATTTAAAAAATTTTGATTTTAAAGTAAAATTTTCGAAAAGCTATAGAAAATTCATTAAAAGTGAGAAATATTGTTTTTAAATTACTTTTTCGAAAAAATAGAGAAACCAAAATTTCTTTAAACTTTCCGAGAAATAGAAAAACGATTATTGTTAACATGCAAAATAATTGCTTTTTGATTTTAATGAAATTTGGTTTAAATAAATAGAATTTTAATACTTGAAAAAATGAAAATATAAATGGTTATTGAGATTTAGAATTGATATTAATGAAATTACTTGGAGAGATAATAAACGTTAATATTATATTTGACTTTCTTTCTTTTTTAGATCGTCAAAAATTTTAACAAAACAAAACAAAATTCAAAATAAAATTTTTAGATCATCCACTGACCATATTTTGGAAATTTTCTGATATTTTTACAAAGATTCCCGGTTTTTTTTAAATGTACTAAATTTTCAGCAATTTTTCGAATTAGCCGGATTGTCTAATGTTCTAAAAATATGTTACAAATTCTTTAGAACAAGATAATTTTTCAACTCTCTAAATCTAAATTAGGGCAGATTCGTTGAATATGTCTTATGAAGATACCACTAATTCAATTAGTAACTCTGAGTGACAAGGTTCTATTACAAGAGGATATTTACTTCTTAATTCAAGAAATTAGGTCACTTGAAATATAGAATACATTATTTTTAGCTTTAAACTTTTATCACAGATTTCGTCTATTTCACTGCAAAAACAAGTGTCTTAAATTGTTCAAAAATGTCTTAAAATAAGACATTTTTTGTGTCTTAGACACCAAAAGTATCTTAATTTAAGACATTTTTGGCCAATTTAAGACACCATATTTTTGCAGTGTTAATATAACATAATTTTCCTTGACATAGCGCTTATAAAATGTCAGTTTAAATACATATATAGAGATTTAATTTTAGCTTAGATACATAATATTTAATTTTATGTTTCTAATTTCGTACAATTCCACTTTAAGACAATGTCCCAGAAGTGACTTTTAGTTAAATGTCAGTAAATTTGAAAACTTTTTTTACACGTACTTAAAACCTAAATCAAAGAAGATATATGGAAACAAAAATTTTCCCAAGTTCTGGCCCTTTTAAAAATCGGGAAAAAATATTATAAATACACTTAAAACTCTAAGGAATCCAAATCCATTGAGAAAATTAATGACCGATTATTTTTTTGGGGCATTTCATGAGAAATTTGTTTGATCGAAAATAGATATTATTTTTTAGTTTTCTGATTTTCTTTAGTATTGTAGGTGTTAAATAAAAAGGCCAAAAAGTTTAGCAACATTTTTAATAATTTATTTAGCACCCAGAATACTACCAAATGACAAAGTATAAGCATTTGTAATATCTGAATTTCTCATGGAATGACCCAAAAAAATAATCGCTGATTAATTTTCTCATTGGATTTCAATTCCTTAGAGTTTTAAAGTGTATTATAATATTTTTTCCCGATTTTAAAAGGTCCAGAATATTCAAAAGAATTAATTGTTTATAAACAATTTATAAACAAATTATGCCAAAAAAATTTTTTTTTTAATTTATTAACTGTAATTGAAAGTTTACTTTATGCCTTTTGATTCTATCCAAAGTACACTTAAATCGGTAAATTCATTTAAGAAAACTTAGCTTTTTATCATTTTTTCAATACTTCGATAAAAAAGAAAAATCTTATTTTTTTATGCTGATTTCACGAATTCTGACCCATTTAGAAACTTTCTTTTCCGTGTAACAACTAAATTGTTTAGTTAGTAAAATCACAATAATGTACTAATTTGTTGATCAAATACTTAATTACTATAATTACATTTTTTCAATTATTATTATTATTAATTATTAAATAATAATAATCTTCGTAAACTCCTGAAGTTAGTTAGTATTTATATTTATTCATCTTTTTCTGTCCACGTTTTAAAGTCTGAAGTGAAATTAGTTAGTATTAACATTTATTCATATTTTTCTGTCCACCTTTTAAAAACTGAAGTGAAGTTAGTCCCTGTTATTTTATTGATTTTAACTCTCTTTATCAGGAATCAGGAAATATTTTAAAATTTGAATTTAAAGAATAAGGTAACCTTTTTTGTTACTGTCATGGTGTGCTGGTTTTTAATTGTCATTTGTGTAAAAAGAAGTTTCGAAAAATGCTTTAAAAATTTATTATGGTTTTTGAAGAAGTTTAAAATATATACACATGCAATTAATTTTCTAAATTTTCAGTTATTATCTCAAATTTAGATTATTGTCATCAATTTTCCATTATTCAACGATTTTTTAATTATTTTCTTTTGCTTAAAAATAGATTCTGCAATTCTTCTTGATTTTCATCAATTTATAATTATATTCATTATTTTGGCATTACTTTTAAAAATTTCAATTATTTATCCGATATTGAAATTACTTTCATCAATTTTCGTTATTTCTGCGATTTTTTAATTATTTTCTTTAATTAAAATTTTTTAAGTAATTTTGTAATTATTATGTTTTTTTTAAACATATATCCTATGATTTTTTCAGTTATTTCTCTCAAATTTTATTGAATGTTCTCAATTTTTCATATTTAAATTATTTTCATCATAATTCAATTTTCTTTCTCATTCTTAAACTATTTTCAGCATATTTCAATTATTTTTTTTCAAATTTGAATTAATTTTATCATTTTTCAATTATTTTTCTTGATTGTTAATTATTATTCTCTCTTTTTAAAATTATTTTTTAAGATTTTTAAGTATTTCTTTTGAAAATTCAAATATTTTCTTCAATTTCTAATTATTTTCATTTCTTATCAGAATTTCAAATTTTTTTTATTAATTATCGTAAATTTCAACTATTTTTAACTTTCTTCCAGACTTTTCTCCAATTTTTAGTCTTTCTCAGTTTATTTATTTATTTATTTCAATAGACGGGTACAAGTTGCCCTTAAATACATTCAGAATTTTAGTTTATAAAATTAATTTCTAAAACTTTAAAGTATTTTTCTCAAATATCTATTATTTTCTTCAATTTTTAATTACTTTTATTTGTTTTCATAATTTCCAAAAAATTTTATTAATTATCGTAAATTTCAATTATTTTTAGCTTTCTTCCAGTATTTCTCCATATTTTAGTTATTCTCATTTTCTAAAATTATTTTCTAAGACTTTTAAGAATTTTTCTAAAATTTTAATTGTTATCTTCAATTTTTAATTATTTTCATTCGTTTTCATAATTTCAAATTTTTGTTTATTTATTATCGTAATTTTCAATTACTTTTAGCTTATTTCTTCAATTCTCTTCTCCAATTTTTAGTTATTTTCTTTTTTTTAATTGATTTCTAAGATCTTCATGTATTTTTTTTCAAATTCCAAATATTTTTTTCTTTATTTAAAAAAAAATTCTGTAATTTTTTCAATTATCACACTTAAATGTCATTTATTTTTTACAACTCATCACTTTTTGTATCATATTTTAATTATTTTCGTCAAGTTTAAAATTTAAAAAAATTTTCAATTATTTTCCAAAATTTATTTCCTTTAATTTCAATTCTTTACATTTGTTTCATAATTTCTAAAATTTTCAACTATTTATCTGACTTTTCAATTATTTCATTATTTATATTTTTTTTTTATATTAATTTCTTCAATTTTCAATTACTTTCGTTTGTTTTTCTCGTTCTTTTTCATAATTTCCAAAAAGTTTTTACTTATTTCTCTTTAATTAAAACTTGTTCTATTCAATTTTAAATTATGTTTATCTTTTTTCATTTATTTTCTCCAATTTTTAATTATTTTCTTTTATTTCAATGAACATCTGAAAGTTTTAAGTATTTTTCTCAAATTTTGTTTAACTTTCCTTTATTAATTTTATTTTTTATCTCAATTTTTGTAATCATGTTTTTTCAAATTTCAATTATTTTCTCTAATTTTTCATTATTGAGTTTTGTTTTAATTTACTTTTAAGATTCTCAAGTATTTTTCTCAAATTTAAATTATTTTCTTTCGGTTAAAAACATTTTTATGATTGTTTAAATTACTTTCCCCAATTTTTAATTGATTTCATTATTTTTCTTCAATTAATTTGCAAAATTTGCAATTGTTTTGTTTAATTTCAATTATTTTTTGCAATTCTTTTTAATTCTAAAATATTATAAATTTTGTCCTGAATAAATATTTATTTTATTTATATCAATTGATTTTTAAATATTATATTTAAAATACTTATTTCATCTTATTATATAAATATTATTTACCGATTTGTTATATTTATTATTGTATTCTATAAGTTCTAAAAAGTACGAAAAACCAATCGCACGCTTGCACGCGTTTTATTTCGCTAGTTTTGAATAATTCAGATATAAAAATAACACAGTTTGCTTAAAAACCTATATATATTATAATACCAATAAATACCGAATATATCAGGATATTATAAAGGGATGTAGGAATAAAATGGAGCGGATATTCAAACTAATTAGGTCCAATGCAGTAAAATGATCAGAGGAAGTTCAAACTTGAGGGTGATTTCTAATTAGAAGGTCTTTTCACGTTTGTGTCGTATTTCATGTCATGAGTCTTGATTGATTAATAGCGATAAGTGTATAAGTTACCAAGGTCTTTTGTATATAAAATAGATGACTCTGTATTATTAATCGTGAATAATTTCGTAAACGCGCAAAGAATTTTTTTTTCACTCTCTGATTCTTTCTCTGTTTCTCTCTGTACTTTATTCTTGTTTGGTATATAACACTAGATCTTCAGTATAAATTATGTCGTCCGACATGGTGTCTGGTGCCTGTGGGACATTATACAAGGGTGCACACGTGGCATTCAAAATTAACTAATGCCCGGTCGCATAATGTTCTCGTAATTTCGGACCTGCGGGAGCCGTAACGTCGCGGTTACCTTTAAAATGTCCTTCTGCTTTGCGAAATGCTCCCGCAATCCTGTGTGCACTCATTCACTACATATTCATTAATGCTTCATTTTTTTCAATTCTGCAATCTGCGATTCACCATTTTATTTCACTTTTTTCTTCAGCTTTTTTAATTTGTTAATTATTTCATTTCTTTCATTAAAAAAATCGTCTATCAAATTTCTTCTATTTTGCAGGCTTCACAAGCGTCCCCTATTTCCCCTAAAAGTCCCTATTTTGAAATTTTCCCTAAAAGTCTCCCATTTTGTGATTGGTCCCTAAAAGTATCCTATTTTGAATTTTTTTTCCTAATATCCCCTTATTTTTTACGAAAACTGGAAATTTGGGAAAAAAAACTTTTGATCCCAAACTTTAATTTATTCAAAGTTTTAAATTACAATTATTTCCAAATTTAACAGTTAGAATTCAAAAATGTATTATTTCGTGATTCATTTTGAAGGGGTTCTTTCTTTTTACATAAATTTAAGGGTGTTGCAAGGAGAAAACTAACATAAGCTTAAAAATATTTTTCCAGACAGCGTACAATTTCGACACTTAGCCAATTTTTTTAAAAACAATAAAACATGCAATTAAAAATATGGCCATGTACCCGTAATTTGAATTTTATGCAGATTCTAAAACTAATTTGACATTTTAGAAATATGTATTATTTGGGATTGAGTTTCTGAACAAAATAATGAAAATTGTATACTTCTTTTTGTTCATAATTTTCAAAATTTTGTTCAGAAACTCAAGCCCAAATAATACATATTTCTAAAATGTCAAATTAGTTTTAGAATCTGCACAAAATTTAAAAATTTTGTTTCTGAAAAAATTGGCTAAATGTCGAAATTGTAGTCTACCTGGAAAAATATTTTTAAGGTTATGTTAATTCTCTCCTTTCAAAACGCTTAAACTTGAAAGTTATTTTTTACACCAAATAAAAATATTATTGAAACATTCTCTACAATTTTATTTGTTAGGTTTTGTTAAAGAATATTTTGTTTAAAAGTTACTGGACAAATAAAATTTGTTTTTTACTTATTTCTTAAACGAAAAAATAATATTTAACAAAATCTAACAAATAAAATTGCAGAGAATGTTTTAACGAGAAAACTGAGTTATTATTTGTCAAAAATATTTTACGAAAATTACAGATTTTAATTGGATTAAAAGAAGAAACATAAAATGTAAAAATAATTATTATTCGACAACAAAGTTTACCTCAAACTAATTTTTTTTGGAAAATGTACAACTGAATCTTTCAAAATTTGGTGAAATTGATTTCAAAAATATTTTTATTTGGGGCGAAAAAAGTTTGAGGTTATCTAAATGAAGAGAATCTATACTTAAATTTATTCAAATCTTTTCAATATTTTGAAAATTATCTAACTTTATTATAAACTTTTTCCTTCCTTGATAATTTTATTTTATCATTGCTTGACTTATCAACAATTAATTTTCTAATTTAATAATATTTTTTCTATTTCTTTGAAATTATAAAAACATATCATTTTAACGAAAAATTAAATTTTTTTCTTTTAATTTTTTATTTGTAAAAAAAATGTCAGTATTTTACTTTTATTATTATTATTATTATTATTTCTTTTGTATTTTTATAACATTTCTTAATGCTAATCACTTTTTGAAGATATTTCTTTTATTTGCTTCTAATATTTTTTTTTGTAGTTTTACTCTCTAAATGTGAATTAGTGGTTTTCTTCTAATGAATTAGCGAAAAGTGAGCTATTATCAATTATTACTTTTCTACAATTTAAATTAGTAGTTTTCTATTAAAAATTAGTAGTTTGCTATTAAAAAAAAAAGTGAAATTCTTACTATTTAATAGTTACTCACTTTTCGCTAATACATTAGTAGAAAACTACTAATTCAGATTTAGAGATTACGCAAAGTATTTCAGGTTATTTTATATAATTTTGGTTTTATAACATTTCAAAAAGACAATTTTTGTCTATAAATATCTGATTATTTTTAGATTCAATAAAGTTTTAAACAAATTTTTGTTTTTTTTATTCTTAAAGGAAATAGTCATTCTGTTTGTATAATTTTTACACTTTCTTATTTTATTCTTATTTTGTTTTATTTTTCAGTTAATTTTTCGACATTTTTATATTTTTTCTAAATTTTTCATAGTTTGTTAAACTTTTTTTTTTTTTAAAGATTTTCTCCCATTTTTCAACATATTCATTTTCTCTTTTTTATTTTATCTCTTTAAATATTATTTGATTCAAATTTACTAAAAATACAGTCGTAAATTTATCAGAATTTCAAGCTATTCAAATTTTATTACATTCAATTTCCAGTCAATTCAAATTCTCATTCCTTTGAAAATAGTTCAGCTTTTGTGAAATAGGAAAAAAAAATTAGTTTTCACACTTTCTAGGTTTAAAGATGTTTTTAATCATTTCATATAATAAGTAGTCCCACAATTCTGACTATGTACTTATTGTTTCATGTACGTATTTATAAATAAAGTATCTTTTATCATAAAAGTTAGTAACTTATTAATATTGGAAGAAATATCGTAACTCTT
Source organism: Ganaspis brasiliensis (assembly GCA_037103525.1). Taxonomy (NCBI): domain Eukaryota; kingdom Metazoa; phylum Arthropoda; class Insecta; order Hymenoptera; family Figitidae; genus Ganaspis; species Ganaspis brasiliensis. The sequence continues at coordinate 5,163,406 of JAZKLR010000101.1, read as the reverse complement.
TTAAAAAGCTATGTACTATTAAATTGTAAGAATTTTACTTATTTTTTTAGTAGAAAACTACTTATTTAATTAATGAAACTTTAATATTTTAATTAGTAGTTTTCTACTAAAAAATTATTAAAATTCTTACTATTTAATAGTAGCTCACTTTTCGTTAATTCCTTACCAGAAAACCACTAATTCAGATTTAGAGAGTAGAAAAAGGTTTTATCTTGCAAATTAATTACGATATAATATATAATTTATTTATCTTTGTTTATTAACTTTTTTATCCTTAATAGTCCCCTATTTTTATATATTCGGACCTCTACTTCCCCTAAAATATTCTTCATTGTCACTGCGAACCCTGATTATGACGTAACGCCACTTTTTCATCTTTTTCTAATTTAATCCATTTTATATAATTTAAAAATCCAAAATGTTCACAAAATTATTATCAACAAACTTCCCTATAATTAATGTTGTGCTAAATTTACTCAGATTTATTATCCAGACTACAGAGCTTGCTTTTCCTCGTAACAATGAGGATTTTCCTGTCTTAAAGCTTTGTGCAAATTAATGGAAACTCATTAGAACAATTTTCAAAGAGTTAATATCAGTTTTTAAAGAGCATTTCCTTTTTAAGAATCGTATATAGACACGATTTCGATTGAAACTGGAGAATTTTCCAGGTCGTTATTTTAATGATGAACAGATATGACCCTTACCAGGAAGCGTGCTTCATCTTCGCGTACGAAATTAATGTTTGCCGAGAAAAGAGATTGGCGAGAAAGAAAAAAGAAATCTCGTGAAGATACCGTGGTCCAAAGGCGAAATAAAAAGAATAAAGATGAGGGTCGAAGATTTTATTAAAGCTTTTTGTTCTCGTGCGATTACCGGCTGAGATTTGATAAGACCTTTCTCTTCTTGTTAAAGGTCATTATTCCAAGTGCATCAGGGTCATACAAAAAATCATTATCAAACATTTCTTTCAACGAGACGAAGTCTCGTGAAATAATAAAAATAGCGATAAATTTAATTGTTGTTAAATTTAGTTGCTGTCGATAATTTAAATCGACAAAATTATTAAATTCGACGGAAAGGTAAATGACATTTTGAATCGGATTTCGGGAGTGATATTAAATTACCGATAATTATATCACGAAAACGAATTAAATATTTAAAACAAGATTTCTCGTTTTATCATTTTGAGGCTAATTTTATACAGTTAGAAAACTTTTATATAATGGTCACTCTGAACATTAAATTTCAACTCTAAGAATAAATTTTCATTCTCGGCGAATTTTATTTAATTTTCCAGCTGCGATTGATTAAAAATAACAAGTTTCAAATTTAATTTAGAAAAGCTCATACGCGGTATATCACAAGACAAGTTATATATCACCCTTTTTGCTCCCGTTCTTTCATTCAATTATTCAATTTTATCCCGATTCGATTTACGTTTTTTATTGATTAAATTAGTTACCTTCAATCTTTATTCTTCACTGTTTATTTTTAATTCCCGTCTTTGTTTATCGTCCAAAAAAAAAAAAAAAGTTAATTATAGGACGGCATAAAAAGCTCATGTGAGTTTTTCATACATAATAAATTTGTTCTGGTTCATGAAACATTTTGTCACCTAATGAAACTATTACGGTTTTACGACATGTTTACTCGCAGTTAATTCGTTTCTAGAAAAAAATAAAATTAAGCATCAAGATTGTCCATTCTTTTCTGGATGAAATTCTTTGTCTTGTTGTTCAATCTTGTTTTCATCAAAAACTTAGTTTCTGAAAGGACGTCTTTTTGTTTTTTTCTCGTAAAATTAACGAAATATAATTCTAACTAGCAACATTAACCAATAATGAATAATAAAATTACGAAATTGAAGAATATATTTGAAAAATTACGAAAATAATTTGCATTTGAAAATAAAATTCGAAAAATGGCTAGATAATTACACAATTGAAAAGAATAGTTTGAAAAATTAAACATAAATATTAAATTTAAATAAAATAGTTGAAAAATTATAGGAATAACTGTTAGAAATAATTACAAATTGAAAAACTGGATTAAAAATCGAAAAAAAATCAAATTGAAGACAATAATAAAAGATTGAGGAGACAAAATGGAAATTTATGAGTTAAATTAAAATTTAAAAAAATATCTCTAATTGAAAAAAATTACAAAATGGCAAAAAAAATTGACAATTGTAAAAAATGGCTAAATTAATACACAACCGAACAAAATAATTTAAAAAATCAAAGAATAATTATAAAATTTTAAGATAATAATTCAAAATTTAAATAATTGAAAATTGCGAAAAATAATCAATAATTGAAGGAAATAGTTGAAAAATTGAAGAAAATATGTGAAAAATTGAAGAAAATATGTGAAAAATAACAAAAATAATTGTCAATTACACAAAAAATTCGAAAAACGATTAAATTAATAGGCAACTGGAAAAAATAATTGAAAAAATTGAACGAAAAATAGTAAATTTAAAAAAACTAATTCCAAATTGAAAAATTAAGGAAATTATAGGCATAATTTTTAAAAATAATTGCACATTTAACAACTGGATTAAAAATTGAAAAGAATAGATAAAATTTGAAAAAATGAATTGAAAATTGAAGAAGCAATTAAAAATTGAAGAATGCAATTGAAATTCAAAGAATATACTTAAAAAATGCAAAAAATATAATTGGAAAAAGCAAGAATTAATAAATATAGAAGAAAATAATTGAAAACTGAAAAATGTAAATAAAAATTGAAGAATGGAATTAATAATTAACGAAAATAATTGAATAATTGTATTTAAAATTAAAGAAACTTAATGATAATCCAAGATAATAATAGAAAAAAGAAAAGAAAAAAGAAAAGAAAAATAATTGAAAATTGAAAAGTGGAATTTAAATTTAAAGAAAATAACTAAGAATTGAAAAGAATACTTAAATATCAAAGAATAATTATATATAAAATTTTATGACAATAATTAAAAATTTTTTAAATTTAGGAAATAATTTAAAATTGCGGAAAATAACAATTGAAGGAAATAGTTGAAAAAGGCTCTCTAAATCTGAATTAGTAGTTTTCTACTATGAATCAGCGAAAAGTAAGCCAAAAATTTTACTAATTTTTTAGTAGAAAGCGACTAATTTTTTAATAGAAAACTACTAATTGAAATAGTGGAATTTTACATTTAAAATAAGTAGATTTTTTACTAATTTAATTAGTAGTTTTCTACTAAAGAATTAGTAGTTTTATAATAAAAATTACTAGTTTTCTACTAAAAAATAGTAAAATTCTGACTTATTTAATAGAAGTTCACTTTTCGCTTATTCATTAGTAGAAAACTACCAATTCAGATTTAGATAGTGACGAGAATAATTGAAAAATTTGAGAACATATGTGAAAAATGATGAAAATAATTGTCAATTGAAAACAAAATTTGAAAAATAACTAGATTAATAGACAACTGAAAAAAATAATTGAGAAAGTTGAGCAAGAAATATTAAATTGAAAGAAAATAATTGCAAATTGAAAAATTAAGAAAGTTATAGGAATAATTATTGGAAATAATTGCACATTTAACAATTAGATTAAAAATTGAAAAAAAATAGATTAAAATGAAATAAATAATTGAAAATTAAAGAAAGCAATAGAAAAAAAATTGAAGAATGGAATTGAAAGTTAAAGAATACACTAATAAATTAGAAAAAATAATTGAAAAAAGTCGAAAATTAATAAATGTAGAAAAAAAGAATTGAAAACTGAAGAATGGAAATAGAAATTGAAGAATGGAATTGAAAATTTAAAAAAATAATTGAATAATCATATTTAAAATTAAAGAAGCTTAAAGATAATCGAAAAAAATAATAAAAAGGCGATAAATTTTTAGTTTTAGAGAAAATAACTGAAAAATAAAAAGTGAAATTTAAATTTGAAGAAAATACCAGAGAATTGAATGGAATAGTTGTAGAATTGAATAATTAAATTGAAATTTAAAAACAATTTTAGTGAGTGAAAAAAAATAATTGATGAAATCCGAGGATTATTGAATATGGAGGAATTAATTGAAAATAGATAAAAATAATTGAAAATTTAAGAGAATATTTGAGAATTAAAGAAAATAATTTAAAATTGAAAAAATAAATTGGAAATTAGAGAATTAAATGAAATTTTCAAGAAAATAATTGATAATTAAAAGAATAATTACAATATGACGAGAATAATTAAATATTGAGGAAAATAATTAGCTACTGAAAAAAATAATCAAAAATTAAAGAAAAATATTCGAAAAATGATGAGAATAATTGTCATTTGAACAAAAATAATTTTCAAATTAATGAATAATCATAAAATTGAAAGAAATTAATAAATTGTCAATTGAAAACTGATGAAAATTATGGAAAAAATTGTAGAAAATAAATGGAAATTGAAGAAATCAATTGGAAATTAAAGAATTGTATCGAAATTTGAAGAAGATAATATACAACATTCATTTAAAGAAATTTAATTTAGTAGGTTTTTTTTTAATACAAATAATGTAGGAAGTTTTAAAAAAAAATTAAATATTATTTAAATGAAAAACTATTTTTGAATGATGTTTAAAGCACTTATAAAATGTTTAAACACGTTGATTGTTTTCTTTTCAATGATGCAATTGACGATATTTTCTTTTTTATTATTATACTCTCTAAATCTGAATTAGTTAAAAATAACTAATTTGAAAGCAAAAACTCAGTCACTAATTGAAATAGTTATATTTCTACTAACCATTTAGTAAAAAATAACTAATTATTAGTCAAATTCATTTTTAGGTTATGTCAAAATTACTAAAATTTTAGTAAAATTTTGTGTACTAATTTAATTAGTCAAATTTTAACTATATTTTAGTTATATTTTTACTAATAACTAGTCATATTTTACTAATAATTAGTTATTTTTCAATAATTGCAGAAACAAAAACTCAGGCACGATTTTACTAATAATTAGTTACTTTTAACTAATTCAAATTTAGAGAGTATTACTCATTATTTTCTTTTATAACAAAAAGTAACTAATAATTAGATATTAAAAATAAAAAGTCATACGATTTATAATTAATTTAAAGATAATTGGTCGTAAATTGTTTCTTTAATATTTGTATCGGACGTTAAGGTTATTATTTGTTATTTTATAATTTAGAGATAATTTTTTTCAAACGTAACTGATTTAAAACAAAAAAATATTTAAGTGACAAATTTTAGCTGCGGACAGAATAAAAGAATGAATGAATCTTTTGGATTTTTATTATAGACTTTAGATTCATCCAAAATTGCTAAAACTATATCAATTGAAAAGATCAATTAAGAAAGGAAAAACGCGAATAAAAATATACCTAATTATTAAATTATACTCAAAATAAAAAAATAAATAAATAACAGTTGCAAAAAATTGTCAGTTTATTTCATGTCAAAACTTGAGGAACTCACAAATTTAAATCAAAGTTGTGTCAATACAGGTGCGAAAAAGACGAAATTGTCTAACTAAAACAGATTTGCATGTGGGAAATAAAAAGAAGGCCAAAACAAAACATAGAAAGCGCATTTTATGTCGCTTAACGATGAAGGATGAACGTAATATTATATGACCAGTGTGGACCGTAGGTCTCCGAACGCAGTCGCAAAAACCATTCGTTCAAATTAAGAAGTTGATACGGATTTAATGGGTTTTGTTTTTCGTTTCGTTACTGCCAGTATTCTCGCCCTTGTCTTTTTTTTCTCCCTCAATCACTTTCTGGTTTTGTTTTCTCCAAATTCGGAAATAAATGATTGAACGGATATCTAGAGAAACTTCTTCCTGCGAAAAGTACAAAAAACTCTTTCTACGAATACTGGAGTAATTAACAAAATACTTTTCCGCTTTTGGCGTACACGTAAAGGAACGAGAAATCGAATCATAAAAGATCTTGAGAGTTTATTATATACATGTGTGTGTGTGTGTGTGTGTGTGTCTAAAGTGTATTTTTCTCATTCCAAGAATTAAATAATTGAGAAAAAGCAGTTTCGTGTATAAATACACATTTAGCGAGAAAACTATTTTTAATTAAAATTATACGAATTATAAAAGTTAGAAAGGAGCGGAAAATAAATAAAACGAATTTTATTTTTTAAATTAATAACTAAGATAAAGTATAAGTATCGAAATTGTTTTACTTAATAAATTTAGTATTTTGAAACCTAAATTAGGTTTAACTTATTGGAAAACTGACTTAGAATAAAGAGGAAACAAAAACAAAAAATTAGAGAAACAAAGAGGTTGAAAATAGAAATGAAGAAAAAAGGAATCGAAAGTTTTGGATTAAGGATCATGTGTCAAATTATCTACTGGTTAGTTAGAAGATCGATTATCTGAAACTTTTAGAAAAAACGAGAATTAGAGGTTTTTTTTTGATCAAGTAATGAGATTATGAGAAAAATAGTTGATACTAATACAGTCTACGTAAAAGTAGATGTAAATAAAAGCTTAATTCGCTTTAGCACAACCAAGCCACTTGTAAATCCCTCTTTAATCCAAGAAAAAGGAAAAGTAGAAACTCAAGTAGATCAACTCAGTGTTTAGTCGGACGAAGTAGATGACGCTTTTTCAGACCCTCGACACTTACGAACCTTTCCATGAATTACAAACTTGACTATTTTTTTACTTTTTAGCGTGAAATTTTAGTTAATTGAAATTTTGTAACACAAATGAAATTTATCGTTTATCCATCTTTAGATTTATCGACATTTCAATCTGTGATATTTAAATTTAATTTATTATTAATTATTTAATAAATATAAAATTTAAATATTAAATATTATTTAATTTATCTACAATTTCATTTACCTTCATTTTAATTCATCCTTATCTTCTTCTATACACATTTTTATTTAGTTCCATTTTCTTTAATTTCAATCAATGAAAATTTTTATTAATATAAAATTTTTTTAAGGTTTCCTAAAATTACTTATTTAGCCTTATCGGCACAAATTTAAATAGATTCAAAGTTGAAACTTTATAAACTCCAAATTTCGTAGGCTTTAAATTTCAATTGATCTGACTTTTCAATGGTTTCGAATTTAATCGACTAGAATTTCAATCCTACCACATTTTTACCGGTTTCAATTTTTTAATAATCTACGCAAATTTTATTTCCCTCAAATTTAATAATCAACCTAAATTTTCAGCGATATAAAAATAGTGATTTTTTTTTATCATACACGATTTTCAATCCAATTTGAGTCCATCCAAATTAATCAAATCCCTGACTTTGAATTCATTTTAATTTTCTTTTTAATCGAATTTTAAATCAATCAAAAGAAAAAAACCAAAAGATTTTTACATTCTAATGATTAAATATTTAATTTTTATAAATTAATTGAAGGTTTTCTTATTTGTTTTTTTAATTCACCAATGTTAAAACCTTTCAATTTAGCTGTTGTACAAAATAATATTTACCTATCTATGTTTGAACAATATAACAATTATTTTTATCGTAAATTTTATGACACTGACTCAAATTTTATACCAACTGTTTGGATCGATTTAAAGTTTGATTTAAACTATAATCGATTAAAATCCTAGTTGTTCGAAATTTAAATTGAATTTGTGATTTGTTTGAATTGACGATTAATTGCCGATTTTATGTTAAATCAGTTAAAATTTAGTTTTTATGGTTTTTGAAAATACAAAACAAATGAAATGTTAATTGGAACTGCGTTTAAAATAAGGAAAATTTTAATTCTCCAGTTTCAAATTTCAAAAAGTACTTACAACTTCTGTATCTGGAGAAAGTCGTCGAATAAAATTAGCTGGAATTGTTGTTTGTTTTTCCAGAAGTTGAACCGACGGAAGGTACGATAAAAGCCATTCCTGTAAGAAGCAAGTTTTATCTGTTTTTCTTTTCTTTTAAATTGTTTGTAGTTCTGGCTAGTTGCCGTGGTGAGGAGTGCGGACACGAGGAATTATCCAGATGTGCCAAGCCACTTCAAGAAATCACCCGCAACAGCGATCTGAGCTTTTTCATCAAAAAACAAGAACTCGATCAAGTCGTTTGCCCGTAAGTATTCCCTTAATTATAAATTAATTAGACCTTTATCGTACGAGAAAGAAAAATCGACAAATAAAAAAAATTATATTATCAAAAAGAAACCCAAGAACATGTTTTCAGGTTCCGTTTTTTAAATTCATCATGTTTCTCAAGTTCTAAACGTTCATTTAAACGAAATTTTTTTCCCATGAAAATATTATTAAAAATAAGATAACTTTAAACGAAATAAGTATAGAAAGTAATTTTTTTTCTTATTTTTTAAAAGCTAAACTTTTCTTAAAATAATGAGAATTTGAATGTAATAACATTTGGATACATTCAAATTCTGATAAATTTACGACTGGATTATTCTTAAATTTAAATCAAATAATAATTAAAGAGGTTGAATAAAAAAAGAAACAAAGCAACATATTGAAATATAGGAGAAAACCTTTTAAAAAAAAGTTTAATAAACTATGAAAAAAATAGAAAAAATATAAAAATAGCGAAAAATGATCTACAAAATAAAAAATAGTATTAATAAAATGTTGAAAATGTCAAAATTGTATAAACAGAATGAAAAATTCTTTTAAAAGTGACAAAATTTAGAAACTTATTCACAAATTGAAGAAAATTTAAAAAGGATGAGTATGTAATTAAATTTAAAAAATGAAAGAAACAAATTTTTAAATAATTTTAGCAACAAAAATTTGTTTACAAATTCTCAGAATCTAAAAATTTAATAAAAGGGTTTGCGGAAAATCGACAAAATAAAAAGAAAATTAAATAAATTTACATAAAAAACGAGTTAAAATAAAAAAAATCAGATAAATGAAAATAAATTGTAGTCATCTCACCCATTATATTATTAAAATAAATAAAAAATCAAGAAAAAACTTAATAAATGTTTCTAAATTTCATAAAACCAAAATTTTAGAAAATAACTGATTCAGTTAAAATTAACTAATTATTAGTAAAACCGTGAATGAATTATGCTTTCAAGATAGTTATTTTTAAGTAATTCAAATTTAGAAATTAAATACTTTGCGGAAAAAAATCTACAACATAAAAAAATATTAGAAGCAAAGAAAAGAAATTTCTTCAAAACGTGATTAAGCAATTTTATACGAATAAAAAAGAAATAATGATAATAATAAAACATTGATATTTGCTTCTAAAAATAAGAAATTATAAGAAAAAAATTTAATTTTTCGATAAAATGATACATATATTTAAAATTTCTAAGCAATAGAAATATGATTATTAAATATTAGAAAATTTATTATTGATAAGTCAAACAATGATAAAAGGAAATTATTAAGGAAAGAAAGAATTTATAGTAAAGTTAGAAAAATTCTAAAATATCGGAAAGATTTAAATTAAATTAGAATGAATCACAAAATAAATAATTTAAAAATTTTAATTGTTAAATTTTGAAATAATTGTAATTTAAAACTTTGGATAAATTAAAGTTTGGGCTTGAAAGCTTTTTTTTACAAATTCCCAATTTTCGTGAAAAATAGGGGATATTAGGGGAAATTTTTCAAAATAGAAGACTTTTAGGGACCAATTGCAAAATATGGTACTTTTAGGGAAAATTGACCCAATATCTTCAATACGTTTACCTTTGTCAATTCAATTTTTTTTAATTAAATTATTTTTTAATTTTTGACATTCAAGTTTCTTTAATTTTAAATATACCAGTTATTTTTTATTCACAATTAAATTTTATAAAAAAAATATTTTTTTAGTATTATTTTACTAATTTTAATTTTTGGTCAATATTATGAATGAATTGAAGGATCTTTAATTCGATTAAAATAAAATTATAAATAATAGTTCAAAATATTTGTAACATTTAAATTGCGTTCAAAAATTATTTTATGTAAAATTATTTTTAAAGAAACCTAAAACAATTAGAATACAATTTCGACTTAGATATAAAATTAAAATTAAATTTCATTAATCTATTCAAAATTAAAATGAAACAAATCTATAAATTAAACTTCTAATCCTTATTTAATTAAAATCAATAAAAATCATTTTTATTTCTCTTTAACTTTAAAATCATTTAAAAATAAAATAAAATATAATATTGAAGATATTAAAATGAAATAATTTTTTTAAACTAAATAAAAATTAGTTAATTTCTAATATTAAGGAGGATGGTGATCGTAAAAAAACCTCAAAATAAGTAATGCTTTTTAATGTAAACAAAATTATAATCAAATCTAATTTTATACAATTTTGAAATATCTAGTTGTGTAATTATCAGAAAAAATAGATTTAGCCTAAAGTTATTGTCAAATAATAATTATTTAACATTTAGTATTTTTTCTTTTAGCTCAGAGAAAAATCGCATTTTATATCAAGTTTTGATAAACAATAGCTTATTGTACTCTTTGAAATATTCTCTACAATATCGTAATCATTTTAATATATTATTAAAAGTTCTGTGTTATAAAAATATTAAATTAATATAATTTGTACACTCTAAAAACAAGTGTCTTATTTTGTCCTCACTTTTAAGACATTTTGAGGTGTCTTAATTTTAAACCATTGAGATAGTGTCTTAAAAATGCCTGTAAGACGCTTTCTAAACGTCTTATGTCTTAAAATTAGACACTTTTAAGACACCTGTTTTTACAGTGTATTGTTTATATTTTTTTAAGAACAAATTTTTAATAGTATTAAAATAATTACGATTGTAGAGAATATTTCAAAGAGTAAAAAAGCTACTGTTTATCAAAATTTAATGAAAAATGCGATTTTTCTCTGAGCTGAAAAAAAAACACAAAATGTGAAATAATTATTATTTGACAAAAAATTTAGGCTAAATCTATTTTTTTCTGACAATCGTACAACTAGATGTTTCAAAATTGTATAAAATTAAATTTAATTATATTTGTGTTTATGTTAAAAACCATTTCTTAGTTTGAGGTTATTTTACGGTCACCACCCTCATTAAGATGTCATATTAAAGTATTTGAATTTAATATTTTTCTTAATTTAAACCAAAAAAGGTAAATTATTGTTAATATAATTACAATGATTATTTCATTTTAATACTCCAGTTAAATATTTTTTTATTATAAATAATTTATATAATCGTCATCAGTTTTAAATTTAATATTAAAATAATTTTTAAAAATTTCTTCTTTGGCCTCTCTAGATAAATATTCCTCTAATTCCGTCGGAAATCTTCTATTTTCGAAAATTATTTTAATTTCTAAAAGTAAAAACCTCGACTTATAATAATTTTATTAAATAATTAAAATAAATAAATAAAATAAATATTGTGTAGGTCAGTAAAGCGGACAGAATAAAAACGGAATTCTTAAATTTTTTTAGTTAAATTTGAATTTAAAAAATGTTAAAATACAGCTTCGAACGTTCAGAAAAGTTCATAATCCATTGTAGTAAAAGCAATTTTTATAAATACTTTAATTAGATTTAAATCACTTATAAAGTAATTATTTTAAGATTCTCTCTCGATTGTCTATAGTCTGTTTGTTTTGAAAGAAATTGTCGTTGGCTCGTGAATTTCTTAAATTGAGATTTAAAAAGTTCTTAGCGTCTTTATAAAAGAGAATTCAATTCGGGCTTTTGTCCTTTTACTTAATCCCTCCGGGTGTTGTAAAATAAATTATTTTAAGTAACTCTGAGTTGCTGGTGGAAATCCACTTTAAATGCGATTAATCGCAGAATCACTCGACAAGTTTGGAGGCGAATGCGGTAAGTCGAGAGAAGATACCCTGTAAAGGAAACGATTTACTTAAGACTTGATTGTTCCCCGCCAAATTTCCAAGGGCTGACTTTCTTCGGCCGAGAGTAACCAAATGGAAAACGGTTGGGAGAAAGATGAATGTCACTAATTATACGGCTCTTAAGTTAATTCGCGTCTCTGAAATGCCTGTCACGTGTCGTCACTTTAAGGGAATTTAGTTAAGTCCTTTAAATTTCAATATTAATTATAACGTAATGCTTGATAAATCCTGAATTGGTAAAAAAAATCTTAAAATTGAAAAAAATACTCTGCTTAAAATATAGAAACTAAATCTTCAATTTTATAAGACAATCTTAAATTATAAAAAGCTGTTCTTAGATTGTAGAACGAAATTAACAATTTTATGACGAAAATCTTAAAATAAATAAAGAATCGTATATCAAGATAATTTTAAAATAGATTTATGAATTAATGAAAGAAAACGGATTTCTAGAAGTTTTTAAGTAAAATATTCTCAGAAAATTGATGATTGAAATTTCCTTTAATCGCTTTTTCATTAGTGATTTAATTAATTTACGATAAAAGGTAATGATTTAATTAACTGTCTTCTTGAAAGCTAAAAATTGAATTTTATTGAACTTCTAAGAATTTTATAATATAAAATTATATTAAATTATCATTATTCAAGATTATTTAAAGTTCTTGAAAATGATTACTGTTACAATTGACAGATTTATTTTTATTTTTGGTTTTATATCAACTTAAATCGCTGGTTTTAATTACAAATGGTCAAAAAGAAATAAAATATAACTTTTACATTTGTTATATAATAGAAAAAATTCATATAATTATTATTAATTGCATAAAATGTATTTTAATCCTATTTTTAAAATTACTTACAAAAGAGAAGTTGGAAAGTTTTCACGCATTATCTATCCGGTTATCTAGGGAAATAATTTATCGGATCCTCATAATTTTCGGCTTCGATAATACGAATCTACGATTGGTTGGTTCAGATAGCAGCAGATGTAGCTGAATTATCGAATAGGATTTTCAAAAAAGTTCCTTCTGCCTCAATCGAGGTGAGACCTCTACTTTTTTTTTTGGTCTATTATCAGAGACAGTTTTTTCAGAAATTTATTTCCATTCGTTATAGATATATTTCAAGATACAGTGTCTCTTAAATTTTACATTATCTGGCAAAATCCAATGAAATGAAATCAATTTTAACCAATTTCATAATTGACGAAAAAATTGATATGAATTTAAACTTAAAGTATAAAATAATATACTCATAATTTTTTCCAAAAATGGCAATTTTTAAAAATTGATCTTTTCTATATTATATTGTTGAAAACCTGGTAAAATAAAATCTTTTCTTCGGTTAGATGTGTGAGAAAAAAAAAACAATTGTCAGTGCTCATCACGTGATCAATTTTTTCAGCTCTGCGGCGCGGCAGAGATTGAAATGGGAATCTGAAATTTAAATATGTCGAATTTTGCATCAAACGAGGAACAATAATTCTTGAAATGTGTCAAGGAGAAGAACTAGGTTGAGTTCTCTCTTCAACAGGACCTTTTTTCAGACTCTCACTTACTTCAAGGAGAAACAAAACCTCATCCCTAAAAATTTGAATTAAATAAGAATATATTTTTCTTTAAAAGCGTTTCTCAGTAATCGCAAAGAACTGAAAGAGTGAATTTTTCTACAAAAGTCAAAGAATTTCTTTTTAAAACACTCATTATTTTTTAAAAAGGATAATAAAAGATTCTGTTTTTAAAAAGAAAGTAGAACATTATATTGCGCAGAAGATGGATTTTTGAGAAGGACCTAAAAATCTTCTAGATGAAGCGAAAGAAGTGTGCAAAATTAAAAAAAAAATCTAAAATGAAAAAAAGAATCACTAATAAAAAGAAATATTAGAAATTATAGAAAGTTAGAAAATTAGAGAAAGACAAGAATAAATATAAATAATTGAAAATTACTAAAATTTATAGACAAACAACTAATAAAAAAACCCTCTTTATTTTTGACACTATTCACTAAAGCGTTTAAAAATAACTATATATTGTTAAAGATTACTAGAATGTATTAAACAATCACTTGGGAATGTATAAAAATATGTTATAATTTAAAAAAAGAATAAGTAATTAAAAAAAAATACTATAAAATAGAATAACTAGAAAATGAATAAAATAACTATAATTGATAAAACAATTAAGTTGATTTAAATAAACTAGACAGTATGGAAAATAACTATAAAATAAAAGAATAATAAAAAAAGGGAAATTACTTAAAAGGGAAAAATTAACTAAACATTTACAAAATAACTAGAAAGTGAAGAAAGTAACCATGTATTAATGAAAATGACTAAAATCGATTGAAAAGTAACTTAAAGGTGAAGAAAAAACCCTGAAAATAACTAGAATTTTTTTATTACTAGAAGTAATGAAAAGAAATACAATCGAAAAAATATTTAAACATTAAATAATATTTAGAAGACAGATGGAAATTTTCTAGGAAGGAAAAATATTTCTATAAAAGTGAATAAGTCATTAGAAATTCAAAAGACCCAAAACTTCATAAACATACTACTCGCGAAAATAGGAGAAAAAAACTATCAAATAAGAAAGAATAATTAAAACTTGAAATAAAATCTAGCTATGAGTAAGCAACTAAAAAATTAAGGAAATAACTACAAATAAATAACTAAAAATAAGAAAATTACTAGAAAGGGATTAATTAAAAAAAAAACTGTAACAAATAATTAAAAAATAATGAAGATTGACAGAATTTCTTGAAAATATTGAAAGACTTGATAAAAACCCGAAAAAGTGTATAAAAAAATTAATATAAAAATGAAGAGAAACAAATTTTTTAAATAAGTACCTAAAGATAAATAAAAATGAAAAATATTTAAAAATTAAGTAAGGTAATTAAAAAAAGGGTAAATTTCTTAGAACGTAATCTAATAAATAAAGTGACTAGACTAATTTGACTAAAAATAGTTAGAAAAAGAATAAAAATTACCTTAAGCTAAAAAGAAAGTGTAAAAATGAAAAAAAAAACTATGAAATGAAAAAGAATAACTAAAAAATAAAAAAACTACTAGTTGGAGAAAAATAATTGAAAAAAGTATTAGTTTTAAAAAATAACCAGAAATTGTAAAACTTAACTATAAATTGATGAAAATTACTAGAATAAATTGAAAAATAACCAAAAAATGAAGAAAAATTACTAGAGAGCAAAATAGTATTTTTTTTATGTTAATTAAAATTTACTGGAAAAGGGAGAAAATTTCTATATAATGAAAGAATAATAAAACATTTGTAAAAATCTATAAACTGAACAAGAATTACTAGAAAACAAAAACATAACTAGAATTTGAAAAAACTAATTGAAAAAAAGTATTTAAAAGTCACTAGAAACTTTAGAAACTAACTATGTATTGATGCTCTCTACATCTAAATCTCTAATTTCTTTCTAATGAATCAGAGAAAAATCGGTTACTATTTAAATAGTAAAATATTTTACTATTGAATAGTAGAAAACTACTACTTATTAGTAGAAAAAAACTAATTATTATTAGTAGTAAACTGCAAATTGGAAAGTGAAATATCTACTAATTAAAAGAGTAAACTTTCACTATTATACATTTTACTGTCAAATTAGTAGTTTTCTACCAAAAAATAGTGAAAATTTTCACTGTTTAATAGTATCCGATTTTTCGTTAATTCATTCGTAGAAAATTACTAAATAAAATTTAGACAGTGAAAATGACAAAAATACTTTAAAAAATAACTAAAAATGTATTAAAATTACTAGAAAGTAAAATAGTAACTTGAAGTTGATTAATAATACCTAGAAATGAAAAAAATTACTACATAATCGAAAAAAATGACAAATTGAAAAAATAAAACTATGAAATAAACTGCTTTCTAAATCAGAATTAGTTAAAAATATGTATTACGAATTATTGGTAAAATTGTAGCTGAGTTTTTATTTCAAAAATTCGTGAAAAATAACTAATTATTAGTAAAAAAAATAACTAAAAAATATTTAAAATTTGACTTACTGAATTAGTAAACAGAATTTTACTAAAATAAATTGTATTTAACTAATTATTATTTTTTACTAAATTATTAGTATAAAAGAATTTTAATTAATTAATTTAAATTAATGTCTGACTGTTTGCTTGCAAATTAGTTATGAATAATTCAGATTTTAAGAATAAAATGTGAAAAATAACTAGAAATTATCAATAATTAATTTTAGTAAATAAAAAAGTACCTAATTTCTAAAAAATGTCTAGGAAGTGTAAAAAGTTCATTTCGATATTATATCAATCTTTTTGATATTACAAAAGGTTTTTTGAATAAATTTATGATTTTTTTTCGGAACCTCAACAAGACCAAATTTTTAATTTAGGCTCAAAAGTGGACTTCCATGTAATTTACATGTTTTCTAATATAAAAAAAAAAGTTTAACAGTAAGCTATAAAAAAAGTTATTTTAAAAATTATTAATTAAAATGTTTTTGAAAAAAAAATTTTTGAAAATGGTCAATATACAATACACCATTGAGTTAAATTGGTTCAGGTTTTTAAATGTGATGGTCGAACAAAATTTTGTGATAGATATACAGACAGACAAACAGATAGATTTTGTGGTTGTAAGTTGTAATCAAAGCTTAGATGAAACTGTGATTTTTTTATACCTTTATGATTTTTATTTTATTGACTTATTTTATTCCTACACTCAAAAAAAAGAATTTAAGATTTGCTTGAATTTTAAGAAATATGTATTTTTTTACTCAAGCAAAACAAATAAATTCAAAATTGATGTGAAACCAGCTAATTTGAAGACAAAGGTTTTTTAATACAAAAAAATGTTACTATTGATTAAAATTTGAACTTTTGTTTTAAAACGCGAATATTTGAAGTAATTAAAAAAACTAAATAATAGATTATAATGCGTAAATAACTTTTCTACTTACACGGAAAAAAATCTAGCGTGGCGAACCACCGAATTTTTATTTAAAAATTAATTAAACGAAAACATTAGTATGATTTACCATCTAGAGCAAAATTAGTGAAAAGTAGTGAAGTGAAAAGAGGAAAGTAGAAGAAATATAACAAAGAGAAATAAGTTAATAAAATTATAATTGTGCATTTCTTGAATAAACAATAAACACATCTAAATATATTTAGTTTTATCAATTGATATTAATTATTAATTAGAATCTAAATTAATATTATTTTCATAAAGCGATAAATGGCTTCTATTATTTTAAAGTTTACTAAAATAACCTATATTTTTTATTTACAAACATAAAAGTGTTATCAACTCTGTAATCAACGAATCATATATGATTTAATTTTAAAAAATAACAACAATAAAATATTTAAAACTAAAAAATTATTATATTTTTTATTTTATTGATAAATTTAATTTAGGTTTAAGTACATACGTTATGTTTTGTATATAATAAGTTTCTTTTGAATTTTTAAATAGGTACATAACGAAAAGGAAAACAAAAACGGAAATTTAAAATTCAATTTTTGAACCTTAAAAAAACCTTTATTAAATAATATATATTGTGGTATTGAAAACTTATCAAGTTTATTTAAAATTTTAATAACCCTACTTTTAATAAAATTAATTTAAATGAAATCATATCAATTTAAACTTAAATTACATACCTATTAATGACAAAACTAAATACATATTTAAATTTATTTATTATTTTTAAAATAGAAATACAAATACAGAATTATAATTTTGTCAGATTATATTTATTCGTATTCACATCAGTCCTTCTTGATTCCTATTTATACCTCACTATCATTTCACAGTATTTCGGTAAAGATAATTATAACACTTTTATTAATTATATAATGTTTTAATAAAAATTTCAATATTTATCATGTGATCAAAGAAAAGAAAGCATCACCTAACCACGAGAATATTTAAAGCTGAAATTGTCAAAACAATTAAAATTTTAAAAGACAGTGAGATAAGATGAAATGAGATCAGATGAGTATTCTGCAATTGAGCCCCTTGGCCGCTGACTCTTCATAAACACAATTTTAAATAACCTTTTATAAAATTAAGTATAATTGCTAAAACATATTCATTTGCTTTTTTTTTAACTATTTATAAAAATCAAGTTTCTAGCTATTCATTTAGAATATTTCAATCAAAGAATTCCATTATCTTTCTTTTAAAGTTACAAATATATAAAATAATAATACACTTTCCCTAATATGGAAAAATTAAGCTGCGATTTTCAATTTCGCCAAAACAATGATATTGGCAATATCGCTCGTTCGTTTTTGGCTAAATGTTTAGCCATTCTGGAGAAAAGTTTGACTGATACAGTTGTACTTTTTTTTCCGTGTACTTTTACTTATATTTCCATTATTAAATCTTCCGGATTATAATAAAAATTTCTTTGACTTCAAATAGTTTGACACAAAATGTCAAATTTTCTAAAAAAGTTACATTTGTTTTTTTCCTGTAGAAAACAAAGTAAACATTATCTGGATTCACAGAAATTTTTAATTTGTTTAATTTTAATGTAATTTAATTTTACATTGCTTGTGTAAGAAAGTAAATATTACTTCTTAAATCTTAAGTAAATTTTAAATTGTTTTTATTTCATTGTATCAACTCATGTGCTCGATTGAAAAAAGTGAAAAATCTAAATAAAATGTTTTTATTTTATGATTGCAGGAGACTGGAGGACAGTGTCAAGTGTATTAATTTCTACACAATGAGGTGTATGAAGGAACAGCAAAGGGATCAGTTTAATGCACTCTATGCAAGCACAAATAGGGCAATCAGGGAGCTCTGTCAAGAAGGAACTTACCAAGAAGGTAGGAATTGACTCTTCATCAGAGAAAGATAGATCCAGTATATAGTGGATCGATTTATCGATCATTAATGAGAGAGAAGTGTACCAGTTTACGTCAAAATCAAAGCTTAATATTCTCGTAATGCCGAGAATGCCAAGTGCATTATCATGTTGAACTTAGTGGCAGGCCCTTGGTCTTGGCCATAATTTCAAAATGTACCGAGATTATCGTCTGTTTCAGTATTCTCCCCTCAATTTATAACCAAGAAAATCACAAGAATATCTCTCATTCAAAGAGACTCGACCGCGCAGAATACATTTCCTGTAATTTCCCGCACAGGGTGCCATATATTTATTTCTATTGTCATCTTAAATTTCAAAAATTATCGCTAAATATAAAATAATTATATACTAATATTCACAATTTTATGGAACTTCTATAAAGACTATATTAATACTTCTATATTGGTGATTTTAAAGAGAGTGTCACTTTTTTATTTGTATTTTAAATTTTAAAATTTTATAGATTTTTCAAAATTCCTGTTGTAGGATTATGAGAAATGGTTGCTACAGAACCTGGAAAATCTGGAAATGTCAGGGAATTTACAAATTCAACCTGGAATTTCATTTATTTTTGTGCTTTTTCTAAATTCCAGACATAATCAAATAAGTATAAATAATTTACGCTTTAACAATTTAAAAGTAAGCAGTATAATAATCTAGTTTAATGAATAGCTTAGGTAAACCATATAATATATGTATAACAAACAATCTAAAAATTAATTTGAAATTATTAAAAAACTTGCATTGTTGTTGGTCATTTAAAACTATAAATTTTTGCAAATTCAAATAATGAAAATTACGAAATTGAAGAATATATCTGAAAAATGACGAAAATAATTGATAGTCAAAAATTCGAAAAATGGCTACGTAATTACACAACTAAAAAGAATAGTTTAAAAAATTAAACAATAAATATTAAATATAACAAAATAGTTGAAAAATTATAGAAATAGCTGTTGAAAATAATTGCAAAAATTAAACAACTGGATTGAAAATCGAGAAAACTAATTGAATTTGGAGAAAATAATAAAAAATTGAAGAAATAAAATGAAAATTTAAGAACTAAATTAAAAATTTGAAAAAATAATTGATTATAGAGAGAAAAAAATTACAAAATGACGAAAATAATATTGACAATTAAAAACAAAATTCAAAGAATGGCTAGATTAATTCACAACCGAAAAAAATAATTTACAAAATCAAAGAATAATTATATAATTTTAAGAGAATAATTAAAAATTGAAAGAATTATAGGAAATAATAGAAAATTGCAGAAAATAATTAATAATTGAAGGAAATAGTTGAAAAATGACGAGAATAATTGAAAAATTCAAGAAAATATGTGAAAGATGATTAAAATACTAGTTGCGAATTGAAAATAAAATTCGAAAAAGGACTAGATTAATTATAGACAACTAAACAAATAATTAAAAAACTAAACAAGAAATATTAAATTTAAAGAACATAATTACAAATTGAAAAATTAAGAAAATTATAGGAATAATTGTTGGAAATAATTACACATTTAACAACTGGATTGCAAATTGAAAAATATAATTGAAATTGAAGAAAGTAATAAAAAATTGAGGAAATAAATTGAAAATTTAAGAATGGAATTGGAATTTAAAGTATATACTCAAAAATTGAAAAAGAATAATTGAAAAAAGCCGAGAATAAATGAATATATTAAAAAACAATTGGAAACTGAAAAAAGAAAATAAAAATTGAAGAATGGAATTAAAAATTACGAAAATAATGAAACAATTGTATTTAAAATTAAAGGAACTTAATGATAATCTAAAAAAATAATAAAAAAAGAGATAATTTTTAATTTTAAATAAAATAATTGAAAAGTGGAATTTAAATATAAAGAAAATAACTGAGAATTGAAGAGAATAGTTCTGGAATTGAATAATTAATTTGAAATTTTAAAACAATTTTTATGAGTGAAAAAAATAATTGAAAAAATCGGATAATCATTGAATATTGAGGAATTAATTGAAAATCGATAAAAATAATTGAAAATTAAAGAAAATATTTGAGAATTGAAGAAAATAATTAAAAATTGAAGAAGTTAATTGGAAATTAAAGAATTAAATAGAAATTTAAAGAAAATATTTGATGATGAAAAGAAAACTTTCAATATACGGAAAATAATTAAATATTGACAAAAATAATTAAATATTAAAAAAAAAAGATTAATAATTGAAAAAAAATGTAAAAAATTGTGAGAATAATCGTTTTTCATCATAAAATTGAAGGAAAATAACAAAATTTTAATGGAAAACTGATGAAAATTATGAAAAAAGTTGTAGAAAATAATTAAAAATTTAAGAAATCAATTGGAAATTAAAGAATTGCATTGAAATTTCAAAAAAATAATTGATAATTGAGAAAATGCGAGAATGATTGAATAATGAATAAAATAATTGAAAAACGAAGAATGCAATTAAAAATTGAAGGAAATAATTGAGAAATGAAGAAAATAATTGAAAATTAAAGAAATAAATTGAAGATTAAAGAATCTAAATTGAATTTTTAAGAAAATAGTTGATATTTGAAAGAAAAATTACAAAACGACCAAAATAATTCAATATTAAAGAAAATAATTGAGAAATGAGGAAAATGATAGACAATCAAAAGAAAAATTCAATAACTGGCGAGAATAGTCGACAATAGAGCAAAATAATTAAAAAAAACATTAAAGAATAATTATAAAATTTAAAGAGAATAATTGTATATTTTTTACTACAATTTTAACAATAATACTATTAAAAAAATTTCAGTTTTTACTTAAAAAAAATTAGGTTTCAGAGATGAATTTGAATTTTTACTAGCGCTAATTTTATAGCTTTAATTATTTTAAAAGCAACGTTTTTCTTTTAAATAATAAATTATATGACATTAAAATAAACATTAAATTCCTAACTTTCGCTTAGCATGTATTTAAAATTTGTTTAGAATACTTTAAACGTGTTAAAATATGATTATACATCTCGAAGCTTTGAACCTGAAACGGAAGACAAAGTTCAAAGACTTTTTATTATCCAGAAATCTGCAGGCTAAAAATTTTAGACAATTAGATAAAAAAAAGAAAAACAGTCAAGTTTCTGAAACCAATTTTTAAAAATTAAAAACTATGAATATTGACAATTATTATTTCACTGAAAACTTTTAAGTATTAAAATAATCTGCAGCTCGATTGTTTTAAGCCAATTTCAGATTATTTAAATTCCATTTGGTATAAAAAAAAGAGCGTTGCAGATTAATTTAATCCAAAACAATTTTCTGTGTTCTGAATAGTTTTTAAAAAATTAATCCAGATATTCAAAAAGTCACTTTCAGTAGAATCATCCATATCGAAGTTTTTCAAATAAATTTTCTAAATTTCTTCAACAGAAAATTTTTCAAACACAAAATAACTTTAATATAATATTCATAATTTTAATAATAAAATTATTTTGCGTGAATTAAAAAAATGCAATTAAAAAATGCTTTTAAAAATGTTCTCTTTTAATTTGTAACCGTAAACTGGTTTTCTTGCACTTTTCACATACTGAGTTGTATTATTTCTATTTAATTATTTTGGAAAAATAAAAATACGAAACATAATAAGTTTTATTCTGTAAATGAATGTGCAGCTTTCCTGGAGCACGTCCCGTGTATGCAGAAAGACACAGTGAAGAAAGAATATAATAAGTGCTCAGACGCTTATCAAAATGGATTAAAGGAAATGGAAAATGCATCACTCACCGGTCGTGGAGGTCCCACATCTCTAAAATCACTCTGTTGGTAAGTCCTCGTAGACCTGAAACATTATTAAAAAAATAATTCATTTTTTTTACACATAAAATAAAAAATAAAACAAAAACAGATTTTTTATTAAAAGGATAGAAAAATAATTGCTTTACGAATGTTCCTGAAATTCGGAACAATATTTTTTTTCCAGGGAAATATTTTCGAAAATAACTTTTGCAGCATGAAATATAAAAAGTTTATTCAATTCTTATAATATTTCAATTAATTTGTTGGTATTTAAAACATTATTTTTTCGTCAAATATAAAATTACAGAGTCCAAACAATATAATTTTGTTTATTTGAACTTTAAGAATTGTTTTACGAGAAATTGCTTTCTATGGGAATAAAGGCGCATTTGCGATTAAAAATTCCAAAAATCCAGGGTAGAAGTTTTTATATCGCTTTTTTCATATAAAAACTCGACTTATTTCGAAGGGTAATGAATATTATAATTTTGTGACCCGCTGAGTGAAATAATTATTGTGTTATGTTTCTCATTAAACTGAAACTGGAAATTTGACGATAATGACCTTGACGTTCTGACAGGGTACCAAGTGCATATAGTCGATTTACATACATAACGTGAGCGCAGCTTCCGCTGAAGTATATAGGAAGTGGTGTGATTACATTTCCTCATTTGCATGGGATTCATTAAGAAATATGATTCCTAACATGTTACCACAATGTAAATTTGAATAATTTTGTTTATTTCACTTAAGAACACAAGAAATGAACTTCTGCTGGTCAATTTAAAAATTCTCCCTAGATGAAAAAATTCTACGGAAACTGCTAAAAAAAGAAAGAATTTTTAAGCAGAGTTTTGAAGAATGCCCTCTAGAAATTCACACTTGTTAAAAATAGATTTTTTGAACTTGCATCCGAAATTTCCTAGGACCGCTTTTTCAAAATTCGAACAAATTCTTTTAAAACAGTTTCTTTTTCTTTTAGAATAAAAGTACACCTGGAGGCAAAAATATTCTATTGACTCTCGTCATTTCATCTTTCTGCTTGTGCGCGCTCTCTTTGACTGGAAGTAAAATAATTGGAAAAAATTGTTCGCTTGATTTTTCTCAACCTCCTCCGAAGCATTGATCAATCGTGCTAAGTTTATTTTTTTTAAAAAATCCAATTATAAAAAATCTCTTGCAAACATGAACAATGAGGTGTTTCTCAATAAATAGTATATTTCTGAAAATTCAATAATTTCGTAATTTTTTTCTTTCGCAAAATAATTAAAGTAATTACAATTTTATAGTGTTTCGATTTTTAATTAATTAAAAGTAGAATCGATTCAATATTGAATGAATTGAAATTACGGGCTAATTGAATTTATAATCATGAATCGAAATTAACACCTGATTAAAATTTGAATAAATTAAATATGGAATCGTTTGAAATTTTCACGAATAGAAAATAAAATTCACCGAAATTTTGATCAAAATGAAATTTTGAATCGATTGATTTAAATAAATTCAATTATTTTTAAACTTTATTCAAATAAATAATTTTCTACTGATAATTAATAGTTTTCTGCTAAAAATTATTAACTTTTTTTACTATTTAATAATATCTTATTTTTCTTTAATACATTAGTAGAAAATTACTAATTCAGATTTAGAGAGTAAGTTTTATTGACTGTTAGATAAATTAAAATTTTGATAGATTAATGTTTAGATTAAAAAAGTGAAATGTTAAAAAGCAAAGTGATATAGGTGGCAAATTAATAGAATAAGTAAAAAAGGTGCCAAAATTTTGAAAAATTAAAAAAGTGTGTGATTTCTGTGTATACTTTATATGTATCATCAATCGATTTATTTTAAGACAAGGAATATTATTTCTTTATTTATTGATTTAGTAGTATAAAAAAATTATTTCGCAAAAAGACATATTTTTAGACAAAAAAATGTGTTAAAAAATATTGGTTGAATATTTTAAAAAATCCCTGTGTCAGAATTCAGATATTTTTAAGTTTAATAATCCTACCAAATTTTATTGAAATCATTTCAATCGTTCTTGAGATATTCCGTCAACAAAAAATTTACTACACACACACATCCGGACATTTCCTTAAATATGAAAATTTCTCATTTTAGCTAAAAATTATTCGATTAAACATTTTTCTAAAAAATCTAAATGATCACAAGGCAACACTGAAAAATAATATTTTTCTTTTATAAGAATATTTCTTGGATTGTATTTTAGAATAAAATATTTTTTATATTATTCTTCTGTTAAGAATATTGTGTGTAACAAATTTGTTGATCCCAAGGCAACA